>CM060401.1:172868976-174221138 GCA_030545235.1 Helianthus tuberosus
AAGAAATTATTACCCTAGACCTACCCCACCTGATTTACAATTTGAAGAACGACATACTTTAGTTCAAGCCAAATATGATGTAAATTCTCTATATGAATGGAGTATAGAAGGTCAAACAGAACATCAAATTCTTAATTTAATGCAAGAAATGATAATGGCAGCCAATGCATATAAAGCAAATGGAAATAATGAGACTCAAATTCTTACTATGATAGTTTCTGGTTTTACTGGAATTTTAAAAGGTTGGTGGGATAAGTATCTTACAGAAGAAGAAAAACAAATAATCCAAAATGCTAAAAAATGATTATTAAAACAGAAAATAATGTTCAAACACCAACTGAAATACCTAATATAATTAATACTCTAGTATTTGCTATAATCCAACATTTTATTGGAAATCCAACAGATTATCAAGAAAGAAATTCATTAATATTATTGAATTTGACATGTAGAAAATTACAAGATTTTAGATGGTATAAAGATGTTTTCCTTTCAAAAGTTATGACTAAAGAAGATTGTAAAGAAGCTTATTGGAAAGATTTTTACATGAGATTGACTGGCACTTATATATGTGTGAAAATGATGAAAATATTACATTTTCTCCTGGTTTTCTCTTTACTGTATAGAAAATAAAATTAAATATCCATTTTTTGAAAATATATATGTTAGTAATAATATAACCAAAACCTATACAATTATAGATAAAAATAAAAATATTACTAGTGTACATCCTCCACATACGGATATAAAAATAAAAACTGAAAATAAAGAATATATTGCAAAGCCTTTAGCAAACATTAAGGAAGATATAGATAAAAATGTAAAGACCATTATTTTTCAAAATAATTATACCAATGAAAAATTAAATACCATAGGAGAACAATCAGAAAGAATAAGAGAAAAATTTAAAAAGGATTTTAATAATATTATTCCTTATAGAGATTGTAGGATCGATTTGATGATCTTGTGAGTCAATCAAAGTCAATACACCACTGTTTGAGTGGCGGAAACAAACAAACAAACAGTGTTGAATCAGAGAGAATTGAGTAGAAAACAGAAGAATATCACTTTAATACTTGTTTCTCATTCATATATCACTTGAAAATCCGGCAGCAGTTCGGTACATGACTGATGGCCCTGTTACAAATGAGAAACAACTAACACCTATATATAGTCTATGTATTTTGCTTGAACATGAACATGACTATTCAAGCGAGATAAAAAAAATCAGTTCCGCTTGAAACATACATTTGACTTTTCAAGCGAACTTACAATAAAAAAATATAAAATCATATTTTGTGTGGAATTAGATTCTGTTTCGTATGCCTTGTTATCTCATGACATAAGATGTGATGTCATCTTTATGATGTCATCATCAAGGATGATGACATCATTTTTGTTCAGAACCGCAACGAAACCGAGACTCGATTTAAGACGAAGTCAACAGACATATGCACCAACAGTCTCCCCCTTGGATGTTGACGGAGTCTTCAGTACGAGAATTTAGTACGTCAAAACTTCAGTCTTAATCAGTCTTCACGCTTTCTAAAATATTTGACGCTAAGCATCCTTCAGACTCTCTCTTTCTCTTCAATCACCATCATCAGCTAATCTTCAGACTCTGAGTCTGGCTCTTTCACTTTTCAAACTCCACTTTGCTAACAGACTCCCCCTTAAGTTGTTCCGAGATCGCAATCTGTCATAGCACTTTCACAGGATCTGAAACGTCTCCTGGCTTTTCGTAGCAACAGGATCAGACACCTGGCTTTAATCTGCACACTCTCTACCACTTTGTAAGATAAACAATTTTATCATGAATAAGCTCTACTTAACCTCTTGAATTCGTAACACTAAAAAATTTTGATTCAAATTAATGAAATATTTAAACATTTCACAATCATTTCTCATCTCAAATAAACTCTCCCAAACCATTTGTTCATCATGTTTAGCACTCGGAATTTTGAATATCAGCTCTCCAACATCAGTTGTCGAAAATATTTTTGGATTTTTCAAAATTTTATGCTAAAACACACTAAAATCTTTTTAAATTTTTTATGTTTAAAGAAAAGCAGTAAAGAAATATTTACAGACAATATTTTTATGAGTTTGTGTAAGAGGATCATATCAGTTTATGAGACAAAATCACTAGCACCGTTAAGCTTTTAATCGTTTTAAGTTCTAAACGATTCACATTGATTGACGATATAGTTGTCCTTTTAAGCTCAATCTAAAAACTTTCGAAATGCTTACAGATACGTTAAGGTATATTAATTTTGCACTAAATTCTTATGGACCCCACGATCTCAGCATATCCCCTCATCATGCAATACACTAACTCAAGTAATGCCTTTAAACTTTCATCAACTGTGATATGTGCGAAAATAACGCAAAATGTTTAAACATTAACAATCAGGTCGATACTTCCGTATACGCAAAGAAAGTCCAATGTTTAAACAAAATAAGAAAATAAAAACAAGTTGAAATTGTTTAGGCTTTAACCACCAGTTCGATACTCCCGTATACGCAGAGGTGATCCAAAGCTTAAACGAAACACCAAAGAAAATAAAGCAGAACGTTTAGGCAATAACATCCAGGTCGATACTCACGTATACGCAGAGGATGTCCAATGCTTAAACAAAATAAAGAAATAAAACAAGTTTAAATCTTTGCAAAAAGAAATGCACAATCACAACGACTTTTTCAGCAAGTTGTAAAGTTTACAAACTGACTGGTTTTTATGCTCTTTAGCATTCAGCGATTACTGAGTAGGCACACAATCAAGAAGGACAAAACTAAGTACTATGCTTTCAACCGTGTTTCCCACTAGAACTAGGCTTTTTCATTTAAGTTTGTATCGTTATCGCAAATTAGTCTAGCTGAGCCTATTGTCACATTTTTAGTGAGATCGTTTATCACATTCTATATTTCATTTCTTTAGCATGCTGTGATAGTCCAACTGATTTACTATCATTTCCTCTTTTTCACAACAAAACTCATTTTGAATTTTTCAATGATTTTGGCATTTTCAAATTTTCTATTTTTTTTTATTTTTCTCCCCCTAAAATCAAAATTATATTTCAAATTTTGATTTTCTGGGAAAATTTGAAAACAATAGACTGTACAAATAAAATGACAAACTGATTAGAATTGCCTCAATTTGCCATCCACTTGGCATAAACAATCAGAACTCCCCCTGTCAACAAACTATTTTCCCATTTAGATTTCAAAACACTTAAGTTTGTTTTAATCAAAATGGTTTTTCCGGAAAATTAATTTGTGGGGTTTCATTACATCGTTTTCAACCACTTGTAGGTTTATCACAAAAACAATTTCCAATAATCATACCACTTGTAAGATAGTTAAATCAAGTACAACTTAATGTCCTTGATTAACCACTTGTAATTCGAAATATCACAGTTACCAACCTGTGAATTTCTCAAGAAAGATGCCGATTCCTACTCCCCAATTACCAACCTGGGAGTTCCGGCAAGTCAGGATTTTAAGCAACAAATGCAGGCACCCAAGCCTGACCAGCCTTGGGTGTGACCTTTTCAATTTCACTCGGGGTTTGAACATATCTTTTAGATTCATAAAATTCTTTAACCCCTTTTACCTTACCATCAACCATCTTTCCAAAGATATGTTTTACTTTGCTATTAAAAGCCTTTTCGACATCAAATTCTTTCTTTTCAGAATATGATTGATTCGAACTTTTTACTTTACCAACTTTTTGTTTAAAATTTTCAGTCCGCAATGGTGGAAAGTTGATATCATCCATTGGCGGAACTGAATTTTCTCCTTTTTGATCAACAGATGGCTCCTCTGATTTTGACGAATCAGATTCATTGCCAGAATGTGGCTCATCTAACTTTGACAAGTCAGATTCATCGCCAACACGTGGCTCTTTTGCTTCCGAAGAAACAAATTCATTGCCAGGAACTTTTTCTTTCTTCACACACCATTCTGTCCTCAGATTTGTATCTGATGAATTCGTTTTGCTTGATTTGTCATTCTTTGGAGAGCAAGACGATTTATCAGAACTTTTATCTGATTTTCTTGTTGTATCCGAGGACAAAATCCTTTCAAGATACTCTCGAGTTTTCTTTCTTTTCTTTCTCAGTCGGTCTTTCTGCCCTTGTGAAAGTTTCACTTTCTGTTCTTTTACCTTCTGTTCTTTGGGCTTTTCTTCGACCTTGACTGATTTCTTCAACTTTTTCTGAGATTCAGCCCTCAATCTTTCCATTGATCTCATTGGGCAATCTCTTGCAATATGTCCTTTGATTTGACAGTTATAGCATCTCCTCGTCTCAAACCACTGATTCTGGCAGTTAACAACAATGTGTCCTTGAACACCACAAGTGTAGCACACTCTGTTATCGTACCATTCACCACTTTCACACCAAACGCTCAGATCATAACATTGTTTGGCTTTGTGGTAATCATCACTCCTCCTGAAAGCTGAATTTGGCTTTGAAGCACTGTGGTCCAACCTGCACCACATATTACCAACTTTTTGTGAGTTTTGATTTTCAAATTTTTTTGATTTTTTATCTTGATTGGATGATTGAACTGATGAGCTTTTATTCTTGTTTTGAACATTTTCTGAATTTTTTACTTTTTGTTTCTGTTCTACTTTCTTTTTAATAGGTTTTTGCTTTGAGCATTCACCTATTTCGGTCGAATGTAAAACAGTTTCTTTAAATTTTTCTTTTAATTCCAAAAATATTTTCTTTTTCTCTTTTTCATCATCAGCTTTATCATCACAATCTTCAATTATGACTTTGTCATAATTTGTGACATTGTCACTTATTGGAACATAATTGATCGATTTTGAACAAGAATAATTTGGTGTTGATGACGAAGTCTCAAAATCTTTCAATTTCTTTTCAAGCTCATCAATTTTATTCCGAGCAATTTCAGCTTCATTTTCAAGCCGAATGATTTTCTGAAGATGAGAATTTATTTCAATTTGTTTTACAAGATTATTTTTAAAAATAATAGATTTTTCATCTTCTAAAATCTTCATTTGACTTTGAAAATCTTTTTCAAATTTTAATTTTTCATTTTCAAAATCTTTTTCCTTTTCTTTCAAAATTTTGTTTTCCAATGTCAAACTATCCAAATCAATTAACAGTTTGACATTTTCAGATTTCAATTTCTCATAATTTTCCTGCAGTTCAAGAATCTGTTTATCATCAGATTTCTTCTCATCCTTCAAATTTTTGATTTCCAATGTCAAACTCTCCAAATCCTTCAAGAGTTTGGCATTGTCTGATTCAGATTTTTCACAGTTTAAACACTTCTCTCCTGAATCAGACTTCAATTTTCTAATCTTTTGAAACTCAAGTTCTTGAGCTTGAATCTTCTCGATGAAACCACTAAGATTCATATAAGCAAAATTTGTATTGTTCTTTAACACCATCAAATAAGTACCCCACTCATCATATGGCAATGCGTCTGCCAATTTATCAATCCACACCTCATTAGCCTTGGTTATTTTCAATCTCCCCATCTCCACAACTAGATGGCAATATCGTTCAATCAATTCTTTTGTAGACTCTCCCTTGATACCCGTAAAACTATCAAATTTCTTCTGTGCAATATATGCTGGATTCTGAACAAGCATACCATATCCGAAAGATGAGTTATACGACTCACAATCCATGTTTTGTTATTGAAAGATTTTCAAAGACAGATTTTCAAACGATACGAAAATTCACACAATCTAACAAACTACACCTCGTACGAACTGATTACACAAATCTTAAACAATCTGAATCAACCCTAAGTCACTAAAACCACAATATCAGATCTAAACAACTTGAATTAATGAACCTCCACAATAGTGATATTAATGAGTTAATGTTTGGATCACTGATTGGGCCTTCAATTAATTGTGAATAAAGTGATTGGGCCGAAAACCTTCAACAAAAATTTACTTTGTATTGGACCTTAAATTCTACTAAGTCGACAACACAAGTCCACTGCTGATTTGACCGTTTAATTGGATAATAAAATCAATTTGCCGACAAATTTAATCCTTGAAAAGATATGATTGGGCCGATACAATAAATGAATCGGTGATCACATGGGCTTCTCCACTGAATTTACTCTAATTGGAATTTTTTATAACTAATGGACCAGATGTTTTACATCTTGATATATGAGGCCAACAAATGCTAAGTCACAATTCAATTCTATTGGACCTTCTCATTAACTCACATGTGTCTGACAAGACTTTATCAAATCTCAATGTATTCAATCTCTATGAGTGAACCGATGACTTATGTCAGACAATTTCAAACTGAATAAAGCATATTCACTTAATGTTTCTGATAAAATTGTCTAAATGATCAAACCGATGCAATCTGACACAATTCACATAATCTCTTTTCCCAATTACTGACAACCTCGTATGATGGGTCACACAAAATAATTTTCAAGCGGAATCAAAAGTTATTTTTCAAGCGAAATCATATATTTTCAAGCGGGATCAGTGTTTTTTCAAGCGAAATGAACTATTTCGCTTCAAAATGCCACAATTTTCAAGCGAAGTCCAAATGTTCGTTCAAGCGAATACAGGTTTTCAGGCCATTTTTATCAGTTTTACTTCGAATTTTGATCTGATTCTCTCAAGGGTTTGTTAAAACTCACTTTTACACACACTGTCCAAAACTCAGTCCATTTTGTCCGTTCAAATGTCCAGAAATCAATTTTTGAGTAGAAAAAGATACCGATTCAAGTGTATTGGCTCATAACTGGCTCTGATACCAATTGTAGGATCGATTTGATGATCTTGTGAGTCAATCAAAGTCAATACACCACTGTTTGAGTGGCGGAAACAAACAAACAGTGTTGAATCAGAGAGAATTGAGTAGAAAACAGAAGAATATCACTTTAATACTTGTTTCTCATTCATATATCACTTGAAAATCCGACAGCAGTTCGGTACATGACTGATGGCCCTGTTACAAATGAGAAACAACTAACACCTATATATAGTCTATGTATTTCGCTTGAACATGAACATGACTATTCAAGCGAGATAAAAAAATCAGTTCCGCTTGAAACATACATTTGACTTTTCAAGCGAATTTACAATAAAAAAATATAAAATCATATTTTGTGTGGAATTAGATTCTGTTTCGTATGCCTTGTTATCTCATGACATAAGATGTGATGTCATCCTTGATGATGACATCATTTTTGTTCAGAACCGCAACGAAACCGAGACTCGATTTAAGACGAAGTCAACAGACATATGCACCAACAGAGATTTATCCTATGGGCAAATAATAAATTATATAAATCAAGAAGGATTAAAAATATGTAATGATTTAAAATTAAAAGAAAAAATAAAAAAGGATGGTATTCAAGGCCATAAGGAATTAGGAAGTTTTTGTCAACAGTATGGATTTGAACCATTTAAAACTCCTTCTAAATCCAAAAAGAAAATTCCAAAACAATTTATCAAAAAGAATTATAAAAGAAAGCCATATATTAAAAATAAACAAAAATATTATAAAGATAAAACTGATTTTCAAAAGAAAAAACAAGGTAAACAAGATATTGTCATTTGCTATAAATGTGGAAGACAGACATTATTCAAAGGATTGTTATACTAAGAGAAAGATAAATGAGCTAAAAATTTCTAATGAATTAAAAGAACAGATAAATAAAATACTTATTTATGACAATTCAAGTGAAAATAGTATTTCAGATTATTGTGATAATGATTTAAACTGTATTGAAGATTCTAATTCAGAAAATAGTTCTGAAGATAATATATGTGAATGTATTGGTCCTTGTATTTGTGAAATCGATGGTACAATAAATTCTCTAACACAAAATAATAAAGACCTATTTGAATTATTAGATAAAATTGATGATAAAGAGGTAAAACAAGTATATTTAAAACAATTAAAAGAAAAGTATAAACTACCAATAGAAAAGGAAGAAAAAGTGTATAATTTCAATGAAATATGTCAAAGATTTCAAAAAAGACAAATAAAAGAAAATCCTATTACAATAACTGAATTACAAATAGAATTAAAAAAATATTAAAGAAGAAATTCGAGAAATAAAAGCACAAATTAAAGAATTAGAAAAAGGAAAAATGAAGAAAAAGAAAATAATAATATTAAAAACGATACTAAAAATATAGAAAAAATAAATAGTTTAAAAGGATTAAATTCTCAAAAATGGTGTACTAAATTAAATATAATAGTCAATAATGAATTTCGATTAACATTAGTTGCCATGATTGATAGTGGTGCTGATATGAATTGTATTCAAGAATGTTTAATACCCACAAAATACTATGAGAAGACTACATATAGATTATCCGGAGCTAATGGAAACCCATTAAATATTAAATATAAATTATCAAATGTTCATATTTGCAAAGAAAACTATTGTTATAAAACTCAATTAATCCTAGTAAAAGATTTAACTTCTCAAATTATATTAGGACTCCCATCCATAACTCAGTTATATCCATTCACAGTAGATATTTTGAGTCTGAAAGAAAAACAAAAAGAATTCTTAATTGAAGAAATTGATCATATTAGAATAAAAAAATCAATTACAAGATAAAACAATTATAAAAAGGATACAAGAAACTGAGAACAAATTTAAAGCTAATGTCTGTGCAAATATTCCAAATGCTTTTTGGGAAAGAAAACAACATATAGTAAGATTACCTTATATTAAAGATTTTAATGAGAAAAATATTCCAACAAAGTCTAAAGCTATACATATGTCTCAAGAATTAGAAGGCTATTGTAAAAAGAAAATACAAGAATTATTAGATAAAAAAATAATTAGACCATCTAAATCCCCTTGGTCTTGCTCTACTTTCTATGTTCAAAATAGTGCAGAAATAGAAAGAGGAGCTCCTAGATTAGTTATAAATTATAAACCACTAAATAAAGTTCTAGAATGGATTAGATACCCTATACCCAATAAAAGAGAATTATTAAAAAAGATTTATGATTCAAAAATATTTTCTAAGTTTGATATGAAATCTGGATTTTGGCAAATTCAAATTGCTGAAGAAGACAAATACAAAACTGGATTCAATGTGCCATTTGGACATTACGAATGGAATGTAATGCCTTTTGGATTAAAAAATGCTCTTTCAGAATTTCAAAATATAATGAACGATATTATTTACCTTTAGGAAATTATGCTATTGTTTACATTGACGACGTATTAATATTTTCAAATTCCTTAGATCAACATTTTAAACATTTAAATGCTTTCTACAATATTATTCATAAAAATGGATTAGTAGTTTCACCCTCTAAAATGAGTCTATTTCAAACAGAAATAAGATTTTTAGGACACAATATTATTCAAGGAACGATAAAACCTATAAACAGAAGCCTAGAGTTTTCAAATAAATTTCCAAATGAAATTAAAGAGAAAAAACAATTGCAAAGATTTTTAGGATGCTTAAATTATATTCATGACTTTTTCAAAGATTTAGGAATTATATGCAAACCTTTATATGACAGGCTAAAAAAGAATCCAAAACCATGGACTCAAGAACACACAAATATAGTAAAATATATTAAAGATAAAATAAAATATCTACCTTGCTTACATGTACCCCATCCTGATGCAAGATTAATCGTAGAAACTGATGCAAGTGACCAAGGATTTGGAGGAATTCTAAAACAAGAACATAATAATAAAGAAAGTTTAGTCACATATTATTCAGGTGCATGAAATGATACTCAGAAAAATTATTCAACAATTAAAAAGGAAATTTTAAGTATAGTCCTATGTATAAAAAAGTTTGATGATGATTTATATATGAAACCATTTTTATTAAGAATCGATTGTTTATCTGCAAAATATATTTTAGAAAAAGACATAAAAAATTTGATTTCAAAACAAGTTTTTGCAAGATGGCAAGCATTATTAAGCAATTTCGATTTTCAAATAGAATTTATAAAAGTAGAGAATAATTCTTTACCAGATTTTTTATCAAGAGAATTTTTACAGGGAATATGAGCAACTCTGATTCTACAAAAAAGATTGTAATTTCAAAACAACAATTCTCAAAATCCCAATTATCAAGTTCTCCAGGTTCTCCATCAAGGCCCACCCATTTGCAACAATTTCCCTTATTACCTAATATTCAAAACAGATCCGCCCCTTTAACCCCAGGACCTAGACCAAAACCTCCATTTTCATCCATTATTCAGAATTTAGAATCAAAACCCATTATCCAATCTTCTTCTTTCACAAAACTTTCTTAACAGACCTCTTCTTCAACCTCTTTTCCAGCCACTATTCCTTATATTATCAACCCAAATAAAAAGATTATCAAAATTCTAGAACCTCTGGAAGTTGAGAAGGTTAACAAAACCTTTTTTATCTCTAATCGACTTCATCTATCCAAGAGGATGTCATTTTTTTAAGGGAGAATACAAGACCCGAGAATATTATCAAGCAATTTTAGTAGATTCAGAATCAGCAGTTATTTGACACAATTTTAATAATGGAGATCCTACTAAGATTTCTTATAGTCAAGTAAAAATTTTAAAGGTTCTATCTTTAGAAGACTAGAATTCTAAGCCCTATAATCAGAAAACCCTTTCAAACTTCAGCGCCTATCCTCAATACGACTATTATGATTATCAAGATGCATGGGAATATGCATTCTTTCTAAGAAACTTTGACCATTCCTGGTTCTTCCAATTTGACGAAGATTTTCCAAATATTTATCCAAGATGGTTTGTTAAATGGTTTAAATATATGAGAATTATTCCAGAAGCTTTTCCCAAAGAGATTTCAGAGACATTTTCAAGATTTGTCGAGTATTTTCAACATGAAGGAACACCAATTTTTGAATATACTTTACAGTTTATGAGTGTATTCAGAATCCCATGGATCTGTTTATGGACGTACAATTTTCAAGAAGAAAGCCCTACAGAACTTTCTCCTCCATTGCTCTTTAGACAATATAGATGCGAATGGTGGAATAAGTTTGTCATTACAAAAGCCAATTCTCAAGCAGTTACCAAGTATTATAAAGAATTAACCATTCAATATGAAAAAAGTTTAAAGTCTCCGGTTCGAGAAATCAAAACCAACAATGAAGACCAAGAATATATTCAAAGACTTCAAGACTGCAATTCTCCAGAAGAAATATTAAAAATAGTCAATGAAATTCGACAGTCTCCAACCCCTTCTAAACATTCATCTCCGGGGACTGAAGTTTTTCAAGATTCTCAAGACCCATATGATTTGATGTAAAAAAAAGATATATA
The DNA here is from genome assembly GCA_030545235.1 of Helianthus tuberosus. Classification (NCBI taxonomy): domain Eukaryota; kingdom Viridiplantae; phylum Streptophyta; class Magnoliopsida; order Asterales; family Asteraceae; genus Helianthus; species Helianthus tuberosus. The sequence goes on from CM060401.1 coordinate 172,880,259, forward strand.
CATATATTTATATATATAATAATAATAATCATTGTTCTTTGGCCGACAAAAGATAGATGTTGCCAATAATTCTACTAGTGGACAATCAACTTTTATTATCTTCAAAAGTGATGCAAATAATTCAACAAAGAGACAATCAAATTTTCTTATTTTCAAAAGGTGGTGCAAATAATTCAACAAGAAGACAATCAACTTTAGAGGCAATTTTCAACAAAGGCAATCTCATACGGAAGAATTTCTCAAGAATCAATAATGAAGACCCTTTTCTCCATCTATAAAAGGGAAGATGATCAAAGAAGGAGAAAACATCTTTTTTAACACACCTTTTCTTACATCTTTTCTTATGTATGAAAAAACATTCAAACCCAAAACTTGTATTATCAACCTCTCTATGTTCAAGATCTTTAGATTTTCAAATTATAGTTGCTCCTCCCGATTGTAAGGAAATCAGTTGTAATCAAGATTTTCAATCAATAAACTCAGGTATATTTTAAATTCATATTATGATTATTTACGTTGCCATCTCTTTAAAATAACTTCTATTATCTTCATGTTTAATCTTCTTCATATCAAACGATCTTAAACCGTTTTGGTATCAGATCCATGTCTCTGTTTAGAAACTGTTTTAATAATTAATTTATTATGATTGTTAGCCCTGAAATTTTAAAGGGGGGGGGGGGGTAGAACTGTGTTGGTAAGCCCTGTCGATTGTCGGTTGGATTAGCTAAATGCCCAAAAGAAAACTGAAAATGGGCAGCCGGACCACGACGATATGGGGGTGTTCCCTCAGTATAAGCTCTACTTTAAAATTTTAAAGACTAATAATTATAATGAATCAGTTATCAAAATTCTTTTCTAAACGAGATTATAGCTCAAATACTAATGATAATGATGAAGAAGACTTAAACATGAACTCTTTACATATGAATTCTGTTGAAATTAATATTTCTCAAATTGAAAACAATCTTTTAAATTGGAGTATACCAAAACAAGATGTTAAAACTATTTACAGAATTGGTACTTTTGATTTTTTACAAGATTATTCTATAAAAACCCATGAACAAACCATACCTATTAATAAAGAGTATCAAAACATGCAATTATTATCAGTAGAAGCTATTAAAAGACATAGAAAATTATATAAATTTCTACACATAGGATTAGTTCAAGTCGCCATTAAACCTATGTTCAGATTAGGAATTGATGCTCCTGTTTTACTAATTTTAAGAGATGCATGACATACAAATTTTAATAATTCTTTGTTAGCTATGGATGAGTCTAATATTTCAAATGGTCCTATTTACTTTAATTGCTACCCAAACTTTTCAATAGGTTTATTTGATCCAAATATTTTGGATACTTTAACATTAACAATTAAAACCAAAAACTTAGAATTCAAAGAAAAAACTAATGCTGCAGTAGTTATATATAGAATATATTATAGACAAAATTGCAGAAAACAACCTTTATGTATACTCTAAACTGCACTTTATACCTTTCACTATGAAATCCGCCAAAACCAACCTTTACGTTCATGTTTTGTTACACCCTATAACCTTTAGCACTAACCACGTCAAAAAGTTCAGTTAAATGGACTCACATGCCTTGCATGTGAGGGCATTTAAGTCTTTTACTAAAATTCATTTAAAACATTGTGGTATTAATTTAAAAAAAAATCAGTTAAGGGGTATTTTGGTAATTTAACTATACTAAAATTAAAAAAAAAACCTTAATCATTATTCACCATTTATACATCATCATCATCTGAAATCTTCATCAACATCATCTTCTTCATAAAAAGTCTTATAAACCCTAGAATTTCAAGACACCATGTCTCCTTCAAATCTTAATGAAATCAAGCAATTCTTGGGTGCAAATTGTGTAACTTTTCAAGACACCATGTCTCCTTTAAACCAAGCAGGTTGTTGAAAACTAGGGCTGGCGGTGCCGCCTTTACTTGAGCCGCCACTAGGGGAATCTGGAGCCACCGCTGCAGCGGTGTTTGAAGAAATCCCGGCAAGGAACTGATATGCCACTTTGCTAGCGATCACAATCTCCGATTTAGCTTGTCTGAACTATATTCATACAAAAGGAATAAAGAAAACCGATTTAATCAAATAAACTTATACATAGATATTTAATGAGTCATTTATTTACAAAACAATGTTCTTAAGATAGATCTATATCTTTTAGAGTAAAGAAGTGATTGCAGTTTGGGGACACCGAGTCTTTCACAAAAATCATCACAGAAGTGATTGCATTCGAAAGCAAGTTGTAACAGTCACCAATTTCCGACGTCGGTTTGGCAGTCGCCGTCGTAGAAAACCACCAGAAACTCAACCGATTTGTCTTCAAATTCTTCAAACATTTTTGTGTGTTGATGTTGAAACAAGTGTGAGCTGAAACAGGGGATATATATTATATTATAAAGAGGCAGGGGTATGAAAAGCTAATTTAATCGACACAGTCAAAATCAAAATTATTGTTGATAATAAACAAAATCAATTACAACCGATCGTTGATTCATGCCGGCTGGATTCGGTGGTGACGGTGGCTGAATTTGGTGGTGAAGGTGGCTGAATTTGGTGGTGGTGGGGGGTTTGTTGAATAGAGAGAGAGAGAGAGAGCCAAGATAAAAAGATAAGGGGTATATATATATTAGTTTTTTAAAATCTGATTTAATTATTTATTTAAATATATTATTCAAAGGAAAAGACATATATGCCCTCACATGCATCGCACATGGGGCAACTTAACTGACTTTTTTGACTGGGTTTGGTGTAAAGGTTGTGATGTGTAACAAAACATGAATGTCAAGGTTGGTTTTGGCGGATTTCATAGTGAAAGGTATAAAGTGCAGTTTGGGGTATACATAAAGGTTGTTTTCTGCAATTTTGTCTATATTATAAGACTATGACTACCACTATAGAACCTAAAACAACATTAGTATCCCCAAAAGATGAAACTATTATTTTTGAAGCTAATACTATGCATACAAAGATAAGAACACCTAAAAAATTAAAATGGAATGAAATAACTCAATCATTAACATGGAATTTACAAGATATAAACCCGCCAAAACCTATAGAGGTAGACAATCAAACATCTAGTATAGTAGAACATTCTGATGGTTCAATAGATATTTCTTTTAGTAATGTTTTACCAAGGCATTCTATAGGAGCAAGTACTTCTAGAAATACTTTAGATGAAAGTCTATTTAGAAGAAGTTTATCAATGAAAATGAAAGGTGTTGATTTTTCAAATACCATTCCAAGGCCACTATATGAAGAAAATGATAATGATACTTATGTCCCAACTAAGTCTGATATGGAAAATTATGAAGAAATACAATGAGTGATTCAAAAGTTCAAGCTCGAAGAAATAATAATATTTGGTTTTTGAAACTTTGCAATAGAAGAATAAAATATTTGAGAGAAAGATTAGAAGAATATAAAAATCCATGCAACATGCTTCCATCCGACCCTTATCATCCCTCTAACTATACATCTAAACCATATCTTCATTCTTCTAGCTATATATTATTTTTAGAACGAAAATTAAGAGAAGAAAATAATTATAGAGTAAAACTTATGGAAAAAATTTCAAGAACAACTTGTTAATTATGGATAAAGAAATGTTAAAATATTTAAAAGATGAAATGTTCAATAAATATAATAATAAAAATTTAATATGGTATTTTTCTACATTTGATGAAAATGAAAGAAGGAGATTGGATAATGGGTTTTGATTCTAAATTCTGAATAATGGATGAAAATGGAGGTCTTGGTCTAGGTCCTGGGGTTAAAGGGGCGAATCTGTTTTGAATATTAGGTAATAAGAGAAATTGTTGCAAATGGGTTGGTCTTGATGGAGAACCTGGAGAAGTTGATAATTAGGATTTTGAGAATTGTTGTTTTGAAAATACAATCTTTTTTGTAGAATCAGAGTTGATATATATATATATATATAGGTACGGGATCAGGAGAAAACACCCTAAAGTGTGAGAACGGTGAGAACGAATCCTGACCCAACACGTGGCAGGGGGCGCTAAATGATATGCAGGGGTATGATTGTCCTTTTGATACGTTCCCTCCTTATTTCGCGTTATAAATCTGTTTCAAATAAAACTCCAAAGATTTCGTATTAGCTGTTACCTCCTTTCCGAGCTTTCTCAGATCTATGACGTCTAACGTGGATTCCGTTCAACAAAGTAATATTTGATGATGTTTTCATATTTGTTCCAACAAATCATGCAACACATATACAACAGATATGGTGTTTTGTTCTTTTATGCTTGTTTCATTGTTTTTTTTTTCAAATTAATATTTTCACAATTTGTTGTATGCTTTCAATGACGTTGTCCATGTATCCAATTTATTCACGTTTTCATTGGTTGTTTAACAATTAGTAAGAACTGATAATTGGAGTTTTCATTATTAATTTTAATTGTCGTTTGGGATCTAATATATTTCTTATGTTTTACGATCATTGGCGTTTTACACCTGATTAATTTTTGAATATTATTGAGTAGTATTTGTAAACATCAGTTATTATTATTTGTTAATTTGTAAACATCAGTTTTGTTAACTATGGCATTTTCATTATCATGTTATATTTGTTAATTATTCATCTCATGGCGTTTTGATTATCACGTTGGATTAATATTGTTAATTCATCATATTTGTTAGTCAATCAAGTAATGGTGTTTGTATTATGGTGTTTCATTGAGGCGTTTTCAATTATATGTTTATTGTGTCTTGTTTATTATTCAAGTAATGGCGTTTTCATTGATAATGTTATGAGGAGACAATTTCTACTTTTAATGGCGTTTTCTGAAATTGTTTCTCACTGTGTTTTCTCGGACGAAGGTGTTTCTTCGAATGAAAGGTTTTGCGCCAAAACTGGTTTACCATTTATCATTCCTTATGTTAGTGAAGAGATAAAGCCCAAAATGGACATGATATTCACAAGCCTCGATGATTGTTATTCAATGTATGTTACGTATGCTAAGGCTTGTGGTTTTTCAGTCAGCAAAGGGACTGAAAAGATAAACGCCAAAGGTGAAAGACATATTAAGTATTACTTGTGTACGAGAGTTGGGGTATATAAGTACAAGAAGGTTGATACGTTGGACCCCAATCAAAAGGCATGGATTGTGCGATCCAACTTTTCAAAGAGGACTGATTGTGGTGCACTGTTATGCGTAATTTTTGAGGCTGGATCATGGAAGGTCTATAAGTTTGTTGAGGAGCACAACCATGATAGTATTGAACGTCTTGATAAGAATTTTCTTCCAACTGAACGAAACCTCACTCAGCTCCAGAAGCATGTTATACACAGCATGTCTAAGTTAGATTTGGGTCCAGTTAAGGCGTTTAATGTTATGAAGATTTGTTTTGACGGTTTTGAAGACGTGGGTGCAAGTAAAGTTGAATTTAAGTACTACAAGAGGCAAATTAACTTGTTTATAGGGGAATACGACGCTGAGATGGTTGTGAGACATTTGGATGAAAAAACAGTCACAACGTGCAATTCAAAAGCTACTCTTGTTGAGTTCATGACTCATTACGAAACTGCAATAGAAGCACAGCGTCACATGCACCGGAAAAATGATAATTAATCTCGATACAAATGCTCCCAGTTGAAAAGTAATTACCAAGTGTTGGAGGGCCAAGCTGCTGACATATACACAAAAAATAGCCTTTGTGACGTTCAAGCTGAGCTAATCGGAATTGCGGATTGCATAAATCAACGTTACGAAGATCAGCCCGATGGGTTTGTTAAGTTTTACATAAATGATTTCCAGCAGCCTTGTACATCCTTATTCGAGGTAAACAATGGCGTTTTTTGTTTTTTTTTTATTTGGCGTTTTCTGTATATGGAGTTTATCATATTCTCTTACAACTTTAATTTGTTTTTTATGCAGTTGCTGCGTTTGTTTGATTGTTTTTTATACAAACATTCTCTGCATGGCGTTATATAGATATTGTTTTTGGCATTTTCAGGTAATGTACCGTAAGTCTGATTGCACCTGCAGTTGCTTATGCAGCCGTTTTAAGCAGTTTGGTTTGTTATGTAGACATATCTTTTATGTTTTGAGAAGTTTGAATATTAGGGAATTTGCAAAACAATACATTTTGAATTGATGGCGTAAAGACGCTTCCCCAAATTGCTCTTCCGAATACTCAATGAGTCATGAATATATGACCTAGCTTAATCCCGATGTGCAAAGTATGGTGCGATAAATTATTTTTTCAGCGGAGTATACTTTGAACCGTTTATCTGGTAATAAGGAGGAGATATCCTTATACAAGGATCATGTTCAATCTTATATGAAGTAGGTTCAAGATATGCAGATTGTTGCTCCTCCCGCTAGTACTAGGGATAGATTTACGGAGATAACCGGTCAATATAAAAACGACAAGAATCCGATAAGAGTCCCTGTTGGGTATAAGTCGAAAGGTCCTGGATCTCAGAAGCGCCTGAAATCCAAATAGGAGGTAACAATCGAAAAAACGAAATCAAAATCGAAACCCGGGGCCAAAGAAAGACAGTGTCAGAATTGTAAAGGCTACGGACACTACGCATTGTAACAACCCGCTTTTTGGAAAGTCAAAGTACAAGTAAAAAACAAAGTCAAAGGAAGAAAATATTGCTAATTGCGATCTGTCACTCCTTGCTTAACTATTGATTGTACGTTAACGACTTGTAATCGAATTCTTTTATTTAATTGCTTTAGTTGTATTATGTGGAGTATCTATTAATAATCGAAGTTTAATCGCATGCTTTTATCGCTAATTGACATATCGCTAATCGCATCGCTATCGCGTTCGCAACTCGAACTATGTGTTCTGGATATTGCTTTACGTGTGTGTGCCATTATGTGTTACTTGTGCATGTTATGTTTATGTTGAGGTGTTTAATCGCAATCGCAATTCTATCGCAATCACAATCTAATCACAAACGCTAAACGCAAGTTATTTATAGTGATTGTATGTTAGATATAGTGGTTAGGTTATTTGTGTAACTAATGGTTAGTACTATCGCATCGCTCACAAGAATCGCATCGCAACGCTCAACACGCAAAACGAAACGCCAAAACTCAACTCGTCGGACACTTGGATCGAATGGCCAACCAACCGATCGAACGGCCATTCGATCGGATTGCCATCCGATCGAGGCGCCATCCGATCGGTGCACCATCCGACCCTTGCTTCTCCTTTCTATTTTTGGAAACCTATAAATACCCCTCCTGTCACATCACAAGTGATGTGACAGCTCCTCCTCACTCGACCAGCACACTCAAGCCTTCTTTCTCTCGATTTCTCGCGATTCTTGTAAGTTTTCAACTCAAATCTTGTACTTCTATGATCTACACGCACTCCTTCATCATTTTCACCTTTGAATCTTAACTTTTGACCGTGAAATCAACAGATTTGAGGTGTTTAAGGATGACGTCATCATGGAGTTCTTATGAACTTCAAGATTTGACTTCATTCCACCAAGAACAACTCAGATCTGAAGGATTTCCACATGATTTCACAACGATTTCGCATAGATCTACACATTTTCAAAGTTAAGAGGATTGAAAGAAGCTTTTCCAACTTTCTTTTAACTCTTTTACACTCAATTCACTCAAAACCGATATATTCAGTGTTCATTCATGCCTTCTGCTCTTCTCAAGTGATGTGCCGGTTTGAGATCTGAATCCTATCAACGAGACAATTGATTTCTGGTTGAACATGAAGCCACCCGTCACGAACAGTTAACTGATCGGATTGGGGTGATTCCCGTTCGATCGGATAGCCTGGGTCTGATGGAGTTTCCGTTGTTTGACACGTTGTCATACCTTCTCAAGCAAACCGCAAAACTTTTCAAAAATAATCAAGTTCAAGACGATCAGGATTGTTGGGACGGATTGCCGGCCGATCGGATTGCCGTCCGATCGGATTGCCATTCGATCGAACTGCAATCCGATCGGATTGCACTTGATTCCACACTTAAACTTTTATAATTTTCAAATAACATCAGTTCTAACGGATTGCCATCCGATCGGATTGCTATCCGATCGAGTGACCGTCCTGCTGTGAACTTGTTCTCAACTGAGAAGCCTCGCCAATCGGATCACCATCCGATCGAATGTCACACCCCGATATTTCCACGTTTTACCGGTGGGGAGTATCGTGACGTAGTTGATATCATGATAGTCAATTAATCACAGTTTAATGCACAACGGAAGTCCAAAAGTAATTATACAAACCGAGTTGAAAGTATAATAAAATATTACACAACGGATTGTAAGTGGATCCACAGGCGAATCTAAAACAGAAAGAAACATTGTTCAACAGACTTTAAATATCAAAAGCTTGCAAGACTCTTTATTTAATACTAGGAGTATCCAGCCCATTACGCGTAGAACCTGCACTTAATCTTTTTGAAAAATACGTCAGTTTACACTGGTAAATACAATTAACTGACTATTTTGAAAATATTTAAGAAAATTGATTTAAATGCACAAGGCACAAATATTCTTTTATAACTTGGGACAATTATTAAAATAATTTTGTATACAGATTTATATGTTTGTCGTCCATTCAGGGCCCGGTTAGAAGAGCCGAGACAAGATTAATAGACACACCACTAATATAATCCCACGGCAAGTTATCCTCAACAAGTGGTTATATCTTTTACATACGCAACTGTCAGGTGTATTAAGTCATGGCCATTTCAAGTGAATGAGCCGAGGATATCCAGGACACGGTCATTAACCCCCCAAAGGCATTGCATCAAACAAAACAGATTAAAACGGGTTATGTAAATTTATTAATCACAATCCGATTAAATGATTTCATACCCGACCAAGCGGTATTATTATAATATCGTATCCCAAGCCCGTATAACGGAAAATAAGTTAAAAGTATTTACCTGAGCTAAAATATAATTTTATTCTCAGCCGTATATCAAATCAGCAAGTACAAGTAGCTTTTACTGGGCTCCTAATCTGGAACGAAGGTTTTAATAACCTATTAGATTCCTAACGGGTCTTATTTAAGTTATAACTTAGACCGGTTAGTTTCAAAGAAAGGTTTACGGTTCAAAACGCAAGATTAAGCAAAGACCGGATTAGAATGTGATTTAGACCCAACAAGTATGAAGACTTGTATAAAATGGGTAAACTAAACACATTCAGGATTTTGAAGTAAAAATGATAAGATTTGACCCGTTTCGGTTAATTTATGCAAACTAGTTACATAAACCGTACCGAACGCGAATATGCATAACGGGTAACCAAATGAGTCATGTACAGGTTCCACAAGTTAATATGCTTAAAATATGTTATGATATCAGTAGGATATCTTCCATTATTCCCAAAACGAATTTAAAACCAATTTAAGCCCCGTAAGGGTATTTTGGTCATTTAATGTTTATAAAAGAGGTTAAATAGCAATATGAGGTCCTGGTCTAAAATAATCAGTAAAAATATTTATTTTAACAAGTTACATCAGTAAAATATCACACATATGTGAAATTTATTATTTATGGCCAAACTATGCACCGTAGGGGCATTTTGGTCATTTCACATATGCTTTAAGGGTCAAAATTTTAAATCTGAGTTCAAGACTTTTACTTACTGTTAAAGTATAAGAATTTTCTTATAACATCAGTAGGTAATAAGTCTTAGGCGTTAAATATGGTTTTAAACCATACTATGCGCTTAATAAGCGTAAAAGTCGGTATTTGACGATATTTGAAATGTTTATAAAATTTTGAAGTTTTGATCAGTCTCTAAAGCTTAAAATATTTTATTTAACATATGAAATCAGTAGAAAAAGGTTTGGTATCAAAATGATATGTAAAACTCATTTTATCAATGAAAAGGGTAATTTCGTCAATACCGAATTTACACTAGAACTCTATGTTATGGTCACTATAAAATTTGACAAAAATTTTCAAAAATCCCTAAATATTATTTCATAACAGTGGGTAGCAAGTTTGGTGTCAAAAATTGGGTTTAAATATAGTTTACGCTGAAAATACCATTTAATTAACAAAAAGCTTTCATTTTTACGATATCGAGCATAACTTCTATTTTAGACCATAAACTGATGTCAAAATTTTAGGACATTCTTATAAATCAGTAATAAAGGTTTTTGTTCTCTCACATTTCCAAACATCTCGTTTTAATGATAAAAGGGCATAATGGTCCATTTTTAAGCATTTAACGGAAACATGCAATGAATCAGATTTCTATGGAACCATATAGTATAAACTCAGAGGGTTATACTAACATGCAATGTGGTCCCAAAGGAACCCAAATGCATAACTAAACTAAGCTAAATCGGGTCAGAACTGAAAGTCAAAGCAAAAGTCTACTTTTGCGACTTTCGGTTGCGAAACGAGCCTAAACTTAGAATTGTCGGGTTGAACATGCCTAAACATATTATTTACCAAGTTATTTAAGTGTTAAAACATGTTCCATAACCTCTGCATTATCAGATATAAATTATTTTGTAAAAACTGACTTGTTTGACTTTTTATTAAGAAGTTTGACCCGACTATTGACTGAGATAACGTGATAATTTGAAGGTGCCATTTTAAGGGTTTAAGACCTACATAATTACCAACACATAGCCACTTTCAATTCGAATAATGGCTGGACCGTTAGTGATTAATCACCAAGTCAAAGCTTAATTACGTTATCTTTGACTTTCGGTCATTAAGCTAATAATATCTTAACTATAGAAGCTAAGAACACTTACTAGAGTCCTTAGCACGAAATTTGAACTAGAGAAAGCTTCCTTGAACAACAGGAGGCTTCAGAGAGTGAGTTTGAGTGAAAACTTTTGAAGTGTGCAATGAAGAACACAAGACAAAGCCCTTATATAGGAAAATTGATGCTCTTGGATCATTGTAACTGTCCCTAGGATGTTACCAGATGATCCCAAGTGTCCCTAGGGCAGTAAAAACTAGTGGAACAGTACCTGGTATAAAAAACAAGCATGCAATGCCGGTGGACAGGCTGCAACATGCAGCTGTCCAGTTTTTCTGTCGCTGGCACTTTTACGCAGCCCGCGTAAGAAATGGAGATGGCCCACGCGGCCCACGACAATGGTTAGTTCCGGTTAAAAGTTTCCAAACTTTTCATTTTCAGTCCCTGGTCCAATTTAAGTTTAAATAACTTTCTTTTATTGCACTATTGACTCCCATAGTTAACTTTTAAGAGTCTTAGGTCACAAATTAACTCCGTTAAGCTCTCGGTTAGTTGTAAGATCACCCGAAAAGTCTTGTTTTCATCGAAACTCTATGAGATTACTATCCGATATTCTCGAGAACAAAATATAAATATTACAATGCTTTTGGGATTGTTAAAAGGTCATTCAGAGGTAACCTTAAACATGTTGACACATTTAACCCTTATGCTTTGTAAAATTTTCCATTTAAGCACAAACGGCTTCCTACGTCTGTCAATTTATTCATTCATGAATACGAACATCTTATGAGGTCATTCAGAGGCACGAGTTTGGCATGTTGACACATTTGATCCTTCTATACACATACTTTCTTTGTTTGTCAACTTTAGTCCTTCGAAAACAATTTGTTTTACAATTAAAGTTCATGACACGTGTCGTTAATACATTGGATATGATTTTGCGAGGTGTTACATCGAACAACCGTTCGATCGATCGACCTGAAGGGTAGAGATACTTCTCTATTTTCAAAATGCTATAACGAAAACTTCAAAGCCATCATACACAAACACATCCTTACCAAACGAATGTCAATCCGACCGAATGGCCATCCGATTGGATGACCATCCTAACGGATTGACATCCGATCGAATGACCATCCGATCAGATTGCCATCCTATCGGATTACCGTTCAAAACTTGGCTCACTTTTCACCGATTTAGGCACCACTCTTCGCTTATGCTATTATTAACTGTTCAGGCTAATCACTCTAGCGCTCCCTTCAATCCATTAACTTCCATCGCTGTGAGTATACTTGATCCCTTTTTTCTTTACGCACTTTTGGGTTTACATACGTTACTTAATCTAACTCACATCGTCACACAACGCAAACACTATTTATATGCTGACCATTATTGCATGATACGTGTTACTCGATGAATGCTTGTATGTTATGTTAACACAGTGATCGTTGCCTGACGCCTTAGCAACGATAGTACTATTTGTTTGGACTCAGCACCTGCCGTGGACAGGGGTTGTTAAGGTTACCTCTTCACGTGTCACAGTGGTGATATGTGTTGAGTATTCTACAACTCGCAGTCTAGTCTATGCATATTTCATTGTCGATAACCTACTAGCGTCGCACTATACATGTTACATGCTGGTTATGCGTAAACGCTTTCGAACTCTATTATATCTATTAAACTTGTATGCTCACCTTTACACTATGTGTATTAACCTCTATTTTAACGTATGTGACAGGTGTTTGATTGCTTAGGATGTTGTGCTTACCTGCTTTCTGGAACCTAGTAGGAATGAGAGTCTAGAAACAAACAAAGACAATTTATTTAAATTAAATATGAGTTGTCGGAACATGTTTTGTTTGGAGATATCTATGTCTGTAATAATTAGTTACTTGATGGGTTATGGTATGTGACATAATATTAACTATCCGGTAATATAGTTGTTATGGAATTTCTCTTGACAATCTGTTTCGCTCAGTGTTGCGCCCCGATGTTTCCGTCATCGGTCGGGGTGTGACAGATTGGTATCAGAGCCATAACTATAGGGAATTAGGCAAGACTCGACCTAGTCCGGGTCGATGTCTTATAAACGACCTAGTCTATAGTCTAAGTACCAACAGGCCAACTTGTGCATAACCAATGTGGGTTTTGCACGAGCTTACTCGCTATTTCTCGCTCGAACTCGCTGCACACTACACTCTTGCGCGAACATCGCATACTATAGTTTCGCGCAAGACTAGCCTTTCCTAAGGCTTGAAACACACACAAACGGATGATTTGGTTCAGATTAGGTGTGAAAACCGCAAACTCTCGACCAAATCACTCATTCAACACGCTATTTTTACTATCAACACGAGAATTTGCGTTGAGTTAGGAGTGAAATCCATACCTCAACGGGAGTCTCACCCTCCATCTAAGATTGTCTTGGCCGAGTTGTTAAGTTAGGGGTGAGACCCGCATCTTAACGACACGCCCTACTCCTTATTATAAATTCTTACAAAACTCTCACCAAAGTCTCGATGGATTCCGACGACTCGAGTCGCGTGAGTAACCAAAAGGATGCATGCCTTTCACCGTATGTCGGTGATAGAGTACAGTCTATTAGGTCAAAGCGTGCACTCGAAGTCCTTGAGAATAGTCGGATCACTTTGGACAGTCACTGTCTCGCACCCAGACAATCTCTCTTCGATTTTATGTGTTTGATTCTTGATTTCGCCGCCGCTAGCTCTATGATTTATCGCTTTTATGATCGATTTTATGTGACATCTATGTGTTTATATGTTTATTTGTTGGCGTTTTGAGATAAATAGTACGGTGGTACTAATGGTTTTGATTCCACGTTTCTCGCTCCGCCAAACCACACACAATCCACACCACACCAACAGATCGCTGGTCTTTATTCACAATCGCTATACTTAATCGCTATACGTTGCTGTGAAGGATAGGTGAATACGTGCAAAATATATGTTTATGTTAGTTTATGTGCTTATGTGTTTATGTGCCTATGTGATTCTGTGTTGATGTGCCTAAGTGATTTTGTGAATTGATGTGTTCCTGAGCTTTATGGTGAATCGCTAGTCTATACTAGGATTAATCGAAATTGTGTTGAGTCCTATGGTGATGTCTGTTGTAGACAATGTCGTCGTTTGGATCATTCCACTCTCGAGTCGCTCGCCGAAACCATGATGACAAACGAATCGCCGTTCTCGTCTCTAAGCAAATGGCGAAAGTCATCCCATAAATCGTCAGTGAACTAAATGAGAATCCTACCAAATCTTCAGAGGAGTCCAGGACCAATACTCCTAAGGCCGATTTTAGTTTCAAGCAGTTCAAAGCCTGCGGTCCAAAGGAATTTACCGGCGAGGATGGTCCTACGGCCATGTTTCAATGGTTTGATTCTATCGAAGTCACCCTATGCCAGAGTGGCTGCCAGAAAACCTGCGCACTGTCAATGCTACCGGCATCTTCCAATCCAGTGCTCTTGATTGGTGGACGGCCGAGAGGAACAAACGAGGAAACGATGCAGCTTTCGGGTTGTCATGGGACGAGTTGAAGAACATCATGATGCAAGAGTTCTGTCCTCCCCATGAACTCCAAAAGCTTGAGGATGAATTCTAGCACATTAAGCAGGATGGCGGAGATAACGCTGGTTTAACTGCTTGCTTCAAGCAGTTGAGTATTATCTGCCCTGGTCAAGTCACTACCCCAGATATTACAATCAAGAAGTATATCCGTGTTCTTCCGGATTGCGTTGCAGATTTTGTTCAGACTACAAAGACGACAACAATTGAGGAAACCTACCGGCTCGCAGCCATCCTGATATTACAATCAAGAAGTATATCCGTGTTCTTCCGGATTGCGTTGCAGATTTTGTTCAGACTACAAAGATGACAACAATTGAGGAAACCTACCGGCTCGCAGCTGAGATCAACGATAAGCGAGTCAGGGCTGGTTATTTCGACAAAGCCTCCAAGAACCTGCACCAAGTTACCGCTGCTTCAACCGCTGAAACCACCACCGCACCGCAATCTTCAAAGCTCTCACGCCGCAAGAGGAAGAACAACAGCAGTTCCAGCAACAAGAACTGTGCAGTTACTGCTGCCCCGCTCCAAACAGTACCTGCCCAACCGCAACCTTAACACCGCCAAGTAGCGACACCTGTGGTCAATGCACCGCCCGCCAAGCGTGCATACACTGGGCCACACCCGCTTTTCCCTACTTGTACTTATCATCACCCGGTGGGTATCGCATGTCGGTTCTATGTTCATTGCAATATGTATGGCCACTTCACCGCAAACTGTCGTACTGGTCCACGTCAAGCTCCAGCTCCAACTCAAGGTCAAGCTCTTGCTCAACAAGCTCTACTTCCTGCTCCTCAAGGCCAACAAGCGGCTCCTGCACCCGCGATCCATCCTAGAGCTTGCTTCACATGTGGTGATCCCAACCACTTCGCAAACATGTGCCCCAATCGAGTGGTGAAGCAAGAGCCACAATGGCAGCAGCCCCAGCAGCAGCCTCAGCAGCAGCAGCAACAGCCAGTACCCCGCGGACGTGCTTTCAACATCAACGCTCGCCAGGCTCAAGTAGACAACAATGTGGTCAATGGTACATTCCTTGTGAATGGTATATATGCTTCGTGTTTGTTTGATACTGGAGCAGATAACTGTTTTGTATTGTTTGAATTCGAAAAGCTCCTTAATCGTAAGCGCGCCCATCTCCCCTCGACGTTCGATGTTGAAGTTGCCACCGGAAGAACCGACGCTGTCAATTCTATTCTACGTGATTGTACGCTTGAACTCAACAATCACGTCTTCCCTATCGACCTTATTCCGATGCAGCTCGGTAGTTTTGACATCATAGTAGGCATGGATTTTCTTCGCGAAAATCGTTCTGAAGTTGTTTGCTTCGATAAGATGATTCGTTTCTCGCTCACTAATGGTGATCAACTTTGTGTGTATGGCGAAACTCCTTCGAAAGGTCTCATGCTCATGTCATGTATCCAAGCAAATAAGTATCTCCGCAAGGAATACAGAGCTTTCTTGGCAAACATTGTAGTAGCGGAGAAGGAAAAGAAAGGAAACACAGGAGTGAAAGATGTTCCCGTTGTTTGTGAATTTCCCAACGTTTTCCCAGATGATTTACCTGGTTTACCTCCCGCTCGTGATCACGACTTCCGAATCGACCTCATTCCTGGAGCAAACTCTGTTGCTAAAGCGCCTTATCGTCTCGCTCCTTCTGAAATGCGCGAACTCTCAAGTCAGCTCCAGAAACTACTTGATAAAGGCTTTATTCACCCTAGCACCTCTCCATGGGGCGCGCCTGTCCTTTTCGTTAAAAAGAAGGATGGATCGTTCCGGATGTGCACCGACTATAGTTAGTTGAATAAGCTGACAATCAAGAATCGCTATCCCTTGCCTCGAATCGATGATTTGTTTGATCAGTTACAAGGTGCTACATGTTTCTCGAAGATCGATCTACGCTCAGGCTATCACCAATTACGCATTCAAGAGGATGATATTCCCAAAACCGCTTTTCGAACCCGCTATGGTCATTACGAGTTTATTGTCATGCCTTTTGGTTTGACTAACGCTCCCGCAGTTTTCAAGGACCTAATAAATCAAGTGTGTAAACCCTTTCTTGACCGCTTCGTCATCGTGTTCATCGATGATATCCTGATCTATTCCAAGTCAAAAGTCGAACACTCGCAGCATCTACGTTTGGTTCTTGAGTTACTCCAGGGAAACCGTCTCTATGCCAAGTTCTCCAAGTGTGAATTTTGGCTAGAGGAGGTCCAATTCCTGGGTCACATTGTCAATAGTCAAGGTATTCACGTCCACCCCGCGAAGATCGAAGCTGTTAAGATTTGGGTAACACCCAAGAACCCATCTGAAGTCCGTTCTTTTCTTGAAGTAGCGGGCTATTATCGCCGATTTATCGAAGGTTTCTCTAAAATCCTTGTACCGCTTACCTCTCTTACGCATAAGGATAAACCTTTTGTTTGGGGAACTAAATAGGAGGAAGCCTTTCAAACTCTCAAGGCTATGCTTTGCAATGCTCCCGTACTCTCACTGCCCGACGGAAACGACGATTTCATAGTCTACTGCTGTCACACCCCGACTTTCCACGTGTCACCGGTGGGGAGTATCGTGACGTGGTTGGCAACACAATAGTCAAACAACACAATATATAAATGCACAACGGAAGCAAAAGATAAATATATATTACAATCCGAATTTAAAGTAATATCCAGTATTACAACGGAAAGTAAAGGATCTGTAGGATCGTGTTTCGACCTGAATGAGTCGTTCGGAAGAGATCTAGTCCGTTTCAGAGGCGGAAACTAAGAAACGAATGTAAAAACAGCTTGAATATCACTATAAACGTCTTGTGTATTGATTTTCTATCGATTACAATCACAAGGAATACCGGCAGCACCTCGGTATCAATTCCTGTTCTCTAGTCTGTTCGCTTCAAATGACAACTCATGACATCTATTTATACTTCATGCTTGTTAGCTTGAAAATACACATACATGTTCAAGCTATCAGGCATGTTCAAGCTATCAAGCATGTTCAAGCTATCAAGCATGTTCAAGCTATCAGACATGTTCAAGCTATCAAGCATGTTCAAGCTATCAGACATCTCAAGTTATCAGACAAATTACAATTTCAGATCTGCAACGCAACCAGAGACTCGATATAAGACGAAGACGACAGATGTGTGCACCAACAGACTCCCCCTCAGATGTTGACGAGTCTTAAGTGTCGAGTCTTCTCAATCTTCAGTCTTTTTCAGTCTTTGGGCTTCCTTCAGAATCTCTATCTGGATCTATCCTATATCCAATTCTCTTTCAGGATCTCTGGCTCCTAGCTCTTGCATCTTCAGACTCTCTTTCTCTAACAGACTTCCCATCAACTTGTGCTGGGATCGTAGTCTGGCTTTCATAGGTTCAGGTATCGCAACCTGGCTCACCTGCATATTCTCTACCCAAAAGTAAGTTTCATAAAAGATAAGATATAACAAATTTAGAAACTTTGCTAATCTCTTGAAGACACAACCCTGAATAAAAATTTTATCATGTAAGTCACTGATAAATCACTTAAATGTATATCATTTTCATTTTTCATTTCAAACATCTTCAAACAAACTTTCCCAAACCTGTTCGTCATGTTCAGCACTCGGAATTTTGAATATTAGCTTTTCAACATCAGTTGTCTAAAATCTTTTTGAATTTTCAAAAATTTATGCTAAAACACACCGAAAATCTTTTTGGATTTTTGAAATAGCCGAAATGAAATGCAGCAAAGAAATATTTACAAACAATATTTTTGTGAGTTTGTGTAAGAGGATCATATCAGTTTATGAGACAAATCACCAACACCATTAAGCTTTAAACATTTTAAGTTTTAAACGATTCACTTAGATTGTCAGTATACTGATCCACTTAAATTTTCACACAAAGTTCAATTAATCCGAGATACGTTATTAATATTTTAAGCACTTAAACTCAATCGCGTGTCCCACCTCAGAATATACTCCCGTATCCAGATCCCAATATTCAGTCTTACAGGTAATTATGACACAAATGATATCTGTAGGGGTTAATAAATTATGAAGAATCATGAGAGCTCAGGTCAGAACTACCGTTCAGCAGAGAGATCATGATTCAACTTTTGGGTGTGTCCCCTTTAGAGGATCTTTTTTACAACAGCATTGCTAAGAAATTTTATTGTCTTATCATATATGCTGAGGGTGATGCTATGTTTCAAGCATTGCGGAAAGTATTATTCGAGGACTAGGTCAGAATTTCCATTCAGCAGAAGTCCCGGAATAATACCCCAGATATCACTGAGTATAAAGACCTAGTATATCAGAAAAAGGAACCTTTCAAACGAGATTTCGGGGGTTACCCATATATCCGAGAGATGTTTCCCCACGATATAAGCAAGTTTGAAATTTAGGTTTATATCTCGTCACAATCTACTAAATGTGCAAAAACCTACTGGCACATCATCAGTGAGATCGTTTATCACATTTGACTTTCCAATTCTTTAGCATGTTGTGATAGTCCACTGATGTACTAACATTTCCTCTTTTTGCACAACAAAACTCTTTTTTCATTTTATCATGTTTTTGGCTTTTTCAAATTTTCAAATGTTTTTGGATTTTCTGAAAATTTTTACTCCCCCTAAAATGCAAACACATTTTAGGAAATTTGAAAACAAACTGTACAAGAAACATGACAACCGATATCAAATCACTTCAAATCGCCATCCACTTGGCATAAACAATCAGAACTCCCCCTTACAACAAACTATTTTCCCATTGTGATTTCAAAACACTTAAGTTTGTATTAATCAAATGGTTTTTCCGGAAAATTAGTTTTGTTGATTTTATCACTTGTAAATTTAGGGGTTCATCATGTTGTTTTCCAAACAATCATTTGTAAGTATGGTCCAATCAAGTTCAACTTAATGACCTTGATTAACCATTTGTCAATGAAACCTCTTTCAATCACTTACAAATTCATTCATCAACTATAATCACTTGTAAATCAAAATATAACAATTTAAATATACCACCTGTATTTTACCAACTGTACCACATGTAGAATCATTTACTAAGAAAAATGCCGATTCCTGCTCCACTCTTACCAACCTGGGAGCTCCGGCAAGTCAGGAATTTAAGGTGAAAATGCTGTCACCCAAGCCTGACCAGCCTTGGGTGATTTTGGTGGCAAACATCTGTCCCACCAACATTTTGATTTGTAAAAATCTTTTGCAGTTTTAACCTTCCCATCAACCATTTTCCCGAAAATATGTTTGACTTTCCCATTGAAAGCTTTCTCAACATCAAATTCTCCCTTATCAGCGAAGAATTGATTTGAGATCTCTACCTTTCCCACTTTCTTCATCAAATTTTCCTTTGACAATTTAGGAAAATTTTCATCGTTCATCACAGGAACGGAATTCACAACCTTTTTATCAACCAAAAACTCCTCTGATTTTATGGAATCAGATTCATTGTCAGAATTACCATCAGATTTAACCACCCACTTTTGCTTGTTCATATCACCTTTTCTTTTATAAAACCTTTTTGAACTTTCTCCTTCCTCAGAAGTAGAATTTTCAAACTTTTTAACATTTTTTACAAGTTGTTCTTTCTTATCAACACAAGTCTTTCTCAAAACAGAGTTAGAAGAAACTTCCTGTTTTTGGTAGTTGATCTTGGGACAATTCCAAGCTATGTGACCAACTTCTTGGCATTTGAAACAGGTTCTTCTGTCAACTCTTTCAGCAAACCTTCTCACATTCTTCTTCACTTCAGCAAGAAACTCCTGATTGGACTGCTTCCAAAACGGTTTCTTCTGTTCATCCTCTGAACTTCCTCCTGAAACAAATTTTGTTTTTGGTTTATAAATTTTCTGATTTTTATAATTTTCTGAAGAGTTGAAACCTAATCCATTCTTTTTGTAATTACGGTTATGGTTCGGTTTCTTTCGATAACCTGAACCAGAACTGTAACCCTTTTTCTTGTTCAATCTCTGTTGAACTCTTGAAGTGTACTTTTTAGGTTTTTCATCAAGATTTAAATCTTTTATTTCAGAAATATTAATTTCTGTTAATTTGAAAACCTGTTTGATCATTTCAGTTTTTACACTTCTTATTGGAAATTCCTCATCAGAATATAATTTGTCTGAATCATACAAAGTATAAGCTACTTTGATTGACCCGTCATTCAAATTAGATTTTGATAACAGGAATTCTCTATTGTAAACCCTGTTAACCGGCGAACTCTGACTCTTTTCTGACAAACTCGGACTTTCAGACTCAGACTCCGGTTTTGACTCTTCATCCTTATCCAACACCTGATCGACAACTTTCTTTAATAACTCAGACTCATGATCAGTGTCAGACGCTGTGAATGTAACATCAATATTGTCTGGTAATTCATCAATGATTTCAGACTTTAACTTGATGTTGACTGCCTTTTTTAGACGCTCCTCATTAGGATTCCTGGGAGAATAAGTTTCATGGATCGGGGGCGGACATCTGTTATACTTGACACTTGGTTTCTTACCAGTATCAGTATCTTCAGTCTTTTTATCCATGAACGCTTCCAGACCTGCAACAGTAGGATAAACACGATCAATCAGATAATCACATGTAGTATAACTCAACAGTAATCGTTTAATCCTTTCACTTTCAATTTTCTCAAGTTCCAACTCTTTCTTCAAATTAGCACAATCTTCAATATAATCATTGATGACACTTTGCTTTGTCATTAAAGTTGCACTCATTTTGTCATTTGCTTTTTCGATTTCTGCATTTGTCCTTTTCAGACCATCAACTGTCCTGTTTAGAACATCATAGGACTCTTTCACATACTTCACATCAGATAATAAATCTTCTTTAATCTTTTCCAACTCAACAATCTTTTTGTCTTTTTCATCATAAGCTTTGCAAGATTCTGAACATTTCTCACAAGGCTTAGTAATTTCGACTATCTTATCAACCTCAACAACTTTCTCAACTTCTACGATCTTTTCTATTTCAACAATTTTCTCTACAATCTTTTCAACCACTGGTTCTTCAGATTCTATTTCAGATTTCTGTCCCTCAGTTTCTTTTGTTGAGCTTTCTTTAACTTCTGCTTTCAACTCATGTTCTTCAATTTTCTGAATAAACTGTGCCAGATTCATGTTTTCATGTTTTCTCATATGTTTTACAATCAACAGAT
The DNA here is from genome assembly GCA_030545235.1 of Helianthus tuberosus. Lineage (NCBI taxonomy): Eukaryota > Viridiplantae > Streptophyta > Magnoliopsida > Asterales > Asteraceae > Helianthus > Helianthus tuberosus. Next base: position 172,901,710 of record CM060401.1, read on the forward strand.
AAGTTCCCCATTTTTGCTGTGGTAATGCATCAGCAAGTTTATCAATCCATTCATCATTGTCTTTCTTAATGTTCAATCTTCCCATTTCCAAGACTAAATGATAATATCTATCAATGGTCATCTTTGTTGTTTCATGGTCAAAAGCTACAAACATGTCAAATGACTTCTTCAACAACTCCTTTTCCATGTTTCAATGTTAAGGCTTCACAAACACAAACTTTCTTGTTTTTTTAAAAATCCTGTTTTCAAACAAGCTGTATCACCTTATAAAACACCTGCAAACAATCAAACAAATGATCAGTTTAAACGAATTGAAAATGTGAACACGTGTCGAAAATTCACGGACTCGTTTCAATGTTGTTCGAGTGAAAACACTGAATGAATGTACTTGACCGGAACCAAATGGATTTAATTTGGGCTTTAGAATGATTTGAACCGTGCACTTCTTTATATGGGCTGCAACTATGACTCACTGGGCCTTTAATATTTGTTTGGCTGATAACAACTTTTACTTTAATAAAGCATGCACAATTCGAGACTCTTGGGTCACATGCAATTCTGAGTAGCCGACAACAAATAAAAGATTCCACTGATTTTTTTTTTATTAACCGAATACACATGTACTGCCTTTAAATCCTCGTGACCGACAAATTTAATTCACAACACCACATATTCATTAATATGATCACATGTATCGAAAATGGTGCTGACACAACATATGTCCTCGGTATCAATATTAATTCACCCTTTCACGTGATATCCAACAATTTCAAATCACATAAAACTTTGATTGGGCCGCAATAATCCACTAAACCGACAAATCTAATATGATACTGAATTCTATTTGGCCGCCCAAACTTCAACCTATATCCAAACTGAATTTCTCATGACCTGGAAATGACACAAATCACATGATACCATGATTATTTCTTGCCGACACCACCTATTAAAGCTTCACATGCCAAACCGAATTAATGGACTTCACATAGATCGACAATATCAATATTCAAAGCCAATTTATAAAACCAATGAGTCGGATTTCACAATCTGGACTACAATTTACGATAATCACATGCAATTGCGAATCAACGGATATAACCTGACATCCTCATTTAATATTTCACACAACTCGATACATCTTTCAAGCGGTCAAGCAGTGTATTTTTCAAGCGATCAGACGTTATATTTTCAAGCGACCAGTCAATTTCAAGCTGACAGCCAGTTTCAAGCGAACAAGGTTGATTTTTTTCAAGCTACCAGTCAATTTCAAGCGACCAAGCAGATGACATCAGCATATCGAACAAAATTTCAAGCGATCAGATGATTTTAACTCGTTTTAAGTTGATTTTAGTGCTGAAACTTTCCAGGATTCGTTAAATCATGATTACGCATAAGATGTGAAAGTTTGAACCGATTTTAACCGTAAAAAAATTTTAATTTTGTGAAAGAAGGTGTAGAAAACAGATTTTCAAGCTGAATATGGCAAGAACTCCTCGTCCTGAGCTCTGATACCAATTGTAGGATCGTGTTTCGACCTGAATGAGTCGTTCGGAAGAGATCTAGTCCGTTTCAGAGGCGGAAACTAAGAAACGAATGTAAAAACAGCTTGAATATCACTATAAACGTCTTGTGTATTGATTTTCTATCGATTACAATCACAAGGAATACCGGCAGCACCTCGGTATCAATTCCTGTTCTCTAGTCTGTTCGCTTCAAATGACAACTCATGACATCTATTTATACTTCATGCTTGTTAGCTTGAAAATACACATACATGTTCAAGCTATCAGGCATGTTCAAGCTATCAAGCATGTTCAAGTTATCAAGCATGTTGAAGCTATCAGACATGTTCAAGCTATCAAGCATGTTCAAGCTATCAAACATCTCAAGCTATCAGACAAATTACAATTTCAGATCTGCAACGCAACCAGAGACTCGATATAAGACGAAGACGACAGATGTGTGCACCAACAGGATCCACAGGCGGATCTTAAAACATAACACTGTTCAACAGACTTTAGGCGCCTAGAACTTGCAAGATTCCTTATAAACGCCCTGAGCTTCCAGCCAATTACGTTCAGTACTTGTCACTTAACCCTTTTGGAAAATACGTCAGTTTTCACTGGTAAATACACTCAACCGACTCATTTTGAAAAGGTTTAATAAAATTGGTTTGAATGCACATGGCACAAAATATCTTTTTATGATTTGATTAAAATGCACAGAGGCAAAATTAATCTTTTATACTTGGGACAATTATAGTTATAATCTTGTATACAGATTTACATGTTCGTTGTATGTTCAGGGCCCGATGTAGAAACCGATTCAGATTAACAGACACGCCACAAGTATAGGCCCACAAGAGAGTGAGATACCGTTAATACTTAAGCAACTGTCAGGTGTATGCCTACACCCCGTGCTTAAGACGTGGTCATTTTATAATACAATGATGTCAAGGATATCCGGGACATGGTCATTAACCCCTAAAGGTCTTTATTTCAAACAATACAGATTAAACCGGGTTATTAAATTATTCAATTAACCACCAAACGATGGAAGATTTAATACCCGACCAAGCGGTATTTTATATACCGTAACCCAAGCCCGTATAGGGAAAATAAGTTAAGAGTATTTACCCGAGATAGCTCCTGTCTTAAATAGCAAGAATTAATAATTCAGCCGTATTCACTTAAGTAAGCGTAGGTACAATTTACCGGAAGGCTCTAGTCTGGAATGATGGTATAAATAACCAATTAGAATGCTAACGGGTCTTTAATTAAGCCTAGGCTTAGACCGGTTAGTCTTAAGGAAATATACGGTTCAAACGCATGATTAAGCGAAGACCGGAATAGAATGTGTTTTAGACCCGACAAGTTTGAAGACTTGTATAATATGGGTATTTCATACACATTCTGGATTTTGAGATAAAACCATTAAGGTTTGACCCGTTTCGGCTAATTTATGTAAACTTGTTACACAAACCGAACCGTACGCGTAATAAGCGTGACGGGTATTCATGAGAGCCATATACAGGTTTCCTAAGTTAATTATGCCTTAAATATGTTGTGACATCAGTAATATGTCTTTCATTATGCCCAAAACGTATTTAAACACAAACTAGGCCCCGTAGGGGTAGTTTGGTCATTTAAAAGGTTATAAAAGGGTTTAAGTATTTACCTGAGTTACAGGTCTGATATAATCAGCAAAAATACTTATTTTGCTAAGTTATAACAGTAGGGTAAAGTATATATGTGAATTTACCAATTATAATCAAACTATGCACCGAAGGGGCATTTTGGTAATTTCACATAAGCCATAAAGCTCAAAACCGAAGTCTGAGTTAAACAACTTTTGCTTACTGTTAAAATATTATAATTTGCCTCAAATATCAGTAGGTATAAACCTTTGTATGTTTAAAATAGTCTTAGTACATACTATGCGTTAAAAACGCTTAAAAAGGCGATTAGAAGCCATTTCCGGGTTCGATACAATAAGCTGATATTTTTACTATTCCAGAAGGCTTAAAATAATTTATTTATCATATGTGATTAGTAGCAAAAGGTTTGGAGTCAATTAGATGTGTAAAACTCATTTTATAGCCCGTAAGGGCAAAACCGACAATTACCGGATTAAGCCTACGACTATAAGTTATGCTCAGCCTAAAATTAATTAAAAATCTTCAAAATCTGAAAATAATATATTACATCAGTGGGTAAAGAGTTTGATATCAAAAAGTAGGCTTAACTAGGCTATACGCTAATTATGTCGTTTAATTAACATAAAGCTTTCATTTTACGCTAACGAGCATAACTCTTAATCTACACCTCAAACTGATGTCAAATTTTGGATACAAGTTTATATATCAGTGACTAAGGTTTCTACTCTTTTACATTTCCAAAAATCACGTTTTATGGTAATAAGGGCATAATGGTCAACATATGAGCAATTAACGGAATCATGCGTATTAATCGGTTAACTAATGAACCATGGTGTATAATCACAGAGGGTTATACTAGCATGTAACCTGGTCCAAATGAAGCTCTAAGGTATTTCTAAAACATACCTAAACGGGTCAGAACTGAAGTCAAAGCAAAAGTTAAAGCTTTGCGACTTTCGGTTCTGAACCGGGTCTAAACAGTAAATTTTCGGGTTGAACATGTTTAGACATGTTCTTACACTAATTACCAAGTTATATTAATGATCAAACAGGTTGTATGTGGTCTACATTGCTAATTATGCATAAATTAGAAATTAAGCATTCTGATGACTTTTTATTTACAAGTTTGACCCGACATTTGACCTAGTTAGAGTGGGAATCAGGGGGAACCCTTTTAAGGGTTTATTACCCACATAATTACCAACTTATAACTACTTTCAATTCGACTAATCACTGGACCATTAGTGATTAATCGTTAAGTCAACCGTTAATTACGACGGTTTGACTTTTAAGCTAAAACTAAGCTAAAACTTAATTAAGAAAGGATTAGTAAACTTACTGAAGTCCTATGCTTGATTAGGAAGGCCTTGTGTCTGCTCTTAAGCTCCCAAAGGCTCCAGAATTGCACAAGAAGTGAATGATCAAATGGTTGCAACTTCATGGCCTTATATAGTGAATTTTGATCCACAAAATGTTGACATGTAAGTCTACCAATGACCACAACTCTTCAACAAGTGTCCCTAAGTGTTCTAGGGGTTGTTTAGGGGCCAAGCAAGATGAGGAAAATCGGATAAAGGTCAGTTGCAACGTTTAAAACAGCCAACAGCCAACTTTCTGCCTCTGGGCATACCTTGCGCACCGCAAGGGTATTGGTGTTGAGGTGCGCAAGCTTGTCATCAGGGCCAAAAACATTTTCAAGTTGTTGCATCTCAACTCTTGGCCCTTCCGAAAGGTCAAATGACTTATTTCTTGCAATTTGAACCCTCTAATTTGACATATAAGGGCTTCAAGACATTTGCCCACTTTGTTAGATCCTCGGTTAACTTTATTGTTACCCGAAAAGTCCTAACTTTCAAGGTTGACGCTTTTAACCCCTCGCATACGAATTTGATCATAACTTTCTCATACGATAACGAAACTTGATGAAATTTTTATCGTGCATTCTAGTGAGCATAATTAATCGTTACAAAGCTTCGGGTTTGCTAAAAGGTCACTCAGAGGTATAACTTAAACATGTTGACACATTTAACCCCTGTGGTTTGTACTCTCTCACTTTCTTTCATATTTAGCTTCGTATGATCCATGATTTATTCGTCTGAAGGTATGAGCATCATGTAGGGTTAGTGTAAAGTATATTTATTCACTGTTGACATTTTGAACCCTTATATTCATATACTTTCCATGTTTGTCAACTTTAGTCCTTCTAGAGTATTATTTCACACTTTCAAACTTATGACACGTGTCAATACATTATAGGACGCGAATTTTCGAGGTGTTACATCCTCACCCCCTTAAAAGAAATATCGAGGTTAAAGTAAAGGAAGTATTTTCTGCCTCATATTGGGCTTAATCTTCCTCAGTACCTTTGAGCCTCTAAGGCACTCTAATTGACCTTTATAATAGGTACATGTATCTTTTTTGGAGCTTCTAATCCTGTCGACCCTTAATCGACACAGGTTGCTCATCATATTATAAATCTGCATATCATATTGTGATAATGCTTCTTGACTTATTGGCGAAACACATCCTTCAATCACTGATGTGCAATGTATTGCGAGCTCCGCCAAGCTCTTTAAATAGGTTTTAGCTTAAAGGCTACCTGATTTTGATACATTCGATTTCCTTCGAATGATTCTATATATTCAGAGCTTAACTAGCCTGATAATTTTAACAATTTGGCACTCCCTTCCTTAACAAGAATTCAGGAGGTTTGCTACTTTCATTAATCCTTGATTTTTCTGCCGAATACTGGCATCTTACAGATGATTATGAATTTGCGTGATCTTATTTGTTGTTTCTAATGCAACCTTCAGATCCTGATAATTGGACTTACCAATCTATTGTCCAAACAATAGATGTTTAACATTCCATCTATACAAGGTCTTCAAGGGAGCAGCCTTGATACTTATGTATCATCTATTATAGAATGCTTATCTTAAGGTGAGATGGTTATTTCAACCATTGCTCAAAACAATTTTTAAGGAGTAGCTAATCCTTACAGTTGGTCGATCAAATCAATGATCCTGGGCAGCTGATGGCAAATTCTTAATCGTTGCCAAATTAGGGTTGCGGTAATTAATATATCAACAATATGAATCGTCTTTCTTATTTAATAACATAACATCCTCAGAATATTGAGTCAGGCTATATGAGCCTATGTCTTAAAACTTACTTAATCAAGGTTTCGATTATTCCAAAATCAATATGGAATTTTCACAACACTCTAACCCAAAGCGGTATGTTAATCTTAACTCTACTTGCTCTCGGGAGGTAAACATGGTAGTCTTAGGAGAAGGCAATCAAAATACAAGGAGGTTACAGAGATTTCCATATCTCAGGCTCCAGTTCACCCATCATAGCTTGTGTCAAATAAGTGACAACTTTTATGTTACTAGTCCACGAATTCCTTAATCGGGAACATTTACTTAGGCAACTCCATTCTGGATATCTTCTTTGAATTCTATTAGTTGACTTTAGTACCATATGATCATTGGGATATCTCAGGGGTTCCATGTATTAAACCTCCATACTGATCAGGCATGGAAGCAATCTATGGAACTTATTAAGATACATCAATTTTCATACGGCGGTTTTGTCATACCATTTGGTATTCATAATCAATAGGGATTAAAGAGATATTAATTATATGCGAATGTCCTTTATCTATAGAGAGGGTACATTAGAATTTTTTTTTACTACTTACTGATTTCTTACAAGAACAGAAAAATAGTTCCTATTACTAAATGAATCAACTTCTTGGTTGCGATCCGACAACTGCTATTCATCATCCTCATGGCTTTATATACTAACCATGGTTTCATTAAACCATACAGGTCAATAAGGCACTAACATTCTTAATGAACGTTATTTTAAAAATATATCAATATCACTTAGCCTAGGTCACAAAAGACCATCAATGGCATTTAAGGGTTGGACCTGGTCCATCACCTTTTTGACAGGGGATCAAAAGTCACATCTGTCTTTATTATACTGATGAATTTGGATAGCTTGAAAGTTTGCCATAAGGGTATCAGAAAAGAGCGATTCCTAATAGATATAAAATATCAATCTAGGATTTGTTGGAGCATTTTCTAAAGTATCATCGGTCACTTTCTACCTCGCATTAAATGACCGGAGTCTTAATCAGGCGGAGACAACAGTTCTCAACATTTATCATTCATTATAGAATCATATGTGCCGGTATCAAGTAAATTTCTGCATAAACTGCTTGATATGGAAAGGTACCTGCTATATAGTTATCATTCTGCATCATCTCCTTGGCATTCGTCTGGAAGACTCATGCGTTTGCTTTCTTGGCCTCTTCAGGCTTCTTCTGATTCCTAGGGCAGTTAGTCTTGATATGCCCCTTCTCATTGCAACCATAACAGGTTGCATCTTTCAACTTCTTGCAATCCAAGGTTTTATGTTCCTTAGACTTGCAGATTCCATAGGGTAGTGGCTCAGACTCAAATCTGCATTTCCCAAGATGGTATTTCCTACAGGTTCCGCACCTGGTCTTCTCACTCGACTGCTGGCTGTCTCTCTTAAACCCGGAACTCTTCTTATCTTCAGAATTCCTCTTCCTATCGGAGCGATGAGAATTCTCATCCTCCCTTTTACGCTTTCCATCTTCAGAGGCTTTGGCATCCTTGTTTCTGACTACATCGAGTGTAAGAGATAGCGACAGATCTGCCGCTGACCTGAATGTAGTAGGTCTTGAAGCCTTAACACTGGCTTTGATTTCTGGGGCTAAACCTCCGATGAAGTGAGCAATTCTCTTGGGTTCTGGTGTTACTAGGTAAGGAACCAGTCTGGACAGGGTATTGAAACTGGTGAGGTATGCTTGACAATCTAAGTTTGTCATCACCAATGATAAGAAATCTGATTCGATTCTTTCGACCTCGTGTTGAGGGCAGTAGTTCTCCATAATGAGAGCAACAAATTGTTCCCATGACATGTTGTAAAGTGGGATCTTCCCAGCAGCTTGAATGAGAGCCTTCCACCACGCTAGTGCCTCTCCCTTGAACGATTGGGATACATACTTCACTACATCCCTCTCAGCACAACCGCTGATATCGACAACTGTGTCCATTTCATCCAACCAGGTCATACAATCGATTGCTCCTTTCTCCCCCGTGAAATCCCAGGGTTTGCAAGAGACAAAGTATTTATAGGTACAGGACTTGGTACGCGGTTCATTATCGAACACTATCCTCTTGGATGGAACACTGTGTTCATTAGATGAATGTCGATCATCATCCTTCTTTGGTTCCTCTTTCTTAGAGGGCGGCTTGTTATGAGGCTCAGAATGAGTCTTGGGGACAGACTCAGAGTGGGGTACAGATGAGGCTTTACTATGAGTCCCACTATACTCCCTAAATTGCTCCTCTACAGCTTTAGATACAGCTGTATCAATCAGTGTGCGAAGTTCTCCTCTGGTTATATTAATCTTATCATCATCGCGGTTTTCCAGAGGATGACTGTTTATCTCGTCAGAGTCAGCCATGTAGGTAGTTTTAATTGCTACACAAGGAAAAATAAGGGCAAGGTTTATTTAGAAGCCCATACAGTTTTATCGTTTTAAACGATTTATTAACCATGGTAATATAAACCATATTGGTTAAATTTGTTAGTTACATTTAATTAGCATTTTCATCATAATTTATCCTAGTTATAAAACATTAAGGATATTAAAGTGGCGCAAGGGCCTAGTCACATGGACAGTTTTAAGTTTACAAGCCATGATTTCAGAGAATCGAGGCATTAAGGTTTTAATAATAACACAAATGGCCTAGTCGCGTAGACAAGTTTAATTTATAAGCCATGATTTCAGAGAATCGAGGCATTAAGGTGTGAATCAAAGTTCATTACCTTTTCTTGACAGAGAGTCAGAGACATCAACTGTCTGTTGTTCCTTAGGACAATAAGTATGGCCCGTAGGCATTTCATCACTTATGGATGTTTATAATATGATCATCTTCATTTGATGATAGTAGTCAGGATCGCACTGATCATACAAACTACGAGGCTTGGGCATAGCCCACCACCTTAGACAGGAACCATAATGGTTACAACTGTCATTGTCGTATTGACAATATTATAAAGTATAGCCCGTAGGCACTTCGTCACTAAGGATGTTGATAATATGATCACATTGATCATATAGACTAATAGGCTTGAGTATAGCTCACCACCTTAGACAAGGGATCATAAAGATCACAATGTCATTGTCTCAGATGGACAATACGTTATAGCCCGTAGGCACTTCCCTTCTAAGGGATGGCTATAGTATGATCATCTTATAGGATGATATAAGCCATGATTTCTAAATCATAAGGCAATTTAGGAAATTTAAAAATTTCCAGTATAGGGATGACTATTGTGATTTTCTCGAATCACATTTGTCAAGAGTGCTAACACGTTCTTAGGTGTTAACAAGGATATGAATCTTTTAATTAGGTCCTACCATCTTGGCCTCGTCATATAGGCTAGGTTTACCTTTAAGATTCCCTTTTTTAATAATAAACGCAGAACAATCCTAGCTCGGGATGTTAATAAGGATCTGAACCTAAATTGAGGAACTGCCATCTTGGCCGCGTCTTAATAATGACACCAGGCTAGGTCTTGTCCCTTTTTAGATTTTGCCATTTTATCATAATGGTAGATCTTATAATATAGGAATGATATTTTAAACATAATCGTTCCTTTAAAATTTAAGCAAGTATATGGTTGCCCTAAACGGGACTTCTAATAAAAATGACTTGCCCATGCAAGAGCTAATCAGAAAATAACAAAGGAATAAAAAAAGGACAAAATAAAACGAATTAGAATTTGTCCTATGTTCTTGTCTAGACTCAAGAATGTGCAACTGTGTAACTGAGATTAAACACAAAAGACTAGTGTTTAATTCACTCAGTGTTGGCTCTGATACCAACCTGTCACACCCCGACTTTCCACGTGTCACCGGTGGGCCCGGTGGGGAGTATCGTGACGTGGTTGGCAACACAATAGTCAAACAACACAATATATAAATGCACAACGGAAGCAAAAGATAAATATATATTACAATCCGAATTTAAAGTAATATCCAGTATTACAAAGGAAAGTAAAGGATCCACAGGCGGATCTTAAAACATAACATTGTTCAACAGACTTTAGGCGCCTAGAACTTGCAAGATTCCTTATAAACGCCCTGAGCTTCCAGCCAATTACGTTCAGTACCTGTCACTTAACCCTTTTGGAAAATACGTCAGTTTTCACTGGTAAATACACTCAACCGACTCATTTTGAAAAGGTTTAATAAAATTGGTTTGAATGCACGTGGCACAAAATATCTTTTTATGATTTGATTAAAATGCACAGAGGCAAAATTAATCTTTTATACTTGGGACAATTTTAGTTATAATCTTGTATACAGATTTACATGTTCGTTGTACGTTCAGGGCCCGATGTAGAAACCGAGTCAGATTAACAGACATGCCACAAGTATAGGCCCACAAGAGAGTGAGATACCGTTATTACTTAAGCAACTGTCAGGTGTATGCCTACACCCCGTGCTTAAGACGTGGCCATTTTATAATACAATGATGTCAAGGATATCCGGGACATGGTCATTAACCCCTAAAGGTCTTTATTTCAAACAATACAGATTAAACCGGGTTATTAAATTATTCAATTAACCACCAAACGATGGAAGATTTAATACCCGACCAAGCGGTATTTTATATACCGTAACCCAAGCCCGTATAGGGAAAATAAGTTAAGAGTATTTACCCGAGATAGCTCCTGTCTTAAATAGCAAGAATTAATAACTCAGCCGTATTCACTTAAGTAAGCGTAGGTACAATTTACCGGAAGGCTCTAGTCTGGAATGATGGTATAAATAACCAATTAGAATGCTAACGGGTCTTTAATTAAGCCTAGGCTTAGACCGGTTAGTCTTAAGGAAATATACGGTTCAAACGCATGATTAAGCGAAGACCGGAATAGAATGTGTTTTAGACCCGACAAGTTTGAAGACTTGTATAATATGGGTATTTCATACACATTCTGGATTTTGAGATAAAACCATTAAGGTTTGACCCGTTTCGGCTAATTTATGTAAACTTGTTACACAAACCGAACCGTACGCGTAATAAGCGTGACGGGTATTCATGAGAGCCATATACAGGTTTCCTAAGTTAATTATGCCTTAAATATGTTGTGACATCAGTAATATGTCTTTCATTATGCCCAAAACGTATTTAAACACAAACTAGGCCCCGTAGGGGTAGTTTGGTCATTTAAAAGGTTATAAAAGGGTTTAAGTATTTACCTGAGTTACAGGTCTGATATAATCAGCAAAAATACTTATTTTGCTAAGTTATAACAGTAGGGTAAAGTATATATGTGAATTTACCAATTATAATCAAACTATGCACCGAAGGGGCATTTTGGTAATTTCACATAAGCCATAAAGCTCAAAACCGAAGTCTGAGTTAAACAACTTTTGCTTACTGTTAAAATATTATAATTTGCCTCAAATATCAGTAGGTATAAACCCTTGTATGTTTAAAATAGTCTTAGTACATACTATGCGTTAAAAACGCTTAAAAAGGCGATTAGAAGCCATTTCCGGGTTCGATACAATAAGCTGATATTTTTACTATTCCAGAAGGCTTAAAATAATTTATTTATCATATGTGATTAGTAGCAAAAGGTTTGGAGTCAATTAGATGTGTAAAACTCATTTTATAGCCCGTAAGGGCAAAACCGACAATTACCGGATTAAGCCTACGACTATAAGTTATGCTCAGCCTAAAATTAATTAAAAATCTTCAAAATCTGAAAATAATATATTACATCAGTGGGTAAAGAGTTTGATATCAAAAAGTAGGCTTAACTAGGCTATACGCTAATTATGTCGTTTAATTAACATAAAGCTTTCATTTTACGCTAACGAGCATAACTCTTAATCTACACCTCAAACTGATGTCAAATTTTGGATACAAGTTTATATATCAGTGACTAAGGTTTCTACTCTTTTACATTTCCAAAAATCACGTTTTATGGTAATAAGGGCATAATGGTCAACATATGAGCAATTAACGGAATCATGCGTATTAATCGGTTAACTAATGAACCATGGTGTATAATCACAGAGGGTTATACTAGCATGTAACCTGGTCCAAATGAAGCTCTAAGGTATTTCTAAAACATACCTAAACGGGTCAGAACTGAAGTCAAAGCAAAAGTCAAAGCTTTGCGACTTTCGGTTCCGAACCGGGTCTAAACAGTAAATTTTCGTGTTGAACATGTTTAGACACGTTCTTACACTAATTACCAAGTTATATTAATGATAAACAGGTTGTATGTGGTCTACATTGCTAATTATGCATAAATTAGAAATTAAGCATTCTGTTGACTTTTTATTTACAAGTTTGACCCGACATTTGACCTAGTTAGAGTGGGAATCAGGGGGAACCCTTTTAAGGGTTTATTACCCACATAATTACCAACTTATAACTACTTTCAATTCGACTAATCACTGGACCATTAGTGATTAATCGTTAAGTCAATCGTTAAATACGACGGTTTGACTTTTAAGCTAAAACTTAATTAAGAAAGGATTAGTAAACTTACTGAAGTCCTATACTTGATTAGGAAGGTCTTGTGTCTGCTCTTAAGCTCCCAAAGGCTCCAGAATTGCACAAGAAGTGAATGATCAAATGGTTGCAACTTCATGGCCTTATATGGTGAATTTTGATCCACAAAATGTTGACATTTAAGTCTACCAATGACCACAACTCTTCAACAAGTGTCCCTAAGTGTTCTAGGGGTTGTTTAGGGGCCAAGCAAGATGAGGAAAATCGGATAAAGGTCAGTTGCAACGTTTAAAACAGCCAACAGCAAACTTTCTGCATCTGGGCATATCTTGCGCACCGCAAGGGTATTGGTGTTGAGGTGCGCAAGCTTGTCATCAGGGCCAAAAACATTTTCAAGTTGTTGCATCTCAACTCTTGGCCCTTCCGAAAGGTCAAATGACTTATTTCTTGCAATTTGAACCCTCTAATTTGACATATAAGGGCTTCAAGACATTTTCCCACTTTGTTAGGTCCTCGGTTAACTTTATTGTTACCCGAAAAGTCCTAACTTTCAAGGTTGACGCTTTTAACCCCTCGCATATTGATCATAACTTTCTCATACGATAACGAAACTTGATGAAATTTTTATCGTGCATTCTAGTGAGCATAATTAATCGTTACAAAGCTTCAGGTTTGCTAAAAGGTCACTCAGAGGTATAACTTAAACATGTTGACACATTTAACCCCTGTGGTTTGTACTCTCTCACTTTCTTTCATATTTAGCTTCGTATGATCCATGATTTATTCGTCTGAAGGTATGAGCATCATGTAGGGTTAGTGTAAAGTATATTTATTCACTGTTGACATTTTGAACCCTTATATTCATATACTTTCCATGTTTGTCAACTTTAGTCCTTCTAGAGTATTATTTCACACGTTCAAACTTATGACACGTGTCAATACATTATAGGACGCGAATTTTCGAGGTGTTACAACTGCGATGCCTCAAACCATGGTCTTGCTTGTGTTCTCATGCAATGGGACAAGGTTATCGCGTACGCCTCTTGAAAACTCAAGATCCACGAGAAGAACTATACCACACACGACCTCGAGCTTGGCGTAGTTATTTTTGCGTTAAAGATTTCGCGACACTACCTATACGGTACCAAGTGTTCGATCTTCACCGATCATAGGAGCCTACATCACATCTTTGACCAAAAGGAACTGAATATGCGTCAACACCGATGGGTAGAACTCCTCAACGATTACGACTGTGAGATCCGTTACCATCCAGGCAAAGCGAATGTTGTTGCCGATGCTCTCAGTTGACGAAGCTATTTGCATAGCGTTCGTAATTCTCAAGCCCAGTTTAATCTCAAAGCTCTCATCCGCGATGCTCAGCATGCTTGTTTTTGTTGGTGTATGCGTCTGTTGACTTCGTCTTGTATCGAGTCTTGCATTGCACATGGCACGAAGATCGAGAAAAAAAGTCAAAGGGCTTATTCCGCTTGAAGAGGACATGGCAGATTCAAGGGAAATAGCTGATTTCGCTTGAACAGATGATCTCGCTTGAGGAGTTTGATTTCGCTTGAGCTTGTAATTTCGCTTGTATGGTATTCCGCTTGAGCATGTTCAAGCGGAATCATCTTGCCTATAAATAGCTTTGACCTGATTTCGTTTCAAGTAGTTCATGTATGTGTGTTTCCGACGGCGAAGCTCTGTCGAAGTGTCGTTTTGCTATAAAACTGTTCCAGATCAATATAAACGACAGTTAAAAGTGATATCTAGTTGAATTCAACTCATAATGTCTGTTTCCGCCTTTCATTTTGAGTAGAACGCCTCTGATCGACTCATTTCGGGTCCGACAACGATCCTACAATTGGTATCAGAGCACAGGAGGAGGAGTTCTGCAGATTTCAGCTTGATTTCATCTCATTTTCTTACTTCTACATCTTCTTTTATCAATTGAACAACTTTTCACGGTTAAAATGGCCTGAATTTTTCACAACATAAGCGAAACACTGTTTTAACAAACCCTTTAGAAAATTAGACCAAAATTCAGCTTAAAAATGACAAAAATGGACAAAAGTTCTTATTTCGTTTGAATGAGTCTTTTAATTCCGCTTGAAAAGTTGAGATTGTTTCAAGCGAAATACCTTATTCCGCTTGAAAAACATTATTCTGCTTGAAAGTTTGAAACGGAATAGGTGATTCCGCTTCAACCTGATATTCCGCTTGAAATTCAAACAGAATCACTTGATTTCTTATTCCGCTTGAAATTCAAACGGAATCACTTGATTTCTTATTCCGCTTGAAATTCAAACGAAATCACTTGATTTCTTTTTCCGCTTGAAATTTTTGATTTCGCTTGAAGTTGTTTGCAGGTAATCTCGCTTGAAGGTGTTATCTCGCTTGGAAGTGATCTAGTTTGAAGACCTTATTTCTCTTGAAAGTGACTGTGTTTGAGAAAAAGTTTACGGAATCATGAGTGAAGAATTTTACAACGCATTTGCAACATCACCGACTACTCCGGCTACCATTGCTCAAAACATGAACTTAGAAAACGAGACTGGAACTACGCAAAAACCCCGAAGCTAATAAGTATTGAGGAGTATTACGGTTGGAAAGATCGGTTTGAAAACTGGGTTCAAGCCAATCGCTTGAGATCTTGGGAGTGTATTTTGAAGAAATATGTGCTACCACGTACTGATCTGCAGGTTGGGAAAGAAATTTCTGAATTCAATGACAAAGAACGAGATATGTACAGAGCTGAAAAGATGATGATTAGTCTACTTCAGCAAGCTATTAAAGAAGACATCTTTGTATTGATTCAACATGACAAAACTTCAAAATCAATATGGGATGCTCTTAAAATCAAGTTTGAGGGAAGTGATAATATGATCAAAAGTAAAAAGTCACTGCTTAAGAAAGAGTTTGATCTATTCACAAGTCTGCCAGGAGAAGATACAAAGAAGTTGATTGAAAGATACTGCCACTTAGTGCGTTCTATGTCACTGTTAAGTATAACCAAAGACCGAGAGGAATGGGTCGACAAACTAGCTGATGCTTTACCTCAGAAAGAATGGGGTACATTTTTGATGATTTTGAAAAATACTGGAGTTTATGATGGTTTGACAATTTCTCAGTTCATTGAGAAGATTGAGGGTCAAGATCTTGAACAGCAAAAGATTGCAAGGATGAATAATCCAAGTGGTCAACAAGATGTGAAGATGTATTACAAAGGAAATGTTCAAGAGATTGAAAGGAGTCCTAAAATCCAAACTGCTTTTAGTGCTGGAAACTCATCAGAAAATGTTGAACAAAGTTCAAATAGCAGCAGTGGATTTTCTTCATATCCAAGTGTTAATCCGAAGAGTTCAACTTCAAGTTTTCATTCTCAAAGCTCAAAAAGTGGAAATGGTTGTGTGATACAGTGCAATATTGCATTGAATCTTCCAGATGGTCAAAGTTTTTCTGAAGAAATTGCAAAAGATCACATGGCGTTACTTGCAACTGTGTTACAATCCTATGAAGGTTTGGTTGCAGGAAGGATCGGAAATCCTATGCTGACTAAAGAGGATTACGATCAGATAGACGCTGAAGAAATGGAACTCATGGACATCAAATGGTGTCTAGCTAGTGTCTTGAGGAGAGCAGAAAAGTTTAAGATGATTATTGGAAGAAATGATTTTCTGGATGCACATGTGTCTACTTTGGGTTTTGATAAATCTAAAGTTACGTGTTTTCGATGCAGGGAGAAAGGTCATTTTAAGAGGGAATGCAAGAATAGAGAAGCAAGTGAAACAAAGAATCCATTTGGAAAAGATGACTACTACCGGAAAGCCATATATCAACAAGTTGGTCAACAACAACAAGAACCACAAGTGGCTCATGGTAGAAAAGTAATAGAAGATTCATCAAAGAGAGCATGTTTGGTGAATCAAGATGAGAAAATGGCTCCAGATTTCAATTGGAACAAATAAATATCAGCTGACAGTAAAGCTTGTTTAATAACCCAAGATGATGAAAAATTACCTGAAGGGTTCAGCTGGGATATGTTTATGGATGAAAATGGGAAATTTAAAGCTTTCATTGCAAAGATGGTTCAAGAACCGGATTTGTTTACAGAGTGGATGAAATCAATTGGTGTTCATGAGAAGAAACAAGAAGAAGAATCTGTTTCATCCGATGAAAGTTCAGAAGAAGCAACTGTTATTGATCAAACATCAACTGATTCTGGTTCTTCAGATGAAAGTTCCGAAAGAACATTAAATTTTGATCAAACACCATCTGATTCTGGTTCTTCAGATGATAATTCTGAAAAAGCAATAGATTTTGATCAATCACCAACTGATGATAGTGGTGATGATGAGGAAGAAAGACATATTAATTTCGCTAAAACTCATCTATCTCCTGAAAGTTTTCAATTCTATTTTATAGATCGCTTGGAGAAACTGAAGGAGAGACGAACAGCAAAAGATCAAAAGAAAACGAAGAGTGAAAGTGTTGCTAAAGAAGAAGAGACTGTTCAAAAAGAAGAAGTTAAAGCTGAGAAGGTGACTGAAGCTGAATCAGTGATTGAGGTTGAAAAGGTCATCGAAGTTGAAAAGATTGTGGAAGACATCAAACCTTGCTTGAAGTGTTTAGAATCGTGCAAGCAGTGTGCAGAAAAAGATGAGAAACTGAAGGAGCTTGAAAAGATGAAAGAACAATTACTGTTCAATCTCAACTATGTGAAAGAATCTTACGATGTGCTAAACAGAACAGTCACTGGTCTACAAAAGACTAACTCAGAAAGAGAAGATGCGTTAACCATGATGAATGCTGTGATGATGACAAAGCAGAAAGCAATAAATCATTATATTGAGGAATGTGCCAAGTTGCAGCAGGAGTTGGAGACAGAAAAGATTGAAAATGAGAGAATTAGACGTTTACTGCAAAGTTATTCTAGTTCTGATTATCTCATTGACCGAATTTATCCAACTGTTGCAGGTTTTGAAGCGTTTAAAGATGATCAAAAGAAGCCAAAGGAGAAAAAGGATACTGGTAAGAAACATAGTGCTAGTTATAACAAGTGTCCGCCTCCGATCTGGGAAGGTTATTCTCCCAGAAAACCAAATGAGGAGCGAGTTAATAAAGCAATCAATATTCAGTTAAAGTCCAAAACAACCGATGAATTACCAGAAAACATTGATGTCGTTTTTACATCGTCTGACACTGACCATGAGTCCGAGTTAATAAAAAAGGTGGTCGATCAGGTGTTGGATACAGATGAGGAATCAGAGTTAAAGTCTGAGTTAAAGTCTGAGTCTGGGTGTTCAAGTTCGTCCGTCAAAAGTTCGAGTTCGTCGGTCAACAGTCAGAAATCGTCGGTTAAACGGGTTTACAATAAAGAATTCATGTTATCAAAATCTAATTTGAATGACGAATCAGTCAAAGTGGCATATACTTTGAAGGATTCAGACAAATTATATTCTGATGAGGATTTTCCAATAAGAAGTGTTTAAATTGAAAAGATCAAAAAGGTTTTCAAATTAACAGAAATTAATATTTCTGAAATAAAAGATGTAAATCTTAATGAAAAACCTAAAAAATACACTTCAAGAGTTCAATAACGTTTAAACAAAAAAAAGGGTTACAGTTGTGGTTCAGGTTTTCAAAAGAAACCAAACCATAATGGTAATTTCAAAAAGAAAGGTCTGGGTTTTATACCACCAGAAAATTATAAAAATGAAAAATATGTTTGTGATTTTAAATCAAAAATGAAATTTGTTTCGGGTGGAAGCGCTGAAGAAGAACAGAAGAAACCTTTCTGGAGACAATCAAACCAGGAGTTTCTTTCCAAGAAGCAAAAGAATGTGAAGAATGGAGTTAATCAAAGAAAGGAGACAAGAATCTGTTACAAGTGCAATGAAATTGGTCACATTGCATGGAATTGTTCTCAAGCATCAAAGACTAAACAGGAAGTTTCTAACAAATTCAAAGGAAAAGTTGTTGAGAAAAATGAGTCACCAACTTAAAAATTCAAAATTTTTGAAAATTTAACTTATGAAGTTGGTGAGTGTTCAAAGAAAAATTTTTATAAAAAGAAAGCCAAAGACAACCAAATGTGGGTTGTTAAAAAGTTTGATGTGAAATCTGACGATGAATCTGACTCCATAAAGTTAGACGAGCCACAGGTTGAGTTAAAAGAGGAAAACTCAGTACCTTCGATGGATGATGTTAATTTTCCACCATTGAGAGCTGAGAATTTTAAATCAAAAGTTGGGAAGGTTGAAATCTCAAATCAGTTTTATTCTGAAAAGAATGAATTTGATGTTGAGAAAGTTTTCAATGGAAATGTGAAAAAGATTTTTGGGAAGATGATCGATGGGAAGGTTAAAGGGATAAAAGATTTTTATGAATCAAAGAAAGCAACATTTTACCTGAGTGCAGATGAAGAGGTAACATCCAAGTTTGGTGAAGCTTGGATGTCTGTTTTTCATAAGTGATAAGTGGAATTGCCGGAGCTCCCAAGTTGGTAATCGTGGAGCAGGAATCGGCATCATTCTGATTAAAATATTGAGTGTGTAAAATTTTCTAAGAAAATTGTGAAATTTTTACAGGTTGTGGAATTGCCGGAGCTTCCAGGTTGATAAGTGTGGAGCAGGAATCGGCATATTTCTTGAGAAATTCACGAATGTGTTTTCGTCTTACAAGTGGTAAAAAGGTTTTACTTACAAGTGGTAAATCAGGGACATTAAGTTGTATCTGATTTTCTACAAATGATTGAGAAAACAATGTGATAAACCTTTAATCTACAAGTGCTCAACAAAACTTATTTTCCGAAAAAATCATTTTGGTTAAAACAAACTTAAGTGTTTTGAAATCATAATGAGAAAATAGTTTGTTGTAAGGGGGAGTTCTGATTGTTTATGCCAAATGGATGGCGAATTGAGATGATTTGATATCAGTTTTCACGTTACTTGTACAGTTTGTTTTCAAATTTCTTAAATGTGTTTGCATTTTAGGGGGAGTAAAAATTTCAGAAAATCCAAAAACATTTGAAAATTTGAAAAAGTAAAAAACATGATAAAATACAAAATGAGTTTTGTTGTCAGAAAAGAGGAAATGATAGTACATCAGTAGACAGTTACAGTATGCTAAAGAAATGTAATGTTTAAATAGTATTAAACGGTCTCACTGATGATATGCCGATAGGTTTTTACACATTTAGTAAGCTTTTTCGGGATATAAACTTAAATTCAAACTTGCTTATTTTGTGGGGAACACTACTTGGATATATAGGTAACCCCTGAAATCTCGTTTGAAGGACCCCTCTTTCTGAGATATTAGGTCTTTATGCTCAGTGATATCTGGGGTATTATCCCGGGACTTCTGATTTTGCGGAAGCAAAGGCCTAGTCCCCGGAGAATACTTTACGTTTGCTTGAAATAAAAGCCTGCCCTCAGTACAAAAAATGATGAAACATTGAAAAATGCTAATCATGTGCTGTTGTAAAAAAAGATCCTCTAAAGGGGACCCACCAAAAGTCGAGCCGTCATCTCTCTGCTGAACGGAAGTTCTGACCTGAGCTCTCACGGGTTCGCAATTTAACCCCTTACAGATATCATATGTGGTATACTCACCTGTAAGACTGAATATTGGGATCTGGATACGGGAGTATATTCAAGAGGTGGGACACATGAATGAGTTTAAGTTATTAATACACCTAATTCATATCCCGAATCAGTTGAAATTTGTGTGAAAATTTAAGTTGATCAGTATATTGGCAATCTAAGTGAATTGTTTAATTCTTAATGTGTAACTAAGCTCAACGGTACTCGTGACTTGTCATAAACTGATATGATCCTCTTGCACAAACTCACAAAAATATTGTCTGTAAATATATTTTTACTGCATTTCTTTTCATTCAAAAATTCAAAAAGATTTTCGACGACTGATGTTGGAGAGCTGATTTTCAAAATTCCAAGTGCTAAACATGATGAGCATGTGGTGAGAAGAAACTTATGTTTAAATGAGAAAAGTTTTTTTTAATAGAAACGATATTCTTGCAAGTGGTTCATCAGAGTCTAATATTGTAAAATCATTGTTTGAAGTTCCTATCCACAAGTGGTCATCAGAAAATTTACTTTTGGGTAGAGAATGTGCAGGTGTAGCCAGGTTTTGATCCTGAACGTGAAGAAAGAGCACAAAGCCAGGTTCCGATACCTGAGGACTATGTGATTTCAACAAGCCAGACTGCGATCCCAGCAAATCGAAAGGGGGAGTCTGAAGACATCTGAAGAAAGCGTGTTCAAGGGAAGTCTGTTGATGCTGAAGAGGAGAAAGAGATAAAGTTTTAGGATGCTTACATGTTCAGATTGATAAAGACTGAAGATGCAAAGACTCGACACTTTAAGACTCGTCAACATTCGAGGGGGAGTCTTTTGGTGTATGCGTCTGTCGACTTCGTCTTGTATCGAGTCTTGCATTGCACATGGCACGAAGATCGAGAAAACAAGTCAAAGGGCTTATTCCGCTTGAAGAGGACATGGCAGATTCAAGCGAAATAGCTGATTTCGCTTGAACAGTTGATCTCGCTTGAGGAGTTTGATTTCGCTTGAGCTTGTAATTTTGCTTGTATGGTATTCCGCTTGAGCATGTTCAAGCGGAATCATCTTGCCTATAAATAGCTTTGACCTGATTTCGTTTCAAGGAGTTCATGTATGTGTGTTTCCGATGGCGAAGCTCTGTCGAAGTATCGTCTTGCTGTAAAACTGTTCCAGATCAATATAAACGACAGTTAAAAGTGATATCTAGCTGAATTCAACTCATAATGTCTTTTTCCGCCTTTCATTTTGAGTAGAACGCCTCTGATCGACTCATTTCAGGTCTGACAACGATCCTACAGTTTTACCGAACGAACTTTGAAGAAGGAAAGAATTCTAAACGATGGCGCCCAACTCGAGAATAAATCGAATGGTATCTTTCATTATTTGGACCGAATTTGGGTTCCCAAGCGTACCAATTTGCGACAACTTCTGATGGGCGAAGCCCACAAATCTCGGTATTCTATTCATCCCGGTGCTGACAAGAGGTACCAGGAAATGCGCTACAAGTACTGCTGGCCGGGCATGAAGAAGGATATCACTATCTATGTTTCGAAGTGCCTGACTTGTTCCAAGGTCAAGGCTGAGCAGCAAAGACCCTCTGGCTTACTCGTACAACCCGAGATCCCGATGTGGAAATGGGAGAGTACAGCTATGGACTTTATAACGAAACTCCCGCGCACGACGTCAGGTCACGACAACATCTAGGTTGTCGTTGACCGTTTGACTAAATCAACTCATTTTCTGCTGATACGAGAAGACTTTAAGGTAGAAAAATTAGCTTGAATCTACACCGATGAGATCATTTGTCGACACGGGACGCCTCGTGACATCATCTCTGACCGCGATCGTCGGTTTACCTCGCGTCTTTGGGAAACGTTTCAATCTGCTCTCGGTACTACTCTTAATCTAAGTACCGCTTTCCATCCCCAAACCGACGGTCAGACTGAAAAACGATTCGCACCCTTGAAGACATGCTTCGCTCGTGTGTCATATATTTCGGTGGTAATTGGGACGCGCACTTACCTTTGGTCAAATTCTCGTACAATAACAGTTATCATTCTAGCATACAAATGGCACCATTTGAGGCATTATACGGAAGGAAATGTCGATCGCCTATTGTATGGCACGAGATCGGAGACTCGTAAATTACCGGTCCTGAGCTGTTGCAAGAAATGACTGACAAAATCCTCCAGATTCGAGACAATTTGCTGAAAGCTCGGAGTCGTCAGAAAAGTTATGCCGATAGACGCCGCAAGCCCCTTGAATTTGACGTTGGCGATCACTTACTCCTAAAGCTTGCACCTTGGAAGGGGGTGATCAGATTCGGTAAGAAAGGAAAGCTCGTGCCTCGATATGTCAGACCCTTTAAAATTCAGGAAAGGATTGGAAAAGTGTCCTACAGACTCGAACTACCGGAGGAACTTAGTAATGTCCACCAGACTTTCCACGTTTCGAACCTCAGAAAGTACTTAGCCGACCAAGAATTACATGTCCCTCTCGAAGATTTACAAGTGAACGAAACATTACACTTTGTGGAAAAGTCTGTCGAGATCATGGGACGAGAAACCAAGGTGCTTAGACGCTCACGCTTTCCCATTGTGAAGGTTCGCTGGGAAGGCAAATGCGGCGCCGAGTTCACCTGGGAACTTGAAAGTGACATGAAGGCGAAGTACCTGCAACTGTTTGTTACGCCTACTTCTTAAATTTCTGGATGAAATTTCCTAAAGTAGGGGAGGCTGTAACAACCCGCTTTTTGGAAAGTCAAAGTACAAGTCAAAATCAAAGTCAAAGGAAGAAAAGATTGCTAATTGCGATCTGTCACTCCTTGCTTAACTATTGATTATACGTTAACGCCTTGTAATCGAATTCTTTTATTTAATTGCTTTAGTTGTATTATGTGGAGTATCTATTAATAATCGAAGTTTAATCGCATGCTTTATCGTTAATCGACATATCGCTAATCGTATAGTTATCGCGTTCGCAACTCGAACTATGTGTTCTGGATATTGCTTTACGTGTGTGTACCATTATGTGTTACTTGTGCATGTTATGTTTATGTTGAGGTGTTTAATCGCAATCGCAATTCTATCGCAATCGCAATCTAATCGCAAACGCTAAACGAAAGTTAATTATAGTGATTGTATGTTAGATATAGTGGTTAGGTTATTTGTGTAACTAATGGTTAGAACTATCGCATCGCTCACTCAAATCGCATTGCAATGCTCAACACGCAAAATGAAATGGCAAAACTCAACTCGTCGGACATTTGGATCGAATGGCCAACTGATCGAACGGCCATCCGATCGGATTGCCCTCCGATCGAGGCACCATCCGATCGGTGCACCATCCGACCCTTGCTCCTCCTTTCTATTTTTGGCAACCTATAAATACCCCTCCTGTCACATCACAAGTGATGTGACAGCTCCTCCTCACTCGACCAGCACACTCAAGCCTTCTTTCTCTCGATTTCTCGCGATTCTTGTAAGTTTTCAACTCAAATCTTGTACTTCTATGATCTACGCGCACTCCTTCATCATTTTCACGTTTGAATCTTAACTTTTAACCGTGAAACAACGAATTTGACGTGTTTAAGGATGACGTCATCGTGGAGTTCCTATGAACTTCAAGATTTGACTTCATTCCACCAAGAACAACTCAGATCTGAAGGATTTCCACATGATTTCACAACGATTTCACATAGATCTAAACATTTTCAAAGTTAAGAGGATTGAAAGAAGCTTTTCCAACTTTCTTTCAACTCTTTTACATTCAATGCACTCAAAACCGATTGATTCGGAGCTCATTCATGCCTTCTAGTCTTCTCTAGTGATGTGCCAGTTTGAGATCTGAATCCTATCAACGAGACAATTGATTTCTGGTTGAACATTAAGCCACCTGTCACGAAAAGCTAACTGATCGGATTGGGGTGATTCCCATTCGATCAGATAGCCTAGGTCTGATGGAGTTTCCGTTGTTTGACACGTTGTCATCCCGTCTCGAGGAAACCGCAAAACTTTTCAAAAATAATCAAGTTCAAGACGATCAGGATCGTTGGGACGGATTGTCGTCCGATCGGATTGTCATCCGATCGGATTGCCATCCGATCGAACTACAATCCGACCGGATTGCACTTGATTCCACACTTAAACTTTTATATTTTCAAAGAACATCAGTTCTAACGGATTGCCATCCGATCGGATTGCTATCTGATCGAGTGGCCGTCCTGTTGTGAACTTGTTCTCAACTGAGAAGCCTCGCCAATCGGATCACCATTCGATCGAACGACCTTTCGATCGATCGACCTAAAGGGTAGAGATACTTATCTATTTTCAGAATGCTACAACGAAAACTTCAAAGCCATCATACACAAACACATCCTTACCAAACCAATGCCAATCCGACCGAATGGCCATCCGATCAGATGACCATCCGAACGGATTGACATCCGATCAAATGACCATCCGATCGGATTGCATCCGATCAGATTACCGTTCGACACTTGGCTCACTTTTCACCGATTTACGGACCGTTCTTCGCTTATGCTATCGTTAACTGTTCAGTCTAATCACTCTAGCGCTCCCTTCAATCCATTAACTTCCATCGCTGTGAGTATACACGATCCCTTTTTGCTTTACGCACTTTTGGGTGTTACATACGTTACTTAATCTAAATCACTTCAACACACAATGCAAACACTATTTATACGCTGACCATTATTGCATGATACGTGTTACTCGATGAATGCTTGTATGTTATGTTAACACGGTGATTGTTGCCTGATGCCTTAGCAACGATAGTATTATTTGTTTGGACTCAGCACCTGTCGTGGACAGGGGTTGTTAAGGTTACCTCTTCACGTGTCACAGTGGTGATATGTGTTGCGCATTCTACAACTCGTAGTCTAGTCTGTGCATATTTCATTGTCGATAACCTACTAGCTTCGCACTATACATGTTACATACTGGTTATGCGTAAACGCTTTCGAACTCTATTATATCTATTAAACTTGTATGCTCAACTTTACACTATGTGTATTAACCTCTATTTTAACGT
Source organism: Helianthus tuberosus (assembly GCA_030545235.1). Lineage (NCBI taxonomy): Eukaryota > Viridiplantae > Streptophyta > Magnoliopsida > Asterales > Asteraceae > Helianthus > Helianthus tuberosus. The sequence goes on from CM060401.1 coordinate 172,927,077, forward strand.
ATGTGACAGGTGTTTGATTGCTTAGGATGTTGTGCTTACCTGCTTTGTGGAACCTAGTAGGAATGAGAGTCTAGAAACAAACAAAGACAATTTATTTAAATTAAATCTGAGTCGTCGGAACATGTTTTGTTTGGAGATATCTATGTTTGTAATAATTAGTTACTTGATGGGTTATGGTATATGACATAATATTAACTATCCGGTAATATAGTTGTTATGGAATTTCTCTTGACAATCTGTTTCGCTCAGTGCCGCGCCCCGATGTTTCCGTCATCGGTTGGGGTGTGACACGCATCGACATGCAAAAAGGCCATAACTAAAACAAAATCGACATGGTCTTCGAGAGCAAGCAAATAGTAGTTTGGCGTTTTTGTATTTTTATTTAATTTTTACAGAACACACACACATTGGAATTTGGCGTTTTATATCTCTTATATAGCATTTTTTTTATTTTTTCCCATATTTTTTCTACTTATTGTGCATACCATGTGACTTGGAAGTTACATAACAAACAATATAAGATCTGACACACAAACTAAATGCCAAAAAAGAACACCTTTTATTAAATAAAAGTACCTTAAACCTCTAAGTTGGTCATGCTAAACTCAATAATGTTTTGCTGAATGAGATGGACAACATTGTTAATCCTCAGTTAAGAAAGATGTCCAACAATGTTGTCCACCCCATTCAGTGAAACTCTATTGAGAACAAAACTGAGTCTCCAAGAAACGACGTTTGCACTTTATGGTTTTTGTATGTTTTGGCGTTTATATTGAGGATAAACTCAATAAGATATTGCTCACTGAGATGGACAATATCCCTACTTAAGGATTTTGCCCATCACATTGAGTGAAACTTTACCGAGAACAAAAGTGTATCTCAAAGAAATATCGTTTGGAATCTTTGTTGTTTGAATATTTTGGCGTTTTTGAGTTGAATGGTATTTAGTAAAATATGGCGTTTTGGGTTTAGTGTGTTCAATGGAAGGTCTGAGACGTTGTTTATATAGGATTTTTTGGCACGTATATTAGGCGGGTTTTATTATAATAAATGTTGGTAATGAAGTTCCGTCATTTCAGTTACTGTTTGTTCAGCTTTATCGTTTAAAAACAAAGTTTGGCATTTTATATCTAATGGCGTTTAGATTTGTATGATGTGTGCTTTGTAGTTTAAGGCGGGAATTTAATGGCGTTTTATTCATGAGTTTGGTGTTTTGTGTGGAGAAGTCTAAAGACCTTTTTACCCTTAATGAAGCGCGTCCACGTAATTAAATTGATGTTATTTACGAAAACGCCATCGCGCTAATCTAGTCCATAGATTGTTTTGATCTGACGAACCATAAGCGTTCTCACTGTTCTCACACTTTTCACCGTTTTCCCTAAATCCTGACCCTATATATATATATATATATATATATATATAGAGAGAGAGAGAGAGATGGGGAGTTGGCTAGAAAGCCTAAGTTTTCTAGAAAGTCTAGGAAGCAATAGGGAGGCGACATGTGGCTTTTAGTTTTTTTATTCAAAAGGGCATGATGGTAATTTGATTATTAATTTAATTTTGGAATATTATATATCCTAAACTAACTATCCATATATTTATGGAAACGTATATCTCTTTCACAATTTCAAATCATTACGATTTCAAAAGGGCAGTTACTTTAAATTAGGAAGTTCAAATCATTAACAATTTCTTCACGTTGTGTTTTATCAGTTACTGGTTCACGTTGTGTTTTATCAGTTACTGGTTTCATCACAATGTGTTTTATCAGTTACTGGTTTCAGTTACTGTTGCATCACAATGTATTCTATCATTAACTGGTTGATGTGATTTTGGCATTCTTGATGTTGTGTTTTATCAGTTATTGGTTTCATCACAATGTGTTTTAGCAGTTACTGGTTTCAGTTACTGTTTCATCACAATGTGTTTTATCAGTTACTGGTTGATATGATTTTTGGCATTCTTGATGTTGTGTTTTATCAATTACTGGTTTCATCACAATGTGTTATACCAGTTATGATTCATGAATGGCATGTTCTTTTGTATTTTATCTACTGTTTCATCACAATATGTTTTATCAGTTACTGGTTGATGTGATTTTGGCATTCTTGATGTTGTGTTTTATCTGTTACTGGTTTCATCGCAATGTGTTTTATCAGTTACTGGTTCCAGTTACATTTTCATCACAATGTGTTTTATCAATTACTGGTTGATATGATTTTGGCATTCTTGATGTTGTGTTTTACCAGTTACTGGTTCACGTTGTGTTTTATCAGTTGGCATTCTTGATGTTGTGTTTTAGCAGTCAGTCACTAGTTCATCACATTGTGTTTTATCGCTAAAACACACTACTATGAACACATATAGATCTGATTTATCGCTATTTTTTGTATGATTTGGTGTTTTCAAATGTGAGGGATTATAGAGAGAGAAAAAAATTGCGATATTTTTGGAGGTGGTTTTATGATTGGTAGTTATTTTCTTATTTAAAACAACTTAAATGACACATTTGCCCCCAATCAATTAAATTAGCCTATTTTAAAGACATGTATATTACCAAAATGCCACCAAAATGATCTCAACCCATAAACTCACTCATCTGATGGCCCAGATCGCTTCCTACACTTTCTAGGAAAAACACACTTTCCGTAGGATCCCCACTCTATGTATATATATAGGGTGGGAGTTGGCTACAAAGTCCATTTTTCCTACAAAGTGTAAAAAGCCATAAGACACCATAATGTCAACCATAAAACACACTCAAAACCCACAAGTAACAAAGTGAAGATTACTAAAACGCCATATTTGTGGGTTTTGTGATGTGTTTTGGTTCATAAGGCTTTGATTATCGAATGACTAACATTAGGTGTTTTATGTTGATAATCATGTTGTGTTTTGTATTCATAGTTCTACGATGGTGTGTTTGAAGTTTTTAGGGACTGTTAGGGTTTAGATATTGTGTTTTAGTGATCTTCACTCTGTTATTTGTGGGTTTTAAGTGTGTTTTATGGTTGAAATTATGATGTTTTATGACTTTGTTGGAAAATAGACTTTGTAGCCGAACCCCGCCATATATATAGACTGATTATAATGAGAAAACTCACTCCAGATGAGAAAACCCACGAAACCCACATATGTGGCTAGGATTCAGCCATGTCACACGTGCATAAAGATGAAGAAAAGGGTAGGAACGTCATTTTACAATGTAACAGTGGAATTCAGCTTATTTTTGTTTGACTAAAGTTTGATTGCTACAGAGAAGTATGTCACCCCATACATCAAATCCCATTTAATTTAATGTGATGTACTTGCTTTTCATTATTTTATCCATTTATTTTTAAGGGTCAATTAATTTTGTACCCATGGATGTACTGCAAACTTCTTTATTTATTGCCTTTATATACAACACACGTCTCCCTCTTTTTTTAAACCAAGCTTTTGAATTAAAGGAGAGTGAAACACAACCCAGAAACCTCTACATTAAGATGACGATGAATCAAATTATGCAACAAAGAATCAGAGTTGAAGATCTCATATAGAACGACCAAAATCACAAGTTACAGATCGGAGAACTGATTGTTCAGATCCACGATGTCTTTCTCTCTCTTCACAAGATCCAGATTTTTAGTGTTGAAGAAAATCACACATGAATATGAAGATGATGAAGAATCATATATGGATCTTGTTAAAAGTTTTTTTTATGTTTTTCTGATCTGAAATTACACAATTTTTGTAAGTATTTATAGTCGATTCAGGTTTTTAAGCTATATAATGTGTGTTTATGTTGTTTCTTATTATTGATTTTACTATTTGTTGTGTAAAAATGTGGCATTTATGGGTTTGAGCTCTAAACAAATCAAAACAGTTGGATTCAAGTTCTTGTTTATTGTTAGATTATTGATATTTATTATAGTTATTTTTTGGTATAATCATGAAACATGGTAGGTTTTTTTTTTTTTTTTTTTTTTTTGTTACATAACAAAACAGAGTGGGTTTGGTTACATAGAAATATAGTGGGTTTGGTTACATGAAACAGATGATTGTTAGATAAATGTAGTTACATAAAAATAGAGTGGGTTCTTGGTAAAATCATGAAACATATTGTTCTTGGTATAATCATGAAACATAGTGGGGTTTTTTTTGTAACATAACAAAACAAAGTGGATTTTGTTACATCATAATAGAGTGGGTTTTGTTACGTGAAACATATAATTGTTAGATTACTATAGATACATAAAAAAGAGTGGGGTTGTGTTTGTTAATGTCACACATGTGACCTAGCATGTTAAAAAAATATAGGAGTTTTTGTTTTTGTTACACATATGACCTTTCATGTTATAAAAATAAAGTAGGTTTTTAAACATGTGGTGTAACTTCATCTATATGTATAATATATGTAACATTTTTTTTATAGTGTACGTACCAACATGTAACATCTTTTTGTAGAAATACGACTTTTGTAACAATGTGATGTAATATAACACTTTGTGTCGGAGGATAAAGAAAAGAAAACGCGTTGCACTTTTATGTATGTGGATATTCTTTAAATGGTAAAAAAACAAGCATTTTTCTTGTTTACTGGGTGTTTACATTTTTTGAAATTATACAGAAAATGTATGTTTACACGTGGTGTAACTTCATCTATATGTATAATATATGTAACATCTTTTTTTGTAGTGTACGTACCAACATGTAACATCTTTTTGTAGGAAGACGACTTTTGTAACAATGTGATGTAATATAACACTTTGTGTCGAAGGAGAAAGAAAAGAAAACGCGTTACACTTTTATGTATGCGGATATCCTTTAAATGGTAAAAAACAAGCATTTTTCTTGTTTACTGGGTGTTTACATTTTTTGAAATTATACTAGAAAATGTAACGTTATTTTTTGTACTTTTTTTTTGTAAAATGTTACATATAGTGTAATACTTATTGTTTATTTTATAGAATGTAACCTTAATAAAATGGTACATATAAAGTAACATTTTTTCCTCATTGGTTACTTTTTTTTGTAAAATGTTACATATATTGTAATATTTATTGCTCATTTGTAGAATGTAACCTTAATAAGATGGTACATACAAAGTAACATATAATGTAACCTTATTCAACGTGTATATCCAGTTTTTCACCTAATGCTTTTACATTTATTTGTTATATACAACACCAGTAGCCCAAACACCGATAAATTAAAAAAAAGTATCGTAAAACAACTTTATGAAGAAGTTGACACTTTTTTTGTTAATATATATGAATTAAAAAAAAGCCATCGTTTCATGAAGAGATAGATAGATAGATAGATAGATAGATAGATAGATAGATAGATAGATAGATAGATAGATAGATAGATAGATAGATAGATAGATAGATAGAATATGTGCTTACCCTAAAATGAATGGCCTTTTTAATTTTCTTGTGGTGTTGAAAGTTGTAGCAGGTATCATAGGCTCAGTAGGGTTAAGGCAAGCATAATAATGAAACTGCTACACACATAAGAAAACATGCAGTTGCATTCTCCCAAGAACACATTTGTAACACTCTATCCTCATTTTACCCTTACATGTACCATTTACTGATTAATATAACAAAAAGTAAGAGAGATAATACCCAAACACATCACAACCATCCATCTCTTCTAATCAATGGTAGATATTGAGTTTTCAAGGTTTTTTCAACTAGAGTGGGTTTGCGATTTATCCTTGCCCTATATATATATATAGGTAGAGGATCCTGTAAAAAGTGCTCAAAGTGTGGGAAGTGTATTATAATACTATATAACACCATATAAACACCGTATAACAATATGTAACACCATATAATACCATATAACACTATGTAACACTATATATCATTATATAACAAATATAACACTATAGGTTGTCTGATAGCATGTCTATGATAGATGTATAGTGTTATATTTGTTATATAATGATATATAGTGTTACATAGTGTTATATGGTATTATATGGTGTTACATATTGTTATACGGTGTTTATATGGTGTTATATAGTATTATATATAGTGTTATAATACACTTCTCACACTTTAGGCCCTTTTTACACTATCCTTACCCTATATATATATATATATATATATATATATATATATAGGGGATGGATCATGAGAAAACTAGTTTAAATGAGAAAACCAAAAAACTAACCAAAAAAACCTAAAAACATACCAATTTTTTTTTTTTACAATTTTTTATAGAAAAATCGCTACTTTTTATGTATGGAAAAAAAATTTCAAAAAAAATAAATAAATAAATATTTTTTTTTTGGTTGTACTGAACATGTGCACTAATACATAAAGCTTAAACCACTTAACCCCCCCCCCCCCCACCGACACCCCCCAAAAACTTAAACCCCCCACCCCCCAAAAACCTAAATTCACCCTCCCACCAAAAGCCTAACCCCCACCCCACCCCACCCTCCCGAAAACCTAAAACTAAACCCTAAACATAAACCCGAAAAAAACCTAACCCCCCCCCACCCCCACCCCCCAAAAACCTAAACCCCCCTCCCCCCACACCCAAAAACCTAATCCTAATCCTAAACCTCCAAAAAAACTAACCCTAAAAGCTAAACTAGGCTCAAAAAGCTAATTTTAAGCATGTAATGCAATTGTAGTACATGTTATATTGCACATGTGCACTACTATAATAAAAGTATTGAAAACAAGACGACACCATAAATCTTTTTTTATGTCATAAAAAATATGCTCGAATATACTTGAATGAAAGATACAAAAATTTGTGATCTTATGGTGCCATTTTTGTTTTAAAATGATAACGTATGGAGAAATGGGAAATGTTTGAAAAGTTATATATTTTTTTCCAATTTTACCCCTCCTTCATTAAAAGTCCCCCCCCCCCCCCTCTTTTTAGTGGTTTTTAGTTAGTTTTCTAGTTTTCTCATTTATATCTAGTTTTCTCATGATCCTCTCCCTATATATATATATATATATATAGTGAAAGTGTATTGTACAATATCCGTTAACGTACGATGCGTACGCGATTAGTGTATAACATGCGATTTTGTACATTTTGGTTTGTCCGAGTTTGTAACTTCGGGTTTATAACCATGCGATTTTGAGATATAACATGCGAACAACCATTTTTTTTGTGAGTCCGAGTTTGTGAGCCATGCGAGTTTATGACATGTCTGGGTTTATGAGCCATGCGATTTTGATATATAACCTGCGAACAACCATTTTGTTAGTCCGAGTTTGTGAAGCCATGCGATTATGACATGTCCGGGTTTGTGAAACCATGCAATTTCTAATTGCATACGCATCGTGCGTTAAGGCTAATTTTACGTTAACTGGCCCCTATATATATAAAGTGTATTGTCCAATATCCCTTAACGTACGATGCGTAAGCGATTAGTGTATAACATACGGATTTAGTGATATAACATGCGGATTTTGTACATTTTGGTAGTCCGAGTTTGTGAGTCCGAGTTTATGACTATGCGATTTGGAGATATAACATGCAAACAACCATTTTGTGAGTCCGAGTTTGTGAGTCCCATGCGAGTTTATGAACATGTTCGGGTTTGTGAAGCCATGCGATTTTGAGATATAACATGCGAACAACCAATTTGTGAGTCCCATGCGATTTTATGAGCATGTCCAGATTTGTGAAGTCTTTTAAGGTTTATAATGTGTGGATGTCTAATTTAAGGCCAATTGTATGTTAATTGACCTACATTAACTGACCCATTTATATATAGGGGTAGCATTTAGGGGAAACACCTAAAAGTGTGAAAACGGTGAGAACGCCTCTCATCCGTTGGAACAAAACAATCTATGGATTAGATTGATGCGGTGACGTTTTCGTAAATAACATCAATTTCATTTTGTGAACGCGCTTCATTAAGGGTAAAAAGGTCTTTATACTTCTCTACGCAAAACGCCAAACTCATGAGTAAAACGCCATTAAAATTTATGCCATAAACTACAAAGCCATATACATCACCTTCATCTAAACGCCATTAATATAAAACGTCAAACTTTATGTTTAATCGATAAAGCTGAACAAACAGTAACTGAAACGACGAAAGCTTCATTACTAGCATTTATTTTAATAAATTTCCGCCTAAAATACGCGCCAAAAAACATCTTATATAAACAACGTCTCAGACCTTCCATTGAACACGCCAAAAACAAACGCCATATTTTACCTAATATCATTCAATTTATAAACGCCAAAATATTCAAAAACCACATATTGCAAACGTCGTTTCTTGGAGATTCGGTTTTGTTCTCAATAAAGTTTCACTCAATGTGATGGACAAAATTCTTAAGTGAGGATTTTATCCACCTCATTGAGCAAAATCTTATTGAGTTTATCCTCACCATCCATTGAACACACAAAAAACAAACACCATATTTTACTAAATACCATTCAATTTATAAACGCCAAAAAAATCAAAAACCATATATTGTAAAACACAAAATTCCAATATTTGTGTGTTCTGAAAAAAATAAAAAAATAAAAAAAACGCCAAACTACTCTTCACTTACTCTCTAAGACCGTTTTGATTTTCTTTTAATTACGGGCTTTTTGTATGTCGATGCTTAGTGTCCGTAAGCTTTACAATTCTTACACTGTCTTTATTTGGCCCCGGGCTTCAATTTTGTTTTTGTTTTTTCGATTGCTTCCTCCTGTTTGGATTTCAGACACTTGTGAGATCCAGATTCTTTCTACTTATACCCAACACGGACTATTATCGAATTCTTGTCGTTTTGATATTGACCTGTTATCTCTGCAAATCTATCCCTGGTGCTAGGAGGAGGAGCAACAATCTGCATATCTTGAACCTTCTTCATATAAGATTGAACATGATCCTTGTATAAGGATAGCTCCTCCTAATTACCAGATAAACGGTTAAAAGTATACTCCGTTGCAAAAATAATTTCTCGCATCATACTTTTTACATCGGGATCAAGCTCGGTCATAAATTCACGACTCATTGAGTAATCGGAAGAGCAATTTGGCGAAGCCTCTTTACGCCATCTATTCAAAATGTACTGTTTTGGAAATTCACTAATATCCAAACTTCTCAAAACATAAAATATATGTCTACATAGCAAACCAAACTGCTCAAAACGCCTGCATGAGCAAGTGCCGGTGCAATCAGACTTACAGTACATTACCTGAAAAGGCCAAAAACAATGTCTGTATAAAACGCCATGCAAACAATATTTGTATAAAAAGACCATCAGACAACAAACACAAAAACTCGATACAAAAAAATGTTTAAAATATGATAAACGCCATATTCAGAAAATGCCAAAATAAAAATAATCAAAAACGCCATTGTTTACCTCGAATAAGGATGTACAAGGCTGCTGGAAATCATTTATGTGGAACTTAAAAAACCCATCGGGCCGATCTTCGTAACGTTGATCTAAGCAATCCCCCATCCCGATTAGCTCTGTTTGAACGTCACAAAAAATATTTTTTGTGTATATGTCAGCAGCTTGGCCCTCCAACACTTTATAATTACTTTTCAACTGCGAATGCTTGTATCGAGATTCATGATCATTTTTTCATGCGTGTGACGCTGTGCTTCTATTGCATGAGTCATGAACTCAACAAGAGTAGATTTTGAATTGCACACTAGACCAAAAAAACGGTTCTCACACTCCGACCTCGATGTCATACGCATAAGGCCCTACAGTTCCTCCATTCTATAGTATGTAGGGATCCAAGATTCCCTGAGTGCAAAAATATCAGAAAGCCAGTCATTATCATCTAAATTGAACTCTCCAATAACCTCTTCCCATCCTTATACAAACTCTTCGGGTGTAAGAATATCCGTCCACACAACAGCACAAATACGTTCTTTGAAATTGGTGGAATTGCATAGCATAACACCAACCTGTATATAACACGAAAACGCCATGCAAAAACATATACATTAGAAACAACATACTAACATGAAAAACAGTTAAGAATGACAAAACGCCATATATCTTAAAACGCCAAACATAAAAATAAGAAAATCAACCTTTAGAGAGTTTATACATCACGTGCCACATGCATAACTGATGCCTCGTTTCAACAAATACAACAAAAAGCCTTTTTCATTGCTGGATCTTGGTCAGTGACAACAATTTTTGGATGAGAACCAACAGCTTTTAGAAAAACTCTCAAAAACCATATATACGTATCCACAGTTTTTTACGCCAATAATGCAGCACCAAATGTAACATTGCAGTGGTGATTGTCTATACCAGTGAACGATACAAACACCATAGAGTATCTGTATATGAAAATGCCATTGAAAAAATGAAACGAGAACAAAACGCCATTGCATGTAAACATTGAAAACGCCAAAAGAACAGAAAAATAGAATTATAAATATTACTTGTTGGAATGATACGTGACGTCAAACGAAATCACATCACCAAACACGTGGTAATTACGTTTGGCTTGATCATCACACCAAAAATGTCCCTTCAAACGATTATCTTCGTCTGTGAAGTAATCGTACGAGAAATTAGGCTATGACTGTTTTTTTATTCATCCAAATATCTCACAACCATCTCAGCGTCGTATTCCCCTATAAACAAGTTAATTTGCCTCTTGTAGTTCTTAAAATCAACTTTACTTGCACCCACGTCTTCAAAACCGCCAAAACAAGTCTTCATAACATTAAACGTCTTAACCGGATCCCAATTCAACTTAGACATTCTATGTATAACATGCTTCTGGAGCCAAGTGAGGTGTCGTTTAGTTGGAAGAAAATACTTATCAGGATGTTCAACAAAATCATGGTTGTGCTCCTCAACAAACTTATAGACCTTCCATGATCCAGCCTCAAATATTACACATAACAATGAACCACAATCAGACCTCTTTGAAAAGTTGGATCGTACAATCCGTTCCTTTTGATTGGGGTCCAACGTATCAACATTCTTGTACTTATATACCCCAGATCTTGTACACATGTAATACTTAATATGTTTCTCTCCTTTGGCGTTTATCTTTTCAGTCCCTTTCCTGACAGAAAAACCACAAGCCTTGTCATACGTAACATACATTGAATATCAATCATCGAGGCTTGGGAATATCATGTCCAATTTGGGCTTTATCTCTTCACTAACGTCAGGAATGATAAATGGTAAACCAGTTTTAAGGAAAAACCTTTCATTTGAGGAAACACATTCATATGAGAAAACACAATGAGAAATAATTTAAGAAAAACGCCATTAAAATATAAATTGTCTCCTTATAACATTATCGATTAAATCGCCATTAATTGAATAATAAACAAGACCTAACAAACATATAATTGAAATCGCCATAATGAAAACACCATTAGTTGATTAATTAACAATATGATGAATTAACAATATTAAATAAAACGTGTTAATGAAAACGCCATAAGTTGAATAATTAAAAATATGAATAATTAAGAAATATAACGTGATAATGAAAACGCCATAATTAATAAAACTAATGTTTACAAATTAACAAATAGTAAGAACTGATGTTTACAAATATTACTCAATAACATTCAAAACTAATCAGGTGTAAAACGCCATTGATCGTAACCAATAAGCATATATTAGATCCCAAACGACAATTGACATTAATAATTAAAACGCTAATTATCAGTTCTTACTATTTGTTAACTAGGGAAAACGCCAAATATTGGATACATGAAGAACGCCATTAAAAAGATAACGCATTGTCAAATATTACTTTGAAAAACGACAATGAAACAAGCATAAAGAACAAAACACCATATTTGTTGTATATGTGTTGTATGATTTGCTGGAACAAATATGAAAACGTCATCAAATATTACTTTGCCGAACAAATCCACGTTAGACGCCATAGATCTCGAAAGCTTGGAAAGGAGGTAACTGCTAATAGGATATTTTTGGAGTTTTATTTGAATCAGAATTGTAACGCGATTTATGGAGGGGAACGTGCACAATGACAATCGTACCCCTGCGTATCATTTAGCGCCTAATGGCACGTGTTCAACCAGGATCCGTTCTCACCGTTTTCACACTTCCAACCATTTTCTCCTGATCCCGTTTCTCTCTCTCCCTCTCTCTCTCTCTCTCTATATATATATATATATGTCAGGTAACGTACAATTGGTCTTAACGTACGATGCGTACGCGATTAGAAATCGCATGGTTTCACAAACCCGGACATGTCATAATCGCATGGCATTACAAACTCGAACTCACAAATTGGTTGTTCGCATGTTATATATCAAAATCGCATGGCTCACAAAACCGAACATGTCATAAACTCGCATGGCTCACAAACTCGGACTCACAAAAAAATGGTTGTTCGCATGTTATATCTCAAAATCGCATAGTCGTAAACTCGGACAACCAAAATGTACAAAATCACATGTTATACACTAATCGCGTACGCATCGTACGTTAAGGGATATTGTACAATACACTTTCACTATATGTGTGTGGGGGGGATGAGAATCATTACGGAACACTAATTATTACGAGAACAAAAAGAACAACTCTAAATCACTATATTTTGGAATTTTAAGTTCATATTTTTAATTTTTTTTATATTTCTTACATTCATATGTGTATTATATACACACATAAAAAAACATATATTTTAACCTACACATAGCCTACATACATGTAGATAATTTAACATACACATAACCTACATATGTGTAGGTTATATAAAAACTGGATTTTTTTTAATATTTTCTTTCGAATTCTAGTGTGAGAAACAATAAATCTTACCTTTATAATATTTTCATTTACTTTTACGTTTTTAGGATTGAAAAATGGATGATTCATTTTGTTCTGCATACATATGTGTAGGTTATATAAAAACTTCATTTTTTCATATTTTATTTCGAATTCTAGTGTGAGAAAAAATAAATCTTACCTTTATAATATTTTCATTTACTTTTTACGTTTTTAGGATTGAGAAATGGATGATTCATTTTGTTCTGCATGTTCTCGCGAACATTCCCCTATATGTGTGTGTGGTTGTGTGGTTTATTTATTTTATAAATATATATAAATGAATTTTTTAAATGTTAAATGGTCACCGTTGGTATGTGGCCCCACCAAACCTCCATCATTTCATGTCGTGATACCACCAACGCCCTCACCCTTTTCATGGCCTTTCACGCCCTAATAGGTGGTGTTTAACGCCTCAACACGCCAGCAATTGTGTCACCTCACCAGGGCGTGAGGCAATAACGAATGGTTTTAAGGACTAAAGATATAATTTATGATACCTCAAAACAAGATCTAAAATGTGGGTTTACAGCATGGACCAATGGCAGATCCAGGGTATTTTATATAGAGGGGGGAGGCAATCAGAGGGCTTAACCGAACTTTTAAGGGGGCGATTGGGATTTTTTTGTGACACCTCACCCCGATAAAGATGCCATTGCGCAAATGATACCAACATACAGCGGAAAACATTTATTTATAAACAGAAACTGTAAGGTACAACTGTTGAAACTAAAAAGTACAAAGCTTAATAAGACTATTCTTAGGTTGTGATACAAAATTTCCACTAGACCACACAATTCTGGGATACGGTATTCCACCAGCTACACAAGTCTGGGTTAAACGGTACTCACAAGAAGTAGCCATCATTACCTGTGACATATACTTAAAAGACACGTCAGCTATTGCTAGTGTGTTCATGAATACACATAAATATAAATCATATTATTTCATCTTGACTTTGCATCTGCCCCTGTCATCATGAATCACATCACATATGGCACCCATGCATGGGCCCATGATTTACATCACAATACAATTAATGCCCACTACACCACAGGTGTAGTACCAACAAATCCAGCTTTGGCGGCAGGTATAAAGGATCTCAAATATATCATATGTATGTGTGCTCTGGTTATATACATGCGTACAACAGTCATGCATTATTACAGTTTAGGACAAGCATGTTCACGTTTTGAAAGCATTCATAGAACTCATCTTTAATTTGTGAATGTTTACAATAATTAATTCGAACTTGGTTCCGTGACCAGAACCAGGCCAATCTTAGACACTAATCAAAGAAGGAGTGGTGTACCAGCTAGTTATTACCGTGGTTGGCTTTGGCTTTGGACACCTAATCTGTAGCAGCAGGCACATCAGGATCTATCGGCATAAACGGGATGACTGTTTTTTTTTTTTTTTTTTTTTTGTATTTCATATTCAATTGTAGCTTATCTTTTGTTATGTATGTACAAATTGATGTTATATGTCATATTCAGTTTTATTTCATTTTTTTGGTTACGAGATGTTTGTTTATAGTTGTATTACATAACATTTCATAATATTTTTGTTAGAACGATAGATATGAAAGTTGTTAAAGCGGTAATATTAAAAATTAAAACAGTAAATATTGAAGACTGTAAAAACGTTATATATAAAAGTGATTTATACGTCATTAAAACGTTGTATATGAAATTTATTCGTATGCCAAACGCGACTTCATAAAACAAAAACAAAAAAATGTTATAATATAGTGAAAACAATAAATATTGAAAGTTCTTCAAACGTTACACTTTGAAAGTTTTTAAAACGTTATATATTGAAAGTTTTAAAAATGTTATATATGAAAGTTGTCAAAAGTTATAAATGAAAGTTGTTTATAGGCCAAACGTTCATAAAAAAATACGTTATAATGTTTAAACAGTAAATATTGAAACTTGCTAAAACGTTATATATTGAAAGTTGTTAAAATGTTATATATTAAAAGTTGTTAACATGTTATATATTGAAAGTTGTTAACATGTTATATATTGAAAGTTCTTAAAACGTTATATACGAAAGTTGTTTATAGGCCAAACCAAACTTTATATAAAAACTTATGTGCGCCACGTATAGCCCTATATGCGGCATATATGACATCAAAACTTCAAAGCGTATAGCCCTATACACGGCATATATGACATCGAATCTTCAAAAACACAAACTTAACACTCAGAAAATAACACTTGCTGCGTATAGGCCTATACGGAACTTATAGGTCCCCTCAAAATCAGCTCCTGGCACCAATCAGGCACTGAGTTTGAGTCCACAAGATACGTCGCATATAGGC
This sequence comes from Helianthus tuberosus, assembly GCA_030545235.1. Taxonomy (NCBI): domain Eukaryota; kingdom Viridiplantae; phylum Streptophyta; class Magnoliopsida; order Asterales; family Asteraceae; genus Helianthus; species Helianthus tuberosus. The sequence goes on from CM060401.1 coordinate 172,942,161, forward strand.
CTATACGAGAATGCTTATTTAATTAATTTATTTTTTAATCGTAATGGGAGTTTAGTCATTTTATATCATTAGAACAAGAAAAGTTAACAGTCATAAAATCAGGAAACTAAACTATTGAGTAACAACCAAGCAAAACACAAGAAAAAAACAAACATTTAATTTTACAAAGTTGAGGACTAAATGTGAAACATTGGCATATACTATCCAAGTAATGTTCTCAAAATTAAAATAAATACATATGCAACAAGGTGAAGACGAGGATAGTTTTGGGATAGATAAAAACGAAAGAAAAAGAAGAAAGGTTTAACATAATCCTCAAACAGTTTCTATAATATATTGCAACAAAGATGTTTAATATATATATATATGTGTGTGTTTTGAAAAAAAAACAAAAGGCTTGTAACCTAGTGGGATCAAGGTGGATATTGGTGTAGATTTAAAGAGATGTATAGTGACAAAATCATAATAAAAGGGTCGTATTATTGACACACCTAGGAAAATTAAATCGACACCTTCAATACGCATCGTATAGGCATATACGATGCGTATTAGGTGAAATTCAAACTTCAAGGTCAGTCAAAGGCTGACAATGTCCCCATCATGCGTAGTAATACGCATCGTATAGGCCTATACGATGCGTATTATTACTAGGTTGTCCTTCAAAGCTGACATCTAGGGTTCACATGCAACCCTAATACGCATCGAATAGGCCTATATGATGCATATTATAGTACGAGGTTACTTTCTGTCACTCAAAAGTGACAGAAAGTGATTAACGTTAGCCCTATACGGGTCGTATAAGCCTATACGACCCGTATTGAATTGTAAATTTGCATTCTGCTTCCCTTATTTAAACGATGAAGAAGACGATGATATATATCGTCTTCGTTATATATTCACATTCGCTAACAACATGTCTTGGTTCAACCACATTTTTGGCGAGTCGTCTGACACAAACACAAGCACGTTTATTCCGGAAAGCAGTGTGGTATAGTATTTTTTTGCTTGTTCTGTTTTTTTTTTTTTTTTTTATGAAATACTTAGCACACCGTTTGTATTAGGATGGGTCTGCTGCCCCTGATTCTTACGATGGGAGAGAAAATGATGATCACGTGGAGGAGGTCGTGTCCGGCTTCCGTCCCCATCATAATGAATCGTTGTTGCCAGACCTTAACGAGGTAAGTATATATTTACTTTTTTATATTCGGCGTTAAACTTACCATTACCTTTTACCGGTTGGTTTTTTTTGTTTGTTGTGCCCAGCCAACCGTTGTTGCCATATCTAAAAGAGGCAAAAATAAATTTACTTATTATTATGAAGGCTTTTAGATGTGCCGTTATGATTTAACCGTTGTTTTTTCAGTTAGTCGTACCCAGCTATGATCATGGTTATGGGTCTCCGTATAATGAAGCCGGTTATGGTGCCTCGTACGGACAGGAAGAATATAGCAATAACTATTTCGTTAGTGGTGCCTCGGGAGTACAAGAAGACGTTGGTGAGCCTTCTTACACGCAAGAGTCATTGGATGACGAGCAACCCGCTTACCCTGAAGTTTCGTACAAAACTGATTAGGTACGAATGATAGAGGTGGATGTGGGCGTGGGCGTGGACGTGGTAGAGGTGGTCGGGCGGGGGCGGCAGTGGCCGGTGGGCATGGACGTGGCCGTGGCCGTGGCAGTGGCCGAGACATGGATCCGTTGCTAGATAATCCTTATCTAGCGTTCGATGAGAGGAGCGAGGATTTTCACGGATGTGAAAAGTTTCAACGTATGCAGATCGGCGGCCACGCCGCCCTCGATTGGGCAGCTCTCGAGGTGGTGGACGAGGCGACGAGAGCCCGAGGGTTCATCGGAGACGATACTCCATAGGAGAGGTATACTATTTGTTACTGCGTTTTCTTTGTTTTGTATACGACATGCATACTAACCACACTGTGTGACAAGTTGTTCGATATTGCATACACGTCGTCGTACAGGGTCATGGTGTGCGAGTTTTTAGCGTCTTTCGACTTCACTCCCAGGCCTGCAGACCAGCCGAAGGAGCTTGACGACCCCGCCAACCGTGGATAGAGGTCAATTTTCGTCTAGCCAACGTGTGGCATGAGATGTCACTCAGAGAGTTTGTCGTGCACTACGGCCTTTACACGATGGAGGAGACAGACACCCCCATCTACACCGAGGGCATCCATATGGCCCCCCATTTGACTCTTTACAGGTTTTGGCAGGTGATCAGTGACTGTTGCTTCGGCCCGAAGTCGAAGTCGAGGGTTTCATTGATCAGAGATCCCCTGTACCGTTACCTGCACAGGCTTATTGCCACATCCATTGCACAACGCGAGCAGAGTCGCGAGTGGTGCAATCAGGGAGATCTGTTTTACTTGTACTGTCTTGTATAGGGGGAGACGTGCGCCTTCCATCACTGCCTAGCCTAGTGGTTCGCGGCGGCTACCACATGCAGGACAGGTATGTGCTGTATGGGTGGGGCGTACATCACGCGTATCGCCGTCTCGTTGGGCCTTGTTCCCCAGCAGGACCCAGTATTCAGCGAAAGGGGCGTGGTGGAGCCGGCGTGCTGATACACCATTGCCGATACGGCCGATGTCGCCTCCCTTTGAAGAGGATGCGGATCAGGGGGCGGGACCTCAGGCACTCAGGGGGCGGGGCTCTAAGGAACCAGTCAGGAGGGTCAGGATCCATAGGTTTATGATCGTTGTACTTTTCTTGTATTTTGACAGTTTATATATAGTGGTGCCTCGGGAGTACAAGAAGACGTTGGTGAGCCTTCTTACACGCAAGAGTCATTGGATGACGAGCAACCCGCTTACCCTGAAGTTTCGTACAAAACTGATTAGGTACGAATGATAGAGGTGGATGTGGGCGTGGGCGTGGGCGTGGACGTGGTAGAGGTGGCCGGGCGGGGGCGGCAGTGGCCGGTGGGCATGGACGTGGCCGTGGCAGTGGCCGAGACATGGATCCGTTGCTAGATAATCCTTATCTAGCGTTCGATGAGAGGAGCGAGGATTTTCACGGATGTGAAAAGTTTCAACGTATGCAGATCGGCGGCCACGCCGCCCTCGATTGGGCAGCTCTCGAGGTGGTGGACGAGGCGACGAGAGCCCGAGGGTTCATCGGAGACGATACTCCATAGGAGAGGTATACTATTTGTTACTGCGTTTTCTTTGTTTTGTATACGACATGCATACTAACCACACTGTGTGACAAGTTGTTCGATATTGCATACACGTCGTCGTACAGGGTCATGGTGTGCGAGTTTTTAGCGTCTTTCGACTTCACTCCCAGGCCTGCAGACCAGCCGAAGGAGCTTGACGACCGCCAACCGTGGATAGAGGTCAATTTTCGTCTAGCCAACGTGTGGCATGAGATGTCACTCAGAGAGTTTGTCGTGCACTACGGCCTTTACACGATGGAGGAGACAGACACCCCCATCTACACCGAGGGCATCCATATGGCCCCCCATTTGACTCTTTACAGGTTCTGGCAGGTGATCAGTGACTGTTGCTTCGGTCCGAAGTCGAAGTCGAGGGTTTCATTGATCAGAGATCCCCTGTACCGTTACCTGCACAGGCTTATTGCCACATCCATTGCACAACGCGAGCAGAGTCGCGAGTGGTGCAATCAGGGAGATCTGTTTTACTTGTACTGTCTTGTATAGGGGGAGACGTGCGCCCTCCATCACTGCCTAGCCTAGTGGTTCGCGGCGGCTACCACATGCAGGACAGGTATGTGCTGTATGGGTGGGGCGTACATCACGCGTATCGCCGTCTCGTTGGGCCTTGTTCCCCAGCAGGACCCAGTATTCCACGAAAGGGGCGTGGTGGAGCCGGCGTGCTGATACACCATTGCCGATACGGCCGATGTCGCCTCCCTTTGAAGAGGATGCGGATCAGAGGGCGGGACCTCAGGCACTCAGGGGGCGGGGCTCTAAGGCACCAGTCAGGAGGGTCAGGATCCATAGGTTTATGATCGTTGTACTTTTCTTGTATTTTGACAGTTTATGTATTTTGAACGATGTATTGTATATGTACAAACTTATTATGTAATTAAATTAGCAGTTTCAGTTTATTTGTATTTGTGATTTTTATTTTAACTTTTTAGATTGGTTTACTTGGTTACGTACAATGTATAATATCACACGTCGTGAATACATCAACATAAAAAAAAATACAAAATTACGACACGAGACGCTATAATACGATATTAAGTTAAAAATGTGATACGATACGTCACGATACGCTATAATACGATACTTAATGATATAAAAATAATAAAGATGTTATACGATACGCCACGATACACTATAATACGATATTAAGTTAAAAATGTGATACGATACGACACGATACGCTATAATACGATATTAAGTTAAAAATGTGATACGATACGCCATGATACGTTATAATACGATACTTAGCGATATAAAAATAATAAAGATGTGATACGATACGATACGACACGACACGACACGATACGCTATAATACGATATTAAGTTAAGAATGTGATACGATACGATACGACACGATACATTATAATACGATACTCAAAGATAAATTTAAATGGCATAAAGCTAAACAAGAAATTTGACTTTCTTCAACAAAATTAAAACCTAAAACACCTTAAATCATGATTTCCGCGTTCTGTCAATGTTTTGGCCACTTGTCCAAACTCTACTGAAAAGAATGATGAGATGTAGAATGAGATCCTCCACTGGTCGGTTATCATCTTTCAACCTCATTTTCCCTGAACTTGAGATGATCAAGTGCTTGAAATCGAAGATCCTTAGATTGGACACAAACCCATGACATTTGTGGTGGATCCAAACAATATGAATGCACGCAACGAATGTGACACCTGTGACAGCTTATTAAAAGTTCCTTATGCTCATGGCAACCGCACTGGTAACAAACTGGTATTGCTGGTGGCTATTCTGTAAATTGAAGGAAAAGGACTGTGATTCTGTTTTTGCAGCTACACGAGTTGTGTCTCTTTTCCTTTTTTTACAATTCATTTCGTTGAGAAACCGTTGTCCAAAATAATTTGAAGGCTCACCAATTTCAATATCATTTTGGTGATTTTCTGAGTGCTTGTAACCTTCGTCTGATTCTCAGGAACTTTTACTCGTTATATGTATTTTTATGTAACAGTCTGCGATTTCTTCTGAAAGTTCAACGATACGCTATAACACAATATTAAATTAAAAATGTGATACGATCAATTTTCTTCGTTTCCCATGATTATGAAACCTCGTTTCGTGAGGTGGTCTTCTTTCATGTTTTCCAAAATAGTTTGAAGGCTCACAAATTTCAAAATCATTTTGGTGATTTTCTGAGTGTTTGTAACCTTCGTCTGATTCTAAAGACGACAATTTGTTATATGTATTTTTATGTATCAGCCTAAGATTTCTTCTGGAAGGTTCAACGATACGCTATAATACGATACTCTAGACAATCTAGGATTATGTTCCGTTTTATTACAGTCGTCATGATCCACTCCAGCAGAGTGATCTTCATGACTTGAAGTTATACCCAAATCTTCGATCTCTTCCAAGATCAAATTTTTTCGTTTTCCATTATTATGAAACCTCGTTTCGTGAGGTGGTCTTCTTTCACGTTTCCCAAAATAATTTGAAAGCTCACAAATTTCAATATCGTTTTGGTGATTTTCTGAGTGTTTGTAATCTTCGTCTATTTCTGAAGACGATAATTCGTTATATGTATTTTTATGTCACACCCCCCGACCCCACCCTGGGAGCGGGAGGCACGAGCCAGTCAGATGGTATCGGTGTTTATTAATTTGGCAGCGGAAAGTTTTATCAGGACCGTAGTTAGGAAATATTTTTATCAGAGTTAAACACCAAAATGTTTAAAATAGATAAATGGGATCAAACCCGAGTTTTCGGATAATACATTTATAATAACAAGTGGGACAAAACCCGATTTTTCATTTGTAATATACTTATAGGGATAAACCCTAATTATTAAAAACAATTCTCCTTTTTATTTAGGTAACTTTTATAGCCACTTTTCTAAGCCTTCAGTGCTCTCCAGCTGGCTTTTATTGGCTTCACACTAAGTTACCTGAAACGCGTTTTAAAACATTTTATCAGCAAGAAATACTGGTGAGTGCATCTCAGTTTAATCAAAACAGTTTTATCACTTTACAGCATTGAGGGCAACCCGCAATTACATTTGCTTAATCTAATCAATTACTCAATCAGTACTGTCAACCCGACTTATGGGTCATATTACTCATTGGCTAACTCTTTGTCCAAAGGTAACGTCTTACAAATTTTGTATACAAAACCCCAACATACCGGCAGCAATTGTAGACTTACAAATACTCAATTACTGTTAAGTATAATTTGAAACAATTGAGGTTTTGGTAAAACATTTTGACTCACAAAAATATATTTGCCAAAAAGTGACAAAGTAATTGCAAAAAGGTGACAAAAAGATGTACTCACATTTGTAGATTTAGGTATTCCTACAGGCTTCCTGTTAAATTTTATAGCTTCCTGGTAATAATATAGTTTCCTGGTTAATTTAAACAATGCACATGTGTTAGTAAAATAACCCAAATTGCATTAACCGTACAACTCAAGACAGAACTCCAATGACTCAGTCAGGCAAGGCCTTGACATGCATTACGGAGTCCTAAATCAATCGGGTGTAACACGAGACAGAATTCCAACGACTGAGTCGGGCAGAGCCGACATGCGTTACGGAAATCCTAAATCGATCGTGTAAGGTAATAGCAGGGTTATAGTACTTACAACGAGGCAGAGCTTCGCTTGTTAGGGGGTATTTGGCTATAGTTTTAGCCTATAGACGTTGAGAGAGAAATCAGAGAAAATGAACAAGTTGAAATGTCATCTTTTGTTCCTTTTATAGTTGATCGGGCAATCTGTCGCGCCCCGCGAGAGCCCTGGAGGCGGCGATAGGGTTGCTGAGTCATGAGGTAGTGTCGACACGTGGCATTCAGAGTGTCCGCCAAGCAACAGGCTGTCGCGCCCCGCGACAGCTTTGTCTTCGTCTGTCGCGGCCCGCGAGCGACTCTTGAATCTTGTTTTTCTTGATTTTTACAAGCACAAAGGTATTTTGGGTCCGTTTCTTGTATACGGGATGTATTTGGGAGCGTTTAGGGTCGCTTTCGAGGGTTGTTATATTTTATGTATCAGCATGTGATTTCTTCTGTAAGGTTCAACGATACGCTATAATACAATATTAAATTAAAAACGTGATACAATACGCTATAATACGATACTTAACGATAAAAAATAATAAAGATTTTAAAACTTATTAAAACAAAAATAACCAATAATAAACACCAATAACAAACCCAAAACACCAAAAACCAACCCAAAACCAAACACAACACAACACACCAAAAAATAAACTTCAAAAATTCAAGGCCTTAATACGCATCATATAGGCCTATACAATGCGTATTAAGTCAGCCGCCAGACAACCCCTGCACCTGCCAGTCTGCCATGTCTTTTACTTTATTCAATACGCGTCGTATAGGCCTATACGATGCGTATTGAAGACTAGTGATTGTCAAAAAATAAGCTATTAAAGTTTAGAATTAAAATTGTATACCGCCTAAAGTTTGATTGTTTCAGCCACATTAAAGATGGGAAAAATTACGCCGGTTGACATGAAAATCGGAAGTTGTTAACAAATTGATTGTTCATCTGTGTAAAGGTTAAACAACATTACAAGGCAGTAAAAATGAGTCCAATGACAACAAAACCCAACTTACAATTGTAGCACAAGAGTTCATTCCGCGTAAGCTTTCCCTCTCTCATCTAAACTCTCTCTCAAATGGATAATGCACTAATGAATAGCACAACAAAAGGAATTTTACCTATAAACGGTAAAGAATGGCCCGAAATGTCGGTGAGTTTAAATAAAAGCACGCTCCAAGTCAAGCAAGCTTCTTTGCATGGCCACTAGAAGGAGCCGCGTCGTCTTTCTTTGAACCAGAGGACTCAGGCTTCTTTGCCCATGCAGGAGCCCTATCTGGTTCATAACGGTAGTCGTAGAACAGTTCTTCCCCAGCACATATTCTTTCTTTAGCAAATATGCCTACCCTGTGATCTCCAGCTACCATAATAACCTGACCAAACAAATATTATATTATATACATAACTGCACTGGTTATATAAATTATGTGGCAAACCAAATGGTGCATTCGAATCAGTCCTGGGCCCAGACTGATAAAAGCCCAAGACCGGTTGAGCCTGTTGGCTGTCATTCAGCTCTCACACCAGTAAAATTAATCCATGGGGTGTCCAGTTCTAAAACCCCATTACCTAAAATTGTTTTTTCCAATGTAATAAACTAGAATTGGCGCCCACGCTTCGCGGCGGGGTTGTTGGAGGTTGCTGGCAAGGATGTACTTGTTTCATGATATATCGATGAGTTATCATAGATGACGCAGACTTTAATCTAGATGGTAAAAATAATTAATCACCACGGTTAATTGAACAGGTCTAGAGTTAAAAGGTAGCTTTAACTATAATAAGGTAAATAAAAAAAATTTATTTGTTACCTTGTGTATTAAAGGGTTAACATAGACCATGTAAGCTTTAATATAAACGACGGTAAAAATAAGCAAGTAACATGATTAAGAAAATATATCTAGAGTTAAAGTTAATTTAAATTATAATAAGTAAATTAATAATAAGTAAAATAAAACATATAAAAGAACAAATATTTGTTAAAAAAATAACTTTATTAAACTTCAAGGGCCGTATGATAACTCTATTAAAGTTCGGGTGTCAAAATGTAAATTGTTTATCGAAAAAAAAAATTATTATTAAACTTCCGTATGATAAATCTATTAAAGTTCAGAAATGTACGTCAATTGTTTATAAAAAAAAACTATTAAAGTTCAGGGGTTATATGATAAAACTATTAAAGTTTAGGGATAGAAACGTAAATTAATTATAAAAAAACAATATTATTACAATTTTATAATTGTTAGTTATTAAACTATTATATTATAAAGCAAAAAAAACAAATAACGTATATTACTGTTCAGGTTTCCTTTTGTTAATATATAGAATAAGTAATTTTCCAAATATCTGTATGCTATTTAACCTTTTTATGAGTTCAAATTTTACAAGTAATATAAATGCAAATTTCGATATTTTCATGCTTCATAAAACTAACCTTAGCTTTGCTATTGGTGGGATATACTGAGTATGATGATGATGATGATGATCATGCTTCATAAAACTAGTTGGAGGTAATTATAACAATTCACTTTTATACTGTATGTTAGTTTGTTACAAATCTGCATATTAAAAAAAAGAGTAAATTACAAGTTTTGTCCTTTATGTTTACATCAAATTTCAGGCGCTGTCCTTTAGCGCAAAAGTTGACAGGCGATGTCCTTTATCTTTCAAAATCTTGCACGTTTTGTCCTTTAGGCCAAACCCAGTTAGATTCTTTAGTTAAATCTAGTTATGTGCAAGGCACATGAGGGTGCTATTGTAATTTCACCTTCCAAGGACTATTTTGTAAGATAAATTATATCAAGGGGCTATTCTGTATTAAACTTAAAAATAAAAAATATATAAAAATTCTCACACACACACTCTCTCTCTCTCTCTCTCTTGATCTGATCCCCTCCCTCTCTCTTCTCTCTCTCTAAGAAGTAACAACAGGTTGGCCATCACTCTTTGTGGTAGTTCACGGCGGTGAGTGACTGAAGGTAGTGGGTTAGGGGCGGCTGTGAGTATGGAGGTGGCTGTGGTGTTAGGTGATGGCGGGTCATAGTTACCTAATTCGCTAGAAAAGTGGCGAATTTCGTATTGGTACGTTTCGTACCATACGGAATTCGTTTTCGTATAATACGGTTCGAATTCGCGAATTCACTCCATGAATTCAGCGTTTCATTCCATTCAATTCTGCGAATTTCCTGCACCAATTCACTGAATTCCGTTTGCAATAATAGCGAATTTTAATGGTCAATACGTATTAGGGTTGGATACGGCGCCAGTACCATAGTCACCTAATTCGCTCAATTCAGCACATCATGTTCATCAATTCAGCGAATGGTGACGAAGATGAAAAAATTAAACCTTACCTGTGATAATGATGAACCCTAGTGAAAATGGAGGAGAAGATGGAGTTGGAGGCTGCGTATCTTTCATCTCTTTTAACCTAAAACCTCTTTTATTTACATATTTCATCCTTTATGTTTATGTTATTATAAATATTAACCTAAAGCTTTTTTATTAAGTTACATATTTCATCCTCAAATCTCTATATTTTTACCTTTTCAACTTTAACCTAAAACTTTTTAAGTTGTTTACTTATTTGGATTTATAAAATTAGTAATTTTTGTTTTAATTTGTGTATACCGAACGGAACGGAATGGTACACCGAACCGAATCGTACCGGACCGTACCGAAATGAACCTACCCCCTTCCGAACCGAATTCGTCCCAACTAGCGAATTGCGAACCCGAATCGCGTACCCGAACCGGAGCGAACCGCGAATTAGGTGACTATGTGGCGGGTAGTTGTGGTAGTGGGTTAGGGGCGGCGGTGAGTGAAGGGGTGGTTGTGGTGGTGGGTTAGGTGTGGCGGTTAAGGTTGTGTTACTGGCGATTGCAGGTGGTGGTGGCCGAAGACTCGATGGCCGAAATAGATTTTTTGGGTTTTTTGGTTTTGGGGATTTTGGGGGTGTTGATTTGGATTTTTGGGAAGAAGAAAGCACCATGTCTACTTTTGAACATAATGAGGAATGTGGAATTATTATGCAGTTATTTTATGATGGATGATAAATGTGGAATTATATGCATAAGTTCGTAATATTCTATTTTTAACTGAAGTTAGTGTTTTGTAGGTTACATATTTTGTTCTGTTTAAGACAGGGTTGATGCTTTTGAATTATTTGTTAAAATTAGGGCATAGTTGGAATTTTGTGTTGTGATAATCTGAATGCATCTTGCTGTTTAGTTGTATTCGGTTTTGTTGTGTAATTTGTACTCTGCATAGTTGTTTTTAGTTTTATTAGATTTTTTAAACTTATTTATGATTTTTGATGTAATTATCAAATGATGAATGTGGTATCATATGCCTATGGATGTGATATTGATATCATACTCATCTGTTTGTGATTTTGAAGTTTACTGAATTAGTATGGAGTTAGTGAAACAGATTAGAAGAGAGAGAGAGAGAGAGAGAGAGAGTTTAGTTTAGAGAGAGAATGTGCAGTGCAGACTTGAGTTTAGTTTAGAGAGAGTGAATGTGCAGACTTGAGTTTCATATATTTTTTAAATTTGACATAATAGTCCTAATATAAATTGTTTTACACAATAGCCCCTGGATAATGAAATGACAAAAATACCCTCACATAATCAAACTTAACCAAAAAATCTAACTGGGTTTGGCCTAAAGGACAAAACGTGCAAGATTTTGAAAGATAAAGGACACCGCCTGTCAACTTTTGCGCTAAAGGACAGCGCCTGAAATTTGATGTAAACATAAAGGACAAAACTTGTAATTTACTCTAAAAAAAATCATTCTGTAATTATAAATCAAATATATGATTTTAATAATATATATTTATATAATTAAACACACCTTGCAGTGTGCGCATAAAATTTATATATGTGTGGGCCCTAGGGGGCAAAAGTGGAATTGCACTAATTTAACGTTATTTTACTAATTTCATGAAAATAATGTTTAAAGCGGCAGGCAGTTAATCATGCATCATGTGGTGGCGTTTATAGCCGAAAGACAAGGGGTACATGCGCTAATTGGCCTTTGCCCCGATTGTTGCCGAGTGTTATGTGTCTTATGTCCAAGGCTTGATGCAAAACTACTATCAAGCCGGGGGTCTCACTGGAAGAAGCCTCTCTATTCCTACGGGGTAGGGGTAAGGTTGTCTACATCTTACCCTCCTCAGACCCTACCTTAGCTTTGCTATTGGTGGGATTTACATAACGAACAACGATAATAACGGGCGCTATTTTATATATAGCGATACTCTAGAAAAAAAATTACATGTATATTATATCAAAATTCCCTGGTATATACGCTATTTTACACGAATATTTAACAAAAACCTAAAATCCAGCTATTTTATAGCTATATTTAATTGCTATTTATATTTTAAAAAATAAAAAATACAAAAAAATGATCGAAAGCCCGCTATTTATGGCTATATACCCTGTACCGATCTTCGATCAATACGCTACGCTATTTGCTATAGCGACCACTATAGACAACTATGGACTACCAGGCCCCTTAACCGGAACTGGATCATGGCTAGGAACAGGATCACGGCTAGGAACGGGCTTAAACGTTGCATTTAGAATGGGGCCTTTCGGGGCCAGATCAATACACCACAAAGTCCAAGTGCCCAACAGACCCAAATCACATATAAAAGCCCCATTTGGACTGTTGAACATATTGAAGGTGAATTATTTTCCAACAAACCAACCCGATCAAAAATTCTAATACATTGACAACACTCTTTAACTATATGTTGAAACTGGGATTCCAGGAACATACCTTGGCATAGCAGTTTGGAACCGGGGAATGATTAGCAAACTTCAATTTATCACCCTTACGGTAAGCATCAAGAACATACTGCATATTGACAACAAAAACGTCTCTTATGTATGTTACAAAGACAAAGTAAAGAATGACTAGAAGAAAAGAAGTTCGTGTGTTACTTGATCATTTAGGTTGAAGAGGAAAGATGAATTTTCACGATCATAGATCTTTCCACGCTTGTCAGCTTCACGATGTGAGATCAATTCCCCGGTGTACTCACCCAGATATTCATGTTTAGGTACACTATTCTGAAGACCATCAGCTAAATGTTAGTTGCTTCAAAATAAATGGTACTAATACACCACTAGTCCTGAAAAATAACTGACGTTCCTCGTGTATTGACTTTGGTTCAATAACAAGCCGCATAAAAATACATGGTGATATGAATTTAGAAACACGTGTCTTGTCGAGTTGATTAATGTGGTATATTTGTATTAAAAAATCATATAACTTGTAATTTGTAAAACTTAATGAAATGTCACAACTCGTCATGAAAAGTTGCAACCTTCCATTAAAGTAGCTATTTAAAGAAGAGTCAAAGAAGTTTAAACTTTCATTAATTTCTTAATGTCACGACCTTTCATGAAAAGCGGCAACTTTTCTAACGATATATTGCATAGACAACCTTTCTAACAATATTAATGTGACATTTCTGCAGACTTTTTTCACACATTTGCACTAGACTCTCCATGTGACATTACATAAACACATTACAGCACTCTCATAGTTACATCACAGATTTACTTTGGATTGATTTGCTTATATACTTAACTGCTGTGTTTCCTTTTAAAGATACCAAAACCATTATATTTATTAGACCACATATATACCTTTAAGAAAGCTCCCCAGCCTGAGACATCAGACCTTCCTAGTAAAACCTGCAGCATCCAAATCATTACATTTTTATGCATTAAATTCTGTTATTTTGTGGGTTGAGAAAAGAACACAAATTACCCGTTGTTGCTGTTTGAGGAGAAGCTTCATATTCCTACATTCGTAGTTATCACCTCTTTGGCCTGGAATCCCTAGAGTTCCATCACCACACCTGCAACCTCAAATAAACAGCTTTCAATTACAAATTGCATGTCTTAAAACATGTATATGATTGAAAATTAACATTATAAAATATAGAAAACGATACCCAATCCAGCAATTTCGGCATACGTCAGGGTCACATTCTCTACCAGCAGCGAAGCACGGGCATTGACGACTTCTACACTGGCTTTTAGCACAATGGCATCCTCGAAAACGAGTTTTACATGTTTTCGGACATCTAGTCAAACATACAAGTGACCATACGAAAAATAAAAAAAAAGATCAATGGAAAACGAATATATTGGATAAAAATAACAAGGGGCTTGCTTACCCACAGTACTTTTCGCAACAAGTCCCGTTGACAAAGCAAGAACACTCCTTTCCACAGGCGGATTGACAACCACACGGGTTATATTGCCGACAAGGAAGCTCTTTTTTATCGGAAATACGTTTTCTCATTGAATGGTATCCAGCAGACTTCCAGGAATACTTTAAACGACGAACTTTACCTCTTCTGCGTAAAAATCTTGATCTTCTTTTTAATGTGTTAACCTGATGTACAACCGTTAAAAAGAACTAAATATATTGATTAGTAATATCACTGCCACGAATAGACCATGAAATAACTAACCGTATTCCCGTTACTATCGATTCGGGATCCATCACTAAGGAAATTTGTGCTGTCACCCCCTAGAGAAGATAGCTTATTCTCAGAGCAATTCATTGCATTAAACACCTCCGCACATGTCTTCATGCCATTCATTAGATTCCTTGCTATTAAACAGCTGCAATAATTAAAAAAAATATTACAACAAGATTGTATGATAGAAAAACCCACATAAACCTAAAAGTTACAGATAATACAACGCTACAAAATACATGCTTGGATGATATAATTACGTTCCAAAACTAGGGTACCCATGTAGAAAGCCAAAAGTTACAGCAGCACCAAACAAATTACATAGCACACGCAAATTTAGTAGCAAAATGAGCAGGTTGTGTCGTGAATACAAAGTAGTGTGGCCCAAAACATGTCGGGCTGAGTCGAACCAGAACGCTTTGTCCAAAAAATACTTTTTATAAAGAGTAAAATGCCATTTTCGTCCCTGAGGTTTGGCCAGTTTTACGACTTTCACCCTGCTTGTTACCTCCATCCATTTTTCTCCGTTATGTCAGGGGTACTTTCGTCTTTAGTTAACTTAAAGGGCAATTCGGTCTTTTTCACTTTATGTACAAGCATTTAGCATAATGTACAAGTATTCAAAAGACCGGATTGCCCTTCAAATTAACAAAAAAAAAACGAAAATGCCCCTGACTTAACAGAGAAAAAATGGATGGAGTTAACGAGCCGGATGAAAATGGCAAGAATTGGATCCAGATGCGACAAAACAAACCTTTAAACGAAAATTGCAAAACTGGCCAAACCGCAGGGACGAAAATGACATTTTACTCTTTTATAAATAATTGGCGTGCTGAACATGATTACAAAAATACATTAATTCAACAACATTGTAATTTTTGGTATTATATGATTTAGGAGGCTCAACACATAGTGTTGGTCAACAACTTTCGGCCTGTTTAAGCCTTTTGGTCAGTTCCCTTTTTCGCTAATTGTAGGATGTCGTATCCTATAAAAGAATCAGAAGCACAGATTATCTCTTTAACTTTCTAATAGCTCAGATCATACAAATGCAAGTACTAACCTGTTCCTGCCAAAAATCTCGAGACCTTTTTCAAAAAGAGATTTTTCAATAGTTTTCCAGCTTTTGAACTCAATCACTTCTTGTCTACAAATACTCTCGTCCCCAAACTCTTCTTTCTTCCATTTTTCATCACCGACAATCACCGGTTGGGCACTAGTGATCTCCTTACAATCACTGGGAACTAACGGGTCTTTACGCCTACCCCTTCTTGCACTCAAAGATTTGGCCTTTAGAGAAGATGAACTCGCTTCTTCACTTTCTTTATGTGAACTGGATCGAACCCCCAAATCTCTTAACCCAAGGCTTCCACTTGAAACGGAGTCAGAATCAGAAGCTTCCAGCTTCTTTTGTCTTTTCTTTACTGCAACCGACACGTGATCAGATATGCGTTTGCTGTTCCTTTGACGAGTCCCGCGTTTCTCCAAAAGTTTGGACTTGCGTGGGCCCGGTCTGGCATCTGACTCGCTACTTTCAGATATGTTTTTAGCATTTGATGAGGCGTTTTCACTCTGAGAAGACTTTAACCTCCGTAATAGAGAACGACCATTTGACTTTTTTCTTGACGACTGGACGTTATTACCGTCTGATAAAGGAGCAGCTTTTTGTTCACTATTGAGCTGCGTAGAAGATGGTACCGCATTGCCATCCACCTTTTGGACCTAAAGACACCCGAATACAGATACATAAATAAATAAATAAATAAATAATAACCCTTTTGTGATAATGTGAACACCTAAAATTATAACAAATTAACAATAAAACCATCAGATAACGTATAATATAATCTAGATCCTACTTCATTTCGTAGGCATCATCCATGATAGATAAAACATGCAATTACCTTACGATAACAATGTGGACCACAAGGTACCTTCTCCTCATCCATGCGGTTCAATGTACATTGCTTTTCAGCCTAAATACAATGTAATGGTTAAAAAGTATTAGATTCCAAATTACATTTGCCTTTGGGGAAAAGAAAAAAATTGTCAACTAGAGTCTCTTTTAGGGAATGGATTGGCAGTAAAAGTAAACTAAAGTTAACTTACAGGAAATATAAGGTCCTGCGAACATCCATGTAACTTACAGTCAAATACCTGCCAATAGAAATCACAAGAACAGATAATATTAGCAGATGATTGAATGTTGAATTGAAACCCAAAATTCGTTGAACTGGAGCCCTAAATTCGCGAATTAGAAGAGAATTGGGTCGTATGTGTATTCCGTATGGTACAAAACGTACCAATTCGAAATACGCAGGCAAGCCAGCGAATTTGGTAACTATGATCAATAGACACGTGTGACACAGACTCGCAAATTCAAACAAAATTGAGAGCACCAAGGTGTGTTTATATATGTATGTGTGATCCGTATGTACCAAGTCTAAAACCAAACTAATAAAAGAGACGGGTTATGTGATAATTCTAAGAATATTAAGACTTATCATACTTACTGAACTAGTTAAACTAAAAAATCAAGGGACCCACTAGCTGCCCTTCTTGCACACTGACAGGCATAAGTGATCAGACTCAAGTTATACTTTAGAGTTCTAGCCTTGGCTTTTAATTTAACTGATGAACTTCATCTCTTCCACTTTTTGTAAAAAAAAAAAGAATGAAATCATGTAGATTAGCAATGCTTACTAGGCATCGGCGACAAAATAGATTGTCAAATGAGTCCAGTGCAGCTTCAAGGTCTTTGTCATACAATGAACTCATATCAAACTCAGAATTTCCTGGTTTAGAGCCTTCAACAGCACTTTCTTTATTAACAAGGACTTCATATCTTGCCTGTATGAGATGTTCCATAATGTGTGAAAAGCAAACACATTAAAAGGCAAAAAAGCTGCACCAGCAATCCAAAAAATGGAGAAGATAATAAAACAACATAATAATGTCAAGTATCTAAGTGCTTACCTTGACTTCAGAGGGTTTTCTGGACAACTGTTGCGCCAGTAAATCCAAGACAACAACAGACGACCCAAGCTGTTGGATGGTCTTTCTGGAACAATTAAAGGTATGATGAGAATGCAGTAATATTATTCTCTACACGACTAGAAATTGATGCTAATATGTAGCACACATCTAGAAAGTGTAATATCAAAGAACTTCAGGTCGGCAAAAATGAAAATTTTATGCATATAACAACAGGAAACCTGAACACAGAGACCATATATATATATATATATATATATATACACACACTAAAATATCGAAATCTAAATTAAATATCAAACAACTGTGAGTAGATAAGACCATATAAACATATAAAATAAAGAACACCAACCGAATAATATAATCTTCAGGGTCAACAAACTCTTTCTTTTCCTCTTCTTCATCAATTGCTTCCTCTTCACTGTCACTCGCAATTAGTGCTTCACCGCCATTTTGATCATAGTAAATTCTCCTGCGACCTACTACAGACTGGTCTTCTGTCATTCTTTGATTTCTGCATAATTTATAGTTGCATAAGAGATGTACTATAAATTAAAATTACAAAAATGGAACCCATTATAAGCCGCAGTACTATTAAACAATAAAGAGTAAATTAATTTTTGAGTCCTTGTGTTTTAGTTGTTTTAACCACTTGAGTCCAAAATCAAAAAGTTTAACGCCCTGAGTCCCTAACCGCTCATTGTATAACGTTTTGAGTCCCTGTGTTTTAGTGGTTTTAACCACTTGAGTCCAAAATCAAAAGTACAAGTGTTAAAAAGTTAAACTCAAAACGTTATAAAATGAGTGGTTAGGGACTCGGGGCATTAAACTTTTTGATTTTGGACTCAAGTGGTTAAAACCACTAAAACACAGGGCCTCAGAGAGTAATTTACTCAACAATAAAATAGTGATAGCCAAATATATGTTTGACAGCATTTAGATAAACGGAGATCACCTATCCAAGAAAATCCATGTGGTGTACGGAGGTAACTTCTTCACTTCTGGAAGCTTGATAGGCCTGACCGCGTTTTTTACTGCAATGCTAGATCCTAAAAGAACTGCCGAAGCATGCCCATCTTCCTGAGAGCTACTGCTGTCACTGTCATCGTTGCTTGCGTTGACCCCGTTTTGCATGTCAATTGCATCCTTCTGCCTCTTTGTTAACAAAACAACAGTTTGATTTGCTCCAGTAGCCCTTAGTTTTCTTCTTTCTAACGACAACTTGTGCTGGTTGTTGGTGACTTCAGCCAACTTAACCCTGTTCTCTTCCATTCTTTTCTGTAAAAACAAAAATATATCAAACCATCATACTGAAGACTCTTTACCAAAAATCAGAATGAAATATTATGGCATTCCGTTGTTCTTAGAGTTTAGACTAACCATGATATACGCACAACGATCAGCACCGACTTTCTTCTTTAAGGAGTCGATAACCAGTGAAATTTCTGAGGGAGCAATTGCTCCGCTTTGTGGTCCCACAATCTGAGAAATAAGAATACTATTTTAGCATCGCAGCTTCTAACATACAAATCATACACTGAGTCAGTGATTAGTAAAAGTTATGTTGAACGACTATGAAGAATGACACATCCAATTGCATAAACATTCCAATGGTATATGTTTGTAAATACTCACTCAAGATATAGGGGCATCTTTATAAGGTATAGAATAAGGTAGTGTTTGGTATGCAGGAATGAGAGGTGGAATGGAATGAGTGATTACGAGGGAATAAAGAAAAGAGTGTTTGGTTGGTCAATGGAATCGAATCACCCATTCCAAAAGGCATTCCATTCCCTCAAAATCATTCATTCCACCATAGTTATCAAAGGCGCGGAGCGCACTCTAGGCGCATAAGCACTGATTAGGGCCTAGGCGATAGGCGCAAATAAAGCGTGCGCCCGAGAAAAAAAAAGCGATAAGGTAGTAGATAATTCAAAAAATAAAAAACAGCTATTTATAATTTATATATGTATTTATAATGTTAATTTTATACTTTTTATGTATAAATTAAAAAGTTTAAGAACCAAATGTAAACTACTGAAGGTACAGGGGGTTCAATGTTTAAATACACAAACAAGTTTTACACTTTTTAAGTAAAAAAATACAAGTTTTAGGGACTGAATATAAACTAGGGAAAGATAGAGGGGTTAAATGTTTAAATACCTAAACTTATTTAAAACCCTAAAAGCCTAACACACTCATGAACGCAGCCGCTCTCTTCTTCTTCCCTCTTCTTCCTGGTTTCCGGCTGAAAGCAGCACCGTCGCCGGAATTAAATACGCATGGGATGAAATAAGCTGCGCTATTATTACCTAGGAACTATAAGCGCAGTAAATGCGAGTCGCCCAGAAAAAGCGCCTAGGCGCCAAAAGCGCTCGCTTTTGATAACTATGCCTTCCACCCCCCATGTTTTTTCCCATTCAATCCCCTCTTGCACCATTCAACAACACCACAACCAACGACCTTCGCCACAACCCACCACCACCACCACCCACCACCGACCACCGACGCCATCGCCACCACCCGCCACCACCTCACCCCGACAGCCACCGCCGCCACCCACTCGCCACCGTTATCACCCACAGCTGCGACCAACCGCCAACGCCACTCGCCGCCGCCGCCCACCATCGTCGACGCCACCACCACCACCGCCACCACCAACCGCCACCTTTGCTGCTACCCACCACCAACGACTACCTTGTCGCCACCACCACTGTCTTCACCGCCGCACCGCCACTCGCCGCCACCACCCATCGCCGCCGCCGCCAACACCCACCACCGCCACCTATAACCACCCACAATCACCACCACCACCACCACTCATCGCTAATTTTATTACTCCGTTTTTCTTGCCTACCGAACAATACACAATAATAATTCATTCCATTCACATGGTAACCAAACAAGACATGGAATGGTAATGATCCATTGCATTCCATCGTCCATTCCATTACCTCGTCCATTCCATTCCTTCGTCCATTCCATTACCCCATACCAAACAGACAGTAAGTATAATCAATGTTATTGTTAAAAACAAATGCAATTTAATGGGGGTAGGGTGCTTGTAAAATTTTAAAGAAACGGAATCTTTTTTAGATAAGCCATAAGAACTTAAAATTGGCGCAAAAGTTATGAAAAACACAAATGACACTAGAAAGTAAAAACAAGCTTACATAATCACAGAGGACTAATGCATACCTATGCACCAGATGGACTAACTATTCACTTTTACCTAACATGTCATATACTCATATCAGGCAATAGCACTCGCAATCAAGGGAACATGTAAAGATGCTCAAATCATACACAACATAAGCCACACGCCAACAAAGAAGAGTTTGTGAAGGCCTTACCTCAAAGATACGGAACACAAGTTAGCATGTGCTGCACACTCTGTCAACTTCTTCGACATTAACTATACAAATTAGGTCCCATGTGCGTGTGCCATCCCTTATGTTAAGGTTTAATCAGTTCCTATATGGAGTATGGACAAATGAGAAAACTAAAAACTAACTCAACTCCTTATCTAAATTTTAGAGTAATGGAGAGTATTCTCTCTTCTGACCAAAATCACTATCATTACTCTTCGGCTAAGGGAAGGTTGAAAACGTTGTTGCAAACCTCATGAAGATCCATGTGGTCAATCATCTCAACGAACATGTGGTATAGGAACACGTCCATGAAAGACATAGGTTGGACATAGGTATCTTGGTTGTAAAAGGCACGCATTAGGAGCTCCTAGGCGTGAGGCACACTCAGAAGAGGTGTTTTGCACAAGAGGCGTGTGACTTTGAGAAGTCATCGAGCTTCAGTAACTCTGCTTCATTGGCAACCAAGGCGTTGGTTCGGCAACCAGCAGCGGCCATTTAGGTTCCTCATAGCTTTAGTCAATCAACTAGCAACAACCATTTAGGTTTCTCACGATGTACTTCAGTCTATGAGTTTTTAACCATAATTAACTGCATTAATGTTGAGTGGTTGGTGTTCCAAAGTAATTGTTCATAAAAAAGTTGATATTGTATATTACACGCACCTACTTAACTTTTTAATTGGACATAAATACATATACATTTCATTATTTAGAATTTGTAATTAAATATGTGTATTTATATAATATACATTATATAATAGGATAAATTATAGACATATATATTTAATTTAAGAGTTATAATCTTTCAATATATATATACACACACACTATAGTTAATAACGTATGTTGATTAATTTGCCGTTTTAATGTCAGTTATGAGTGTTATGTGTTGTATTGTAAACTTTGCATATTGTTTTTTTGCTTCATTCTTTGACATATGATTGATCTATTTTGATGTTCAAGCATTTAGATTGAGATGGTTTGGGCATGTAAAGACGAAACAGATGACAGCTCAAGTTGAACCATAGAAATCCTTACAATGGAGGGGATGAGAAGCAGATGCAGGCCCAAACTGACATGGGATGAGAAGCAGATGCAGGCCTAAACTGACATGGGATGAGCGGATTAAGCAGAGTTTGCTAAACTTGCACCTCTAAAAGGGCATGATCAAGGATAAGAGTTCTCAGAGATATTGAATTAAGGTTATGGACTTTTTAGGGAGATGTATAGATATGTCTTAGATTGGTCTTGGACCTTAGCTTTTCTTACACTTTGTTTGCCATTGAGTTGTCTTAGAGTATAGATTTTTTAGAGAAATGTATAAATACTTTTAAGGGGCTTAGTGGGACTTTTTGCTTGTCTTTTTGACTTTCTATTTATAGTTATACTCAAGGATTACAAGTACGGAATCGTGCCTCAAGGCGTTTTCCCTTCGCCTTACGAGGCGTAAGCCTCAAGGCGAACCGAAGCGGAATTAAAATATAAATATAAAAATCATATATATTATAAAAAACAAAATACTAACTAAGTTCATAATCAGATTCATCAAAAACATAAAAAAAAGACACGCAATGTTTGAAATTGACACAAAAAATCAAAAACATCAAAAACAAACATAAAAAATCCCCTGAGGCACAACTTTTCTTAGCGCCTCAGCCCTATGAGGCGCACGTACAAAATAACCCCATGAGGCGCCGCCTCAGACTCGTTTTTTGGGCGCCTCGAGGCGCACACCTCAGCCGTTTTTTAAACCATGGGTTATACTCACCATCTTATGATAGCAGTAATCTACTCCTATCATTATTCATTATTCGTACTTTTTGTATGGTTGTTGCTTTATTTCCCTCCACCACATCCATGTTATCTCGATCATTATATTGTGCACGTAAAAATAAAGGTTTTGGAACAAGGGGTCTCTAAGGTTGCAGCCTCTCTATCCCTGAGAATTTGGGATTAAAGAAATATTTGCCATCATCCCACCCTCCCCAGACACTACAAATAACTTTGCTACGAGTGGGATTTTAGTCTTTTACCTGGTATGTTTGTTTGGTGTTTACACTTTTAGAGTGTACTATGATGTATAAATATTTTAAAAGTAATTTCTCAAAACTTGCGACTCTCTTTTAGAAGTGTTTCCTTTCTCTTCTGTGTATCCTTGACCATTCACTTAGGTTCTTTTATTTCTCCTTTAAGAATCACACGACAAACACTCCCAAAACCACTATTGTTGGACATCTAGAATGTGTGATGGTCAATGAAGTCCCCTTTTGAACTAAACTCCCACCACCACCCCTGCGGGCATTTGTTGTAGGTCCATATCTTTACCATTAGCCAAAAACAACTTTTATGATGCTTCTAACTACTAAAGTCCTCATAATAACATACACTTCATACGGCAAAATCTCAATATAAAATAAATACTCAAATGAACTAAAGTATCTTTCATAAAAATCAGGTATAAATAAGCAATTAAGCATACATTTATCTTGTAGAATTTCAATGACTTCTTTAAGTATTTGCCAAGAAAAAATCCAATGCATGAACGTGTCTTTTGTACAGCAAAAGAAAGTTCACTCCACTCAACTATGTTGAGGCTTTTTTTGTACGAAACTATGATTGCACTGTAACATTTTTCTTTGCTTAGAAGCCCTAGTTATATATAGATTCATTGAAAGTGAATAGAACCTCTTAAAATCCTCTTAAGTGCATGACACTAACTAGTATTTATCATCATCATACTCATCGCGTAGAAATCTATTGTTGTCGTTATTCGCTTTCCCTTTCCAGTTCTGAATAAATGATAGTACTTTGCATCATCATCATTATCATCATCATACTCAGTATATCCCACCAACAACAAAGCAAAGGTAAGGGTCTAAGGAGGGTAAGATGTAGACAGCCTTACCTCTACCCCGTAGAAATAGAGAGGTTGCTTCCAGTGAGACCCCCGGCTCGATAGTAGTTTTGCATTAAGCCTTGGACATAAGGCACATAACACTCAGCAATCGAGACAAAGACCGATTAGTGCATGTACCCTTTTGTCTTTCAGCTATCAACGCCACCACATGATGCATGATTAACCGTCCTCAACTTTTAACGTTATTTTCACGAAATTAGTAAAATAACGTTAAAATTAGTGCACTTTCACTTTTGCCCTCTGATGGCACACACACATATACATTATATGTGCATACCGCAAGCGGGGCATATTAAACCTTACAATATGTGTTATCAAAAGCCCACGGCGCATAGTCGAGCCACGAGCCTAGGCACTTAAAAAAGTTTTTTTAAGGTAGACCGATAGTATAAATATTCCGACAATGTTTAAGACTAGCTGAATAGGTTAACCACTACTGATTAAAAAGTTAACTGGATTCTAGTGAAAATTTGATAGGGATCTCGACGGAAAACATCCGGAATTAGCGCATGAAAACCTAAAAGCTCACCTTTGACCTTTCAAGACGCAATGAAACTGGTAACATAGCCCATAAATATACCTTTCAATTTTGATAAAAACAAATTTACCAACATATCTAAACTACTTGTCCATCTAAGATCATAGTTGTTAAAGACCATCGCCTCTTACGCCTAGGCCCACTTTCCAAGTGAGGCGAAACGATTGTGCTTTAAGTCGAGACAATTGTGCTTTAATTCTCCAGGACATGGGTCAAGCGCACATTCCAATGAGATTCCTAGCTTCCGACAAAATTCTCTGACCTTCGACAATTTTTTCCAACCAAATTTCTACTTTTATCTAAGGAAAACTACTTTTGTACACTAACACACTAATATTATAGAACTTTTTATTTTTCAAACCCTTCCTTTTTTTGCGGTTTGCACCTAGGCCCAGGAATAGCCTATGTGCCTTGAGTGCGCCAAGCGCCTTTAATAACTATGTCTATGATAATCAAAATCTAAATATTGTAAGAATAACCAAAAACTTACAAGCATACAGAATTCACACACCAACAATATTATAGAAGGTAGAATCATAGTTATTAGGCGCACTCAAGGCGCATAGGCCTCGCCTGGGGCCTAGGCGCAAAGCGCAAAAAAAAGCGAGGGCCTGAGAAAAATAAAGCGCATAATGAAAAAATTTTAAAAATATATTATGCATTAGAAAAAGAATACTATTCTTCAAATAAAATAAACAAAGTCTATTATGTAACACTTTATATCATCTAATTAGTACCAAAATATTAGTGTATTAGTGTAGAAAATTAGTTTTCCTTGATTAAAAGTAGAAATTTGGCTAGAATCTTGTCGGAATTTAGCCGGAAACTCTCCGTAATGTAGGAATCTTGCCGGAATGTGCGCCTGAACCATCACCTGGAGAGTTAAAGCGCAATTTCCTCGATTTAAAGCGCAACTGCCTCGCCTCACCTGAGAAATGGGCCTAGGCGCAAGGGGCGATGGCTTTTAACAACAATGGGTAGAATACAAGAAACAAATCAAGAGAAGAATATAGCCATGATATAACAGCTAAAAAAGTACGAAAAAACTATTGTGAGTTCATCACTGATACGATGAATTGACATTTTACTAACTTCATAGTTTTTTTCTTAAATTTGTCAAAACTTTCAAACAAAAATAGCAATTTGGTAGACAGAAAATGCTATGTTTCGTAGCCTTAGTGTAATATTTTCAATACTAAAACCTAACTCAAAACTTAGCATTATAGAGATAAGGTCATAATACAAATGGTTAGATGGATGTGTATGAACGAGATCCAAACCATTCCATACCGAAAAAAACCAAAACCAAAACAAAAAAAAATATAAACTGAACATTATATTGATTATGATTATGGAAATACAATACCAATTAAGTACCAATACAGTGCAAAAATACAAAAACCAACTATTACCAAAACCATAAAATTGAAAACTAACACCGGTATAGATATAGTTCAGTCGGTATGAGTATGGTTTTAAAAAATTCCCAAATAACCTAATCGCTGTGTTTGGGATTCAGTTTGGAAATGACTTATTGGCTTTTTCGAAAAGCTAATAAGTCGATAAATTATTTCAGAAAGCCGGGATTTGGGGCTTTTGTAAATGACTTATTGACTTAATAGCTCCAATAAATTAACAAGTCATTTCAAAACTCAATCCCCAATACGCCCTAAAACGCTTATTCAAATAGCAAATCATAATGAAAAACAAACACCAAATCCTTCAAACAAAACAAAACTACAAAAGTAGAATTAAACAGCATGCACACAAGAACAAACAACGAACATTGTGTGTAAAAGTAAAACCCTAGCGAACCAAGCACAGTAAAAACAGCTTTAACCGAGATGCAATCACACAAACACTGAATCCTTCCAACAAAACAACACGCATACAAAAACAAACAGAAAACATTGTGTGTAAAACTAAAAACCCTAGCAACCGCAAAACGCAAGAGCAAAAGCTAAAAACAAATTTAACCGAGAGGCATTGGCACATACAGAGTGTGTAAAATGATGGGATGGTTGAGGTAAGTAGCGTGTGTGAGTGTTTGCTTACCGGCGGCTACGGTGGAAACGGAGTAGCGTGAACGGCAGAGGCGGTGGAGTTGTGAACGGAAATGATAGTACTTTGCAAACAAATGGAAATTCTGGTCATTACTTAATGTTCATGGCAAATAGTATTCAAAAAGACAGAAAGAATGCAAGTAAGACTAATAGAGATACATTGACAAATCTAGAACCTATAAACTGTGTGTAGCATAACATGAACCAAAATTCCATACAACAGCATCACATCAAACCCCGTAAGAATCAACCTCCAGTGACGTAGATCCCCGGTGGATACGGTTCTTTTTATTTAAGGGAACCAAAGCATGCACGTCACCGGAGACCCGTAATCCATGCATGCCATGGAAGAGTACCCTGGACCCACATTATTTTATAGTTTAATTTTCTAGTTTTTTTCTTACACTACCACGCCTAGGTTTATTCCACCATGATTTTAGTATTTTAATTGTAGTTGTTTATTTTGTAACGTGTAAGTCTATAACTCCTAGCTGTGGCAGTTGTATTTTTGTATGTGGGATTATGCTATTGTGGTCTTGTATTTCCTAATCAATCCTTTTAGCTTTACAAGAAATGCAGAGAGTTTTACAATGAAAAATATGTGTGTTAACTTATCTCATTGGATTATGAGTTCAATTAACATGTCTATGTCAGCTCAACTATGGCACGTTGGGTGGTCTAGATGTATCTCCGGTTGGATATCATCGCCCTATCGTTTGTTTGTGTGGTGCATCTGTATCACAAACAAGCCATAAACCTATCCTTTAACTACCATCTCAATCGAATTCCAAACTACCTATCCATTGCCTACTTCGATTCCTATCATTCATTGCATCACAACATTCCAGGTAAAATTCATTACATAACAACAGCATTGCACAGTTTACTGCAAAATATTGCTAAAAATTTATGTAGCAATAGTTAGTAGATCGAATTAAGCAATTAAACATAGCATAAAATAACAGATAATAATAGCTGGAAAACCACAATACTATTCCATCTATCACCTAACAAAAAACACTTTTCCAAAACAAAACAAAACAAAACAAAACATAAGCAAATAAGTGAATAGCAACAAGCATTAATTCAAATCACAGTACCGTAGATACATCTGCAGATTCCGATCGAGCGGCGACGGTGGAGGACGGATGAGAGACGTTCGGCAGCGACATTTACCGCCGGTGAGAGTGTACGGTGTTGAAGAGCATAAACCGGCGACTATACGATCGGAATCATGCAAGAAATTAGCGAATTTGGGGTTTGAAACCCTAGGTTGTTGCGACTTTTTGGGGGAAGAGCGGCGTCAAATTTATATAAAGAGTGTTATTTAATTAATTACGGCAACGGCCGAGTCTGCGGGATTCGATGGGCTTGAAATTTTTGGTTTAAAACAGGAAATGTTTGAGCGGAATTGCGAATGAATTTTAGATACTATTCGATTTTGAATTTTCTTTTTTGTTGTGTTTTTGCTCTCTCTCAATATAAATGAGCCCAATATGTGTAGGTTTCGGTTGTTCTAGATAGGGTGGCTAGGTTACTATAGGAGTTTTGGTAATATAAGTCTTACTAGGTTAGAACCTCGTGTAATACACGGGTTGAATAAATGTAATTTTATATACCAAATAATAAAAAATATATCTTTAAAAACCTTGTTTATTACACTGGTTGATTTTTGGTGTCGTATCTACCCAACCCCCACCCCCAGCTGCCGTATCCGACCAACCCCCACCATCGAATCCAGCCACCACAGTCTGAGCACCCTTCACCCACCATCAAATCCACCTGAAGCGGCTCGTTTGGATCTAGCGTAATTTTAACATAAATGCTTTTTTAGATCTGGATTTTATCAAGATTGTAATCAACATAAAAATGTCAAAATGAAATGCTTTTTTAGATCTGGATCCAGCTATACTAGTATATCACTCATGATTTTGACAGAAATTCTGGATTTTATATACTAGTATATCACTCATGCTAGTGATGAGAAAGGTATTCAACACAACCCCATTTTCTTCTTCTTCTTCTTAACCTAATTTCACGTACTTCCTCGATCCATTTTCACTTTCCCCCTTTTCTCATCTCTCCCTTCCTAATCAATCTCATCCCATATACACACACACACGATTCGATTTACTCTCATCTCCTCTTTTTTCTGTTGAAGATTCTGTGTTTTTATCATTCCGGTGACCTTTCCGGCGAATTTAAATCTTGAACGCGAGTTCAAGTTCTCCGGCGTGTTTGGTAAATACGCCGGTGGGTCACGTTTTCCGGCGTCGTTATTCCGGTGGTTTGTATCAAGTTGGCTGGGTTTTCATCTCGGTTCACCAACCTAAAATACTTTCACAAAACCCTAATTCTTCAATCTTCATCTGGTCAAAAGTGGATGATTCTTTTTGTTCAAGATGGTTAGGATCTGGTGATTTAGGGAAAAAAAAAGGTTGATTTGGGGAGGAAAACTTTGATTTAAAAAAAAAAAAAAAAAAAAAAGGAGGTAGCCGAGATAATACTAATATATAGTTGTTATTTCTTTTTGTTTTTGTTATTGTTATTGTTATGGGGTGACACTTTTGTGCAGGGGGCGTTTTTTTAGGGTGGGCAACTTAGGGTTGCTACCCTCCCCCGTCTTATAAAGGGTCTTTTCTTTTGCTCCATGTGTTTGTTTCTCTTTTACCCCTAACTCTCCTTGAGTTAGCGGTTTATTGTGTTGTTTTTTTTGTTTGCGTTTGGCTTTGCGCATGGCCCCCGCGCGTAGAGGTAGAAATGTCAAGACTGTTGGGTTGGCGTCAGTGTGTGATAGTGGGTTAAGGGCTTGCCCCCTTAAGCATTTCCACGAATGCAAGGATGGTAAACCAGGGTCTAGTGGGTTTTTTCGCCTTCTTGAACACATGCAAAGCACCCACCTTAAGATTGAAAACAGGAAGATTCATGTGAAGGAGGCTATTACTAAGGATTTGGACCTTTTTTCTGGATGTGGGGGAAGTCCTAAGGGAAGGAGGCAAATGGTTATGTGGGGAGTGCATGGTTATGCATGCTCTTAGTAGGGGGTGCAAGCATGGTGATGAGATGGTGTCTTTTACTCCAACCTCGGGGGACGTGGACGATTTCATTGTTGGGATTAGAAAGCCATGCCAAGTGGTAGCCAACACTTTTACACTCTCTCCGGAAGGGGTGGTAACCGATGTTGCCCTTCTCGAGCGTGTTTTTTCCCTCCGTTTTCAAACCGTTAAATGCATCCCCCCCAGTTGTCGACTTGCGTTCGCTCAGGTTTTAACGGGTGCCCTACGTAAAGTGGTGGCGTCTCCAGGCTTGGTTGAAAATTGGGTTCAGTTGCTTTTGTTGCCGTGTTGTACACTGAGGGTTGTCAGGCCTTCTTCCAGGCAAGAGCGGAGATCAGGAAATAGAAAATCCCTGCAGTGCAGCAGCATCTTGCAGGCGCTTGCATTGTGGAACGATGGGTGACGTGATTGTCGTGGGTCACGCAAATTTAATCCCAATAACAACTATAGATAGTGGTAAGAGGGTATCGAACTCAGGGAGTATGTGGAAAGTATGTCGATTATTTAGCTTTGCACTTAAACTAAGATTAAACTAAAATTGCAGAAATTAAAATTCAAGAGTTGATTGTTTTGATTTTAGAAAACTAAATTAATAACTAATTGCGAATCAAAATTGGTTGTTAAGCAGATTAAGAGAAAGCGATCATCCTAAACTTCCGGTTTGCTTTTGACAATTGTGTTAAATTCACTAGAAAGAATCACATAGACATGATTCATGTATGATTGTTTGTTGTGATAAAAGGGAACTAAGTACTCGGATTATGAAAACGCGAGGTTGTTACCCGATAACCAATTGATTAATATCTAACCCTAATCCCTCCCGTGATATCTCGATTGTTAGCAACACCAAGAACGTACGATTTAGGATATGATTATAACATCAATCAACAATTTACAAACAAACATTCACACATCATAATAAACAAATGCATTGCAAGTCTATTATTCTAGAAATACGAATCCAAACACAAAAGTCATAGACAAACCTTCAATTCAGGATGATCACCATAAGTTCAGCCGGACATAGCTTGGTGAATCATCATAACAACAAGTTTAGTGTTCATATCAATCGAAAACATAAACCGAATGTTAGAAATTGTTTGCAACCAAGTACCAACAGCCAAAATCACCCCTAGGATGCTCCAAAACCGACCAATGATGAGATTAGGTGAAAAGACACCATAAAACTGACTTAATGTTGGCAGTTACGGTTTTCGCGTCGCCTCCACCGTAAATTACGGTATCACCGTAATTTACGGTGAATATCAATATGTTACGGTGATATTTGTCTGAGCTACGGTGATGTAATGTAATGTTGTCGGCCCAAGATGTGCCGCCCAAATCCATGTGCGGCCCATTGTTCAACCGTCAACCGTGCCCATGATTTGTTGCTTGTTGACTCTTTGTGATAGCGGCCCACTCAAAGAGATCCACCAAGAAGTCACGTGAACTATATGATAATTGTGGCCCCCTTTCTTTGATGATTTGATTTTCTTTTTAATGTTCCAAGAAGAGTCTGCCATCAAAAGTCATTATCCCCTTCTCACGTGATGTTTGAAATATTGTGATGATGATGTTTATTGAGGTTGTTGACTATTGTGATCATAATAATTCCTCTCAAAAGCCTCGTGAGTCTGCATGATCTGAATATGGCGGCTGCCTCAACTATGATTTTATCAAAGATGTTAATTCCCTTTTTAATTAACCCTCACGTGCACCCTCTCTTTCCAACTTTTAAATCATGTCATCGATATTATGGTCCAATCAAAAAGAAATCCCTCAATGCCTTCACATGATATGTGTATGTGTGATAAGCTCTCTCACCAGCCGCCAAAGATGAATGATAATATTGATGATTTCCTTGACTTTTGATGCCCTCTATTTGTTGTATTCCCAAAGAAATTGTCCCACATGTGCTGCCATGTTATAATTCTGCCTTTGGTGTTGGCCCAATCAAACAAATCCAAAAATGTAATATGGCAGCCCAATCCAAAAATAAGAAGGAAGTCCACGTGATGTTAAGGACGATGATACTAGTTATGTGTTGATGTTAGCTGCTCTCCTAAAATCTTGCATCTTAGGTACTTTAATACCTGCACATCAATTCATCAAGTGGTTACCAAGTTCATGCAAATAACCGGGCAAAGTATGAAATTTTATTCTATTTAAAGGCTTTAAGGGTTGTCCTACGGACCACCCGTCACATCCCCACACTTACCCGTTGCTTGTCCCAAGCAACCCATTCAACAACTATTCAAAACCACAAGCGATCAATTATGCAAACCAAGCTAAATGTGCCGTCCTTTTACTAACTTTCAATCATACCACAAGACACACCCCTCACAGAAATCTCTCGGTGACAAGAAATATTAGCACATAATGCTAAACCACTCAATGCGTGTGTGTGTTTGTGCGACAATAAGCTTGTATAAAAATCAAGTCTTCTCCTATTGAATATTTAGCATGCTTATGAATCAAAAGGACTTACGAGTTGTAACGGGGCTAGGTGCAAAGGTAGGAAAATGGTGGAATATATATGCGAGAGCTAATTGATTTGACCCGGTTTTTATTTCTACCACTAAACAAAGCAACCATCAAATATATACACAACTTCTTCAACATTTTCAACTACTATTGCAACCAATCACTTCTTTTTGTATTTTTCTCATATTTTTCTCTTTTTTTTTCTTTTCTTTTCTTTCCTTTTTTTTTTCATAACACATCAAACTCAACAATATATACAAGAACATCAATACTACATACTAGATCTCCTAAACCGGGTCATCTCAATAGGTAAAATTTTGTAGGAAGTAGGTTTGGGTCACAACCGAATGGTATAAGGCTCAAACATGGCTTTCTAAAGACCAAACCCCCACCCCTCACAATACCAAGCTCATATATGTAACGTATGAGGTCCAACCCCCAATTCCCACACTCTCACACATCTAGACGAGGCTACCTAAAAGTCCCCTATCATTTTCAAAAGCATGCTAACTCTAGGATTTAACAAGAATTCGTACACAAGTTCTATTAACACACAACGCACACCGCCACTCAAACAATGAAATATCAATAACAATCATGTGTGTCTCAAATCCTCACCAAGAAAAGACTAGGAATGGGTGTCGATGTGTCAAGTGGAACAATATCAAGTTTTCAAATTTTGACAATTTTCGCTTGGCTTCACAAAAATTTTTAAAATTCTCAAAAAATTCCCCTTATCCCCACACTTGGGATACATTGTCCCAATGTATGGTTTTGAGGGAAGGATCGCTTTTAACCCACAACATCAGCCTTTGCTTACATTCTCAAACCCCAAATTTCCTTTTTTTTTATCATAAAGCAAACAAACTAACTACCAATATTTCAAAGCAAAAGAACATAACAAGACTAAGGAAAGAATACATTGACCTGGTGAAGTTTGCCACAACAGATGTGGTAGATAATCCGACTTCCTATCACCACCTTCACCCAAATATCCGCACATCTTCCCCACACTTGAATGTCGCCATGGCCCTGAAACATAGAAAGATAAAAACAACAAGATCAATATAAAACCCCGGGTTGCCTCCCGAGCAGCGCTAAGTTTCGAGTCTTCAGCCAGACCGTGCCACCACCATTTATGGTGGCTCAAAGAATCGGTTCCTATCACCTCCATCACTTCCTTGTGCCATTGAACAAAATACATCTATCTTGTTTTGACTCGGTAGGTAATCAAATACACTCTTGCTCGCACCCATATATGTTTCTTCACGGTCCGGTGGGTGCTTTTTTCTCATTCGTGGTAACACATTTTTCATACAATCACTAGACTCACCACCCTTCCTCTCAATGGACTCATAACTAATCCCTCTAGTTTGAACATCAAAATACAACCTACGGTTCTTTTCGGTCATGGTAATAATCTCGTCTCTACAATTAATTTGAGCATTTGCTGTGTATAGAAACGGTCGACCTAAGATTACCCTTTGTTGTGATGCCATGTTGGTAGAAGCATAGTCCAAAACTAGAAAATCCACCGGGTATTCAAACTCTCCCAACTGAATCTTAACATTCCTAACCATTCCCCGTGGACGCCTCCAACTTCCATCCGCCAAGCTCACCATGGTGTCTATACCTTCAAGTGGACCAAAATCGTACATATCATATAGATCGCTTGGTAGCACACTCATGCTTGCCCCGTAGTCCAATAATGCGTGAGGGATTTTTAATTTTCCCACACGGATAGGCACGATTGGCACTTCATACTCTTTATCATTCTCGACTTCGGCATCTTTTTCCAAACCCGCATTCACTTGACACGAAGAAGTTAGCAATGTTTCATTAAATTTAGTATTTGGAACGGTGCTTACCACATTGATGTTAATGCTTTTTGTGTTCTTGGGATTTGTCACCGTGTCACTTTGTAGTTGGCCTTTTGCTTTCTTCAATATCGCCACGTCACTCGCAAGTTGACCCATTTGAGTGGTCAACGATTGGATGCTTTTGTCACGAACCTCGTCCTTTTGCATCCGAACCTCATCACGTTGGTTCATTCGTTGCATTTCACTTTGCATCGCCTTCAACATCTCCATCATCTCATTTCCACCCGAAGAGCTTTGACCCGTTTGATATTGCCTTTGAAATCCTTGGTTTCCTTGGAAATTCGGGTTAGCTTGATTTGAAGGGTTCCCATAGCGAAAATTTGGGTGGTTCCTCAACCCGGGGTGGTAAGTATTAGAGTTCATGTTGTTGTAGTTTCTACCACCCCCTCCTTGACCTTGAACCGCATACACCTCTTCATATTGCCCTTCCACCATCCCTTGGCAATTTTCAGCCGCATGACCTATTTCATTACACAAAGCACAAACATCATAAATTTGGTTAGTAGTTTGAACATTACCATCATCTATGGCGTGCACTTGAGGTCGGGCAATGGCCGGTCGGGCTCTCCTCGATGCTTGAGCCTTTCTTTTCGAGGTAATCGCCATATTCTCCAAGAACTCCCAATCGTCATTCTCATAGTTTGTGCCAAAAGTCCCACCGGTAATGGACATTAAATCTCGAGCATCATCGGCACTCAACCCCTCGTGGAAGGCATTCATCAACTCCCAAAGTTCAATCCCATGGTGAGGGCAATTTTTAATCATCATATTGAAACGTTCAAATGCCTCATGGAACATCTCACCATGTTGTTGTTGGAAGCTCCTCAACCCCTTTCTAGCATCGTTGGTCTTTTGGGCGGTGTAAAATTCATCTAAGAAAATTTGTTGCATCTCCGCCCAAGTATAAATAGATGCTGAAGGCAAAGTGTAGAACCACTTCTTTGCCTTGTCCTCCAAATAAAACTGAAATAGGACCAACTTGACATCATCGGCCGAAAAACCTTGACTCCCAAAAGTATTGCAAATTGAGTCATAGGCCTCTAAATGGAAATACGGCTCCTCCGTTGCTAGCCCTTTGTATTTCGGAAAACTTTGCAAAGAATTCGTTCTTACTTCAAAGGTTATCCCTTGGTTGTTGTGAGGTATAACCACCGGTGAAGGGTTTTGAGTAATTATCGGCCTGAAATGCGCTTCTATTCCCCGTGCTTGTTCCCTAAGATGCCTTCTTGGAACACCCAATCGACCCCTTGGACGAATAGGACCCATAGGTCTTGGTATATGCCCTTGTGGTACGAACGGTGGTTGGAATTGTTGTTGTGGCATCGGTGGTTGTTGAACCGGCCTTTGAAATTGTGGTTGTACATTTTGTGGCCGAACTTGTTGCAAAGGAATAGGGCGTTGCATTGGTGGCCCTTGTGGTCTTGGCCGAATATGTTGCGGTATAAGTTGTTGTTGTTGTGGCACTCCACCTACACTTGCCATCCCTTGAGATTGACTTTGCACATAACCGAACTCTCCTTGATCGCCATAACCTTCATAAGCGTACCCATCTTCACCATAGCCCTCAAAATCTTTGTAACCTTCCTCATATCCATCTCCCCCTATACCCGAAGTTTGCCCAATTGGAAGGGTTGAATATTGAAATCCCGCTTGGTTCGATGGTCTAAATGTTGAAGTAGCATGGACAATGGTTGTATTTGGTGGTATTGAATAATGGGAAGATGATTAACCGGAAACTGGGAAGAAATGAGTGAGTGGTGGAATCGTAGTAGATGGAGTAGGAATTGTAGTGGAATTTGGTATGGTTGTATTTGGTGATGGTTGTGTGGAAGTAGGTATAAATGACGAGGTCGTTTGACCCGTTGTGGGTGGTACTTGTGTTTCGTCCATGATGTTTCTTGGTGTAATGGGTGAAGTAGGGGAACCAATGATTCTGTTTTCGCGTAGTAAAACTCGGTTTTGCCTTAGTGTTCTTTCGATTTCCGGATCAAATGACAATGGTGACGCTTTGTGAGAGCCTCTAGTATGCATGCACCTGTAGAACCTGCACACTAAACACACCAGTGTAAACCCGAAAATAACAAAGCAAAACTAACAAACTGACACACGTTGCGCACTACTCCCCGGCAACGGCGCCAAAATTTGACGTGATTGTCGTGGGTCACGCAAATTTAATCCCAATAACAACTATAGATAGTGGTAAGAAGGTATCGAACTCAGGGAGTATGTGGAAAGTATGTCGATTATTTAGCTTTGCACTTAAACTAAGATTAAACTAAAATTGCAGAAATTAAAATTCAAGAGTTGATTGTTTTGATTTTAGAAAACTAAATTAATAACTAATTGCGAATCAAAATTGGTTGTTAAGCAGATTAAGAGAAAGCGATCATCCTAAACTTCCGGTTTGCTTTTGACAATTGTGTTAAATTCACTAGAAAGAATCACATAGACATGATTCATGTATGATTGTTTGTTGTGATAAAAGGGAACTAAGTACTCGGATTATGAAAACGCGAGGTTGTTACCCGATAACCAATTGATTAATATCTAACCCTAATCCCTCCCGTGATATCTCGATTGTTAGCAACACCAAGAACGTACGATTTAGGATATGATTATAACATCAATCAACAATTTACAAACAAACATTCACACATCATAATAAACAAATGCATTGCAAGTCTATTATTCTAGAAATACGAATCCAAACACAAAAGTCATAGACAAACCTTCAATTCAGGATGATCACCATAAGTTCAGCCGGACATAGCTTGGTGAATCATCATAACAACAAGTTTAGTGTTCATATCAATCGAAAACATAAACCGAATGTTAGAAATTGTTTGCAACCAAGTACCAACAGCCAAAATCACCCCTAGGATGCTCCAAAACCGACCAATGATGAGATTAGGTGAAAAGACACCATAAAACTGACTTAATGTTGGCAGTTACGGTTTTCGCGTCGCCTCCACCGTAAATTACGGTATCACCGTAATTTACGGTGAATATCAATATGTTACGGTGATATTTGTCTGAGCTACGGTGATGTAATGTAATGTTGTCGGCCCAAGATGTGCCGCCCAAATCCATGTGCGGCCCATTGTTCAACCGTCAACCGTGCCCATGATTTGTTGCTTGTTGACTCTTTGTGATAGCGGCCCACTCAAAGAGATCCACCAAGAAGTCACGTGAACTATATGATAATTGTGGCCCCCTTTCTTTGATGATTTGATTTTCTTTTTAATGTTCCAAGAAGAGTCTGCCATCAAAAGTCATGATCCCCTTCTCACGTGATGTTTGAAATATTGTGATGATGATGTTTATTGAGGTTGTTGACTATTGTGATCATAATAATTCCTCTCAAAAGCCTCGTGAGTCTGCATGATCTGAATATGGCGGCTGCCTCAACGATGATTATATCAAAGATGTTAATTCCCTTTTTAATTAACCCTCACGTGCACCCTCTCTCTCCAACTTTTAAATCATGTCATCGATATTATGGTCCAATCAAAAAGAAATCCCTCAATGCCTTCACATGATATGTGTATGTGTGATAAGCTCTCTCACCAGCCGCCAAAGATGAATGATAATATTGATGATTTCCTTGACTTTTGATGCCCTCTATTTGTTGTATTCCCAAAGAAATTGTCCCACATGTGCTGCCATGTTATAATTCTGCCTTTGGTGTTGGCCCAATCAAACAAATCCAAAAATGTAATATGGCAGCCCAATCCAAAAATAAGAAGGAAGTCCACGTGATGTTAAGGACGATGATACTAATTATGTGTTGATGTCAGCCGCTCTCCTAAAATCTTGCATCTTAGGTACTTTAATACCTGCACATCAATTCATCAAGTGGTTACCAAGTTCAAGCAAATAACCGGGCAAAGTATGAAATTTTATTCTATTTAAAGGCTTTAAGGGTTGTCCTACGGACCACCCGTCAATGGGTCTGGTTTCACATATCTGGTCTCTTCTCTCTTGAATAGTGGGGGGGACGTTGGGGTGCCTAGGGGGGTTTCCGGAAGGGGCGAAGACAATAAAAAGGATCCCAATATCAAGCAATGCCTGCGGAAGGTCAGGGATGGGCATTTCACGGCGACGGTCAAAGTTTTATGTTCCAGTGGGGTTGCCCCTTTTGGAGAATCGACCATGAAAGCTCTTATTGATAAACATCCGGTGGTGCCACCCCCATCACTGCCTTCCAACCCTATTGCCCAACCCACTATTATTGCAGCAGAGGATTGCGTGCTTAAATGTATCCAATCCTTCCCTAGAGGGACATCTTGTGGCAGAGATGGGATGCGGGCCCAACACTTGTTGGACGCTATTGGTTGTGAGGGTTCAGTAAGTTTCTCGGGTCTGCTCACAGCTATTACTGGAGTCGTCAACCTATGGCTTGAGGGGCTTTGCCCTAAGGTGTTGGCAGAGTTTGTGGCCTCAGCCCCCCTCACCCCCTTATTGAAACCTGATAATGGTATTAGGCCTGTCGCCGTGGGGGGCATCTGGCGTAGGTTGGTCTCTAAGGTGGCTATGAAGAAGGTTGGGAAGGACATGGCCCAATATTTGGGGGATTTTCAATTCGGGGTTGGTACACCAAATGGGGCGGAGGCGGTGCTTCATAGTCCGAACAGGTTCCTGAACTCTTTTCATGAAGATGGGTCCATGGCCTTGCTTACGGTAGACTTCACCAATGCTTTCAACATGGTTGACCGCTCAGCGTTCCTCCAACAGGTCCACCAACGTTGTCCATCTATCTATCGGTGGGTCAAGTTCCTGTACGCCCAACCCGCTAGGTTGTATGTTGGCAGCGAGTGTATTGGAGCCACCACTGGAGTGCAACAGGGGGATCCATTGGGGGCCCTTCTCTTTGCCCTAGCCTTACACCCCTTTATTCTCCGTGTCCAGGAGCACTATTGTAACAATTCTCATCAAAAGTCCTAATTATTTTAATTTGACCAATAGGAAACCCTAATTGAGAAACCCAAGTGATTCTGAACAAACCCTAAAATTTTCAGAACAATCGGAATCAGGATCAGGGCCCCTAAAACTCAAGGGGGTAAACCCTAAGTTAACGATTATCTGAATTACTCGCTGTCAAAATGTTAAATTAAGAAACTGTCAAGTCAGCATAGCTAGTCCCAACCGTGGCTACTCTATGAAAAATAGGCAACCCTTACGGACCGTAAGGGTTATTTGTTACGGTCCGTAAGGGGTGGTAAATTTCGGGTATAAATAGCAGACATTG
The DNA here is from genome assembly GCA_030545235.1 of Helianthus tuberosus. Taxonomy (NCBI): domain Eukaryota; kingdom Viridiplantae; phylum Streptophyta; class Magnoliopsida; order Asterales; family Asteraceae; genus Helianthus; species Helianthus tuberosus. Next base: position 172,980,982 of record CM060401.1, read on the forward strand.
GTACTTGAAATTTGGCGTATGTTCGACGAAGAAATTCGTTTCGTAGACTGAAATAAGTTCTGTATACTACAATTAACACACACAGTGCATTAATCGACACCGCAATCAGGGTAATAACTCGATCGCTATTACGATTCAACGTCCGATCGATTCTAACTATCCAACGATTGTTTAAGTGCCGCTCAAATTGAGTTTATACTTTATTAATTCATCGTGATTTCGACTTGAATGTTTGAGTACTGCTCGAATTCGGACTATACTCTGTCATTCGTTGTGAATCCACTGAATTGTTAAGTATTGCACTAATAAATCGTTGTGAGGGTTTAATCTCGTGAATTGTCGTAACTGCTGTATTAGTTACTAACCTGTTGTGTGTGCATTGTTATTTAAATTAGGTTAATCAAGGCTAATCAGTAGGCTTATATTCTGCTCGTTAAATCTACAATGTGAGTCATTCTCTTTTTATCAAATTACTTTTGAAATCATTTTTATTTTCAAAAGTTATAATTACAGTGATTAAGTTTATGTAATCACCAAATTACAGCCGGTATGTGGGGTATTGTGCACAGTATTACAGTTTTATCACTTTAGGTGGGCGAACCTAAATTTAGTGATATTCGTCATTCATTGGGGCAGCCAATGGTGATATGACCACAGTCACCGTAAAGATTCGAGTGACAAATACTGTGGGTAGTTGGTTTGATATCAGAAACATTGTAATCTCTCTTAATACTGTGAATTATAACAAACGAGTCGTTTTAGTAAAAATGAATGATTCACTCAGTATTTCCCTGTTGACAAAACCTTTTTCAAACATGTTTCAGGTGATCTGTTGTGAGCACAGGAAAAGTGCCGTGGAGCACTACAAGCTTAGAAAGTGGCTCAATATAAATAAATAAATAAACATGTTTTAAGAAATAAAAGATTTCCCAGTGAAATCACTTATTTGTAAATTATGGGATTTATCCCTATATTATATATAAACGAGCAGTTTTAATATTAATCGATCATGTTTAAAAAGACTTCCGCTGTCACCAAATTAGATACCATCGGATTTCCTGCCTTGCGACTCTGGACCGGGTCAAACCGGGGCCAAGGGCCGTGACAGGAAAAGGTGGTATCAGAGCCACTAATTTAAGCTTACTATTGATTTTAGCCTATTAAAATAATTAAGAAATTTAATTGCTATTCTGTGAAAATATGTTTTATTAACTGATTAATTGTTGAGTTACAGTATGGGTAAACAAAAGATTTCTGCTATCTACCACAAATTAGATACTGCACCCACAGAAAAAGGAACCTCTTCCTCCAAACTCCCAGCAGATCTGGAAGAAGGGATTTTTGTCCGTAAAGCAAATTATGAAAATCCTCTTACCCAAGATAAAAGAAATTTGATTCTTAGAAAAGGAAAGGAGAAAATAGAGAAACCCCAAGTCAAGAAAGTGAGGTTTAATTCAGAAATCCAGGAATTAGGCAATAGGTCACCTTGGGAGGATACATTAGATGAAAAATGGGCAAACCTTTATATGCTAGCTACCGTAGCAGAGAATGCAAACCTCTAAACTATCAATAAGTCTGGTTTAGTAGAAAATTAATCTCCAGTAAATAAATAATGTATAGTGTATTCTCTTTCCTGTAGTCTTTTTGTACAAATCCGTATGCAATAAACTTTAATGTTTATTTGTAAAACTTTGTTCCAAAGTTTTAACTTAGCATTTTTGTGCATTTTGCATATATGCTATCCAGCATGAGTGGGATATCGGAAGCATTTCAGAATCTCAACCTCTACCCAGTACCAATTGAAGTCTCCCACGACTTTACTGGTTATATTGCTGACATAGAGGAACCCCTGGAATTCCAAGCTCCACCGCTGGAAAAAGCAAAACTTAAAAAGAAAAGAAGATATGTAGGATGGAGGAAAGTGAGCAGGAGAAAGCCAGTTACTAGGAAACTCCCTAAAATAGAAAACCCTATAGACAAAGGAAAAGGAATAGAAATCGGAGAGAGTTCTAATCCAGCAGAGATAGAAATCAGGAAAGATTCTAAACAAAAAGGAATAGAAATTGGAGAGAGCTCCAGACAAACGGAAGAAATCACATTTCAAGAAGAAATAGACCGTCTACTGGCAAATTGTGATGTCATTAGCCCTATCCATAATAATCTATATCCTTATTTAGAAACCCAACTTCCTGTAAATCTAGAACCAGCTATTCCAGACCCACTAATCCACACTCGACCTTTAGGCCAAATGGAAGAATGGTGGACAAATGACTGGCAATTCGAGAATATCATCAATAGTCCTTATTCTTTTCTTCCACAGTTTGATCCAGAACCTATCCCCAATCCTCCAATGAGCAACGAAAACCTAGCCGAACTCCGTCTGTTCGGTGAAGAGCTGATAGGTACAGGGAATAGAATTCGGGAAATGGGGGAACAAATTTCCTGGAAATACGACGAAAGAGAGCGTCGCTACTAAACTGCCAATTGACCAAAGAATAGTGGGGTTGGGAAGAATGTCTGTATAATAATAATAATAATAATAATAATAATAATAATAATAATAATAATAATAATAATAGCTAAATATAACTCTGTAAAATGGGAAATAAAACATTGTAAGATAAACGGTGTGTATGGATGCCTATATAATATATAAAGCAAAATAGAAGTCGAAACATCGACAATTTTGGATATATATCTGTGTTGTAAGATTTTATGTGCTTCTGTGTAATTATTTTATTTATAATCATTTGATACTAATAGTTATATTTATAATAATTATCAGATGGAAAACGCTAGTAATGAACCAGTTAATGAAGGGAATCAATCTGAACAAAATCAGGAAAACCAGTATATGACTAGACAAGATATTGAAAATATTGTTGCTCAAGGGATGGCTAATGCTATTCCAGCATTCGTTGCTGCTATAAAGAAACCTGTTGAACCACAACAAATCGTTCCTAGTAAACGTACTCAGGAAGATAATTTTAGTCATAGTGTAAATGGAGGCGGCAATCATGACGATAATAATCCATGACAGGCTCCACCTCCTAAGAAAATGAAAGCCGCAACACCTGGTTGCACTTTCAAAGAATTTCTTGCTTGCAAACCTGCTGAATTTGCAGGCAATGAAGGAGCAACTGCAGTACTGCGTTGGTTAGAGAAAACCGAAGCAGTAATTGCAATAAGTAAGTGTTCTGAAGAAGATCAGGTCATGTATGTGTCAAATCTTTTCAAAGACGGGGCACTAGAATGGTGGAACACGGTGCTACAAGCAAAAGGAAGAAGGATGGCTTATGCCATGAACTGGGAAGAATTTAAAAGTCTTGTAGAAAGAAAATTTTGTCCTGAATATGAAAAGGAACAAATGGCAAATAAGTTCCTAAACCATCGTATGGTAGGCATAGAGTGTCGCGGTTATACTTTGACATTCTTTGAATATGCTAGAGTGGTACCAACACTGGCTTCGCCAGAACCGGTACTCATTTCCCGTTACATTTGGGGATTAATTAGTGAAATTCGTAACATCGTTAAAGTTGCGAGACCTCGCACTATTGACGATGCTGTAGAACTAGCTAATACCCTAACCGACGAACTAGTGCGCACAAGAGAAGAAGATCGAAAGAAGGAATTGGCTCAAAAGATTACCCAAGGATTTTGTGTGGGTAATGATAATAATAGGTTCAAGAAAAGGGGAAGAAGACAATCTTCACAACCGCCTTTTTTGCAGCAATTGCAAAAAGAATCATTTTGGAAGATGCAATGTAAATTGCAACTTCGGCAAAATGGCAGGACATCGTGAAGAAAATTGCAAAAAGAAAACCATAGTTTGTTATAACTGTGGAGAAACCGGACATTACAAAACAGAATGTCCTAAATTAATTAAACCCGCAGACAATAAAGGCAAACCAGCTGAAGGAATAACAAAGAAGAATGCCCGAGCATTTCAGCTAACCACTCAAGAAGCTGAACTAATCCTTGACGTCATAGCTGGTACGTTCTTGGTCCACGACGTTTATGCAAAAGTGTTATTTGACTCTGGTGCAAACCAAAGTTTTATCAATACTTCATTTTGCCAAGCTCTTAACTTACCTTTAACCACCCTTAGGCAAATTTTTACAGTCGAAACGGCAGAGGGGAATTCTGTTAACATAAATAAGGTTTTGCAAAAAGGAAAGATAGAACTATTAGGCCATAAGTTTTCTGCAAACCTGTTACCTATGAAATTAGCCGAATTCGATGTTGTGTTAGGAATGGATTGGTTAGTAGCCAACCATGCTCGAATTCTATGTGATAAGAATTCTATAGAAATTCAGGCACCCATCGGAGAAGTAATTGTGATTACAGGAGATAAACCACGTAAGCCTATGAAGTTCATATCAGTAATAAAAGTTTCTAATTATGAACGAAAACAAGGAATAGTATATATGATTTCAGTAATCATTAGTACTAAGGGTAAAGAACTTAAGGAAATTCCTGTAGTCTCAGGGTATCCGGATGTATTCCCAGAAGAATTACCAGGATTACCACCAGATAGGGAGGTAGAATTTAGGATTCATCTAATTCCAGGAACTATACCGATAGCTAAGGCACCTTATCGGTTAGCACCCACAGAAATGTTAGAACTGAAAAAGCAATTAGATGAATTACTAAGTAAAGGTTTCATACAACCTAGCTCATCCCCTTGGGGAGCGCCAGTGTTGTTTGTAAAGAAGAAGGATGGATCGATGAGAATGTGTATCGATTATAGAGAATTGAATAAGGTTACAATTAAGAATCGATACCCATTACCTAGGATTGACGATCTTTTTGATCAACTTCAAGGCGCTAGGTATTTTTCTAAAATAGACTTAAGATCTGGATATCATCAATTGAAGGTACAAGAAGAAGACATACCTAAAACTGCTTTCAGAACTAGGTATGGCCATTATGAGTTTACAGTCATGCCCTTTGGACTAACAAATGCCCCAGCAGCATTTATGGACATGATGAATCGAATCTGTAAACCATACTTGGATAAATTTGTAATCGTATTCATCGACGATATACTTATTTATTCCAAAAGTCAGGAAGAACATTGTGAACACTTGCATGCACTCTTAACCTTGTTAAGAAAAGAAAAGCTTTATGCCAAATTCTCAAAGTGTGAATTTTGGTTAAAGGAAGTGCAATTCCTAGGACATATGGTGAATCATGAAGGTATTCACGTAGACCCTGCTAAAATAGAAGCAATTACTAAATGGAAGGTCCCACAAACAGCTATGGAAATTAGAAGTTTTATAGGTTTAGCTGGGTATTATAGACGGTTTATTAAGGATTTTTCCAAGATAGCCGTACCATTAACTAAATTAACCAGTAAAGCCACTAAGTTTGAATGGGGACATAAGCAAGAAGAAGCTTTTAAGATTTTAAAACACCGATTGACGAATGCTCCAATTTTAGCATTACCCGAAGGAACAGAAGATTTTGAAGTATATTGTGATGCTTCAAAATTAGGATTCGGATGTGTATTGATGCAACGCAAAAAGGTAATTGCGTATGCCTCCCGACAGTTGAGAAAGCACGAGGAGAATTATACGACTCATGACTTAGAATTAGGAGCCGTAATTTTTGCCTTGAAAATTTGGAGACATTATCTGTATGGAAGTAAGTTTACTGTTTATACAGATCATAAAAGTTTAAAGTATATATTTGGGCAGAAAGAGTTGAATATGAGGCAAAGAAGATGGATGGAAGTTCTAAGTGATTACGACTGTGATATTCAATATCACGAAGGAAAGGCAAACGTAGTTGCAGATTCCTTAAGTCGTAAGTATCAAGAAAAACAAAAGCGAGTCCGTGCTCTTAGATTAAATCTACAAGTAGATTTAATGGAACAATTAAAGAAAATTCAGGAAACAGCAATCAAGGACGATGCTGAAGGAATGAAAGGTTATATAAAGGAACTAGAGCAAGGAAATGATGGAATTTGGAGATTCCACAAGAAACGAATTTGGGTACCTAAGCAAGGGGAATTAAGAAATAAGATTTTAGAAGAAGCCCATAAATCTAAGTATACTATGCACCCAGGAAACAATAAGATGTACCAAGATTTAAGAAAGAATTTCTGGTGGATAGGCATGAAGAAAGATATAGCAAGATATGTTTCTAAATGTCTTACTTGTTCACAAGTAAAGGCTGAACATCAGAAACCTTCAGGACTACTACAACAATTGGAAATGCCTGTATGGAAATGGGAACTTATAACAATGGATTTTGTTACTAAGTTACCCAAAACCAGAAAAGGTAATGATGCGATTTGGGTAATTGTGGATCGGTTAACCAAATCAGCTCATTTTCTACCAATGAAGGAAACTTTTAGCATGGAAAGGTTAGCCAAGTTGTACGTAGATAAAGTGGTATCTTTACATGGAGTCCCACTCTCCATTGTATCAGATAGAGATAGTCGTTTCACTTCTCATTTCTGGAAAAGTTTCCAGCAAGCAATGGGAACTCGACTAAATCTAAGCACAGCATATCATCCACAAACAGATGGACAAAGTGAAAGAACCATCCAAACTCTAGAAGACATGCTTCGAGCATGTGTAATAGATTTTGGTGGAAATTGGGATGATCATTTACCATTAATTGAATTCTCCTATAACAATAGTTATCATTCAAGCATTGAAACTGCTCCATTTGAAGCACTATATGGACGTAAGTGCAGAACTCCAGTTTGTTGGGCAGAAATAGGAGAAAGTCAATTATCAGGTCCAGAAATTGTGCAAGAAACTACTGACAAGATAACTCAAATCAAGGAAAGACTGAAAACAGCTCGAGATCGTCAGAAAAGCTATGCAGATAATCGCCGCAAGCCGTTAGAATTTCAAGTCGGAGATAAAGTACTATTAAAAGTTTCTCCTTGGAAAGGAATTGTTCGATTCGGTAAGAAAGGAAAGCTAAGTCCAAGATACGTAGGACCATTTTCAGTGATCCAACGTATAGGACCAGTTGCTTATCGTTTACAACTACCAGAAGAATTAGCAGGAGTACATGATGTATTTCATGTATCCAATCTTAAGAAATGCTTATCAGATGAATCACTAGTAGTACCTCTTCAAGATATAGAGGTAAACAAAAAGCTAAAATTTGTTGAGAAACCTCTTCAAATTGAGGATCGAAAGATTAAGTTTCTCAAACATAAACGACTAGTTTTAGTCAAACTTAAATGGGATTCAAAGAGAGGAGCTGAATACACTTGGGAGCTGGAATCAGAAATGAAGAGAAAGTATACTCATTTATTCCAGTAAATCTCGAGGACGAGATTTTTATTAAGGTAGGGAGAATGTAACAATTCTCATCAAAAGTCCTAATTATTTTAATTTGACCAATAGGAAACCCTAATTAAGCTCCGAGTATATAGAATCATTCTTTTTGGAGCTTTTAATCCTGTCGATCCTCAATCAAAACAGGTTGTTCTTACTATCATAGTCCTGCATATCATTATGTGATAGCGCTTTTCGACTTATTGGTGACACGTCGCTAAAGCATTAGTATGGGTCACATTGCGCGTTCCACCAAGCCCCTTAATTAGGTCTTAGCTCGTAAGCTAATTGATCTTGATACATTCGATTTCCTTCGAATGATTCTATATACTCGGAGCTTAACTAGCCCGATAAATTAACAAATTTAGCACACCCCCTTCCAGGGTGATATCTATTGTTGAACCTTATTTCTTAACAAGAATTTAGGAGGTTTGCTAACTTCATTAATCCTTGCTTTTCTGCCGAAATAATGGCAACTTATAGATAATTAGGGGTTTGTATGGTCTTATTCGTTGTTTCTAATACAACTTTCAGATCCTGATAAGTGGACTTACTAATCTATTGTCTTATCAATAGATGTTTAACATTCCACCTTTACAAGGTCTCCAAGGGAGCAGCCTTGTTGCTTATATATCTTTATTATTGAAAAGCTCATCTTAAGGTGAGATGGTTATTCCAACCACTGCTCAACTAATCTTAAGGAATAGCTAATTCTTACAGTTAGTCGAACAAATCGACGATCCTGGGCAGGTAATAGCGATTCTTAATTGTTGTTTAAATAGGGTTGCGGTAATCAATGCATAAGCAAGATGATCCGTCTTTCTTATTTATATAAATTGGAGTTCTTAGGACCTCGAATCTTGGCTTCATGAAATCTTCACTAGAAGCTTATCGATTTGGCTCTTAGTTCTTCCTATTCCGTTGATACTAACAGATATAAGGCTTTTACAATAATTGCAGCCCTAAGCGGGATGTTCGTCCTACTTGCCTCTCAGAAGGTAAACATGGTAATTCTTATAAAGAAGATAATCATGATACACACAGAGATGTAGAGATGTCTGTATTCTCAGGCTTTGGTTCATCTATCGATGTCGGTGTCGGATATATGACACATTCTCTTTACAAATGCAAGGATGCCCTAAGTAGTGATACTTATAAGGACATTTCATATTGGATATCTTCTTTGAATACTACTAGTCGACTTTGGTACAATATGACCATTGGGATATCTCAGGAGTTCCATGCATTAAACCTCCATACTGATCAGGCATGGAAGCAATCTATGGGACACACTAAGATACGCCAATCCTCATATGGCACTTTTATCAAACCTAGTTTGGCATTCGCAGGCGATAGAGAAAACAGTGAGAAAAATAATTAAAATAACATATGTTGTCGTACTCTATGCGAAGAAAGAGTACTCTTAGATTTTTCGAAAGGATTCCTTGCCGATACTAGAAGAATCTGCTACTATGGTTTCCTTGGTAAGTTATACCTTGTTGATAATATAAAAGTTTGCTAAGCTTATGGCTTATGAAGATTTATTATTGCCTGTACTAAATCAGGACACTTAGCAGAAATTATCATTGGTAAATGATAAGGCTTGTACTTGATGACTTCGTGAACTGCCCCTTGGCATTCATCAGGTGAGTTCAGGCATTTCTTCCTTTAGCCTTTCCAGGCTTAGTTGCACCTTCCTTGGCAGCTTTATGGAATCTAGTTCTGATGCGGCCTTACTCACGACAGCCGTGATAGACTGCATTCTTATTAGATCAAGAGTTTTAAGGCTTGAACATAGTTCTTCACCTTTGGACAGGGAGTCATAGACTACAACTGTCATCGTCTTGAAAGACGATTCATTTGGCAGAAAAATAAGCCAATCAACATCACTAATGGAGGTTTATATATAACCATCGTATCTAATGATATTAGTCATGATTACATCGATCATATCGACTATTAGGTTTGGGTATAGTCACACTGTTTTGAACAGGGGATCATAAAGATCACTACTATATTTGTCTTACCGACACTAGAATAAAGTATAGCCCGTAGGCATTTCATCACGAGGGATGTTAATATTATGATCATCATACTGATGATACTAGTCAGGATCGCAATGATAGTATAGACTATGGGATTTGAGTATAGCTCACCCCCTTGGGCAAAGAATCACAAAAGATTACAATTGCCCTGTCTCAATTGGACAATATAATATAGCCCTTAGGCAAAACATCATTAAGGATGTTAAAATTTTTAATCATCGTATTGATGACTTTTGTCATGGTGGCCTTGATCATATAGACTATTAGGCTTGAGCATAGCTCACTACCTGGGACAGTGAATCGTAAAGATCACAATGTCTTTGTCACATATGGACAATATAATATGGCCCATAGGCGAAACATCACTAATGGATGTTTATAATAGGTTCATCCTATTAGATGATATAAGTCATGATTGCATTAATCATATTGACTATTTTGGCTTGAGCATAGCTCACCACCTTAGACAAGGAATCATAAAGATAACAATGTCAATGTCTCAAATGGACGATATATTATAGCCTGTAGGCAAAACATCACTAAAGGATGTTAAATAATATTATCATCGTATTAGATGATATTAGTCATGATCGCATTGATCATATAGACCATTATGTTTGGACATAGTCCAATATTTTAGACAGGAGGTCAAAGACCATCACTGTCGTTGTCTTATTGGATAACAAGTTTAGCCCGTAGGCACTTCATCACTAACGGATGTTTATAACATGATCATCTTATAGGATGATGTAAGCCATGATTCCTAAATCACTAGGCTAGATAAGGGAATTGGAAGAATCCAATACAAGGATGACTGTTGTGATTTTCTCGAATCACATTTGTCAAGAGTGCTAACACGTTCTTAGATGTTAATAAGGATCTGAATCCCTTGAGTAGGTTTCACCATCTTGGCCGCGTAGGCTAGGTTTCACCTTTAAGATTCTTTTTAAAATGCATACTGACAGGGAAGGAAGGATTTTTATTTTATTCAAGACTTTTATCATAAATCCTAATTCATAAGTTAATAATAGCCCAAATGGCCCAGTCGCGTAGACAAGTTAAATTTATAAGCCATGATTTCAGAGAATCGCGGCATTAAGGTTTGAATCAAAGTTCATTACCTTTTTCCTGACAGGGAGCTGTAGGCTACCACTGTCTTTATTAAAATTTCTGGCCCGTGGGCCTATCAATTAACATCTCGTAAGGTGTTAAGACATATAGTCATTGCACTGATGATACGTTCAGCGGTCACAGTAATGACATGTCGACATGATCAGTGTCATTAATTTAATCAACTGTCGTTCAGTGGTCATAATAATGACATAACGATGGGATTAGTACTTTAATTTAATCAATTGTCGTTCAGCGGTCATAATAATGACATGACGGCAAGATTAGTACTTTAATTTAAATCAACTGTCATTCAGCGGTCATAATAATGACATAACGACAGGATTAGTACTTTAATTTAATCAATTGTCGTTCAGCGATCATAATAATGACATGACGGCAAGATTAGTACTTTAATTTAAATCAACTGTCATTCAGCGGTCATAATAATGACATAACGACAGGATTAGTACTTTAATTTAATCAATTGTCGTTCAGCGGTCATAATAATGACATGACGGCAAGATTAGTACTTTAATTTAAATCAACTGTCATTCAGCGGTCATAATAATGACATAACGACAGGATTAGTACTTTAATTTAATCAATTGTCGTTCAGCGGTCATAATAATGACATGACGGCAAGATTAGTACTTTAATTTAAATCAACTGTCATTCAGCGGTCATAATAATGACATAACGACAGGATTAGTACTTTAATTTAATCAATTGTCGTTCAGCGGTCATAATAATGACATGACGGCAAGATTATCGTCTAGAGGGCTTTGAGCGTAGCTCACCCCCTTAGGACGGGGAATCACAAAAGATCACAACTGTCGATGTCGCAAACGGACAGTGTATTATAGCCCGTGGGCACTTCATCCTTAAGGGATGATTATTTTAATAAGGAAAGATTGGAATAACCCATTCTAAGGATGACTTACGTGATTTTATCGAACCACGTTTTGTCAAGCATTATGATATGCTTTCTGATGTTAACGAGGATTTGAATCTTTTAGTTAGGTTTTTATCATCTTGGCCATGTCTGCAAATGACATTTGGGCTAGGTTTTACCTTTAAGATTCTGTTTATACTTAACGCAGATCAATCCTAATTTGAGGTGTTAATATGGATCTGAATCTAATTATTGAACTACCATCTTGTCCCGGTCTTAAAATGACGCGTGGCTAGGTCTTGTCCTTTTTAGATTTTGCCATTTTATTATAATGGTAGATCAAAAAAATGTTATCTTTCATTTATTTCACATTTCATGTTTAGAATGAAAGTTTAAACTTAATCATTCCACTATATAAAAATAAAAGTATAAAGTTGCCCTAAGCGGGACTTGAAAGGAATAATGTTGTCCTCGAAGGGACTGAAAAGATAAATATGTCCTTATAAGGACTATTGAGGAAACGATTTTTCAGCAAAGGAGTTTCTTCTTCATTCAATTCCTGAATGCTTTCTCCTTGGTTGCACGTCTCATCCTGGTCGCGGTACGAAGCTCAGCATTTCAAGGCTCCAGACGTGGAGAATTTTTATTACAGCTTCTTCGCTTGGCGACGTATCCAATTAAAAATTTGGAAGCGGAAATTTCCAGATTAGGATTGAAATTATTCCTATGTTAAGTCTAGACTCAGAAGGTCAAGAATGTGCTACTGTGTAACTGAGACTAAACACAAAAGGCTAGTGTTTAATTCGCTCAGTGTTGGCTCTGATACCAACCTGTCACACCCCGACTTTCCACGTGTCACCGGTGGGCCCGGTGGGGGAGTATCGTGACGTGGTTGGCAACATCATAGTCAAACAACACAATTATATAAATGCACAGCGGAAGCAAAAGATAAATTATATATTACAATCCGAATTTTTGAGTAATATCCAGTATTACAACGGAAAGTAAAGGATCCACAGGCGGATCTTAAACATATCATTTGTTCAACAGACTTTAGACGCCTAGAACTTGCAAGATTCCTTATTAGCGCCCTGAGCTTCCAGCCAATTACGTTCAGTACCTGTCACTTAACCTTTTTGGAAAATACGTCAGTTTTCACTGGTAAATACACTCAACCGACTCATTTGAAAAGAGTTTAAGAAAATTGATTTGAATGCACGTGGCACAAAATATCTTTTATAATTTGATTAAAATGCACAGAGGCAAAATTAACCTTTTTAACTTGATTAAAATGCACAGAGGCAATATTAACCTTTTATACCTGATTAAAATGCACAGAGGCAAAATTTATCTTTTATGATTTGGGACAAACTATATCTCATGTTATCAGTTTTACATAACTTGCTCTACATACGGGGCCCGGATCTATGCCGGTTCATGATTAACCGACACACCACTATTCCCTTATTGGGAATCCCTTATTGGGCATAAATAATTAATTAGCATATAGCATCTGTCAGGTGTATGCCTACACCCCGTGCTTAAGTCGTGGCCATTGCAATATAATGAGTCAAGGATATCCAGGACACGGTCGCATTAATCCCCAATGTTTCAGTCAAGCAATACGAATTAAAACAGGTTATTTGGATTTCCCGACTTATTGGTCTTTGAATCCCATACCTGACCATGCGGTATTTATATTACCGTATCCCAAGCCTGTAATAGGGAAAATAAGTTAAGAGTATTTACCTGAGCTAGCTCCTGTCTTAAATAGCAAGAATCTAATAACTCAGCCGTATTCACTTAAGTAAGCGTAGGTACCATTTACCGGAAGGCTCTAGTCTGGAATGATGGTATAAATAACTAATTAGAATGCTAACGGGTCTTTAATTAAGCCTAAGCTTAGACCGGTTAGTCTTAAGGAAATATACGGTTTGTACGCACAATTAAGCGAAGACCGGAATAGAATGTGATTTAAACCCGACATGTTCAGAGACTTGTCTTATATGGGTATTTCATACACATTCTGGATTTGAGATAAAACCGTTAAGGTTTGACCCGTTTCGGCTAATTTATGTAAACTTGTTACATAAACCGAACCGTACGCGTAATAAGCGTGACGGGTATTCATGAGAGCCATATACAGGTTTCCTAAGTTAATTATGCCTCAAATATGTTGTGACATCAGTAAGATGTCTTTCATTATGCCCGAAACGTGTTTAAACACAAACTAGGCCCCGTAGGGGTAGTTTGGTCATTTTAAAGGTTGTAAAAGGGTTTAAGTGTTTAACTGAGTTACAGGTCTGATGTAATCAGTAAACATACTCAAATTTATGAGTTATAACAGTAGGATAAAGTATATATGTGAAATTTATCAATTATAACCAAACTATGCCCCGTAGGGGTATTTTGGTAATTTCACATAAGCCGAAAAGCTCAAAACTGAAGTCTGAGTTTAACAACCTTTGCTTACTGTTAAAATATTATAATTTGCCTCATATATCAGTAGGTATCAACCCGGGTATGCTCGATATGATTTTAATACATACTATGCGTTAAAAACGCTAAATAAGGCGATTAAAGGGCATTTCCGGGTTCGATACTTAAATCTGATATTTTTATATTTCCAGCAGGCTTAAAATAACTTATTTAACATATGTGATCAGTAGCAAAAGGTTTGGAGTCGTTTAGATCGGTAAAACTCATTTTATGGCCCGTAAGGGCAAAATCGACAATTACCGGATTAAGCCTACGACTACTAGTTATGCTCAGCCTAAAATTAATTAAAAATCTTTAAAAATCCCAAAATAATATATTACATCAGTGGGTAAGGAGTTTGATATCAAAAAGCATGTTTAACTAGGCTATACGCTAATTACGCCATTTTATTAACATAAAGCTTTAAATTTGCGATAATGAGCATAACTCTTAATCTACAAGTCAAACTGATGTCAAACTTTGCATACAAGTTTATATATCAGTAACTAGGGTTTCTACACTTTTACATTTTCATAAATCACGTTTTAAGGTAATAAGGGCATAATGGTCAACATATGAGCAATTAACCGAAACGCGTAAACGAATGGGTCAATCAATGAACCAACCACAGAGGGTTATGCTAACATGTAGCCTGGTCCATAGGAAGCTCTAAGGCATTTCCAAATCATACTAAAGCGGGTCAGAACTGAAGTCAAAACAAAAGTCAAAGCTTTGCGACTTTCGGTTCCGAACCGGGTCTAAACATAAAATTGTCGGGTTGAACATGTTTAGACATGTTCTTACACTAATTACTAAGTTATATTAATGATCATACAGGTTGTATGTGTTCTACATTGCTAATTATGCATAAATTAGAAACTAAGCATCTTGTTGACTTTTTATTAACAAGTTTGACCCGACATTAGACCTAGTTAGAGTGGGAATCAGGGGGAACCCTTTTAAGGGTTTATTACCCACATAATTACCAACTTATAACTACTTTCACTTCGACTAATCACTGGACCATTAGTGATTAATCTTAAAGTCAACCGTTAATTACGACGGTTTGACTTTTAAGCTAAAACTTAATTAAGAAAGGATTAGTAAACTTACTGAAGTCCTAAGCTTGATTAGAAAGGACTTGGGTCTGCTTTGAAGCTCCAGGAGGCTCCTCAATTGCAGAATGAAGGTGTGTGGAATGAGTTGCAACTCATGGCCTTATATACTAGTTGTAATCACCACAATATGTTGACAACTAAGGCTACAAGTGACCACAATTGTCCCACAAGTGTCCCTGGGGTCTAGGAACAATTTAGGGGTCGCCCAATGGTGAGAAATACCAGTGAGATCGGTCAAATTCGCGCAAAACAGGCTGCAGCCGGTTTTCTGTTTGCTGGGCACTGCTTGCGCACCGTAACAAATATTTGTTGCGGTGCGCAAGCCTTTGGCAGAAACCAAAAAGCTTGGCTTTTCAATGTTTTGAAAGGGCAACTCGTGTAATTCGAATATGGGACTTGTTTTAGCAGTATGGGGCCTCAAAATTGGGTCTTGTATAGTTACATACCCTACCATTAAGATAGGTGTGCTTGGAATCCTTTATAAGGTACCGAAAACAAAGGGTTACCGTAGGAATTCCTTCGTAGGAGTCCACCAATTCGATTTTGAATCATTCAATGCTAAATTCACTGAACTTGAACATATATCAGATGTTTTTAATATAATTTGAGTCTTGGGATTTATAACGAGGTCGTTCAGAGGTGCAAAAGTTAACATGACGACACTTTTAAATCCTGTCAAACATTTTTAATACATCCGAGTTTGCAACGCTTTTTGTCTTATATGACACATGTCGTTATATCATTGAACACGAATTTTTCGAGGTGTTACATTAAGCTTGATGTAGACTACCAACAGGCCCTTGGGTACTTAAGTGTCTCTCTTCCAGACTTTGATATTGGCGGTTTCTCTAATATGGACACCGCCCCCCCCAAAGCCACAAAAAACTTTGGCGAATGCTCTATTTGACAAAATCGCTCAGAGTCTGGGAGAAACATTTGATCTGTCTCCCCGCCAGAAGGCGGTGATTGAGTGCTTGAAAGGCCCCCATGCGCAAGACTTTTTGACTGTTATCCCGATCGAGGGGCTTGGGCAATGCATGTCGGCTGTTGAGTATAGGGCTATTCTCAAATACCGGCTGATGATCCCTATGTATCCAGAAGACGAAACCTGCCCAATCTGCCGTAAAGCCTGCATGGATAAATACGGGGAGCATGTTGTTCATTGTAAGGAGCTCCCTGGTTTCAAATATCGGCATGACTGGGTGAGAGATGTTTTGGGGGACATCTTGAGGAGAGCGGGGATTTCTGCGAAGAATGAGGCCCCTGTGAATTTCCTTACAGACCCCATGGAAGGGAGATCTACACTGAGACCAGCGGATCTGCTCGTCTTTGGCTGGGCAGGAGGGAAACATGCTTGTGTGGATCTCACAGAAGTCTCCCCCTTAGCTGGTTTAAGGGAAAGCGGGTTTGTAGCAGGACAAGCTATAAGGAAAGCAGAATAAAAAAAAGGTGGATAAACACGCTAAAGCATGTGCTGATAACCAACATCCATTTGTCCCCTTCGCCTTCGACACCTTTGGCTCCCTAGCTCCAGAAGCTATCCGTTTGTTGACTAGGGTCCAAAAGGTTGTCCATAATAGTTGCTCATCAACAGGGGGGCAGGGGTTTGTCTTTAATAGGATAGGGTTTGCTATTCAGAAAGGGGTAGCGGCGCAGCTTGTTGCTCGCTTACCTGCGATATTGATGTAAAGTGCACTTATTATTAATGAAGAGCTTAAAAGTTTTCTTATTAAAATAATAAAACAATATATCTTTAAAAATCTTGTTTATTACATGGATTGAATTAATGTAATTTTATACATTAAATAATAAAAAAAGTTATATCTTTAAGAAACTCGTGTATTGTATGAGTTGAATAAATTTAATTTTATATATTAAATAATGAAAAAAGTTACATTTTTAAGAACCTCATTTATTATATGGATTGAACACATGTAATTTTATATATCAATCAATAAATAGTTATATCTTTAAAAACCCTGTGTATATTATCTCCTATATGAATTGTCTAAATTTATATTATATTAAATTTTATTTTATAGTTATCTTTTAATTAATATTAATTATAATTAAGTAGGAGATAGAGATGAGAAAGCTAAAAAAATAGATTGCGCCAATAAATGACATTTGTCCACCCATTAGTTTTTTTTTATTATATAGTGTAGATATAGATTATTGAGTTAATTACATAGTTAGTCCATGTGGTTTGCACAAAGTAACATACTTAGATACTAATAGTTTAAAATTACATTCTAGGGTATGAATTTTTCATTTTGAAACGTTTAGAGGTATTAACGTTATTTGTAGTTTTAAAATCACATTCTATTAGTAGCTTAGTATGTTATTTTGTACAAACCACAGGGACTAATTATGTTAATACCCTAGAAGTTAATAAATCCAAACGTTACAAAATGAAAAGTTAATACCCTAGAAGGTAGTTTTAACTATTAGTAACTAAGTATGTTATTTTGTGCAAACCATAGGGACTAACTATGTAATTAACTCTAGATTATTTATATTATAAAATTAAATTATATTTATTAAACAGTTTACAAAATTATATTGAAAGTTAACAAATATACTGTATATCACTAATCTAATATGTATATTAATATGGTAAGTATTCTATATTACTAAAATGATAACGTAAAGAGATGTTATAAATATTATAAAAGGGAAAAATTAAAAGAAAAGCAAAAAGATTATAAGATTAAATTTTATATCTAGCGAAACGTATATAAAAAATCAATACATTAATGTAATAGCAACCAAAACATTTATAGTTATCTTTTAATTAATATTAATTATAATTAAGTAGGAGATAGAGATGAGAAAACTAAAAAATAGATTTTTTTTAAAGATAACTAAAAAATGGATGGCTCAAATGAATGACATGTGTCCATTCATTGGTTTTTTTTATTATATAACTAGGTTAAAACCCCGTGTATTACACGGGTTTCATCAATAAATTACTAAATAGGTATTGATAAGCAGGAAAAACATACAACATATTTTAAAAATAATAATTACATAAATGAAATATTCATAAATAATTGAAAAAATAAGAATTTTTAACTATTTGACCCCCTAGAGATCAAACATAACTCAAATAGATATGTCTATAAAAAATGGTTGAAGTTGTCAAATGAGGCATACTTAGTCGACCCATACGAGCCATGAATGTAGAGAAGATTAGGAGAACGATGTATGCGTGTATGATATTGCACAATATGATTCTTAAGGATGTCGGGCATACATTCTCACCAGTCCACATAAGGGATCCTTTAGTTCAACCCGTTTTGGACAATGATGCCCTTGGTGAGATTATGGATCCACATACACATTTCCAACTTCGCATGATCTTGTGGCACATATTTCAATTCAAGATCTATCGTATCTTGAAGATTTAGACGAGGAATAACTTATTTTTATTTTGTATTATGTTCTATAATTTATTTTTTTAGTTGGATTTTTTTATTTTGTAATCTATTTTATTTATCTGAATTTGATTTATGTTTATTTGGTATTTAATTATTTAATTTATTTAATGTTAAAAAAATTTGAGGATACTTTAGGGTATGTTTCGCAAGTGTTTGTGGTTTTAAGGTGTATCTTCCCCCAACTATAATAGAAAAAAATAGGGAAATTGGTATTTAATAAACCAACCTTTGCCCAGTTGGTAAATAATAATCCAACGTACAAAATTGGTATATAATAATCCTACCTATCAATATGTTGGCACTCAATGGACCTCCGTTAGTTTTTTTTAACTGAAGTTAGTTTTTAAGTTTTATTTATTACACAAACAGTCCCTGTAGTTATAATTTACTAGTTTAACTATGAGTTAATAGCCAAAATGGTCCCTGAGGTTAATAGCCACAGCACCGCCACCACCACCACCACCACCACCGCCACAGCACCGCCACCACCACCACCGCCACAGCACCGCCGCCACCTCCACCACCACCGCACCGCCATTTCACCACCCAAACTGAACACTATTATTATTATTATTATTATTATTATTTTGAATCGTCTTTGTAATTCGCTTTCGTAAATTCCTTGTTGTTGTTTTATGTATAATCTCAAAAATGACTCAACAGGGAAGGAAATAATATACCGAACAAGAAAACAAGAATGACGTGACTTCCTGATGTATCCCGGTGACGTCTCAAAACCTCCGGCTAGTTCCGGCGAGAGCTCCTGGTCCCAACGGTAGACGCGCAAGGTTCCGGCAAGCTGTGCGGGGGTTTCGAAGGGTGTGTGGGTTGAGTGTTGGCGAAAAATGTTACTGGGGTGGTTCGTGATGTTATCCCAGCGATCGAAACAGAGAATGTTCATGCCGTTTTATAATGTTCGAGCTTAAAAAGGAAGGTTGTTGAATCGTGGAATGAGAGGGACACGATTAAAGCCAGGTTCATGCAATCTTATAAAAAGAAACGCGGAATTTACAGCTCATTATCGATCAGTTAGTTTGTTACCAAGTTTACCAAGTTTACTCGCTTGCTTTGGGCTATATTCGGTCTCGCGGTGAAAAAAAAAAGACGTTGCGGTGGTGGTGGTGGTGGCGGTGGCGGTGCTGTGGCGGTGGTGGTGGTGGCGGTGCTGTGGCGGTGGTGGTGGTGGTGGTGGCGGTGCTGTGGCGGCGGTGCGGTGGTGGCGGTGGTGGTGGCGGTGGGGTGGTGGTGGTGGCGGTGCTGTGGCTATTAACCTCAGGGACCATTTTGGCTATTAACTCATAGTTAAAACTAGTAAATTATAACTACAGGGACTGTTTGTGTAATAAATAAAACTTAAAAACTAACTTCAGTTAAAAAAAAAACTAACGGAGGTCCATTGAGTGCCAACATATTGATAGGTAGGATTATTATATACCAATTCTGTACGTTGGATTATTATTTACCAACTGGGCAAAGGTTGGTTTATTAAATACCAATTTCCCAAAAAAATATAATAAAATATGTTAGAAACATATGATAAAAACTATGCTATTAATTAACCTAGATGTATATAAACTAAATATGTGTGAATTTGTTTTTTTAACTAATTTAAATTAATTAATATCGACACATGCCAAGACTTGTTTTTAGATATATCTTTTTGTTTAACCAAAATAATGTAAGATCATCATTGATCTTAAAATTCGTGATTTTTGTTTATTAGTATATATAGGAAGAAGTATAGATAGATACGGGGTTATAAAATTATATCAGATATATGGTTATGTACTCGTAGAGTATCTAGTTATATTATGTATAGTTGTTTATGGTCTTACACGAGAAGCATGATCCGATGGAATACTCATTATGCGAAACATGACATGATTTTAATATAAAAACAATTGCGTTGTTTTTTTTTATAGAAAAAACAATTGTGAGTTTATAATGTAAGAAATGATATTTATGACTGAAGGGGTATGGTCCCAAAAAGCCGCGCAGACCTTCATTGAGGTCGCGCGCAAGACCATACTCCTTATTCAGCAAAGTGTTCAACCTTAACCTCGCGCGGGTTACTCCAGCATGGATTAACCTCGCGCGAGGTCTCAACAAGAGAAAACACCAAATTCAACACTTAGCGTTCTGAATAAGAGCCTCCAGCTCCTATAATCCTGCACGGGCTAGTTACGTGCCCAGCAAGGGTCGCACAGGAACTATAGCGCAAGGCCACTTCAGAAGGTACGAAAGGTACAAGTGGCAGAAGAAACAAGTCAATCCGCGTCCTCCATGCTGTGCTCAATCGGGCTCCACGATCGTCTGACGTGCAGGAGACAGAGAGTACACAAGGACGCCTATGTGGCACCAATCACAGGGCAGAGACACCTGCCCCACGATCTCCACTTACCTGCTGATGGCAGAAGGACGGCCAGGCCGACAACTGTGACACGTGGCCCCAATCACGGTGCGCCAGCACCGGAAAACTTCTAGAAGCCACTAACGGTCGACACCAGTGAGACAAGGCGCATATCCTCTATGTTGTCGCCTTCCGGCCCAATGCCCATCAGCCCACATCCTCTTACACCTCTCCGGCTATAAATAGAGACCTCAGTTCACAGGTTAAACATTCCATTTCTCTCTACTCTCACTCTTAACACACAATTATCTCCTCAAAGCAGTTATTTATTCTCACGCTGGAGTCTGGTTAAGAGGGAAACCCCCATATTCCCCTCTTAACGAGCTAACGGTGTTCTGTTTTGCATAATTAACGGATCATTAAGGAGCTCAGAAAGTCATAAGAAGATTAACCATTATGGTAGAAACATAAACCAAACTAATTAACCCTAAAATTAGTTCAGTGTTTCTTCAATGACAAAATTAAATTCCAATATAATTGCATACCAGCATTCATAAATTGAAAACAATAAATATTTCTAGGAAGGGGTGGAGGTGTAAGCACAATTAATATATCAATTTTAATAGATTCTTTTAACGGCTAACGAATCTTTTAAATGGGCTACTGGCGAAATTCTTCACATCGGGATACATTCGTCTTCCGAACCGGAGAAAACCCCCACCTAGGGCCGATGTCACGGCCCCAGCCCCGGTTTGACCCGGTCAGGAGCCGAGGGACAGGAACCCGTGGTATTTATTAATTGATGTGACAGCGAAAGATTTAACAGGATCTTTTAAAATTTGAAAATGCCCGATTATTTTATTTCATAATTCGGGATAAACCCCGTAATTTACAATAGAGGAATTTAACTAGGAAATTCCCTGGTTTCCAAAACATGTTTATTTATTTTATTGAGCCACCTCTTCAAGCTTGTTAGTGCTCCGTAGCACGTTTTCCTTGATTTACAGCAGTTTGCCTGAAACATGTTTTAAAAATATTTTATCATCGGGAAAATACTGGCGAGTCATTCAAGTATGTAAAACGACACATTAGTTATCAATTACAGCATAAGAGCGATTACAATGGCTTCTATCTTATTTTTATCTGGCGCCGTGTCACCCGGTGACGATGGTCATACCACTATTGGGTCTTTTTCCCCAAGTAGTGATGATTATCACTGTTAGGATTTATTAGCCTAACCGTGAGAAATTAGTAATGTGCACAATACCACACTTAGCCAGTGATTCAAGATAACCACGACTTAATCCCTGTAATTATAACTTTTGAAAATGTTTGGAGTATTGTAAAATACTGTTGATAAAAAGAGAATGACTCACATTGCAGATTTAAACGAGCAGAGTTTAGCCTACTGATTAGCCTTGTAACCTAATTTAAATAACAATGCACACGAACTAGGTTAGTAACTAATACAGCATTTACGATAACTCACGAGATTAAAACCCTCACAACGAATGACAAAGTGCTATACTTAAACATCCGTCGAATTCACGACTAATGACAAAGTATGGCCCTAATGTGGGCAGCACTTAAACATCCATCGGATAGTTTCAATCGATCGGACATTGAATCGTAGCAGCGATCGAGTTAATACCCTGTATCGTAGCAGCGTTTCACCACTGTGAATATTATTTTCGACTTTTGAGCAGTATACTTCGTGTTTTGGATTGAAATTTCGACACCAGTGAACTGCTCGTAACCCATTCTATTTATAGGTGAAAAATGGGGTTCACGCGGCCCGCATAAATCTTAGCTTGACCCTTACGCGGCCCGTGTGGCCACCTAGTCTACGTGTAGGTTTGCTGGGTCACGAGTAGGGTTGCCAGGTGGATGCCACGTGGACTGTAACGCTTATCTGGTCAACTTAAGGTTGACGCGGCCCGCGTAAGGCTATGCTTAACCTTTACGCGGCCCGCCTGAAGACCAGAAATCTGTTTTTCTTTATTTTTTATTGGATTAGGGTTTCATAGGTCCGGGTTTTCACTTACGGGTCGATTTAGGACATTTTTGAAGGTCCTTACAGCCGAAGCCCGTGAACACTCACCTGAAGGCACGACAATGCGGTGAGGTTGGACCCGCTCAGTTCAAGGATCGAACTAGCAATCACCGCCTACTCGCCTAGTCTCTCATCATCACCAGGTGCCGCATAAATTAAATGTTGGGGCAGGAATTGAACCTAGGTTACTTGGAACATCAGGTCTCTCCCTTACCACTCTAGCACTAGCTCATTGGCAGATTCCCTAACCTCATACTTTAAAACCAAACATCACTTTGGTATCATTTGTATTCTTCATTTTCGTAAACCTCATATATAAAACCAAGAGTAAACTGCCAAAATGGTTCCTGAGGTTTGATCACTTTTACCATTTCAGTTCAAAACTCAAACCTTTTGAATTTAGGTCCCTGTAGTTTTAATTTTGTTGCTATTTTCATCTAAAATCAAAAGCTGGTCAATTTTTTCAGTTAGCATTCAACTTTTTTGTCTTTTTCCTCCATTTTAATGATTGGCAAAATGGTCTTTTAAAGTTTTATTTAACGAATTAAAAAAATCTAACCATTTTACCCTTCATTAAAGGAGAGAAAAAAGACAAAAAAAAAACAGATATTAACTGAAAAATCTGATAAGATTTTGTTTTGGATGAAAATGTCAACAAAATTGAAACCACATGGACCCAAATTCAAAAGGTTTGAGTTTTAGACTAAAGTGGCAATAGTGACCAAACCTCAAGAACCATTTTGAGAGTTTACTCTAAAACCAAACATCACTTTAGTATCATTTGTATTCTTGATTTTCGTATCATCATACAAAACATGCCCTACAACATCCCTTTGTAAATACTTGTAACTAAAAATGCCAATTTAAAGTATTGTATTTACCAAGTCACCTTATCATGCCCTGCACTTTTGTTGAAATACTTTAACGTGTTATCTAACACACTTAACCATTATATTATTTTCAGTCTTTATGTTTTTTAACAATTAAGATACTGTACAATTACTTTAAACATATACCCAGTGTAACAAACATGTAACTTTAAAAAAAAAAATAAGCATGGGCTTTGATAACAAACTACAAACTTTTCAAATTTGTCAGTATCAAACTTTTACTACTATTCCTAGTCAAAGTTTTTTTAATTAACTCCATTTACAAGTCAAGTCATTTATCATTCGTAAATTTTGTCTTCTACCAATCGCTTTCGTTGCTTTTGGATTCTTCAAATAAATAATGTCATCTATTTGTTATTTATAGAACTCCAAAGTTTTTCAAATGTTACCTCCATTTCTCCAAATCTGCTTTTCGAAAACTCCATTGATTAGAATTCTAAGGTTCTATTTCATATGAAGTAATGGAATGAACAAGAAAATGAAATGGATAACAGAATGAAATGGATCATTCCATTCCATTATGATGTTTGGTTATGTGAATATGATGAATCATTAATTTATACAGTTTTATAGGCAAAAAAGATGAGTAATGAAATACAATTAATAAAAACGGCAAAAATATAATTGTTTCAATAATAATAATAATAATTGTAGATGTCTTTCCATTCCTTGAAGGCATGAAAAAAAACACTCGTTTACCAAAGAATGAAAATTCTTATATTTGAAAGAAATCACATTGACCATCTTACTAATTTTGTTCACTTCATCCTTATTCGCAAAGACTACAAGAATGAGAAGCTTTCTCGTATCTATATTGACGAAATTGTAAGCTGATACGGTGTACCTTTGAGTATTATTTCCGATCATGATGGACGTTTCACTTCCCGCACATGGAAAGTCATACAATTAGTGTTAGGCACCCGACTTGACCTCGGTACTACGTTCGTGTGTCATTTATTTCAAAGGGAACTGGGATACTCACCTACCACTGATCGAGCTTTCATACAACAATAGCTACCATTCTAGTATCAATATAGCTCTATTTGAAGCCTTGTACGATCACAAGTGTCGATCTCCAATTTGTTGTCACGAGGTCAGTGAAGCTCAGATTACATGGCTTGAACTGATCCAAGAAACGACTGATAAGATTCTTCAAATTCCCAATAACCTCTTAGCAGTTCGAAGTCGTCAGAAGAGTTATTTTGTCAAACGACGAAAACCCCTTGAATTCAACGTTGGTGATCTGTAGGTCCCCTTGTTGTATGGATCTTCACAGAATTGTCAATCCAATCAAGAGTGCGGAATCCTCTTGACCAGAATATCACAGAAACAAGTAGTAATCGGAAATCAGCAATTCACAATCAAACTGGGTTTCTATTGATTATCAATCTCACGAATTACAATCAATCAAAACCCTAAGTAAACTCAATTTTGTCCAAGCTGTATAAGCTCTCACGAATTATCTCTAGCAACTGTTTTGGCTGATTAACCTAAACCCTAAAGC
This sequence comes from Helianthus tuberosus, assembly GCA_030545235.1. Classification (NCBI taxonomy): domain Eukaryota; kingdom Viridiplantae; phylum Streptophyta; class Magnoliopsida; order Asterales; family Asteraceae; genus Helianthus; species Helianthus tuberosus. The sequence continues at coordinate 173,006,169 of CM060401.1, forward strand.
ATAACCTTGTTTATATAACACAAGGTTTGCAACTTGGGCTAGAGTTTCCTACATGGGCAAGCCCAATTCGTCCCCCTAGACCCAATGGGTTTTGTTTAGCCCAAACTCTATTATTTCACTAATACAAAGCTAAACCCGCTAACTGTTTATCGTTTAACTAATTACAAGATATCCAAAGACCAAATCTAAGCTGTTGTCACAAATATGCACCAACAAACTCCCCATTGACAATAGCTTCATAAAATAACTTTGTCTTTAGTCTTCTTGCAATCTTCATGTAGTCTTGCACTGTCTTTGGTCTTTGGATAGCTTTAGCTTCACTAGCTTCTGTCAGCAACAGACTCCCCCTAAGCTGATGCATCCAATCACCAAATCTTCAAAACGTTAGCACTTGAGTAAACTCCAGTTTAGCATTTGCAAAATAATCTTCAAACTCTTCACTTTGTCTGCAATGTAGAAAGGAGGTTTTACCATGCATACAATCAAACTCTCATCTTTACAGCAACTTCTCAGCAACATACCGCTTCAATCTGTATACTATAAAACAAACATCTCGAGAAACCATAAGAATTTTTCAACAAAGTTAAATAAATTATTATTATTCAAGAGATAGTTAAACTGTATCACAGATTAAGCATTTTCAACTTATCACCAACACGCAAAACTTTTTAATCACACACCCTATAACCCGTATGATTTAAAATTTTGAACTCACTTTCCAACACCGTCTCCCCCTATCAGTAACAATTCCTCCAAGAATAACAGTTTTCAGTACATTAAGAATTTTTAACATAAAAAGACACTATTTTTGGATTTTTATGTTTTCTGAAAGCAAGTAAATAACAAAAGCAATAAACACTCTATTTTTGTGAGAATCACCGGTAAGAAGATCATATCAACAAAATCAAACTGTTTTCACACTATTTTATAATTCTTTATTTATTTTCATGAAAAGCAGTCCAAGACGATTACCAGTATGTTTGTCCACTTAAACAAAATGCATGAACATTTCAAGTACCATTACCGTATGATACGTTAAGGTAATTTTATTACTGATATACTAGTGTGTCCCACTTCAGGATATACCCCCGCGATCAAGGTATGCACAAAGATTCATCGTAGTAGGTGAGTATACTGAATTCATCCGTTTTATTTTTCAACGTTTAGATAATTGGTGATCAGGTCAGTACTTCCGTACAACAAAGATACCAAAATATCTAACGAGGGCTATGACAAATACCATTTTTTGGTACGAATTATGTATTTTGCACTTTTTGAATGACTCTCTAGGATAGCTTCTTCATTTATGGGATTTGGCATTTTTTGCTCTTTTAAGATATCCTGGTTGTGCCTAGGTCAGCATGTATCTGGATGCAGCAGAAGGACAACCCTGATATCCCCAGATGAAAAATCAGTATAAAGACCCAAAACCTCAGATTTTGGCAATCTATTAACGCAAGATTTAAGGTCATTAAACCATACACCACTGATGTGTTCCCCACCCATACACAGTTCATTTAAGTTTATATCACATTGTAAGTTGATTATTTCATGCTTTTTGCCTACTGGTACATCATATGATGAAACTGCTATCACACTTAAGCAATTTAATTTATTTTCAGTGTGACAGTCTAACTTGTTGATGTACTATCATTTCTCATTTTTCACACAATGATAACTCATTTTTGATTTTCTATTTTTTTTATTTTTAATTTTTCAATGTTTTTGGATTTTGTGGTTTTCTATTTTTTTTATTTTTGATTTTTAAGAAAAACAGTAAACTATTTACAAAATTCTTATGAAAAACCAGTTATTCAGGATTCCTTATCCCGTTGAGTTCGACTAAGTGTTCAAAGCGAACCCTGTCAAAAGCTTTAGTATAAAGATCTGCCAGGTTATCTAGTGTGTCGACTCGATGTAATTCAATTAGTCTCTTTTCAGCACAATCCCGTATAAAATGATAACGTATGTCAATATGTTTTGTGCGACTGTGTTTCACGGGATTATTAGTTATAGAAATCGTGGCATTATTGTCTATCATAATAGGAGTACGAGTGAAATCCAAACCGTAATCGCGCATCTGCTGTTGTATCCAGAGAACCTGAGAGCAGCAGCTACCCGCAACAATATATTCAGCTTCACACGTAGAGGTAGACACACAAGATTGCTTCTTGCATTGCCAAGACACAATCCTGCCTCCTAAGAACTGACAACCACCTGTTGTAGACTTCCTGTTAGACTTGCATCCTCCAAAGTCTGAGTCAGTGTAAGCAACAAAATTCATATCACTATCAGCTGGATGCCACAACCCAAGTTTAGGTTTCCCCTTCAAGTAACGAAGAATACGCTTCACTGCTTTCATGTGTGACTCTTTTGGATTAGCCTGATATCTGGCACACAAGCATACTGCAAACATAATGTCAGGTCTTGAAGAAGTCAAGTGCATTAGAGAACCAATCATTGCCCTGTATTGAGTTGGATCAACGTCTTCAGTACTTTCATGACATGGGCCAAGATTGTGATTTTCGCAAATGGGTGTGTTGAAAGTAGAGCAATCATTCATTTTGAACTGACTCAAAATGTCATACACATACTTTGTTTGATGAATAAACATCCCATCCTCCTTCTGTTCAACTTGTAATCCCAGAAAGTAAGACAACTCACCCATAGCTCTCATTTCGAACTTGCTCTTCATCACCTTCTCGAACTCTTTACACATGTTTTCATCTGATGACCCAAAGATGATGTCATCCACGTATACCTGTACCAGCAGAAAATCTTCCTTCTTCCTCTTAATGAAAAGTGTACTGTCAATCTGACCTCTTTCAAAACCATTCTTGATCAGATGTGTTGACAGTGTCTCGTACCACGCCCTGGGAGCTTGATGTAATCCATACAAAGCTTTATCAAGCTTGTACACACGATCTGGATAATCAGGATCAACGAACCCATCTGGTTGTGATACATACACCACTTCTTGGACTTTCCCGTAAAGAAATGCACTCTTCACGTCTAGTTGGTAATCTTTAAAGCCCTCTGGTTTGTCAGCGGAATTGTTAATTTTGCTAGAAAATTTTGGGAACTCAATATGTTTGAAATTTCTGAAGATTTTCCAGATTCATTTAACAGTTTCCTGCAAAATCAAAACAACAAAATATCAGTAAATTTCGAAAATCAATGAAGAACAGAACGAAGAACGTGAAGAACACGAAGAACAATCTTCGAATCTTCAAGCCTTTCCAGCCGAAATCCTTCAACCAATCAACCAAAACTATACCGAAAACCTGCAAATCAGCAAACTAAAAGCGCAGAAGATCAAAAACAACCAAATCTGATTAAACAAAAATTCGAAAATATATGTGAAACCAAAGAAAATTTCAAAACCCTAATTCAGGTTTAAAAATTTCGAAATTTTCAACACTTCCACCCGAAACTGCAGTCTGCAATTCTGAACCGAGCTTCTTCAAGAGCCTAAAGCTCTGATACCAATCGTAGGTCCCCTTGTTGTATGGATGTAACACCTCGCAAATTTCGGGTTAATATTAAAACGACACGTGTCATGTAAGACAAAAACGCGTTGGAAACCCGGATATAATAAAGATGTTTTCGGTAGGATTTAAAGTGGCGTCATGTTAAATTGTTACCTCTGAACACCTCAATAATAAATCCCAAGACCCGATTAAATGTTATATACATCTAATATACCCTCAATTCAGAAAAGGGTTCACAATAATGGACTTGATAATGCATGATGAGGTCCCATGATGAAATGAACGATAAACCGTTATTTTCGGGTCTTGTAAATGCAATCAATTGAAACAAGACATCATGGTAGGGTATGTATCAGTTAAAGATCATTAATAGAGGCCCCATATTGCCAAAATGAAGTCCCTAAGTCGAACAAGTGGGTGCCCTTTCAAACCAACAACAAACAAATCAATTCTGATCAGATGAGGGCGTCGCGTAGCGCGACAGCCCCTCGCGCTACGCGAGGGTGCGCCCAGCAACAGCAGAACCCACAGTTGGCTGTTTTGTGCACTTGTGACCCTTTAGGCCGGTTTTTCTTGCACATGCATGAACCTTAGACACCCCTACATGCTACTAACATGTGTTGATCAGTTGTGGAAGGCCTTAGACTTGGTTGTCACTTGCTTATGGTGCATGGAACTTGTATATAAAGACCCATTCATTCACCACTTTCATTCACAATTCATTTCCAAGCATTCTGATTATTGGAGAGCTTGCAAACTGATCAAGAGCCTTCCTAGTCATTCTCTAATCATCTAGTAAGTCTCTAATCCCTTCTAAATTAATTCTAGTTTAGTTTTTAGCTTAAAAGTCAACATATCGTATTAAACGGTTGACTTCGGGTTTGGTTATCGATAGCTCAGTCGTAACCCGAATTAAAAGTACCATTAGATAGGTAATTATATGGGTATTAAACCCTTATAAGGGCAAGTACCAATTCCAGACCTAACTAGGTCGTTTGTCGGGTCAAACGTTGACCGAAAAAGTCAACAGAATTGACATTTATGATTTAATGCATGAAATGCAATCCGTAAGGCGTGTAACTTGTTCTAACCTTAATATAACTTGGTAATAAGTATAAAAACTTGTTTGCGCTTGCCCGACTCGACAAATTTCTATTTAAACCCGGTTCGGAACCGAAAGGCGCAAAACCTTGACTTTTGCATTGACTTCGGTTCTGACCCGTTTTAGTTGGTATTAGACATACCTTAAAGTCTCATTAGGATTGGGTTGCATGTTAGTATAAGTCTCTATACTTGTTTCGTTGATTATCCGTTGCATGCACACGTTTCCGTTAATCGCTTAAAGTGGACCATAACGCCCTTATGACCTTATAACGAGTATTTTGAAAATGTGGAAATGCAATAATCTTAGTTACTGATTATTTAGCATGTACGTAAATTTTCACGTCAAGCGGAGGTCTAGATTAGGAGATATGCGCATTTGCGTAAATAATAAGCTTTTTATTAATTAAACGGCGCGATTAACGCATAGCCTATCTAAACCCGATTTTCGGTACCAAAACTATTACCCGCTGATGTTAAATAATATTTTAGGATTTTTGGAGATTTTTAATTATTTTTAAGCTGGTCTTAAGCTAGGCTTATCGCATTGATTCGGTTAACACCGAATATGCCCTTTTAAGCCATAAAACGAGTTTTACAAACCCGATTGATACCAATCCAATTGCCACGGATTTAAAATAATAAATATAGTATTTTGAACCTGTTTTTCTGATTAGAAAACTCAGATTGGTATTTTAACCCGTACGTCGCTTAAAACGGCTTTATACGCGTATTAAACGCGTAGTTTAGTATTAAAACCATTTTGCCACGTAAGACTTAATACCATTAGACATAACCTGTTAAGTAAAGATGTTTTTCTGATTAAATCAGACCCGTATCTCAGAAGTACTATAAATCTCTTTTATAACCCTTAAAATGACCAAAATACCCCTAAGGGGCGTATTTAGGGATTAAACTCGTTATGGGCATTATGGAAGATATCATAATGATATCACCACATATTTAAAGCGTATTAACTTAGGAAACCTGTTCGCGACCCTTTCGGTTACCCGTTATGCATTATGCGCGTTCGGTTCGGTTTATGTAACTAGTTTACATAAATTAGCCGAAACGGGTCAAACCTTATCGGTTTATTCTCAAAATCCAGAATGTGTATCATATACCCATATTAAACAAGTCTTCAAACTTGTCGGGTCTAAATCACATTCTATCCGGTCTTCGCTTAATCGTGCGTACGAACCGTATCTTTAAAACTAACCGGTCTAAGCGTAAGCTTAACTAAAGATCCGTTAGTATTCTAATAGGATATTATAAACCTTCGTTCCAGATTAGGAGAACCAGTAAAAGATACCCGCACTCGCTGATTTTGAACTATACTTGCTCAGGTAAATACTTTTAACTTATTTCCCTATACGGGCTTGGGTAAGGTATATAAAATACCGCTTGGTCGGGCGTCGAATATTTAATCTTATTATGGTTAAATTATTGAGATGACTCCGTTTAATTTGTTTTGTTGCTTAAAGCCTTTGGGGGGTTAATGACCGTGTCCCGGATATCCCTGGCATCATTTTACGAAATGGCCACGACCTTAGCACTCAGGTGTAGGCGTACACCTGTAGTGTCTCATAATTAAAGTGGTGTGTTAATTGATCTTTAACCCGGCTCGATCCGGGCTACTGAACGCATAAGAAACATGTAAATCCTTTACAAGCTTATATATTAAATAATTATCCCAAGTTATAAAATATTTGTGCCTTGTGCCTTAAATGCATTTCTTAAACTCTTTTCAAAATGAGTCAGTTGATTGTATTTACCAGTGTAAACTGACGTATTTTCTTAAAAAGATTGAGTGCAGGTACTACGCGAAATAGGCTGGCTTGTCTCCTAGCATCCACATTAAGTCTCGCCAGCTTTGATGTCATATCTGTTGAACATTTGTTTCCTTTTTAATTTTGATCTACCTGTGGATTATATTCGACTATTTGTGATACTTCATATTACAATATCGTTTGGTTGAATTAAATCTATATATTGCTTCCGCTGTGCATTTAAATATTGTGTTGTTTGACTATTATGTTGCCAACCACGTCACGATACTCCCCCACCGGGCCCACCGGTGACACGTGGAAATCCGGGGTGTGACAGGTTGGTATCAGAGCCAACTCTGAGTGAATTAAACACTAGCCTTTTGTGTTTAATCTCAGTTACACAATTGCACATATTTAAACTTTCGAGTCTAGACTTATAACATAAGACAAATTCCACCCTATTCGGTTTTTGTTTTGTTCTTTAAAAAACTTTATATTTGGTTATTTGTTATCTTATGTTTTGTTGACAGGTATAACCAAGAAAATGCCTCCAAGATTCCTACGTATGCGAGGACGAGGAGGAAAGGGGCCGACCACCGCCCCCAACGACCATGAAGCTGGACCATCCAATACACGAGCTCCTATCCCCGCCGAGAGTGACGGTACTCGACGGAACCAAAGAGGTCTATTTCAACCGGCAAGACGGTCGGTTTCAAACAGCTCTACGACTCCCGCTCAAGACTCCTATGGGCCACATTCAGAAAATGAGCCTAGAGACCCTCACCATTCACACATACCGTTACAACGATCTATGTCGCACCGTCCTTTTGGAGACCCCACTCCAATCTTTCAAGGCCAGTTCAACCCGGCGGATTATCTACAAGAACCAGTGGGTTTTAACCCATTGGGGCCGGAGGACCACTTTTCTGGGGGAAACGATATGGATGAGGAAGACGACCCCGAAATGCCCGCATCAGGAACTCCCAACCACCCAATAGAGGTCTCGGATAGTTCCATTTACCAAGGACCACCCTATAATGGTCCAGATAGCTTCCAGGCTATCTTTACTAGGCACGAATGGTATTACACACCTTCTCACCATTCGTCGCCGCATGAGCAGCCACAACCTCACTATTCTTCGCCGCATGAGCAGCATCAGCAGCATCATCAAGATTCCTCTGGGAATCACCAGTTTGAGGCAGTTACGCCACCGCCTCCACCGCCACCAGTTCAGCCGGCGCCTCCACAGCCGCAAAGACATAGGAGATCCGGAGCCCGGATGTCCACACGAAGAGAAGAGTTTCACCTTAACTCTCCTCTACAATCAAGTGGCAGAAATTATCAGCCGCTTCCAGAAGTTCCACAGATAGGTGGACCATCAAACCCCTACGCGCAGCAACCGCCACCAATAGGTCTTGATAACCAGATACCGGCATACACGGGTCCTTCGATGTACAACCCGTTTGATCCACCGACTCACACTAACCTCGGTTACGCTGAAGCCGACCCATATTTGGTAGCATCAAATTACTACGCCCTTAACCCGGAAGGACCGTATGGAGCTCCTTGGGGAGTAGGCTACCCAGCACAGGGATACCAGATGCCTACACAACCCCCGTACTACCAACAACCCCCGCCGTCTCTACAGATGTCGCCACCTCAGCATCAGGAGATCCTACAAAGTATTAGAGCGGTGCGGCATGAGGCGCGGGAAGACCGACGGCGTAACCAGGGGATGTTCAAGACCTTGACGAACTTAATCAAGGGAAAGAGTAAGAAGGATCAGTAAATCCTTTGTGTATGTATGTCTACTTTAAAAATCAAGTCCCTACGTGGACATTTATTATTTGTATGTGTATGTAGTCCCTGCGTGGACATCTACCTTTTGTACTTAGTCCCATACGAGGACTTGTTTCTATTTTAGCCCCTGCGTGGGCACATCTTTCTGTAAGACCCCTGCGTGGGCATGTACTGGTTTAAACCCCTGCGTGGGTAAGTTTATTATTAGTAAAAGACCCGTTTAGGGCTGTGTGTAATAGTATAATAGATTAATGGAATGTTTGTTTTATAAATTTCATAATTGCCATATGTGCATATATAATGTATAAAATGAAATAAATTAAAATCATTCCTTTTAAATTAATCTGCCTATGAAATTAATTAATTAAGGATCTTAGAAGTGTGAAACCTAGCCACGTGTCAAATATAAGACCGGGCCAAAATGGTAAGACCTGTCTAAAAGATTCAATTTCCTGTTAACATCTTAAAACATGTTAACACTCCTGACAGAAGTGATTCGTTAAAATCACATACGTCATATTATAAAGGAATTCTTTAAAAGATTCCTAACCTAGTTTAATGATCTCTGAATCCTAGGTTTACATCATCAATTAAGATGATCATATTTTAACCATACGTGGTAATATAATGCCTACGGGCCCTTCTCATTTTCATATGAGACAAAAGACAGTAATAGTCTGTGACCCTGTCTGAAAAAGGTAATGAACTTGGTTCAAACCTTAAAAAGCCTTGATTCTCTGAATTCATAGCTTATAATTTAAATTGTCCCTGTGACTAGGCCTTATGTGCTAATAAAACTGTTATTGTTTTATAATTAGGATAAATTATTTTAAAAATCCTAAATAAATGTGAGAAATAAATTAACCATATATGGTCTATGTTTACCGCGGTTAATAAAAATTGCCATGAAAGGCAATTCTATAATAAACTCACCAATAAATTATTGTCAACATGTTACAGTTCAAAATACATGGCAGACTCAAACGAGGTCAACAGTCACCCAGGAATAGTGCCTGATAATGCCCCTGGGAACGTAGCAGGTGCAGAATTGCAAGCTATGATAGACAATGCGGTTAATAGAGCTATGGATAGACAAAACCATGGATCAAGTGGTACCCATACGAGGACCCATTCTGCATCACACACTAGAACACCTTCCAGGACCCACACTGCCCACAACAGTAATTCTCACCACTCGTCAAACCGAAGGAGTATTCCATCCCAGAGGGTCATTCAGGATCAAGGACCCCGTAATAGGGGGTGCACCTATAAATACTTTGTGTCGTGCAAACCCAGAGACTTCAATGGGGAAAAAGGAGCTGTGGATTGCATGACGTGGATGGATGAAATGGATACTGTGGTGGATATTAGTGGTTGCCATGAAAGGGATATTGTGAAGTTTGTCTCACAGTCGTTCAAAGGAGAAGCCCTAGCCTGGTGGAGATCATTGATCCAGGCTACAGGAAAGGTTCCGTTATACAACATGACCTGGGAGCAGTTCATGGCACAAATCAAAGAAAATTTCTGCCCTCAACATGAGGTTGAGAGAATTGAATCTGACTTCCTGGCGCTGGTCATGAAGAACCTTGACTGTCAGGCCTACCTAACCAGTTTCAACACTTTGTCGAGGTTAGTTCCCTACTTGGTAACTCCGGAGCCTAAACGTATAGCTCGTTTCATTGGAGGGTTGGAACCGGAGATTAAGGCGAATGTGAAAGCCTCGAGACCAACTACTTTTCGGTCAGTAACGGACATTTCATTGTCCCTTACCTTGGATGCTGTTAGGCAAAGGTCACAGAGGAAAAGTGACACCGAAAAGAGGAAGCGTGAGGATGACAACTCACGTCGTGCGGATAAGAAACAGAAAGGAAACAATGACCAGAAGAAAGGGTCAGGTTTTAGGAGGGATGGCCAGCAGTCGGGTGAAAAACCCAAATGTAAAATCTGCAAGAGGCAGCACTTTGGCAAGTGCAGGTTTGAATCCAACTCTCAATCACAATCGAAGCCTTTTACTTGTGGTTTATGCAAATCCAGGGAACACAAAACCGTGGATTGCAAGAAAATAAAGGATGCAACTTGCTATGGTTGCAATGAAAAAGGGCACATCAAGAGCAATTGCCCAAAATATGCCAAGAAGCCGGAAGAGGCTAGGAAGACCAATGCAAGGGTCTTCAGAATGGATGCAAAGGAAGCCGTCAAGGACGACAACGTGATAACAGGTACCTTTCTCGTAAATGATGTTTACGCGAGAGTGTTATTTGATTCAGGCGCTGATAAGTCGTTTGTAGATAGTAAGTTTTGTGAATTGTTAAAACTTCCTGTTAGAATTTTAAGTGTGAAGTATGAGGTGGAACTAGCCGATGGCACAATAGAAACCGCTTCAACCTTATTAGATGGATGTTTCATATCCATTAGGAATCACTCTTTTCCTTTGTCTCTACTTCCTTTAAAACTAGCCGGTTTCGACATAGTTTTGGGTATGGACTGGTTATCACATAACCAGGCCCAGATTATTTGCAATAAGAAGCAAGTGATAATCAAGACTTCGTCTGGTGAATCACTTACTATTCAGGGAGATACCCAGTATGGGCTGCCCGAGAAGATGTCAATACTCAAAGACTCAAAGTGTTTAAAGAAGGGCTGTGTCATCTACATGGCACAGGTGATTATTGATGAACCGAAACCCAAGATTGGAGATATCCCAGTCATTTCTGAATACCCCGAAGTATTTCCTGAAGAACTACCTGGTTTGCCACCAGATAGGCAAGTGGAATTCAGGATTGACATTATTCCTGGATCAGCACCAGTTGCAAGGGCGCCTTATAGGTTGGCACCAACGGAGATGAAGGAACTGAGGACGCAGCTAGATGATCTTCTAGCCAAAGGTTTCATAAAACCTAGCTCGTCTCCTTGGGGAGCACCAGTGTTGTTTGTCAAGAAGAAGGATGGATCGATGCGTCTGTGCATCGACTACCGCGAGCTTAACAAGGTTACTATCAAGAATAGGTATCCTTTGCCCAGAATCGACGATCTGTTCGATCAACTTCAAGGGGCAAGTTTCTTCTCAAAGATTGACTTGAGGTCAGGCTACCATCAATTGAAGGTTAGAGATGAAGATGTGCACAAGACAGCATTTAGGACTCGTTATGGTCACTACGAGTTCCTAGTGATGCCTTTTGGGCTCACAAATGCACCAGCCGCATTCATGGATCTCATGAATCGCGTCTGTAAGCCTTACATGGATAAATTTGTCATCGTTTTCATCGATGATATCCTCATATACTCAAAGAACCAAGCTGACCACGAGAAGCATCTTCACTGTATTTTGGAACTACTTCATAAAGAGAAGCTCTATGCCAAGTTCTCAAAGTGTGAATTCTGGCTTCGAGCAGTCCAATTTCTTGGACATGTCGTTAGTGAGCAGGGCATTCAAGTAAATCCTGCTAAAGTTGAAGCTGTCATGAATTGGCATGAGCCAAAGACGCCTACAGAAATTCGTAGCTTCCTAGGTTTGGCAGGATACTATAGGCGATTCATAGAAAACTTCTCAAGGATTGCTGCACCCCTGACTTCGCTAACACGTAAGAAGATTAAGTTTGACTGGGGTCCTAAGCAGCAGGAATCCTTTGATATTCTGAAACAAAAGTTGAGCAATGCTCCAGTACTGACATTGCCTGAGGGAATAGAGGAGTTTGTGGTTTATTGTGATGCATCACACACCGGGATGGGATGTGTGCTTATGCAGAAAGGCAAAGTCATTGCCTATGCTTCACGTCAGTTAAAGGTGCACGAAAAGAATTACACCACCCACGATTTGGAGTTGGGTGCCGTTGTATTCGCACTAAAACTGTGGAGGCACTACTTATATGGAATCAAATGTGTGATCTATTCTGATCACAAAAGCCTTCAACATCTGTTCAACCAGAAGGACTTGAACATGAGGCAACGTCGTTGGATGGAAACTCTTAATGATTACGATTGTGAAATAAGATACCATCCCGGCAAGGCGAATGTAGTCGCCGATGCCTTGAGTCGGAAAGAAAGAGTGAAACCCATCCGAATCAATGCCAAGAGCATGGAAATAAAGAACAACTTGATAGAGAGATTGTTAGCTGCACAGAAGGAAGCTGTGTTGGAAGCTAACTATCCCAATGAAAAGCTTGGAGTAACTGAGGAACAGTTATCCCTCAGCAAGGATGGAATTTTACGGTTAAACGGACGAATATGGGTTCCGATTTTTGGAGGACTTCGTGATGTCATCCTCCAAGAAGCCCATAGTTCCAAGTACTCCGTTCATCCTGGAGCTGATAAGATGTACCAGGATTTAAAGGCAAATTATTGGTGGATAGGCTTGAAAAAGTCTGTGGCCGCCCATGTAGCAAAATGCTTGACATGTGCGCAAGTCAAAGCCGAGCATCAGAAACCGTCAGGTTTGCTACAACAGCCGGAACTTCCTACGTGGAAGTGGGAGATGGTAACTATGGATTTTATCACCAAGTTACCCAAGACAAGGAAAGGAAATGACACCATCTGGGTGATAGTCGACCGACTGACTAAGTCAGCACATTTCCTACCCATTAAGGAGACCTACAGCTCCGATATGCTAGCCCAACTGTACGTTGATAAGATTGTAGCCCTACATGGCATACCTGTAGCTATTATCTCTGATCGAGATACTAGGTACACGTCGCATTTTTGGAAAAGCTTCCAACAATCTTTGGGCACACGTTTGAACTTTAGTACGGCTTACCATCCTCAGACTGACGGTCAGAGTGAGCGTACTATTCAAACGTTGGAAGACATGCTACGTGCATGTGCGATCGAATTGGGAGGTAGCTGGGATAAGAACCTACCCTTGATCGAATTCTCCTACAACAATAGCTACCATACCAGCATAAAGGCTGCGCCTTTTGAGGCATTATACGGTAGAAAGTGTAGATCGCCAGTTTGTTGGGCGGAAGTTGGAGAAGTCCAGTTATCAGGACCAGAAATCGTATTCGAAACGACGGACAAAATTGTCCAGATTCGTAACAACCTCCAAGCTGCCCGGAATAGGCAGAAGAGTTACGCGGATCCAAGTCGTAAGGATTTTCACTTTGAAGTAGGTGACAAAGTCCTACTTAAAGTGTCACCATGGAAAGGGGTGATGCGATTTGGTAAGAAAGGCAAACTAAGCCCAAGATACATAGGACCTTTCGAGGTCATCGAACGTGTCGGGTCAGTTGCCTACAAGTTGAACTTACCTGAAGAGCTCAGTAGTATACACAATGTGTTCCACATCTGCAATCTGAAAAAGTGTTTCGCTGACTCCGCTGACGAATCAGTGATTATACCCTATACAGATGTGCATATCGACGAGAGCTTGAAATTTGTTGAAAAACCTATGTCGATTGAAGATCGACAGGTAAGGAAGCTTCGAAGGAAGCATATACCTTTTGTAAAGGTCAAATGGGATGCCCGAAGAGGTCCCGAATTCACGTGGGAAGTTGAATCCACGATGAAAGAAAAGTACCCTTACTTGTTCCAGTAAATCTCGGGTCGAGATTTATTTTAAGGGGGTGAGGATGTAACACCTCGCAAATTTCGGGTTAATATTAAAACGACACGTGTCATGTAAGACAAAAACGCGTTGGAAACCCGGATATAATAAAGATGTTTTCGGTAGGATTTAAAGTGGCGTCATGTTAAATTGTTACCTCTGAACACCTCAATAATAAATCCCAAGACCCGATTAAATGTTATATACATCTAATATACCCTCAATTCAGAAAAGGGTTCACAATAATGGACTTGATAATGCATGATGAGGTCCCATGATGAAATGAACGATAAACCGTTATTTTCGGGTCTTGTAAATGCAATCAATTGAAACAAGACATCATGGTAGGGTATGTATCAGTTAAAGATCATTAATAGAGGCCCCATATTGCCAAAATGAAGTCCCTAAGTCGAACAAGTGGGTGCCCTTTCAAACCAACAACAAACAAATCAATTCTGATCAGATGAGGGCGTCGCGTAGCGCGACAGCCCCTCGCGCTACGCGAGGGTGCGCCCAGCAACAGCAGAACCCACAGTTGGCTGTTTTGTGCACTTGTGACCCTTTAGGCCGGTTTTTCTTGCACATGCATGAACCTTAGACACCCCTACATGCTACTAACATGTGTTGATCAGTTGTGGAAGGCCTTAGACTTGGTTGTCACTTGCTTATGGTGCATGGAACTTGTATATAAAGACCCATTCATTCACCACTTTCATTCACAATTCATTTCCAAGCATTCTGATTATTGGAGAGCTTGCAAACTGATCAAGAGCCTTCCTAGTCATTCTCTAATCATCTAGTAAGTCTCTAATCCCTTCTAAATTAATTCTAGTTTAGTTTTTAGCTTAAAAGTCAACATATCGTATTAAACGGTTGACTTCGGGTTTGGTTATCGATAGCTCAGTCGTAACCCGAATTAAAAGTACCATTAGATAGGTAATTATATGGGTATTAAACCCTTATAAGGGCAAGTACCAATTCCAGACCTAACTAGGTCGTTTGTCGGGTCAAACGTTGACCGAAAAAGTCAACAGAATTGACATTTATGATTTAATGCATGAAATGCAATCCGTAAGGCGTGTAACTTGTTCTAACCTTAATATAACTTGGTAATAAGTATAAAAACTTGTTTGCGCTTGCCCGACTCGACAAATTTCTATTTAAACCCGGTTCGGAACCGAAAGGCGCAAAACCTTGACTTTTGCATTGACTTCGGTTCTGACCCGTTTTAGTTGGTATTAGACATACCTTAAAGTCTCATTAGGATTGGGTTGCATGTTAGTATAAGTCTCTATACTTGTTTCGTTGATTATCCGTTGCATGCACACGTTTCCGTTAATCGCTTAAAGTGGACCATAACGCCCTTATGACCTTATAACGAGTATTTTGAAAATGTGGAAATGCAATAATCTTAGTTACTGATTATTTAGCATGTACGTAAATTTTCACGTCAAGCGGAGGTCTAGATTAGGAGATATGCGCATTTGCGTAAATAATAAGCTTTTTATTAATTAAACGGCGCGATTAACGCATAGCCTATCTAAACCCGATTTTCGGTACCAAAACTATTACCCGCTGATGTTAAATAATATTTTAGGATTTTTGGAGATTTTTAATTATTTTTAAGCTGGTCTTAAGCTAGGCTTATCGCATTGATTCGGTTAACACCGAATATGCCCTTTTAAGCCATAAAACGAGTTTTACAAACCCGATTGATACCAATCCAATTGCCACGGATTTAAAATAATAAATATAGTATTTTGAACCTGTTTTGCTGATTAGAAAACTCAGATTGGTATTTTAACCCGTACGTCGCTTAAAACGGCTTTATACGCGTATTAAACGCGTAGTTTAGTATTAAAACCATTTTGCCACGTAAGACTTAATACCATTAGACATAACCTGTTAAGTAAAGATGTTTTTCTGATTAAATCAGACCCGTATCTCAGAAGTACTATAAATCTCTTTTATAACCCTTAAAATGACCAAAATACCCCTAAGGGGCGTATTTAGGGATTAAACTCGTTATGGGCATTATGGAAGATATCATAATGATATCACCACATATTTAAAGCGTATTAACTTAGGAAACCTGTTAGCGACCCTTTCGGTTACCCGTTATGCATTATGCGCGTTCGGTTCGGTTTATGTAACTAGTTTACATAAATTAGCCGAAACGGGTCAAACCTTATCGGTTTATTCTCAAAATCCAGAATGTGTATCATATACCCATATTAAACAAGTCTTCAAACTTGTCGGGTCTAAATCACATTCTATCCGGTCTTCGCTTAATCGTGCGTACGAACCGTATCTTTAAAACTAACCGGTCTAAGCGTAAGCTTAACTAAAGATCCGTTAGTATTCTAATAGGATATTATAAACCTTCGTTCCAGATTAGGAGAACCAGTAAAAGATACCCGCACTCGCTGATTTTGAACTATACTTGCTCAGGTAAATACTTTTAACTTATTTCCCTATACGGGCTTGGGTAAGGTATATAAAATACCGCTTGGTCGGGCGTCGAATATTTAATCTTATTATGGTTAAATTATTGAGATGACTCCGTTTAATTTGTTTTGTTGCTTAAAGCCTTTGGGGGGTTAATGACCGTGTCCCGGATATCCCTGGCATCATTTTACGAAATGGCCACGACCTTAGCACTCAGGTGTAGGCGTACACCTGTAGTGTCTCATAATTAAAGTGGTGTGTTAATTGATCTTTAACCCGGCTCGATCCGGGCTACTGAACGCATAAGAAACATGTAAATCCTTTACAAGCTTATATATTAAATAATTATCCCAAGTTATAAAATATTTGTGCCTTGTGCCTTAAATGCATTTCTTAAACTCTTTTCAAAATGAGTCAGTTGATTGTATTTACCAGTGTAAACTGACGTATTTTCTTAAAAAGATTGAGTGCAGGTACTACGCGAAATAGGCTGGCTTGTCTCCTAGCATCCACATTAAGTCTCGCCAGCTTTGATGTCATATCTGTTGAACATTTGTTTCCTTTTTAATTTTGATCTACCTGTGGATTATATTCGACTATTTGTGATACTTCATATTACAATATCGTTTGGTTGAATTAAATCTATATATTGCTTCCGCTGTGCATTTAAATATTGTGTTGTTTGACTATTATGTTGCCAACCACGTCACGATACTCCCCCACCGGGCCCACCGGTGACACGTGGAAATCCGGGGTGTGACAATGGATCTTCACAAAATTGTCAATCCAATCAAGAGTGCGGAATCCTCTTGATCAGAATATCACAGAAACAAGTAGTAATCGGAAATCAGCAATTCACAATCAAACTGGGTTTCTATTGATTATCAATCTCACGAATTACAATCAATCAAAACCCTAAGTACACTCAATTTCGTCCAAGCTGTATAAGCTCTCACGAATTCTCTCTAGCAACTGTTTTGGCTGATTAACCTAAACCCTAAAGCATAACCTTGTTTATATAACACAAGGTTTGCAACTTGGGCTAGAGTTTCCTACATGGGCAAGCTCAATTCATCCCCCTAGACCCAATGGGTTTTGTTTAGCCCAAACTCTATTATTTCACTAATACAAAGCTAAACCCGCTAACTGTTTATCGTTTAACTAATTACAAGATATCCAAAGACCAAATCTAAGTTGTTGTCACAAATATGCACCAACAATTCAACAATTCAACATTGGTGATCGTGTACTTTTGGAGGTACCACCATGGAAAGGCGTTGTTAGGTTTGGAAAGAAAGGCAAGCTAGCTCCTCGCTATGTTGGTCCTTTTAAGATCCTCGAGAAGATAGGAATAATCGCTTACAAGTTCGAGTTACATGAATAACTCAGCAGGATCCATACGACCTTCCATGTTTCAAACCTAAAGAAGTGTCAAGGATCAGCAAACCATATCCATAGTTAGCCAAAGGCCCACCACCAGAAGAAGAACTAGCAACAGACTGAGGCGGGTTGTGAACCTGTGAATACCCAACGTATTGTTGTTGAGGCTGATGTTGACTGTCACGACCCCCGACCCACCCTGGACGGAATCGGAAGCCGTGAACAGCCCAGTGGTACCGGTGATTTATTTTTATAAAATATTGCAACGGAAATTTCATCAGGACCGTGAGTTAGGAAAAATATCAGAGTTTAGAAAACACCGGATTTTTATTTATTAAATGCATGGAATACACCCATGTTTTACAATGGTAGCTTTAATAAAGATAAATTTTGATTACATAAAACAATATTTCTTAATTTGATTTAATTAATAAAATAAGCCACTTCTTGAAGCCTTTCAGTGCTGTATCCAACTCTTACTCCAATCTACTGTAATTACCTGAAATATGTTTGAAAAAGGTTTTGTCAGTGGAAATACTGAGTGAGTTCATTCCATTTTATAAAATATATTGTTATACCTTACAGCATTAAGGTTTTTATATTTATTTATATTTACCCAACTCAACCAGTATTTGTCACATGGTGGCAGTTCCGATGTGACAGTAGTCATATCATTCATTGGCTCACTTTCGTCCACTAGTGAATTTATCAAATAATTATATTTTACTATTATTCAATTTATCTGTCAATAGGCGATTCCTGTGACAGTGATCATATCACTGTTGATCATTCTTTCAACTAGTGACTCTAGTCATATCACTGTTGATCATTCTTTCAACTAGTGATTCTAATCATAACACTGTTGATCATTCTCTCAACTAGTGTCTTTGGACATGTCACTGTTGATCATTCTCTCAACTAGTGACTCTGGACTTAGTTGTGTCCCGTGACATTACTTTGTCAAATATATTACTTATGGCACAAAACCATTTAACCCAGAGAATGACATATATCATTTTATGTCAAACTACTATAACTTATTAAATATAATATGTTAATTAAATCATTGTAATATCATTATTTGATATATTAACGTGACTACAAATATAATCTTCGTATAGTAGAATACATTATACTTGACTATTTTATTATGGTATACACCATTTAGATTTATTTTAATCATACATTAAATTTATTAACGATTTAATGTTAAAATAATATTAGTTATAAGCTATGGCTACTGTGGCATGATTCTCACTGTGATTGTGGCCATGCTATTATTAGCTAACTTTCTGGCTAATAGTAACGAGGATTAAATAATGTATAAAACCTCCCATACCAGCAGTTATTATAGAATATAAAAATTTAATTACTGTAAGTATAACAGTATAACAGGTAAACCTTTATGATTTTGGAAAACATTTGTAAATATAATTGTATCACAAAAAGGTGATAAAACTGTGAGAAAAGAGAATGGACTCACAAACGGTGAGAAAAGAGAAATGAACTTACATTGCAGATTTCTACGGGCAAAGCTTAGTCTATAGATAAGCCTTGATATATTGCAGATTTAATTT
Organism: Helianthus tuberosus; assembly: GCA_030545235.1. Classification (NCBI taxonomy): domain Eukaryota; kingdom Viridiplantae; phylum Streptophyta; class Magnoliopsida; order Asterales; family Asteraceae; genus Helianthus; species Helianthus tuberosus. The sequence continues at coordinate 173,025,274 of CM060401.1, forward strand.
GAGCAGAGTCTAGCCTGCTGATTAGCCTTGTAACCTCGTGCACACGAACTAGGTAGGTAACTTAATACAGCATTTACGATACTCACGAGATTAAAACCCTCACAACGAATGACAAAGTACAATCACTTAAACATCCATCGGATTCACAACTAAGGACAGAGTTTTCCCCCAATTCGGGTGATACTCAACATCCTATCGGAATCACGACTAATGACAAAGGATAGCGCTTAAACATCCATCGGATAGTTTCCATCGATCGGACATTGAATCGTAGCAGCGATCGAGTTAATACCCTGTTTGCGGCAGCACCCCGCTATACTAATTAGTGTTTTTGGTAGTAATCAGACGATAACTCAGCGTACGAATTGAGTTTTTACGTCGTTCAATCGCCCAATTTCCAGTCCCAACTCTTGCTATTTATACATGAAAAATGACATGCTTACGGACCGTAAGCATCAACCCTTACGGTCCGTAAGGGACATATTTTCAGTATAGGGTGGCCACGTGTGGGACTAGGCCTGCCGAGTCGACAGATTTTTAAATTTCGAATTTGACAACGAGATATGAAGATAATCGTCAAGTGGGAATATCCCCCCCTGAGTTTTAGGGGCCCTGATCCTGATTCTGATTGTTCTGAAAATTTTAGGGTTTGCGCAGAATCACTTGGGTGTCTCAATTAGGGTTTCCTATTGGATAAAATAATAAAATAAATAGGACTTTTAATGAGGGTTGTTACATTCTCCCCACCTTAATAAAAATCTCGTCCTCGAGATTTAGGTTATGATATTTCTTTTAGACTTATGTCATATTTTAGTCAACAAAATGACACAGAATTAAATATCAAATTTTGTGAATACGAGTTATACAATAAATAGGACTCAATGGTTCAACTGAATTAGTTCAAGAAATCGATGACAATCGAATAAGATGAAATGATATAATTTCCAAGGTGATTATGTTCAAGCCAAAAGATATATGATCAATAGATATTTAGAATGAATGTGAAGGACTTTTAGAATCAATAAAAATTCTTTTGTCAAAAGAAAAATTACTTTGATTGTCAACTGAGGAAGACTCAGAATCAATAAGCTCAAATGAAATAGAAGCACAAAAATGATTGTTAACTATCGAATCATAACAAAAGAAAAATCAATGTGTTGACATTTATTGTATTGCAAGGATACACCGAAATACAATAGAGTTTAGTGTATCATTGTCTTAATACATAATTGTATCAAGACTACTTTTAAATGATGAGTCAAACGAAAGAAATACATGATTTTTGAATGATTCGTATGCTTATGATTAGCCCAAGCTACAAGTTTATAACGACTCCACAAGGTGTCGTAATGATTGAAATAATTCAATAATTACGGTGACCGAACAATTTCACCGTGTAATCAACTGAAAGCTTTAATGAAGTAAATTTGGATATTCATTTCGAATAGGATTTTCAATTGATAATGAAAAGACCAAATGACTATTATAGAATTTTCGATCAATGATGAAAGAAACTTTTTAGAGATACACCGGAATATGATATGAATTTGTGTACTCTTATCTTAACACATAATTGTATTAAGACTGTTTAAGATAACAAAAAGGAAATAAATAAATCCGTACATTAGGTGTGAAAATGAGAATAGCTCAAGCTACAAATTTATTGTGACGCCACAAGGTGTCGTAGTAATTGGAAATAGTAGCGGTGAATGAAATGAGTTTCACCATGCTTTAAATCAAATGAAGTAAGTCCGAATGTTTCAAATAAATCTAGTAGGATTTTTTTTTTTATTGAAATTGAAAATAATTGAATAATGTTTTTCGATCAAAGATGATAAAGCAATAAAGATTACGAAACGCTCGATTGCTGATATATAAAAATCATTAAGAGATACACTGAAATATGAAATGAATTTGTGTATCATTATCTTAGCACATGATTGTGTTAAGATTGATTTTATAGAATAAACCAACAAAACTAGATTCAATATAAATAAATAATTAAACCAGTATATAAGGGGTGCAATGAGATTAGCACAAGCTTCAAATTTGTGAAAACGTCACCACAAGGTGATCGTGACCAAATAAATGATTCAGTGAAAGTAAAGACCAAACAAATCTGTTATGGTTTTGAATAGATGAAATATTTGACAGAATGCATTTATTTATAAACTTTTATCTGTACTAGGGTCAAATAATAACTTAACTTAGATGTTACATATCAGCGATTACGTCTGGAATCATTTCTGCTTCTTGCGTAGTAAGTACGAATGCTCGCGCATTTTTCTTAGCTCCGTCTGTTGTTCTGGCCTTGTTGTCGAGTGCTTTGGTTAGTTTTGGGCAATATGGTTTGATGTGTCCCGTCTCTCCGCAATTGTAACAAACATTAGTTTTCCTTCTACACTTTTCCTCTATATGCCCGGTCATCTTGCAGAAGTCACAGTAGGGTGTTCTCTTAAAACGGCATCTTCCTGAATGCTTTTTGTTACAGTTTCTGCAAATAGGTTGCTCCAATGACGGTTCAGTTCCTTTCTTCTTGAATTCTTAGAAAATTTTCTGGGCTAACTCTTTCTTCTTGTTTTCTTCTCTTGTGCGGATTAGTCCATCTGTCAACATGTTAGCTTGTTCGACTGCTTCTTCAATAGTCTGTGGTCTAACGGCTTTGACTATGTCTCGAATTTCGCTAACTAATCCCCAAATATAACGAGAAATTAGTACGGGTTCTGGCGAAGCCAGAGTTGGTACCATTCTTGCATATTCGAAGAACGTTGTCGTATATTCACGACAATTTACATCTATCATTTTATGATTTAGGAACTTGTTAGCTATTCGTTCCTTTTCATAAGGAGGACAAAATTTCCTTTCTGTCATTTCTTTGAATTTTTCCCAGTTCATAGCATAAGCCATGTCACTTCCTTTTGCTTGAAGAATTGTATTCCACCATTCTAAGGCTTCTTCCTTAAAGATATTAGATGCATACATCACCTTATCTTCTTCGGCACATTTGCTGATTGTAAGAACAGCTTCCGTCTTTTCCAACCATCGCAGAGCAGCCGTGGCTCCTTCACTGCCGGCGAACTCAGTTGGTTTACAAGCTAGAAATTCTTTGTAGGTACACCCGAGAGTCATCGCCTTCTTTTTCTTGGGAAATGGGGTTTTGATAATATCATCATTACCTCCATTGACACTATGGCTAAAACTGTCGTCATGAGTATGCTTGCTACTCACAACTTTGGTGGGTTCTACTGGGTTTTTAACAGCTTTAATTATTAAAGGTAAAGCATTAGCTATTCCTTGGGCTATTAGATTTTCTATAGCATTTTTATCCAAAGGATTTTCATTATTAGCATGAACTTCTGGATTATGTGGTACTTCATTCGACATCTGAATTGCAAACATTTTCACTTATTAATATCACAGAATAATTAGAACAAAACAATACTTCCAGGATATTATATGTGCATATCAACATATATATATTAATATATAACACATATGTTAATTTGTATCAGTTTCCTAACTTTTAAGTTTAGGTATTAAAAGAACACCTAAATAGCTTAAACAAGTGGCTCTGATACCACCTTCTGTCACGACCCCCGACCCACCCTGGACGGAATCGGAAGCCGTGAACAGCCCAATGGTACCGGTGATTTATTTTTATAAAATATTGCAGCGGAAATTTCATCAGGACCGTGAGTTAGGAAAAATATCAGAGTTTAGAAAACACCGGATTTTTATTTATTAAATGCATGGAATACACCCATGTTTTACAATGGTAGCTTTAATAAAGATAAATTTTGATTACATAAAACAATATTTCTTAATTTGATTTAATTAATAAAATAAGCCACTTCTTGAAGCCTTTCAGTGCTGTATCCAACTCTTACTCCAATCTACTGTAATTACCTGAAATATGTTTGAAAAAGGTTTTGTCAGTGGAAATACTGAGTGAGTTCATTCCATTTTATAAAATATATTGTTATACCTTACAGCATTAAGGTTTTTATATTTATTTATATTTACCCAACTCAACCAGTATTTGTCACATGGTGGCAGTTCCGATGTGACAGTAGTCATATCATTCATTGGCTCACTTTCGTCCACTAGTGAATTTATCAAATAATTATATTTTACTATTATTCAATTTATCTGTCAATAGGCGATTCCTGTGACAGTGATCATATCACTGTTGATCATTCTTTCAACTAGTGACTCTAGTCATATCACTGTTGATCATTCTTTCAACTAGTGATTCTAATCATAACACTGTTGATCATTCTCTCAACTAGTGTCTTTGGACATGTCACTGTTGATCATTCTCTCAACTAGTGACTCTGGACTTAGTTGTGTCCCGTGACATTACTTTGTCAAATATATTACTTATGGCACAAAACCATTTAACCCAGAGAATGACATATATCATTTTATGTCAAACTACTATAACTTATTAAATATAATATGTTAATTAAATCATTGTAATATCATTATTTGATATATTAACGTGACTAAAAATATAATCTTCGTATAGTAGAATACATTATACTTGACTATTTTATTATGGTATATACCATTTAGATTTATTTTAAACATACATTAAATTTATTAATGATTTAATGTTAAAATAATATTAGTTATAAGCTATGGCTACTGTGGCATGATTCCCACTGTGATTGTGGTCATGCTATTATTAGCTAACTTTCTGGCTAATAGTAACGAGGATTAAATAATGTATAAAACCTCCCATACCAGCAGTTATTATAGAATATAAAAATTTAATTATTGTAAGTATAACAGGTAAACCTTTATGATTTTGGAAAACATTTGTAAATATAATTGTATCACAAAAAGGTGATAAAACTGTGAGAAAAGAGAATGGACTCACAAACGGTGAGAAAAGAGAAATGAACTTACATTGCAGATTTCTACGGGCAAAGCTTAGTCTATAGATAAGCCTTGATATATTGCAGATTTAATTTGAGCAGAGTCTAGCCTACTGATTAGCCTTGTAACCTCGTGCACACGAACTAGGTAGGTAACTTAATACAACATTTACGAAACTCACGAGATTAAAACCCTCACAACAAATGACAAAGTGCAATCACTTAAACATCCATCGGATTCACAACTAAGGACAGAGTTTTCCACCAATTCGGGTGATACTCAACATCCTGTCGGAATCACGACTAATGACAAAGGATAGCGCTTAAACATCCATCGGATAGTTTCCATCGATCGGACATTGAATCGTAGCAGCGATCGAGTTAATACCCTGTTTGCGGCAGCACCCCGCTATACTAATTAGTGTTTTTGGTAGTAATCAGACGATAACTCAGCGTACGAATTGAGTTTTTATGTCGTTCAATCGCCCAATTTCCAGTCCCAACTCCTGCTATTTATACATGAAAAATGACATGCTTACGGACCGTAAGCATCAACCCTTACGGTCCGTAAGGGACATATTTTCAGTATAGGATGGCCACGTGTGGGACTAGGCCTGCTGAGTCGACAGATTTTTAAATTTCGAATTTGACAACGAGATATGAAGATAATCTTCAAGTGGGAATATCCCCCCCTGAGTTTTAGGGGCTCTGATCCTGATTCTGATTGTTCTGAAAATTTTAGGGTTTGCGCAGAATCACTTGGGTGTCTCAATTAGGGTTTCCTATTGGATAAAATAATAAAATAAATAGGACTTTTAATGAGGGTTGTTACATTGACTGGAAGGAACTTGAACAAGATTTGTTCTACAGTAAAATTAGTCATGAGCTAAATGGATGTTGTGGTGGTGGCGGCGTCGAATTTGGTGGTGATGGTGGCGGCAACAGATTTGGTGGTGGTGGCGGCAGCTTTGGTGGTGCTGGTGGTAGTGGCGGATTTGGTGGTGATGGTAGCAGCGACATATTTGGTGGTGATAGGGTGGGGGTTGGTTAGAGAGAGGGGGTGGTGGTAGTTGGAGAGAGAGAGAGTGGCTATGGTGATGGTGATGGTGAAAGAAAAAAGAGATATGAAAGAATGTAAAAAGAAAGAGATGAACTGATGATGAAGTGGGTTTTTTAAATTATGTTTTAATATTTTCTTTAATTAAGTTGGTAAAATGACTAAATTATCCTTAACTAGTTAGACTTAACTGAAAATTTTAACAAGGCTAGAGTCAAAGGATGTATAGTGTAACGGGTTTTGCAAATAAAGGATTGTAACTGTAATTATTGAAGTTAAATGTTATTCGTTGCAATCCGGTACAAACATAAAGGACGAAAGTTTAATTTACCCTTTTTATAATTAATGTTTTGGGGTGTATTATATGTCGCTTGTTTCACTTTATTTCACATATCAAATGCATGCAAACTCAGTGTGTAATTATGTGTTACTTGTTGTTTACCGCTTTGTGTCGTAAATCATCACGCACGTGGATCCACTGGTTGACCGGTTCTCCATTAGCATGGGTTGTAGCTTGGTATCGCCACCATCATTATATTCGCTTTTGGGGACTTGAGCCTCGCAGTTATCACATTTATCGCATTATCACTTATCGCATTGGTTGTGATTGTTTATTTATTTTGATCATCTTATTACATGTGAATTGCTTAAACATTTAAAAAAAATTCAACTAATAAATTATTTTAATTAAACCTAGATTTACTCACCAACTTATGTTGACACAAACTATTTTTACAAATGATACAAGTGATCAGGCTTGATGTGACGAGGATGAAGACACATAGGGATATGCCTTAAACAATAAACCAAATTTCATTTCTATGTTTTATGTTTTAGATTTTGTTTGGTGTATTTGGATAATTATTTGCTTATGTGACATTGTTTAATTTTGACTTGAATAATACTTAAAATTTTAATATTTGTTATGAGCTATGAACGATAATCATGCCCCGATCAATAATCTGTAGCGGGTCGGGGTGTGACAACAACATTAGTTGGCCTTTATAGTTTACATCTGTAAATATCAAAGTTACCTTTATTTTCAACAACACATTCAAAGTTATTATACATTTGGTGTTCAAAGTTTTCACAACTAGTCGCATTTTCACTAACATTTACTCATACATCATGACATGAGTTGGCCTTCACAGTTTACATCTATAAATTTCAAATTTATCATTTATATGGCGTTTTCAAATGCACACTCAAAGTATACATGTATAATGTTCATGGTAATCAAATATCATAACATCAGTTATTTTATACATTTTCCACATAAACTATAACGAATTAACCTTGTTTTGATGTTCTCTTCCTCATTTCTTCATATGTTTTATGACGTTTATATTCATGTGACTTGTTGGGCTTCTTTGTATGGTACATAAATTATTGAATTAAAACGCCAATAACATCAAATAAATTTGATAAATTACACCACATTTAAACTCACGTTTTACTCTTGGATTGTGATTGATCTTCAGAAGCCATAGAGAATCTTGGGTTTTTGTGTTTTCCGTAGAAGGTTGGGAGGTTTTTGTGGGAAGTTATAGGTTCCCGTGTTGTTTGAATTCTTTATGTAGATGCACAATTACATTTTTACACTTAATGAACCTCACGCCTGTATGAAAAATATTGATATTTACAAAAATGTCACCGCTTCATTTTAGTCCGTAGATTGTTTTGATTCAATGACTGAGAACTGTTCTCACACTTTAGGGCGTTTTCTCCAAATCCTGCCCATATATACCTAATCACACACGTTATAGAAAAGATAAGAAATGATACGTGTGTCAATCTCCTGCTCACGTATCTTCACACGATAATATGTAAACTCGTATTTGTTTATCATTTTAATCATTCTTATCTCGCGTATTCGTTTATTCAATTGTTCTACCTATTCAATTAAAATGATTATTTATTCATATTTGATGAACTAGTATTGTTTTCACAATAACAATTCCTACTTCTACCACACTTGCCTTTAGTCTTACATATATTGATCTCATAATTTACTGTTAGTTCTAAACAATAACAAGTGATGAATTACATATGAACTACTTTTTGGTTTCAAATTTAATTGATTTTAGCAATCGAATGTGCACACCTGATTCATGTAATTGAATAGCATTATTTCACATGTAAACAATTGTTAAATCAAAATAAAACAATATGATCTTTTAACAAAATAATCCCAGTCAAAAAATCAACAAAACTTTACTTTTAAAAATTATAATAACAGACATACATAAATGATATTATAACAACGAGCGTAAATTTGTTTCTCTTTAAGGCTGGTGGGTGTGGTTTAAAGCCCCTAAGGGCTTTATCACGCCACGTAGATTTTGAGATAAGAATGATGGTGTGGGATAAAGCCCCACTAGCGCCCCCACCTAATTAAATGTTAAAAAAAGAAAGAAAAATAAACAAAATATGATTGGTTAAGAGGCATGAGACCCACCAGATGCACCCATTCACGCCTGTTAGTAGGCTGGCGGACAAGGGGAGCGCCCCCTTGGTAACGTGCAGGGGATGGAGGAGGATGCCAAGGCACGCTATTTTTGCTGAGTTGGCGGGGTGGCGAGGCCACACCTCCTGGCCTAAGTGGTTTTCCACTTGATATATTATAATAACGAGAGTGTAATTGTTTCTCTTATAGTAGTTTCTCACTTGATATGTTTTTTTTTAATTAAAAAAAAGTTTTCTAAAGTAGTTTATTTTTTATAGTAGGTAATTAAAATTGGGTTCACATGTTAACTAGCCCTGAGTTCACAAATCAACTGTGCATTCAGCTAGATTTTCATATGCATTTGGTTGAAACTTAACATCACATTGTACTACAATTTGGTTTCAGTTTTAACTAGTGTTGACTGACATTTATTTATATATTTGTTTAACACTAGGTCACATGTGATTCATTGCTAGTTTAAATCTAATAAAAATGACAAGTTTCAAGCATTTATTGCCAGCAAGAGAACAAAATATATTCTAAATAACGTTGAACCATTATAAATTGTGAGACATAACACCTAAATTAATGTTGACATATGAAATCACTTAAAAATGGCGTGTACAACCATTACGTTAGTATCAAATCAAACCCATAATCCATTAAGTTAAAAAAAACCATGGATACACTCTTCTCCACCCAAGAATTGAAACTGAAGGGGTGTTTGGCTTAGCTTTTCCAAACTCCTTATGACTTTTTGAAAAAGTTAATAAGTCAATGGAATGATTTATTGACGTTTCCCATCACATACACTCCTGATGAAACAATGGTTAACCGGGTGGGGTTAACTCACTGGTCTCGTCAAGTAGGGTTAATCCCTTCTTTCCGAGGATCGCTGGCTGGTTGGTTTCCTGCACAAGGAAACAAGCCGTGACTCGTAACAAGGAGGATGGGGCGGGGGGTGCTCCTTGTTACCACTCTCCGGCGTGAGAATCAGTAGTTTGCTTGGGAAGCAAAGTGTGATAGTAGTAGTAGTGAGAGAGTTGAGAAGTGATACCTCAAACTTGGTTTGGGGTCTGTATTTATAGCCGAGGAGTGAAGGAGGGTAGTTGAGTAGCTAGTCTGACATCGCACAACTACTTGCAGGTGTGTCAGACCTGTCGGTCACGGTGGTGATGCCACGTCCTGCTGTGGTGTCAGACTGTTGTACACATGTGGGCTGGTAGGCGACTGTTCCCAGTGCCACTTACACTGTGGTGTCAGACGCACTTGCTTTGTAGGCAGGATGCGGTGCCAGGCCGCATCGCTGCTTGCGGTCACTGATGTTGTTCCCGCGTTCTTTGATCTATCCAAGATTCATGCGGGATGCGGTGCCATGCCTCATCGCCGCTTGGTGACTGTTACTGTTGTCCAGATCCCTTGTCGTGACGAAAATGTTCACAGGATGCGGTGCCAGGCCGCATCGCTATGCGTAACATTTGTACTTAAGGTAAGTCTTCTCATCAATGGACAGATTAGACCGCTGTGTTCGTGTGTCTGCACGGACACATGTAAGTTCCTGCTGGTGGGGGTTTTTGATAAGAGTAATGGTCACTCGCGGTCATGCTGACGCGAGATCTGGGACCATACCCCTTCAAGTCCCCCCAGCCTAGTGTTCCTTCCTTATGCAAGTTGCATGTGGGAGGGATACTGGACTATGGTGTCTAGAAGGTAGAATATGGGCCATGCAGATGGCTCCTACTTTCAGTAGATCAGGCTGCTGACGTAGGTCGTTCGAGTGGATTATTTCTTCCTTTGAGAAGGATGTGTTTGTGTATGATGGTTTTGACTTTTGAAGTTTTCGTTCCGCACCGGTGAGCAAGTTCCGTCTGATGCGGAATTCTCAGCCGAGGTTTTGATGCGGTAATATGGTCTACCGTTTTCTGATGTCATCAGCCACCTGTTGGTGTTTCGAACCAACCTTTGTAATGGTGACTGAAGATGTCAGCAGGGTTTGAACCAACCTTTGAGATGGTGACGGAAGATGTCCGTAATCGCCACTCTAGTTGTAACCTATGCGTCAGCTGATGCAATGTTTGTAAGTACTTTGCTCAAGCTCTATGTTCAACTGGACATTCAACGATGATCCCTGCTTTGTGGGGTGTTCGTGTTCTCCAGTTTAGCTCTTGAGTAACCGTATGTGTGTTGCGGTTTAGCTCTCTAGTAACCGCACGTCCTTTGCGGTTACCTCGTTGCTGCACCTTGTTGGCCATGTGTGTTTGGGCCACGTGGGGTAGTTGCGTCATTGTTGGCCGTGTTTGGTCGAACAATGTGAATCTGGACTATGGGCAGATAAACATGGTCATAGGCATGGTTGTGCCCACCATTGTTTATTCTATGCGGTCCATAGGTGGGTAACCAGTCATAAGCAGACTTGTTACCATCGTTCTGGAGCTACTTTCCTTCACGCTTTGGTGGAAAGTAGTTTTCCTTTAAGTAGTGTCGCCGGGGGAGATCACCTTAGATATTTGGGAAGTTGGTTGAAACTCTTCCACATTCATTCTGTAACCACTTTCCTTCACGTTTAGTTGGAAAGCAGTTTTCCCAGAAGTAGCTTTGATAAACCGCGTGGCGGTTTAGTCGTGGCTCTTCCGTAGCTACCAAGGTAATTATATTCCGCCGCAGTTACTCGTTAGTGCCTGCAGTTTGCGTTAAAGAACTCGCTTCTAGAGAGTTTGAAGCTTGGATGTGGCTCTTGAAGGATCAGGAGTCAGGGTTGCTGATGTACGGTTGCTCAGCATACCTGTCCTTTGTCCTAAGGAGAAGCTGTTTGCGTTCCCTCCGTGGTTGTGAACCGGACGCGAGGGATTTGAAACTTGAAGAAACTTGTACGGAACGCGGTTGGCCGCATCCTGAGAAGCGGTTTTCGCAGTCCAAAGAACCATGCTGGTTCTGAGTATCTGACACACCTGTGCGGGTTCGTGTGTGTCATCTCCGCATATTCCACGTGTGCTCGTGGGTATGTGCGGTTTATTGTTTATACCCCTTTATATAATGTAGAGATATATATTTTTGCCTTTTTTGAGGGGTATGTAAAAAACGACATGCGGTATGGGTTATGGTGCGGTAAACCAGAGAAACCGCATGCCGCTTATATTTGGATAATGTTGTCGCTTTTGCGCTGCATACGTGGCTAAACGCACGTGTGGGTTGGTGAAAGTTGGTAGGATTTCTGTCATGTGCTGATCCGAAAGGACGTTTGCACTGCCCGAGGTCATAAATGCACTGTAGCAAGTAGTGTAAAAGTCTCTTTGTGTCAGGCGCGTGGACGGCCACGCGCGCGTGATAACCATCAGCGGAACCATCACTGAACACGTGGCGACATGTAATTGGCCCTTTTTGAATGTGTTGAGTCGGTTTACTGCATCGCATTAATTGCGATGAGTATATAAGTGGAAACCGTTCGATTTCTCCTCACTTTGTTCAAAAATTTCAAAATTTTTATGGTGAAAAGAGTGTGGTCTCTTTGTCTTCTCCGATAAGCTTCATCTGGATTTCCGGTCAAGTTTCTGGGTTTTTTTGTAACTCATTCTTCTATCTTCTTTATTCCTGATGGCTGAACCATCTGATCCACACCATTCTGAGGGTGAAAACCCTTAACATTCTTCGCCGGTGGCTTGGGAAGAAGAGGAAGACGGTGGTAGTGCCCCTGGTGCTGGCCTACCAGGGTTGAAGTGGTCGAAGGTGTCGTTTAACCAACTGATGACCAGCACCTAGATGCCCCAGGAGTTTGGGGCTGTTTATCCTAAGGAGGGTGACACCGGTGCCAATGCTCCGGCCGGTTATGTCACCATGTGGGCTGATTCTTTCATTGACGGTAACCTTCGTTTACCGTTAACTGTTTTTGTTGCTGAGGTCCTGGAGTACTACAAAGTCCATATCTCCCAGATGAGTCCGTTCGGGATGATTCGTATTAGAAACTTTTAGTACACTTTTCGTGCTCTTGGTTTGCCGGTTACAGTTGAAAATTTCCGGCGGTTTTACCAGCTGACGGTGAACACCGGGTTCTTTTCCTTTGGCCAACAGTACGGAAGTATCAAGCTGATGACCCCTCCCAAGGGTATTACAAAGTGGAAGACCAAATTCTTCTATATTAAGGCTGCCGCGGTTGTTGCTAACATGACCTTGCGGAATGTTAATGAGGCTATCCCTGCGGAGGATATTGCTCTTCCCAGTGCGGAGACTGTGGAGTGGTTCCCCAGGTTGAGGACTATTGAGCATAACAATCAGTTGTGGGTGCTGCGTATGATGCTGACCAGGCCTGATAGGCATGCAAGGCCCGTTGTGCGGGAGAAAACTGGTGGTAAGTGTTCTTACTCTTGTGCGGTTTCTTTATCCTTGCTTGTTACTGATTTTTAATTTGTATTATCAGAAGTTGTTGAGCTGTGGAGGATATTTGATCTGGCCTTTACAGGCAAGGTTGATATTGTAAAGTGTGCGGAAGGTGAAGGTTTTAACTTGACTATTGCCAATAACTTCCGCGTTCCTAAACGCAATGCATTGAACGCACCCCTGCCGGAAGGCAAAGGTATAATCCGTAACCTTCTTACTTACCTTCTAAGGTTCACCTTGTTGATCTTCTTGTTTGATGATCGAAATGCAGGTTCTCTTGGGGTCCTGGGTAAGTTTGAGTTGAAAGGTGCCCCTAAGAAGCATGCAGAGAAAAAGCATGTGGAGAAACCCGTGCGGGGTCGCGGCAAGAAAAAACCTGATGCTCCTGTTGTTCCGCCTTTGGTGCCGCAGGCGGCAGGTATCTCTCGTTCTCGTTTCCGCAAGTATACCAATTACGTGGTAGTATCTGACACCCTTGAGGGTTTGGGTGTTCCAGGTGGTGGTGCGGCTGCAGGTGGGACCTCTGCGGGTTTCAAGCCTACTGATGAGAAGAAGAAGAAGAGAAAGGCAGAGAAGGCTGTTGATGCCGGTGAGAAGAAGCGTCCAAAGATACAGACCAAACGGGCGGCTTTTGTGGGACCTGTGAAACCTGTGGTTGTTTCTGGTAAGCGATTCATAATTTGTACAAGTATTTTGTCTTTATACTTGTAGTTTAAAGTGTTTATGCTTCGTTTACAGAACCGCAAGATGAGGGGTTTTCTATTTTTGATGCTCCTCATTCTCCCCCGCATGACACAACTGCGGATGTGGGGGTTAAAGTGGTGTCTGAGCCCTCTGCGCGGGTTGAGGATACTGGGAAAAGGCCTGGGGCACAGATTTATGACACGGTGGACTCCCATGATAATCTGATTTCCCCACAGGACACTGATGATCTGAACTTGAAGTTTGCGTATACTGAGAGGAAGAAGTCCCCTGCTTCTGAGAAAGCTTCTGGTTCCACTTCTGGGGGTGCGGGTTTTACAGGGACTCCTATTCAGCCTGAAGAGTCTGAATTGGAGTTTTATTACCGCACCTATACTGAAGACCGGGCCATGACCTATCACCGCCCCCCATGGATTGTCATGCAAGGGGATGATATTTCTGCTGACCCCTCCGCGTGTAGGGAGATTTTGGGTGGCTTGGGCACCCCATTTGAAGTCAATCGGGCCCGTTCCTTGCCAACTGAGGTTCAGGTTAATCAACTCTCCTCCATGCTTGTTGGGAGTTCCATAATGGCAAATGCCATTATGGAAAACTACAAGGTGCTGGGGCGCAAGGAGGAGGAGAATGCGCGCTTGCGGGCTGAAGCTGCATAGTTGGTTAAGGCTGCTCGAGAGGGTGCAGAGCAGCTTGAAAAGGATAAGGCTGCCTTTGAAAAGCGTAAGCAGACTGAGGAGTGGGCTGCAACTGCTGAGCTTAAACAGGTTCGTACCCTTGCAAAACTGCTTTCTGATGAGCGCAAGAGTTGGAAAGAATCTCTTTCTAATGAGCGCAAGACTTGGAAAGAATCTTGGACCAAACAGAATGAAACTCACTTTCGTGTTCGTCAGGAGCTTACCAACGCCAAGGCAGCGAATGCTGCTTTGGTTAAGGAGAGAGCCGCAGCTGATGCGGTTGCCAAAGAGGCCAAGGAGGCAGAAGCTCGCCTTGCCAAGGCTCTTGAAGAGGCCAAGGAGGCGGAGGCCCGTGCGGCCAAGGCTCTTGAAAGGGCAAATGCTGACCGCACCAATTTAAACAAGACTGTTCAGGGCCTCCAGGTATGAATTTCTTTTGCTCTTGAATTTGTATATATATTTCACAAGTATGTTGATCAACTTTGTATACTTTGTGTTCTTGTAAAAAGGCGGAAGTGCGGAGTCGGGTGGCCGCTATTGAGGAGGTCTCTGCCCGTGTTGCTGAAGCTGAAGCGCGGGCAAGAGAGGCTGCAGAGGCTAGAGATAGCCTTGCTTCTTCACTTGATCTGCTCAAGGACGATCGTGAATGGATGCGTATGCATGGTATCGGGCATGTAAGTATCCGTTGCCTTTGCTATCTTTTTTAGATTTGCCTTTGATAACCGTACTATTCTTGTTTCGCAGATTGTTACGTCCATCCTTGACGCACCTGAGAATGTGGCAGGTGTCAATGAGATTAGGCAGCGCGCCCGGGATGCTGGTTTTAAAGCTGGCTATAACCGTTGCATTTCTCATATGAACATTTTGGCCCAGGGCCAATATACTGATGAAAGGTCTGGGTTCCATGGGGTGGACAGTGAAGCGCTTCTTGCCGCCGCTCTTGCGACGTACAACGACACGTCCATTGCCGCTCTTGAGGAGCTTGAGGAATGCCTAGATGCGGAGGATTATGTAGACCGCTTGCGAGTGTTATATGCTGATGAGGAAGATGAGGAAAAGCCTGCTGGTGATGGAAAGGATGGTGCGGGTTCTAGCGGTACAAAGAAAGACTAGGCTGGCCTGTGTGCCTTTTTTGTTTCCTCAAATGTAAATGTTAAGAACCTTATGTAAATCCCTTGTGCACCGCGTAGGTGTAGAAATTTTTTGAATATAAAGTTCTAACCATTTTTGTTCAAGTTGTACAAGTGTGTTTATTACTTGCATGTTTGAACTTGTATATGAAGAAACTCTACCTGCCGTAAGTGCGGTTGAATATACTCTATACCTTTGTCGTATGAGTATTAGTCAATTCCTGTTTTTATCCCGTTAGGGTTTAGGAATTATGTAGGCTTTGTGAAAACCGTTTTTGCATATCCAGCCGGATAGACAATTGATGTTTTGCCATTGTTGGCCTATTACAATAGTTGCGTGTGGTTACCACTCTGTGTGGGTATCGCGAATGAAGATTTTGCCAATCTGTTTTTGTAGATACCGCAGAGTGGAACACGCATTTGTAATAGAAATAAATAAACAATATTGCATTGAATCGTCTATTTATTTATTTGCAAATGGCCTGTGGCCCGATAGGTTACATGGTGAATATAAAAAACATTGCTTACATGTAACAGCGTCGAAGCTGTTGTGCATTCCATGTGCGTGCGATAGTTTCGCCCTCTAATGTTTGCAGTTTATACGCGCCTTTGCCCAAGACCTCTTGGATGAGGTAGGGTCCTTCCTACTTGGGGGCAAGTTTCCCTGGGCGTTCCGCATTAGATGCTTCATTGTCACGAAGGACGTAGTCTCCCGGGTTGAAGGTACAAATGCGGACGTGTGCATTGTAGTACTTTTCATGTTTGGTTTTGTACTTGGCCTCGTTGATGGCAGCGCTTTCACGCCTTTCTTCCAGGAGGTCCAAGTCAACTATTCGTTCCTCATTGTTGTCTACCTTGTTGATAGCCAACATTCTAGGTGAGGGGAGACCTACTTCCGCGGGGATCACCGCTTCAGTGCCGTAGACCAGGCTGAAGGGTGTCTCACCGTTACTTGTCTTTGGGCTTGTCATGTGAACCCATAAGATACTTGGGAGTTCATCGACCCAGCCACGTCTGGCTGTTCCCAACCGTGCTTTGATGCCTCCGACTAAACTTTTATTGATACTCTCGACTTGGCCATTCCCTTGCGGATGCGCCACTGAGGAGAATATGTGTTCAATGTTAAGTTCTTGTAGCCATTTTTGAAAGTCGTTGGCAGCGAAGTTGGTACCGTTGTCGGTAACGATGCACATTGGTTGACCGAAACGGCAGATGATATGTTCCCAGACGAATTTCCTTGTTATCATAGCGGTGGTTGAGGCGAGTGGTTTTGCCTCTACCCATTTTGTAAAGTAATCAACGGCCACTATGATAAACTTCACTGCACCTGGTGCGTCTGGAAATGGTCCCACCACATCGATTGCCCATTTTTGGAATGGCCATGCAGTAGTGACTGGGATCAGGTTATTCTTGGGGCGCAAGGTCTTAGGAGCATGCCGCAGACAATCGAAACACTTGCGCAAGACTTTGACTGCATCCAGGTGCATGCCGGGCCAGTAGTACCCGACGTTCATGATCTTGGCCACCACCATGCGTGGGCCTGCGTGTATGCCACATATTCCCTCGTGTACTTCTCTGATAAGGTATGTGGCATCTTGGGGGTCGACGCATCGTAGGAGTGGGCCCAGGTATGATTTGTGGTATAAGATACCGTCTCCCATTTGGTATTGACACGCTTTGTATTGCAGCTTACGTGCCTTTGCCTTGCTTTCGGGAGTAACACCTGATTGCAAGTATGCAATGATTGGTGTCATCCAGGATGTTGTACCGTACTGGATGACATTGACTTGGCGTAGGGGTACTGAGGGATTTTGTAGTATTTCGATGCGTACCTCCTTTGCAAGGTGTTGGAAGCTGGTGGATGCCAGTTTTGACAGTGTATCCGCAGGTTTGTTTTCACTCCTGTTGATATGGTGGATATTGAAGGAAGTGAACTTTGTTCTCAATTGCAAGGCTTGCTCGAGGTAGAGGATCATGATATCCCCTTTTGCGGCATAGTCGCCCCGCATCTGCCCTGCGACTAATAGTGAGTCGACGTGTGCCTCCAAATGTTGGACGCCGAGTTTGACTGCCAGACGCAGCCCTGCCAGTAGAGCTTCGTACTCTGCCTCGTTATTTGTGCTTTTGAAATCGAGGCGGATTGCGTAGGTAAGCTCTTGTCCATCGGGGCTGACGAGTTGCAGGCCTGCACCTGCACCATCTTCGTTAGATGCACCATCTGTATATAGTGCCCGGGTTTCTGCGAAGGATGGTGGTGATACAGGATTTTGCTCTTCTTCGCATTCTTGAATGCGATTTGCTGGTACTTCAGCAACAAAATCAGCCAACACTTGGCCTTTGATTGCGGGGCACAGCTTATAGTTCAGTGAAAGTGCGCCCAGCTCAATTGCCCATTTTGCTAACCTCCCAGAGATGTCAGGTTTGGATAGGATCGGGCCGATCCTGTAGTTGGTTAACACTGTGATGACGTGGTTTGCAAAGTAACGTCGTAATCGTCTTGATGCGTGCACTAGTGCCAGTACCAACTTCTCCATGATGGAGTATCTTGTCTCTGGGTCGTTGAGCATTTTGCTGATATAGTAGATGGGTGTTTGAACTCCTTCTCGCTCCACTATGAGTACCGCGCCTACCGCATTGTCCGTGGCAGATAAGTACAAGATAAGTGGTTCATCTTTGCGTGGTGCGGTTAGAGTTGGGAGTTGAATCAAACACTCTTTCATCTCACGGAACGCTTTCTCGGCTTCTGCGGTCCATTGGAACTGCTCCTTTTTTAAGCAGCTCCGTAGGGTCTTGATGAAAGGGTAAGACTTAGCTGCATGGTTGGCTAAGAATCTATTTAGTGCGGCTAGCCTGCCAGCTAGTCGTTGCATTTCTTTCATCATGGAAGGCGATGGCATGCGCTCGATCGCCTAGACTTTTTCCGGGTTCACTTTGAATCCATCTTTGGTTACGATGAATCCAAGGAACTTGCCTTCTTCCATTCCAAATGAGCATTTCCCTGGGTTGAGCTTCATGTTGACGCTTCGCAGAGTTTGGAATGTTCTTTCAATATCGTTGAGCATGGTGTCTTCCTCCATGCTCATGACGACCAGGTCGTCCATATAGATTTTGACACTTTTGTTGATTTGACCGCGGAAAGTGTCGTTCATTAACTTTTGATAGGTTGCGCCCGCGTTGTGCAACCCGAACGGCATTTTTGTGTAGCTGTAGTTCCCGGTAGGAGTGCGGAATGTCGTTTTATCTTCGTCCTCGATTGCCATCTGCACCTGGTGGTAGCCTTTGTAACAATCGAGGAAACACTTCCATCGAAATGGTGCGAGGTTATCGACCTTTTCGTCGATCTCCGGAAGTGCATAACAATCCTTGGGGCAGGCTTTGTTGAGATCTTTATAATCGACGCACATGCGCCAGCCCCCGGATGGGTTTTCTACCATGACTGGGTTTGACAACCA
This sequence comes from Helianthus tuberosus, assembly GCA_030545235.1. Classification (NCBI taxonomy): domain Eukaryota; kingdom Viridiplantae; phylum Streptophyta; class Magnoliopsida; order Asterales; family Asteraceae; genus Helianthus; species Helianthus tuberosus. The sequence goes on from CM060401.1 coordinate 173,043,983, forward strand.
AGTCTGGTATTTGACTTCTCGCAGGATACCTGCGGAGAGCAGCTCTTGGACCTGCTCATGCATCGCCTGGTTCTTTGCGGATCCTAGGTGGCGTTGGCCTTGGATCACCGGCTTAATACCTGGCATGGTATTCAAGAAGTGTTGCGCGATTTCACGTGGTACCCCTGTCATATCTGCGGGTGTCCACGCAAAAATATCCTGGTTCCTGAAGAGGAGCTGCTTCAGGTGCGCTTTGATAGTAGGGGACAAGGCGTGACCCAACGTAACTGTTTGCTATGGGTGTCTTGCGTTAAGGACCCATTTTTCTGGTTGAGTATTGGGGGTAGGCCTTGCTACCTTGGTCGGACGCAGCTCGTCCGTAGACATAACTTCTCTTCGGGTGTATATTATCGCGATCCCCGTCTCGGTTGGGAAACCGATGGCAGAGTGGGGGACGGATGTGATCATGTTGAAGTCGCCCTGGGACTCCCTCCCGAGAAGTACGTCGTATTTGGAGGTGTGAGGTAAAACCATAAAGTTTACCTCCTCCGTTCTTGTGTGCCTTCCGTTGGTGAGGCGCACAGGAAAAGTAATCTGGCCTAGGGGGAATACGGTTTCCCCTGCAAACCCGGCCAACGGGTAGTCCACCGGCTGCAACCGATCTTTGTCTTCTTGATCGAATTGGTTGAAGCACTGCTCGTATATAATATCGGATGTACTGCCCGGGTCGATGAATAATCGCTCGGTGCAGTAGTGAGCTAGGTGGCCTGTGATAACCACGGCGCGCCTGTCGCGCGGTCCGCCCCAGACTTTTGGGAAGACAACTTGTTCGTCTTTCCAGTCATTGTCCGGTCTTCTTGCCGCCTTGCGCGGCCTTCCTCGTCCTCCGTTGATCATGTGGGTTGAGGCCACGTACATGGTTCTCTTACCCGTGGAGGTGCCCTCGTTGTTGGGGGTGATGCGCTTTGTAGTTTTTTGCGCACCTGGCAACAGGTGTTGCAGTTTCCCCTCTTTTAGGGCTCGTTCAATCTCCAGTCGGAGACTGATGTAGTTATTTGTTGTGTGGCCCGAGTCCTTGTGATACTCTCAATAGAGTGCGGGATCCTGGTTCTTCTTGGACTTCATTGGTTTGGCCGGTTGCAAGAATTGCGTGTCCGTAAGGAGGACGTCGCTTGGCGACTGATTGATCTCTCTCCAGCTACGGTCCCGAGACTCATTTTTTGACTCCCGATTTTCACGCTGGGCGTTGATTGTAGCCCTTGCGTCGGGCTGGTTGTTCCGCGGGACATATGGTCTGGGATCGCTGCTGCGATTCCATGTGTCCCGGTTGCGGTTATTGTTGCACTTGTGTTCTTGGTGGGAGGACTGGCCTTCCGCTTGGGGCTGTGCCTTTGAGACGTGCGGTTTGAGGGACCGCTGAGTCTGGGCGTATGTCTTGACTGCAGCCATGACATGTTCCCATTTTTTCGGCAAGCCTTCCTTGCCGGAGATAGTCATAACCATTTGTTCGTCTTTAACGGCAACAATGAAATGGTTACATGCCATTTGGTCTGCAACGTCGCCTATCTCCAGGCACTCTTTATTGTAACGGACAACGAACGCCTCAAGCGATTCGTTGTCCCTGCGCCAGATGTTCATGACGTCCATAGAATCACGTTCGTGACGTCGCTGCTGGCAAAAATGCGCGAGGAACTTTGCTTGCAAGTCCACGAATGAGGTCAGTGACCCCGGTGGTAGAGAGTCGAACCATGCCCTTGCCAGACCTGTTAGGGTCTGCGGGAAAAATTGACACCAAGTAGGCTCATCCCACCTGCCGTTGCACCCGGCGCCGGTGAAGATGTTCATGTGGTCGTCTGGGTCGGCCGAACCGTTGTATTTCCCAATGTTTAATGGGAATTTGGTGGTGGTGACATCGGCGTTGGCGATCTCTGGGACAAACTTGGAGTTTTCGTCCGCAGATTTTGGCCGGTAGGGTTGGCTCTGGTGGCGCTTTGCGGCACGGAGATATGTGGTGCGGGGTTGAGTGGGAGGAACATAGTTTCATCCTCCCGGTCTACTGCTAGTAGCATGAGAATCCCCGCAGTATGTACCATCGTCCGGATCGGTACGGCCCGGGCCTTCATGGTGGGACTGAGGTCCCAACCGGCTCTGGATGCCGGGGCCATGGTGGGCTGTAGACTGCCGCCTAGTTTCGCCATGCGGGCCTAGGCGGCTATGTATATGGCCCCTGCGGCGGGACCCATACGAGGAATCGTCCTCATCAAGTATGCGAACGTCGCAGTAAGAGGACCCGCGGTCTTCCTGCCTGCTTCTGGAGGCTGGATGTGTTGGGGTCCTGCCGTCGTATTGTAAAATACGACCCGCAGGGGTATGCGGTGCTGGGGTTGGCCCTGCTGATACTTGCGCTTCTGCGTAAGCTCTGTTGTATGTTGCGGCCAGCAGAGCTTGTTGCTGGTCGTACCAGGTATGAAGGTTTATGCCTGGAGGTATCACAGAAGCGTACTGTGATAAATCGTGTTCGAACGTAAGGGATGCGCCCCCTTGCGTTGATGTGCCAATATGTTCAACATTTGGGGCTAGGGGAATGGGCCCCGTAAGCCCTTGGTTTGCGGGGTTTATGTTATCCCTGGTAGTGTTGTTTAGACGATCAGACATAATCTTTGGAGAGAAAGGGATGGTTGAAAAAAGTGCTAAGAGTAGCGGTGGGCGCCAATGATGAAACAATGGTTAACCGGGTGGGGTTAACTCACTGGTCTCGTCAAGTAGGGTTAATCCCTTCTTTCCGAGGATCGCTGGCTGGATCGTCCGCTGGTTGGTTTCCTGCACAAGGAAACAAGCCGTGACTCGTAACAAGGAGGATGGGGTTGGGGGTGCTCCTTGTTACCACTCTCCGGCGTGAGAATCAGTAGTTTGCTTGGGAAGCAAAGTGTGATAGTAGTAGTAGTAGTAGTGAGAGAGTTGAGAAGTGATACCTCAAACCTGGTTTGGGGTCGGTATTTATAGCCGAGGACTGAAGGAGGGTAGTTGAGTAGCTAGTCTGACATCGCACAGCTACTTGCAGGTGTGTCAGACCTGTCGGTCACGGTGGTGATGCCACGTCCTGTTGTGGTGTCAGACTGTTGTACACATGTGGGCTGGTAGGCGACTGTTCCCAGTGCCACTTACACTGTGGTGTCAGACCCACTTGCTTTGTAGGCAGGATGCGGTGCCAGGCCGCATCGCTGCTTGCGGTCACTGATGTTGTTCCCGCGTTCTTTGATCTATCCAAGATTCATACGGGATGCGGTGCCATGCCGCATCGCCGCTTGGTGACTGAGACTGTTGTCCAGATCCCTTGTCGTGACGAAAATGTTCACAGGATGCAGTGCCAGGCCGCATCGCTATGCGTAACATTTGTACTTAAGGTAAGTCTTCTCATCAATGGACAGATTGGACCGCTGTGTTCGTGTGTCTGCACGGACACAGGTAAGTTCCTGCTGGTGGGGGTTTTTGATAAGGGTAATGGTCACTCGCGGTCATGCTGACGCGAGATCTGGGACCATACCCCTTCAACTCCCAATCCCAAACACCATTTAACTTTTCAAAAGATATGAAGATTATCTGTCGGGTCCAATTATATTGTCTGCTTTCATGATTTTCTCATAAATAACATTCAGTAGATGAGCATTTTTTTAACACTGAGTAACCATTATGGGAAATTCACAGGACCGGGTCCTAATCTTGCTAACCAATGATATCATGTTAATTACAGTTTGTGCTTGGTAGGTGACTTTTAAGAGGTTTTGGTAGGAAACCAGTGAAATATTTAGTAAATGAGCAATTTTTTTTCGTATGTAACATGACGCAATCAAGCATTTCGATAATAAACCTATATATTACATGTATGTAACATGACACAAATCTATACATCATTTTTTCGTATGTAACATGAGCAAAATTTTTCGTATGTAACATGACGTAAACCTATACATCATTTTTATATTACACGGAAACGTGGAAAGCTCTAAATCAAAACAAATTTTAGAAAAAACTTAATCATGAAATAAAGACAAGCCTCTGTAAAATCTACTCTTAAAATCCACGTAATACCCATTTTATGAGACATGAATCTAAACCACTTTGATGGGGATAAGCATCAGATTCCTTTAGGCCAAAAGGCCATCTAAATATAGAAACATTTGAAAGTAAAAAAAAACAATAATGCAAATAATAAAGGGGAATTCTATTGGCACACTAGCCAATTTATTCGCACACTTTGTGTAACACCCCGTGTTATCGAGAAGTCAAAGTCAAAGTCAAGGTCAAAGTCAACGACCGATTTCGCGCAACTTGAGTTGTAGTAGATTTCTTTTGTATGTTTATTTTAGTTGTATTATGTGGAGTAAGTGTCAATAATTACAATAATCGACGTGTGTTAATCGCAATCTATTCGACTTACGACTGTGAACTATAGGAAGTAGCAATGCGATAAAGCTAAACGATAATCAAACTATGCTAATCAAATCGACATCGAATCGAATCGCAACTCGAACTACGCATTTTAGTTACTGTTATACGTGTATGTGTGTGCCTTATGTGTTACTTGTGCATGTTCCTTTATGTTATGTGTGATAATTAACCGAAACGCAATCGAAATTCAAAACGCAATCGAACTCAATCGAACTAGGGTGATTCCTGGTTAAACAAGAACAACCGTCTTGAGCCGATAACCGGCCGAACTAGGGTGATTCCTGGTCGGTTTGGTCACGAGGGTCAAAATGGAGTTCTATTGGCTAACACGATGTCAAAACGTCTCGATATAACTACAAACAATCAAAACGACCCAGTGTAGGACGAACGGAACAATCGGGAGGGAATGCTGTCCGACCGGACTGTTGTCCGACCGGACTACTGTCCGAACGGATAAGCCACCCGAATGGATTGCTGTCCGAACGGATAACACCTTGGGTCCCACACCTCATCAACATTATCTGAAGTTTGAGTATCGAGCGAATTGCCATCCGATCGGACTACCATCCGACCGGATTACTCTTCAGATCATGAGATACTAGGACTTTAAAGACTTAAACAATTTTCAACATGTTCATTAACAGGGTTACCACCCGGTCGAATGGACATCCGACCGAGTGACTCTTCTGCTATGAATTGTTTCCACTAAGTAATCTCATCACTAAGGTCGCCGTCCGACCGGACTACCGTCCGACCAGATGACAATCCGAACGGATTGTTGTCCGCACGATTGACCGTCCGATCGACCGACTTGAAGGATAGAGATACTTCAATGTTTTTAAAATACTACAACGAAAACTTCAAAAGACAAGCCATCATACACAAACACATCCATCTCATAGGAAGAAACAATCCACTCGAATAGTCATCCGACCGGACTACCGTCCGACCGGATGACCATCCGAACGAATTGTTATCCGCACGGATTGCTGTCTGATCGGATTACCATCCGACCGAATTGCTGTCCGACCCACTCTCATCTCTGTATCATTTTACGCGTCACTTATCGTTATGCTATCAATCCATTCAGGCTAACTTTACTCGCTAAGCGCTCCCTTCAATCCATCAACCGCTGTGAGTATACTCGATCCCTTTTTGCTTTAAGCACTTTTGGGTGTTACATACGTTACAACTATTCAAATCACATCAAACACACTACTCAATACTATTTGAACGCTAACCGTTAATGCATGTTATACGTGGCTTATGAATGCTTGTTTGTTATGTTTACACATGGAATGCTGTTTACCTGCCTTAGCAACAATAGTACTATAGTTTGGACTCAGCACCCGTTCACACGGGGGTTGTTAAGGATAATTACTTGCATGGATTACGGTGGTAATCATGTATTGCGAACTGCCTCGGGCAGTCAACCCGCAGTCATTGGTATCGATGGATCTATGTCGATAACTAACGTGCTTCATTTCACTATGTGTTCGTGCTGGTTATACGTAAATGAATTCGACTCTATATGCTATTATCAAACTTGTATGCTCACCTTTACATTTTATGTATTGACTTTATTTTAACGTATGTAACAGGTGCTTAGGATGCACATCTGGTAGGAAATTGAAGCTAGAATAAAGCTTTAGAGCCCAACAAATAGTTGTCTGTAGTGATTGAATCAAGGGTCTCTAGAAGCAGATAAACAATTGCTTTATTTAAACCTGAGTTGTCGAAACAGAATTATTTGCCTAGTTTTTATCTGTAATAATTTGTTTATTGTTTGAGACATGGTATGGGACATGTTATTTTAAATTGAATGGTAATGATAATTGTTATGGAAACTTCTGGACAATCTGTTTCGCTCAGTGTCATGCCCCGATGTTTCCGCCATCGGTTGGGGTGTGACATATTGGTATCAGAGCCATAACTATAGGGAATTAGGCAAGACACGACCTAGTCCGGGTCGATGTCTTAGAGACCTAGTCTATAGTTAGGAACCAACAGACCAACTTGTACATATCCGTTAGGGGTTATGTATAAGTCTACTGCTATTTCTCGCTACTTTCGCTTATGCTACACTACCACTACACTCGAATTTTCAAGTATAAAGGAGCAACTAAGTCAAGATTAGGTGTGAAAACCGCAAACTCTCTACTAAAGTTGCTTAATCAACCCGCATTTTATTTACAAACAGGGAGAATTATGCCAAATCAGGAGTGAAATCCATATTTTGATGAATAATCTCCTTTATTTTATCAAAACAGGGACAAAGTTGTAAGCTAGGGGTGAAACCCTAACCTTGACGACTTGTTCCGCCTATTTTACAAAACTCTCACCAAAGTCTCGATGGACTCCAACGACCTGAAGTCACAATATGACTAACGTGATATGTGCCAAATGCCCAAGAATCGAGGCGAAGGCATAGCCCTGAAGGTCAAATGTGCACAACAAGTCTTTGTGAATAGTCGAATCACTTTGGTTAGTCAAAGTTTACTAGCCGCAGACAATCTATATCTCGAATTTTATGTGTTTCGATTCTGAGCCCGCAACTGCCGATTCTGATGATTCGTCGATTTTATGTGATATATGTGTATTTACCTGTTTATGTGTTTAAATTTTGGAGATTTACCCGATTTTTGCTTTCACTTCGATCGACACGCACGACTCGCACTGCATTTCTATCTCGATACGCTGCCAAATCGCTAAATTATGGACGACCTTATGCTATGCTTATACTACACGACTCGATATATCAAACGCGAACGCTATATTCGGCCGATCGTGAACTGTAAATGATAGGTTTCTGTATTCTGACTGCATCTTGTGAATTCATACTTACGTGTTCTGTGATTCTGTGCTCTACGTGCTTATGTGCTTCTGTGTTTATGAGAATATGTGATTATGTGCCTATGTGTTTATGTGATACGTGTTACATTGCGTGTTCCTAAGCTTTAGTAAGTAGTAGACGTGTGGGGTGAGATTCGAATACAATGTGTTGAGTCCTGTGACGATGTCTGTTGCAGACAATGTCATCTGGATCCCGTCATCCCTTACTTTCTCGTCAAGAAAAGAGAGACAAACGCCTTGCTGCCATCGTCGCTAAAAGTGTAGCAAAGGCCGTGAGTGATGTTTACGAGAATGCCAGCAAATCATCTGAGGAATCAAGGACCGAAGCTCCTAAAGCTACCGCCAAGGCCTTCAATTTCAAGCAATTCAAGTCATGTGGGCCAAGAGAATTCACAGGCGAGGGAGGTCCTACTGCACTATTCCAATGGTTTGATTCCATTGAGGTCACTCTACGACAGAGTGGTTGCCCCGATGATCTCCGAACACTGAATGCTACCGGCGTTTTCCAGTCCCGTGCACTAGACTGGTGGACGGCCGAGAGAAACAAGCGAGGGAACGATGCAGCCTACGGTCTGTCGTGGGACGAGCTCAAGGAAGTCATGCTGGAAGAATTCTGCCCTCCTCATGAACGTCAGAAGCTAGAGGATGAATTTTTGCACATACAGCAAAAGGATGGTGAAAATGTTGCGCTCACTGCTTGCTTCAAGCAGCTCAGCATCATCTGCCCCGATCAGGTCAAGACTCCAGACATGGCAATCAAGAAGTATATCCGAGCCCTGCTTGACTGTGTTGCTGATTTCGTTCAAGCGGCTAAGACTACGACGATCGAAGAAACTTATCTACTGGCTGCTGAAATCAACGACAAGCGGGTCAAGGCCGGTGTCTGGGATAAAACTTCAAAGCACCTGCATCAAGCTACCACCGCCGCACCAACTGCTGAAACCACCCCCTCATCGAGCAACAAGAGAAAGAACAGTTCCAGGAACAAGAACTGTGCGATCACAGCTGCACCGATTCAAGCTATACCAGCCCAACAGCGTCAAGTAGCGGTGCCTGTGGCTAATGCACCGCCTGCTAAGCGTGTATACACTGGGCCACACCCGCTCTGCCCTACTTGTACCTACCACCACCCGACTACCATCGCTTGCCGTTTCTGTGCTCATTGCAATATGTACGACCATTTTACTACCAACTGTCGCGCTCGACAAGCTCCTGCTCATCAAGCTCTACTCACCGCCCCCCAGGGTCATCAAGCTCCTCTGGCACCCGCGGTCAACGCCAGAGCCTGCTTCGCATGTGGAGATCCTAACCATTTCGCCAACATGTGCCCAAACAGGGTCGTGAAACAAGAGCCCCAGCAGCAGCAGCAACACTAGCAGCAACAGCAACAAGCAGCACGCGCACGAACTTTCAACATCAACGTACATCAAGCCCAAGCCGACAACAACGTAGTTAATGGTACGTTCCTTGTGAATGGTATTTATGCTTCCTGTTTGTTTGATACTGGAGCCGATAATTGCTTTGTGTCGTTCGAATTCGAGAAACTCCTTAGTCGTAAGCGCTCTCATCTTTCCTCGACGTTCGATGTTGAAGTCGCTACCGGAAGAACAGTCGCCGTTAATTCTGTTCTCCGTGATTGTACTCTTGAGCTCAACAATCACATCTTCCCAATCGACCTTATTCTAATGCAACTCGGAAGTTTTGACGTCATAGTAGGCATGGACTTTCTTCGCGAAAACCATGCTGAAGTTGTGTGCTTCGACAAAATGATCCGATTCTCGCTGGCGAATGGTGATTTATTGTGTGTTTATGGTGATACTACCTCGAAAGGTCTCAAGCTCATGTCATGTGTTCAAGCTAACAAGTATCTCCGCAAGGAATACAGGGCTTTCTTGGCTAACATTGTGGTAGCGGAGAAGGAAAAGAAAGAGAAGAAGGAAGTGAAGGACGTTCCTGTGGTTCGAGAATTTCCTAATGTTTTTCCAGAGGATCTTCCCGGACTATCGCCAAGTCGAGATATCGACTTTCGTATCGACCTCATTCCTGGAGCCAACCCTATTGCCAAAGCTCCTTACCGACTCGCACCATCCGAAATGCGCGAACTCTCAAACCAACTCCAGGAATTACTTGAGAAAGGCTTCATTCGCCCAAGCACCTCTCCTTGGGGCGCGCCAGTCCTCTTCTTCAAAAAGAAGGATGGGTCATTCAGGATGTGCATCGACTATCGGGAATTAAATAAGCTAATTATCAAGAACCGCTATCCCCTACCCCGCATCGATGATTTGTTTGATCAACTACAAGGTGCTACGTGCTTCTCAAAGATCGATCTATGCTCAAGATATCACCAGCTACGTATTCAAGAGGAGGATATACCCAAAACCGCGTTTCGCACTCGATACGGCCACTACGAATTCGTTGTTATGCCCTTTGGTTTAACCAACGCACCCGCGGTTTTCATGGATCTGATGAATCACGTGTGTAAACCATATCTCGACCGTTTCGTCATCGTATTCATCGACGATGTCTTGATCTATTCCAAATCGAAAGCCGAACACGCGCAACATCTACGTTTGGTTCTCGAGCTACTCCAGGGAAACCAACTCTATGCCAAGTTCTCCAAGTGTGAATTCTGGTTGGAGGAAGTTCAGTTTCTGGGTCACATCGTTAATAGTCAAGGTATTCACGTCGATCCTGCGAAGATTGAAGCTGTTAAGAGCTGGATTACGCCTAAGAACCCGTCTAAAGTTCGTTCCTTTCTCGGACTAGCAGGCTATTATCGACGATTTATCGAAGGATTCTCAAAGATCGCTGTGCCGCTTACCGCTCTCATGCATAAAGACAAGCCTTTTGTTTGGGGAACTGAACAAGAGTCTGCCTTTCGAACCCTCAAGCATAAGCTTTGCAATGCTCCTGTTCTCACATTACCCGACGGAAACAACGATTTCATCGTCTACTGTGATGCTTCCAACCTTGGTCTTGGTTGTGTTCTCATGCAACGAGACAAGGTTATAGCTTACACATCTCGTCAGCTCAAAATCCACGAGAAGAACTATACAACCCATGATCTCGAGCTAGGTGCAGTTGTTTTTGCGTTAAAGATTTGGCGACACTACCTATATGGTACCAAGTGTACGATCTTCACCGATCATAGGAGCCTACAACATATCTTTAATCAGAAGGAACTTAACATGCATCAACGCCGATGGGTAGAACTTCTCAACGACTATGACTGTGAGATTCGTTATCACCCAGGCAAAGCAAATGTTGTTGCCGACGCACTTAGCAGACGGAGCTATCTGCTTAGCACTCGTAATGTTCAAGCCCAATACGACCTCGAGACCCTCATCCGCGAAGCTCAGCATGCGTGTTTTAACGAACGCACTCTAAAGAAGGAAAGAATCTACCACGATGGAGCTCAGCTGGTGAACAAGTCGAATGGGATATTCCACTTTCTGGACCGAATTTGGATCCCCAAACGGACCAATTTGCGACAGATTCTAATGGACGAAGCCAACAAATCCCGGTATTCTATTTATCCCGGTGCTGACAAAATGTACCAGGATCTTCGCTACAAGTACTGGTGGCCCGACATGAAAAGGGATATTGGCCTCTACGTTGGAAAATGCATAACTTGTGCAAGAGTCAAGGCTGAACATCAAAGACCCTCTGGCTTACTCGAACAACCACCGATCCCCATGTGGAAGTGGGAGAGTATGGCTATGGACTTTATAACAAAGCTACCACACACGTCATCAGGTCACGACAGCATTTGGGTTGTGGTTGACCGATTGACTAAATCAGCTCACTTTTTACCGATACGGGAAAACTACAAGGTAGAACTATTAGCCTGAATCTACACCGACGAGATCATCTGTAATCATGGGACGCCTTGTGATATCATCTCTGATCGTGACGCTCGGTTTACCTCGCGACTGTGGGAAACATTTCAAATGGCACTCGGTACATCGCTAAATCTAAGTACCGCTTTCCACCCTCAAACCGAAGATAAGACTGAGAGAACGATTCGTACTCTTGAAGACATGCTCCGTTCGTGTGTCATAGACTTTGGTGGTAATTGGGATAAATACCTGCCATTAGTCGAATTCTCGTATAACAACAGCTATCATGCAAGCATTCAAATGGCACCATTCGAGGCTTTATACGGGAGAAGATGTCGATCGCCTATTGTGTGGCACGAGATCGGTCATTCGCAATTAACCGGTCCCGAGCTAATACAAGAAACGACAGACAAGATTTTCCAAATTCGAGACAACCTGGTAAAAGCTCGAAATCGACAGAAAAGTTATGCCGATAGACGACACAAGCCCCTTGAATTTGACGTTGGTGACTACGTACTCCTAAAGGTATCACCTTGGAAGGGTGTGGTCCAATTCGGCAAGAAAGGAAAGCTCGCGCCCCGATATGTTGAACCTTTTAAGATTCTGGAAAGGATCGGAAAAGTGGCCTACATACTCGAACTACCGGAGGAACTTAGTAATGTCCACCCAACTTTCCACGTTTCGAACCTCCGAAAGTGTCTGGCTGAGCATGATCTAATTGTACCTCTCGATGACCTGCAAATGAACAAAACATTACACTTCGTGGAAAAGCCTGTCGAAATCATGGACCGCCAAACCAAGCGACTCAGACGCTCTCGCATTCCTATTGTGAAAGTCCGATTGGAAGGCAAACGAGGCGCCGAGTTCACTTGGGAACTCGAAAGCGAGATGAAGGCGAAGTACCCACAGTTATTTAAGGAGAAAGTCTATAAAGAGAAAGTTCTCCAAAGTAATTCACGGTGTTATACAACTTCCAGCTTAATTTCGGGATGAAATTCCCTAAACAAGGGGAGGCTGTAACACCCCGTGTTATCGAGAAGTCAAAGTCAATGTCAAAGTCAACGACCGATTTCACGCAACTTGACTTGTAGTAAATTTCTTTTGTATGTTTATTTTAGTTGTATTATGTGGAGTAAGTGTCAATAATTACAATAATCGACGTGTGTTAATCGCAATCTATTCGACTTACGACTGTGAACTATAGGAAGTAGCAATGCGATAAAGCTAAACGATAATCAAACTATGCTAATCAAATCGACATCGAATCGAATCGCAACTCGAACTACGCATTTTAGTTATTGTTATACGTGTATGTGTGTGCCTTATGTGTTACTTGTGCATGTTCCTTTATGTTATGTGTAATAATCAACCGAAACGCAATCGAAATTCAAAACCCAATCGAACTCAATCGAAATCGAACTATGATAATTGGTGGAGAAGAGACAGTGCTCGATATGAGTGATTGGGATTGAAAGTAATTTGACTAGGAAACCCTATCGTATCGAACCGCTCGCAACCGAAACCGACATATCAAAAATAGTCGCGACAAACACTCGAACCAAGTGCCATCCGGCCGGATAGCCATCCGACCGGATGGCCGCTAAACCACGAATCAGGTGCCATCCGACCGATATGACACCCGACCGGACAGTCATCCGGGCGGTGTGCCATCCGACCGGACAACACTTTCCCCTTTTGGAATCCTATAAATACCCATGTCATTGTCATCCTTTCCACTTTTGGAAACCTCTGTCCGACCAGCACGCTTAGCTCATTCTTTTCTCAGATTCCTCGCGATTCCGGTAAGATTTCGTCCCAAATCTTGTACTTTCTTGACCAACACACACTCCTACACCTTTCTATCTTTTAAATCTTAACTTTTAACCGTGAAATCACTAGATCTCGGGTGTTCTAGGATGACGTCATCATGTGTTCTTGAAGAACTCCATGTTTTGACTTCAATCCACTAAGAACAACCTAGATCTAACCGATTTCCACACAAATACACAAAGATCTCTACTAGATCTCAACATAAACATGGTGAAAAAGGATTGAAAGATGGTTTCTAACTTCTTTCAACTCTTTTACACTCAATACACTTAAAACCGACAGAATCGGAGCTTGTTCTAGTCTCCTACTCACTCTTAGTGTTGTACTAGTCCAAGATCTGGATTCTACTCACGAGACCACCGATTCTGGGTTAAACAAGAACAACCGTCTTGAGCCGATAACCGGCCGAACTAGGGTGATTCCTGGTCGGTTTGGTCACGAGGGTCAAAATGGAGTTCTATTGGCTAACATGATGTCAAAACGTCTCGATATAATGACAAACAATCAAAACGACCCAGTGTAGGACGAACGGAACAATCGGGACGGAATGTTGTCCGACCGGACTACTGTGCGAACGGATAAGCCACCCGAACGGATTGCTGTCCGAACGGATAACACCTTGGGTCCCACACCTCATCAACACTATCTGAAGTTTGAGTATCGAGCGAATTGCCATCCGATCGGACTACCATCCGACCGGATTACTCTTCGGATCATGAGATACTAGGACTTTAAAGACTTAAACAATTTTCAACATGTTCATTAACAGGGTTGCCACCCGGTCGAATGGACATCCGACCGAGTGACTCTTCTGTTATGAATTGTTTCCACTAAGTAATCTCATCACTAAGGTCGCCGTCCGACCGGACTACCGTCCGACCAGATGAAAATCCGAACGGATTGTTGTCCGCACGATTGACCGTCCGATCGACCGACTTGAAGGATAGAGATACTTCAATGTTTTTAAAATACTACAATGAAAACTTCAAAAGACAAGCCATCATACACAAACACATCCATCTCATAGGAAGAAACAATCCACTCGAATAGTCATCCGACCAGACTACCGTCCGACCAGATGACCATCCGAACGAATTGTTATCCGCACGGATTGCTGTCCGATCGGATTACCATCCGACCGAATTGCTGTCCGACCCACTCTCATCTCTGTATCGTTTTACGCGTCACTTATCGTTATGCTATCAATCCATTCAGGCTAACTTTACTCGCTAAGCGCTCCCTTCAATCCATCAACCGCTGTGAGTATACTCGATCCCTTTTTGCTTTAAGCACTTTTGGGTGTTACATACGTTATAACTATTCAAATCACATCAAACACACTACTCAATACTATTTGAACGCTAACCGTTAATGCATGTTATACGTGGCTTATGAATGCTTGTTTGTTATGTTATGTTTACACATGGAATGCTGTCTACCTGCCTTAGCAACGATAGTACTATAATTTGGACTCAGCACCTGTTCACACGGGGGTTGTTAAGGATAATTACTTGCATGGATTACGGTGGTAATCATGTATTGCGAACTGCCTCGGGCAGTCAACCCGCAGTCATTGGTATCGATGGATCTATGTCGATAACTAACGTGCTTCATTTCACTATGTGTACGTGCTGGTTATGCGTAAACGAATTCGACTCTATATGCTATTATCAAACTTGTATGCTCACCTTTACATTTTATGTATTGACTTTATTTTAACGTATGTAACAGGTGCTTAGGATGCACATCTGGTAGGAAATTGAAGCTAGAATAAAGCTTTAGAGCCCAACAAATAGTTGTCTGTAGTGATTGAATCAAGGGTCTCTAGAAGCAGATAAACAATTGCTTTATTTAAATCTGAGTTGTCGGAACAGAATTATTTGCCTAGTTTTTATCTGGAATAATTTGTTTACTGTTTGAGACATGGTATGGGACATGTTATTTTAAATTGAATGGTAATGATAATTGTTATGGAAACTTCTGGACAATCTGTTTCGCTCAGTGCCATGCCCCGATGTTTCCGCCATCGGTTGTGGGTGTGACACTTTGTTTTTTTAATACGGGTTGTATAGGCGTATACGAGTCGTTTATGTTTAAAAGTCAAAAGTCAAAATTGTATGTGTCAGCTCTTGTCTGGCGGCTGGCTGTACCTATACGGGTCGTATTGCATTGGTTTTTTTTTTTTTTTACAATTTTTATACATTTAATCATAGTTTTAACAAAGTTTAATAAAAGAATTCTATTATTTTTTAAATAAAAACATTTTTAAAAATAAACCATGTAGTATAGGTTTGGTACATGTTTATTATACTATACTGAGTAAATTACAACCGGTGTCCTTTACGTTTGTATCATATTACAACCGGTGTCCTTTAACTAAAGATATTACAGGCTCCGTCCTTTATGTTATCAGTTTTTAACACCCTATGTCCTTTAGTGCTAACCTAGTTTAATTTTTTGGTTAAGTCTTACCATGTGCCTCTCATATGAGGGCAACATGGTCTTTTCATCTAAATTCTACATTTAAAAACTAAATAAATAATCTCATAAAACCATCTCTAAAAAACCATCTAAAAAACTAAATAAACTAGCTGAAATAGGAAAAAATAATAATTACACGACCATGATCGGGCTTTAAAGTAACCGGAAATTACCTTGAAGATGTGACGGGACTATGCGATTTAGGAGCATAATGCATCTATCTTGTTTGTTCTTTGAATATTTTGAATGTTAAAGGTGTTCGGTTTATAAAGTTTATAAGTGATGGATTGGTATTAAATGTGCATGTACTTTTAAAAATTCGAATATATATAATGTCTTATAAAATGTCTCATCTTTGTTCGACATTTAATAAAATAATGTATAGAGGAATAGGAATAATCAACTGTTGTTATGAGATGGTTTTTTAGAGATTATTTATTTAGTTTTTAAATGTAGAATTTAGATGAAAAGACCATGTTGCCCTCATGTGAGAGGCACATGGTAAGACTTAACCAAAAAATTAAACTAGGCTAGCACTAAAGGACATAGGGTGTTAAAAACTGATAACATAAAGGACGGAGCCTGTAATATCTTTAGTTAAAGGACACCGGTTGTAATATGATACAAACGTAAAGGACACCGGTTGTAATTTACTCTATACTATACTATCTATGTTACAACCGTATTATATACTACACTTTTTTTACAATTTTTTATATACCACACTAAAAATTGACGTATTTTGCCGCTAAATGTTATATTATGACGTATATTGTCAATATGTTCGTATCAGTCCATACTCCATACGGGTCGTGTCGGTGATGTCACACCCCGACCACGTAAAACAACAAAACGTGGCGGAACCGTCGGAGTGTGTTGTAACAGAATCATTGTTTCACAACCATGGATTAAACAGTTTCGTTTTATTGAATTGAATGTATTACATTACATTGGAATTAGAAACAAAACAGGAACAAATAAACTTTCATTGTTATTAAGTCACTAAGGCCTCGTCAATTCCTATGTGAGCGTACACAAGTATCATCATCAAACATCATCAATTATGGTACCTAAAACGCATGTGAAAATACGTCAGCATAAAAATGCCGGCGAGTACATAGGTTTTATAGGAATGTCAGATTCATGGCTCGTTTTACATGTTGCAATACTTATTAAAAAAAACTTGTTTTGAAAAGTATAGCATTGCATCATAACTAACCAACTCAAATCAAGTTGGTTATACTTTATAAAATCCCATAGCCATGATTCTTAACCCAAAACGTTTGTTTAAGAAAAACCAAATTTTGTAAAACATCTTGTAAAAACGCTTTAAATAAAACTCGTATGGTTTATATTGTTAGAAAAACCTTGTAATATAACTTTGTTTTGATAACCTTGCCCAAGTGATCTAGATAACGCAACGATATATAATGTGTTAAAAGCACTTATATATAGGAAGTACCAGCGGCGTATCCACCATGCTTTTAACACATTACACCCGCCCCGTTACCTAATCACTTCCCTAATCCCAATGGTTCAAACAGTTACAAATGGTTCACATAAATCAAAGGTTACAAATGGTTCACATAAATCAACGGGTTACAAATGGTTCACATAAATCAACAGGTTACAAATGGTTCACATAAATCAACAGGTTACAAATGGTTCACATAAATCAATCAGCTTCAAATGGTTTAAAAATATATAAAACAATGTGTCCATATACTGGATAAGTATATGCAACGAATGAACATACATAGCATGAAATGTAATGTAAAACGATGTACTAAGTATGCACTAAAAGGACATACATAGCAAAAACATAATGAAATCATGTACTAATAGCGTACTAATGAACATAGCAAGTATATGATATGAAAACATGGAAAGCATGAAAGTAACAAGTAGGCACATGTGTTTCACCCCAAAACGTTTGAAAAACAGTAAAAGAGGGGACTATGTAATCACTTGAGGGTTCTTAGAAGTCTTGTACAACAACCAAGCAAAGCTAGAGGGATCACGGAATCAAACGGCACCTAATATAGATAACTATGTAAATAAACGGATCTAAATCGGAGGATCGGATAAAATGAGGTTTCGTAAACCAAATGAGTGTAGGGACTCATGTAATATGGTTTACCAAAACCTACATTCTAAAACGAAACCTAACCTAAGTGCTTACGACCCATTACGACTCGTTAAGGTAGCTTACGCCACTTTAACGCGTCGTTCGCGTAAAACGCGTTCGGAACGCCTAACTAGTCCTATGACAAGTATTATATGCCTTAATATGTCCAATGATGTTACCTAATCAGTTTATATGTAAAAATTTAGGTTACATATGCTTAAAATGAATTTATGCGTAAAAAGGGAATTTTGGTCATTTACCTAAGGCATATAAACTACCTATCATACAACTACTTAAACGAAGTGACCATAAGGTATAACCTCGGAAGGTTATTCCCTATACAACTATGGTCACCTAATGTGTTTGGTCGGATCCTAATGATCGACCAAACGGATCGGGTTCGAAAGTATAAGCGGTTGTTTAGACCGCTTACCTTACGACCCTACATAAGCACTAAACCTAAAATGACGAGCTAAACATGTTAAAACATGCTTAACGAGGTTTGAAAACAGGTTTGGTATCAAAACAAACGGTTTTGATACCTAAAAGTAGTTTGGTTACAAAATACGCAAGAATAGGCATTTTGGCCGAAACTACGACTCGCCACTATGCCTAGATAACGTGGTAATCAGTAGGTATAGTCACAAGAGACTAAAACCATCGTGATTACGCTCACGTTATGAAGTTCAAACGAAATTCATGTTGACCATAAAATGGTCAAAGCAGAAAGTCAAACACAGTTTGACTTTCACGCGAAAAAGAACGAAAGAGGACTTACAAAAGGTCCAAGAACGGAAGTTTGACCCGATTATTCTCAGGTATGAAGTGAAAGCACTTCAACTTAGAGAGCAATCAGATCAAGGTGTGAAGAATGCAAATGAGGAAGGTGGGTATTTATAGTTTTTGCACAACCGTTAAGATCATTCATCGTAAAACGAGCTTCGATCTCATCAGTACACATGTGCCCATGGTTTTTTTGAAACCATGGGAGCCCCTAGTTTCATTAAAACCATATGAAAATGAGGGGAACAGCTGGAACAAGCTGGAATTTAGATTTTTCATTTTGGTCCCTTCCTAAGATAACTATGGCAGATTGTCAATTTTGGTCCCTGAATGTGCAAAACATGGTTTTTGATGCAATTTTGACACGTTTAAACCCCATTAATCCCATTTCAAGGCTCTAAAATGAAGTTAAAGTATATGGAACATGAAACATGCTCAAAAATATCTCGGATGTCGGTTCGTTTGGTCGTACAGTTGCGTTGTTCTGTTAATTACGATGAAACACAAACGAATGCGAAAAATGATCCAAATTACGCGACGAATGGAATTTTATCATGCCAATCACTAAAATAAAATATTTTAATGATTACATAAAGTTTTGGATGTCCGGATGTATTCAGAACGTAAGATATGCGCGAAAATGCAAACTTATGCACTTTTTGACGCTTTTAGTCTCTGAATGACCAAAACGTTTATTTTAGCACACCGAACCCCTCAAAGCCTATTTATAAGCTATGTAAAGGATATTTAGGGTATGTTTAACTTATGGTCATGTTCCGGAATGTTCGTTATAGAACAAATCGGCATACTTTCGCAGTTTGTCGAAATTAGTCCCTGTAAGCGAATAAACTTGATTTCGCCACACCAAACCCTCCAAAACTTATTTCCATGGTTGTAAAACAAGGTTTCCAAGGCCGATCACTCTCCGAGTAGTCGCTACAAGGTAGGCTGCCGATGCGACTTTCTCTAACTCCGCCTAATTACTCGGAATCGATCAAACGCGGTCAAACTCGGCCAAAATCGGATCTAGTAGGTCAATTCAGGACGAGTTTGACTTAAAAAATAATAAAACATAATTTATATGACTATCATATAAAATAATGAATATCATTTTCATGTATTTTGTTATAAATATTTGTAAATTTATGTTGTTAAACATATATTTAATTTCCGAAAACTAATTTCTTTATAATTTAACATGTCCGAGTACTCCCCGAGTACTCTCCGCCTATGCCGAGTACTCTCCGCCTATGCCGAGTACTCTCAACTCTCCGGTCGACCGACTAGGGAGCGCCTAACGACTTTTGCAACCATGCTTATTTCTAAGTTATGTAAAGGTTATTTAAGGTATGTTAAGCCTATTTCACTAATCCAGAGTGTTCGTTGCATTAATCTGGTTATATTTACGCATCAGTGCGCGTATAACCTTCCAGAAAGCGATTTTAAAGCTTGAAATCGAACATGAATTGATATGTGCAAACAATACACGTATTTTTACAAATCCCAAGTATGAAACACAATATTTCATAAATTTGGTATTTGTTTGATGGTGGCAGATAGGGCTGTAAACGAACCGAACGTTCAGCGAACAGTTCGTGAACCGTTCGGCGGGAAGTTCGTTTATGTTCGTTCGTTTAATAAACGAACGAACATGAACAAGAAATTTCGTTCGATTAGTTAAATGAACGAACATGAACAGAGGTCTCGTTCATTCAATTGTGTTCGTGAACGTTCGGTAAGGTGTTCGTGAACATTCGTTGATTTGCGTTCGTTTATGTTCGTATTATTTTAATTGAAGATCTTTGTACTTTCTTATATTTTATTTGTACTTTATATATTATTAAACTTTTATTTATTTTATTACCCTAACAATTAAACTAAGAAACCCACTTTCACCTTGTTTATGCATCATTTCCCTTTCATTTCTCATTATTTACATCGGCGAATACGATCGACCTCCGTTCCATAATAAGGGATTCAAGTTCGAGTGCTACTCTCTGGGCCATCTATCTTTATCCTTCGTCGTGTTCGCCAAATTTATTTGTGTTCGTTTGTGTTCGTGAACCGTTCGCGAACACGATCATTTCCTTAATGAACGAACACGAACATAAAATCTCGTTCGATAAGTGTTCATGAACCGTTCGTGAACACATTTATTTCCTTAACGAACGAACACGAACAAGGCCTTGTTCGTGTTCGTTCGGTTCGTTTACAGCCCTAGTCGCAGAGGCACAGGTGTCACAGGTGACGCTGGGTATTGTCACGTTTATTGTATGTAAGTGTCGTAATAGGCGTGGATTGTCTATACGTGTTGTGTTATCGCGTATTATGGCGTGTTATGGTGTATTATGTCTGTACTTGTCGTATTGTTCCGTATTTATGGCGTATTATGTCTCTACTTGTCGTATTGTATCCATTAAACAAACAAAAAACACTTGAAATTATAACAAGTCAAAATTTCATAATTTTTGAAAATTATATAATAAATCTTATATACGATTCTATAGTTTATTATATTATACTATACTACAACTATAAACATATACGAGATCTATACTATACATATAGGTCTATATGAGGTCTTATACTACACCTATACTATACATATATTACATCTATTCTACACTATACCTATACCTATACTACAACTATAAGCATATACGGGACCTTTACTACACCTATATGCTCATACAAGACCTATACTTTACCTATACTATACGATACATGTACCAAACTTATACTATACTATCTTTTTAGTCACACATAGAAAAAAACAATAATATACCATAAATGTTAAGTAGAGTTCTTCGGGTGGAGAGTTACTTTAAACCGACTCCCCACAAAAGTCAATTTTGTTAGGAGAGGTATGTCTTCGATTGCCAATGATTGTATAGAGTATAAATTTTTTAAATATATATATATACATGGTAGGGTTCCAGCGTGAACAACCTCTCAAGAGTGAACTGCGTGAACAGAACTGGACCCTTGATTTCCTTTTTAGTTGTTAAGGGTAGGATTGTAATTATATAAAAAATTAGATTTAAATCATTATTTTAATAATTAAATTAAGTTACATCTTTCCTATTTTAAATTCATTATCCACATTATGTTTTATTTATTAATAAGATAATTATCAAAACAAACAACAAATCACCAGATTTCAATTTTAATTTTTATTTCAGATTTCATCACCAGAATTCAAATTTTGATTTTTAAGATCCACGAAACCTTCATATTTCAACGCTATACACATGTGTACATCACATTAAAAACAGAGGAAAATCATAATACATATGTGTACTTCGCATTAAAAACATAGCAAAATTAAAAAATTGAACAAAAAACTCAGCAGCTAATACTTTGCATAATTCACAAGTGTACATCAAGAACTTTACACATTCAACACACAAAAAAATATGAGATATCACAAAAACAAACGTTATACACATGTGTACATCGCATTAAAAACAGAGCAAAATCAGAATACACATGTGTACATCGCATTAAAAACAGAGCAAAGTCAGAATACACATGTGTACATCGCATTAGAAACAGAGCAAAGTCAGAATACACATGTATACATCGCATTAAAAACAGAGCAAAAACAGAATATATATGTGTACATCGCATCAACTTCAATCTAAACATCTCTACAACATAAAAGAACTAGAATAACTTATCAAACTGACATTCAAGTTGGAAAACATTAAAAAAGACAATCTCTTGAGCAGAATAACGAGAATCACAATCATGATTTACTTTCTTTTTAACACACCCACATAAGATCACATTAACCCACATAAAACCAACAAAATGCACAAACACAAAACACTAAATCACCACAAAAAAATCCACAAAACATACCGAGAGAAATCGAGAGATCCGGCTTTTTTTCTTCGATTATGGCGATGCAGCGATCCGGCTTTAAACCAACACCTATTTTTTTCTTCGATTCCGGCGATGCAGCGATCCGACTTTTAATCGAGAGAAAAAAGAGGTATTCGTTCTTCGTTTCCGTAATCTGGATTTTGTGTTACGTTTTCTCTTTCAAGTAAATCGAGATGATTGCAAATTTTACGCATTACGTTGATTCCGTAAAGTGAGTTTCTTTCTCCGTTGTGGTCGGCGATCATCTAGACGCACAGAGAGAAAGAGTACTCCAGTGATCGATTTGGATCTGAAAAACAAATTGCGGCTGAGGCCGCTGTTTCGTCGGATGCCGCCACCAAGAGTGGTGGCCGGCGATCATCTATAGGCACAGAGAGAAAATGGATCTGAGTTTTTTGTTTTAAAAGGGAAATCAAAAGATTTAAACAAACCTATAGATAATTAGGGGATTTAATGAAATAAGAGAATATGGAAACAATCTAGTTTTCTGATTTTAAATAACCAATTAATCTAATTACACTTTTACCCTTTTGATTTTAATAAAACAATAAAAACTAACCTAATAATTACAATCATGCCACCCATTCAAAATATAAAGATCATAATAATCAATGGTCCAGATCAGTTCACGCAGTTCACTCTTGGGATTTTGTTCACGTTTGAACCTAATCCTATATATATATATATATAGGGAGCCGCTAAAATGAAAACCACCTCCAGTTGTAAGAACCGCGAGAACTGTTTTGGACGAATGAGAGGTTGACACCTCATTAAGCATGTGAGGTTATTTTAGGGGTATTTTCGTAATTCAGCCACAAGTGTCAAATCTTTTTCTCTCTCTCTATCAGAAAAAGCAGTGCATTTAATTCGAATGTGTTCTCTCTCTTCCCAACAGACCATTTAAATTTAAACGTGTCTCTCTTTTCCATATCATAATCTCTAATCTCTCTCTCTCTCTCTCTTGCTTGCTCAGTTTTCACCAAACACCCATACCAAAGGTTTATGATGGTTGTAGGTGGATGACGGTGGGTGGTTGGAGAAGACTGTTGGTGGTTGTTCGACGGTGGTCGGCGTGGAAAGAGTGACGGTGACGGTGGTGGTGGTGGTGGTCGTAGAGATCGGTGATGGTGGTGGTGTGGGGTAGAGGTGGGGTGTCGGTGTTGGTGGTGGTGGCATTGGGTTTTTTTTTATGGTGTGGGGCAAAGGTGGGTGACGGGGGAGAAAGAGAGATCCAGCAGTGGGGTTGGGTGGAGGGTTTGCTAGTGGTCGGAGAGGTGGCGGTGGTGTTGCAGGTGGCGTTGGTGGGAGGTTGTGGTCGGCAGCGGAAGACGGTGATGGAGGTGGTGGTCGGTGTTTTGCATGCTCCGGTGACCAAGTCGCCGCCGGCAGTGGAGTGCGCTCCGGTGACCAAGTCGCCGCCGGCAGTGACGCCGCCGGTAGCTCTCCCCCTTTCTGCCTCGTCTCTCGTTCTTTTCATTATTTTTTAAGAAGCTCCATTTTTTCTTGATGTTTTGCTATGGTGTCGGGTCAATCTGATTTTTTGTGGTTTGTGGTTGATTTAGAGAAATTGTTGATTTTTCTGGTTGAAAACTTGATTATGTTTATTTTTGTGGGTGAGAACTTGATTTAAGAGAAACTGTCAATTTATGTGATAGAAAACTCTGATTTAGAGAAACTGTTGATTTGTGGTGCCGGTGGTGCCCGGCGGTGCCGGTGGTCGATTGAAGTGTGGTTTTGGATTTTGTGGCGCTGATGATGCAAAAAAAAAAAAAAAAAAACGCATATTGTGATGACGATGGCGCGGCCAGGACGGCGGAGGGTAGGTTTTTTGAACCTGCAACCCCACTTTTGCGGCCTTTTGATTATCGGATAATCTGAGCCAAACCCCGTTTTTTTTCGAGATACACTTTGTTTTGATGTTGTTGGTTTTTTATTTTTTTCCTCCTAGTCGGTGATGATAACAATATATCTGAGACATCTCCCGAGTTTGCGACTTCTGGGTGCGTTCGTTTGTGCATAAAAAAGTTTTTGTAAAAAAAAAAAGTTAAACCGTAAACTTTTTAACGTAAACCGTAAACTTTTTAACGTAAAACGTAAAACGTAAAAAGTCTTATGTAAAACGTAAAACGTTTTACGTAAAATGTAAAACGTTAAACGTAAAACGTTAAACGTAAAAAGTTTTACGTAAAACGTTAAACGTAAAAAGTTTTACGTAAAACGTTAAACGTAAAAAGTTTTACATAAAACGTAAAAATTTTAACGTAAAATGTAAATCGTAAAAAGTTTTACGTAAAACGTGAAATTTTTAACGTAAAATGTAAATTTTTTTACGTAAAACGTAAAAAGTTTAACGTAAAACTTAAAACGTAAAAAGATTAAAAAGTTTAACGTAAAACGTAAAAAATGTAAAAAACGGCGGGTTAATAAAACGTCAAAAAAACGGCGCGTTTAAAACGACGTGTAAAAAAAACGTGACGGTGTGTAAAAAAACGTGTAAGAAACGGCGCGTTAAAAAAACGTGTGAAAAACGACGCTTGAAAAAACGGCGCGTAAAAAACGTCGCGTTCACAAAATGACGCTTGAAAAAGCTCGGCGTAAAAACGGCGCGTTAAAAAAACAACGCTTGAAAAAACCCGGCGTGCAAAAAACAGCGTGAAAAAACGGAGCGTAAAATGGGTCATAAAAAAACGCGTGTAAAAAACGGGTCGTAAAAAAACGGGTTGTAAAAAAACACGCGTAAAAAACGGGTCGTAAAAAAACGCACGTAAATTTTTTTTATCAAAAAATCTGATTTCAAATTGTTGTTTAATAAAAAAAATCTGATTTAGAAAATAACAATTAATTCAAATAGGACAAAAATGTAATAAAAACAATAAAATTAATAAGACAAAAAAACAAAATTACTTAAATACTCTTTTAGATTAAAATATTAAAAATATAATAAGACAAAAAGAATTTAATATTACTTTTAACTACTTTTAATCTCATCCATCCATTTTGGAAATCTAATGGCCAGAAAGTGGTTCTCACGGTTCTTACATCTGGAGGTGGTTTTAATTTTAGCGGTCCCCTATATATATATAGGGTGGGGTTCTAGAGTGAACGCTAGTGTATTTGCGAACTGATTGAACAAATCCTGGCCATTAATCTACACACGTGTATGGCCAGGATCTTATCATCAAATCGTAAAATACACTAGTGTATTTCAACATCAAATCCTGGCCATTGATCTACACACGTGTATGGCCAAGATTAGTTCACTCAGTTCGCAAGCTATACTAGTGTTCACTCTTGAACCTAATCCTATATATATATATATATATATATATATATATATAGGGTAAGGTTCATGCGAGAACCGCGAGAACCAATGTGAACACAACCTAAAATAGCTAAAAAAACCTAACCCCCCCCCCCCCCCCAAACCTAACCCCCAAGCTAAATGCTAAAAACTAAAACCCCCAAATCTATAAAAAAAAATTCTAATTTTTTTTAATGTTTTTATGTTTAAATCGCTACTTTTAGTAGCAAAAAAATTAAAATTAAAAAAAAATTATATTTTTTTTTTGCTACTAAAAGTAACGATTTTAACATAAAAAATATTAAAAAAAAATAAATTTGTGTGATTTTTAGCTATTTTTAGGCATTTTTTTTGTGTTCACATTGGTTCTCGCGATTCACGCAATAAGGCGTGGTTCCTAACGGATCTTTGTCCTATATATATATTAGAAAACTTTGTTAAAATATAAGAAAAAAAACTAATCTAATATGACCCGTATAGACCTATACGACCCGTATAGGTCTAGTCAACCCGACAAAATCTAACACATCAGTCTTTATTGGAAATTGAAAAGGCTATACGACCCGTTTGTCGATTTAAGGATTAAGGTTCTGCTAATAATACGTCCCATAATAAAAATAAGTTAGAAAAATCAAAACGTTTAATGAAAGTCAGTTGTGAACATTTTGATTATTAAATATCAAAAGGAAGACTTTTGTACAGGTCTAAAGTCAATTCAATTATATTAACATTAAAAGTAGTTGACCGAAATTTTACAGTTTGCTTCGTTAAATGGCTATGGACGAGATGATGTCCTGATTCCAGTGTGAAGATTACTAGGGAGATTAATATAAAATTTTATGGTTGAGACTTGAGATTAGAAATTATGTTCTAGCAAGTAACCCAACCTCGGTTCGTTTACAAACCAAGCTGATTTCGAAAGAGGTTTTTTTTTTTTTTTTTTTTTATTGGACATGGGCCACTTAGCATCCATTGAAGGGAAAGCGTCCAACGTTATTCATGGGCTGAATATTGATGGTGTTTGGGTGTCGAAGCCTTCGTTGGTGAAGAAGGAGATTTTCAGATTCTTTAGGGATAAATTTGTGGATCCATATGCGACTCGGCCTCGCCTTATCTGCCCAGGCATTAAACGAATTTCGGAGGTCGAAGCTCAGGAGTTGGAGGCCCAGTTCACGCGGTAGGAGATTAAAAGTGTTGTTTTCGATTGCGGGGATGACCGAGCTCCGGGCCCAGATGGGATAAATTTTCATTTTGTCAAGCATTTCTGGTCTCTTCTCGAGGACGATTTCCACAACATTTTGGCTGAATTTTACGAGACTGGGGCGATTAACATGGGTTGCGGTTCTTCGTTTATTGCCTTAATTCCGAAAGTCAAAGACTCTCTTGGTTTAAAAGATTATCGCCCAATTAGCTTAGTTGGTATCATCAACAAAGTTATTTCGAAGCTTTTGGCTAACAGACTTAAAAAGGTGTTGGATTCTATCATCTCCCCGACTCAATCCGCTTTCATTGGTGGTAGGCATATTTTGGACGGCCCGTTAATCATTAACGAAATCTAGAATTGGGTTAAAAAGGTGAAGAAGAAGGTTTTTTTCTTCAAAATTGATTTCGAGAAGGCTTACGATAACATCAACTGGAACTTTGTGGTGGATATCCTTTCTCAAATGGGATTCTCTAGTAGGTGGTGCACGTGGATCAAAGGTATTATTTCATCGGCTAGAGCTTCGGTGTTGATTAATGGCGCTCCTACGTTTGAGTTTAAGTGCCACAAAGGCATGCGTCAAGGGGATCCGATATCTCCTTTCCTTTTCGTTATTGTTATGGAATCTCTGTCGTGTATGATTTCAAAGGCTTGTGACTTTGTTAAAGACGTGGATCTCCCTTATGACGGTCCTTCTATTTCTCATTTGTTCTTCGCTGATGATGCCATTATCCTCGGGGAGTGGGACAAAGATATTATTCTTAATGTGGTTAGAATTCTGAAGTGCTTTCACGCGTGCTCCGGTTTGCACATAAACTTCGGCAAATCAAATATTTTCGGGCTTGGTGTGAATAATTGCGAGATCGATGATATGGTTGTGTTAGTCGGGTGTAAAGCGGGAGTATTTCCTTTTAAATATTTGGGTTTGACGGTTGGGGCGAATATGAATCGGATTAATAATTGGAGACCGGTGTATGACATTTTTGAGAAGCGCGTGTCTTTGTGGAAAGCTTCGTTACTTTCCATAGGGGGCAGAGTCACTCTGATTCAGTCCGTTCTTGAGAGTCTCCCAACTTATTTTTTGTCTTTATACCGTGCTCCTGCTAAAGTAGTGGATGATTTGGAAGGCATTATCAGAACGTTTCTCTGGGGGTTTGTCTAGTGTGAAAAAGCTTCATTGGGTTGCTTGGGATAGGGTTGATTCGCCTATGAAGATGGGAGGGCTTGGCTTACGTAAACTCAAGGAGGTTAATTTAGCTCTTCTCTCTAAGTGGGGTTGGAGATTCAAATAGGAGAAGGATAATTTGTGGGTTAAAGTGGTTAGTGCTATTCATTCAGGTTGGCTTACGTAAACTCAAGGAGGTTAATTTAGCTCTTCTCTCTGTTGCTGCTGTCAAGAAGCTTATTGACGAGAAGGACTTTAGTAGCTGCTATGTTCTGGAATCGTGTTTTTGGGTTCCGATAAAATGCAATGTTTTTATTTGGCCGGCGGAGTTAGATCGGATCCCTACTATGGAGGCTCTTGCCAGAAGGGGGGTGATGGTGGAGGACACCGAGTGCTGCTTCTGTAGTTCGGGATTGGACTCGGTCTCACATTTATTCACTTCGTGTCCGTTTGCGTCAAACCTTTGGGAGAAGATCAGTCTTTGGTGTCGGGTGCATAGATTTTTTGTGTTTTCTTTTAGAGATTTGATTGAAGTTCAGAACTCCGGTTCAAGAAAGGAGTCGGAGAAAAAGGCGTTGCAAGGGGTTATCTACACGGATTGTTGGTTGTTGTGGAAGGCCAGGAATAATTTTCGGTTTAATGGCAAGAGTTGTGTGGAAGAGATTTTTTGCGAGGTTAGGCCCGTTAGCTTCCTTTGGTATAAACATAGATGCAAGAAAGGATTGTTAGTTTGGGCGGATTGGTGTAAATTTGTGAATATGTAGTTTTCTTGTTTTTGTTGGCCGGCCCGGTTTTCGGGTTGGTGTGTTTCTAGTGAAGTTCTCGTTTCAAAAAAAAAAAACATCCATTGAAGGGACTTGGGATATGCATGTAGCCCAATATTACCAAGGTGTTTGAAATGATGTCCCTCTCTCAAAGAGGTGAGAATTTAAGTTTCATTATGGGCAAAAGATGTAATTTAGGAGGAGTAGTTGTAAGGTGTGTGCGTTTGCCGTTAAATTAAAAAAACCGGAAACAGATCCCGAGTGTTACCAGGAGGCTGGCTCCTTGAAATCGCCAAATACGACAAATTCAGACTGTTATAGCACACATCGAGTACGGTAGGGATCAATGCTCTAGCATCATACTGTCATGTTTGTATAACATGATAAAATCATAAGATCTTCATTCAAAAAGCAAATCCCATTTCTTTATGTTACAGTTATATGTACACATCACATTAGCACAAAAAACACCATGTCTCTGAAGAAATTATAGTCAAAACCAAATCACATTATTCCCACACTACTAATTAAGAAACACACTAATCTTCACTTGTTACTTTTTTTCTTTCTCCAAAGTAATTTCCTCAGCATTCCACCCTTTTTCTTCTTACTCGGTACAATAGACAGAAAATTTACCAAGGCTTCTTCATCTTCTTGATGTTTAATTCCATTTACACTCAAAAACCTCTGTGGGGATATCACTTTCACATCCTTAGCATTACCATCCATGACCGCCGGTGATGTTATGGTACGCGTAATCTCTTTGGGCTTTTCTTCGTCGTCCGCCTTCATTTTGTCCAGTAGAGAGACCCGCTGGTGGTTTGTTTTAGCGGTTATGGGTGGTGGTGTTGGCGGTGGGGATTCATAAGTCGGGTTAGAAATAAGTCGTTCTGGGACGGATGTGTTTCTTGGTGAAGCTAACGCCTTTAACTGTTTCCCGAGGCTTAAAATGGTTTCTTGGCACTCGGCTAGTTTTTCTGAAGCGGCTATCATTTCAAGCTCCTGCATCCGTTTTTGAGTATGATAAATTTATAACCGGGAAGAAATGAAAGATAATTGCAAGTCGTAATATGAAGTGGAACTTACACTTTGAAGCCTCTTTTCATCATTGTCTAACTCACAGTTTTGTACGTCTTCTTTAATGGTGCTGAAATAATAGCAATGAAGTTAGTCGGATTACATTTGAAAAGGTTTCAAAAAAGTTAACAGGTTTTCTAATAGATGGAAACGAAAAATTTACCTTTCTGGCATGATCAGCGTGGGTTCATCAATACTTTCGGCCTCCATTTCTTCACTAGTTATTATTTTACATGCATCATTATAATCACCAATGGCCTCAATGAGTTGTTCATCAAGATCTTCTTTCACCTTCATCTCTACATTCATTTGATCTTCAATTATATCCTTCTGCTGCTTTAGCAACTCAACCTCCACTTTCAGACCATCAATCATTTTCTCTGATTCCTCGAGTTTAACAATCATACTCTCGCTCTTACTAATTTCAGATTCGAGTTTACGTTCCAAATCCATTTTCGCAAGTTCCACTCTTTCCAGCTCATCTTTCAGATTCTTCGTTTCTTCCTTCAGTTGCAACTTATCCGCTTCATTCTCGTTCTGAGTTTCGTCCCAATCAAAACGCTTCTCCATTTCATGCCTCATGCTAGACACATCTTGAAGTGAAAAACAGTGGTTGACTATCCATTCAAGAGTCAAAGTCAACTCTTTGGTGAAATTTTCCAACTCCGCTTTCCCACTAAGCAAATTCGCACAACTCTGAAGAAACGTCTCTAAAACCGCACCAAGCTCGCTAGTTTTCCACTGAAGAACACGAACCGTGTATCCCGTTGGTGTTTCCAAACTATCATCCTTCCCACACAATCTGAGGCCTTCAATTAGGTCAATCAGCCTCTCGATCGATCTGTTCATATCAGAACCGAACACTTCATTGCTCATAGATTTACGGGGATTTTCATCGCCTTTTTGTGTGAGAGCAACTGTGATATCTTCAATCACATCGTTAGAACGTCGTTGTGTGATTCTAGAATGTTCCGAAATCATTTTTGATATATTTTCAACCCAGTCCGAGTGATTTTCCGACACGAGATTAGAAGTTGTTAACGGTTTCTCAACAGAAACTATTGCCAACTTTTCCATCTCGACAAAATCATCCATCAGACCGATATCCGAAGCCTCAACCGTCTTGCAAGATGGGGCCCACGATTCAGCCATACTAGCCTTTTCATCACTACCTATGTCAGAAGATGAAACAAGTAGCGGAAAATCATGATGCATGACAAGACTCCTAGAAGTTTGACTTTTTGACTGGTCGATTGTATTTCGGTTGATGAATTCCTTAAGAACTCTGTTCTCATCTTCTAGTGTGCACAACTGTTCAGTTAGAAAGTTAATTTGTTTCTCCGAAGTTTGGTCAAACGGGTTTGACTTTCTTCTAGAAGTTTCTGTTGGATCTCTTCCCAGCATTTCAACTTCATTCTTCATTTTCGCCAGAGCAGCGGGGCCCGGCAGCCGTTTTCGTACAAGGATCCGTAGTCTTTGCGCTTCGGTTTCCAGCTTTGCGATCCTTTTCACACTCTCAAGGTGTTGTTTGTGTGCCACGTCAGCAGCTCGTCGGTTGAAATCTCTCTCTTCATTCCTGATCTCCAGCTCCTTCTCCAGCACTCTAACTTCATAACTTAACGAAGCGTTATCTCTCTGCGTTGACTCCAATTTACTCATAACCGCACTTAAATCGGAATCTAACTGACACCTGGCTGCGTGTAGTTCATCAATTGTTTTTTCTTTCGATAAAAGAGCATTCATTAACTGAGTATTCTCAGAAGTTAATTTGGAAAGACGTTTATTAGATTCTGATAACTTTTCTTCTAAAGCTATTCTCGTTTTTTCATATTCTCGTGATGTTTTCATCACCGCATCATGAATCCGATTTTCCTGTTCTTCACGAACGAAACGAAGCTGCTGCATACACTCCTTTAATGCTGCGTCCACGCCGTATAACCTCTCCTCACTGGCTACCATCTGATGCGTTGTTTTCTCCAGTTCCTGCTTTAGTGCTAAAACCTCCGCTTCCGCCTTTTCCCATCCTGTGTATCGTTCAGTCAAAACCAAAGGTAACGTCAGTTGTATAAAAACGTATTTTTATACGTGGAAAATGTTAATAAACCGTAAATGACCTAGAATGGCTTCTCGTGCAATGTTTGTCTGTTTCTTTGCCATGTCATCTTTAGCATTGATTTCAGCAAGCGCTGTCGAAAGCTTCTCGTTTGTAATATTCAAGTTTCTCTCAAGTTCAGCCTCATAGGCCAAAATTCCCTGCAACTAAATATTAGAGTGTTGTTATAAACACATACAAAGTCGATTATAAATGAAATTAACAACAAATGCAAGTATAAAAAAATTTAAGTATTTCCATTTAAATTCAAACTATACAATCATATGTTTGAAATTAGAAATTAAAATGTATCGTAAGTTTTTAACTACCTCATCTTCATTCCCTCTTCCCGCCTTGTCAGCTGCAATCATCGTCTTCTCAATTGATTTTTTCTTCCAAAGCCATGATTTGTGCTCCGTCATTTTAAAAAAAAAGTCTTTGTGCTAAATAATGTACGAGTAAACTTATATTACATAGGACCTGCAATATACAGACCGAACACTTGTTACGTCAATATGTTAGGTAAACAGTAAACACACAAACTCAGTGCCAATAATGTGCTAATTGTATATGTTATTTTATAGCTTTGTAAGAGTATATGCTTATTATATAGTGACAGTTACATGTTAGGTTGAATGGTTTCATTCAAGTTATTTTCTAAGCTAGTTAGCCTATCTAAGTTGCTTCATTTTCTGGCAACTCTATGTTAACAGCAGAAGTGATATTTTTTATAAGACTTATAAAACACAGCTGATGGTGTGATAATTTTCATTTCTTTTCAGTAAAAACAAATATTTTTTGTTGTCAAACAATAGATACAATCTACATACATGATTAAGGGATAAAAGTCAAAGAGAGAGGCCTACTTTATGAAAAGTTAACTCATAAATGGTCAACAAAAAAGCTTGCAAGAGATGATTTGGAGTTTCTGCAGTGTATAACCTTACAATGCATCAATCCCACAAAATATCAAAATATCTTCTAGATGCATTTACCTACTATTATTATTATTATTGTTGTAAAAGTTCACATTATAAACCCATTAATGACTCACTGACTTAAATTCATGCTATGTGTGAACATCTGAAGGGGCCTAATAACAATAACACAAATTACAACTAATATGACCCCCACAAGGATTCATTCACATTATTAGGAGTAGGATCAAATACAAACCACATTTCGTATACAAATTGTAAGAACTATTTTAAAAGTGTCACGTGGCATCCAACCAATTATAGAGAAATGATAAAATAATATCCTTAATAATATCAGTTATATTAAATTCCCTATAAATATGTTAACAATCATTTAATTCTTTATTTAGATCTTCCTTTTGTTTTCAATGTGCTGATTAAGAAAAAGTACTGATATCATTCAAATATGTGCTAAAATCAATTATCTTGATTCATTTTCATGTGCTAATATAATTCAAAAGTGCTACTTTTATGTATGTATTGTTTTGGTATGTGCTAATTTAACTTTTTTTAAGTGCTAGGATCTATTCTTACGGTTTGTAAGATAAATATAGTTTGTACCGGAACCAACCCCCATTCACATTATTATACACACTTAATTCAGGCACAAGAGCTGAAATTAATCCATACCACAAGTCAAAAGTGTGTTCCTTACACAACAAATTTCAGCAAAATCAATAAAAAAAATCAGAGAAAAGTAGAATATAATCAAATAACTCAAAACTTCAAAATATTAACAAAATAAAATCATTAGATCAAACAGAAAAAATTAATGATCATGACCACTTTTACAATGACCCTAAAACTCAAATCTAAACTACAATATACAGTAAAGATAACCGAATCAAAAAAGGAGCATGCACATTGAAATAATGAGAATACATGAAAAAAAAAGTGAGTTGCGATCTTACCGACGGTCAACAGAGCAACAGGTGAAGAAAAATAAAAGCAGAGCAGAGATTAAAATAGTGGAGAAGAAGAAGCCACAAGTGGAGCTAGTTTCTAGAGAGAGAGAGTGCGTAAGTAAATGTTTATATGTAACACAGTCACACATAACATATTATATGTTTATATGTATATAGAGAGAGAGAATTGTATATCTTAATCTAATAATAATAGAGCAAGGGAAATTTATATAATAAGTTGAGAGAGGAGAGAGAGAGAAAGAGATCTGCGAATCGAGTAAATCTGACAAGTACGTGACGAGTCGGGCCGGGTGATCGGTTCGGGTGGAGAGAACTGTTTACGCGTCTATTGCTATTTGCTTTACGTCATTTGTAAATTTCCCCAGATATGGACAAATCAAATAAACCCACTAATCCACTATGGCACTATAGTTTAGACCGTGGGGTATGGTGGGGCATGGGTTGGGTTTGGATTGGGCATGAGTTGACACGTGGAATTGATGTCCCTCATCGCCTAGTGACGTGTCCGTAGGGTATGGCGGGGCGTGGGTGCACCGATTGGGTCGGCAGATTATTAAAAAAAAATATACAAAAGATTTATAAAATTCACACAACATTTATAAAAAAAACCTAAAATTTCATTAAAATTTTAAAAATTACATAATTTCTAAAAATTACAAAATAAAAAACCTAGAGCGTGAGGTAAATTTAAAAAAGGGCGATTTTGTCGAACGCCTTTCGCTCCTTGCCTCGAAACTCTATGTTCGCCACCGCACCCGGTACTCGTGGCTTAACTCGCCGCTCGGAACGGCTTCGTAGTAAGCCTTGAAACGATCGAGCATGGGCCGTAGCTCGCGCCATTTATGTTGGCACGCATTGAGGTTGTGGCGGTCGTGTCCGACGTTATGTCGGTACGTTGCGAATGCTTCCGGCCAATATCGTGTTTGGCCGGGTTGCCGCCCCTTCATAGCGTCAACGACGCTTGTGACGAGAGCCAATTCTTCCTCGTGGGTCCAAGATGCCATGTTCTTCGTGTTGGGGTAGCGGGTTCGTGGGATGAAGTGGGTAGCCGGTGGGGTAGCGGTGGATAGCGACGGTTTGGGATGGGGTAGCCGGTGGGGTTTGGGGTTACATTTATAGGGGATGTTGGGACCCGGGGTGACCGCTTGGCTTGGCCAAACGGTTTGAATTTAAAATTCAAACATTCAAACACCCGCTATGACATGGCGGGGACAGCGAATAGGAGGCCGCCAGCTCGGATGTCAAGACCGCCCCACGCCCGGCTTGAAACCCAAGCCCCAAGGGCCACGCCACAACCCAAGCCAACCCGGGGTGGTGGCTTGGGCGTTTTCCCCCAACACACGCCCCAACCCAAGCCCCATACCCCATAGTCTTAATATATCATGAAAATAATAATTTATTCTTACTGTTTCGCATTTATTTAAATTGATCATAGTAAGTGTATAGAAAAGTTTGTGTACAAATAACTTTAACATACTAAACGTACGAATAGCATGAACAAAATAAAAGTACATCGTGGTATTTTTATAATTATCTGCTTGTAGAGTAATTATCAAAATTACTCTACAAATGATACTGTATAGTAATTTTGTAAAAAGTTCTTATAAGATAATTTTGATCTTGTAGAGTAATTTTGTAAAATGTTCTTAAAAAGTAATTTTGATCTAAAACTATACCTCACCAAAAAAACCCCAAAAACCCTAACCCCCCCCCCATGTCGCAACCTCCGACCCCTACCCCGAGAGCGGGTGTCGCGTGACACAGAGCCGGTGGTATCGGTGTTTATTAATTTGGCAGTGGGATTTTTTTTAACATCAGGACCGTAGTTAGGAAATAATTTTTATCAGAGTTTAAACACCAAACTTTTATAAATAATAAATGGCATAAAACCAAAGTTTCAATTACAATACATTCGTAGGGATAAAACCCTAATTATTGAAAACATAGACTACTTTTTATTTAGGTAACTTTTATAGCCACTTCTTTAAGCCTTAGTGCTCTCCAGTTGGCTTCTATTAGCTTCACATTAAGTTACCTGAAACGCGTTTTAAAAAAGTTTTATCAGCAAGAAATGTTGGCGAGTGCATCCCAGTTTAATCAAAACAAGCTTTTATAACTTTACAGTATTAAGATTTACAATGTTTATATCTATCTAATTATTCAATACAGCATTGCTACTAGGCAACCTTTGTCCTCCGTGCTTGCGGTCATGCTACTATTCGCATTAGTAACGAGTGTCAAGTAATGTATACAAAACCCCACGTACTGATGATAATTGTAGAATCACAAAAACTTAATCACTGTAAGTATATTGATAAATATTTAGGGTTTTGTAAAATCTTTGAAACAGTGGCTCACAAATGGTGAGAAAAAGAGAATGTATTCACTTTGCTAACTTAGGTGTTACTGTAGCTTCCTGATGTTTTTCCTGGTTATTATCTATTAAAATTAAACAATGCACACGTGTTAGTAAGATAACCCAAATCACATTAGCCATACTACCGAGACAGAACTTGTAACACCCCGAAAACGGGTTTGGTAATCAAACCACATTAATACTACAGGACGGGTAAAATACAGTTAGTGGTAAAACTTACCCGGTAAATTTTAGGATTTAAATAAATAAATCTAATATTTATTAAAAGGATGAGAAATACTTG
The DNA here is from genome assembly GCA_030545235.1 of Helianthus tuberosus. Classification (NCBI taxonomy): domain Eukaryota; kingdom Viridiplantae; phylum Streptophyta; class Magnoliopsida; order Asterales; family Asteraceae; genus Helianthus; species Helianthus tuberosus. The sequence continues at coordinate 173,080,376 of CM060401.1, forward strand.
AGAAAGCAAAGTATATAAAAGGCCCGAGATTTAACGGGACTTAAAATAAAACGGGTTGTGAACAAGATAAAGTAACTAGGAAATAAATAACCTAGTACAAGTCTTGTAATTAAATGAAAGAACAAAATATCAAGTTATAAACCAAACTAAAGTTGAGGGGCTTATGTTGTTAAATTTGAAACTTAATAACATTAAACAAAAAATTAAAACACACCAAACACCCATTTTGGGGTGTCTGGTCGATCAAGAACACAGGGGGCGACCAAGACTCCCCTCACAACCCTAACTCTTGCATTTTCACCAAATTAAAGGCTCAAATCTGTTCCAAATTGAAATCCAATCATAGATTAGTGATCACCTCGGCGAAGAGATCATAAGGTATACAAATTTCACCATATAGCTCCATCTTGAATTTTAGATGAATTCATGAGAATCGAAATCTGAGCTTGCATGATCAAGTTTGGATGAAATTAGGGAATGAAATTATGTCTAGGAGTAAACCCTAGTCATTTACTTGTTGAATTGATGTTCAACCTTTGTGAATTTGTAATCACCCACTCATATGTCAAATGGGTTTTGTAGAATTATGTTAAACACTAGGATTATCTTTGTTAACTTAGTGTATTTGAGCTCTATGAAGCAAATCCAGATTTGTTGATATGAAGATTTGTCATGAACATGTGAAATGATGTTTAAATCTTGGTTAAATAGTTAGTCAAGAACTTGATTTATGAAAGCATGAAAATCATGCCCACAAGGTGTTTGCTAAAATGTCTAAACGAACACTAATATGTTGAAATTTTGAAAGAAACGTGTAATTGAATAATATGACAAATTGTGCGAAGTATGAACCGATAAGGGTTCAAAGCATAAAGTTAATCTAGACTTAATTGTGTAAATCATGTGATCAAAAGTAGTTAACTTTTGATAAGTTGAATTAATAAACAATAAGGTCGAACGGTAGTTTCGACATATAGAAAATACGTAAGGTGGAAAAGTTGTGATTATTAATGACTAATCTAACCACCTTTGAATGATGACGATAGTTTGACACTTAACGAGCAAGGTGGAGGCTTGGGAAGAAACGGGTCAAACGAATCAAGAAGGAAAAGAAAAGCGTAGCTCGGATACGAGGTAAGTTAAGCTTACGCCTTTTATTCTTACTACCAATTACTTATAATGCACGTCGGAATAAGTGGGAATGTCAAGAAACCATAAGTTATGGTAAAAAGGGCAAAAATGATAGAATGGTAATCTGGACATGAGTTAACGAATAAATAAAAAGGATTTGAAAGGACATCATTTGACATAAGTCAAAATGGGTCAAACAAAGCAAGAAATGACTTTTAAGCAAGATGAATTAAAAGAGTAAATCGGAATAGGTTAAAGGGATGAAATGGTAATTAAATACCATCTCATAATTATAATTAGTCACTTCGACTAAACGGGTCAAATGGTGTTGTTAATACCATTTATCAATAATATTTGATGATCGCTTGTTGAGTTTGTGATCACAGGAATTAACACATGTCTCGCATGGCTATTAATTAGAAATTAATAGCGAAAGGTATTCAAACGGGTCAATCTTATGACCCGAGCCAGGTACGCATGCTTAGAATTATAGTTAAAAGCGACATTTTGGTCAAATAATAGTAGAAGTCTTTCGTCGCATGAATGAATGGCTAAAATTGACCAAAAAGCCCTTGAGGGGTAAATAGGGCAAACAACTTTCAAAAAAGTTGTTTTGAAATAAGCGTCTTGTTTAAATTGAGTCTTTGGAATTGGGGATAGGATGTAACCCAATAGAAGCATGATTTAAGTCTAAAGATGTACTTAAATACCCTTAACGGGTCAAAATAAGCATACGAGCAAAAACGGGTTAAAATATATAAGAAACCCGCAATTAGAACTTAACATGGTAGAAAATATTGAATTGGAGTGGTTCATGTGAAATAATGATCAAACAAATATGTTTGTTTGATAAATGCGTAAACGGGTCAAAATTTTGTAAAAAGGTAATAAGCCGAAGGCATAAAAGTCTCAAAATTTATTAAGCCGGATGTCGGATTTTAACTCCATATGATGGAGAATCAAATTACAAACACGTAGGAAGAAACGGTGACAAGCGGATTGAAAGATACGAAAGTTTTCGTGTCAAAAACGGCAAAAAGGAAAGGACTGATGCAGGAGCCACCATAACTTACGGTGCCCACCGTAAGTTACGGTGGAGCTGAAATTGTTACGGTTGTAGCCTACTGAGTTACGGTGGGGGAATTTTCATACAGGAGCCACCGTAACTTACGGTGTTCACCGTAAGTTACGGTGGAGGCCAGTTTGTAAACCTTGTTTTTGGATCAAGAAATTAACGTTTGGATTTCCTTCCTTTATCAATATATTGTCTTGTACCGTTATTTAAACTATCAATACTAACATTTAAGCTGGTATTGATCGTAGGTGAATGTTGGGAGTCCCGGATGAAGATCAAGCGTCGAGCAAGAACCGAACACATGTTAAATGAAGCTTCCGCAAGTTGTTTCGTCGTTATTCTAAAACGATGAATTAAATTATACTATGTTGTTTTGCTTCAAGTTAGAAAAGTTTTAATAAACCCGTATTTTAGCATGAATGTTTAAATATAAATACTCAGTAATTTGTGATTATTTACGGAAATCGCTAAATAAATTTTTGGTTGTTACAAGTTGGTATCAGAGCGTTGGTTTAAGAGATTCAAGTATGGTGGGAAAACTATGCTTGGACTTAAACCTTATGCTCTTGATAAAGATCGGTGTTCGGTTCAAGGCTTGATCGCAAATCCGGTAAGTACAAGTATGTCAATGAATTAGAATGATTAAAGTGTTGAGATCAACTTACAGGGATATCGCGTAATACACGTTACCCCAGTCAAATCGATAAATGATAGATACAGTTAATGAATTACATGCGTTGACACGTACAGTAAAGAGCCTTGTATTACAATACGGGCGTTTATTAATGTCGAAAATTACTAACTTTTGTAAATATTTAGTTGAAGGACAACCGCATCTGAAGATGACGCGAGTTGAACGAATTAGGGATATGACGGTGGAACGATCCGAGGTATGACAAGCAGAGCATACTTATTAAGGAACTAAATCACGTGACGATCGCGAACAAAGTTAGCGGCAAGAGAAGCCCGTTAGGACAAGCATTACCAGGTGCACGCTTTTAAATTAATCGCACAAGTAGTAATATGCAACTAACGCGTAGGGGATAATGGTTGCATATGTCTGATAAAACCTGAATAGGATATCTATTCAGGATGATGTTTCCAAGAAAAGTTTAATAGAAACATGTGTTATTCATGATGATGAATAACAAGGAAATAATAAGATTAGTTTATATGGAAACTTGGACGGGGGGTAATTGTCCAAGTGGGAAACTCTCAATATAACACTATTGAGAAAGGTAGCGATCACATTAACGAATGTGATTATATAATAGTTCGATAGAAAAGAAAAACATTTTATATGTTCGAATGTAAAACTAGTAAAACTAATGATTGTTGTTTTGCAATTAAATAAAGTTTTACTAAATGAAATTAGAAGTATGAAATAAATAGAGGCATTACTTACATAGGGGGGTGATGTGAAAGCTATAAAAAGGTCATGTGTGTCATGTGTTGATCGCTTACTCTGGCCAAGTAAGTAGTGGCATATGATACCATGAACTTCTTGTAGCAGACACATTTACGTCCGATGTAGTAAGGGCGGGATGATTGGGACTAACTTAAAAGGTACCCAAATAAACCAAATAAGCAAGACGTTTGATAATAAACGTAGACGCAAGTCGGATGACAGAAGCGTATTACGTTCGAGTAAAGAGCCCGAGAGAAGGGACAATGATCAAAGTAAGAGGAAATACAGACCAACTAATGAGAATGCTAAGGCATAAAGATAAAATTTGACAGTCATAAGTGATGAAAATTCACACAGACAATTCAAAGGGGTAGCATAAAAGAATAAAAGACTTGACTAAATAAAAGCAATGGATTTCGCTAAGATGATCAAATAAAATTAAGATGATGTCTAAAACCATATAAGAATGGTTACTTGATGATGACTTTGGTAAAGATACCCGATAGATGGGTAGGATTTTGAAAGCATGCGTAAACCAAGGGATGGGTACGTGAAATAGAAAGTCAAAGGACTCGGATTAAGAGTCATGACTAAAAGACGATGAGAATTTGCAAACAGAAATTTTGATAACTATGTTCAACTATTCTAAAGTTGAACGGGTCGAATAAAGAATGAAGTGTGACGTTCGTGAGTAATGAAATCACACACGAATAAATCAAACGAGATAAATATATATATAAAGCTCGGTAGTGCAAGTAAGTGCAAATCGAATAATGGAAGCACGAAATAATAAAGAACCCAGGTAACGGGTCGTAGAGAAGTATAATTATGAACCGGGGAAACGGTGAGCGTAGAACAAACCGACGTGTAAATGACCTAAAGAGTCATAAAGTCGGAAGATTAGCCCAAGAGTAAACGAACGAAGCTTTAGACTACGGTCAAGGCCAACTAAAGTTCAAAAACGAAAATAAACAATTCCAAACATAATAAAAGGTGCTTTGAAGCTATATATGTATATATACATTTGAATATAGACATGGATAAAAGACGATCTACGGGATCATCCTAACCTACGGGATCATAAATAGTGTTAAAGTCTACGGGACCAAAAAGATCTTCGGGTCACGAATAGAAAGAAACGAATTGTAAAGGTCTCACTTTAGAAAGGGTAAAAAAAAGTGAAAATCTAAATAAATAGCCTACGAGGCTAAGGGAAAGAACCTACGGGTCATAGGGGTTAAGCTTGGGAAATTGTTATAATTCCCCGCATTAAATAATAACGGAAAGGACTAGATTCTCGGAAGTAACATCCCTAGAAACGGGAGAAAGATGTACGACAAAGAGGAAACGTAAACTAAGAATTTAGTTTTAGTCAAAAGTAACGTTTTAACAAAACATAAGTGGTACGGGATGACTTAGAGAATTTTAAACACACATAAGGCCGGAGGTGGCAAATAGCATCCCCGGGTAACGGGGTATGAAGTAACCGGTGACTAACAAGTCTAACCGCCAAAATGAATAAATAATAAAGATAATGGATACAAGCTGAAAAGTAACGGCCAGCGAGGCCTTACACACGAAAGACTTACACGTCAATATAAATGGAAATGTTAGATCGAAATGAATGAATGAATGCCTTGAAAAACGAAACTAAGTTCGTTTAATTCAAATTAAAGGAACTATGTAAACAAGGTTTCGAGGACGAAACCTCTTTAAGGGGGGTAGACGTGTAACACTCCGAAAACGGGTTTGGTAATCAAACCACGTTAATACTACAGGACGGGTAAAATACAGTTAGTGGTAAAACTTACCCGGTAAATTTTAGGATTTAAATAAATAAATCTAATATTTATTAAAAAGATGAGAAATACTTGAGAAAGCAAAGTATATAAAAGGCCCAAGATTTAATGGGACTTAAAATAAAACGGGTTGTGAACAAGATAAAGTAACTAGGAAATAAATAACCTAGTACAAGTCTTGTAATTAAATGAAAGAACAAAATATCAAGTTATAAACCAAACTGAAGTTGAGGGGCTTATGTTGTTAAATTTGAAACTTAATAACATTAAATAAAAAATTAAAACACACCAAACACCCATTTTGGGGTGTCTGGTCGATCAAGAACACAGGGGGCGACCAAGACTCCCCTCACAACCCTAACTCTTGCATTTTCACCAAATTGAAGGCTCAAATCTGTTCCAAATCGAAATCCAATCATAGATTAGTGATCACCTCGGCGAAGAGATCATAAGGTATACAAATTTCACCATATAGCTCCATCTTGAATTTTAGATGAATTCATGAGAATCGAAATCTGAGCTTGCATGATCAAGTTTGGATGAAATTAGGGAATGAAATTATGTCTAGGAGTAAACCCTAGTTATTTACTTGTTGAATTGATGTTCAACCTTTGTGAATTTGTAATCACCCACTCATATGTCAAATGGGTTTTGTAGAATTATGTTAAACACTAGGATTATCTTTGTTAACTTAGTGTATTTGAGCTCTATGAAGCAAATCCAGATTTGTTGATATGAAGATTTGTCATGAACATGTGAAATGATGTTTAAATCTTGGTTAAATAGTTAGTCAAGAACTTGATTTATGAAAGCATGAAAATCATGCCCACAAGGTGTTTGCTAAAATGTCTAAACGAACACTAATATGTTGAAATTTTGAAAGAAACGTGTAATTGAATAATATGACAAATTGTGCGAAGTATGAACCGATAAGGGTTCAAAGCATAAAGTTAATCTAGACTTAATTGTGTAAATCATGTGATCAAAAGTAGTTAACTTTTGATAAGTTGAATTAATAAACAATAAGGTCGAACGGTAGTTTCGACATAGAAAATACGTAAGGTGGAAAAGTTGTGATTATTAATGACTAATCTAACCACCTTTGAATGATGACGATAGTTTGACACTTAACGAGCAAGGTGGATGCTTGGGAAGAAACGGGTCAAACAAATCAAGAAGGAAAAGAAAAGCGTAGCTCGGATACGAGGTAAGTTAAGCTTACGCATTTTATTCTTACTACCAATTACTTATAATGCACGTCGGAATAAGTGGGAATGTCAAGAAACCATAAGTTATGGTAAAAAGGGCAAAAACGATAGAATGGTAATCCGGACATGAGTTAACGAATAAATAAAAAGGATTTGAAAGGACATCATTTGACATAAGTCAAAATGGGTCAAACAAAGCAAGAAACGACTTTTAAGCAAGATGAATTCCAAGAGTAAATCGGAATAGGTTAAAGGGATGAAATGGTAATTAAATACCATCTCATAATTATAATTAGTCACTTCGACTAAACGGGTCAAATGGTGTTGTTAATACCGTTTATCAATAATATTTGATGATCGCTTGTTGAGTTTGTGATCACAGGAATTAACACATGACTCGCATGGCTATTAATTAGAAATTAATAGCGAAAGGTATTCAAACGGGTCAATCTTATGACCCGAGCCAGGTACGCATGCTTAGAATTATAGTTAAAAGCGACATTTTGGTCAAATAATAGTAGAAGTCTTTCGTCGCATGAATGAAGGGCTAAAATTGACCAAAAAGCCCTTGAGGGGTAAATAGGGCAAACAACTTTCAAAAAAGTTGTTTTGAAATAAGCGTCTTGTTTAAATTGAGTCTTTGGAATTGGGGATAGGATGTAACCCAATAGAAGCATGATTTAAGTCTAAAGATGTACTTAAATACCCTTAACGGGTCAAAATAAGCATACGAGCAAAAACGGGTTAAAATATATAAGAAACCCGCAATTAGAACTTAACATGGTAGAAAATATTGAATTGGAGTGGTTCATGTGAAATAATGATCAAACAAATATGTTTGTTTGATAAATGCGTAAACGGGTCAAAATTTTGTAAAAAGGTAATAAGCCGAAGGCATAAAAGTCTCAAAATTTATTAAGCCGGATGTCGGATTTTAACTCCATATGATGGAGAATCAAATTACAAACACGTAGGAAGAAACGGTGACAAGCGGATTGAAAGATACGAAAGTTTTCGTGTCAAAAACGGCAAAAAGGAAAGGACTGATGCAGGAGCCACCGTAACTTACGGTGCCCACCGTAAGTTACGGTGGAGCTGAAATTGTTACGGTAGTAGCCTACTGAGTTACGGTGGGGGAATTTTCATACAGGAGCCACCGTAACTTACGGTGTTCACCGTAAGTTACGGTGGAGGCCAGTTTGTAAACCTTGTTTTTGGATCAAGAAATTAACGTTTGGATTTCCTTCCTTTATCAATATATTGTCTTGTACCGTTATTTAAACTATCAATACTAACATTTAAGCTGGTATTGATCGTAGGTGAATGTTGGGAGTCCCGGATGAAGATCAAGCGTCGAGCAAGAACCGAACACATGTTAAATGAAGCTTCCGCAAGTTGTTTCGTCGTTATTCTAAAACGATGAATTAAATTATACTATGTTGTTTTGCTTCAAGTTAGAAAAGTTTTAATAAACCCGTATTTTAGCATGAATGTTTAAATATAAATACTCAGTAATTTGTGATTATTTACGGAAATCGCTAAATAAATTTATGGTTGTTACAGAACTCCAACGAACTAAGTTAGGCAGAGCCTTGACATGCGTTATGGAGCCCTAGATCAATCGGGTAGGGTAACAAATACGTGATGGGGGGTTATAATACTTCCAATGAGGCAGAGCTTCGCTTTTTAGTGGTATTATTCCCGAGAGTTTTGCCTATCAGAGAATTTGAGAGAGAAAAAGAAAATGAACGATGAGGAATGAGGCCTGAGGCCCCTTTTATAGGCTGGTCAAAGGTCGGCTCGCGCCCCGCGACACCCTTCTTTGTCTCCTTCGCGGCCCGCGAGGGGTGTAGGCTAGGTTCTAGCCTTGGTGAGTCAACTCACTAGGCTCAACACGCAGGTGGACACGTGGCTGGAGGGGGTGTCGCCTGGTGTCACCTAGTCGCGGCCCGCGACTCGCAAACCCAAGGGGGTCGCGCCCCGATAGAGGCGGTATTTGTTTGTTTTATTTGATTTTTGTTAATATAAAGGTTATTTAGGGTCGTTTCTCATATACGGGGTATAATTTTATGCGTCTAGGGTGTTTTAGGGGGGTTGTTATACCCCACCCCTCAAAAACCTAACCCCTCACCCCCCCCCCCCCAAAAAAAAAAACCTAACCCTCCCCCACCCCCACCCCCACCCCACCCCACCCAACTAACTGCTAAAAACTAAACCATAAAGCTAAACTCCATAATTAAATGCTAAACAAATTGCTCTACAAGATCAAAATTACTCTACATGATCATTTTATAAAATTACTCTATAAGATCATTTTACAAAATTACTCTACAGGATCATTTGTAGAGTAATTTTGAATTGTATGTTGTTTGATAAATTTGAAGGGTAATTTTGATTCATTTGTAAAGTATTTGATGCAAAGTAATTTTGTACACTTTTAGAGTAATTTTGATAATTACCCTACAAGAACAAAATTACTCTGCAATAACATTTTACAAAATTACTCTACAAAAGATCAAAATTATTTTACAGGATCATTTGTAGATTAAATTTAACCGTTACTGATAATTACGAAAATGTCACCATGTTTTTTTTATTTTTTCCTTCAGTCCGTACGTTCTGTACGTTAAAATTATTTGTATTTCATCTTTTGTTAGTAAGTGTATGCCATCCGATAATTTCTTCATACTGTTTCGCATTTAAATTGATCATAAATTCATAACATTTGGGTTCTATTTGGAGACTCAAGTTTAATCTCCACTAGTGCCACATTTGATGGATAAAGACAATGAAGGTTAATTCTCCTAGCCCTTAGGTCAAAAGTTCGAGCCCGAGCCACCCCGCGTTTTGGTCCACCGTGTGTTACGCTAAAGAATTTTTTTTGTGGTGGCGCAAGCCCCTGCCACTGGCAGTGAGTGGTATGGTTTTCCGGGGAACGCCATTAGCTAAGCTCTGACGTCAGCGTGAACTCGGTTAAGACAACATAGTCTAGTTAGAGTGGGGTTAAGGCGCTCTGTTTGAGAGAGTGTGACTCTCACAATTAAAGATTCTCACCGTTAAAAAAAAGTGTATGCCACCAGGTAATTAATAATTTTGTTCAAAATAAAAATCTTTTTAAGATATTTAATTATAATAAATACAAGCATTTACATTTAAATTGATCATAATATTTCCACACGAGTGTATGTCATCATATAATTAATAAATTTGTTCAAAAAATAATCTTACTAAGACCAAGCGTAATGGGGCGTTTTTTTTAAAAAAAATTGCCCGAAAACGCCCTAAAACGCCCCACCCCCCATTACAGGGGGCGTTTTCCGGCGTGATTTTCGAAAAAATTTGGGTCCGGCGTTTTAAAAATAACGCTTAATTCGTGTGGGGCCACCAAAATTCGACCGTTTTCAAACGGTAAAAGTCTTTTTTTTTTTTTTTTAATTTAAAATAATTCCCACTATATATATTTACCCCACATTCACACCATTTTTTATACAAAAACTCAATATCTCTCCCACTTTCTCCCAACTTTTATAAAAAAAACCCCACTATCTTCTAATTTTTATACAACCATGCATCCATACCGCCCTCCTTTTGGTGTCCCCGCTAGACCCGCAAACCCGAACACAACCCAACCGCAAACCCCGTACAACTTCCAAGACATGGACCCGAGCTTTTTAAGTTACGCGGCATACTTGAGTAGCGCCCCTCCGTTTGTTCCTTCCACTTTCGGCTATGGTCAAGCCGGCGGGTCTCAACCGTTACAACCCGAAGCCGAACCCGATGTTGTGGAAGTCGTACCGGAGACGCAACCCGAACCGGTGCAAGAAACATCGAAACGCGGCAAAAGGTCTCATAAGAAGAAGGATAAGGACGCACCGCGGCGTACAAAAAATATCATCAAATGGACGAAGGAAGAGGAATACACGTTGACTCGGGCGTTTGTCGACATTTCGGAGGACGAAGAGACCGGTAACTATTTTATATAAATATTATTTTACTTATTTTGTTACTTTATTTTTTAACAAACAACTTATTATTTTTTTTTTTTTTGTAGCAAACTTTCAAACGGGCCCGGTTTTTTGGGATGGGGTTCGTGCACTCTTCTTTAGCACGTGGGGTCAAGGCGAACATCGGGACAAAGACTCTATTTCTAGCAAATGGACCGACATCAACAACAAGTGTCATTCGTTCCAAGAAGTCTTCCAACGTAACTACGATAATCGCCCGAGCGGTGAAGGTGACGTTTGGGTTTTAACGAAGACTTTGGAGGAGTTCGAGAGGACAAAATGCCCTTTCACGTACTATAAGTGTTGGGAGGTACTACGAAAAAGTCCAAAGTGGGCGGTAGTTAATCCAATGACGTCTAGTAGTAGACGTCGGGCTAAAAGGTCAAAAACATCATCCTCCGTTGACCCGTCAACTCCGACATCGGATGCCCGCAATGTTGATTTAAATGAGGCGGTGGACGTTGACGAGGGAATTCAAGAAGAGTTGGTCCGACCCCCCGGTAGAAGAAAGGGAACCGGGAAAAAAACGGCCGAGTCGTCTTCCGATCTCGAGTTAAAGGATGATTTCGAGGAGATGAACCGTCGTCTCCAAGACATTCGCGACCTCGGCTACAAACGTTGGGAGATTATGCAAGAACGAGTGGCCGAAACCAAAAAGTTTAACGAGATGCAAGAGGCGAGGCAAATGGAAAAGGACATTGAGTTTTTGTCCAAATCGATCGACCACCTCCAAGGCGACGCCTTCATCCTTGCGCAAATGCGTCAAAAAAAAATTCGAGAAAAATATGGACTCTAGATCATGTTATTTTTTTTAACTTTATTTTTTCTGTTTTTTTTTTATTTTCTGTTTTTTTTATTTTCTGTTTTTTTTATTTTCTGTTTTTTTTTTCAGTTTTTTTTTATTTTTATTTCAAGTAATGTAATTTTATTTTTAAATTAATGAAGTTTTTTTATGTTTTAAATTTAAAAAAATAATTGTGAAATGATTGGTAAATGATTGAATGGGGCATTATGGGGCATTATACCCACTACACCACTTTTGCTATAATGCCCCCTTGCTGACTAGGACGCCACGTGTCGTATAATGCCCCATGATGGGGGCATTATAAGCTTCTACCACTACACATGGTCTAAGGGGAGTGGGGTGGTCACTAGTAATAGAATTCTATCACTCACAATATCCAATCAACTCCTACCATGTCATCACCCACTATTTTATCACTAGTGATAGAATTGTAGTGGCAGTGGTCATCACTATTGATAGAATTTCATCACTCACAAATTTTTTATTTTAAATTAGAAATTAACAATAAAACACTAAAATTATATAAATTTCATTAAAATTAAAAAAGAAATTACATAGCAAAGTAAAAAACAACTAAACATTGGAAAAAAAAATAAAAACTTAAATTAAACGGGCTGCATCTCCCAACCCCACTTTGCGCAAATCTCGCGCTTTTGTTGAATTACAATTGACTTAAACGGTTCGTCGAGATTGGCGTGCTTTTCACACAAGATTTTTAAATCATTTTGTCTTTCAACCGTTTTCAAGTGTCCCATGTACGGCTGCTCGCGTTCAACTTTTACGGACATAATTTTATCTTTTCTTTGTTCGGCCTTCTTGTATTGCGTCATTTTCTCCTCTTCGATTCTGAAGATCGACTCCGCCACCGTTTCCTTTCCTTTGCTTGACGATTCACCACTTCTCCTGCGGCGTGGCCTTGTAGGTGTATCTTCTTCAACGGGGTCGTCAACGGGTTTATCGGGTTCGTCAAGAGGGTCTTCGTTTAAATTCATTTGGGGCAAGTTATCCGACACGGAAGTCGTGTAGTTCCCCGAATCGGATGTCTTTGATCTTTTAGAACCTCCTCTTTTTTTTTGGAGCCGTAGCCCGTAGGACCACGCATGTCAACCAACTCAACCGGGACCCACTTCGGGTGATTTCTCGCAACTTCCCATGCCGCCACGTGTGGAAAACTCATCTTTTTGTAGAGATCGCAATACTCTTCGGTGGCTTGTCGCATGATTGTCGCCTCGCTCGCTCCACTTTGTGGATTTCGGTTCTACAAAAAATATAAAAGGTTATGTATTTAAAAAAAAATTCTGTTTTCTGTTTTAAAAAAAAATAAATGTTTTCTGTTTTTAAAAAATAAACTGTTTTCTGTTTTTTTTAACTGTTTATGTTTAAAAAAAAGAAATGTTTTCTGTTTTTTATTAAAAAACTGTTTATGTTTTTTTTTTTAAAACTGTTTCTATTTTTTTTTAAAATAAACTGTTTCTGTTTTTTTTAAATAAACTGTTTTCTGTTTTTTTAATAAACTGTTTCTTTTTTTTTAAATAAACTGTTTTCTGTTTTTTATTAAAAAACAGTTTCTGTTTTTTTTAATAAACTGTTTCTGTTTTTTTTTAAACTGTATAAAAGATTTAAACTTTATAAAAAGCATACCTTTTGAATGAAACAAGCGTTGAACTTAATACTTTTCCCGTTCAAATCCGTCAATTTCGATGTCATTTGGTCCATGTTTCGTTCCTTTGCACCGGGAAGTCGGCTAAAATGATTAATGACCCGTCTCCAAAACGTATCATTTCTTTGCTCGTTGGCATGTTTCTTGTTCTCAGAGATGTGCAAGTACGCCTTCACCAAGGCCACCTCCTCCTCGCTCGTCCAATGTTGTCGGACAGTTGGGACAATTTCTTGAACGTCATCATTTTCTTCTTCTTCCTCTTCCTCTTCTTCTTCTTGTTGTTATTGAACGTAATCATCATCTTCATCGTCGTCAAGACTTTGTTGTGGTTCACGATACGCGTTTGCAAAATGATGGATGAGGGTGTTGTCTTCTAGTAGTGGGTCGAGTTGGTGGGGTTGGGTTTGAAAGTTTGGAAACGATTGGGGTTGAAATTGGTGAGGTTGAAACGGTGGAACGAACGGTTGGTTTTGATACGTTTGCGATTGAAAGGGTGGATATTGTTGGGTTTGAAAGGGTGGATATTGTTGGGTTTGAAAGGGTGGGACTTGCTCGGGTTCATCTTGCAACCTAAAGCGCGGCGGCTCGCCAAGATTCGCTCGAACCTTGGGTCTTACGGGATTTTACTTCGTACCCGAACCTCTTTTTTTCGAACCCCCGCCTCTCTTGCTTGAACATTCCATGTGTGTTGTATAATTTTTGAGTTGAATTGAAGAATTTTCGAGTTGAATTGGAGAGTTTTTGAGTTAAATTGGAGAGTTTTTTTATTAAGTGGGGGAATTATTTGGATTTTATATAAAAAACCCACAAACAATTAATTCCCAAACGGTCAAATTTTGTTCCAAACGGTCAAAAATCAAACGGTAACATTCGAAATCAACGCGTGATATTCTCCACTCGTTGAATTTATCACGCGTGATCATTGGGCCGGCGGCGGTGTTCGTGATTTTATCACGCGTGGTGGGACGGCCATAACAGACCGCCCCCACTACCCTAAGAGAGAATGATTCGTAGAATTGTCCTTGCGGTAAAAAAAATTACATTTCTTTAAAGTTTTTGACATGTGACAGTTGCAAAAAGAGAAGACATACATTGTAAGATTGTGTAGGTTGTAGACAGTTGCAACAAGAGAAGACATACAGTGAAAAGGATTTTGTCCAAAAAAATGGAAAAGTGATATTGTATACATATACTTGGTAATTTTGATTTGAGTAAATTGTCATTTTAGTCCCTGAGGTTTGGTTCAAATTGTCACTTTAATCCAAATAATTTTTTTTCTCCTCTAGGTCATTGACTTTTCTATTTTCTTGCCATTTTGATCACATTGCCAAACTCAGTCTAAAAATCTGGTTATAACCAGGGGTATTTCTGGCATAACTGTTGTGTAGTGATAATCAAGGGTAGTTTACAACATAATTTATAAACCTCATAATAATTTAATGCCAAAAATACCCCTGATTATAACCTGATTTTTAGACTAAATTAGGCAATGTGATCAAAATAGCAAGAAAAAGAAAAAGTCAGGGACCCAGATGAGAAAAAAAAAACTATTTGGACTAAAATGACAATTTGGACAAAAACTCAGGGAGTAAAATGGCAATTTACTCTTTTGATTTATAATTCCGATGTATGTTAATTTTTACTTTCAAACGGTATATGTTATACCTAGTGAGTGTGAGTGTGAGTGTGAGCCATGTAGGCGTTATGTAAGTAGAAGAGTTACTCACTGATCATGTGTTATACCTAGTGAGTGATTTTTTTAAATACTTATTTATAATCAAAAGATAAGTGTACCTCTTGGAGATTAATTGTTTTTTTGTTGGTCATTGATTTTCTTCATACGTGGGCTTATCATCTTCATACTATTGGCAGATCGTATATCATTCGTCCTTTAAAATCATATGATATAAAGTTATGCAAGCATACATTACGTTCCTAATATCAGGGGTGTGTATGGGTCGGTTTGGGTCGGTTTTGGCCAAAAACCATAACCATCACCGCGATGTCGGTTATTGGATAACCATAACCATAACCGATCGGTTATGGTGGTTATGGTTATTCGGTTTTGATGGTTATAACGGGTCGGTTATGGGTGGTTAACCGTGTATTTAGCTTAGCTAAAAATAGCTTAATTTTTTTAACATGGAATAAATTGTTATTGCATATTTGTATATATTAGTATATCACATAGTATTAAAAAAATATATATAATCTATAATATTGTTAACAATTATTATTATCGAATATTCAAATAAAGTGATATGATACATTCCATAAATTCAAATAAACATTCAACAAAACCAAAAAATGATATGAAAAACCCATAAGTAATAAAAATCTCCGGTTAAAAACATCAAATATTAAAAATATGGTAAAAGTCCTAAATCATATAAAGATTTATTACATGTCGGTTCGGTTCGGTTATGGTGGGTATGGAAAAATGATAACCATAACCGACCCGCTACTTTCGGTTTTCAAAAAAATCATTAACTAACCCACCGGTTTTTTATTTGGTTTGGTTTTTTCGGTTCGGTTTTGTCGGTTAATTTGGTTATGGTTCGGTTAATTCAGTTTTTTGCACACCCCTACCTAATATTTATGTCGAGCTTACGATTGTTGCCATGAAAATCTCGAATCACCTCAGTTGAGCCTTAGTTGATTGATGATGAAGATGAAACCATTTAGTGAAAGATTTTTGTTTTATTTAAATAACATTTGTGTGGAATTTATAATTGTTTAAAAACATCTTTTTTTTTTTTACTTATTATCGTTCTCCCTCGGTTAAGTAATTCAAATGGTCAGATTTTTTAGCCATCCACGAGCACGAGGATACACATGGCTCGTAGCATATCCACACAGGGGCAGCATCGTATTTGCGTGAACGTAAGCTTACGTAACCTTGCCTCACTCGCAAATTACAAGTTATAACACAAGCACTAAGACTATAACATTTTTGTGTAAGTTATCTTATTAAGGATTAGTTTAATATATTTGTTAGAGGTTGTTTGACAACTTCTGAATGGTTAAGTGCTGAACGAGTAAGAGGTCTGAACCATTAAGTGTTGAACCAGTAAGAGGTCTGAACCATTAAGAGCTGGTATAATGCTTAACCATTCAGAGGCAAATGTCTGACCAATTCAGATTAGAGGTCTTAACCATTCAGACTTAGGGGCTGTTTGGTAGCATCTGAATGACATTAAGAGGCTACCTCTTAATGAAATCATTTAAAAGTTTAACAAAGATAATGTAGAAGAATGTGACATGTGATGGTTTACGATTCAGATGTTACCTCTTATCCAGTCAGACATAAGGTTACCTCTTATTCATTCAGACATAAGGGCTACAAATGATTTCATTAAGAGACAGCCTCTGAATGGATTAAGAGTCTACCAAACAGCCCCTTAGTATAATGTTTAACCATTCAGAGGCAAATGTTTGAACCATTCAGACATTTGCTTGCGAAACAAACAGTCTGAACCATTAAGTGCTGAACGAGTAAGAGGTTCATTAAGATATAAACAAACAGCCCCTTACTTTGATGTATTTATTGTAAGAATAATGAAGCATGGTATCATGAATCTTCCTATATAATAAAGGAAAAGTTTAGTAGGACACGTGTCAACATTACAAGCCCTCCCCCTTATCTCTCTCCTACGTGTCATTTCCTGGATTTTTCGTTTATTTTTTTATAAAACCCAAAGTCAGAATTTTTGGGACCCAGCTCCAGCTCTGTAACTCATTTCAAATTTCAAATTTAAACTCATTTTTCTCTTTCTTCATTCTCTCAAAGGGTTTCTGGATCTGCATCTCTTTCACCGCCTCTTCTCTTTGTACCCTGAAACCTTCTTTCCCCTTCGTTGTTCTACTTCATCATCTTTCTATTCTTCTCGGTGAACTATAATCAGGTATTGATATACTTTATTCGTCATCTCCTTCAAATCACTGACTTTATCTTCAAGGTACAACCCTTATCTAATCGATTCACACAAAAACCCTAACCGAATCAAACTCCAATTTCTTCATGTCAAGGTACAGTCTTTCTCATCTTTAGTCTTTAATTCAAGGTACGATCTTTCTCATCTTCATTTTTTTAACATCCATATAAACCCTAATTTTGTAAGCAGTATGAATTTTCCATCTTCAAGATCCGATTGTCTACGATTGTGTGTGGAAACCCAGATCCGATTCTCCATGGCTGGTTGCTTCTTGATTCTTCTTTTCTATGGTGTTTTCAGCCTTTTGATTTCGTAGATTGTCTCATTTTCACCTTCGACTTGTGTTTGGAAATCTGTTAAAAAAGAGGGAAAAGGAGGTGGCGGCTAGGGTTTTATCATCAAGGCTTCAATAGTTCTATCGACATTTAACAGAAGGTAAAATGATCGTGATGTTGAGGTTTCCAAAAGCTCGGAAATTTGACATCGAAAAGGCAAAGATAATGTGGGCTGATATGATTCAATAGAGAAAGGAATTTGGCGCTGACATGATTATCGAGGTGATTTAATTATATACAACTTTGTATGCGTTTTCTAAACTTCTATGTGTTTATGATCTAGCATGAAAATTAATATTTCTTTTGCTGGATCTAATATAATCAGGACTTTGATTTTCCTGAGTTGAATGAAGTATTGAAGTATTATCCTCATGATAATCATGGAGTGGATAAAGAAGGTAGACCTGTTTACATTGAAAGATTAGGAAAAGTTGATCCTAATAAACTCATGCAAGTTACAACCATGGATCCTAATATATGCATTATCAATGATCAATATTTACATCTTATTTCCATTTTGAATATTTCAGGGGCTGAAGAACTTTGGTAAGAGTGCTCGTGAACTCGTAACGCGGCTACATAAAATTGATGGAGACAATTATCCAGAAGTAAGATTAATTGGTTTGCAAATGAAAGTTTATCTTGTTCTGTTTATATTTATGACTAACTCTTTATTTGTTCAGATGTAACAACCCTTATCAAAAAGTCTTAATTATTATTTTAATTGTCCAATAGGAAACCCTAATTGAGACACCCAAGTGATTCTGCACAAACCCTAAAATTTTCAGAACAATCAGAATCAGGATCAGGGCCCCTAAAACTCAGGGGGGGGGGGGTAAACCCTAGTTACGATTATCTAAATAATTTGTTGTCAGTTTCGAATTTTACGATTTTGTCAAATCAGCAAACCTACAAACACACGTAGCTACCCTATGGAAATAGGTGACCCTTCGTGTCCCTTACGGACCGTAAGGGATGAGGCTTACGGTCCGTAAGCTGGGTCAAATTTTGTGTATAAATAGAGGGCCTTGGGACTTGAATTCTGGAGTTAAAACGACGTAAAATTTCGCTACATGCACTGAGTTACGCTCTGTTTACTATCAAAACACACATGAATCACAAATCATCGCCGCAATACAGGGTAATAACTCGATCGCTGATACGATTCAATGTCCGATCGATTAAACTATCCAATGGATGTTTAAGTGCTGCCCACATTAGGGTTTATGCTTTGTCATTCGTTGTTAATTCAATGGATGTTTAAGTATCGCACTTTGTCATTCGATGTGAGGGTTTAATCTCGTGAGTTATCGTAAATGCTGTATTAAGTTACTAACCGAATTGTGTGCCTGTTATTAATTTAGGTTAAAAGGCTAATCAGTAGGCTAGGCTCTGCTCAATTAAATATGCAATGTGAGTCATTCTCTTTTTATCAAACTACTTTCAAAATCATGTTTATTTTCAAGGTTATAATTACAGGGATTAAGTTTATGTAATCACCAAATTACAGCCAGTATATGGGGTTTTGTATACATTACTTGATAATCTTTGTCATTGGACAAACGGGTGGCCAATGGTGATATGACCATAGTCACAGATCCGGTCGAGTGACAAATACTGTGGGTAGTTGGTTGATATCTGAAACATTGTAATCTCCCTTAATACTGTAAATTATAACAAACGGGTCATTTTAGTAAAAAGAATGATCCAAGAAAAGTGCCGTGAAGCACTACAAGCTTAAGGAAGTGGCTCAATATAAAATAAAGAAACATGTTTTGTAAAATAAAGATTTCTCCGTGAAATCTCAAGATTGTAAATTACCAGGTTTTATCTCGAGTTGTGAAATAAAATAATCGGGAAATATTTCAGTTTTAAAAGATCCTGATGAAAACTTTCGCTGTTAAATAAATACCACGGGATTTTCTGTCCCGCGGCTCCTGAAACGGATCAAACCGGGTCAGGGGCCGTGACAGAAAAAGGTGGTATCAGAGCCACTGAGTTAAGCCTATTAAGTATTTAGAAAATACTTAAATTTTTTTCTACTTGTCATTATGTGATTATGTGTTTTCTTATTTAAATATTTGTGTACAGTATGGGTAAACAAAAGCTGTCAAACATCTATCTTAAATTAGATAGGTCATCCAACGAGAAGGGAAGTTCATCCCAAACCAAATCCTCAAATCACTCTGTAATTCCTGAAGAAGGAATATTTGTGCGAAAGGCACAATATGAGGAACCACTTTCTCCTAATAAAAGAAGTTTGATTTTTAAGAAAAGTCAGGAGAAAATAAAGAAATTCCGAGAAAAGAAGATTAAACAGGAAACCCAAGAATTAACCAGTAAATCACCTTGGGAGGACAAGTTAGATGAAAAATGAGCAGATCTGTATATGCTAGCCACTGTAGCAGTAAATGCAAATCTTTAAAACTTTGACTTAAGATTTAGTAACCTTTTATCACCTACAAATCCAGAAACTATATCTAGTAAATAAATAAGTAAACCCTAATGTGTTTTAAAATATCAGTTGTTTTGTAGTCGCACGATATGAAATAATATTTAAAGATTATCTATGAAATTTTAACTTAGTATTTGTGTGTATTTTGTTAAACAGCATGAGTGACTTGTCTGATGCCCTTCAGAATTTAAATCTCTATCCGGTAAAAATAGAGGTTTCCAGAGATTTCAATAGGTATATACCAGATATAGAAGAACCTATTGAATTCAATGCTCCACCTCCGGAGAAACCCAAGCCCAAGAAAAGAAGGAGATTTGTAGGATGGAGGCGTGTGCGTAGGAGGAAGCCCGTCACTACAAAGATGCCTAAAATAGAAAATCCTTTAGATAAAGGGAAGAGAATTGAAGTCGGGGAAGAGTCTAGGCAGATGAGATTACAGTTTGATGAATATTCTAAGCAAATAGAAATAGAGATTGGAGGAGGTTCTCAGGTAGAAGTTGGAGAAAGTTCTAAACAAACTCAGGAAATGACATTGCAGGAAGAGCTAGATTTTATATTGGCAAGCTGTGATACTATTCAGCCTGTCAATACAAATGTTTTTACTCGTCCTAATGAATCTCAACTCCCTATAAACTTAGAACCAGCAATCCCAGAACCTATAATCCACACCCAACCTTTGGGAATGGACGAATGGTGGACGAATGATTGGCAGTTCCAAAACCTTCTCAACAGTCCTTATTCCTTTCTTCCTCAGTTCGGCCCAGAACCAATACCTAATCCACCTATGAGCAATGAGAATTTAGCTGAACTCCGCCACTTTGGCGAGGAGTTAATGGATGCGGGAAATAGGATCAGGGAAGTAGGAGAACAGATCTCCTGGAAGTATGATGAGAGGGAGCGCCATTATTAAAATATCAGCTGACGAGGGATAAGGGGGTTATGAGACTGTGGTTGTAAATTAGCAATAATAATATAATCATGTGAAATAACCTAAAATAAAACTTGTGTAAAAATAATCAGTGTGTAATGATGCATAATATATATGAAAAGGAGAAATCGAGAAATCGATAGTTTTGGCTATATGTGTATTGTGAAAATAGTATGATTATTTTGTGTATAATTGTTATTTATTTGATACTAATAAAATTAAATATATTATCAGATGGAAAACGCTAATAACGAACCAGTTAATGAGGTTAATCAATCCGAGCAACACCAGGAGGATCAATTTCTAAATAGGCAGGATATAGAAAATATTGTTGCTCAGGGAATAGCCAATGCTATTCCAGCAATAGTTGTTGCTGTTAGAAATCCAATCGAACCTCAACAAATCGTTCCTAGCAAACGTATTTCTGAAGATAACTTCAGTAATAGCATAAATGGAGGCGGTAATCATACTAATCACGATAATAATCCAAGGCAGGCTCCGCTCCCTAAGAAAATGAAAGCTGCAACACCTGGTTGCACTTATAAAGAATTTCTTGCTTGTAAACCATCTGAGTTTGCAGGTAATGAAGGAGCGACCGCAGCACTGCGTTGGTTAGAGAAAACCGAGGCAGTGATTACAATAAGTAAATATGCTCAGGAAGATCAAGTCATGTACGCGTCAAATCTTTTTAAAGAAGGGGCGCTAGAATGGTGGAACACGATGTTACAAGCAAAAGGAAGGATGATGGCGTATGCTATGAACTGGGAAGAATTTAAGAGTCTTGTAGAAAGAAAATTCTGTCCCGAATATGAAAAAGATCAAATGGCAAATAAGTTCTTAAATCATCGAATGATGAGTATAGATTGTCGCGGTTATACTTCGACATTCTTTGAATATGCTAGAGTGGTACCAACGCTGGCTTCGCCAGAACCGGTACTCATTTCTAGCTATATTTGGGGATTGATTGGTGAAATCCGTAATATCGTTAAAGCTGCGAGACCTCGTACGATTGACGATGCTGTGGAATTAGCCAACACCCTAACTGACGAACTGGTACGCACACAAGATGAAAACAGGAAAAAGGAACTGGCACAGAAAATTACCCAAGGATTTCGTATGGGTAATAATAACAGCTTCAAGAGAAGAGGAACAGGGCAATCCTCAACTCTGCCGTTCTGCAAGAATTGCAGAAAGAAACATTATGGAAGATGTAATGTGACCTGCGATTTTTGCAAAGCCATAGGACATCGTGAAGAAGATTGCAGAAGGAAAACAAGGATCTGCTATAACTGTGGAGAAGCTGGGCATTTCAAAACAGAATGTCCTAAATTGGTCAAACCAGCAGACAACAAAGCCAAGACGGCCGACGGAGCTACTAAAAATAATGTTCGAGCCTTTCAGTTAACTACTCAGGAAGCCGAGATGATTCCAGATGTGATAGCTGGTACGTTCCTAGTTCATAATGTGTATGCAAAAGTATTATTTGACTCTGGTGCAAACCAAAGTTTTATCAATACTTCATTCTGCCAAGCTATTAACTTACCCTTAACCAACCTTAGGCAGATTTTTACAGTCGAAACGGCAGACGGAAATTCTGTTAGCATAGATAAAGTTTTGCAAAAGGAAAATATAGAACTCTCAGGTCATAAATTTTTTGCAAACCTATTACCTATGAAATTAGCCGAATTTGATGTTGTGTTAGGAACGGATTGGTTAGTAGCCAACCATGCTCGAATTCTTTGTGATCAGAATTCCATAGAAATTCAAGCACCCACCGGAGAAGTAATCATAATTACAGGAGACAAACCACGTAAGCCCATGAAGTTCATATCAGTAATGAAAGTTGCTAGTTATGAACGAAAGCAAGGAATAGTATATATGATTTCAGTAATCATCAGTACTAAGGGTAAAGAACTTAAGGAGATTCCTGTAGTCTCAGAATACCCAGATGTATTCCCAGAAGAGTTACCAGGATTACCACCAGATAGGGAGGTAGAATTTAGGATTCATCTAGTTCCCGGAACTATACCGATAGCCAAGGCATCTTATCGGTTAGCACCCACAGAAATGTTAGAACTGAAAAAGCAATTAGATGAATCACTAAGTAAAGGTTTCATACAACCTAGTTCATCCCCATGGGGAGCACCAGTGTTGTTTGTGAAAAAGAAGGATGGTTCCATGAGAATGTGTATCGATTATAGAGAATTGAATAAGGTTACAATTAAGAATCGATACCCATTACCTAGGATTGATGATCTTTTCGATCAACTTCAAGGAGCTAGATATTTTTCTAAAATTGACTTACGCTCCGGATATCATCAATTGAAAGTACAAGAAGAAGACATACCTAAGACTGCTTTCAGAACTAGGTATGGTCATTACGAATTTACAGTCATGCCCTTCGGGTTAACGAATGCACCTGCAGCATTCATGGACATGATGAATAGGATTTGTAAACCGTACTTGGATAAATTTGTAATTGTCTTTATCGACGATATTCTTATTTATTCCAAAAGTCAAGACGAACATTGTCAGCACTTGCATGCACTCTTAACTTTGTTAAGAAAAGAAAAGCTGTACGCCAAATTCTCAAAGTGTGAATTTTGGTTGCAAGAAGTGCAATTCTTAGGTCACATGGTGAATCATGAAGGCATTCATGTAGATCCTGCTAAGATAGAGGCAATTACCAAATGGAAGGTTCCACAATCCGCAATGGAAATTCGAAGTTTTATAGGTTTAGCTGGATATTATAGACGGTTTATTAAGGATTTTTCCAAGATAGCTGTACCATTAACTAAGCTAACCCGTAAAGCAGTTAAGTTTGAATGGGGACCTAAACAAGAAGAAGCCTTTAGAATCTTGAAACAGAAATTAACCAATGCTCCAATCTTAGCCTTACCAGAAGGAACTGAAGATTTTGAAGTATATTGTGATGCTTCAAAACTAGGATTTGGATGTGTGTTAATGCAACGCAAAAAGGTAATTGCGTATGCCTCAAGGCAATTGAAAAAGCACGAGGAGAACTATACGACTCATGATTTAGAATTAGGAGCCGTAATTTTTGCCCTTAAGATTTGGAGACATTATCTGTATGGAAGTAAGTTTACTATCTATACAGATCATAAAAGTCTAAAATATATATTTGGGCAAAAAGAATTAAACATGAGGCAAAGAAGATGGATGGAAATCCTAAGTGACTACGACTGTGATATTCAATATCATGAAGGAAAGGCAAATGTAGTTGCAGATGCCTTAAGTCATAAATATCATGAAAAGCAAAAGCGAGTTCGTGCTCTTAGATTAAATCTACAGTTAGATTTAATGGAACAATTGAAGAATGTTCAGGAAACAGTAATCAAGGATGATGCTGAAGGAATGAAGGGACGAATAAAAGAATTAGAACAAGGAGCTGATGGAATTTGGAGATTCCACAAAAGAAGAATTTGGGTACCTAAGCAAGGAGAATTAAGAAATCAAATTTTAGAAGAAGCTCATAAATCTAGGTATACCATGCACCCTGGAAACAATAAAATGTACCAAGATTTAAGAAATAACTTTTGGTGGATAGGAATGAAGAAGGATATAGCTAGATATGTTTCTAAGTGTCTTACTTGTTCACAAGTTAAGGCAGAACATCAGAAACCTTCAGGTCTACTACAACAACTGGAAATGCCTGTATGGAAATGGGAACTCATAACAATGGATTTTGTTACTAAGTTACCCAAAACCAGAAAAGGTAATGATGCGATTTGGGTAATTGTGGATCGATTAACCAAATCTGCTCACTTTCTACCTATGAAAGAAACCTTTAGCATGGAAAGATTGGCAAAGTTGTATGTAGATGAAGTCGTATCCTTACATGGAGTTCCACTCTCCATTGTTTCGGATAGGGATAGTCGTTTTACTTCTCATTTCTGGACTAGTTTCCAAGAAGCAATGGGAACTCGACTAAACCTAAGCACTGCATATCATCCATAAACAGATGGGCAAAGTGAAAGGACGATCCAAACTCTAGAAGACATGCTCCGAGCATGTGTAATAGATTTTGGTGGAAACTGGGATGATCACTTACCTTTAATTGAATTCTCCTATAACAATAGTTATCATTCAAGTATTGAAACTGCCCCATTCGAGGCACTGTATGGAAGAAAGTGCAGAACTCCAGTTTGTTGGGCAGAAATAGGAGAAAGTCAATTGTCAGGACTTGAAATAGTGCAAGAGACGACCGACAAGATTACTCAAATCAAGAAAAGACTGAAGACAGCTCGAGATCGTCAAAAGAGCTATGCAGACAATAAACGCAAGCCACTCGAGTTTCAAGTTGGAGACAAAGTACTATTGAAAGTTTCTCCTTGGAAAGGAGTTGTTAGATTCGGTAAGAAAGGAAAGCTAAGTCCAAGATACGTAGGACCATTTTCAGTGATCCAACGTATAGGACCAGTTGCTTATCGTTTACAACTACCAGAGGAATTAGCTGGAGTACATGATGTATTTCATGTATCCAACCTCAAGAAATGTCTATCAGACGAATCTTTGGTAGTACCTCTCCAAGATATAGAGGTAAACAAAAAGTTAAAATTTGTAGAGAAACCTCTTCAGATAGAAGACAGAAAAGTGAAGTTTCTCAAGCACAAACAACTAGTGCTAGTTAAAGTAAAGTGGGATTCAAAGAGAGGACCCGAATACACTTGGGAACTGGAATCAGAAATGAAGCGAAAGTATCCTCAATTATTCCAGTAAAATCTCGAGGACGAGATTTTTATTAAGGTGGGGAGAATGTAACAACTCTTATCAAAAAGTCTTAATTATTATTTTAATTGTCCAATAGGAAACCCTAATTGAGACACCCAAGTGATTCTGCACAAACCCTAAAATTTTCAGAACAATCAGAATCAGGATCAGGGCCCCTAAAACTCAGGGGGGGGGGGTAAACCCTAGTTACGATTATCTAAATAATTTGTTGTCAGTTTCGAATTTTACGATTTTGTCAAATCAGCAAACCTACAAACACACGTAGCTACCCTATGGAAATAGGTGACCCTTCGTGTCCCTTACGGACCGTAAGCCGGGTCAAATTTTGTGTATAAATAGAGGGCCTTGGGACTTGAATTATGGAGTTAAAACGACGTAAAATTTCGCTACATGCACTGAGTTACGCTCTGTTTACTATCAAAACACACACGAATCACAAATCATCGCCGCAATACAGGGTAATAACTCGATCGCTGATACGATTCAATGTCCGATCGATTAAACTATCCAATGGATGTTTAAGTGCTGCCCACATTAGGGTTTATGCTTTGTCATTCGTTGTTAATTCAACGGATGTTTAAGTATCGCACTTTGTCATTCGATGTGAGGGTTTAATCTCGTGAGTTATCGTAAATGCTGTATTAAGTTACTAACCGAATTGTGTGCCTGTTATTAATTTAGGTTAAAAGGCTAATCAGTAGGCTAGGCTCTGCTCAATTAAATCTGCAATGTGAGTCATTCTCTTTTTATCAAACTACTTTCAAAATCATGTTTATTTTCAAGGTTATAATTACAGGGATTAAGTTTATGTAATCACCAAATTACAGCCAGTATATGGGGTTTTGTATACATTACTTGATAATCTTTGCCATTGGACAAACGGGTGGCCAATGGTGATATGACCATAGTCACAGATCCGGTCGAGTGACAAATACTGTGGGTAGTTGGTTGATATCTGAAACATTGTAATCTCCCTTAATACTGTAAATTATAACAAACGGGCCATTTTAGTAAAAAGAATGATTCACTCAGTATTTCCCGCTGACAAAACCTTTTTCAAACATGTTTCAGGTGATCTGTTGTGATCCAAGAAAAGTGTCGTGAAGCACTACAAGCTTAAGGAAGTGGCTCAATATAAAATAAAGAAACATGTTTTGTAAAATAAAGATTTCTCCGTGAAATCTCAAGATTGTAAATTACCAGGTTTTATCCCGAGTTGTGAAATAAAATAATCGGGAAATATTTCAGTTTTAAAAGATCCTGATGAAAACTTCCGCTGTTAAATAAATACCACGGGATTTTCTGTCCCGCGGCTCCTGAAACGGATCAAACCGGGTCAGGGGCCGTGACATCAGACACTCCATCAAATGTATATAATCAATGCGGGTCCTGGTTTTAGACTGCTCTGGAGTACTGTGAAGTGATTTCTAGATCCCAAAACGGTCGCAAAGATTCATGTATGCATGGTGTATTTTCCATGTTTTAAATAAGAATCAAAAGTTTACTGTATTGCTTTGTTGTGTGATACATTTTTCTTTTATTTTGATCTCTCAGGTTCTGAGTAAAAAGAATAAACTGCTTGAGACAATCAATGCAAGGTAATGATAAGCATTCCTTCATGGCGTCTATGTATGTATTTTTATAAAAACTTCGTAAGAAAAAGGTATTGTTGAAATACTAACCACATCTTGTGCAGTGAATAGCCGGAATTCTTTGGTGGCACCTGTATTGTTGAAATACTAACCACATCACGTATGTTACTCTTTTTCAATGTTTTAAAAACCGGTCTATACCAGCCGGTTGAACCAGTTAAACTGGATGCCGGAATCTTGGCCGGCACGAATCATGCCGGTAAATTGAGGGAACGATAAAGAAGTTGTACCGCCGGTAAATTAGGTTAAACCGGTATACCGATATCGGGTCAAAGGTTAAAATTTGGAATTTTAATCTTTCATGGGCCAAAAAAATGTGTCGAATTACCTTTTTAGTAAAACTTAGCGCCCAAAAAAATGTACAAATAGTGAAATTTGTGATTATTTTTTTTATTATGGTTTAACTTTTAGAATATTTTTTATTATAAAAATAGGTAGTTTTGGATTATTTTTTGAGTAAAAATTGTATTTTATGGATTTATTGGGTAAATTAGTCAACCCGGTTGAACCATCCGGTATAACCCGGTTCAACCGGTTAAACCATTTCTGAGCCTAACCCAGAACGATTTAAAAACCAGTTTTTAAATTTTATCTGATGGGGATGGGAATTAGTTTTTCATACTTATTTTGTATATACTTTTAGAAAGATTAGATGAAGAATAGTAAGATTGGGCTGGTGAGTCACGTGGGAACCTTAACCCAATGTGGGCACTATGTTGCACATATGTACAAAAGAAGGAAGTGGGTGATTTTTAACGAGGATAAAGTGGGTGGTGTCTGGCCTGCAAGTTTCCAACTGATTTCTTAAGATTATTTATCAAAGAAAGATCAAGCTGGTACTTTTGTTTAATGACTCGGAGTCTACATTATGAGTTTCTGCGGCGGTGTGAGCGGATTCTTTTATCTGTTATTAATGGTAAGCTTATAATGTTGAGCCTGTGAATGGTTTATCGAATTGAGTATTCGAGTGGCTGATTTTTGTTACAATGACTGCATATTTGAGGTTTCAGGGGTTTCTTCCTTCTGTGATGGTGGCTGCTGTAATGTCCATTGTTAGCCAGGAGATTGAGCCGGATAATGCATTGGATTACCGAAATCAGCTTATGAATATTCTTAACATCAGTGAGGTTTGTTCTTTACTTGCTTATCTGGATGCCTTTACATTAAGTGTAACACCCCGAAAATATCAGACATTATATCGGAATTATAAAGCATAAATAAATGGGAGTTTACTAACTAAGAATTTTAACCTAGTTAGTTAACTAGTCTAGAAATAGCTTATAACTTGATTAAAAGCTACCAAACTATATATTGAATAAAGTTGAGGGACCATAGTTGTTTAATTGGAAACTTAATTAAATGGATCAATAAAAAAAAAATAAACCAAACACCCCAAATTGAGGTGTTGGTCGATCAAGAAGAAGCAGGGGGCGACACCCCCATTCCAAAACCCTAATCTCACAAAACAATCAAATTGAAGGCTCAAATTTGATCAAAAACGAAATCTAAACATAGAATAGTGATCCTCATCACAGGAGGATTACAAGGTATGTGAAAATTCGTGTTAATTCTTAACTTGAAATTCTCATGAAAATTTGATAAATCTGAATTAGGGTTGCATGTATATGTTGTGATGATTGAAGAACAACTATAGTGTCTAGGAACAAACCCTAGACCAATATAAGTTGAAATCATAAGAAATTTTGTGAAACCTAAGAACACCATTGTAGGTGATTTGTGAATTATGTGTACTTGAATGAACACTAGGAAATAGATTGTTGATTTTGTGTAAATTAGCAATCTGGAAGTGATTTCAGCAAATAGAAGCTAACATTCATGTAAATTGGTTGATTTATATGAAAATAGGGTTAAATGAATAAACTAAAGATGTGATGTTTAATCATGTAAAAATCTGCTTATGAAGTGTTTGTTGAAATGCCTCTATGAAGGCTTTAAAACTGAAATTCGGAGCTTAAACGCATAATCATAATGTTTTGGTGTATTATGCGAATTATGATTTAAAGAGAGTTCTAAAACGCATCATAAATGGACTCTATAGGAACGGACGCAGGAACGTCAAGCGGACAAACGGGTGGCGAACCACGTTTAAAGGGCAAACTTTGAAGGTATGTAACTTGAACCGTTACATTAAGTAAAAATTAGATCATTGCATTTGGTTAGGTCGAATTATAGAATACAAGTTGTTATGAATTAAAGCTATGATATTGCTATATTGAATATTTGGTCGAAAGATGGATTTAACTCGTTGGTAGTTGTCAAAAAGGAAGAATTTCCATAGACAAGCCAAACGGGTCGAATAATTAAGTGAAGCATGGTTAATACCTTGTAATATGTCGGATTATTCTTTGATATTGATTAACATATATATATTCAAAATAAGAAAATTTGATGTATTGTTCTTCTTTAGAAAAGCAAAATCCGTGAATTTGGTTTGAGTAAAATGAACAAACCAAACAAGAACATGAATATCCAGCATCCACCGTAAATTACGGTATTACCGTAATTTACGGTAGGAGTCATGAGTTTTACGGTAGTTCTCTACTGGTTTACGGTGACCAGACAATTCCAGGTCTCACCGTAAATTACGGTGATACCGTAATTTACGGTGAACCCAGAAAAGCTATTACATGTTTATTAATTCAAATGTGTTGTTAAACTTTGAAGTCATATTATATAACAATGTCAAAACTAATGTTTTAATGGTTTTGATCGTAGGTAAATTTGGTAGATCTTACAGGTGACGATCAAGCAATTAGATGAAGAACCGAACACTCCGTTTTGAAGCTTCCGCAACGTTTTAGATCTATGTAGTTTTTTTGTATGGGTTGTAAACACATGTTAAACAATTTTTGAAACGATTTAACTTAGTCATTAGTTGACTAAGGTCTTAGTTACTTATGATCTTCGTTAATGAAAGTCATGTACTTAAACTATATTTTGTATAAATTTAAGGGTAAAAATTTAGGGTGTTACAAGTTGGTAATCAGAGCTCAAGGTTGTCAATAAGTGTTCGGTTCAAGCTTGATCGATCGTCCGGTAAGAATTAACTTGTTTTGTTAATAAATTATGTACTATGTATAAAATGAGGAACGAACAATATGCATGAAAAGAGTGTGTAAGCTCACTCAAAAAAAAAAAAAAAAAGAAATGCATGAAACAAGAATGATTAAATCAAGTCATGGACTTGATTGAATAGAAGCAAGAATTATTAAATCAAGTTACGAACTTGATTGAATTGAAACAAGAATGATTAAATCAAGTTATGAACTTGATTAAATCAAAACAAGTAAAGCATGTGTTATAAATGGAATGTTTAACAATCTATGTAAACATTTCAGAAATCGAGATGGCTGATGGAGGCAATGATAATGCGGTGCCAAGAGTCACCGAACAAGTGAGGGAAGTGATTGCCGAAGAAGTTGGAAAGGCGATCGAAAACAGTTTGTCGGGCTTTATTGATAAAATCCAAAACACGGTTTTATCAATAGTAGAAGATAGAATCAAGAAACTGGAAGATGATTCAAATGTAGCAAAGGAAAAGCGTGGAGGACGAAAGCCTTGTTCATACAAGGAATTCATGGCTTGTAAACCACCAATATATAATGGGGAGGTTGACCCAATAGTGTGCCAACGATGGCTAAGTGACATCGAAGGGGTATTCGAGAGAACCCATTGTGACGAAGAAGACTACGTAGCCTATGGTACGGGTCAACTAAGGAGTCAAGCGAAAGATTGGTGGGATAACAAAAAGAAGGAGATTGGAAGTGAAGCGGCTAAGGCCATGACTTGGGAGGAGTTTAAGACGCCGTTTCTTAAACACCATAGTCCCAAGGCGGTCATAAATAAAATCAAGGAAGAGTTCATGCAACTCAGACACAAAGGTGAATCCATAGACAAAATCACGGGGATGTTTATGGACAAGATGAAGTTCTGTGATGATTTGATAACGAATGAAGAGCAAAAGGTCTATTATTATCATAACATGCTAAGCGCGGAATATAGAGAGTTCATAACCCCTTCAAAGTACGAGACCCTTACCGAGATTGTCAATGCTGCTCGGGAAAGGGAGATCGAATTGAAAAAGAGTATAGAACGGGGTGAACGAAGGGCACAAGATGTGAATCCAAGCCCTACCAAGAAAGCAAGAACGAATGAAACAGCAAAGAGATCAGATGCTAAAGGTAGTACACCAGGTTGCAAAATTTGTGGGAAAAATAATAAGGGTGAATGCCGTTACAAGGATAAGCCTTGTCCTATATGCAAGAAAACGGGACATATGGCTATGTCATGCCCGGAGAAAGTGACGGTTTGTTACAATTGTTATCGAACGGGTCACAAGAAGTCAGAATGCCCGGAGCTGGTTGGAAAGAATGATGGGCAGGAACCGAAAGGTGAAGCCCCGAAAGCGAAGGCAAGATCTTTTCAACTAACTGCCGCAGAAGCAAAGATTGAACCTGACGTGGTCTCAGGTATATTTGCTGTAAATTCAATTCCTGCACACGTGTTATTTGATACGGGTGCGAATAAATCCTTTGTTTCATATGGACTTATTCGACATCCTTCATTTATTCTAACAAAATTACCTGTACCTTTAGAAGTAGAGATAGGTAATAACAAAAGCTTTATTGTTTGTGATGTATGTGAAAATTGTAAACTGAGCATCGATGGTGAAGAATATTTGATAAATCTAATTCCGATGTCGATGGGAGAATTCCAAGTAGTCGTGGGGATGGATTGGCTATCTCAATACCATGCAAAGGTCGTGTGTTTTCGCAAAGAGATAAAACTAACATCTCCGAGCGGGAAACACGTCACCATTTATGGCGAAAAACGAGGCAACCCCATAGTATGTTCGATGATGAAAGCTCACAAGCTCATGAAGCGAGGATGCAAGGCATTCATAATTTATGCAAATGAGACCGAGAAAGAATCACGAAAGATTGGAGATGTACCTGTAGTACGAGATTATGAAGATGTTTTTCCGGAAGATTTACCAGGGATACCACCTGAACGGGAAGTAGAGTTCGGGATCGAATTGATTCCGGGCGCGAAACCTGTGGCAAAGGCCCCGTACCGACTTGCACCGTCGGAATTACAAGAGCTGATGTCCCAAATTCAAGATTTGCTTGACAAGGGATTCATAAGGCCGAGTGTGTCCCCTTGGGGCGCACCGGTGTTGTTTGTGAGAAAGAAGGACGGGAGCATGCGCATGTGTATCGATTATCGGGAGTTAAACAAACTCACGGTAAAGAACCGATACCCTCTCCCGAGGATAGACGACTTATTTGACCAACTACAAGGCGCGAGTTGGTTTTCAAAAATTGACCTTAGGTCGGGGTATCACCAACTAAAGGTCAAAGAAGAAGATGTGCCGAAGACGGCTTTTCGCACAAGATACGGACATTACGAATTTCTCGTGATGTCATTTGGGCTAACAAATGCGCCCGCGGCTTTCATGGACCTCATGAACCGGGTTTGCAAGCCAATGTTGGATTAGTCGGTCATCGTGTTTATCGATGATATCTTGGTGTATTCGAAAAGTGAAGCCGAACACGCACGCCACTTACAAGAAGTGTTAGAGACACTTAGACGAGAGAAGCTTTATGCAAAATTTTCCAAATGTGCCTTTTGGTTACGAGAGGTACAATTTCTCGGTCATGTCATAAGTGCCGATGGGGTTTTGGTGGATCCGTCAAAGATAGAGGCGGTGTCAAAATGGAATCCCCCGAAGAACCCTTCTGAAATTAGAAGCTTTTTGGGGCTTGCTGGATATTATAGGAGATTCATTCAAGATTTCTCCAAGATTGCATCGCCGCTAACAAAGCTAACCCAAAAGAAAGCAAAGTTTGTTTGGGGAGTCGATCAAGAAAAAGCGTTTCGGACGCTAAAAGAAAGGCTAACTCAAGCTCCGGTACTGACATTGCCGGACGGAGTCGAAGACATGGTGGTTTATTCGGATGCTTCATTATTGGGACTTGGATGCGTGTTGATGCAACGGGGCAAGGTAATAGCCTATGCCTCGAGACAATTGAAGATACACGAGAAGAAATACCCCACGCACGATCTCGAGCTGGCAGCGGTGGTATTTGCATTAAAAATATGGAGGCATTACTTGTATGGGGTAAAATGCACCATATTCACCGACCACAAGAGCTTGAAATACTTCTTCGATCAGAAGGAGTTAAATATGCGACAAAGGCGATGGCTGGAAACGGTGAAGGACTATGATTGTGAGATACACTACCACCCCGGAAAGGCAAATGTGGTAGCGGATGCTCTAAGCAGAAAAGCGGACTATGTCCCAATACGAGTGAGGTCGATGCAACTCGTGGTAACCTCGGGTATACTTGAACGTATTCGAGAGGCGCAATTGGAAGCAGTAAAAGAAGAGAATTGGAAGAAGGAAAGAATAATTGGTCAGTTGAAAGACTTGTCGAATGGGAATCACGGGTTAAAGACTCGATCCGGAAGGATATGGGTCCCACATACCTGTGGAGTAAAGGCGCTTCTACTTGATGAAGCTCATAAATCCCGTTATTCAATTCATCCGGGTGCGACCAAGATGTACAATGATTTGAAGCAAAATTATTGGTGGCCCGGAATGAAGAGGGATGTGGCGAAGTATGTGGAAAAATGCTTGACATGTTTACAAGTCAAGGCGGAGCATCAGAAACCCTATGGCAAACTCCAACCGTTAGAAATTCCGGTTTGGAAATGGGAACATATTACAATGGACATGTTAACCAAGTTGCCTAAGACGAATCGTGGTTTTGATGCAATATGGGTAGTGGTGGATAGATTGACGAAAAGTGCTCACTTTATTCCGATTCGTGAAACTTATACGTCAGAAAAGATGTCAGAAGTCTATACCAATGAAATCATAGCACGTCATGGAGTGCCGGTGTCCATCGTGTCTGATAGGGATACCCGGTTTACTTCGAACTTCTGGCGTGATTTCCAAGAACAAATGGGGACCAAATTGTTCATTAGCACTGCGTACCATCCTCAAACGGATGGACAAAGTGAAAGAACGATACAAATATTGGGAGACATGCTACGGGCGTGTATAATCGACTTTGGAGGCAGTTGGGATGTTCACCTACCGTTAGTCGAGTTTTCGTATAACAACAGTTACCAATCTAGTATTAAAATGGCACCATACGAACTGCTTTACGGTAGGAAGTGTCGAACCCCGGTTTGTTGGGGTGAAGTGGGTCCACGTGAACTCGCCCATCAAGACATAGTAAGAGCCACGAACGAAAAGATCGACAAAGTTCGGGCACACTTGAAATCGGCTCAAGACAGGCAAAAGGCGTATGTAGATAAAAGGAAAAGGCCAATTGAATTTCAAGTGGGTGACATGGTCATGCTAAAAGTGTCCCCATGGAAAGGCGTTATTAGATTTAGAAAGAAGGGGAAGTTAAGCCCAAGGTTTATCGGGCCATTTAAAATTATCGGGAGAGTTGGCAAGGTAGCTTACCGCCTTGAATTACCGGAGGAGCTAAGTGGAATCCATGGCACGTTCCACGTATCACAATTAAGAAAGTGCCTAGCAGACGAAACGACTTATATCCATTACGATGATATCGAAGTGGATAATAGTCTGAATTATGTGGTAAGACCGGTGGAGATTTTAGACCGAAAGGTCAAACATTTACGAAATAAACAAATTGACCAAGTCAAGGTCAAATGGGAGCATAGGAAAGGTTCGGACACTACATGGGAGTCCGAAGAGGAGATGAGACGTCTTCATCCTACACTATTGGTACGTACCTTGGTTTCGGGGACGAAACCCTTTTAAGAGGGGTGGACTTGTAACACCCCGAAAATATCAGACATTATATCGGAATTATAAAGCATAAATAAATGGGAGTTTACTAACTAAGAATTTTAACCTAGTTAGTTAACTAGTCTAGAAATAGCTTATAACTTGATTAAAAGCTACCAAACTATATGTTGAATAAAGTTGAGGGACCATAGTTGTTTAATTGGAAACTTAATTAAATGGATCAATAAAAAAAAAATAAACCAAACACCCCAAATTGAGGTGTTGGTCGATCAGGAAGAAGCAGGGGGCGACACCCCCATTCCAAAACCCTAATCTCACAAAACAATCAAATTGAAGGCTCAAATCTGATCAAAAACGAAATCTAAACATAGAATAGTGATCCTCATCACAGGAGGATTACAAGGTATGTGAAAATTCGTGTTAATTCTTAACTTGAAATTCTCATGAAAATTTGATAAATCTGAATTAGGGTTGCATGTTTATGTTGTGATGATTGAAGAACAACTATAGTGTCTAGGAACAAACCCTAGACCAATATAAGTTGAAATCATAAGAAATTTTGTGAAACCTAAGAACACCATTGTAGGTGATTTGTGAATTATGTGTACTTGAATGAACACTAGGAAATAGATTGTTGATTTTGTGTAAATTAGCAATCTGGAAGTGATTTCAGCAAATAGAAGCTAACATTCATGTAAATTGGTTGATTTATATGAAAATAGGGTTAAATGAATAAACTAAAGATGTGATGTTTAATCATGTAAAAATCTGCTTATGAAGTGTTTGTTGAAATGCCTCTATGAAGGCTTTAAAACTGAAATTCGGAGCTTAAACGCATAATCATAATGTTTTGGTGTATTATGCGAATTATGATTTAAAGAGAGTTCTAAAACGCATCATAAATGGACTCTATAGGAACGGACGCAGGAACGTCAAGCGGACAAACGGGTGGCGAACCACGTTTAAAGGACAAACTTTGAAGGTATGTAACTTGAACCGTTACATTAAGTAAAAATTAGATCATTGCATTTGGTTAGGTCGAATTATAGAATACAAGTTGTTATGAATTAAAGCTATGATATTGCTATATTGAATATTTGGTCGAAAGATGGATTTAACTCGTTGGTAGTTGTCAAAAAGGAAGAATTTCCATAGACAAGCCAAACGGGTCGAATAATTAAGTGAAGCATGGTTAATACCTTGTAATATGTCGGATTATTCTTTGATATTGATTAACATATATATATTCGAAATAAGAAAATTTGATGTATTGTTCTTCTTTAGAAAAGCGAAATCCGTGAATTTGGTTTGAGTAAAATGAACAAACCAAACAAGAACATGAATATCCAGCATCCACTGTAAATTACGGTATTACCGTAATTTACGGTAGGAGTCATGAGTTTTACGGTAGTTCTCTACTGGTTTACGGTGACCAGACAATTCCAGGTCTCACCGTAAATTACGGTGATACCGTAATTTACGGTGAACCCAGAAAAGCTATTACATGTTTATTAATTCAAATGTGTTGTTAAACTTTGAAGTCATATTATATAACAATGTCAAAACTAATGTTTTAATGGTTTTGATCGTAGGTAAATTTGGTAGATCTTACAGGTGACGATCAAGCAATTAGATGAAGAACCGAACACTCCGTTTTGAAGCTTCCGCAACGTTTTAGATCTATGTAGTTTTTGTGTATGGGTTGTAAACACATGTTAAACAATTTTTGAAACGATTTAACTTAGTCATTAGTTGACTAAGGTCTTAGTTACTTATGATCTTCGTTAATGAAAGTCATGTACTTAAACTATATTTTGTATAAATTTAAGGGTAAAAATTTAGGGTGTTACATTAAGGAATCAAGTCCTTTCTCACATGCATTTCATACGACTTTAGCGTACCGGTTGCATCAAATT
Organism: Helianthus tuberosus; assembly: GCA_030545235.1. Lineage (NCBI taxonomy): Eukaryota > Viridiplantae > Streptophyta > Magnoliopsida > Asterales > Asteraceae > Helianthus > Helianthus tuberosus. The sequence goes on from CM060401.1 coordinate 173,117,249, forward strand.
GAATTAACAAGCCATTAAAATCCCACTCATAGCCATTACAGTGTTCTTCATATTGCTATGTTAGGTACCTAAAGGGTATCGGAACAATGTCACGGGGAGAGAAAGCAGTGATTTATGTAACAAGTCAATACTTAAGTCAAACCCCTCTGATACCTTATGTAGAAGGTATCGAAGAAGTTCACTTTGAAGTGGACCTTATCCATTTTATTCACGTCCGCAAATGTTTTTTTTTCTTTCTTAGTTGGAAGCATACATCTTTTCATTTGAATGCTAATTCTGGTATATTTCCACTTGTATATCATTTTACAGGTACGGGATGTACTAGGAGATGGCCGTCTAATAAAACGCCGCATAAGAGACGGCAATGGTGTTGTTGCAGTCCTTATTTGATTATTTCTCAGGTCTATTAGCCATCTAAATTGGACACTATACTGGTAAGAAGTCAAGTTGCAAATGTACACGTGCAACATCCCCGGTTGAACCGTATCGAGTTTTTATAATAAATGTTTTCCCCACGCGAGTTTAGTCTTACCAGAATATAATGAATGCTCAATAACTTAGTTCTTCCACTGAGATTTATTATTATTTTTTTACTATGGTACACATTTCGTAATTATTTTTTACAAGTGATTAATGCAGCGTTATGTTTCATTTTGTTTTTAATGTAGCCGGGGTTATTTCAGGTTAATCTACTTTTAAGATTCCCATCCGAATGAACAGTCAAGGTCTTGGCTTCTTATTACATTCCTTGGTAGGTGACTTTTTGTTCTTGCTAAAAAGGAAGCCCTCTTTTGGATCAATGATCAGGTATTCTTATATAAACCTAATTCCATAAAAGATGTAAACTTTGACTTTTTAGTCAAACCCAACATTCGTATCAAAGTGTCGATAAAATTTTGTTGAAGCCACAAAATTACAGCATTACTAATAATGAAATGATCCCAAATTCCCAAGTCAATATAACCCATTGTTGGTTTTGGTATCGGTTCAGAGGTGCTGAATGAATCTAAAGGGATTGGCAAGCTTATAAATTCATATATTTGTTGGATAGATATGAAAACATGTAATGAAAGGCTAATAGCTATGGACTTTCATGTGTAAATTCTGTTGTATATTACTTACTATTTTATGATGAATTCAAGATATTCTATTAACTTTCTATGGGGTGTTTGAGCTTTCTTAATAGTAAATAGTTTATTTCAAACTGATTATTGTTATTTAGACATTATAAAGTTCAAGACATTATAAAGATTCTTAATTACCATGTTCATCATCCCTCTTTCTATATATGCATTTGGTTTTATGTTTGTTTGACAATACTCTAAAGGTGTTATTTGGTTACATTTACTCTATTAATATTCTTCACCTTTTTGTACTCAATTTCTTAATTAAAAAAAGTTAGTTATAAAAATATTATATAACAAACTTATAAATTATATATTTAAGTATTTGATGTTGCGTAACCCGTGCAATTTCTATTACTTATTTCCATATTGAAGTAAATGTCCTAAGTAATTCAATTTCTGTTTTTTTTTCTTCTTGGTAAAGTGTGCCAAACATGGGTATTAGTATGGAGATATGTCAGATTATAAATCATTAAAAAAAACTTTTATAGATATTGATTTTTTTTAACACAACCCATAACCCGTGAAGCTCACGGGGATATAACATAGTTAAAAAATAAAGAAACCATAGAAATCAAATCATAGATATGAAGTATTTAATATTATAAGGAATATCAATAAATAAATTCTTTTAAGACGAAGGGCGGCTATAGCTTAACCGGACGGTCATCTGGGTATGTGGGGTGAGAGCATCCAGTTTGCGGAGTTGTGTCGGTACCAAAGAAGGTTGTGATTCACGTGCCCGTGTCCTTACTTTACACAACTACCTACACCTCATTACTTCATCAATTATCCCTTCCTAATTATTTTTTTATATTTTATATTATATCTTATCTAAAATACAACTTACAATATATACAAGTGAAATTCAAAATTCAACCGCGTGTTACAACAAGAATTTGATTGGTGTTAATTAGGTTTATTACCGGATCGGTTCGATTTACTATAGTATTGGTATGGTACTGACACTTGGTGTAGCAACCGAATAAACAAAGTCATAACATACCCAAGAAGTTAACAATATATGTTTTACATCGCTCAAAGACCATAAAAATATTGGAATTGGTTTGGTTCTCTTCAACACTCTTACCAACACTCACTATAGCTTACGCAAATAAATACCCTTTATTTCCAAAATAGGGTATTTACAAAAAGTATTTACCTTTTTTGGTACTTTGAAAAGTATCTACTTTTTTTTGTTGTTGATGAAAGGCGGTTATATTATAATGAAAAAGAACACATAACCTTAGCAAGGTGCTAAGGCCTTAGTTCAGGTACAGCAACAAGAAAGCAAAAAAAAGAAACAGTACATTAGTGTATTACATCAAATTCATTTGAAACAACTAAACTCTCCCCATTCTTTCCAACTTAGCTCATTTTTTCCAGCCCTTACTTTCACCCATAAAAACGAGAGTGCCTTGATGTCCCCAACCGCCCTTGAAACATTCGTTGTTTTGCCGTTGAAAATTACGTTGTTTCTAATACGCCATAATGTCCAACATGTCGCCGCAATAATCATATATACCGCCTTCTTTTTATCGTGTAATGAACAATGTGATTGAATGTGTTCCATTAGTCCCACCAAGCTGAGCATATATCTCGGAATAGGAATTTTGACCCATGACGAGATTGCCGTCCAAACCAGTTGGGCATATTGACAGGAAATCAATAGATGATCAACCGATTCATTGCATAGGTTACATAACGCACATAAGACCGAAGGTAGTTGTATATTCCTGATTGCTAACGCGTCTCTCGTAGGAATTCGATCCAGCACCGCTCTCCAAAGAAAGCAAATTTTTTTTTTTGGTATCCAGCTAAGCCACTTGAGAACCTGTGTTTCTGGTATCATTCTCATCCCGTCCAGTTCTGATCGAAGATTACATACGCTGAATTCTTCTCGGTCATCCTCATGTTTCCATAGCCACCTGTCTAATTTGTTATTTATTTCAACATTCTGTAACAACTTTATGCAATCCTCCCACTGTTCCGCAACCTCTGTTTGATGAACCGGTGTATCGCCTCCCCATTCCCAAGAGATGTGGCCATTAATGACACTGTATCTATGTTGAACCAGACTAAGTTTATCCGTTTGTAGAGCAAACAAGCTAGGAAAACGATCCTTCAATGAAAACTCGGCTGCCCACTTATCTAACCAGAAAAGTATCTTGTCCCCACAACCTATTTTCACTTCCAGCCTCCTTTCAACATCGGATATATTGAGATTTGATCCCTTTCCAAGCTGTACAATGTTTTTCCACACACCACAAATTGAATTCTTCATAGGAATAGCTTGGTAAGTACGTTTCTTCCCATGTATTGCCATAATAACTTTCGTCCAAAGATGTGATGTTTCATTTTTAAATCTCACAATCCACTTTACCATCATGGCTTTGTTCATCAATTTCAAGCTACCTATACCCAAACCCCCCTGCTGCTTCGGTGCCACTACTTTAAATCATGGTACCCAACTCATCTTGTTCTTGTCAATGCAGCCCCCCAAAGGAATTTCCGCCTTAACTTCTCTAAATATTTAATCATATGTATTGGTGCATTAAATAACGAAAAGTAATAAGTTGGTAGGTTACCTAGAACTGCTTTCACAAGTGTCGTCCTGCCTCCAAATGATAGCGTCCGAGCCTTCCATAATGAGAGTTTGCTTTCAAAGCGATCAATGAAGGGTTTCCAGTTTTTCACCAAACCCATGTTGGAGCCTACCGGTAGTCCTAAATAGATGAATGGTAACGAGCCTTTCTCACACCCAAGTACCGAAGCCATTTCCGAGATGTCACCATTTCTAACCCCCACCCCAAAAACATTACTTTTTGAGAAGTTTACTTTTAACCCCGAGGATAAATGGAAGCATCTTAAAAGTCTAGCAAGGTTGTGGAAATTATCTTCTGACCATTCACCAACAAATAATGCGTCGTCTGCGTACAAAAGATGTTAAATAATCGGACCCGCTACAGGTGTTTTAATGCCTCTGAAAATACCCACATCAACCGCACTTTCGGTAGCTAAATGGAGTGCTTCCATTGCCAAAATAAATAAAAGTGGGGATAACGGATCTCCTTGTCTGACTCCCCTTTGAATTTCAAATTCCAAAGTTGGTGAACCATTTACTAAAATCGATGTTCTGGAAGTCTTTAATAATCCCATAACCCATTTCCTCCACAGAGCCGGAAAACCCATTTGAGACAGAACCGAATCTAAGAATTCCCAGCTTATCGAGTCGAACGCTTTTTCAAAGTCTACTTTGAAAAGCATAACCTTCCGTTTACTACTTTTCGCCCACGAAATGAGTTCATTAATAATTAGAGGGCCTTCAAGAATACTCCGCCCTTCTATATAGGCCGTTTGCACGTCACTAACCAAAAATTCCATGACATTCTTTAGTCTGCTAGCTAAAATTTTGGTTACCACTTTTGAAATACAACCGATCAAATTGATTGGCCTAAAGTTATTAATAATTTGAGGATTGCTCGTTTTAGGTATTAGAGAAATGAAGCTCGAATTGCATCCTCGATTTAGTTTGCCATGTACATAGAAGTATTCAAGAGCCAAACCAAAATCTTTTTCAAATAGGTCCCAAAAATCTTTGATGAATCTGAATGTAAAGCCATCTGGACCCGGTGTTTTATCTCCCCCACAATTCCAAACCGCATCCTTAATTTCTTCCTTTGAGAATCTTCTCACCAGCATCGCGGCCTGAGATAAAGGTAGTACTTTGAATCCATTATTTATGAATTTCGGTCTGATAGACTCTCGTTCAGTAAAAACAGATTCAAAATACACTTTTATGTTATTTTTAAGTTCTTCCGGTTGCGATATCCACACTCCATCGAAATTCAGCCCATTGATTCTATTATTCTTCCGATGTCCATAAATTACCCCATGAAAGAAAGCTGAATTTTCATCACCATCTACCGCCCATTTAACCTTCGCCCTTTGCTTAAGATCTTCCATCTTGTTGTCTTCCAATTCATTTATCGTTTTCAGCCACAAGTCTCTTTAATTCACCTCCTGTTCAGTTAATGCAACCGATTCAGCCTTTAGATCCATCTCATCCACCCTTTTTTGAAGCTCACTTAACCTTCTCATGTCCCTATTTTTTATTTTCTCACACCATGGTTTTAAGGCAGCTTTGACATCTTTCAGTTTTATTGCTAACAGTTTGTCTGGAAGATCCGAACACGTTACACTCTCATAAGCTTTTTTAACGACTTCTGCTATACCCTCCTCCTTTAACCAAGAGTTGAAGAACCTGAAGGGAGGTTTACCAAAAAACACATCTGAATATAGCAACAATAAAGGTCTGTGATCTGATTTATATCTCGACAATCCCCATAGTTTCGCTGAAGGCCAAGCAGATAGAAATGACCGACAAACCAATACCCGATGAATCTTGATAAACTTTATTCTATCATCCGTCACATACGTGAAAGCACAACCCAACCCAACATAGCATATTCTACTAAGCCCGCTTCATTTATAAAGAAGTTGAAATCGTTTGCCTCTTGTTTATTAAATCTTGAATTTTTTCTTTCCGTGGGTTCTCTTACGCAGTTAAAATTGCCCAGAAATATCCACGAACCCGAGAAGGAACCCATAAGGACAAGTAAGTCATCCCAAAGCTGCTTTTTCTGATTTTGATCATGGGGTGCATATATATTAACAATTGACATCTCAGCACCACCATTGCAAAGTTCCCCCATTACAGCTAAAAAATATCTATTCTTTACTGTCGATTTTTTAACAAACAGGCTAGGTCCCAAATACTCAGTAAACCCCCAGATCTACCAGTTGCATCAATTGAATCGAAGTCAAAGAGAGTGTTATACCAGAAATTAGTGACCTGTAAATTCGAGGAGTTCGACATCTGCGTTTATAAAACCAAGTTTATTATTCCTTTTGAGTTTCCTGACGTGCTCCGCTTTGTCGGAATCACCTGCCCCCCTGATGTTTGTTGTTAAGAAATTCATTGGGCATTGTTTGTCGCCTGTGCTTCAACGATCTGGTTCTTGACCCTTTCTTCATATCCCGAAACCCGAAATGCCACATTTTCCCCAACCCTAACGGTTGCAGCCACCTCTTGTGAGATTTTTCGATTGATGATGTCAGTATTACCTTCTTCTTCATTAGCGCATCCAATCAGCTCTTCTCCTCCACTCGATGATTCACCAGAACTGTTAATAGACTTACTCCTGTTCCTCGATGATTCAGTGTTTCTACCATTCCACAATGTGTCCTTCATCTTTAATGAAGGAAAAATATGTTTTTTTTTTCTTCTGACCTGTCTTCTGGTGAGGTATAGGAGCCTGAACCTCACACCTTCCCACGCTGTCGCTTTGATGAGAAGAGCATGGAACATTATTCATATCAATGTCTTTCTTCTGCTGGGCCATTTGGTTTAATAGATCCATTATATTAAATGGATCTGATGAGTTGTTTTCCATAAACTCGTTATTATCTACATCAGGCCCAATATGTGGTGGAGTATCCTCCACAAAATCCTCCTCATTAAACAAGACTTGTAGGCCCAAACCAGAATTGGGCTCCATATTGGACCCAACATAACGTGCAGGAGGAGGTGGTGGGGTATAGCATGGATCTGTGACAGGTGATTCAACATGTGGTTCAATAATTGGTTTGTCAGTATTTAGGTTTGGCATGCCCCCATCATTACAAAAGTCATCCTTGGAACCCATATCATCCGCCGATTTTGTTGCCACGTCATTAATTGTTTTTTTCTATTTTCTAGAACCTCATCAAAACTATGAGACGTCTCACTACCCGAGGAGGATGTTCCATCTTCCACATGCACAATCCTTGGCCTACCATTTCCCCATTCCGGTGACCATTCATTTTTCCGGCCTTCTTCCTCCCACTCCTTTCGAATTGTTTCCGTTTCCGATATCCAAATCATAAGTGGCTCTCCTCCCCATCTTAGTGTTAACATACTATTGATATGACTGACCTTTTCGGACAAGACCCCCACCACGTTAACAGATAAATCATCATCTTCTTCGGAAGCTTTCGAGGGAATTATGACCTTCCCAAATAAGTTACCAACCTGGTTAAAGATATCTGAACCCCAGAATTGTAATGGAACACCTCTAATTGTAATCCATGCGAGCCTTTGAAAAGACAAATTCTGCCCTTCCCATCGATACAATGACGAGAACCATGTAGACCACTTTCCTTTTTTTAACTTAACAAAATTCTCCGCATCTAGTGCAGTTTTGAATATGAGTAATACCCGTAATCCACCCACATATTTGGTAGAGACTCCAGAAATGCCATCCAGTTCTAATAATGACTGTATATCCTTCAGGTCATTAATCACCAATAATAGACCTTCCTTTCCATTTTCTTGAAATCTCACTCTCCTGTAGCTTAATTTCCAATGTATCTTCAGGGACTTTTATCTCCCGTATCCCAGTAGCAATAGTTGGTTCCTTGCTTGTTTTTGTTACATTCTCCTGTGCTTGTTCGGGTGTTTTTTTTGGAAACCATGCATTGGTTTGATGAGAATGATTGTAATGACCGCCATTGTACCTCATCTTTTCCGGTACCGCTTGTGGTGCTTTCGCTTTTGCTTTTGTGTCAACCTGCTTCTTTTGATCGTTCCTCATCCCGCCAATATCTCTTCGCCAATTCATCTGATTGTTACTCCCCACGTTGTTACCTTTTTCGAATTTTGCCAAGTTAACCGAAACCCTAACCTTATCAATTTTAACCGAGCCCAGATTTTCCCCTAACGCATGCACATCTCTTACCCCTGCAAACCTAATAAAACCAAAGGTATTTCCCATTTTATCTTTCTTTTTTGCTACATAAGCATCAGTCATGTTTCCAAAGTTCTGAAATATATCCCACAGAAGATAACTCGAACAGTCATTTGGTAGGTTGCCAATATAGTAAGTGGTTTCTCTAATGTGTGGTTTCTTTTGCTGTTTGTCTTCCATAATCAATCTTCTTCCTTTGTATTTTGCTATCCGCCACGGTTCTTCCCTCGTGCAGTCTGCCCGTCTCATATTATCTCCCTGTCTTTCACCATAGTCATCAAAAGGTCGGTAGTCGTCATATCTCCTCCCGTTGTTATAAAACGGCCATCGTCCTCTCTCCATTTCTACGGAAGGTATCACCGCAACCGAAGACGCAGATCTTTGGGTACTTTTGTTTATTTCTTTTTTAATTCTTTTTTAATTTGTTTGTCTTTCTCCTAATCTAATTGGTTAAATCCTAAATTAATGATACCGAAATAAAACATTGTATTTTTATTTAATAAACTGACTTATTGTATATTATTATATTTTTTTATCTAACATTTTTTTAATTATAATTAATATATGTCTGTTTTTAACTTGTAATAAAAATACTTTAAGTTTAAAAGTAAAAATTTATGTATTTAGCTTGGCTTTTTATTCTAAGAATAAAAACTTATTTAGTCATTACTTACTAACAGAGTCGAACAACAATTGAGAACAAAATACACAAAATAGTAAAGAGAACAAGATTACTCTCTTAATAAATTGAGTGAATGATTAAATTAGTTTTTTATTACTAAGATAAAAGTCAAACTACATATATTTAACTTAAAGGTATTTTTATTACAAATTAAAAATAAAAAAACCGAGATATATTTATTGAAAAACACAATTACGCTGAACATCAATTTACAAAAACGTATGATAAAAAAATTATAACAAGCTAAATACTTAATTTTTTTAGGTATCCTTAATTAAATAAGTTTGTTGTTCTTAGAATAACAGCTAAATACATAAATTTTTACTTTCAAACTTGAAGTATTTTTATTACAATTTGAAAACATACATATATTAACTAAAAAACGTAAGCTAAAAATATATAATAATTTAGAAAAATAAGTTTATTGAACAAAATCACTATATTTTATTTGGGAATAATTAATTTAGGCTTTAACAAATTAGATTAGGAGAGAGACAAACCAATTAGAAAAATGCCCATTTAGGTAAATACTTTTCAAAATACCCAGAGTAAAATGCACGGATAGTCCCTGTGGTTTTGTAAAATAACACATATAGTCCCCAACTTTTAGAAATTACACCGGTGCTCCCTGTGGTTTGACAGTTGTTACTCGGATAGTCCCTGGAGTGGATGGAGGTTAGTTTTCTCCGTTAAGTGGATGTAAAATGACAAAACTACCCTTACTATTAGATATAATAACTTAAACATTAAAACAAATATATATTTAAACCCAAAAAACTTTAGATACAAAGAACTCAAGAATAGATACAGATTAACTGACTTTAAACCCAAAATACTTTCTGTCAAGTTTCTTGCTTGTCTCATTCCACCTTTTCTACAGCAACCCTTCACCAAAAGTTTCACATAAGTTACCGAAACAGAGCTTGAATATTGGAAATAATCTTGTTTTTTACCATCTATGCAACTTTAACTCTACCCGCCGACAAAGCCCTAGCCGTCTGCATCCAATCCCCTGGCTCACCGTTCTTACTCGTCGGTGCCGTAACCCTAACCCGCCACACATAACCATCGAACCCATCAACAACGACTCATCATCGTTGCCTCCAATTTGAACGCCCGGTTACTCAACCATCACCCACAAAACCAAACCCTCGAACTTTGGCTGACGATTCAGTACTACACCACCAGATCTAGACGACCAACACCATTTCAGATGCGGTTTTGCAGTATTTCATATAAGTTTCTAGTGTTTCAAATCCGGTTTCAGTTACGGACGAATTTTTAAGTAGTGGTGGCAGGGGTTGGTGGCTGATGGTGGTGGCTTCTGGAATGGAGATGATGGGAGAGGATGGCGTCGGAATTTCAGGTCGACGGTGTTGGTGGTGACCGACAAGAAGAAAGAAAGAAAATGATGGGGCCCACACAATTTTTTACAATTCAAGATAGATGGGTCACACAAATATATATCTTTAAATGCTTAATGGATTAATAAAAGGGGTATTTTAGTCATTTTGCATTGACTTAACCAGAAAACTTAACCGTCATCCACGCTGGGGAGCATCCGAGTAACAATTTATCAAACCACAGGGAGCACTGGTGTAATTTTCAAAAGTTCGGGACTATAGGTGTTATTTTACAAAACCACAGGGACTATTTGTGCATTTTACTCAAATACCCAAAATGGTAAATACTTTTTGTAAGTACACTAATTTGGGAAAAAAACTCCATAAAAATTAGGGGTGACAATTTATGACATGACCCAAACGCGACACGAAAAAAATACGTTTTATGTTAGGTGACATGACCTATTTTATCAAACAGGTTAATCTGAACACGATATTTTTTAATAGATGAGTTAATCAGAACACAACCATATAAAAAGTGGGTTAGCCTGTCAAGCTATTTGAAAGTTTTTAAATAATATCTTCATTTAGGTTTTAGAGATGAAAAGTGTTAGATATTTAAAGTAAAAGTTTAGTTTTTGACTTTCCTTTAATTATTAACTTCTAAAGCCATTATTAAATTTTCCTATTAAACTCTTTTATAATTCTTCATTTCTATCATATTTATTTTGTTAGTTACCTAGTGCTCTAATCATGTTATCTAAATATAAACTCAAGTTTATAAATGAATTTACACAAATCCAATTTATATGGGATAGGTGTGAAAGAGTGAAGTATCTAATAATATAATTACAAGATGTTTTCCGGGTAAAATTCTATTTAATTATTTGGGGCTTCTTTGTTTTAAACGACAAGCAACGACATGTCAATCACCGTGACATCGGACGCTATGGCCAATGTCAACTTTGACCGCCGCCAGCCCTTGGCTCTCTCAGATGCGCGGAAACCCGACCTCCACCCGCCCGAAGGCACGACAGAGGAATAATCGGTAAAACCTTGCCTCCCATCAAAGATGAACCGGCGCCACCCGTATTCACCTTTCACCTGGATGCCGCAGAAAATAATGGCGAGAGTGGAGTCGGACCTGGGTCATAAGAAAGACCAAGTCTTTCCCCAACCACTCCACCACTAGCTCATTGGCAATTATTTGGGGCTCAGAAAATAATGACGAGAGTGGGAGTCGAATCTGAGTTATAAGAAAGAACAAGTCTTTCCTCAACCACTCCACCACTAGCTCATTGGCAATTATTTAGGGCTTCGGAGTAAACATGGGCGGATAAAGCTTGGGAACCTATCATAGAGAAATTTAATCATAGACTTTCCAGTTGGCAAGCAAATTTAATGTCTACAGAAGAAGGTATACCTTATGGAAGTTGAAGTCGTTGTTGGAGTCCTTATGAATTTATTATTTTTCTATTTTTCTGGTGCCAAATGGGGTTTCCAAGTTGTTTGAATTGAAACGGACCAGTTTCTTTTTGGTAAATTACAAGGGGTGAGAAGATGGCTTGACGCCTTGGCTCAAGTGGGACTTGGTATTGGCTACTAAACAAAAAGGAGGTTTGGAGGTTGGTAGTTTGTCTAGTTTTAATTAGGCGTTGTTACAAAAGCGAAGGTTGCGTTTCTATACTAGAAAAATGATTTATGAGTGTAGATCATTAAAGCAATTCATGGTGAGAAGATTGGGATTATTAAGACCAAGCGGTATGGGGGCCGGCTTAGGCCCGGCGAAGCCCGGCGCCGGTCCCCCACACCGCCCCCTCGTGAAAACCGGCTCCCACAAGACGGAGAGGACGGGCCTCTCTCCTCTCTCCTTCTCTCACATATACCTATACATACATACATATATATATATATAAAGAGGTTCAACCCCCACCCCCCTAGGTCCATCACCCTCAAGCCCTTTCTACGTGGCGGCTCATCCTCTTGAGGATGAGGCTCTCCATACCCTCTAGTCTAATGGATGGGAAATTAATAAATGAAACGAGGTGTGGATAGTGAATATAAGTAGGTATATTAACGTCATTTGGACGAGTTGTTTACAAAACCCGCTCATTTTTTTTGTTTAATGTTTAACTTTGATGCTAGCTTTTACCTAGCTATTTATGAAAAAAAAGTTGTTCGAAAACAAGTTTATAATTGAGAATGAGAAATAAAAAAAAAATTAGCTAAACTGCAACAATAAAAACCATTTATCGTTTAAATTTACGAAGTCACTAGTTATTACTCAAATTCACAAGTACCTATTAAACGGGTCAATATGAAACACGACCTGAACACGACACAAATTAAAAATTGATTCGACACAACATGACATGGATAAAAATATGGGTTGGGTTACGGTTGAAGAATTTTATAAGGCAACACATTATATGAATTAAAATAACGAAAAGGTAAACGTCAATTAAAAAATTAACTGTGAGATAACTTAATAATATATATGTATGTGCTTCAATTATTTGTACATTACCACTCACAACTAGGTATAAAAAAATCAAGATGTAGATAAAAATAAGCACGTCTCAATAACATACTCAAAATTCTACCAAACATTGTCTTAAAATCGTAAAAGAGAAACAAAATATGCACAAAATAAAAAAAAAATTATATTGAATCTACTAGTTGCTTCCATCCTTTTTAATATATTGTTGTTATAAAGCAACAAACTATTAGCATCCAATATAAATGTATATAACATAGGAATAAAGGTTACATAGATTATATATAGAGAGAACATATAATGAAATATACTCGATTCTTATTGGCTATTGGTGTGTCTTAGCTGATAGATTAAATATAATTTACTATATTTAATATATAACTATTATAATCATTTAGATTATATTAGGTCAAAATATTTAAATTATACCTTATTATTATATTAGTTGGTAATTCTTGATGAGGTATATTAACCTTACTAAATAATAAATGTTTTTTTTTTTCCTGGATGTGTTTAAAGATATTATTAGGGAGATTAAAGGGTTAGACATCAAACATAACATCACAAGAAATTGTCCCCTTTCTCTTCGAAACCAACGAGTTCATTAACCTAATAACTCCTAATCACCATCAATAACATACACCCTAAACGAGAACCAGACCAAGCTAACAATCATGTCGTCTACATCTATCCTTGATGCGGTTGCTAGTTTACCAGATACACTTTTACATGTTTTCTGTTACATATATACATAACTGATCAACATTAGCAGATACAAGAAGCCAATATTTATAGAGCCTTTACATTATTACAAAAATAATGAAGAGATCGAGTTATGTATGTGGTGAGTCATCATATTATGATGTAAGACCCTAAACTATTTTAACCGAGAACACACAGCAGAAATGCGAACCCAAAAATTTATTTCTTTATGAACATTCTACCACGGAATCCACCGCGAGACGTGTGACGTACCAGGATCTAGCCACTAATCACATTGAACTAACAGTAAGATAATAAACTCGAAATCTCATTCAACGTGAAAAGTGCATTTCAAAACATCTGATTATAACAAGTATACGTTCAGCGGAAGCATTTTAAGCTGTACTAAGTGATTGAAATCAAACTGTTCATAAAACATAGCATAACATTAGACGTGTTATTAAACGGCACGACCCATGACATCCTCAGCTCCCCCGATTGCAAGCTCCGTTCCATGAAGACACCTAACGACCTGCAAGCATGCAGAAAAGTGTATCAGCATAAAGCTGGCGAGTTCACAATTTTGTTTGCCGAAAATCATGTAAGTGTTTAGTTTAACAACTTGTTACGAATAATAAACTCTGTACCGATTGACTGTTCGTTTTTGGTGACATCATCAATGTCTATCAGCATTGATCAAAGTGTTTATTCACGCCCGTCCTCCCAGGTACGGTGTGAGGTTTGTCAAGCCTAATAACGCTATCAACTAATACACTGTTGCCTCCCAGGCAACTAGCTCGGTATGTAAGTAGGGACTTTCGTGATAGAGTTCGATTTTATTAACTAACATCGAAATTAAACCAAAGCGTTTAAAAGTATTCCTCCCAGGAATATTAGTTTGTTTGTCCCCTCGGGACGCATGCTTGTGAAAGAGTAGTGAACTTACCTTAGTTTGCTCGGTTTAATAATGTACTTCTAGCGTTAATTAACTGTTAGGTCCGTTACACGTTACACGCGCCCCAAGGTATAAAGTCATATAAGTGAGTATACAAGTAGGGTTCTGCATTACCCTAGTGTCCAAACAACTCAGTGTTTAACGTAGACAACTTAATGAACTTAACCTAGTTTAATTTAATTGAGTTACGGCCACTGTTGACATAATAATTGAAGTTCAGATACATTTTTTGTTCATGGCATGTAATCTAAGTTATTTCAACACCTTAGTTAATTCGGACTAATTCAAAAGATAGCAAGTGCGGATCATGATAACAATTTATAAATGCGGATCAGTTAAACACTACAAGTGTGGACAAACTATTAAACATTAAGTCCGGACACATTAAAATGAATAAATTCGGGCATCATATCCCATATGTGCGGACCTATTTCAAACAATCATGTGCGGATCAGTTTAATCAAGTTTAAGTGAGGATCATATGTAACTCATATATGTGCGGACTAGGAGGTTTTTATATGTTCTGAAATCCATGATAATTCTTAAGTGCGGACATGAGGATAGATTATAAGTGCGGACTAGTTACACTTCAACAAGTGCGGACAGGTCACACCTCAACAAGTGCGGACCCCTTAATACTTTGAATATGAGTGGACTTATCATTATGTGCGGATCAATTAATTTATGTTAAGTGTAGACATTTGAAAAAAAATAACAAATGCGGACACTTTGTGACTTCACAAAGTCTGGCAATTCCAAAAATCCCTTTCTTCAAAGTTTTCACGAACAGAAACCCCCAGATGCACAAGATTCAACAATGTCAGGAATCAAATCAATCAATCTAACAGTTTTATCATACCACAAACATCCAACAATCATTACACAATCATTCAGTCTAAGCAATTACGTATTCATAGGCATAATCAATCACACATAATCAATTGTTTGGATCATCTAGAGTTTGTATGAATCAAAAGAACAAGATTAATAATGTATCATGTAATCATAAACACTTACCTCTGATTAAATCTAGATGGATTGAATATCAAGGATTGATGTGTGTGAACTTGTGAAGCCATGAATGACTGAAAAATGATTAGAGAGTAATAGAAATGTCGTACAGAGAAGTTATAGGGAATTCTAGGGTTTTGAGTAGTTTATTAGAGTTTCACAAATACTCTAAACACCCCCTAATAATATAACTTTTACACAAGAACCACATAATACCATGTAATTTACAATTAAAACATAAAGTTCACGTATTTGTCATGCAACATATAAGTTTCGTATAAACCATCCATTTATAATTATTATTCGCGTTAGTTGCCAATGTTCGAGAGTTATCATGTATGTGTTCCGGTAATTCCCCGAATTACCAATGTAGACTCATTTAACTAACCCTAGTTAAATGCAATGCTATGAATGTATGATTAAATAATAAATTAACTGTGGTTAGGTTAAAGTAGTAACTAGAAGTTGCGGGTTGTCACATGAAGACCATTTAAGAATGAATCTTTTAAAATAATTACATCCCTCATTCTTATCTAGGAGATCAAATTAACATACATTTACAAAACTACATGACTACACTCTCGTACAATCTATGCTCTAACTCGATCTTTACCGCTTTGGATTCCTTGAAGATGGCCCATGTAACCTACAGTCACCATACATATCCACATTGTTAGTATTGAGTGATATCACACATAAATAAAACATATGTTATTCAATGTCCACATCGCATTCTTTCCACTTATATTGATGTATCCTGCTATCTTTCCAAGTTCCATCATTGAATTCCAGTGTCGAACCTTCTAAAGCCCATTATTAATATACATGCACATTCATTTCCTTCTCAATAGTAACATGGTTAACATCGTTATATCTCATTTGTACAATTAGACCCATGTATACACGTACAAGTTCCATTCTTTCACGTGTACATAATTCCACTACATGCATACATACCTTTCTATCCATAAACATACGTACAACTTACATCCTATACATTCGTACATGCAAGTCTTAGCCACATACGTCCATTCATATAAATCCCATAAAACCTACATACATATTCATTCCTAATCATGCTCACCTACAAGTTCCACCTACTTACACAGAGTTAAATCTATACCAACATGCATACATACATACATACTTATTTCATCTCTATACATACTCACATACAAGTTTCATTCTTATCCGCACCTCACAAAAACTCTTTGATGAGTTTGGGGTGCATTTCGAAAGCTTAACGGGGATTGGGAATGGGGCTACGGGGTTCAGGATCCGGGATCGAAGAAACGGGGCCCCCGGCGTCCTCGACGGCCGAAAGATGCATTGCTGATGCCAAAGGGCGACGACAGGGGCGTTAATAACCCTTAAGGGTGTCGGTTGACTGCTTGGCATCGACGACGACCCCTGTAACACCGACGCCCGAATTTCAGTCTTTTACTAGTTTCTACCCCCGTTTACGCGTCCCATAGGTCCCAAAACGTAAAACAACATTTTTCTAAGCCCCAAGTCATCCTAACACTAATCCCCATACCCCAACATTCAAATTCCACATCTTATTACCTTACTTTCTAGATTTTGACCCATTTTCTTCTACCATGTTTGAAGGGGTATGGTCCCTTTTTTGGCCATTTTTCCTTAATGTTTTCTTCGGTAGTTGGTTCAGCGATTGGTGATGAGGGCAAAGGTACGATAGAAGGTGACTCAGGTCCTGGTATCGTTGAAATATCTGGTGCAGCGGGTGTAGAACACGTGATTGTAATTTTCGAGATCTTTGCGCCGGCAAAGATGCAGACCCTAAAACACACAAATACCGCAAGCCAAATGTCAAATTAGCAAACGATTACAAGACCTCAGTTAAAAGAAAGAACAGGAAAGGGTTTAAACACAACACGTTTTTTCTGCGCAGAGGCACTTTACATATCATCAAGCTTGTTTTTCGTTTTCTTCTGTTTAAAGACAAAAAGATCAACCTCATTCTCCGAAGGCATAGACCCCTCGGCTTGCCTCATCAATTCTCTTTTTATCCGAAATTTGGAGAACATCATCCATATCTAATTTACATTTGGCTTCAACAAGACTTTTTCTCTTCCGTTCGAAAATCTGCGTGACGGTCACTTGATCTTCACCAGCCTCATCCCCATCCGTTTAGAACCTATGTCCAAACCATGAAGGGTGTCAGAGACGACAACATAATCCAAATATCTTTTGATTGAAGATCACTTACAAGACACCGCATCTGGGTCAACTTGGACCTCCGGTTTTTCTCGGTTCGACCCCCAACAATAGGCTTAACCACAACTGTCTCCTTTTCTCCAATCCTAGCACCAGATCCACCAGCTTGACCCCACTAGCACCTGCACAGGTCGAACGTGATCGGTGAACAAGACCACCAGAGAAGGCAATTGATTCCTCACTTGAGAGGAGAGTAACTTTCTCCCCAGTGGTGGTCAGTCCAGTTTTCGATTTTGTAGGGAGGGAAGTATTCGCACATGGGCGTGCGAGCATATAGGTCATCAAACTCTCTTTAGTGGGATGATGGAAATAATCCTTTATCTGGTCTAACCAAGGGAGCTGCCCCTCTGGAAGAATCTTCACCATCATTTCCCCACCAACCTTGATGTCGACGGCGTTTATCAAGCTGTATGCTGAAAAGAAGAAAGGAGTTCACACAAAAACACAAGTGAAAAGATGTAACACCCTTATTATTATTTAACGATTTTCGTATAATTTACGAAGATAAACGGGTAATTAGAATTTCGAATACATTGAAATTACGGGTTTCATTAAACTTTCTTACAGAATTAAAACTATACAACATAACATGTGTGAGTTCGTCATTTAACAAAACAACGATACATAGTGCGGAAGCTTATTTCTTGATCGTGTTCGGTTCTTCGTTGTGCTTGATTGTCCTCCGGTGCTAAAATTATACCTGAAACTCATAAAACATGAGTCGGATTAGTCATACGTAGTTTAAAACGTGCGTAAACGAGTCCGGGAAGCGAAACTGATTAAAATAAAAAAATTTCACCAAAAACAGTGCCTTTCGGGCCACGCGCCGGCACCAGGTTGCTCCCTCGCGTGGCGCGAGGGAGACCGTTTTCCAGCAGCATTTTCCAGCAATACCAGTTTTTACGGAAACGACCATAACTTCTTCGTTATTGATCCGTTTTACGCGATTTTTTTTCCTACGCGTCCGTAATTTAATTCTTCATCATATGAAGTTAAAAAGCAACTTTCAACATAAAAAATTTTGAGACTTGTAAGCCTTCGACTCGTTACCTTTTACCGAATTTTAACCCGTTTATGCATTTTATCAAACAAACGTATTTGTTTGATCCTTATATCACATACACTTCTTCAAATTAATGTTATCTACCATTTTAGGTTCTAATCACAGGTTTATTACACAACTTAACCCATTTTCGGTCATATGCTTATTTTGACCCGTTAAGGGTATTTAAGCACTTTAAAGCTTGAAATCGCTTTCATTCATTACTAGCATCTTATTCCTACATTTTTTATCAAGTAATCTTCCACCACATCTATATGTGCGTTGGATTTAATGTGGATATCTATATGTTCTGAGTTTTTACCCCTCGGATTATCATTTTACGGCAAAGACTCATATAAAGTCTTTCGACCCAAGAATTTACATCTTTCACTACCCATATTCATTCTAAGCATTTATTTAATCATAAAACTTGTTTCCGAACCACCTTTAATGGTCGTTCGTTCAAATTAGCTTACAAGGGCAATTTGGTCAATTTTCATCCTTCTTTTACTACAAGGACCTTTAAATACTTGTTTGACTCAAAATCCGACCTTTTAACTATAATTCTTGTTTGTAAACCATTATGTTTCTAAAACACCATGTTTATGACTCAAATTATTCGGTTTACCTAAAAGATAACCGAATATTCATTTTGACCTTGTCTAACACTTGTAGAATCTCAAGTTCTAAACAATGAGCTGAATCATTATACATACCTGACTCGGATCATTATATTGACCATTTTTTTATACCTTGCTTCAATACTCGCTACTTAATAGCGATACAAGTTATCCTTCCGTATTTACTCCTGTGAACACACAACTCGACAATATTCATTAGTCGATATTTTCAAATGGTGATATTTTCACCATTCGACCCGTTTGGTCTAAATGACCGTTTATTTTTGCGAGATGTTATTTAGTACCATCTCGTCTACAAGACTCGCTTCGGTTTATACCGTATAGTCTTTTTACTTATAAATCATTTCTTAACACTTTTTGGCCTACTATGGCTTACGTCATCATTGTCTTTTTCGTAATTAACACGACAAAATGATATTCTAAAATATATGACTAGTGTAAGATATACTTACCTTGCATCCGAATTACGCTTTTCCTTTCCTTCTTGATTCGTTTGACCCGCTCACTTATCAAGCTTCCACCTAGCTCGTTAGGCGTCAAACTATCATCATAATTCATAAGATGGTTAGATTAGTCATTATCAATTATGACTACTCCATCTAACGGGTCTTATGTCGACTTTATCACTCGATTAAATCATTGGTTAGTTTGACTTCCTAAAAGTCAATTGATCTATCAACATATTCAAATGCACACTTCACATGGAATTTCAACATTTTAGCTTCGTTTAGGCATTTTAACAAACACCTAGTGGGCATAATTTCACTAAATCAAAAATCAAGTTTCATGACTAACTATTTAGCCAAGATTAAACAATTCTTGCAAGTTTAATATATCTAGTATGCATAATAACATCTAGATTCATCTCATGTAAATAAATAACACTCAGTTTATAATCAAATTTCTAGTGTTATTCATCATTCTACAACACCCATTTAACACACATATAAGTAATCACCAAATCATTCAAGTCATAGCATCATATGTATGATTTTCACTTAGGGTTTAGTTCCTAAGCATGTGTACATCACTAACTTAGCCATAGCTCCTCTAATCCTTACATAATTCGCGAATTATGATGCTAACTCAAATTTTGCAACTTCACGAATCATCAAATTTTTACATACCTTATGATCCCCATGACTTGGTGATCGTTTTTATGTGATCATGCATCGATTTAGGACTGAAATCGACCTTCAATTTGATGATTTTTGGCACTTTAGGGTTTCACCCTCTTTGGTCGCTCCTGATGATCGATCCACACACACATCTTGTGTGTGTGGTGTTTTTTTTTTTTTTTTTTTATAAATAAGAACTTGTTTCCTTTTCAACGGTTTTGGTCCCTTAAGTTTAGATTTTAATTATTAGGGACTAGAACTCCATATTTTATTTACTTATTTACACCTTATTAACTAGGTTAATTACTCCTAGTTAACTTGATGGGTTCGGGAAGCTATAACCCGTTATATTTTAAGTCCCGTTAACTCAGGCTCTTATAAACTTAATTCCTTAAAACTTTGATTCGTTTTTATTTAATATTAGGATTTCTTATTTAAATCCAAATATTTACCGGGTTATTTTTACTACTAACGGTACGTTACCCGTCTTTTAGTATTAACGGAGTTTGATTACCAAACCTGTTTTCGGGATGTTACAAAAGATAACGAGAAGATGAAAAATTTAAGTCTTACAGTTACCCTTGTAACCATACACAAGAGCGTGCCTAGGGTTTTTGGGGCCCATAACAAACTCACACCCACGGCAACCAACGCAGACTTGTCAAGTTAAATCATAGGCGTCGGACGCGTGATTATGGTTATATACTACTGCTCATCAGCAAAAGGAACCACCGACTCTTTGGGCACCTTCTCCTCATCCCCACTGAACCGCATTTCAATGGGGATAACACCGCGGAGAATATAGAAAAACTTGTGTTTCCTATCATGGAAGCTTTCCGGGAGATCTTTCCCACAAGGCACCACATTCCTCGTTCGGGAATTGAATGAATAGAATCCAACGGTTACAGAAACATAATTGAATACATTGACTATATCGAAGGTAGGAATCAAATTTTGAGCCCGACAAATAAACTCGAAGTGAGTGATACGTGGCATGCCAACATGGCTGACTTGGGATACATAGATCCCATACTGGGTTAAGATATCCCCAATGAATTTCGTCATCGGTAATCGGAAGTTACCTTCCTTAAAGAATGCAGCGTATAGCGTTATAAAACCTAGAGGAACATCAGCAGCAGTGCTTCCGGCAGGAGGGTACGTCGCTTCCTAGTTCACCAGAAACTGGAAGTTCTAACACAAATGTCGGAATTTATCTTCCCTCCAGTTAACGACGGATGCGTCACGTCAAAGGCTCTTCAGTTTTCTTTCCCTTTCGGGATCCCTCTGGTTTGGATGTTGTAGACATGAAGTAGCTATTAGAGGCGCATACAGGAAATTGAAGATTTAAAGGAGTTTTCTTGAGAAAAAGAAGAGATATCGGAGAACAAAGTGTTTGAAAATTTTCTCCAATGATGGTTCCCCCTTATTTATACCCATCGCATTTAATGGGATGGAGAACTGAACCGACAAGTGGGGAAAACCCTCCAATGGGCGGTCGACACGTCAGGTGGGAGAAACTGAAAAGACGCCTTTTCTGGGTGAGTGGCAGCCACGCGTCTGCTGTAGCCCGAAAACCATGCTGACACACGCGATGTCATCTCTGCAAAAGCGACTGACACTCTGACCGAGGGACGAACGCCTTGTCCTGCAGCATAATAGAAACATGAGTCGCTATGAACTCCACCAACTATATGACAAGTCTCCAGCAGAAACGTAGCTTAGAAGAAACTTCAGACAACCACGCGCATGCGTCGATCAGGCCAATCTGAGCACACCTGATCCCACGCGCCGATCTAACACATAATTTATTCTTATGAGTTTTTTTTGGATTTGGTGTGTTGTCTTCTTAAAAATATTACTAAGAAATTTAGTGGGACAAAATTTAGTTAAGGGAAAAAAAGTGGAACATGTAATTATTCAAATGTGGTTATCAATGTTATTTAGTAACTTGTAAGTGGTTATTATTATTATTATTTTTTTTCGTAAGTGGTTACTTATTTCTTATTAATCTTGTGTTTATTGTATGACCACTAAACACCTAATATATATAGATCTTATTGTATGAACAAAACACTCTCAATGAAAGACTTCTCTCTTTCTCCTTATGATCTCAGTGATCTTTGTTCTATACTTTGTATAAGTTTTGCTATTACGCCATTGTTTCACTGTATAATTTTTGAAGAATATATATTAAGTCAAATTTCACAAAACGCTCGTTGGCGTACTTCTTTGCTTTAGTAAACAACTTCTTTTTAGGAAATATTTAAATTAAATTAAATTATGGTACAATGAAAATAGTATTAGACTTTTCCTGGTACTATCAATGTCGACAATTAAATTAAGGAAATATTTTTTAATTTTTATCCCTTTTAACTTGTTGTTTTTCCAATTTTTAAGCAAAGAATAATACCATAATGTCGTACATATAATATATATTTAAATACATATCTTCAGAATCAAATACCAATGCCATGTCGGGGTTTGCCCCTTTCATAATAATTATAAACCATGAAACGTTAGAAATTATTCTACGCAACAATTTAAATATTCATGAGAAATAGAGTACCATTTTATTCATTAACATTCATAAACATATATGTTATTTATATTAGAATATTTAGTTTCTTTGTTAAGTCTAGAAATAGGGAGGGGAATAATATTTAAAAGAATGTTAAAAAAGGTTTCTTTGTTATTAAAAGTTAACTCCCGTTATAAAGTTATATGCCTATTTTTCTTTTGATGATACTTGTTTTTGTTGTAATCCCCAAACCCTATAAATAGCTTTGCTATTTATGGAATTTACCGGGTATGGTTGTTGTTTTTGTTGTAAAAAAAACATTGTGAGAGTGGAGGTTTTCAATTTTAACCTTTTGGGACCCTGATTTAATGTTCTTGGTTTAAAATTCAAGACAACATGTTCAAGTTTTTTCTAAACTGAAAAGGGATAGCCCACCTTGGATTGGACCACAGTGGTTGAAGAAATGGCCTCAATTTGGAACTTTCTCATTAACATTATCTAACACAACAAAACATTACCAACATATGATGCGTCATAGTCTGATTATACCATCAAGTGTGTTGTGGACATGTGATGCTATACCATGTTATACTCCGCAACAAATACACTATGTTGTATGATACAATCCTATAATACATGTAAGACAGATAGGGAACAAAAGCCGTGTTGGCGCTTGAACGTAACTCAGTGGGGGGCAGACTCTTAAAATTCTAATATTTTACACTAAAAAAAACTCAGGTAAAATTAACACTAGGAGCGAAAAATCGATGGGGGCTAGGAAAGCTTCGCCAATGAACAAACGCAAGGTCGTGTGGTTTTGTCATGCGTTGTCCTTAGTACATGACATGCACCGTTAGGTTGCTTAGCATGTTTTTACCATTTTTCTAGCATGTTTGTTAGGTTGCTTAGCGTATTTTTACAGTTTCTTTGACATGTTTATTAGGTTGCTTAGTGCGTTCTTACAATTTCTTTGATATGTTGGTTAGTAGGCTTTATTCATTAGTTTTTTTTTCTTTTATGATTGTCGTGATATCTTAAAGTCTTGTAATCACTACCCTTTATTTTAGTTAAAGTGTTAAACTCCGATTAAGGCCTTCGAACTTGCTTAGTGAAAAAAACAATATAGTGGTTAAAACTTAACCATCAACATATTAAAGCAAAGTGATTAGCAAAGCTACCTACTTTGCGTGGTTCATCATTCAATTAATGGCTTCTTGTTGTACTTGTTAAGGTATCTTTTGTAAGATTAAATATATTACGTATTAATATTTAATCTGTAGCCATTATAATCATTTACATTATATAGATCAAAATATATATAACAATCCTATTATATAATTAGTTGGTAATTGTTGATGGACCATATTACCCTTATTAACTAATTAGGGTTTCCTCCTGGGTGCTTTTATAAGGAGAATTATGTGGAGGTTAAGGGGTTAGACAGTTACACAATTAGACACACCCCATAAGCCTAACATCATATTCGACCTCCTCTCCTAAACCGAATCCCCTATTCGGTTCTCATCTTCACCATCATCAGTCAGCACCCTAAGGAGGAACCAGACCAAGATGACTATCATGTCAAACCTTAATTGCTGCGACTCCATCTGGATTCTTTGCTAGCCTGTGCTGATGCATTCAAAGGTATGTTTTCATGTTTGATTATGTTTAGAACAGAACTGAACCAACATGTGGTATCAGAGCGTATGTTGATTAGTCAGTTCTGTTTTCGTATCCATTATTCTGGAATTGAAATCATGAAAACAGAATTTTTTGAATAAATTCGTAAACATAACTGATGGTTTTGGGTCTTGGACCGAAATCACTATTTTCGGACCAAAGATCTATCATATGTTCGTTTCGAAATCAATATGGGTAAAACAAATATTCCGAAATCTGTATAAGACTATTAAATTTTCAGATTTCGGGTTTCCAGAATCATGTTTTATGGTTTTAGGGTTCATAATATGTTCTTAGAAAATTCGAAGTTTCCTTTAGGTTTTGGAATACGATTCGGATTATTAAGTGTTTTTTCCTGTTTTGATCTGATTTTGTCCTCTAAAGATTTTCGAAATCTGTTATTAGATAAACAGATTATGTTTTTTCGAAATATTTGGTAAAATCAGATCAGCACTAAAATAGGAAACATTATCACAAAATCCCTAACAATTTCGAATTTTCAGTTATGCTTCACATTCACAGCTGTTAACAGGAAGTTTCGAGATAAATTTTAACCACTCAAAACCAAGGTCTCGACTCGAGACCACAAGAACTCGACTAGAAATCATAAGTGTTCTCAAATGTGTATAACTCGAGACAACGATTTCGACTCGAGATAATAAGGTCTCGACTCGAGACCACTGAGGTTTTAACTAAGGGCTTCAGACTTTACAACTCGAAACAAAGGTCTCGACTCAAGACCATAAGGTCATAATTCAAGACCATAAGGTTGCGACTCGAGACCATAAAGCTACAACTAGAGACTACAAGGTCACAACTCGAGACCATGGTTGCGACTCGAGACCTCATAAGGACTCGAGATCTCATAAAACAGTACTCGAGACCATGATTATGACTCGAGAATAAAGTTGCGACTCGAGACCATAAGTGTTTTAGTCTTTCATGACTCGAGACAATAAGGTTGCGACTCGAGACCTCATAACTGACTCGAGATCTCATAACTCAGTCGAAACCTGACTCGAGACCTCATAACTGACTCGAGATCTCATAACTCAGTTCGATCCGCGCTAACAGGTGGTTTGCTATTAAATAATTGGTTTTGTAATTACTTAGCTAATTAATAAGGATCAAATAATGTTTTACAAAACCAAAATAGCTTAACTTGAATGAGCTTCTGATATATCATTTCTGGCCAAAGCTGACTTGATACATCTACTTATCATTCAAGTATTACGAAAGCTATGTTGTGTATGCATCATAAGCATGAATGTCTTAATTTCTGGCCAAAGCTGATTTAATTCATTCATAGATGGCATACTCAACAAGTGCATAACTAAAGTGATTGTTTCAATTCTGGCCAAAGCTGATTTGTTACAACCACTTTGCACATATGCTTAAATGATTACACTTCTGGCCAAAGCTGTTTTGTCTTCGTTTAAGTAGAATTTTTTAGCTAAGTCTATTATTTTGATGTTAGTAATAGACATATCACAATCTCTTCACATAATGATCCTTAGATTAATGATCCTTAATTAAGTTTTTATGATCATTTCGTCTGCCTTATTCTTAGTACCCATAATGTTACTCACTATAATTTTCTTCTATATATATCTCATCCACTCTAATTTTTAAACCTAAAATGTTTGCTTTATTTAAAGTTTCTATTAGAATTAGCTCTTAAATTAAATCCTTGATTATTTCTTAAGACACGATAATCCTATTGCTCTCTTCTGATAAAGATTATAAAGAAGAAAATTAGAGCATGATGAATAGGACAAATCGACCATGATGTCTATTATGATAATCAAGAACTCTCTAACGTAAATGCTATCACTAAAGTTATTCCAGATTAAGTCTTTCCTGAGACTAATCTTTATTTATGGAAGAATCACTAGAACTCCTAAGATGCATGCCTTAATTTGAAACTCTAAACTATAAAGTTAAGTGGTATATGTGAATACATTATAATGTACAAAACCATGACCCATAAAGTTAAGGGCTTATGCATGGAAATAAGTACATTTTTTCCAGTACATTACATACTAAGATTTTCACTTGTATAATTTGATGCATTATAAATCAACTACAACACTAAAAAATACCAAAGTATAACGAGTGTGTTGATAAGCAACATATGTACAAAGAAATAAATGTTTAAAGCTGGAAAATAAGTTGTTATTCACCTTACAACCACTTAAAACGTTTAAAGAGGATTGTTCTAAGGTCCATAGACAAATTACAAGTGCTAATTCCAACTTTAAGGTTCTTCAAAGGATAATCTCACTGCATAACTATGTCATTAGGCTAGACATAAGCAACGAGACTATCCATTATTCTAAAGAACAGTTGGGTAAATTAATTAGATAGTCACTTATTAATGATATTTAAGTCTGGTAATTTCAATATTCCAATTAACACATGATTAGTTGACTCTAGTTCCATACGTTTCCTTACCAGAACTTGAAAAATAATTAACATGAGAGTTAGTGACAAAATAAATTGTTAAGGCTATAAGAACCATAATAAGCAGTCTTCTAACAAAGCTTTTCGATACATTACATGTTCTGATTATTAATCAGAGTACAGTATCATTACTTAGGCTATGTCATGAAGGTTGTGAGGTTTGCATAGTCAACATAAAGTCACACTTATCTTAAACTCTCATCTTATTTGTTCTAAATATCTGGATAGAAACATTACTAAAATGAAACTAGATGATACCTTACATTTTCACAACTTTTGTTATCATGCAAATGAGAACTTGACAAAAGGAAAATGAGACTTATAAATTTCATCCATTATAACCGAAATTCATGAAAAAATTATGATATGGTTAATGAGGATGATTGTTCATCTAATCTCATTCTAAGTGATTTCAAATCATGACGTTATAGCCCTAAATATTATTTGGCTTAAGGAATAAGTATGGGTCCATCATAAGTCATTCATTGACATTCGTGGAACTTATTCAAAATGGAATATTCAGACGTAATTCATTTATCATTTAAAGGACTATCAACTTGTATCTAAATTTTGTCGCATATGGCCCACAGTCTTAGAAGAAATCTATTCATATGTATACTTAATAAGATTTCTATTAGATATGTCCCTAAAGTTTCTTTTTGATATCTGGACATTAAAGAAATCAAATAAAGTCTAACGTATATGTGATAGGTTCCCACGTCACATAGCTCATTGAAACTTTTCTTGTAGCATTCTAGAGATATTAAAGATCAGTGGGGGCATTAAGTGTCTTAATAATAACTTGCAATAGTTGCAAGAGGTGGGGGGAGTGAAAATTTTACATTACCTAAATTTGCACCTCTTGTACAAGACACCGCTCCATCACGACACTATTCTATCAAAACTTATCTCCTTAAATCTAATGCTACTCTTACAAAAGTTTCATTGTTGCCTAATTGTGGGCGCACTTAGAATTTCTTACCTAAACTAACATAATCCTCAACAAGAGAAGCCACAACGACTAACGTCATTAATTTGTGTTTCTCTATTAGAATTTGTTGGTCGTTAAATATTGACTCTAAGCATGCTGAGTTCCTAAAGATTTCTAAGGTCAGTGGGAGCAGTCAAAGTCCTTATTATGACTTGCAAGGAATACAAGAGGCGGGGGGAAGAGTGTCATTAAATTTCACTCCGAATTTAACTCCGATTACACCTCTTGTACACCATACTGCACCAACTCTTACAAACTTAGAATCCTGAAAATGATAGAAACCTAACCAAGAGCTAATCCATAAAACTGAAACTTCTAATGAACCCAATAATCAACTCAGGAGGTCATCTAGGTTTAAAAGCCTACTAACTTTGATGATTACATAACCTCCCTAATTGAAGTTGAAATGGATTTTGGAAATGTTTACTGATCCTATCTTTTCAAATTAAGCCATTAGTGTCAATCAATCTTCTAAATGGAATAAAACAGTTTTCTAGTAAAACTGATTTTATGTGTTCGTATAACGTTTGGGATTTGATTGGATTACCTAAGAGTGTTCATAACTAAACCAAATCCTGATACAAACGTTAAGACACTAAGAAACATGATTGATTGTCAAAGGTTATACTTAGGAAGAGATAAATTATCAAAGTTTTCTTTGAGGATCATCACTGTTCTAGTAGCTTATAATAGTTTAAGGCTACATTAGATGAACATTAAAAACAATTTTCCCTAATAAACTGGCTGACACATTTACATGTTCATAAAACAACCTGAAAGTTCTAAACTGAAGGTTAAGGAACACTTTGTTTGTAAGTCAATAAAATCCATGTATGGGTTAATGCAAACATCATAATGTGATGAAAAGCTAACGTAATTATTTTCATCAAGAATCAAGTGGATTAATGTACCTACCTCAAAATGAGTGGGAGCAACTAAAATAAACTTGTCTATATAGATGACATTCTTTTGACAAGTATATGTTACATAAGTCAAAGCATTGTTAACACAAACTTTGATGTAATAAATCTCAAAGATATCTCTTACGTGATTGATATCATAACATACTGAGATAGACCCAATGGGATATTAGTTCCATAAGTTTAACATTAAATGGGTCCTTACATATGTAACAAAATACTGCTCTCCTTGAGAGGATAATAGGATAAATGAGATTATTTCCTTATGCTTCATTAATTAGAAGCCTCATGTATGTTTAAGTCTATACTCCTTTAGATATTACTCACATTGTAACATACTAGATTTGTCTAGATTAATGTGAAGCATCTAATGGAGTATTACAATATCTTTAAAGAAACGAGAGGCTATTATTTGAAG
Organism: Helianthus tuberosus; assembly: GCA_030545235.1. Taxonomy (NCBI): domain Eukaryota; kingdom Viridiplantae; phylum Streptophyta; class Magnoliopsida; order Asterales; family Asteraceae; genus Helianthus; species Helianthus tuberosus. Next base: position 173,146,380 of record CM060401.1, read on the forward strand.
AAGAAGTGAGAATTAAAACCGGTTTATTACTATAACTTTGTGATGTTCAAAGATGACAAAATGTAATTTCGGGTATATCCTTATGTTAGCAGACAAAACATATCTCATGGAGGAGTCATAATGTACTGATATTACCAACCTAAGTTATAACGACATAATATAGTCACTAAATGTTGTTGGAAATTTATCAGTGGACTCATAAGCTTATTAACTCCATATAATTAATGTTTTGAAGACTTAGTGTGATAAAGTCAGCTACCATGACTCCTTGAACAGTAACAGTTCAAGAGGTGCTGCATTAAATTTCGATACGCAATTAATTATTCGTTTATGAACGAATTGAGGAAACTAAGTTTGTATCGAATTCATTCATGATATGCTTAAGGATCCTATAACTGAATGGCTATTACCCATAAGTCTTATTAAGAGAGCTCATAGATGGGTATTAGTTAATGGCCATGCGCAACTGCATATGGTACTATGAATGACTAAGTATTAGTTAATTTTTCCTCATCAGTTTGATTTTGTATGTCTCTAAGAATATGTCAAGTCGACATAATGGCATATAAGACAAATAAAGTTACAAATCAAACAAAGGGCTTATGCGTATTTTGATCATGACGATTAGGTTTTAAATTAAGGCTATAGTATGATTAATGGGGGTCCTGAGTCGCATAATGATTCAACGGCTGTATTTATCTGCTATAGTACTTGTTTAAGGCTAAAATGAGTGTTAACTCCTGATCAGGCTTATCTAATACTCATAGTAAATGATTACTCGACTAAGTGGGAGAATGTAAGATTAAATATATTACGTATTAATATTTAATCTGTAGCCATTATAATCATTTACATTATATAGATCAAAATATATATAACAATCCTATTATATAATTAGTTGGTAATTGTTGATGGACCATATTACCCTTATTAACTAATTAGGGTTTCCTCCTGGGTGCTTTTATAAAGAGAATTATGTGGAGGTTAAGGGGTTAGACAGTTACACAATTAGACACACCCCATAAGCCTAACATCATATTCGACCTCCTCTCCTAAACCGAATCCCCTATTCGGTTCTCATCTTCACCATCATCAGTCAGCACCCTAAGGAGGAACCAGACCAAGATGACTATCATGTCAAACCTTAATTGCTGCGACTCCATCTGGATTCTTTGCTAGCCTATGCTGATGCATTCAAAGGTATGTTTTCATGTTTGATTATGTTTAGAACAGAACTGAACCAACATCTTTTATTATAGTCGAAAAAGAAGTAGGTAAGTCCATATTAGCATCAATGAGACGTGGTACTTTATTCACTCACAAATCCATATCCATTCTAAAGCAAACATATACTGTTACAATCAATACTTTATTGTTAAAATCATGTGATATAGCCTCGTGACTTAGAACTCTTACTTTTTTTAATTTAATTAATATATACTTTTTGTATTATATTTTCATCACGAGCTCCCACTTTAACTCATTAAGTTTCTAACTTTTTATTTTTATGTTATGACTCCGAGATCTATGGACGTAGTTTTTAAAAGGCTCAGTTTTGCTATTCAAAAAGGGGTAGCGGCGCAGCTTGTAGCCCGTTTACCAACTATCTCGATGTAAATTATTATTCTTTTCGGTTTGGACATATCACATAATGTTCGATTAAACGTTTATAAAAGAAAAATAGACCACAAAACCAAAATTGTAAATATTTAACATGAAATCTGTAACAAACTAAATAATTTAATAAACCCACCGATTAAATGTAACAAAATCAGAGTATCAAACCACAAAATTCACTTGTTTTTGTTCCCACATTGGCAACTTAAATAACTTATAAGCACTTTATATTGCAGGCTCTTAGGCCGGCAGCCGCCGGGCTTGGTAACGCTTGTCTGTAACTCGAGTGAGGGTATTAAAGATAGTTGGGCGCTTAACAATTCCGGTTTGGTTGGTCTGGTCGGTTCGTTAACTTGCGTGCCCATTCCAAGTTGCAAGTTGGGTCATGTAGCTCGGGTCACGTGGTCTCTAGAGTAGATGGCAATGCGTAAGACTGGTTTCACAAAGCTGCAAAAACCCCCTCGGTTGTGACAGTGGGAGGATAACAGGCCGGGGCTCTGTATGGACCATATAACCTCCTGGAATGTCTCAATCGAACAACCATCTTTTTTACTTTTTATGATGACATTCTGGAATATTTTCTGATCATATTGTACAACTTCAGATATTAGATAGAGGACATGAAAAATCACAGTGTGGGTCGGTTGGTCTGAGCCGGCCGCTTTGGGATTCGTGTTTATAGACAATGTTTTAAGTCATTGTTCATGTGCTTCTTTTTCAAATCATAAGAACATATTGATGAAGTTGCTAAATGCATACTGTTCTGCCATGATTCTATGTGCAACTTCTGTTAACGACACAGGTTACATTGAGCTTAGTTTTGATAAAGGTTCTCAAACACAGTGATGAAGGATTGAAGGTGCACAAATCCGGTCCGGGCTAAAACTGTGTCAAGTTCAGTCAAAGAAAGTTAAAGCTGGTTTATCCCAAAACAATTTGGGTTGAAAGTTGAAACCAAACAGGTTTTGCCGGTTCATAAACCGGGTTTTAAGTTTTAACTGGTTTGGTTCGTGTTTGACCGGATTCAGAAACTGATTTTAACCGTACGGTTTGGGTCGGGTCCAAACCAGTTTCCAAACTTGGTTCAGTTCAGTTCAGATTCAAAGCCGGGTTTCGCTTCCCAACCTGGTTTTTTTCCACCTCTACATAGTGAGATTGGTTTCAGTAAATAAACAACTTCTGTTATTTGGTTCAACAAGTATTTTATTTTATTTTTTTTGTAATTATTATTCTAAGAACCAATGACAGTAGGCTCTTATGGACTCTTCTGGATTTAACAATTGTTTATATATGATCTAATATCTTTTCATAATCACGGACGATTTAACAAGTTCTGCCAGATGCATCATTTACTGGTTTACTATTGTTACCGGTTATAAGGAAAAAGGAACTCACCAAACTGTTAGCCTACAACTATTATCGGACGTTAATACTTAGTGGGCTTATTCGGTTTCATCAAGGTTTCGATGGAAAGACTGAAAACCATAAAATCTGGAAACGATAAAAACGAGGGCCAGAGCATGAAGCATTCGGGGTCTTTCTTGGGTCAGGTCCGAATGAGTTTCATTTTATATCTTAGTACAAAAATGTGTTCTCTAACTGTATAAGTTATTGTTTGGATACTCTAAAGATATATTCTGATTTCGGATATCATATTTTTAGTATGGTGAGTTTACATTTTGGTAACAGGCTATAACTAATATATTGGGTTAGGCATATATCTTGGAAGTAAATCATAGATATATATGAGTATTTGGTAACATACTTTTTACAATATAAATCCAAAACAAAAAGTAACCAGTTATATGAAAATATACATCTAACTGTATTTTATCTTTATATATATTATTAGAATCCTGTCAAATAAATTTTGTTGAGATTGTTGCATTTTTAATTGGATTCAGTTTTGTCACTAGTCTGATAATTTACTTCATTTGAACTGGGCTACCTTTAAGGCCTGGCATGGCTTGGTTTTTTGTTTTTTAGTTGCTGATTTGGGCCTAGTTGTTACACTTTGTTCCTCTTGTCCATGAACCAGTTTTTGACTTGCAGATTCAGTGTTTTCCATTGGGGTTTGTTCATGGGAGGCCCAGTGTTTGTATTTGTTTATTTTTTTTATATTAACTAGTATATTTAGGACTTGCTTTTGCAGCGGGACTGTTAAATCGAACAAATCATAAGTGTAAGAAAACTGAACTACGTATGCTCAGTGTGGCGGTTAACTCGCAACAACTATACCTAAATATAAAATATAAAGATACCTAAATATAAAATATAAAGAAGAATAACTATCTCGAATTTTTGTAACGAATTTTTAAGTATTATGTACAAGTTGAAGAACAAAAATGCCAAAACAAATTATTTTTTCTATGATCAGATTAATTTTTGAATGCATTTAAGGTTTTGTGAAGAATATGTCGTATACAATTGAAACTAATTATTTATATACCATTATTTATGAAAAATACTTTGTGGGAGAAAGTGACTATTTATCTTTTATGTCTTTAGCATTTGTACCATGTGCTTTGATATTTGTTCCATTTTCGTGTTTTTTTTTCCTCTAGTATATAATTGCAAACTTAATGTACAACCTTTTGTTGCATGTTATGTAGTTAAGTTTTCCTTTTTAAAAGAACAGTAAAAAAAAATACAAAATAACCTTATTGTTTACTTTTAATTTTAATAAATCATATACTTTGAAATTTAGTTAACTATTATTATTATTATTATTATTATTATTATTATTATTATTATTATTATACGCTATATTAATTCAAACCAGCGTGAATAATGTTCTTTACCATTTTGATTTAGTTATTTTCTTTTCTATGTTTTATGTTTTGGTCTACTTTTTATGAATTAACGCGCATGCGTACTTCATCATTTTACATCACTTCTTTATTAAGGATATGCATATACCACATACATGCCCATAAACACTTGTTCCATAATCAATTGTGAAGGGTCCCGATGGGTCCTAAGAACTATTTTACTTAATTATAATATTTAACAAACTAGATTCATAAATGTTAAATTTATGTAGGAAACAATTTTCACATTTTTTTCGTTTGGTCATATGAATGTTTTATTTACATTTCTGAAGAGGTATGGTCCCAAACCCTTGCCAACATGGCAAGGACCATACCACTTTCCCCATCCTACATGGCGTTGACATCAGCCGTATCATCCAGAAGCTTCTAGAAGCTTCTGGAAAATATCCAGGTGACACCAAAGATGCTCCATACGACATAAAGGACAACACGTGTCACCAGCCATCAAGCGCCAAGTGGACCTGCGACAGGTCAAGGAGCAGCCAGACAACATCAGTACGATGTTTCCACATTCGACAAATGCAGGCGCGCCACGTGTACCACTACACTAACCACAACAGAGGAGACCAAGGGGATATTCCCCTTGGTCGGACAGCTGGCGCGCGTCTACAGCTGGCATCGCTGCTCCTCCCTCTCTCACCATCCGGCTATAAATAGAACCCTCCATCATTCAGGTAAAGGGATCTTGCTCTCACTATTCTCACGCTTAACACACACTGATTATCCTTCCTCGGAACAGTACTTATTCTCACGCCGGAGCCTGGTTAAGAGGGAAACCCCCATATTCCCCTCTTAACGAGACTGACGGTTGCTGTTTTGCAGGAGACGGTCATCTTACGAGTAGGAAGAGAGATTGAACCCACAGGAGAAATAACCCCACAGGTTAACCATAGTGTTATTCTGTGTTTCATCATTGGCGCCATCCGCTTTTAGGAAAACCACTCTCATCTCTTTTTCTTTCCAGAAAACACTCGTCAACATGGCCGAACACAACCCTTCCCACCAAGTCGATGGAGACGTTTCTTCCTTCGAACTCGTTTCGGACAACATACACGTCCAACGAGGTCCAAGGAACGAGGCTATCCAAGAAGGGCCACCAAACTTGGAGTTTCCCAGCATCTTCGGGAGTACATCCAGGGTTGCCGTCCAAAACGCACCTGGTGCTACTTTTCAAACTCCACCCAGAATCACCACTCACACCACAAATGGAGCTACCTTTCAGCCTCCGTCAGAGGTAGTCCAACCGACACCAGCAGTGCAAACCTCAGAGCCATGGAGCTGGCCCATCAGTTCCATCGGACCAAGCACAACTAAACTTCTCAACGTTATTAGGGCTACCCGAAGGAAAAACTCTAGCTTCCTGGTATGCCGAGCAAGTGGCGTCGATAAACCTTGTTTACACACAACTCAGCCCGCAGCAAGCTTTGCTTCAAGCACAAGCTCACCAGTCAGCATTTGTCACTCCACCGCAAAGGCCTTTGAGCGCTCCTATGCCTCAACAGGCCAATGCATACAACCTGCGTCCTGAGTCAGTACCTCCACCGCATGTTAGAAGGCCAAGCGCGCACGACACGCGCGATACTTACGGTGAAACAGAAAGCAATTACGTGCAGTACTCTCAACCACCGAAGAAACCAATACAAAGCCGTTTAGGCCCGCGCAACATCAACGACGAATTTGACGATGACAACGACATGAACACAGTGTTCAGCAGGCTACCACCAGAGCATGAAGCGTACAAACCTCGCAAGCGCGCAGGTTATGATCCAAAAGCTGAACATGACTACACTCTAAGCTACCGTCCGGACGACATGGCTGAGAATTCAAAGTTCACCCGAGAGATCGCCACGGCTGCCATAGACAAAACCAAATTGCCACACAACGTGGGCAAATACAACGGGTTGACAGACCCAGACGATCATCTCCAAGTTTTCAACGGTGCGGGAGCAACGGGTGGATGGAACTTGCCAACCTGGTGTCATCTCTTTGCTCAAACCTTCGTAGGCGCAGCGCGCATCTGGTTTGACAGCTTACCAGCAGGGAAAATCAAATCATGGATCGATTTCCGAGAGAAGTTCCTGGCACACTTCTCACAAAAACGACGACACACCAGGGATCCAGCCGATTGCTTGAACATATGGCGCAGAGACCACGAAAGCGTAGAAGATTTCATTACTCGGTACAACAAAGAATGTTTAGAGATCGGCGACATGCCGCGAGAAGATGATGCGCGCACACTTCATGCGGGCAGTCAAGTGCGATGATTTAATCAAGCGTGTAAAAGGCAAAGACGGGGGACCCAAAGATTGGGAAACCTTCATTGAGGCAGCCAAAACTATTGCGCAGTCGGATAGACAGTTGACCGGCGATGATCACCGTCAACGCAGCTACAACCATAACGATCGGCATAGCAAGAAGGGCAGGAGCCAACCTTGGAAGGCGCCCGGTCACAGGGAACAAAGCCCGGTAAGAGAGGATGCGCGCCACACGATCAATCAAATAGCCCACCGGAAAGAGGCGAAACGAGAAAACAGGGAGAAACAGTGGACACCCCTCACGAAAACCCCTTCAGAAGTCTTAGCAACCGAGAACCACCAGTTCAAGCCACCACTACAGATGCGCAACAAAAGGGGGCAAGACCCGAACCTTTTCTGTGATTTCCACAAGGACACCGGCCACTTAACTGATGATTGCTTCAGCCTTAAACAGGAAATCGAAAGGGCCTTAAGAGACGGAAAGTTAACTCACCTGGTCAAAGGGGGAAGGCGTGATTACCGTCAGATTCAAAGAAGAGAAGAAGGGCCGGATAACAAAAAACTCCGGAAATTAGAAACTCATATGGTTCAGGGGGGTCCACGGAGGCAAAAAAGAAATTATAACAAGCGTGCGCAAGATGACTCATGGCGCGAGAAACAAGTTGTCTTCCCTGTTGTACGAGGAGGCCCACGAGAACGAAGACCCATAGTCATCTCAGGCGTCATAGGGCATTACCAAACGGATCACATCTTCATCGATCCGGGGAGCACTGCGGACATCATATATGAACAGTGTTTCAATCAGTTCGATCAAGAGGACAAAGCGCGCTTAGAACCAGTTGATTACCCACTCACTGGCTTCTGCAACGAAGCCGTTTTTCCTCTGGGACAAATATCATTCCCAGTGCTGCTCTCTGACGGAAGAAACTCAAGAACAGAAGACGTCACATTCATGGTACTGCCAGCACATTCAAGACACGATATTCTGTTGGGACGAGAATCCCAAGGCGACTTCAGCATGATCTGCTCTGGCCCACACTCCGCAGTGGGATTTCCAACAGAAACAGGAGTAGCCATCATCTATGCAAGCAAAGAAGTATTAGCGACAGATGAGCTAAGACCTGCAAAGACAAGGAAACCAGAAACACGCCAAGAGGCAGAAAAATGGGTGCTCAACAGCGCATATCCGGAACAGACGGTAACCTTGGGACCTGCAATGTCCGATCTGACGCGCGCGGCGCTGAAAAAACTGCTGTTCCAAAATACGGATGTCTTTGCCTGGACGCCAGCAGACATGGTGGGTGTTCCACGGCACATAGCTGAACACCGTCTAAACGTATCGGAAGAAGCCAAGCCGGTGGTACATGCTAAGCGCCATTTGGGGGACATAAAGCATGACGCCATGAAAGAGCAGGTGATAGAGCTGTTAAACGCGGGGATCATCAGAGAGGTCAGGTACCAAACATGGGTAGCAAGCCCAGTGATGGTCCAAAAGAACAATGGTAGCTGGAGAATGTGCGTCGATTACAAAGATCTGAATAAGGCATGTCCGCGCGACTGTTACGCCTTACCAGACATCGATGAAAAGATTGATTCACTTGCCACATTCCGATGGAAGTGTTTTCTTGATTGCTACAAAGGGTACCACCAGGTACAGATGGCCGTGCAGGACGAAGACAAGACCGCGTTCCGCACGCCAACAGGGTTATACTGCTATACCAAAATGCCTTTTGGTTTAAAAAATGCGGGCGCGACTTATCAGAGGCTCATGAACGAAACCTTCCACGACGCCATCGGCAAGTACATAGAAGTGTATATGGATGATCTGGTTATCATGAGCAAGGAGGAAAGTACAATGTTGCGGAACATCCAAAAGACATTCGATACTCTGCGCGGAGTCAGCATCAAGGAGTTTTTTGCAGAAGTAGTGCTAATTTTCAAAGCATGATCACAACTAATGCCGGTTTCAAAAAACTTTCACAAATGGTGCCATCTCCATTAGGAATGGCGAATTCTTTCATGTCCTAGGCTAATGTCATAAGTTGTCAGGAATATTCAGAAACCAATTATTTGAAAAGGAGTAAGAATCTGCATCTTTGCCATTTGGAATGGCGAAATAAGAAAAATGTCATTTAGAATGGCGAAATTTTTTAAAAGCTGCACAATTTGCCATTCAAAATGGCGAAATATGTGACAATGCCATTGAAAATGGCGAAATATCTTCTGACAAATGCCACCCGTACACCGTCATTCACCACCATACCCATCATCCGTTCAATTTTCAAACCGTGTCAAACCACCACGTACCCCATCGTCTAACCCCACTAATATTGTTTCACAAGTTAGAGAGAAAAGAGTAGAAAGTGAGAGTGTAGATCAGTTAAAAAAACAAACCACCATCTTCATCTCCACTACACTGCCACACCACCCGAAATCTCCACCTTCGTTCCTCCTCAGCCGTATTCCACCACCATAGGCCTCTACACCTGTAACCCATTCTTGTGAAGTTGCTGCTGTTGTGATTATAGAACATAGCAGAATACAGAGAAAGGGTTTGCTGTTGTGTGCTAGTAAAGATGACCTAGAGAGAGAGAGAGAGAAACAATATTGGACGGTTGGATGTGGATGTTTTGAATATTTAGGGTTCCTCTTTTTTTTATTTCTCTTTTTATGGTAATGGTAACATGCATTTGCAGCTTTAAAAATTTTCTGCCATTTTGAATGGCAAATTGTGTAGCTTTTCAAAAATTTTCGCCATTTTGAATGGCAAATTTCCTCTTTAGCTGCAACAGCATCATGGACTTTTTCAGCTTTTTCTGCAGAACAAATGGCATAACTTGCAGAATTCATCATTTTAAATGGCATTATGTTCAGAACTTTTAACTTTTCGCCATTTGTAATGGAGAAGTGTGCATGCTTTTAAAAATTTCGCCATTATAAATGGCATTATGTGCAGAATCTTTAACTTTTCGCCATTTGGAATGGCTTTGGTGCAGAATTTTGAACTTTTCGCCATTTGGAATGGCTATTTAACCTGACTTTGGCAGATTTCGCCATTATAAATGGCTATGGTACCTTTTCAAATGATTTGTCTCTTACACAATCTGAATATTCCTTACACAACCCTAGGACTCCTAAAATTTCGCCATTTTGAAAGGCTATGGCATTATTTGTGAAATACTTTTGAGAGTGGCATTAGTTGTGATTTTGTTTTGAAAAGAAGCATTACTTCTGCAAAAAACTCCAGCATCAAGTTAAACCCAGCAAAGTGCTCCTTCGGCATGGAGGAGGGGAAATTCCTAGGTTTCATTGTCACGAAAGATGGTTTCAAGGTGAACCCTGACAAGATACAAGCAATAGAACGCATGCCGTCACCGTCAACGATCAAGGAGATGCAAAAATTGGCAGGACGGTTGGCAGCACTCAACCGCTTCCTAGCCAATCACGCGGCGAAATCATTTCCATTTATAAAAACTCTCCGAAACTGCATGAAGAAGAGTCAATTTCAGTGGACTCCGGAAGCTGAAAGCGCTTTCCGCGAGATGAAAGACTGCCTCATCAAGTTGCCAACCTTAACTGCACCAGTCAAGGGTGAACCTCTGGTACTATACCTGTCAGCCTCCGACAGGGCAGTGGGAGCAGTGTTGCTTGTAGATCGACAGGGCGTCCAGACGCCGGTCTATTATGTGTCACGAACTCTAACCGATCCAGAAACCCGGTACGCAATCATGGAGAAACTAGTGCTCGCACTAATTCATGCATCAAGACGGCTGCGTAGGTACTTTGCCAATCACGTCATTCACGTGTTAACAAACTACAACATTGGCAACATACTCGCAAGACCGGAGATTTCAGGGAGACTAGCAAAATGGGCGATAGAGCTCGGGGGTCATAACGTAGTGTTCAGACCGAGACCGGCGATCAAGGGCCAAGTGCTCGCAGATTTCATGGCAGAGGTACCAGATGACAAAGATCGAGAATGCAAGGCAATGGAAAAGGCCGAGAAACAACAAGTGGAAGAACCATGGCTACTATACACAGATGGTGCGTCCAACGAGGACGGCGTAGGTGCTGGTCTCCGGCTGGTGAGCCCCGACAAAAACGAGTTCACCTATGCCATACGCCTGGATTTTAAAAGCACAAACAACGAAGCCGAATACGAAGCCTTCCTTGCTGGGCTAAGGTTGGCAATCAAAATGGGCGTACGACACATCGAAGCACATGTAGACTCCATGTTGGTGGCAGGCCAAATCAACGGGGAATACGAAGCCAGGGGAGATACGATGGCACTTTACCTAAGCCAAGCAAAGACACTGCTGCAAACCTTTTATTCCTACAAAGTGCATCACATTAATAGAAGCGAGAACAAACCAGCAGACGCGCTGAGTAAACTCGCCTCTACAAGCTTCCAGCACCTAGCAAAGGATGTACGAATAGAAGTTTTGAGCAACCCGTCAGTACCACTTCGAGAAGTAAGCGTCGTTCAACTAGGGACAACGTCTTGGATGACCCCGATAATCACATACCTCCAATCTGGAGTACTCCCGGAGAACAAGGCAGAAGCAAGGAAAGTCCAGTACAAATCCGAACATTATCAGATGGCTGATGGGATCTTGTACCGAAAATCATACCTCGGGCCTTTGTTAAGATGTGTTGACCCCGAAGACGCACGCTATCTGATCAGAGAAGTGCACGAGGGAATCTGTGGTATACATGCCGGTCCAAGGATGGTGGTAGCAAAGGTCATGAATGCGGGATACTATTGGCCCGGAATGCATTTGGACGCGGTCAAAGAGTTGAGGAAATGCGTTGGATGTCAAAGACATGCGCCCAAAACGATGCGCCCCAAGAATGAGTTAGTACCAGTTACCACGGCATGGCCTTTCCAGCAATGGGGAATAGACATGGTTGGACCTTTTCCCGAAGCCCCAGGAGCTGTCAAGTTTATAATAGTCGCAGTCGACTATTTCACCAAATGGGTAGAGGCGAAGGCCCTCGCGTCGACCACGGCCACCGTTGTCAAAAAATTCATTTGGGAACAAATTATATGTCGTTTTGGATTACCCCTCAAGATAATCACCGATAATGGGACCAACTTTGCCGAAGACAACCTTCAACAGTGGTTCAAGGAATTGCACATCGAACACACGTTCTCCTCGGTCGCGCACCCGCAGGGGAACGGTCAAGTTGAAGCCGTCAACAAGAGTATAGTCGACGGAATTAAGGCAAGGCTGGGAGAAAAGAGAAGAGGTTGGGTAGACGAACTGCCAAGCATCTTATGGGCCCACTGGACGATGCCCAAAACAAGTAACGGAGAAACACCGTTTAGCTTGGTTTATGGGTCGGAGGCTGTAATACCAGCAGAGATAGGATTGCCGTCACCCAGAATGCTCTCCATGAACATGATCAACAATGAAGAAGAAAGGAGGATCGACCTCGACCTCCTAGAAGAACGGAGAGAAATGGCGGCAATCAACGAAGCAAAGTACAAAACAAAGCTGGAAAAATATTACAACTCTAAAGTCCGAATATGCACCTTCAACCCAGGAGAATACGTCCTCAGAGACAATGAAGCCTCAAATGCAGAGAAACCCGGGAAGTTGGCTCCCAAATGGGAAGGTCCGTATGTCATCGACACCGTGCTCGGAAAGGGGGCCTACAAACTGCGCACCATCGACAACAAAGAGGTTCCTCGCACATGGAACGCTCAACAGCTGAGAAGGTGCTACTTATGAAGGAAGTTTTTGTAATTGCAATGGCCTAGTTGCCAACACATTTATAATACAAGAAGTGTTTGGCTACCTTTTTATTACGCAATTTCTTTGTCACAACTGCATGTATCACTTTGGGCATACACGAAAACATCAATGGCTCGACCATTAGGAAACGTTGTAGACCTCCCAGGCCTGTCACACACAAGTGCACAGCCGGGTCAGACACACGACTAAAGCCTAACAAACGCCAATCAAATACTTCGTGCCCACATAAACACGAAAACGTCGAACACAGGACAAACAAACATTGTAAGCACCCCCAAGGCTGAGAACAGCCGGGTACACACAATAACCTGTCACTCGATCACTTCGTACTCACGACCCACCTGCGCACAAATACGACAGAATAAAACGTTGTAATAAACACAACACAACCTGTCAGCGCCATTATTCATTCGCGATACCTGAATCAAAGTAATTACACATGCACATATTACGACGATAACAAATTCGCATATAAACAGACAACTGTTAGCATAACATATGTCAACACACAGCCATATATCCACAAGCATAACAAGGAAGTTAAAATTGTTTATCGAATTGTCAAGTACAAGACCACCTAAGGTCATACGCGGCGCGCAGGCCGGGAGTCTTCATTCAGGATGACTGGGCCCAGCACCCCCAGTCGCACCACCTTCATCACCTAACGCGCTCTTCAACATAGCAACACCATCTGGCCTCCGAGCCAGCTTTCTCGCAGCTTTAATCACCGCAAACTCCAAGGACGAAAACTCCTGCCTCTTTGCGGCGTAAGCACCGGTGCAATCTTCCTTCCACAGCTCGAAATGGTGTTCTTTCTCCTTATTAAGGGCCGCAGCCCTGCCTTCGTTGTATCCATCCTTACGACCACTGCTGTAACCAGCTTGCCCCAACTCATACATATAATGGGCAAGCTCGTGCGAATTAACGATGCGTTCAGCAATCTACAACAAACACACAAGTAAGGGACAATTCACGACACACAAGCAATCTACAGCAAACACACAAGAAATTACCAGAGGCACCGCGCGTGAGAGCAACCATTTGCAATCAGCGGACGTCTCCTCAGCAAGGAGTTCAGCGGCTCGGCATTCGGCAGTCTTCTCCTGAAGAAGTCGTTCAGAAGTCTCATATTGTCTCGCAAGAACTTCCAGCTTAGCGATGCGTTCAACATACTCTGTCTCCTTCTTCTCAAACATCATGCGCGCTTGATTAGCCTCATCAGCAATATCCTTCTTTTCACCAGACAAACGAGTAATCGTGTCACGTTGCGTCCTAAGCTCAACATTGGTACGCTCGCACGCAGCTTCCCAATTTTTCTGCTTGTCAGCATTGGCTTTCCTCTCCTGGGCAAGTTTTTCCTCGGCATCAGCAAGCCTCCACTCCAACCCTTTTTTCTCAGCATTGAATTTCTCCTTCTCTTCCGCAAACAGTCTCTTATCATTCTCAAACTCCATTACGTCCTCCCCCATCTGCCTCCACTCGCGGACAATCTCCTGAGTGGTAGAGAAAAAATTAACCCCGACCTGAACATGATCATCCAACAGTTCAAACCGGCGGCGTTTTTTCTGGAACATCCTTTCAGCTGGGGGGAGAGACAATGAGTAGAAGTCATGACAATTCTCAAGGGAATCCATCCGAGAGCCCTGAAGCAGATGCCAGCGAGGAACGTGCGGGAGATCGTCACAAGCAGGGTTTGTTGTATCAAAGGAATCAGCATGAAATTTTCCAAACTGGGGGCTGCGGACAGCACCTGAGGTTGCACCACCACCATCACCTGGGGGGCGCTTGGTATACACCGTTTGGTGAGGCGTAGTTTGACTCACCTCTACCTCAACCTCAACATTTTTACCACGATCAACACCAGTACCACCACCCGCAGCACCATCTGCATCACCGCCACCTTCCGCAACCTGCTCAACCCTCACATCTCCTTTTTTCGCACCATCAGGAGTGTCATGAGGAGGAGACAACCCAAACACCCTCGACGGTGGGGATTCTGGAGGAGTAATCTTGGATATGTCAACCTTGTGCCCACTCTTGGCTGTTTTGATACCTGCTCCAAAACGAGCAGAGCATATTCAAAGAAAAGGACCAACAAATGAAAACCTAAGAGACGCTGAGAAAAATAAAGCGAATACCAGAAGCTTCAAAGATTTTCTGCAGCAAATCACTCGGCTTTTCAGCAAAAATACCCATATCAATATCCGATTCAGAAGGGGCAGGAGGATTCTCTTTCTGAAGTTTAATCTTCTTCGCGGCAAGCGCAGCAGCAGCCTGCTCGTCAAGCTTTCGTTTCCTATCATCAAACATCTTTTTCTGCATAATCTCGGTTAGAGTTGCGCGGTCCTCAGGGTCCGACTCAGGGTGTTTCTCTCCAACCCCTAAACCAGGTAACGTGTCAGACACGACAACATAATCAAGGATACGAGCAGTGTGAAGTCGCTTACGAGGAGACTTAGAGGAGGTTCCTTCAGTTTTTTTCCCTTTCCCCTCAGCCTTGTCAGTTTTCGACTTCCTTCTCGTCTCCAACGGATTAACAGCCTCGACCGGAATCTCCACATCTTCCTCCACGGGCTCATTCACCGGCTCTTGCACAGCCCCTTGCACCGGACCTGCACGCGCGGAAGGAGACGTTAGGTCTTCCAACGATCTGCCAGAACCATCACTCGAGAGAACGATAACTTCTTCTCGAACGGAATCAAACGAATCACCCTCATTTTCAATCTCCTCACCTAACACAGTGTTCACATAAGCAGTGAAACTCCCATCACTCGGGTGCAGAAACCGATGGCGGATCTGATCCAACCAAGGTCCTTTATCAGTCTTTGGTATTGCTTCAACCATTGCACCCGGAGCATCGGGATCCAAAACATTCATCAATGTGAACCCTACTGCAAAAAGGAGGAAATAAAGCACAATGCAAAAATAATACAACCAAAGGAAAAACAAAAGGGGGATATGGAACAAACGTACACTTGCCACTATGACCATAAACCGGAACACCCAGCGGATTTTTAGGAACCCACTTCATACTCATCCCGGCACCAACCAACGCCATCTCCTCAAGCTGAATTATCGGAGTAGCCCTCCGGGTCAACTTCTTATACCAGTCCTGATTAGCAAAGTCTGCAACCACATCAACCTTCGGGATACCCTCACCCACAGGTCTATAATGCATATCCACAGGAACAACCCCCCGGCGAATAAAGAAAAACTTCTGTTTCCAGTCATGTATACCCTTTAACGGTACAGAACAAACTGGCGATACGCCGGTACGAGCACTAAAGGAGTAAAAACCATTTGTATATGTAACGGTGTAGAAGACGTTGAACATCTCAAACGTCGGATCTAACCGGTTGGCCATACAAACGAACTCAAAATGGGTGATACGGGGGAGCCCGATGGCATTGATTTGAGAAATATGGAGACCGTAACCCCTCAAAACGTCAGCAGTGAATCGAGTCATCGGAAGCCTAAAATTACCCTCCCGGAAAAAAGCAGCGTACAAAGTCATGTATCCGGGAGGAGCGTCCATGGCAGTGGAACCAGCAATAGGATATTGAGCACCCCAATCAGGGAGAAAACCCATCTCCTTTACTAGATTCTGAAATTCCTCTTCTTTCCAACCAATAACCGCCTGATCTGGGCCGGGAGGAGTTCTACCCTTGTTCCTCTTTTTCTTTGAAGAAGGCTGTGAAGTAGACATCGTGAAAAAAGGAACGAGAACACAGATGAACTCCGGAGAATAAAGGAAGAAAACGAAGGAAGATGAGAGAAATCCGGGTTTCAAATTTTGAAAAGTGAAGTATGGAGGAGACCGCCTTAGAATTTATACCCATCGCATTTAATGCGATGGGCAGTGAACCGCCAGAGATACAGGAAAAGATCCAATTAAGGCGAGACACGTCAGAGGAGAGAGAAAACACCATCATCTTTTTTCGGAAAAGTATGCAACAACCGCCTGCCACTATGACGTAAAATAACTGACGTGACTGAAAAGGCGCCTGTCCAACTGACACCAGGCCGTCACGTCAGTCACTCCTCCCCAAGACAACAAAGCTTCTTCCTGAAGACAACACTCATAGAGCGCCAAAACCATGCGCCATGCGTCCATTTGGCTCAATTCCGCAAGAAGTCAAAAACCATGCGTCATGCGTCCATTTGACTCACTTCCGCAAGGAGTCAAAACCCATGCGCCATGCGTCCATTTGGCTCAATTCCGCAAGAAGTCAAAAACCATGCGTCATGCGCCATGCGTCCATTTGACTCATTTCCGCAAGGAGTCAAAACCCATGCGCCATGCGCCATGCGTCCATTTGACTCACTTCCGCAACGAGTCAAAACCCATGCGCAGGACTCCATGTGCCGTGCGCTAACCAAGGGCAAACCTGCCAGAAAAACCATAAAACACCCCACTACCTTCATAAGTCCAGAATCCCTCCTAGACGATCAACTCACCTAGAAGGCACACTGGACTGGGGGGACTTGAAGAGGTATGGTCCCAAACCCTTGCCAACATGGCAAGGACCATACCACTTTCCCCATCCTACATGGCGTTGACATCAGCCGTATCATCCAGAAGCTTCTAGAAGCTTCTGGAAAATATCCAGGTGACACCAAAGATGCTCCATACGACATAAAGGACAACACGTGTCACCAGCCATCAAGCGCCAAGTGGACCTGCGACAGGTCAGGGAGCAGCCAGACAACATCAGTACGATGTTTCCACATTCGACAAATGCATGCGCGCCACGTGTACCACTACACTAACCACAGCAGAGGAGACCAAGGGGATATTCCCCTTGGTCGGACAGCTGGCGCGCGTCTACAGCTGGCATCGCTGCTCCTCCCTCTCTCACCATCCGGCTATAAATAGAACCCTCCATCATTCAGGTAAAGGGATCTTGCTCTCACTATTCTCACGCTTAACACACACTGATTATCCTTCCTCGGAACAGTACTTATTCTCACGCCGGAGCCTGGTTAAGAGGGAAACCCCCATATTCCCCTCTTAACGAGACTGACGGTTGCTGTTTTGCAGGAGACGGTCATCTTACGAGTAGGAAGAGAGATTGAACCCACAGGAGAAATAACCCCACAGGTTAACCATAGTGTTATTCTGTGTTTCATCAATTTCAAACTGAGCAGATATCGGTATCATAACGAACCAAGTTATTACTGGCTGAATTTTTTGTTCAAAGAACGTATTCATCACATTAGGGTTTTTTTTTTTTTTTTTTTTTTTTTTTTTTACGGTTTTATGCCCACACCACAAGGCTCGTAATACTACTTCAATTTGGGCCGGTCACAACCATTATGGGTCACTTGAATAGTGTTACAACTGGCCCATGAATGTGGAATTAGTATTAGTATATATAAAATATGATTGTTCCATCAAATTTCAAAAGGTGTGGATCCCAAACAAAGACGTTTTTAACGTTTTTTTTTCTTAATAAAATATTTTCTCAAACATTTAGTTGATAATTTTATTTAATTGATATAATATTCATCTAATCCTGGTATAAATTTCATGTGAACCGATGTCATGATTATCTGAAGCGAGTGTTGGTGCTTTAACAAACCAAACCGATATCGACTGAGTTCCCGTCGCATAGCTGGGGAAACACATTAGTTACACTTAAACTTGTTCATGTGGTACAGTGGTAGGAAGAACGTCTACAATTGCAATGTATGTATTGATTCAAGGGACTATCACTGTTACATTCACCTTCTAGCTTACTCACATGAAAATTATTTTTCTTGTTAATTATAGATGGTGTTCATATAAGTTAGTTGCTTACGTAACACCTTCTTAGATGAAAGATTTTGACAAAAACAAAATAATTCTATATAGACCTGAAACATCCCGGACCACAGCTAGAAATATTTCACTATCCAAATAAAAAACCCCATATTGAACCGTGCTCGATCGATTCCTGAACCACATGCCTTATTAAGAAAGTTATCGGACGGTAGAATATGTGTATGAATCAAATGGCTTGTATGTTGACGGTATCGAAGAAGACAGTGAAGGTGTTTTACTGTTTCTCTCAAATGATTAAGGGGCTGTTTGTTTACCTTTTAATGAAGCTCTTAATGGTTCAGACCTCTTACTGGTTCATCACTTAATGATTCAGACTGTTTGTTTCACGAGCAGATGTCTGAATGGTTCAAACATTTGCCTCTGAATGGTTAAGATTTATACAGAGTCTGAATGGTTAAGACCTCTAATCTGAATTGGTGAGACATTTGCCTCTGGACGGTTAAGCGTTATACAGGCTCTTAATGGTTTAGCACTTAATAGTTCAGACCTCTTACTGATTCAACACTTAACCTTTTAGATGTTGCCAAAGAGCTTCTAAGTGTTTTACTACGAAAGTGGATATTAGTGTAAATTTAAGAATAAATTTAACGAATGGGTGAGTTGGCTCTTAAAGAAAATATCATGTGTGTGAACTTATCAATTATTATTTTTTTAAATAATTGTGGCCGACACAATTTCTATTGAAAATTAATATTGGGCAATTCAGTTATGATTGATATGTAGTTATTTTTTCTACCAAAAAAATATAATAATGTCAGTCTGATGCACGTTCTATTTTCCTTAAAAGATAAAAAATTAAGACATTAAGGTTTTGGTATGTGGTCCTCGTTCAACATGTAGTAAGTACATGGTCCCTATTTCTACCCACGCTTTATATTTATTTCGGGAACATTACAAAATTTTAAGTTAAGATTATTTATTGATAGCAAGTTGCCATTATTATCATATGTTCGTCTTATTTTGACTACTTTTATTTACATAAGTATTTATAACTTGATAAGATGGCGAGCCTCGACCTTTTGACCTATATATGCATTTTAATTATTGTTTTAAACGAGTTTACGCTAACCCGCGCGTTGCAGCGGGATGTTGTCTGTAATTTCTTATATGTTAGCCTCAAACCAAAAGGCCTCTATTGAAAGTTGGAATATAATTTAAACAAATTTTTCATAGTAATAGTTTTTACGTAGGTAGATCCTAGTTGATGTGTTCCTATCATTAGAATAAATGATTGAGGTGTTCCAATCATTAGAATAAGGAAATGGTTATGCAAGAAGTGTAAGAGTAAATTTATTGGCAAAATTTCTTATAGCCACATTTTCCTTCATTGATGTCATAGCTATTACTATAATTAAATACTAAATTGATGTATTTGTGTCTTTTAGCAAAGATTAAAGGATTGAAATCAACATTTTAATCAGTTCCAGTCTATTAATGCAAGAAAATCTTTACAACTTACGGTTCAAATTGCTTAATGCAAGAAAATCTTTACAACTTACGGTTCAAGTCGTTTGTGTTATTTGTGTATGATTAAAACTCATGTGTAGCTTGAGTGTTCAATCTTTAAATCTTTCTTTCATGTTTGCCGGTGAAAATATTTTAGTGATTATATCCTAGTCTCACAATATACATATTTGTTTCCCCTTAACACACTTGTTTTTGGTTTTATTTTGAAAGATTGGTCTTATTTATTATTTGTTCAGGAAAACTACCAATTTATAAGCAATTCAAATTGTTTTCAAGTCTATTTGCAACATAAAAACAAAACAAAACTATAAACTAGATTAATTGTATTCATTGTACTCTTACTCTGGTGAAATCAATACAAAGAAACTTTAAAGTGATAAACACTTGTTATTGATCGTGTTTTTGTTTCGATTTGTGTATAAACTTGGATTCCGCACTTGTTTATGCATTAACAACAAGGAATAGGTGTTATAAGATCATTATAAGGACCTACAAGTGGTATGGGTGCCATATTAGCATTATTTGGCCAGACAAAATCAAATATAATGCGGCAGGGGCTTGAAAAATATTCAGCTATTGCATCGGGGTGTTAAAATATATTAAGGGATCTTTTTTTTTTTGGCAACTTGTGCAAATAATTACACGATAAATCATTCTTGCCCATTTACCTTTTGTGAATATAAGTCTTATATAGATCATAGGGGAACCTCTGCTGTGCATAACTCTTTACGAGATCTAATGCAAAAAAGTCCCATATATACAAATATTCAGATGGATATTAGTTATAAAGCTACTTTTATACTAAATCTAAGACATCCCCTCTTTTATGTTTAAGAATGAGGAACTTATTGTGTAGAAACAAAATGCAAATGCATGCATATCAAAAAGTATCACATAATGTATCATAATAAAAAAATGACTATCGTTATGCTCTTTGCAAGCAATTGCAACTGGTGAGAGACCAGATTCATCTAAGCGCAGCCGACTTGAAAGAATTTTTTTGTTATTCATACCTCGTTACATGCTCTTGGTGGGATTTACTGAGTATGATGATGATGATGATGATGACCTCGTTACATGCTCTGTTTTTTGTGAGAGATCTGCGTTGATAGTCGTAGTTGTGAGGTATGTAGACTCCAGCTGAAACAGTCCTGTTTAGGGATATGGTTAGATGTCATATGCATTGAACAAAACTTGAATACGGAATATTTAAAATTTGACATTGGTCAGTTATCACCAAATGACATGAAACGTGTTTAAGTGAAACTCTAAGTTGTTTAACTTCGAATTGTTTTTTTGTTGTTTTAACGGGTCATGTTGGAAGAAACATTGATATACAGGGAAATGCCTATTATTACCTCAACCAAACCTTCATTACATAGTATGTGCATACAATAAACAATAATCAAAACTTAATGATCAAATCGACAATCAAACAAAACCCCAAAAGAGATAACAATTGCTTACAATATAAGAGAGACACATCATTCAGGATCAGCTTCTCCTTCTTCAATATGAGTCTCTAACTCCATCTTTTCCCCTCCAAAACTATACTTCAATCTGAGCCCCTTTCTCTCATCTTTACTCCCAACATAAATCATCCAAAACAAATTGTCTGTTTCTTCTCTACAAACAAATAAACACAAAATACATATCGAAACAACAATAAAACTTTAAAATCTAATCGGCCCGATTCAGATAACCGAAAACCCATAATAACCCACAAAGATTTCTCCAGAAAGATCAAGATCTGAACTAAAAGATAACATTTCAGCTTGATTAAATTGTTGAAAATTGAAGAAACCGGAGATGGGTCACTGCTACCTTGTTTTGAACTTAGCTTAGAAAAAAATCAATAAGACAGAAAACGGGAGGAGAATCTGGTTTGGGGGTTTACCAGCAGCATTGTTCTTCTTTGTTCTGTGATTGTGTTATCCCTTCCACACCGTCTTGCGGAGGCATCCCATGAGCTCCATATCCGATCTACCAAAATTATACCCAGATTATTATCGAAGACAAAGGTAGACTTTCGTTCATCGGACCTTGGTCATAACTTGACCGGAATTGCGAGGCATAGACTTTCGTTCATCGGGCCTTGGTCGTAACTTGACCGGAATTGCGAGGCGCTGCCGTGCGCAGCCGGGTTCACCACCAGAATTGGTATACAAGTAAATCTTAGTTACCCAAAATAACCTGATGATACCCCGTTAAGCGCTGTGTTTCTAATAAGTTTAAACTTTAGTCCTTGAATCAGGTTTAAGACGAAATGACTGTTCTACCCTATCGTTTTACACCCTGTGGTCTGTAATATATAAGATTTTTAGGCCCAGAAGTTGGTTAATGTTTCCTGCCTAAATTATGTTTGACCATGCAGAGTCAAATGATGAATTAAAGTTGACCTTTAAAGTCAAACGGACAATTCAATCCATAAATCAAACAAATCGACGTGATATACACAAAGACAATAGCTATAGTTAAAATACCATTGAGTTTAAATATATATCTTAGTTAAGTACATCTTACTTAAAATACCATTCATGATGATAGTTAAAATAATAAAGCCCTAGTGGATGATTATAGATAATATACTAAAGGTGGCTTAGACGATCCTCTGTCTATCTCGTGGATAATGCAGGTTCACGATTGGATGGCCATAAACCATGACCACCACATCAAATATCTAGGATGTGTGTGTCCAGTTGGCCCTCAATTCAAGTGCAAAACATGAACGATTATAAGCACATTGCACTCTATATTAACAAATGTACACTATTCAAATTTTCAATGATCTATTAGGTTGGACATTGTTGGTTATACCATCATTTTATAGCAATAGCATGAAAACCAAAAACTTATCGGTTTACTAACAGTTTGACTTTACTTAGTCAAAATGATGACTTGATTCAATATCATATATACATGTTTAACATGGATACAGTTTGTTCTATTGCGGTTCCTTAAACATCAGTATCAAACCAAAAATTAAGTGATTAAAACAATCTTATCTTACCTCAATCGACTATTGAGTCAACCGTAGACCTGGTAGAAACCCTAGTTACCGGTAACAGATCTGAACCCTAGCTGCTAGTACTGCCATCATCGTTCGCTTGAGTTAACCGACGCCGCCCTAAGAACCACCGCTGCCAGGCTCCATCTCCTTTACGGTCTCCCTCTTGAAGTCTCTCTTTCTCTCTGTATCTCACCTGATCCCTGTGTGTGGGTAACAAAAAAATGTTGGAAAAGCTAGTACAACATTCTAAGCAGGATGTACAAACTTCATTGCACCGAATTGTTGTAAATTAGAGTATATATAAATTATAAAGAAAAATAATACTTATAATAAATAAATTAATATGCAACATAACACATTACACATTCTCACATGAAATGCTAGTTGCCACTTGATTTAGAACACTTCTGGTAAACTGACACCCATAGGCCGTAGCGGTGAAATTTAATAAACTTCGAATCTCTCCAATCCCTTCTATCAATCATTTTTACGGCAATATGTTATCAACTATATCAATATAATTTATATTAATACAGAAATCAATATAGTCGTTGTTTAAACATAGCGTCCTGTAAGACCACCGGTAATGGGCGAGATTCCGGCGTGATTCTCCCCCAATAACGCCTGATTCCGCCGAGCCCCCACCCCCTAGGGCGTTTTCTGGCGTGATTTTACAAAAAAAAACTTCCCGGCGTGATTTAAAACACGCCAATTCCACCGAGCCCCCACCAATCAAATCTATCTTCATTAGGTTTGACCGATACCTTTTTTTGTTAGTTTTTTTATTTTATTTAATTGTTTATGCCCTTTTAACATAATGCTCACATCCCCACTACACCAATTTTAAAAAAACGCCCAATAACGACCCTTGCTGACTGTACTGTCACATGGCGGAAAACGCCCAAGGATGTTGGCATTATTCACCCTTACCACTACACATGTTATAAAAATGATTAGCAACTTTAACGCCTCTATCCCTTCCAAATATTAACCCCGTTTCATAATAGACTTCCGGCTAACCGTCATAGGGTTTCATCGACCGGAAAGCCAACACCCATTAATCATTAACCGTCACATTATACTCGAAGTCGGAGTCGGCAACATTGATATTCATTCATCCTCTATTTCCTCACGTAATTCTAATAAAAACTAAGGAAAACAACATCATACAATATGAAACTTCTGGTGAACGCCGTATGCGAAGCAGTCAGGCAACACGATTCATAATGATACGACGTAAAGAACCGCAAGGCGACGCAACTCTGTCTTCGATTCGAAGGGACCGACGATGACGAAACCAATGTAAAGACGAAGAAAACGGTGTTAAAAATTCTAATAGGCACAGAAAGGGGGCGAAACGGTTATTACGTGAAGATTCGAACCCATAGAAATCGATCTACGTTGCTCCGCCCTTATTCTCTCCGCCGGTTTGGTAAGTTCCGAGATGGATCGAAATCATTGTTTTACGTTATTTGCGATTGAACATGCTTATTTATATATTTGTTAACTAAATTCACATACGCTTCTCTGAAGTTGTTGATCTTGTCTGAAACGGTTGTAAAGAAGGATGAACATACATATTCACGTAATTGCATTATAGCAATGATATGTAAGTGATCTATTATCGTCATTTTTGTTATGTAAAAAGTACATAATGCATTATAGCAATGATATTCAACAAAAGGATCAGAATGACATATGACTGGATGAAAATTATAATGCTTAAACTAAAGACAATACCCACAACAATGAACCACCCACAGAAAATCACTCCCTTCAACGATATCATAACCTTTCTCCATCTCTCAAAAATCAAAACTCTCTCAAGGCCACCAACACTAACCTCTTCGCCACCACGCGCGCACAAAAACAAAGTCATAGAAGAACCCATCAAAGTCGTTGTTTTCTGGTCAAATGACGTTTTTTTCCGACAAAAAAACAAAACGTCAAAACCCATGATGGTAGTACCGGCTGGTAGATGTCACACAAAAATCCATCAGATCTAGGGTTGGCCGCTTCAATTCTAGTGTTGGTGATCAACGTGTTTGCAAAAAGGGCCGATAGAGACATAGTTGCAGGTTTTACTCCCATGGCTAGAAACGATGAGGATGTTCGGAGACTTAAATGCAAATGACGGAAAAGGACAGTGTTCTATCGCCTGAAAACGATAATCTTCTTCGCGAATTCGTTATGAAGACGGTTTGGTTTCTTCTATGCCGCAAGTTATGTATATCCCAATATCTTTGTTTGAAAATTTGCATGTAAGTTTATTTATATATGAATGTGAAGGGATATGATGGTTGACTGTTCATATTTACGACGGTTTCCCGATCGGAAGTCGTCGGAGGGGATGCAACCGCTGTTTTTGTGACGGTTAATGGATAAGTGCGGCAATCCGAGTGATCTATGACTGCAGGGTTATGTATTAAGTTACCTTTGAATTGTAAACGTGACGGTTGTTTTTGGTGGGTGCGACGGTTTAAATGTAAAACACAACCCATGTTGCTTTTTGTATTATAAGATAATACATATAACAAAATCAAGTTATTATGTTAATACACTCTTCTTTTTTACTATTATATAAGGCATACATTTACAGACTTCTTGATATCGAGTTTATTGGCTTGACGAACGTTAGATAGTGTTTGATATGCAGGAATGAGGGACGAAATGGAATGAATCATTACATAAAACATTTCATTCCCTCAAAATAATTCCATTCGTCCCCCATGGTTTTTCTCATTCCATCCCTCTTGCACCCTTAGTTAACAGCAACACAACCCACCACCATCGCCACCACCACCCACCACCGATGCCACCACCCACTAGTCGTCGCTAGCCGCCACCGCCTCCGTCGGCGCCGCCACCACCACCCATCTGCCACCGTTGTCACCCACCACCGCCACCAACCACTATCGACGGCTACCGTTGGTGCCACCACCGCCACTCATCGTTCCCGCCACTCATCGCCGCCGCCACCACCCACCACCACCGACCCCGCTCACCGCCAATTTTATTCCTCCGGCTTTTCTTGCTTACCAAACAATAAATAGACTGCAGTAATTCATTCCATTCCCACATAGTAACCAAACAAGACATGGATTGGTAATGATCAATTTCATTCCCTCGTCTATTCAATTACCTCATCATTTTATTCCTTTGTCCATTCCATTACCCTATACCAAACAGACCCTTAGTGGAAAGTAAAATACGACAATCAATCGGCTAGAGAGATGGGGAGTGATAAGAAAATGAAAAAAAAAAGTGAAAAAAAAAATCAAAGAGACCACCTTTACTAGCGTGATTTAGAGTGGGTTCTTTAACTTGATAATGTTGTGATTACAATTATGTAACATTATATGTTTGTGTGCCTTAAAGGTGTTCTTAATGATGATATGTTTATAGAACATGGTTTTAGATTTGGTTATGTAACTTGATATGATGTTACCATGTTAAGTTTCGATGGGACATAGCTTTGGACATGGAAGTAGCATGGTTTTATTATTATTATTATTATTATTATTATTATTATTATTATTATTATTATTATTATTATTATTATTATTGTTATTGTTATTTTTTTTGAAGGGTGACTTTCTATGTATAGGACCTATCGGTCACCGGGTTCTTGTCAAAGACAATCCCCCGTCAGTCTCGTGTTACGGACGCGATGTTCTATCGGGCCCCGGTCGCGTTGTTATTGTTATTGTTATTATTGTTGTTATTATTATTATTATTGTTATTATTATTGGTATTATTATTGTATTATTGTTATTATTATTATTATTGTTATTATTATTATTGTTATTATTATTGTTGTTATTATTATTATTATTATTGTTATTATTATTATTATTATTATTATTATTATTATTATTATTTTAATTTGGATAGTGAAATATTTCTAATTGTGGTTCAGAATACGAGAGTTATTATTATTATTATTATTATTATTATTATTATTATTATTACTTTTTTTTAACTAGCGTTATTAAATCCGCGCGTTGCGTGGTGGGTGGGTATCAGCTCGTTTAATTACGGTACTGACACTCGTTATAGCAACCAATAGAGAAAAAAAATCATGATATGACCAAAAATATACCAACACGGCGGGAATTTGATTGGTATCGGTTTGTTTTGTTACGTCACCTACACTCGTTACAGCAACCCATAGAGAAAAAAAATCTTGATATGATCAAAACATACTGGTACGTGAATTACATCGATAAAAAACAAACGCAAGTTACATAAGATATATAAAAGAACCACATATAGGTATGATAATGGGTCAGGTTTGGGACGGGTTTAGATAATCCCAAACCCAAACCCGGTTAGATAAGCTTGTCCCAAACCCGTCCCAAAACCCGTCGGGTTTCTAGCGGGTAAATACCCATCGGGTATCGGGTATCCTCGCGGGTTTCGGGTAAACCCGTTAATTTAAAAAGATTACTCGTTGGGTATATTCATATCAAAACCCATTGAGTATTTATCGGGTAACTACTAACCGGTTACATTTTGTATTGTCATTATAAAAATATATATCAAATAACTACAATGTATACGGAATAGAATACCTATATGTGTAAAAAATGGATGTATCATATATATACATATTTAATAATATAAAATGAATTATATCGGGTATACAATCGGGTAAACGGGTACACTTTATCGGGTAATTGGGTCGGGTAAACGGGTATATCACTAAATCCCAAACCCGCGAAAAAAATAAAAACTATTACCAAACCCGTCTCAAACCCGATTAACCGACCCCAAACCCATCCCAAATGTGGCGGGTTTCGGGTTTACCCAGCGAGTTCAGGTTTGAACGCCATCCCCACATAACACATGTAAAAAACCACTAAATAAAAAATAAAAATAAAAAAAACAATAAAACAAATGTACTGTTCATTCAGTTTATCTATTATTAGTATACAATTTGGATAGTGAAATATTTCTAATTGTGGTTCAGAATACGAGAGCGTCAATGCAGGTCCTTGAACATTCCGAGTATTAGCCACTACTTGGGATTGTGGAAGGCAGAGCCGTCTCCGAAAACTCTTGAAAAAATTTAGGCCTCGGGCGACGAAAAGAATTGGCCTCAAAATTATGGTTAAGGGTAAATGAATTACAAAAATAAAAACTTAGTGATGGAGCAAAGACTTGAACTTGAGACATTTACATTATTTTGAGATGGTTTTTGCCATTACACCACCAATATTTTTTTGCATAACAAACGGATGAATATATTAAATATATAATTTAATAAATATAAACAAGCTTATAACGATTTTCGGGCCCTTTGAAAATTTGGGCCTCGGGCGTCGGCACAAGTTTGCCGGTCCCAGAGCCGGCCCTGGTGGAAGGCGTGCAAATTTAGGTGGTAGGAATTTATTTTACATGTTTGTAATGTATAACTAAGTCTAATGTGTGTGAATTTTTGAGATTTATAATAATTTTGTAACTATTATTTATAACATGTTACTTTGCAGTTTACATGAAACCGACATTATTTTTCTTTATTTTATAATAAAGAGATATATCGTTAGCGGAAAAGGTCGTTGATATTTTGCTGGTAAGACCCTGTTGGTGATCTCTTGGCACAACTTTTGTTGCTGATTCATCAGTGACATTGGCCCTATGAATTGCTAGTAAATCATGTTGGTAATCTTTATTGATCCCTTGGTAAATTCCGTTGGTAAGCTCTTTATCCACGCTATGTTTTTTGACGGTGTGATACCGACGAATTAATGTTGATACCCACTTTCACCCATTGATTGCCGATGAGCCCGTCCTTCGCTTTCGTACCACGTCCATGACCTTGATGTCTGTTAGTGGTGCTCTAAAGGTTTCTGTATCCCAGATGTTTAAATACGATTACATTAGCATATGTATTAAACGTGCAAGTTATATGTTACAAGCAAAATATTAATAAAAACGTTATAGGAAAATATATAGGTTTCTTAAAGATTATAAGTTACTATTTGTAAGGCGCGCGTATTATTTTAAACACTTTTTATTGCTAAGTAGTTTTGATGGTACAAGATTTATTCTGTCATTAATTGGTTTTGATCAAGTAGGAGTTGGGTGGAAAGTGTGTTTTTCCTAGAAAGTCTAGGAAGCAATAAGAACGCGACATGTGGCATTGAAGGATTTTATCTAAAAGGGCATTTATGTACTTTCACAATCTATTTTTATTTTAGGAAATTATCTTCAATAACTAACTATCCATAAATTTCGGAATTTACTGTTTTCGATTTCTGATCTCACGTAATATCAATCATTCCTTCGTTTTCTTGCTGGAATCTATCAGCATGTTCTTGGTACTGTGTTTTAACAGTTTGTTCTTGGTGATGTGTTTTAACAGCAAGCAGATTCATACAGCTGTGTTTATTATTCAGATTCATACAGTTGTGTTTTAACAGCAAGCAGATTCATACAGTTGTGTTTTAGCATTCAGATTCATACAGCTGTGTTTTAACAGCAAGCAGATTCATACAGTTGTGTTTTATCATTCAGATTCAAACAGTTGTGTTTTAACAGCAAGCAGATGCATACAGTTGTGTTTTAGCATTCAGATTCATACAGTTGTGTTTTAGCATTCAGATTCATACATGTGTGTTTTAACAGCAAGCAGATTCATACAGCTGTGTTTTAACAGCAAGCAGATTCATACAAATGTGTTTTATCATTCAGATTCATACAGCTGTGTTTTAACAGCAAGCAGATTCATACAAATGTGTTTTATCATTCAGATTCATACAGCTGTGTTTTAACAGCAATTCAGATTCATACAGCTGTGTTTTAACAGCAAGCAGATTCATACAAATGTGTTTTACATCAGCAAATTTCGCCCCAGCTTTCGATCGGCTTCCGGTAACTGTTCCGCTGCTATTTATCCTTTCCAAAGTTTCCTGCTTTTTGAATCTCTTCCCTGCAACCAGCAAAATACCGTCAATTACAAACAAGAATCACCCGTAATCGCTTTGTAAAACACGCAGTACAATGAAAACTTGATCTTACGTATATGGAACAAGGAAAATCTCTTATCTTCATCCATGATTTTAGGTATTTTTTGTATGATTTTGGGGGTTTCCGAATTTGGGTTTAGAGAGAGAAAGAGAGAGAGAGGGGGAAATTGGCGTGAATTAAGGAGATGTGATATCTCTGACGGTTATTTTTGATTGGTTTAAAACACACATAAGGACGAAATTGCCCCTACTAATTTAAAACAATCTATTAAATATAGTTAATTATTACAAGATTGCCATTGATTTAATCTCAACCCTTAAACACACCAATCGGATGGACAAGATCGCTTCCTAGACTTTCTAGGAAAAACACACTTTCCGTAGGAACCCTACTCCTGACGGTTTAATAGTAGACGTAATTTGCCATTAACAATCAAACTTTTGAATATTTCCCCTGTCAGTCCAACATTTCACCTATTTTTCTTCCACTGGTCTCTGTTAAAAAAACTTAACAGAACGTTCATGTAAACCTTACCTCGGTGACACGAGTCGGTTAATGTAAAACTTACCTCGAAACGGTGCTCCAAACGACGAAAACTAGGCATGTAAATGAACCGAACGTTCATGAACTGTTCGTGAACTTATTCGGCGGGAAGTTCGTTTATTTAACAAACGAACGAACACGAAGAAAAAAATTTGTTCGTTTAATTAAATGAACAAACATGAACACACCTTGTGTTCGTTCATTAATATTCGTGAACGTTCGTTTATGTTCGTTGATTTATGTTCGTTTAAATTTTGGTAAATACATAAATGAATAATGGGTTTTAATAATCCTAATTATTAGCCGTTGGCCGACAACGGTCCCAACTTTGA
The DNA here is from genome assembly GCA_030545235.1 of Helianthus tuberosus. Lineage (NCBI taxonomy): Eukaryota > Viridiplantae > Streptophyta > Magnoliopsida > Asterales > Asteraceae > Helianthus > Helianthus tuberosus. The sequence continues at coordinate 173,176,990 of CM060401.1, forward strand.
AAATAACCAGTAGTGGTCCCACCTTTTCACAAATTGTAAATCAATGGACCTTTACTAACAAAACCTTAATTTCTTTTTGCCCCCCTTTTCCTTTTCTATTAGCAAAGGTCCATTGGTTTACAGTATGTGAAAAGGTGGGACCACCACTGGTTATTTTTAAAGTTAGGACCGTTGCCGACCAACCGCTAATAGTTGAGATTATTAAAATCCATTAATCCATACATAAATAATTATATTTATATGAATATTAGGTTTTCTAATTACTTATATTAATATAACTAATTAGTAATTGAGTTTTCCAGCCAAAAAATGAAATTTTAAATTTTTTCTTAGATCGTAACTCATTACTTACTTAATATCTATATGAAAGCTACTTAATTTTAGCATCTATGAATCCTAATTTAGATGTGCTTTCGGATAAACTATAATATAATAGACTTGTTTGTTTGTGTTCACTAATCTTAAATTGTGTTTGTTGTTTATGTTTGTTCAATTACGTTCATTTGTGTTTTTTTTCAATCATGTTAATTCATATTTGTTTATGTTTATTCAAATCTGTTGAGTTAAATTTTTTGTTTATGTTTGTGAACTGTTCGTTTAGACTTTAAACGAACGAATATAAATGAACACGAACATGTTCGATTTCTTAATGAACGAACACGACCAAAAAAATGTGTTCGATTATATGTTCGTGTTCGGTTAAAGTTAAATGAACGAACAAGATCATGCCTATGTTCGTGTTCATTCGGTTCGTTTACAGGCCTAACGAAAATGGTGCTTCAATTCGGTTGTTTAAACTTCCAATTAACAAAAATCAAGTCGTTTGGAGCACAAAATCGAGGAAAGTTTCACATCAATCGACTCGTATCGTTGTTCTGATCAAAAGCCATAAAACATCTGTTTGTAATTCAGAAAAAAAAAACTTAACTTCGTTAAGCTTTTTTTTTTTTTTTTTTTTTTTTTTTTTTTTTTTTTTTTTTAACGGAGGACCAGTGGAAGAAAAATATGTGAAAGATTGGACTGACAGGGGGAATATTCAAAAGTGGGACGACTAATTGCCAATGACGTCTGCTATTTCCCTTAATAAAATGACAACCTTTTTAGATAGGTTCTTACTCCTTAACTATTCATATTTACCACCTATACATGCATCGTATAGGATTTAAATCCTTCATAATAATATATGATTATTTATAGTTATGTGTAATCTGGATTAGGGGTGTTCAGAAAAAACCGTAAACCGAACCGTAACCAAATAAACCGATCCGAATAAAGAATTCGGTTTTTGGTTTGGTTTCTAACCGAAACCGAATTGTGAATATGGTTTTTGGTTCAGTTTATGGATCCACATTTTATTTTATTTGGTTTATTCGGTTTATCTGGATAACCGAATAAACTATTTAAGTTAATTAATTATTAAATAAAAATAATAATATTTTATAAGTCATATACAATATATTAGTCCAAAATAGTTATTTCTATGCAGCCCAAAATACCAAATGTAAATCTAAAAGCCCAACTCAAACCACTCATTTCTAAAATAATAGAACTTCTTCCGACCTTCAGTATAGAAACTAGGGTTACTACATGTTTGAAGATTATTTATATGTTGTGTCATTAGACTTGTTAACTATTTATAGTTTCTATGATCTATGTTTTGAAGCTTTAACTTTGTGGTTGTGTCTACGACTACTTTATGGATGTGTTTGTTTTATTTCACGATGAAACTTTCTTGTATTCATATGTTGTTAGGTGTAAATTAGTTGTGATGTTCGGAAGTTGGAACACAAACATAAATATAAATTAGGAAAAAATCTACTTAGGTACAATTTGGTTAGATTTGGTTTATTTGGTTTCTAACCGAAACCAAACCGAATTGAATTTGGTTTGGTTTGAATCGGTATGCATATTCCTTATTTGGTTTGGTTTGGTTTTTGGGTTGGGGTAAAAAATTTTGAAAACCAAATAAACTGAACCGAATAAACCAAATAAACCGAACTGATGAACACCCCTAATCTGGATCAGACACTTAAAACATAAAAGATCAAGGTTTAAGAGGGATGACCTTGAAAACCTTGTTGGGAGATATCCATCGTCACTTTATACATGGTTTTGGTTTGGTTTGGGGTAAAAATTTTTGAAAACCGAATAAACCGAACTGATGAACACCTCTAATCTGGATCAGACACTTAAAACACAAAAGATCAAGGCTTAAGAGGGATGACCTTGAAAACCTTGTTGGGAGATATCCATCGTCACTTTATACATGGTAAATATAGCACCACACTGGTATCACCCTAAATAAAGTTATGGAGGGCTTAAATGCTTGTAAAAACCTCTACCAACACTCAGGACGAATCATCCATAGTAAGAGGGTCATCCTTATGACCACAAGTTAGAGATAAACCTTGCAGAAAAACTCTATCATAACGTTGTAACCTTGCTCTACGACACATGACCAAAGTCAAGGAGTCGTCTTTCCTATCTCAATGATTATATCATGTGCTCTAAGTAGCATAGCTAAAGTTGACAAACCTACAAAAAATATTCTATTAGAACTGTTCTTAAAATACGTCAAGGTTGCTTACTTTAATCCTGTTTCACTGGTAGAAAAATGACATCTTGCTACGGGATTTTCCGACGAAAAAAATATGAGTTGCAAATTTCGATAAAACTGCGACCCATTTCCAATGACAAAAAATGTCACACCCTCAAATTCCACATGCAGGGTTTTACCGCGAGGCGTGTGACTGACCAGGATCCAGCCACTAATCATGTTGAACCATTTATGTAAGTTATAAATCATCACAATCAACACGATTAGTGATTAATGTTTAAAAGTCCAAAATACACTTTAAGTTAGCATCGGAAATATAAAGTAAACCCATTATAACGTAAAACCACAAGTTCAATATATATACGTAACATGAAGCTTACAAACCACACAAACTCCAGCCGATTGCAACAGTCGTCCATAGCTGTACCTAACAACCTGCAAAGCATGCAGTAGGGTGTCAACATAAAGTTGACGAGTTCACGGTTTTTCAGTGTTGTTTCAAAAATCAGGTTGTTAAATTACTCAGTTATAAAACATGTCATGGGGAGCTAGAGTTGTCATGGGTCGTGTCACTTGAGGATACATTTAACGTTTTTGCTTATGTTTTCCAAACAAAATGATGTTAGTGATTGAACGATGATTTATGCTTTCGCTGAACTCATACTTGTTTTAATCAGACGTTTTGAAATGCACTTTTCATATTGAATAAGATTATGCGTTTATTATTCTACTGTTAGTTCAATGTGAATAGTGGCTAGATCTTGGTACGTCACACGCCTCGCGGTGAAATACGCGGGTGGTATTTTGGGGGTGTGACAGTTTGGTATCAGAGCCACTGGTTATAGCGAACTAGGTTTTAAAAAGTTTTTTTAAAACCAGACTATAACCGAATCAGTTCCGAAAGCGACCATGACACTACCCTCTAGATTGCAACGTTCGTCTTTTATTATCGTATACATTATACATCTAGTATACACATACGCATTGCATTGCATTGCATTGCATATAGTTGCATACATAGTATTATAGCATTCTAGACCTTTGTGATCCTTATTGTTTTGACAACACCCTAGCTTTTAACACTCGAATCTGAGGATCTTTTGACGCAAGTTAGGAGGAACTGAGATGAACATGTAAATCACATTATCATTACGAGTGCATACTTAATAATAATTTGGGGTGCATGTGAGTCCTAGTGAGATCTAACGTGTTTGAAGGATTCTGACCCATTATTTGACATAATTGGGGATTCAACAATCTATAGAAGTCATAACGATGATTGACATCTACTCAATCTTGATCCTTACTCTTTCCACTCTTCTTGTGGATGCAGAATCATGAGTATGTGGTGGACGGGTGGCAGTCGTGGGGGTGGATGTGGCAACATCGTCATGACTCAGGCAGAGTTGACGGATATCATTAACACACGTGTGGCTGAGGCCTTAGCAGCTCAACAAGCTGGTACGACACTTACAACAAGATGGTTTTGTTCTTTATTCGTATGTTCGACCTCTCATTCATGCGTTGTACGTTCCTTCACTTCCAGGTCAACACATGAACCAGAATCAGAACAATCACCCTGTCAGTACTTTCAAGACGTTCATGGATTGCAAACCACAAACTTTCAGTAGGACTAAAGGAGCTGTGTGACTTCTTCGTTGGTTTAAGAAGGCCGAATCAGCAATTGCTATGTGTAACTGTCTGGCTGGGGACAGGGTGAAGTTTGCTTTAGGCACACTGGAGGATGGTTCCTTAACTTGGTGGAACGCCCTAGTTCAGATGCTTGGAATTGAAATGGCGAATGCAACAACATGGGACGACTTTAAGGAATTGACGCAGGAGGAGTACTGCCCTGGTGAGCAGATTCAAAAGCTAGAGCACGAGTATTATCTTCTAAAGATAGTGGGATAGGAAATCGAAGCCGACACGAAACATTCCCATGAGCTTGCAAAGATGTGCCCAAACCTATCAAACCCACCCTACAAGCAGATCGAGTTGTATATCAATGGTCTGGCACCACAGATCAAGAGTATGGTTACTTCGGCGAATCTCGACAACTTACCACGGATCATTCGTTTAGCTCACAAGATTACTGATCAAGAAGTGGAGCGCGGTACATTACTAGAGTGTGGAGCTATAACTACTCCTGCTGCCGACAACAAGCGTAAGTGGAACGACTCAGAAAAGGCTTCCAACACCAGCCAGCAACTAAAGAAGGCTGGCAACAACAATCGCAACTTCAACCAGTCTTCATTTGCAAATCAAAACCAGGGTACCAATCAGCATCAGGGTTCTTATGCGGTCAAGCAACCAAAGTGAAACAAGTTTAACTACCATCACCATGGGTAGTGCACTCGAACATGTCAGAGGTGTGACAAGGTGGGCCATATAACGAAAGACAGTAAAGCTCCGTTCCCGAAACAGTAGCAACATCATCAGCAGCAACAGCAACAGCCGCATCAACAACAGAGGCAACAACCACAACAGAATCAGGGTAATCGAATAGGGTGCTTACAGTCTGGAAGTGAGGGTCACTTCAAGAAGGATTGTCCACAATTAAACCAATATGCCAACAACAACGGAAACAACAACAACAACAACGGAAACAACAACAACAACAACGTCAGGAATCACAACAACAATAACAACGGTAACAACGGTGGAAATGGTGCTCGTGGGAGGGCATTCACTATTGGTGCGGGTGACGCTAGGAATGATAACAACGTTGTGATCGGTACGTTTTTTTTAACAACCTTTTTACCTCTGTTTTATTCGATTCCAGTGCTGATTGGAGTTACGTGTCCTTGAAATTCAGTAGACTATTAGGATCGACCCCGACACCTCTCGAAACCAGGCATATCGTAGAATTGGCTGATGGTAAGCCAATTGAAGCGTCTCACGTTCACGTTGGGTGCCAACTTGACCTTCTAGGTCAAGTATTTGACATTAACCTTCTTCCTGTCACTCTTGGCAGCTTCGGTATGGACTGGTTGTCCAAACATCGAGCTGAAGTTCTCTATAAAGAGAAGATCGTTCGTATCCCTCTCCCTAGTGGGGATTCTCTGTCTGTTCAGGGTCACCATACTGGTGCTACAATTGGCATCATTTCAGCTATGAAAGCCCATAAGTGTATATAGAAGGGCTATCCGGCTATTCTAGCTCTCACTACCGATACTCAACAGGAGGAAAAGAAGATCGACGACATTCCAGTCATTCGTGACTTTTTCGACGTTTTTCCCGAGGAACTTCCAGGACTACCTCCACATCGACATATGGAATTTTAGATCGAACTTATGCATGGAGCAGCTCCGATTGCTCATGCTCCATATCGTCCTGCACCAGGAGAGTTGCAAGAACTGTCCAATCAACTCCAGGAACTGTTGGATAGAGGATTTATCCGACCTAGTTCTTCGCCGTGGGGAGCCCCAGTCTTATTCGTGAAGAAGAAAGATGGGTCTTTCCGCATGTGTATCGATTACCTTGAACTCAACAAGGTGATGGTCAAGAACCATTATCCACTTCCTCATATTGATGACCTGTTTGACCAGTTGTATAACAACCCTCCTAAAATATTTCCGACACCCCTAAAATAATTAAAATGTCCCTATATGGCCTAAAATACACCCTGTATACGAGATTTGGCCTTAATACCTTATTTTTATAAAAATTAATTAAAAACCAAATTTAGGGGACGCTCGCGGGCCGCGACAGCTCAAGACCAGGGCGCACCCCCTGCTGCCACGTGTCAGGTGTTGTGCCGAACCTATATTGTTGACTGGACATAGCTAGGCCCTACACCCCTATGTCGCGGGGCGCGAAGGCCCCTTCTGTTTCTTACGCGGGCCGCGAGAAAGCCAAAATCAGCTCCTATAAATTGGGAGCATCGGCCTTCATTTTCCGATGCTCAAACACGAAATTCTCTCTCAATTTATGTAGTGTAAACATAATATTTGGGCATAATACCCCTCTAAATAGCGAAGCTCTGCCTCATTGTAAGTATTTTAGCCCCCGGTTACGTATTAGATACGCTGCCCAATTGATTTAGGGCTCCGTAACGGCTGTCGAGGTTCTGCCCGACGTAGTCGTCGGAGTTCTGTCTCGGGGAGGGTATAACTAATGTAAATATTGGGTTATTATACTAACGCATGTGCATTGTTTAAATTATTAGATTATAATCAGGAAACCACAGGAAAAAGTCTAAATTAGCAATGTAAGTAATCCTTTCTTTTTGTAAACTGTTTTTACAAAACCTCATTTGTTTTACATGATAATTAACAGTGATTGAGTATTTGTAATTCTACAATTATCATCGGTATGTTGGGGTTTTGTATACAAAATTTGTTACTACACTGTGAGTAGTAGCATGACCAAAAGTCAAGATTGACAGTACCTGTTTTGGTCAAAAATTACCGAAGTAATTAAGTGATCAAATTAGTTAAGTGAGGTAGTGTGCTAGAAGTAAGTGTCAAAAATGTGTTAATTAAATTACTTGCAAAAACAGTTTCAGGATACGGCTCGGGATATTGAGCTGTATCGACGATCAAACAATGAGCAAATAATGAGTAAAAAGTAAAGGAAGTGACACGAGATGTACGAGGAAAGCCCTTGATCAATCTAGATCGCCGGCATAAAACCTCGGGAGCTGACAATCGCAGCTGCCTTGTTCTTCAATTGCTTCAAAAATCAGGATACAGTGTAGGATGTGGTACGGATCGACTAAGTGTTACAACGAAAATGAAATACAAGTGTGGTGTTTGCAATTAGCTAGAGTGTGATTGTGTTCGAGAGTGTAAGTGTGAAACGATGTGTTCTAAGCTGATCCGACCTCATCTATTTATAGTAAAGATAAAATAACTAACTACCCTAAACTTGCGGAATCCACCGAATATTCCTTCTTGGAACGTTGTAGAGCTGGTCTTTCGGGCTCAACGTCTCTTTCTCAACAAATTCGTCCGAGTCTTGAGGAGAAGAAGTCCTCTTGACCGTTAGCAAGCCTCTGCCCTTAACCTGCACGTGGTTAATTCAATAAGCCTCAGGATATCGCCCAAGATGTCAGCAATATCCTCTTCCAGCATCCTGATCACAAATAAACAAACAAAGGCAGGATATTGGTCAGGATACATATGTTAAGAAAATGACCCCTAACAATTGTCCCCAAATATATCAGTTGGGATACCAATCCAACGGATATATTTCAAAACTTTACTTCATAACTTAAGGCAATTAATATGACTAGACTCTTGAAATGACAGCGGTGCAACTTCCAAGGCATTATTTACTTTTTACCCCCTATATTCATCCTATATTAACCGAGGGACTCCTTGTCTCGGTTATCCTTATCTTCGAGCAAGCATCAGGTATCTTCTCTTCTAATCTCCTCTCTTTAATTTTTCATAATTTGCTCAATGGCACCACGAACGAAATCCCGCTCAGACCGGTCAGCCTCAACCCTCATAAGTCAAAACTTTATCACCGATCCAGCAAAGGAGATTTGCTGTTTCAATAATGCTGATATTGCTGCTCTCAAAGACTCTGGTGCCTTTCCCACCGGAACGGTCTTTCGCCCCTTTGACAAGGAAGCCCGATCGGATGCATCATCCGACGAGTGGGTTTGTTTTTTCGCTTATCCTTTCTCTCTTGGACTCCGGTATCCATTTCCACCCTTTATCTCCAGTTTTTTCGACCTCACCGGCCTTAGTTATGCCCAAGTTATGCCAATGGTCTGGCGAATCTTGATAGTGTTGGATCAAATAAAATCTCGTCATTATCCTAACCTACTCGTCGAGGACCTTCCCGTAGCATACCGGTTAAGATCTCACGGCAATCACCGTTATCTTCTGTTCTCCATCAAGAGCCCTTTGGTCCTTAAAGCCACCAAGAATGAGGATCGATGGCGACGAAAATTCTTTTTCGTCAAAAGAGACTCCATTGATAAGGGTTTCGATCTACCGGTTAAATGGTTAACCAAGGGTAGGATTTTAGGGTTTTAGGAATATCCCCAATCATATCTTCAAACTGTATCCTGATTTATATTCTGATGTTTTTATGCAGCGAATTTCAGAGATTTAGTGCCTCCTAGCGCAGAATCCGAATCCAAGATCAAGGAAATCTACCATCTTCCTGCCAGTGAAAGAACTTTTTCCCTGTCTCTCACAGATCCTCATCAAAAATCAAGCTCAGAAATGTCTGGTAAGCATATCTTCATATGTTAATTATTTGTCAAAAATATGATGAGTTTTAAGAATACCTTCCCTTATGTAGTACCAGTCGTCAACCTTGAAGCTTTCGAACTCGATGAGCTGGATTGCTATTCCAGCCTTGAACCCGCCAAACAAGAATCCAAGACAAAGCCATCTGCTACACCAAAGCCTACCTCCTCAAAGACTGTTTCAGCCCCCAAAGGTCCTCCGGCATCCAGGACCAGGGCATCCAGCTCTCGGAAGAGAAAGGAGACTGACTCCCCAGCTGTTTCTGAAACATTCTCTCTTGAGAATCATGGGTTTAACGAAGCCACCTCATTTCTCAAACAGGTAGAATTTTCTTTCCGATATCCTGTACAAGTATGTTAGTCTTTATCCTGCTTATTTTTCACATTAATACCTGTGTCTTTATCTATAGGGTCTGGATCGCCTCATGCATTTATACGAAGATGCTAGCGGTCTTAACAAGATGTTGCAGATTCAGCTGGAGAAAGCTCAAGCCACCATAGCTGATCAAGGAACCATTGCAGCTGCCAAATCCCAGCACTATGAGGACAAATACAAGGCAATGACTCAGGAACATCAAGCCGCCCTTCACAAAGCTAATGAGGATGCTCAAGCCAAGCTGGATGCCGCTCTTCTCCAATATCAGCAGAATATGAGCTCATACCGGGATAGCCTAAAAACTTCGGTGGTCGTCTCTCTTCTCCAAGCCAGGATAAGGATGGCTTATGAAGCCATGGATCTGGGTTTTGAATGCCCTTCCTGGAATGTAAAGGCTTGGGAGGAGAAACTACAGGGCCTCGGAGGTCATCCCGTTGCTCATCCTGCAAAACATACTGGTGAAGAGCCTTCTAAGGCGGCAGAGGAGGTGGCCAATGCTGATGATGGTGCTGAGAAGAATCCTGAGGGTGATGCTGGGGCGGATGCTGGCAAGGAGGTTGCTGTTCAAGAAGGTGCTGCCCCTTAGGCAGCAGAGTGGGCGATGATGGATATACGTGCCAAGGCCGGAGCCCACTTTTTAATTTCATGGTTGTGGTTGCATAAACAATTTACTTTTCCTGTCCTTGAACAATTTACTTTTCCTGCACCAGAACAATGTGATGACCAAAGGTGGATGGGTCCTAGGTTTTAGGATGAAGCCCTTGGTCATCAATTAGTATAATTTGTTTTGAACATAGTAACGGTTGTAGGTGAACGGGTCCTGTTTTGAGACAGATCCTGCAACCGTTACAAAATTATGGTAACAACTAATTGTGCTTTTGGCGGATGGGCCTTACCAAAAGCACAACTTTTGACTTGTTAATAATATAACTATCTTTTGACTTATTTTTTGTTACTTTGCATTGTTTAGTGTAAGTCCTAGCTTTGTAAAAATTTCATACTGTTATTTTACAAAATATCCTGACCAGTATGCTTAGAAACATACTGCAGAAGCCTTTTAAATGGATCTTCCAGACGTTCTTTCAATTTTATAAAAATTTCTTTAGAAAGTAAGAAATAGTTTATCTCCTCAAAACCAAGTTTTGATGATGATCAAAGTTCCAAGCCAATACCAGTTTCAAACATCCTAATCAAATATCCTTAAAAGGACTTTGAGGATATATGTCAAGATACTTAACATGATGTTACTAAAAATTTAAATGAGACTTACAAAGGAAAGATCATACCAGACATAGGATATAAACCTATTACCGAACTTCAATCCCTTTGCAACTCTTCCAATGAAGATGTCCCCAGTGCAAGGTACTTAATGCATTAGTCGCAAACTTCATTCTTTTAGCCTTACACCACCATCTTGGCAGGGATGTCCCCTGTGTACAATGTCTTCAAGTATCTTAGAAATCTATTTAATGTCAGTTTCCATGGCATAAGCAATTTTTCTCGTCCCGAGGGTATAACCCAAGGATGTACTGGAGATAAATCCTTTGTATCCTGGGGAGAATCCCAATTTTTCATGCGCTACAGGCGGGAGTGTATAAACTCCAAGACTTAGAAAGGTGAAAACCTTTAAACCTTAGAGAGTATGAAAATACCCTTTCGTGAGAGAGGGTGATCAATCCTCATATACCGTTAGGATTCAGGATATAGCCAATGGTAACGAAATTGTCAGCCACTTTTACATGGACTGGTCCCGCCACCTTGAACTATCCCTGAATAACTTGCGCTCCAGGCGGGGTGTTTAAACCCAATTCGGAAGAAAGGTGAATACCTTTAAACCTGTGAAGGGATCAGTATCCCTTAAACGTGAGAGAGGGGGCCAATCCTCTAATCTTCTGAGTTATCCCGAGTGCATATTCTGGAGCTATATCCTGAAACATATCTTGCAAAACAAATGTAAACTAAGGTGGGTGTTAGCTTGGCTAACACCCCTCCGATGCTTAAGTCAGTATCAGGTTATAAAGAACAAATTACACCAAACACATTTAAAAGAAGTAAGAATTCATACCATCTTGAGTTAGAAATTAAATTCTAGACTCACTTGAAATAGAGCTTAAGGTGTATAGCATTCCAAGACCTCGGTAGCATATCTCCCTCCATATTCTTGAGTCTATATGCTCCTTTCCCTGCTTCTGATTCAACTTCATATGGTCCTTCCCATTTTGGAGCTAATTTGCCATCGGCAGGATTAGTAGTATTTTGGAAAGCCTTTCTTAATACCCAATCTCCAACCTTAAATCTTCTGGTTCTAATATTCTTGTTATATGCCCTGGATATTCTCTGTTGATATGCTGCCATCCTTAGCCTTGCCGCATCTCTCTTTTCATCTATAGTGTCTAAATCCTGACTCAAGGCTTCAGGATTCTTCTCAGGATCACTTAAGATAGATCTTGCAGTAGGTATTGTCATCTCCGTTGGAATCACTGCTTCTGCTCCAAACACCAACGAAAATGGGGTTTGACCTGTTGCATTCTTTACCGTTGTCCTATCAGCCCATAAAACAAAGGGTAATTCTTCTGCCCATCTTCCTTTTTTGGCTCCAAGCCTTTTCTTTAAGTTATTGACAATTATCTTGTTAGAGGATTCTGCTTGTCCATTTGCTTGAGGATGTACCGGAGTAGATGTGATCATTTTGATCCCCCAACTCTTGCAAAAGTCAGTAGTCCTCTTACTTATGAACTGAGAACCATTGTCACAGATTATCTCAGCTGGTACTCCGAATCTGGTCAGGATATTTCTCTTGATGAAGGATACTACTTCTTGGTCTCTTACTTGAACGAATGCTTCTGCTTCAACCCATTTAGAGAAATAATCCGTCATCGCTAGCATAAAGACTTTTCCTCCCGGAGGTTTTGGTAGCTTTCCCACTATATCCATACCCCACTTCATAAATGGCCAAGGGGAAACAATAGGATATAATGGTTCAGCTGGTTGATGCAGTATGTTACTATGTCTTTGACATGAGTCACATCTTTGAGCATATTCTGCGGCATCTTTTCTCATTGTTGGCCAATAATATCCTGTTCTTAATACTTTTGAGAATAACGATCTGCCCCCAGCATGGTTACCACAATCCCCTTCATGTATATCCTGAAGTACTTCTTTGGCTTCAGGATCCTCCAAGCATCTCAAATACGGTCCTGCAAGAGATTTTTTGTATAAAATATTATTTATAATAGTGAATCGTGATACCTTCATCCTAAATGCCTTAGGATTTTCATTTCCAGGGATGTGTCCTTCTTTGAGATATCTCATGATTGGAGCCGTCCAGGATTTAGGATCCTCCTCAGGATGTTCTGCTCCAGGATTCTGTATACTAGCTACTTCTTTATCCTGAGGATTCGTTGCAGGATATAAGACATGTAATATTGGTATTTGCGTCCCTTCAGGTATCCTGATCGATGATCCCAAATTTGCTAGGGCATCCGCTTCAGCATTATCCTCCCTTGGTACCTGTTCAAGTATAAAAACATCGAAATATCCTGCTAATTTTTTGAGAATATCGAGATATTCGATTAATTTCTCACCCTTAACTGCATAGGATCCATTAAAATGGTTAGTAATTAACAAAGAGTCAACATACACTTGCAAATTTTTGATACTCATGCTCTTAGCCAACTCTAATCCTGCAATTAAAGCCTCATACTCTGCTTCATTATTAGTAGCAGGAAATTCACACCTAATAGCCTGGGGTAATATGTCCCCCTGTGGCGATTTTAGTAGTATTCCTAATCCTACTCCTCTTACATTAGATGCACCATCAGTATATAATGTCCAGGATCCTGAGGATTCTCCTAGCTGTTGAACTTCTAGATCTACCTCATCCTGAATGTCACTACTAAAGTCAGCCACAAAGTCAGCTAAAGCCTGAGACTTTATGGCATTCCTAGGTTCATATACTAAATCATAAGCACTTAACTTTACTGACCACTTGGCCATCCTGCCTGACATCTCTGGTTTCCTAAGCACATTTTTAATAGGATAGTTTGTTTTAACATGTATCCTATGTGTCTCGAAATAATGCCTAAGTTTCGTTGATGCCATAATTAATGCTAGTATCAATTTTTCTAAATGAGAATACCTAGTTTCAGCATCTAACAAACTTTTACTAACATAATAAACAGGATACTGCTGACCTTCATGGTCTTTTATAAGAACGGCACTTACAGCATTCCCTGATACAGCAAGGTACAGGGATAGTGGTTCACCATTTTCCGGCTTCATCAATAGAGGTGCGGTTGAGAGATACCGTTTCAAATCCTGTAGAGCTGCTTCATGCTTTTCCCCCCATTCGAATCTTTTATTCTTCTTTAGGATATCATAGAAGTCTTTGCATTTCTCTGAGGATCTTGAGATAAATCTGTTTAGAGCTGCTACTCGGCCTGTTAATCTTTGTACATCCTTCATATTCGAGGGTGATTTTATATCCAGGATAGCTTTAATCTGCTCCGGGCTTGCCTCTATCCCCCTTTTCGTCACCATATACCCAAGAAACTTTCCTGCCCCCACTCCGAAATGGCATTTAGCAGGATTCAGCTTCATGTTGTATTGATCCAGGATATCAAATGCTCCTTTAATATCCTGGAGGTGATCCTGAGCTTTCTTTGATTTTACCACCATATCGTCAATGTACACCTCCATGGTGTCCCCCAGTTTGTCTTTAAACATCATGTTTACCAATCTTTGGTATGTTGCACCTGCATTTTTCAAACCAAAAGGCATAGCTGTATAACAATAAATACCTGTTGGCGTCATGAAGGCGGTATCCTCCTGGTCAGAAGGCTCCATTTGGATCTGTTGAAATCCTGAGGATGCGTCCATGAAGGTCAGCATTTCATGCCCGGCAGTGGCATCTACCATTGCATCAATATGGGGAAGAGGAAATGGGTCTTTAGGACAAGCTTTGTTCAAGTCTGTGTAGTCTACACAAACTCTCCATTTCCCATTCTTCTTCTGTACTACAACCACGTTTGCTAGCCACCTTGGGAACTTAACCTCTCTGATCATTCTTGACTTTAATAATCTTTCAACTTCCTCCTGGATAATCGTGTTCCGCTCAGGAGCAAACTTCCTTCTTTTTTGTTGCACAGGCTTGAATGATTTATCAATTCCAAGCTTGTGAGTGATAATATCTTTGGATATGCCTGTCATATCCTCACGCTTCCATGCAAACGTAGACATCCTGCATTTTAAAAAGTTAATTAACTGCTCTTCAATATCCTGAGGGATATTGGTCCCTACGAGCACCGAAATATCGGGGTTATCCTGGTCCAGGATAACTTTCTTCACATCCTGCTCCGGATCCTCCACAATATCCTGGGCCCGCGTCTTTAATTGCTATGCTGCACTAGGTTTGGCTGAGGATTTCATCGAGGATGAGTAGCACTCTTTCGCCTCCTGCTGATCACTATCAACTTTGACCACTCCCCAAGGGGTAGGTATCTTGATGCATTGGTGATATGTTGATGGCACGGCCTTCATATCGTGAATCCACGGTCTTCCCAATATGATGTTATAGCAGGATAGAGAATCCATCACACAGAAACGTTGTATCGAATTGACTCCTTCAACGTATACTGGCAACTTTATCTCTCCCACTGTGTTTCTAGCCTCTCCACTGAATCCAACAAGCACGGTAGACTTTGAAGTGATATCCATTGGAGATACATTCATTCTCTTCAGAGTTTCTAGTTGGATTATGTTGACGGAGCTGCCATTATCAACCAATATCCTGCGTACAAAATGGTTAGCCACATATAACGTTATTACCAGAGCATCATGGTGAGGATCCTGGACAGTATCCCTGTCATCTGCATCAAAAGTGATCACTTTGTCAGTCGTGAGGGTAGTCATCCTGACAGGTCTGTCTCCCCTTTCGGCCTTAGCTTCCTTTGCATGTCTCTTTGCTGCCGAATACGAGGTCCCACAAATGTCGGATCCTCCCGAAATGAAGTTGATTATCTTGGCATCCGAGGGAGGTGATGCTGCTCGTTCAGGATCCTTGTCAGTATCCTGACCCTTATTCTTCTTTTTTCCTAAGAGATCTTTCAGATATCCCTTGCTTAGAAGATAGCTTATTTCTTTCCTTAAAGCAATGCAATCCTCAGTCATATGTCCGAAATCTTCGTGGAAAGCACACCATTTTGACTTATCTTTCCAGTCAGCCTTTTGTTGATTCTTTCGAGGCCATCTAGCCTTGTCTCCTAGACCCTGCATAGCATACATCAATTCAGGAATATTAACAGAAAAGCAATATTCAGACAACTCAGGATACTCTTCAGGATCCTCATCTTCGACAGCATTCACTCTCTTGTTTTCATTTCTACCATATGGCTTAGGCCGATATGACTTAAATGAGGATTCTGACTTCCTATTAGTCGATTCATAAGTGTTGGATGAGTTCATCCTTTCTTGCATCTTCTTGTCATCTTCTAGACGGATATATCTCAAAGCCCTGTTACGAGCTTCATCGAGATTCCTGCAGGGATTCATTACAAGTGTTAGGGGAGGATTTTCTAACAATTAGTGATCCTTATTTGTTATCCTAACCGGTGATCCTTACTTCTGTGACAGGTGGTGATCCTCAGAAGAGCTTCAGGATCAGGATCATGGATCACTTTAAGGATCCTCGTACTGACGATTGTTTACTTATGTTTTGTAATATCTCGCAGGTATATTAAGCTTGACCAAGTCTTGGCGACATTCCTGGAGAATATTCCTAAACTATTATGCACGTGCTTAGCTAAAAATGGACGTTGTGGAGAACATGGAAGCTTGGCACGAAAGTCGGATAGTTAGTTTAGGTGGTTATTTCTATTTTAAAAAAGGAGTAACGAGCTAGTAGAAGACACTTAGTCATTTCTCAGTTACACACACTCGCAAACACGCTCATACAAGCTCTCATTCAAACACTTAGCAACTTCATACGCTTTTCACACACTTCACCGTAGTGATCCTTGTACCTAGCTCGTTACTATCCGAAGTTGTAAACATTTAACCATTTATTTTAGCTTGGTGATCGGTAGTTTCCATCACCCGGGGTTTTTTGTGCCGGAGATCAACTCTTGATCAAGGGCTTTTTCCCCGTATAAATCTTTGTGTTGTTTGTGCACTTTGCATTGAAGTGATCCTCATCACTGTTATACATTTTAAGCATCATTCCCCTAAACAAAGAGTTTGGTTGCAATATCCTCATCAGATTTTCTGACCAAAACAGTTTGGCGCCCACCGTGGGGCAATTGGTGCTTCGTCCTTAAGAAAATACGCATTTCTGTGCTTAATTCGGCTCACTACAACCAAGCAGATGGCTTCCTCATCAAAGAATGCTTCAAACTTGATGCCCTCATTCACTTCCTCACAAGGCGTTCCTCCTTTGCCTCCACCACCTTCTGGATCCCAGAAGAATACAGAGAATGCTGCGAAGAAACCGACTCCCATTTTCTCAAAACCAACTACTTCTTCTGTTTCAACTAATCCTACTACTAATGATCTCTATGCCTTGATTTTGCAGATGAGGAATCATGCACAAGAGCAGGATAAGACCAACGAAAGGATCCTCCGGGAGATTGACGAAATTAAGAAACAGAAGAAAACGGCAGAGGATCATTCCCCACTGATGCCCAGATCTTTGAATTTCGACACTCCGGTGGTTACTTCTCAGCCGTCAGTGGTTCCAAACGTTCAATATGCGGGTGGACCAAAAGGAGTGCACTACGGAACAACAGCTATGACCCAGGCACTAGGTTCATATTTCCAGCTAGCAGGATCCTATCCCCAGCATATGGGATCCCTCACGAGTACAGGAGGATATTCAGGAATGCAACAGGTTCAAGGATCCTCCTTCGTTCCAGGATCATCCCAGGTTCAAGGATCCTCCTTCGTTCCAGGATCATCCCAGGTTCAAGGATCCTCCTTCGTTCCAGGATCATCCCAGGTTCAAGGATCCTCCTTCGTCCCAGGATCATCCCAGGTTCAAGGATCCTCCTTCGTTCCAGGATCATCCCAGGTTCAAGGATCCTCCTTCGTCCCAGGATCATCCCAGGTTCAAGGATCCTCCTTTGTTCCAGGATCATCCCAGTTTCAGGGATCCTTCCAGATGCCAGGATCCTTGAGGAGTTTGCAAACAGGAAGTTCAGATGTCCATCAAGGAGATTTTATTCCAATGCAGACCAATGCCTCTGCTGGTCCCTCGATCATTCCAGAGTCTCAACAATATGGATTAACCTCCATACTTCCTAACTTGAATCCAATGGGGGGTAACACTTTTAATAATTCTCATACTACTAACCATGGTCTTATGCAGGATCCAGGTATCAATCATGCCATGGCCAGAGAATTGAAAAAGCTAAAGGATATGATCTCGAGTGTTCCGGGAGTAGTCAAACCTATTCCAGAGATTGCAGATGGGAGCCACAAGATATCTCGCTTTGCACCACCAATCTGTGATGCTGAGATACCTAAGAGGTTCCATGTGCCTACAATGAAGCTGTATGATGGTTCGATGGATCCTGAAGAACACATAGCACAATACAGGGAGAGGATGGAGATCAATCCAATCCCAGAAAAGCTAAAGGAAGCATGCCTATGCAAAGGATTTGGATCCACTCTTACTGGATCAGCTCTCAAATGGCTGCTAAGTCTTCCTCCCTATTCTATTACCTCATTTGCAAACCTAGTTAACTTGTTTAATACTCAGTTTTCCTGTAGTAGAAAATTTGAACGATTAACTAGTGACTTATATAGGATAACCCAGGGTCATAATGAATCATTAAGGGATTACATTACCAAATTTAGTAAAGAATCCTTAGACATTCCCAACTTAGATATAGCCACGGCTGTTGAGGCCTTCAAAATGGGACTGCTTAGGGATTCGTTATTTTATGATGATCTTGTTATGACACCATGCAGGAACCTAGATGAGGTAAGAACCCGGGCCCTCAGGTTCATTCGGCTAGAGGATGACAAGAGGATTCAGGAGAGGATAACAGGATCCTCAAAGCAGGATAAGCAAGGATCCTCATTCAGAAACAACAAGTTCAGATCCTACAACAAATCTGATAATCAAAACATGCATTCTATTGATCAAGAAGAGGATGATGAGGATTATCCTCCAATTTCTGAATATTGCTTTAGTGTTGATAACAATGAACTAATCCTTGCCATGCAGAACCTAGGTGATAAAGCTAGATGGCCAAGAAAGAATGACAGGCCAGCTGGAACTAAGGATAAATCAAAGTGGTGTGCATATCATGAAGATTTTGGGCACCTTACAGAAGAATGCATTGCATTAAGAAAGGAAATTGGATACTTGTTGAGCAAAGGGCATCTAAAAGAGTTGTTGGGAAGAAAAAAGTCCAGGACTCAGGATCCTGAAAGGATCCCTGAGAAGGCTCCAGCCCCTCCAGCAGACGCACAAGTGATAAACTTTATTTCTGGGGGATCCGACATTTGTGGCACATCCTTCTTAGCGGCTAAGAGGCATGCAAAGGAAACTAAAATGGATAATGGAGAAAGACCAGTTCGAACATCGAGTGTCTCCGAAGGAAAAGTCATAACCTTTGATGAAGAGGATCGTATTGATATCCAGGATCCTCATCACGATGGTTTAGTTATTACTCTTTTTATATCTAACTATTTTGTCCGCAGGATCCTAATAGACGGAGGAAGTTCAGTGAACATTATCCAGCTTGATGTTCTAAAGAAGATGGGTATCCCTGAATCAGAGATCATACCAAGATCCTCCGTGCTCGTGGGATTTAGTGGCGAAACCAAGAACACCCTGGGGGACATTAAACTCCCAATATATATTGAAGGCTTACACTCTTATCAAAAGTTTTGTGTTATTGACTGTTTATCTTGTTGTAATGTTATCCTTGGCAGGCCCTGGATACACGATATGAAAGCAGTCCCATCTACTTACCATCAATGTGTGAAGCTCCCTAGTCCTTGGGGAATAGTAAAGATTGATAGCGATCAGCAGGAAGCCAAGAATTGCTACACTTCATCGATGAAACCAGCTTCGAAGTCAAGGGAGCAATAGCAATCAAGGTATCCTCCAAGGAGTGTCTTGGAGGCCAGAGAGCAGGATGTGGTAGAAATCCTCATGGATCCTGATGATCCTGAATCCAAAATCTATATCGGGTCAGGGATCCTTGGCGAAATGAAAGAAGACCTCATATCCTTCCTCAAAAGGAGAAAGACTACCTTTGCATGGAAACACGAAGACATGACTGGTATATCCAAGGATGTTATCACTCACAAGCTCGGCATCGACAGATCCTTCAAACCAATCCATCAAAGGAGAAGGAAGTTTGCACCAGAAAGGAATGCCATTATCCAGGAAGAGGTAGAGAAATTGCTCCGGGCAGGTATGATTAGAGAGGTCAAGTATCCAAGATGGTTGGCCAATGTGGTTGTTGTTCAAAAGAAAAACGGAAAGTGGAGGGTATGTGTCGATTTTACCGATTTAAATAAGGCATGTCCCAAGGATCCTTTCCCTTTACCCCACATTGACTCCATGGTGGATGCAACTGCGGGTCATGAACTGTTAACTTTTATGGATGCTTCATCTGGATTTCAACAAATCCAAATGGAACCATCCGACCAAGAGGATACAGCCTTCATGACTCCAACTGGTATATATTGCTATATTGCTATGCCGTTCGGCTTGAGAAATGCAGGTGCAACGTACCAAAGGCTGGTGAACATGATGTTCAAGGATCAGACTGGACAAACTATGGAGGTTTACATAGATGATATGGTGGTAAAATCCTTAAAAGCTGAGGATCACCTAAGAGACTTGGAGGAAGCATTCGATATCCTTGACAAATATAACATGAAGCTTAATCCTTCAAAATGTCATTTTGGTGTTAAAGCAGGTAAATTCTTAGGATACATGGTGACTAAGAGAGGCATCGAAGCTAGCCCGGAACAAATCAAAGCAATAGTGAACATCAAATCTCCGGCCAATGCTAAGGATGTTCAAAGGTTAACAGGAAGGATAGCAGCCTTGAACAGATTCATATCCAAGTCCTCCGAGAAGTGTAAAGAATTCTATGATATCCTAAGGAAGAACAAGAAATTTGAGTGGACGGAGAAGCATGAAAATGCTTTAAAAGCCCTCAAAGATTACCTATCCTCGGCCCCGGCTTTGATGAAACCAGAAAAAGGCGATGTGTTATCCTTGTATCTTGCAGTATCCTCAAAAGCAGTAAGTGCGGTCCTTGTTAAGGATCATCAAGGTACACAACATCCTGTCTATTATGTAAGTAAAAGTTTACTTGATGCCGAATCCAGGTATTCACACCTTGAAAAGCTTATTCTTGCATTAATAATGGCATCTACCAAGTTAAGACATTATTTTGAAACTCATGTTATCATTGTTAAAACTAATTTTCCAATCAAGAATGTCCTCAGGAAACCAGAGATGTCGGGAAGAATGGCTAAGTGGGCAGTGAAATTGAGTGCATATGATATAAGATATGAGCCTAGGACAGCCATCAAATCCCAAGCATTAGCTGACTTTGTGGCTGATTTCAGTAGTGATTTACAAGAAGAAGCTGAGCTAGAAGTCCAGCAGCTAGAAGAGACCAAGGATCCTTGGATACTTTATACTGATGGATCCTCAAATGTCAAAGGTACAGGGCTCGGAATACTACTAAAATCGCCACAGGGGGACATAATACCCCATTCTATAGCTTGTGAGTTCCAAACCACTAATAATGAGGCTGAATATGAAGCCTTAATCGCTGGTTTGCAAATTGCAAAACATATGGGGATCAGGTATCTTGAGGTATACGTAGACTCTTTGTTGATTACAAACCACTTTAATGGATCATATGCTGTTAAAGGTGAAAAGCTAACCAAATATTTGGAGATAGTCAAAAGTTTGGCACTCTCTTTTGTTTCCTTTAGTTTGTCACAGGTACCAAGGGAAGAAAATACGGAAGCTGATGCATTGGCTAACTTAGGATCATCTTTGAAGATCCCACAGGATATCAGGACTCCCATTATCCATATCCTGACCCCGGCTATCGAGGATCACCAGACTATGGAGATAGGAGATGATTCTGCAGTTATCCCTAGTGAGGATACTCAATCCTATTCAGGATCCGGATCATGGATCTCACCAATTATGAGATACTTACAACATGGAGAGATTCCTACAGGAGAAAACCCTAGGGCTTTCAAATCTAAGGTATCTCAATTCACAATTATGAATGATATGTTGTATAGGCGATCTCTTGTAGGACCATACTTGAGATGCATTGAGGATCCTGAAGTTCAAGAAGTTTTAAAAGACTTCCATGAAGGAGATTGTGGAAACCACACTGGGGGCAGAGCATTATTCTCAAGGATCCTGAGGACAGGATACTACTGGCCAACCATGAAGAAAGATGCTGTAGAGTACGCCAGAAGATGTGATCCTTGCCAGAGACACAGCAATATCCTTCATCAACCAGCTAAATTATTGCATCCTATATCCTCCTCTTGGCCATTTATGAGATGGGGTATGGATATAGTTGGAAAGCTCCCTAAGGCACCTGGTGGGAAAGTATTCATGCTAGCTATGACTGATTACTTCTCCAAGTGGATAGAGGCTGAAGCTTTTGCTCAAGTTAGAGAAAAGGAAGTTATATCCTTCATTAAAAGAAATATTATAACTAGATTTGGAATTCCTTCTGAGATTATATGTGATAATGGTTCCCAATTTATTGGGGGCAGAATCACTAACTTTTGTGACAGCTGGGGGATTAAGATGATAACATCAACACCAGTCCACCCACAAGCTAATGGTCAAGCAGAACCATCCAACAAGATCATCATCAACAACTTGAAGAAGAAGCTTGGATCCAAGAAAGGGAAATGGGCAGAAGAACTACCCTATGTGCTCTGGGCTGACAGGACAACCCCTAAGAATGCTACTGGTCAAACACCATTCTCTTTGGTGTTTGGGGCAGAATCAGTGATCCCAACAGAAATGGTGGTTCCTACTGCTAGAACAAGTACCCGTGATCCTGAGGAAAATGATGAAAACTTGGCTCAAGACCTGGATACTATTGAAGAAATCAGGGATATGGCTAGGATCAGGATGGCCAGTTATCAACAAAGAATGGCTGGTGCTTACAACAAAAATGTCAGGATCAGGAGGTTTCAAGTTGGAGATATGGTATTAAGGAAAGCATTCCAGAATACTACCAATCCTGCTGATGGGAAGTTGGCTCCAAAATGGGAAGGCCCTTATTTGATTGAAGCTGAAGCAGGAAAGGGGGCATATAGATTGCTAACCATGGAAGGTGATTTGCTACCAAGAGCTTGGAATGCTGTCCACTTGAAGAAATATTTCATGTGACAAGGATCCTCATGGCAGAGGTGATCCTAGCGAAAGGGATATCCTTAAAGGATCCTCAAAGTATCGATGATCCTTACTTAGGTAATATCCTGAACTTAAGCTATTTCATTTTATTATTTTCTCTTATAAGGATAGGGATCATGTATCCTTTATCCATCTCTCACGTGAGTTTAAGTTTTGAAAGTTCAGGTATCCTTAGCATAACGTTGGTTATCCACAGAAGCAATCCGTCTTTTGGGTTTAACCCCAGTTATTCGGGCTTGTCCCCAGATTCCGCCTGTAGCGCACGATGATCCTGGTATAGTTCAAGGCCTTGGGACCAGTACTCGTTCTAGGGGCTGATAATTCCATTGTTCTGGCTATGCTTAGGATCCTACGTATAATGGTAGACGTACCATACATCCGGTCATAAGGTTTCTAACGTTTTCACGTTAGCTAAGGTTTCTAACGTTTTCACGTTAGCTAAGGTTTTGGCATCTTCATGTCACTAAGTTTGGATAGTCGCC
The DNA here is from genome assembly GCA_030545235.1 of Helianthus tuberosus. NCBI lineage: Eukaryota > Viridiplantae > Streptophyta > Magnoliopsida > Asterales > Asteraceae > Helianthus > Helianthus tuberosus. Next base: position 173,200,045 of record CM060401.1, read on the forward strand.
AGTTAGGGCCATACTCCAGTTTACACACGATCCATGGGCTTGTCCCCAGTTATCCTTGGGCTTGTCCCCAGTTATCCTTGGGCTTGTCCCCAGTTATCCTTGGGCTTGTCCCCAGTTGCTAACTCTTCTCTTATATTGGCTTAGTCCCAAGTTATGCTCTATTTCAGGTCCTTGAGGATAGGCAGCTAGGGATCCTTGATCCTTATTTCATTCTAAGGTTTATCTTATAGTTATCCTTATTATAGTTAGGATTCTACCAGCAAAATGTGGCCCGTCCGCTGGGGTAACATATTAAGGATAACAACACATGATAAGCGATAAAAGGTTAAGTTTTTATTTATTAACATAAGGCTAACCCTTTAAAAGTTGTCAAAATTACCTACCCGAGCATCTACCAGCAAAACGTGGCCCGTCCGCTGGGGTAGGTAAAGGGTGTCCATGATAATGAGTTCAAAAGTAGTGCAGGAATATAAAGGCGGCAGGATCACAATGGCTTCATCCCCCAAACAGAGGATCCCTCCACCAATTGCAATCCTGCCTATTGTCCAAAGGATCATACATGATCCTTAAACCTAAGAACTATTGTTTAGAGTTATTACAAACCATAAATTGTTTTTAACATCACAACCATCAAACTAAAAATTGGGCTCCGGCCTTAGCACATACATCCATCATCGCCCAATTGTGCAGCCTACACCTTTGCTGCATCATCACCACCAGCCGCTGCATCCTCAGCTTTATCCTTCAACCCGCTGCCACTAGCCTCGATTGCCAGAATCTCCTCAGCCTCTTCTTCATCACCCAATTCAGCCAGCCTTGCCTTCCATTCTTCGATTTCCCAGCTGCTTTTGTCAAAGGCAGGATCCTGAGCTTCCAAGGCCATTTGAAGCTTGGTTTTGTACATTGCTATGGCGGCAGAAACTTTAGCATCATCTGTGATCTCTTGCCTTTCATAGTCAAAGTTAACCAGCACCTTAGCCATCTTCTGCTTAGTATCCTGGAGTTCCTTCTGAAGATCAGCAAGTGCAAGATCCTTGAGCACAGCAACCTGCTGAAGATCGGCAATCTTCTTATCTTGATCCTCAACATGGCCGACGTAATCCTCGATCTCAGCAAATTTCTGCAAAGGAAAAGGATAAAACAGTTCAAGAGCAAGTGATCCTTAGATCAGCAGGATATATAAGCAGAGATAGTGATCCTTACATCATTGAAGTACTCGAGGAACTGGTGACGAATTAAGGGCAGACCCTGCAAATCCTCAGCCTCGGAAGTCTTTCTTTTCTTGATTCCCTTCCCTTTGAGGGGTGCCTTGGGGATTGAGGCTGTCGGGCTAGTAGGGACCTTTCTTTTGGAGGATTTGACAGTGGTGAGATCGGTGACACTGAACCTTGAAGCAGCTTTGGCAGATTTTCCAGCACCTACACAACCAAAACAAGATAAGTATCTTTTCTTAATATACATTTAACTATTTATTTAAATTTTAAAACAGGGATACTTACTTGACATTGTGACAGAGCCTGAGGATACCTCCTGTGAGTCTTGGGTTGTTGTTTTAAACGTTCTAGTTTCAGGGTCAAGTCCCCAGAAAGTAGCAAGTCTTTCCCTGGTTGCGGGTGTTGTGATGAGACGTGAAAAGGAGATAGCTGCATGACACAAGACAAAGAAGGGGTTAGTGATCCTATTACAAAAACATGACAATCTGGTGATCCTTCCAAGGATCCTCCAGCCTACCATGGGTGGACCATGTTCTCGGTAAATGCTCTCCATCTGGAATGGTATCCCTTCTTACAAAGAAGAAGCGACGCTTCCAATCTTTGTCGTTTTTGGTGACTTTGAGAAGAGGATGATCTGCACTGGGTTTTCGTTTGAATAAATAACGATGGGAACCGAAGGTAGTAAGATCATACAACTCCGCCAGTTCTGACATTCCTAAATCAAGACTCTCCTGCTCAATGATCCTCTCTAGGGTGTATAAAACCCTCCAAATCATAGGCATGGCTTGAATATAGGATATGCCGGTAAGGGAAAAGAAGGATTGTGTGAACTCCGGAAAAGGATAGGAGTACCCTATAGCAAATGGAGTGACTGGAAAGGCAACCCATGTATTAGAAACGTAGTCGCTCAGAACAGTTGGATCGAAGGGTTTGAAAAAGACATTCGCCGGAAAACGGTGACGGATGTTATCTATTTGTGCGTCGTTAAAGTAACATCTCTCGTTCACTGAGTCCTTGATGATCTTCTGACTCTTCAAAGGACTATCCTTTTTGTGATCCTTGGCCGGGGAACTTCGGAGCAACATTTTCGAAGTGATAAAGATAAAGAAAGAAGAACAGAGTAAGAAGGGGAGAGAGAGGAGAAAGAGATACCTGATTGATCTTCAACTGAGATTATAAAGGGAGTTTCTTTCGAATTTAAATGCATATTGATCCTATCCCTATCTCTATTTATAATTATGATTCTGCAGGATTGTCACTTCCGTGACATCATCATCGCAACGGCTAGTTCTATTCTAACGGCTACATATCCGTTAATTTGTTGCGGATAAGATCAGAAAATATAACTCACACATTTACAATTTTACTCCTTATATTTTGGGGGCAATTGTTAGGGGAGGATTTTCTAACAATTAGTGATCCTTATTTGTTATCCTAACCGGTGATCCTTACTTCTGTGACAGGTGGTGATCCTCAGAAGAGCTTCAGGATCAGGATCATGGATCACTTTAAGGATCCTCGTACTGACGATTGTTTACTTATGTTTTGTAATATCTCGCAGGTATATTAAGCTTGACCAAGTCTTGGCGACATTCCTGGAGAATATTCCTAAACTATTATGCACGTGCTTAGCTAAAAATGGACGTTGTGGAGAACGTGGAAGCTTGGCACGAAAGTCGGATAGTTAGTTTAGGTGGTTATTTCTATTTTAAAAAGGGAGTAACGAGCTAGTAGAAGACACTTAGTCATTTCTCAGTTACACACACTCGCAAACACGCTCATACAAGCTCTCATTCAAACACTTAGCAACTTCATACGCTTTTCACACACTTCACCGTAGTGATCCTTGTACCTAGCTCGTTACTATCCGAAGTTGTAAACATTTAACCATTTATTTTAGCTTGGTGATCGGTAGTTTCCATCACCCGGGGTTTTTTGTGCCGGAGATCAACTCTTGATCAAGGGCTTTTTCCCCGTATAAATCTTTGTGTTGTTTGTGCACTTTGCATTGAAGTGATCCTCATCACTGTTATACATTTTAAGCATCATTCCCCTAAACAAAGAGTTTGGTTGCAATATCCTCATCAGATTTTCTGACCAAAACAACAAGATCCTGATAAAACTGAGAATCCTTTTGTAATCCCATCTTAAAAGCTTGCACAGCTGTTGCAACATCAAGATGTGGGATATCCAAGGATTCTCGACTGAATTTGTTCACATAATCCCTCAAGGATTCCTGAGGCCCTTGAGTTATCCTGTAAAGATCACTGGTTAGTTTTTCAAAACTCCGACTACAAGAAAATTGACTGCTAAATAAATTAACCAAATGAGCAAATGAAGTAATTGAGTGAGGAGGAACGTTTAACAGCCATTTTAAGGCTGATCCTGTTAGAGTAGAACCAAATCCCTTGCACAAGCATGCTTCCTTGAGCTCCGGAGGGATAGGGTTAATCTCCATTCTTTCCCTATACTGGGCAATGTGCTCCTCAGGATCCGTAGTCCCATCATAAAGCTTCATGTTGGGGGTTTGGAATCTCTTTGGGATCTCAGCATCACAGATAGGATACGCGAAACGAGATATCTTGTGGCTGTCTTGAGACACTTCCGGGATCGGTTGGACCACCCCAGGTACACTAGATATCATGTCCTTTAACTTCTGAAGTTCCCTGGTAAGTGCTGATGTCACACCTGTATCCTGCAAAGATCCACCACCGTTAGCAGCATGAGTATTATTATTATTAGACATGTTACCAGTTGGAGGATTCTGCCCATATCCTGAAGCATATCCTGAGCTCCTTATGGTTGACATCCTAACCAAGGAGGGTATTTCAGGAGTATGATTCTGAGGAAGACTGGGCACGATATTCCCCCTATTATCCTCGGTATATACAGCCGAACTAAAGTTCAACGCTCTGGGGTGTAACGGAGTGACATTGTCCTCCGCAGATCTGCTCGAGCCAGCCTTCAGGAGTTGTATTTCCCTCAAAAGCATTTGGTTTGTTTCCTGTTGCTGCCTCATTTGTTCCTGCACACTTCCAAATAAGGTTAAAATTTCATCATTAGACGCTAAAACGGGAGCAGATCCCTGGACACTCCGAGTTGGGATAACATCTTGAGATTGTGTAGAGGCTGGCATCCTTGGAGGAGGTGGTGGAAGCACCGAACCGGTAGTAGCAGAAGTCATAGCAGACACAGTAGAGGAACTCATGTTTGATCTTGAGGCCATTATAGATAATGTGGCAAAGAGTTTTGAAAATAGAAAACCGATTAGCGATTTGACAAAAAGTTTTAGTAAAAAGAGCACCACTTGCCCCACGGTGGGCGCCAAATTGTTTTGGTCAAAAATTACCGAAGTAATTAAGTGATCAAATTAGTTAAGTGAGGTAGTGTGCTAGAAGTAAGTGTCAAAAATGTGTTAATTAAATTACTTGCAAAAACAGTTTCAGGATACGGCTCGGGATATTGAGCTGTATCGACGATCAAACAATGAGCAAATAATGAGTAAAAAGTAAAGGAAGTGACACGAGATGTACGAGGAAAGCCCTTGATCAATCTAGATCGCCGGCATAAACCCTCGGGAGCTGACAATCGCAGCTGCCTTGTTCTTCAATTGCTTCAAAAATCAGGATACAGTGCAGGATGTGGTACGGATCGACTAAGTGTTACAACGAAAATGAAATACAAGTGTGGTGTTTGCAATTAGCTAGAGTGTGATTGTGTTCGAGAGTGTAAGTGTGAAACGATGTGTTCTAAGCTGATCCGACCTCATCTATTTATAGTAAAGATAAAATAACTAACTACCCTAAACTTGCGGGATCCACCGAATATTCCTTCTTGGAACGTTGTAGAGCTGGTCTTTCGGGCTCAACGTCTCTTTCTCAACAAATTCGTCCGAGTCTTGAGGAGAAGAAGTCCTCTTGACCGTTAGCAAGCCTCTGCCCTTAACCTGCACGTGGTTAATTCAATAAGCCTCAGGATATCGCCCAAGATGTCAGCAATATCCTCTTCCAGCATCCTGATCACAAATAAACAAACAAAGGCAGGATATTGGTCAGGATACATATGTTAAGAAAATGACCCCTAACAGTACCGTGGGTGGTAATTAAGGTAGAATAATAAACAAATGTAATTACTGATTACCCTCAATACTGTACAAGGATAAAATCTGTTTTGATTAAATTGGGATTCACTCACCAGTATTTCTCACTGACAAATGTTTTTAAAACGCGTTTCAGGTAACAAAATATGAAAGCCAAAATAGAAGCCAGCTGGAGAGCACTGAAGGCTTGGAAAATGTGGCTATAAAAGTTACCTAAATAAAGAAAGATGTTTTATTCAATAAAATAGGGTTTATCCCTATAAACATGTTGTGATAAAAACTTGGGAATTTCCCATGTGTTTACTATTATGAAAATTTGGTATTTTACTCTGATAAAATATTTCCTAACTACGGTCCTGATGTAAATTCCGCTGCCAAATAATGATAAACACTGATACCACCATCTATGAGTAGGCCGCGACCGCCCGCCTCCCGAGGCAGGGGTCGGGGGTTGCGACAGAAGATGGTATCAGAGCTACATGCACTAATTTCAGCCAAAGAAGTGTTCTGCTGACATTGAAATTTTCAATTTTGTTAGGAAATAATCAATGAGACTATGTGCATACGTGTAGATTATTATTTTGTGTTATTTGACAATTTGTTAGTTTATAGTATGAGTGATCAAGGACCTTTGGACGCTTACCGTTAACTGTCTAGTTCACCTAGGGACGAAGGAACCTCTTCTCAGCCTACCCCCTCGGGGTATTCGGCTGATACCGAAGAAGGGATTTTCGTATTCAAAGGACAATCTGAGGAGCCATTACCTCCCAAGAAGAGAGGATGGTTCAGCAGAGGAGCTCATGAACGTAGAAAAAGGATGAGAAAATTGCAACAACAGCGGGCCTTAGCAGCGGCCAATAGAGAAATGAATGCTCAATAGGAGACTAACGAATTTTCACATATTAGCTACCACCGCTGCCGACCCTAATCTAGAACAACTAACTGCACCCCAGTCGTTACCACTATTTCCCACACAACCCATGGAAATTGAAATAAACCCAGTAGACCAGCCACAAATACCGGCTTTTGACCCAGCCGAAATTCCTAGAATCCCGGCACCCCATCCTCCAGACTATGACCCATGGTTTGACGACCACAGGGATTACCAACAACTTTACCCAATAGAGGAACCCATGCAAAACCCAGTAGCACCTTACCCAAACTTGGAACCTCTAGACCCATATTTTGATAATGACCAATATATCAGGGAGATCCTAGAGAACCCATACCCACGAGAAGAACCAATGCCCCAATACCCTGACCCGATACCAGCACCTGCACCACCCATGAGTACTTAGAACATACAGGAACTCCGAACTTTTGGTGAGGAGATATTAGAAGGAAGTGATTGAATGAGACAGATAGGTGAGAGGCTCGTTTGGAAGTATGACGAGCGTAACATGCAGTATTGGATGGACCCCCATCAAGTAGTAATGATATATATATATATGTGTGTGTGTGTGTGTATGTGTATGTGTGTGTGTGTGTGACTTAAAAAAATAGATAATCCTATAGCTACTGATGCCTACTAGTATTGTATTTTAATTTCTAGTTATGGCTTGTACTAGACGCATATATATAAAATAGAGTAAAGGTCGCAATGTCCGACGATTTTGGATCAATATGCTTGTTGTGTGATTGTTTGCATTTAATATTGTTTTGCAATAATACTTGGTATATGTTTATAATCCAGATGGCCGACGCAGCAAATCAGGAAAACCAGAATAATGATAATCAAATAAATAACAGTGAAATTCGACACATTGTAACCCAAGGAATTAGAGATGCTATGCCATATATCATCCAACATGTTAAAGAAGCAGAAAATAAAAATAGTAATGGTGGAAGTAAGCGAACCCATACTGAACTTAGTCACAACGTGAACAATGGACCCTTTCTTCAAATGCCAATTCCAAAAAGAAGAAGAAACATATCTTATGGTTGTTCTTACAAAGAATTCTGTTCTTGCAAACCAATAGAATTCTCTGGCAATGAAGGGGCCATTGCAGCCCTACGCTGGATATAAAAGACTGAGTCAGTCCTAAAAATAAGCAAGTGCGCAGAAGAAGATAGAATCATGTTTGCCTCCAATTTATTTAAGAATGCAGCTTTAGAATGGTGGAACACTATTCTCCAATCTAGGGGAAGCGACAGGGTCTATAGTATGGAATGGAACGAGTTTAAGAACGTGGTGGAAAGGAAATTCTGTCATCCTAATGAAAAGGAACATATAGCTAATAAGTTCTTAAACCTTAGAATGACTGGAGTAGACAGCAAGGGTTACACTACTACATTCTTTGAATATGCTAGAATAGTGCCAACCCTAGCATCACCAGAACCAGTGTTAATTTCCCGTTACATCTGGGGATTAATCAGCGAAATTAGACATGTAGTCAAGGGAGCTAGACCACAAACCATAAAAGAAGCTGTAGAACTAGCAAATACCTTGACTGATGAATTAGTGCGTACCCAAGAGGAAAACCAAAGAAAGAACCTAGCTCAAAATCTTACCCAGGAATTTCGCTACGGTAATTCCAACCGTGAGAAAAACATAGGTTCTACCTCTACACCTTACTGTAAATCCTGTAAGAAGAAGCATTCAGGAAGATGCTCCACATACTGCAACTACTGCAAGATACCAGGACACAAAGAAGAAGATTGTAGGAGGAAACCCAGTAATGGAGTATGTTTCAACTGTGGAGAAAAAGGACATATCAGGCCAAACTGTCCGAAACTAGCTCCAGCCACGAACAACAAGACTACTAAGAATGCTAGAGCATTTGTTCTGACAGCCGAAGAAGCAAATATGATTCCGGTCATGATTGCCGGTACATTTTTAGTTAATGATGTTTTTGCTAAAGTATTATTTGACTCTGGTGCGAACCAAAGTTTTATTAATACTTCATTTTGCAAACTTATCAATCAACCATTAACTAAACTCCAACAAGAATGTCTAGTAGAAACAACAAATGGAGAATCCATTAAGATTACTGAAATCTTGCAGGGAGCAAATATAGAATTTTTAAATCAAAAGTTTATTGCAAACCTTTACCCAATGAATCTAGCATGATATTGTATTAGGAATGGATTGGTTAATAGCCAATAAAGCCAGTATTTTATGTGATCAAAAGTTAATACAAGTAAATTCACCAAAAGGTGAAAAGATCACAATTAAAGGAGATAAGCCAACTAGACCCACGAAATTCATCTCTGTGATGAAAACAACAAGTTATGCTAGGAAAGGATCACTAGTGTATATGATTTTCATAATCATTCACACTAAAGGAAAGGAATTAAAAGACATCCCTGTAGTATCTTAATTTTTAGATGTATTTCCAGAAGAACTACCAGGACTACCGCCGGACAGAGAAGTTGAATTTAGAATTCATTAGCTGCCAGGAACAACACCATTTGCCAAGGCACCTTACCGATTAGCACCAGCGGAGATGCAAGAGCTAAAGAAACAACTAGACGAACTTTTGGAAAAATGATTTATACAACCAAGTTCATCGCCTTGGGGAGCACCAATCTTATTCGTCAAAAAGAAAGACGGATCAATGCGTATGTGCATTGATTACCGAGAATTGAACAAAGTCACGATTAAAAATCGGTACCCATTACCAAGAATTGATAATTTGTTTGATCAGCTACAAGGAGCTCGATTCTTTTCTAAAATCGACTTACGTTCAGGATATAATCAATTAAAGGTACAGGAAGAGGACATTCCTAAGACCGCTTTCAGAACAAGGTATGGCCATTATGAATTTACTGTCATGCCATTTGGTTTAACCAATGCCCCAGCCGCATTTATGGACATGATGAACCGAATATGTAAGCCATATTTAGATAAATTCATAATTGTCTTTATAGATGATATTCTCATCTATTCTAAGAGTAAAGAGGAACATGCAGCGCACCTGCATGCACTCCTAAATTTGCTAAGAAAAGAAAAGCTTTATGCTAAATTTTTTAAATGCGAATTTTGGTTAGAAGAAGTGCAATTTCTTGGACATTTAGTTAACCATGACGGAATTCATGTAGATCCCACAAAGATTGAAGCAATTACTAAATGGAAAACCCCTGAATCACCAACAGAGGTTAGAAGTTTTCTAGGAATAGCCGGTTATTATAGAAGATTTATCCGAGATTTTTCTAGAATAGCCATTTCCTTAACAAAACTAACCTGTAAGTCTATTAAGTTTGAATGGGGACCAAAACAAGAAGAAGCCTTTAGAATTCTTAAGCAAAGATTAACCAACGCACCCATATTAGCATTACCAGAAGGAACTGAAGATTTCGTAGTTTATTGTGACGCTTCTAAGTTAGGTTATGGATGTGTGTTGATGCAACGTCAAAAGGTTATAGCCTACGCCTCTAGACAACTTAAGAATCATGAAGATAATTATACAACCCATGATTTAGAATTAGGAGCTATAATTTTTGCCCTTAAAATTTGGAAACATTATCTTTACGGTAGTAAGTTTACCATTTTCACCGATCATAAGAGTTTAAGATACGTTTTTGGACAAAAGGAATTGAATATGAGACAAAGACGCTGGATGGAAATTCTTAGTGATTACGATTGTGATATCCAGTATCATGCAGGAAAAGCTAACGTAGTAGCCGATGCTTTAAGTCGAAAATATCACGAAAAGCCAAAAAGAGTACGTTCTCTTAAATTAAATCTGCATATAGATTTAAACGAGCAAATTAGAAAAGTACAAGAATCAGTAATCAAAGATGATACTGAAAAATTGAAAGGAATTATTAAGAAATTAGAACAAGGAACAGATGGAATTTGGAGATTCCATAAGAAAATGATTTGGATACCTAAACTAGGAAACCTACGTCACAGAATATTAGAAGAAGCTCATAAGTCTAAATATACGATACATACTGGAAGTGATAAAATGTATCAAGACTTAAGAAAAAATTTATGGTGGATAGGTATGAAAAAGGATATAGCAACTTATGTGGCCAAGTGTCTAACTTGTTCACAGGTTAAAGATGAACACCAGAAACCCTCGGGTTTGTTGCTGCAATTGGAAATGCCTGTATGGAAATGGGAATTGATAACAATCGACTTTGTTACCAAATTACCCAAGACAAGAAAAGGTAGTGATACAATCTGGGTGATTGTAGAAAGATTAACTAAATCTGCTCATTTCTTACCAATGAAAGAAACTTTCTGCATGGAACAACAAGCCAAGTTATATGTAAATGAAATAGTTTCATTACATGGAATTCCTTTATCTATTGTTTCTGATAGAGATAGCCGTTTTACTTCTCATTTTTGGACAAGTTTCCAAAAAGCAATGGGAACCAAGCTAAACCTAAGCACCGCTTATCATCCTCAAACGGATGGACAAAGCGAAAGGACGATTCAGACAATGGAAGATATGCTTAGAGATTGTGTAAGTGATTTCGGAGGAAATTGGGACGATCGTTTACCATTAATAGAATTTTCTTACAATAACAGCTATCATACCAGTATCAATGCTGCACCATTCGAAGTACTTTATGGACGAAAGTGCCGAACCCCAGTTTGTTGGGCAGAAATTGGAGAAAAGCAATTATCTGGACCAGGGATAGTGCAAGAGACAACAGACAAGATTATTCAAGTCAAGGAACGACTAAAAGCAGCACGCGATCGACAAAAGAGTTATGCTGATAACAGGTGAAAGTCATTGGAATTTCAAGTAGGAGACAAGGTATTATTAAAGGTTTCTCCTTGGAAAGGAGTGGTGAGATTCATCAAAAGAGGAAAGCTAAGCCACAGGTATGTTGGACCCTTTAAGATTAATAAAAGAATTGGACCAGTAGCTTATCAGCTACAACTGCCAGAGGAAATGGCAGGAATACATGATGTATTTCATGTATGTAATCTCAAAAAGTTTTTAGCCGATGAAACATTAGTGGTACCTCTTAAGGACATAGAAGTAAATTAAAAGCTCAAGTTCATAGAAAAGCCTCTACAAATTGAAGACAGGAAAGTCAAGAATCTTAAACACAAGAGATTAGTTCTAGTCAAAGTAAAATGGGATTCCTAGAGAGGACCAGAGTACACTTGGGCGCTTGAATCTGAGATGCAGAGGAAGTATCCACACCTATTCTAGTAGACCTCGAGGACGAGTTCTAAAACAAGGTGGGGAGGATATAACAACCCTCCTAAAATATTTCTAACACCCCTAAAATAATTAAAATGTCCCTATATGTCCTAAAATACACCCTGTATACGAGATTTGGCCTTAAATACCTTATTTTTATAAAAATTAATTAAAAACCAAATTCAGGGGACGCTCGTGGGCCGCGAAGACATAGTCTTCAGCTTACGCGGGCCGCGACAACTCAAGACCAGGGCACACCCCCTGCTGCCACGTGTCAGGTGTTGTGTCGAAACTATATTGTTGACTGGACATAGCTAGGCCCTACACCCCTATGTCGCGGGGCGTGAAGGCCCCTTATGTTTCTTACGCGGGCCGCGAGAAAGCCAAAATCAGCTCCTACAAATTGGGAGTATCGGCCTTCATTTTCCGACGCTCAAACACGAAATTCTCTCTCAATTTCTGTAGTGTAAACATAATATTCGGGCATAATACCCCTCTAAATAGCGAAGCTCTGCCTCGTTGTAAGTATTTAACCCCCGATTACGTATTAGATACGCTGCCCAATTGATTTAGTGCTCCGTAACGGCTGTCGAGGTTCTGTCCGACGTAGTCGTTGGAGTTCTGTCTCGGGGAGGTTATAACTGATGTAAATATTGGGTTATTATACTAACGCGTGTGCATTGTTTAAATTATTAGATTATAATCAGGAAACCACAGGAAAAAGTCTAAATTAGCAATGTGAGTAATCCTTTCTTTCTGTAAACTGTTTTTACAAAACCTCAATTGTTTTACATGATAATTAACAGTGATTGAGTATTTGTAATTCTATAATTATCTTCGGTATGTTGGGGTTTTGTAAACAAATTTTTTTACTACACTGTGAGTAGTAGCATGACCACAAGTCAGGATTGACAGTACCGTGGGTGGTAATTTAGGTAGAATAATAAACATGTAATTGCTGATTGCCCTCAATACTGTATAATAAAATAGGGTTTATCCCTATGAACATGTTGTGATAAACACTTGGGAATTTCCCATGTGTTTACTATTATGAAAATTTGGTATTTTACTCTGATAAAATATTTCCTAACTACAGTCCTGATGTAAATTCTGCTGCCAAATAATGATAAACACCGATACCACCATCTATGAGTAGGTCGCGGCCGCCCGCCTCCCGAGGCAGGGGTCGGCGGTTGCGACAAGTTGCAAGGGTCAAGCTTCTACTCAAAAATCAAATTCAGATCGGACAATCATCAGATGAGAGTCCGAGAGGAAGATGTTCCCAAAACAGCCTTTCGAATATGGTACGGCCATTACAGGTTTTTGGTCATGCCATTCGAGTTAACCAACGCACCAGAAGTCTTCATGGACCTCATGAACCGTGTGTGCAAATCGTATCTTGAGGACTTCGTCATTGTGTTTATCGATGACATCCTGATTTATTCTAAGAGCAAGGAGGATCATGAACGATACATGCGTCTTATTTTAGAACTCCTGAGGAAGGAGCAGCTCTACGTGAAGTTCTCTAAGTGTGATTTATGGATTCGAGAAGTACACTTCCTTGGTCACGTGGTCAACGAGCCTGGAATACATGTTAATCCAACTAAAATCGATTCTATCAAGAATTGGGCGGCACCTAAGACTCCCACAGAGGTACGACAATTTCTTGGTCTCGAGGGATTTTCAAAAATCGCTCAACCTCTTATCGCTTTAACTCAGAAGTGTGTTACTTATTCGTGGGGAGTGAATCAAGAGAATGCCTTTCAGCTTTTGAAACAAAAACTTTGTAGTGCCCCGATGTTGTCCCTACCCGACGGTACGGATGACTTCGTGGTGTACTGTGATGCATCTATTAAAGGTCTCGGTTGTGTTTTGATGCAACGCGAGAAAGTGATAGCTTATGCTTCCCTACAGTTGAAGACTCGTGAGAAGAATTACACAACTCACGACTTGAAGTTGGGAGACGTGGTCTTTGCACTTAAAATCTGGAGGCATTACTTGTACGGTACTAAATTCACTATTTATACCAATCACAAGAGCCTTCAACATATCTTCGACCAGAAAGAGTTGAACATGCGATAGCGTCGTTGGGTTGAACTCTTGAACGATTATGATTGTGCAATCAAGTATCATCCAGGCAAAGCTAACGTTGTAGCTGATGCCCTTAGTCGGAATGAAACCAAGCCTAAACGCGTTCGAGCATTACAGCTCACTATCCATTCTAACCTTCCTGACCAGATTCATTTTGCCGAAACAGGAGCATTGAAGGACGAGAACCATCAAGCTGAATCCATACGGGGAATGGAGAAGTAACTCGTAACCAAGTCTGATGGTATTCGCTATTTTATGGAGCAAATATGGGTTCCTTTGCACGATAATCTAAGAGAGCCTGTGTTGGATGAAGCGCACAAGTCTCGATACTCCACTCATCCAGGTTCTGATAAGATGAATCAGGATCTGAAAATCTTGTACTGGTGGCCGAACATGGAAGCGAACATAGCAACGTATGTGAGCAAATGCTTGACTTGCATAAAAGTCAAGGCAGAGTACCGAAACCCGTCTGGCTTGCTTCAGCAACCAGAACTGCCTATGTGGAAATGGGAAAAGATTTCCATGGATTTCATCACCGGCTTACCCAAAACTCAAAACAGAAACGATACCATCTGGATGATCGTCGACCGTCTGACCAAATCTGCACACTTCCTTCGATAAAGGAAACTGACAAGTTTTCACGGCTTGCTAGCATCTACTTGAAGGAAGTGGTTTATAGGCACGAGGTACTGACTTCCATCATCTCTTATCACGACCCATGTTTTGCGTCCGATTTGTGTCAAGCTATGCATAAATCATTTGGCTCACGTTTAGACACGAGCACCGCTTATCACCCTCAAACGGATGGTCAAAGTGAACGAACCATCCAGACGTTTGAAGACATGCTGCGAGCATGTGTAATCGATTTTGGTAATGGTTGGGAAAGACATTTGCCCTTGGTAGAGTTTTCCTATAACAATAGTTACCACTCTAGCATTCAGGCAGCCCCGTTCGAGGCGTTGTACGGACGAAAATGACAATCTCCTCTTTATTGGGCTGAGGTGGGTGACAGCCAAATCACGGGTCCAGGACTCATACTCGAAACTTCTGAGAAGATTGTTCAAATCAGAAATCGTATGGCGGCAGCTCGTGATCGCTAGAAAAGTTACGCCGACAAACGTAGGAAAACTTTGGAATTCGCCGTGGGCGATCGTTCTTATTGAAAGTCTCACCCTGGAAGGGTATGGTTCGTTTTGGGAAACGCAACAACCTCAATCCGCGTAATGTTGGGTCGTTCAAGATTTTGGAAAGAATCGGTAAAGTGGCTTACAGACTCGAGTTGCCTGATGAACTTGGTAACATTCACAACGTCTTTCACGTTTCTAACTTAAAGAAGTGTTTGGCCGATGAAACACTTGTGGTTCCTTTCCAAGAATTGAAGATTGATGACAAGTTGCAGTTTGTCGAGGAACCTGTTGAAATTATGGATCGGGAAGTTAAGGTCCGTAAACACAGTCGAATACCTCTCATGAGAGTTCGTTGGAACTCAAAACGTGGACCGGAGTTCACGTGGGAACGTGAGGATCAGATGATGCTCAAGTATCCTCACTTATTCAGAACTGCTGAACCTATCACTAATGCGACTAGTGAATTTCAGGACGTAATTCCCTTTCAAGTTGGGGATGATGTGGTACCCAAGGAAAATCCACAATCATCTTAACTTATCGTCTCACTTCTCTATGACTGCTTATCAAATTTTGGGACGGAATTTCTTTCAAGTTGGGGATGATGTGACAACCTGCAACTTCTGGTTACTACTTTAACTTAACCACGGTTAATTTAGACATACATGCATAGCACTGAATTTAACTAGGGTTAGTTAAATGAGTCTACTTTGGTAATTCAAGGAATTACCGGAACACACACATGATAACTCTCGAACGTTGGTGACTAACACGAATAATAAATTATAAACGGATGGTTTATACGAAACTTATGTGATGCATGACAAATACGTGAACTACATGCTTTAATTGTAAATTACATGTTATTATGTGCTTTATGTGAAAGTTGCATAGTTAGGGGTGCATTATGGATAAATTAGAAATCTTAATAACCCTAAACCCTCCCTCACAAATCATTCTACGACAGTTTGCAAATCATCATTCTCCTAATCATTTGGGTACATCAAGTTCTCCAATTTTTGATCTTCCAACCTTTCACGAACAATATTTACATCGAATCATAGGTAAGTGTTTATGATTTTACGTTATTGTTCTTGTTTACTGGATTTCATGCAAACCATTGTCCTCCAAACAATGGCCCTGTGTTTACTTGTTTGTGCTTGAATGATGGTGTTTTTTGAATACATGTGCATTGTTAATGTGTATTAGAATGCCATTGATATGATAGAATTGCCAATATGTTTGATAATTTGTAATATCTGATGTTTATTGTGGATTAGGGTTTTTCATCGTAGTAACTGTTACATTGAAACTGCGACTTTGGTTTTGGTAATCTGATAGAAAACTGTTAGTCCGGAGATAATTGTCAGACTTTGTGAAGTCACAAAGTCCGACCTTATAAGCCAGAGTTCATTTATAAACTTGAATCAGGGTTTAATGTATAAGAGGTCAGGGTTTACAAGTTAAAAAGGGAGTTCAGGGTTTGACAATTAAAGGTCCGAACTTATGTATATTTATTGGTCCGTATATATATATATATATATATATATATATATATATATTAAAATACACATGGTCCGCATATACTTGGTAAACATTCAGAATTTGATGAAGGGTCCGAACTAATCTGGAAGGCTTATACATGTTCAGGATTTATAAAGTAATGGTGTGAACATATGATAGATGTCCGAATTAATACATGTTCAGGATTTATATACATGAGTTCATGTCCGGCATAATGAAAAAGAAAATATGGATCAGACCTTATAGTATGCATGGCCTGAATTAATTAATGTGTATTGGTTAGAGTTTATATTAAGGTTGAGTCCAAACATAATCAAATGGACTGTGGGGAGTTGCCTAGACTTGCGGCCGGGTTTGGGTGTGGACTGTGGAGTCCGAGTTTCAATTAAATGGGAGAGTCAGACTTTGTTTTAGGAAATAGGAAATTTTTCATGTTCTGAGTAAGTCTTAAAATTATGGTAAGTTATTTTAATAACAATTATATACGGATTTAATTGTATAAATGAAGATGGTCAAAATCTCTTATACATTTGATAATTCCGAGTATGCATACTTGCACTATTTGTACATTAGGTCGCGTGTAACGGACGTAACGTTTATTTAACCCTAGAAGTGCGTAAACACAAACCGAGCAAACTAAGGTGAGTTCACTATTCTTTCACAAGCATGCGTCCCGGGGGGACAAATAAACTAATATTTCTAGGAGGAATACTTTTAAATGTCTTGGTTTAATTTCGATGTTAGTTAATAAACTCAACTCTATCACAAAAGTCCCTACTTACTACCGAGCTAGTTGCCTGGGAGACAACGGGGTATTAGTTGATAGCGCTATTAGACGTGACAAACCTCATACCGTGTTGGGAGCCAGGCGTGAACTAATGACCTTAAACACTTTGATCAATGATGATAGACATTGATGAGGGCACAACAAACAAAACAATCAATTGGAACCGAGTTTATTATTCGTAACATGTCTTTAAACTAAACACTTACTTGATTTAACGTAAAACAAAACTGTGAACTCGCCAACTTTATGTTAACACACTTTTTATGCATGCTTGCAGGTCGATAGATACATCACGGAATGGAACTTGCAGTCTGAGGAGCTAGAGTTGTCATGGGTCGTGTCACTTGAGGATACATTTAATGTTTTTGCTTATGTTTTCCAAACAAAATGATGTTGGTTGATTGAACGATGATTTATGCTTCCGCTGAACGTGTTAGTGCATTTATGTCTATCGCCTGCGTCAATTCAGTCCGTAGCAGAAACTGAAGAAAACTAGCCTTATATTGTAATATTTAGATATCAAGGTGGCATTATTGTAAATAAGCGGAAATCCCTTATAACCTTTGCCTATAAATAGAGGAGTTAGGGCTTAGTTTTATAACTTTTGCCATTCTAGACTTTGGAGAGCTTTGGAGCTAGAGAGAGAGTCTAGAGAGAGAAAGTGCTCAAGGTGATTCGTGGTGCTTTGTACTTGTCGTATATTGAATAGAATCACGTTTATAGTACGTTCTCGTGTTCGGTCCACGCACGTGTACAGATTTCGCACTTCACACGTGTCGATACGCAATTGTTCGAAAGTCAAAAACCGATCCTACAGAACGTATATTTGTTTTAATCAGACGTTTTGAAATGCACTTTTCATATTGAATAAGATTATGCGTTTATTATTCTACTGTTAGTTCAATGTGATTAGTGGCTAGATCCTGGTACATTACACGCCTCGCAGAGAAATACGTGGGTGGTATTTTGGGGGTGTGACAAAAAACCCATATTTTTAAACAAATTTGTGACACAATAGTGACAGAAAAAAAAACACCACAATTTGTAACAATTTTGTTGCAAATTTGTAGGATTTTTTTTGAAATTATTGAATAATATGATTTACCATTATCACATACACTTATACTACTTTGCTACGCAATTCCGATGAAAACCTATTAACTAGGTTAAATTTTAAAACTATTAAGTATTTCGTCACAAATGCGTTACAAATTTGTATCGCCTTTGTGACAAAAGTTTTAAATACTTAGGCTTAGGTTTAAGAGCTACTGGGTTTTGGTTTACATATTGGTCTTAGGTTTATTCAGGCCCAAACTACATATTATACTGGACATATTTTATGTTCATTGTATATTAGACCTAAATTCTCACACTTATTCACACCGACCAAATTAATAAACCTAAATCAATCATACATTATAGCGATTTATACTTTGTTTCAATGTTGTACATAATGTACGTTCAATGCTGAATTGATGTTCGAGTTGATTGAGATTCATATTGCCGAATGGATTCAATATGGTATATATTGATATTCATTTAATTGAGAATTCGATTCATATAGTGATTCATACTTCGATTTGCGATCCATACTTCGATTCACCATCGCCGATTCCTCAGATAAAGCTATCGAATTCTTCCACATCTACTTTAGGAAGATATGATTTCATTGCACCTCATTCTTCAATTATAACAACTTATGTTCTTGCCTATTATGTGATAATGCTGAATGCATATTCAACATCTACTTCATCGCCTAATTTTTGCTAATTCGATCCTCTTGGTTTACTCGTTTCAATCAATTATTCACCAAATATTAAAATCGATGTTAATTTTGAATATGTGTTTGAATTGTGTTGTGTTGTTATGAAGATAATTATTGATGATAGTTGTATTTGTTGTTAGATTGGTAGTTGACAACAAATTAAGCATGAAGAAGAATGCATCTATCGTTACTTGTTGTTAGTTGTTGTTATAGTGTGAGTTATGACCTTGTTTTAGTGAAGAATGATTCTGTAAGTTGAGTAGTTGGTTAGGGAAACAAGAAACTTGTTTGTTGGTCTGACTTTTTGTTTTGTGTTAGCTTCATAGACATTTGAATAGCTTTCGATTCATATAATATCTTTGATTTGGAGATTCATACTTTGATTGATACTCCGATTTGGCAGTTCATACTTCATTTTAACTTAGGTCTTAGGTCATCTGACGAGTAGGTCATTAAGTTAATACAATATAATTAGAAATGTAGGTCTCTGGTTTAAAGTCTATTGCTTGCTGTTTGTTAATTGACAAGATGTTAATCTTAATATTGAACTTAGGGCTTATTATGTGTTGAGATGGTTACATTCAGTTGTGGTTTCATCTATTTCCTGTGAATATGATATCTACTTTTATAATCTATATAGTTTGAAGCTTGCATCAGTTTTAGTCAGAATCTACATTTCATAAGTAGTGCCTTTAGAAAAGTTTGGTGCTGCATCAGGCAACTTTTTTTTTGAAACATGATGATTGATACACGAGTTAATGTTAATGGGCCATGTTAGAAAACTGTCTAATAAACAATCACACGTCTTATCTTAGTTTGGCTCTTAGCAGAGGTGGCAAGAGGTGGTGTGGGGGTTGACTAGCATCTTAAATGGGTTTGGGTTGAAGTGGGTCATTTTGGGACGGGCGGGGCTGATTTGTTAACCATGAGACATATTCTTATGTTTTTTTATAAAATAATATGTAAATGATTTATGCTTTAGTTATGGTTTCGAAAAACAAAACTATGACAATAGTAATATATGAATCTGTGATAATGCAACCCTAATTCATTTACAAGTGCCGATACAACTTATGTTCTTGCACTTCTTCAATAATGCTGAATACGGATGCCCATAACAGCATGGTGAAATACAAGGTATGATTTACTTATCATCTATTTAATATTATTTTATCTCTTGACATTTCATTACTTGGTTCAAAAGCCATTCGGTATGGGTCAGTATATTCATTACTAGCTACTGTCTGCTTGATAGGAAGACTTGCTGAAAGGAAATGTTTCAAAACTAGTATGGTCGAATATTTTAAAAAGGTAACCAAATAGCATCAATGTCATTAAAGCGTTCAACTTAACTACAAAAATTATTCATTACATGCAACATAGATTATTTTGGCCTTATCTGACATTTATGCTTGTTTACATGTAAGATGAGCAAAGTTGATTTTATCCGCAACAGCGGGATCGATGATGGGAAGGAATTACTTGATGAAAATCTAGGCACACTACAACAACAACAACAACCATACCCAGTAAATCCCACAAATAGCAGAGCTATTTATAGGGTCTGGGGAGGGTGGGATGTAGACAGACCTTGCCTCTATCCATAGGGATAGAGAGGCTGCTTCCAGAGAGACCCTCGGCTCGAAAACGAACAAGAAACCAACACACCAAGTCAAAGGATATAGAAAGAATACAGAAGTAAGAAGTCGCCCATACCAAGAAAATGATAAGAGTGGCACAATATAATGTGAATCATGTATAATGGCATACAACATCATTTGGGCGTTAACACAATGGAAATCATGTATAATAGCATACAACATCATTAGGGCATAAACACAAGAAGGCAATCACCGGAAAAGTCCCTTAAAGAAAAAGAAAAGCCTACGTCCCTGAAAAACACCTAAGACCTTACTGCAATATCATCTAGAAATCCTTAACCCTAATCCTACGCCTCCACGAAGTCCTATCGTGGACCATGTCCTCAGAAAGATGCAACTCTAGTAAATCATGCCTAATCTACTCATCCCATGTCAGTTTGGGTCTGCCTCTTCCTCTCCTCCCCTCCACAGTAAGAGTTTCTACTACTCTAACCGGTGCCGTCGCTTCCCTCCGCTTCACATGCCCAAACCATCTCAATCTCCCCTCCTTAATCTTCTCCGCTATACTAGCCACTCCTAGTCTTTCCCTAAAAACCTCATTTCTTATCCGATCTAACCTCGTATGTCCACACATCCACCTCAACATCCTCATCTCTGCTACCTCCATCTTGCGCGCTTGTGTCTTCTTGATAGCCCAACAGTCTGTTCCATAAAGCATAGCTGGCCTAACTGCTACCCTGTAAAATTTCCCCTTTAGTTTAGTTGGGAACCTCCTATCGCACAATACCCCACTGGCTGCCCTCCATCTACACCAGCCAACCTGTATGCGATGGGTTACATCACTATCTATGTCACCATCTCTTTGTACAAACGACCCCAGATACTTAAATCTAGTTACCTGCGGGACCAATTGATCCTCAATGGTGATTTGGGTTTCATCGTCAATGGCTACATCGCTGAAATCACAGTGTAGATACTCAGTCTTGGATCGACTAATCCTTAGGCCCTTGCCCTCTAAAGCTACTCGCCACTCCTCTATCCTCGCGTTCAGGCACTGTTTAGTCTCTGCAACCAACACAATATCGTCTGCAAAAAGCATGCACCACAGAACTGTCTCCTGAATCAACTTGGACAACTCATCCAAGACAACCGCAAAAAGAAAAGGGCTCAACGCAGACCCCTGGTGGAGTCCTACCTCCACAGGAAAGAAGTTTGTATCTCCTACAGGCGCGCGGACAGTAGTTTCCGTTCTATCGTAAGTACCCTTAATTATGTCTATATACTTCCCCGGTAGCCCTCGACCCTCCAAACTATCCCATATCAGTTGCCGTGGGACAGTGTCATATGCCTTTTCCAGGTCAATAAACACCATATGTAAATCTTGCTTCTTTGCTCTATATTTTTCCATCAGCCTCCTTAGAATATGTATCGCTTCTGTAGTTGACCTCCCTTTCATGAATCCAAATTGGTTTACTGAAACCTGAGTTTCTCTTCTAATTCTAGTTTCAATTACCCTCTCCCAGAGCTTCATAGTGTGACTTAGCAGTTTGATTCCTCTGTAGTTCCCACAACATTGAGCGTCTCCTTTATTCTTGTATAAAGGCACCACGACGCTACTCCTCCACTGATCAGGCATTTTTCCAGACTTGAAAATACAATTGAACAAAAGTGTTAACCATCGGACTCCTTCTTCTCCCAAACACTTCCACACCTCAATCGGTATGTTGTCCAAACCCACTGCCTTCCCTCTTCCCATCTTCCTAAGTGCCATCCTCACCTCGTCATGTGTGATCCTCCTGCAGTAGCAATTATTCTGTTGTCGCCTTTGAATCCTGGAATTGCTGCTATCATGTTGGTATGCCCTACCGTGGTTGAAAAGATTATGGAAGTAGGTTTGCCATCTCATCTTAATGTCTTGTGCCTTGACTAAAACACGTCCATCCTCTCCTTTGATAAACTTTACTACTCCTAGATCTTGTCTTCTTCGCTCCCTAGCTTTGGAAATCTTGAACATATCATGCTCCCCCTCTTTCCTTTCCAAACATTCATACATTTGTTTATATGCTGTGTTTTTTGCCTCGGTCACCGCCTTTTTTGCTTCCCTTTTTGCTTCCCTTTTTGCCTTCTTATATATCTCCCTTACCCTCAGCCGCTCCTCCTCATTTGTGCACATCAAAAGATCTCTAAAACTTTGTTGCTTATCCTTTATTTTGGTATGCACGTCTTCATTCCACCACCAAGACTCCTTATGCCCACTAGTCTTCCCTGTTGTGACCCCTAGCGTCTCATTCGCCACTGTGGTGATCGTGGTCGCCATAGCCTCCCACATCCGGTTTGCGTCGTCACCTAGTTGAATCGATGTCATTGAGTTAACTTTATCTCTAAACATCATTACGTTTTCTCCTTTCAAGTTTCCCCAACGGATCCTAGATCGGGTTTTCCTTTCCCCCTCAGTTAGCCTTACTTTTAGGGCTATATCTGCTACTAGCAAATGGTGTTGAGCCGCTGCCGTCTCCCTGGGTATAACCTTGCAGTCCATCCACGTCCGTCGATCTTCCTGCCTCATCAAGAGATAGTCGATTTGCGTGTTGCGTCCTCCGCTACTAAAAGTGATCAAATGAGATTCCCTCTTCCTAAAGAACGAGTTAATAATACCTAGGCCGTTGGCTGCCGCAAAGTCTAGAAGGTCTCTACCAGGGTCATTTCTATCGCCAAAACCAAAACCCCCATGAACCAACTCAAAGCCATCACGATCCTTACCAATGTGCCCATTAAAATCTCCTCCTATAAAAATTTTCTCCTCCCTAGGTATGGCCCTTACTACTACATCTAGACAATCCCAAAACTCTCTTTTCTCTTGGTCTCCTAATCCCACTTGTGGTGCATATGCGCATACCACTGTCACTATTTGCTCACCTAATACTAACCTTAACACCATAATTCTATCGTTGTGTCGTATCACCTCGATTACATTCTTATGCAATTCTATAGAAACCAAAAATCCTACTCCGTTCTTTGCCCCATCCGACCCGGAATACAACAACTTGTACCCATTGCGCTCTTCTGCTCTCTGTCCTTTCCACCTAGTCTCCTGAAGACACGCTATATGTACCCTACGTCTTTTAAGTGCGTCTATCACTTCCAACAATTTACCACTAAGAGTTCCTACGTTCCAAGACGCCACACGTAAACTACAACCTCTAGCTTTACCCTTACCTGCACCTCTCGTCCTTGGACATGATCTCAAGTAAAATCTAGGCACACTCTATGATCAAATTGTGAGAATGAAATAAAGATGAAAGCTGATTTTTCAATACCATAAAGCAAGCAGATAAACAATGTCAATAGATTATTTGGGTATGGATAGTATACATAATCTTGTCTCGAAGAAGCAGAGGAAAAACCCTCAGGTGCAAATGGAGCCCTTATAAAGCACATCCAAGAGCAGTTCAATGAAAAATCAGGAAAATCAGAGTAATATTATACCGTAATTTAAATTTATGTTCTTTGATTCTATATACATGTTCTAAATACAGTTACATAATCAATCACTTTATAGGTTGTAGGGCTTAAAGTGTGTAGGGACGGAGAATTTAAACTTTAAACCCCACCCTTCTCTAACAAAAAAGGAAGCTAGTGCTGGATTTTGGCCTTGTTTAGTACCAAAATTTAATGCATGTAGTTCCATGCTTGCTAGCAACTTTAAAACAAGCGTGGACATGTGTAATAAGGTCGTTTTGTGACCCCTGAATAATGAAATGGATTATTAGTTTTGTTACATTTCCACCTTGCAGGTCTACTTAATTGGTAGGCAATAATAACAATCGACATAGAAGACGATAATTATCTTCAGGATTCCTGAGAACATATGTTGACTTGCCTGTCTTGATTTCAGCATTTAAACTATTGGGAGAGGGTGCTCCATCTGATGCCTCCTTTTTAAATGGATCAAACATTCAAACAACAGAAGATAAATCACTCAGGAACAACTTTACTAGCTTGAAATAGAAAGGAACCCTCCAGAATCTAGTTGTGATGGTCGTTGTTAGAAGTAGCTCATATGACATCACTTCTCTAGGAGCTAATCAGGACTGGTGACCCCCGGACCCAGTTAGCAGCTTCATTTCGAATTTGAACCTACTTGAACATATAGGGAATTTTGAGCTTAGTTATATTTTGCTCACAACCAAAGGTTAGACAGCGAAGCAATAGTCGCTTTCGTGAAACCCCTTTGCAAAGCTTCCATGTCAGAGTTGCAATCCCCAACCGATCCTTGGGTGTTCAGTCTGACGAAAATAGTTTAAGTTGCGTAAGATCCTAACCTTGTATCTCCAACAAAATATGCACACACACGTATTATTACTCAAATCAGTCTCAATATTCTTAGTTTGGTTTGGTAACTTATATGGCTTGCAACATGTTTGATTTGGTTACCTTGATTGATAAGAAAGATCGTGTTTGTAATTTGTGACAAAGTTAGTTGTTGGTTAGTTGTTGCAATGTCTAAAATAGTAATTTTAAGCATAGTATTTTGTGACTGCTATATGTATAATCGTTATTTTGGAAAGGTATTATGAATAAGCGTGTTGCACATAATATTTCTTGCAAGGGGTATTAGATTAAAGTTTAGTTCAAAACTTTTTCTTTATGAATTTCACACATCAAAACTTTCTTCAGGCACAACAACATGAAACGTATCAGATTAGTGTGGTCTCGTGTTTTCAGATTTTTTTTGTTTCAGATGGTTTATCAGAAAACCTGTCAGTTGCTTTCTTTGTCATGCACTCTATAGTATGTTGATCTTTTTTTTTCTTTTCTCATACTGCTGAAGAATTGACATAAAATTGGAATGGTTATTAAATATGTTAGTAATATTTCTGGTTTTGCATTAAAAGTTACCAGAAGTGACATGATGACCTTTGGTTAGATATATAAGTCAAGTTTAGTGTTTTTATCGTTACAAGCTTAGATCTTTATATCAGTAAATTTGAAGAAGCGTTGTGATTTGGAGTTTGGCATGTAATTATCTCATCATTTTTTATGGTAATTACTGTTGAACTTCTTTACTAGAACAATATATAACTTCGTTGAAATTAAACAGTATTGTGGTATTGGCGTAAGCTAATACACATCTTATCATAGTAGTCGTTGTATGTTCAACAAGATACCGAACCCACTCAGGATATTGAAGATCATCAAGATGTATACTTCAATGAAGAATATCTAAAAGGACAAGGATATCGAATCCACTTAGGTCATGTTCTGTTGATGTCATTGACATAGTTCTATCTCATTAGTTTGAAATTGACATTTATTATGCCGAGGTACCCTGTAGACTGAAACTCTTAGAGCATCCACAATAAGGGACTATTTTGGTGTTTTTAGGGAGAGAGAAAGTGATGTGAAGGAGAGAAGGTGTGAGGTGGAGGAGAGATGGTGTGAAGATGTTTGTGAGGAAAAATGAGAAAAAATGGATGAATGTGAGTTATGTGAGTGTAGAGAGGAGAGAGGAGAGAGAAGAGAGAAGAGAGGAGAGAGAGAAAAAATGTGTTTGTGAGAGGGGCAAGTGAGAGAAAGAATATGATTGGTTGGGCAAGTGCCAACTAGGCACCTTCAAAAATAAGAAAAAATGCCTCTTATTGGGGATGCTCTTATGTTTTAATTGTATTGAAGCCTTTTAATTTATTAATTGCTTTAAGGGTTATGTTAGAATGTTTGAAGTATAGTGATTTGAA
Source organism: Helianthus tuberosus (assembly GCA_030545235.1). NCBI lineage: Eukaryota > Viridiplantae > Streptophyta > Magnoliopsida > Asterales > Asteraceae > Helianthus > Helianthus tuberosus. Next base: position 173,226,092 of record CM060401.1, read on the forward strand.
AATAGGTTTTGTAATTTTTTTGCTTATTTTCTTGCATTTTTTTAGCAAAAAACTCGACTTTCTAGTTTTTTTTTGTTTTTTTTTTAAATTACCGTCATAAATGTGTTGCAAGTTTTTTAAATATTCTGTCACATATATGTTACAATTTAAAAAAAAAAAATATTATTCCGTTGCAAATGCGTTACAAAACTCTACCAATAATAATATGAAAATGACATAGGAAATTTATCACAAACTTCCAACAACATTAAGGTTTTGTCATAAATCCGTAGCAAAATTGAAAGAGAATTGACCTGTAATAATCTCAACTATACGTCATTAGCCATTGCCAGTCTCATCTTTGAATATTCCCCATACCAGTCCCACCTTTCACCTATTTTTCCTCCACCGGTCCTCAGTTAAAAAATTTAACGGAGTTAAGTTTTTGTTTTTTTTTTCTGAATTACAAACTGACGTATTAGGGCTATGGATCAGAATGAGGATACAAATCTATTGATGTAAAACTTACCTCGAAACGGTGCTCCAAACGACTTGATTTTTGTTAATTGGAAGTTTAAACACCCGAATTGAAGCACTGTTTTCATCGTTTAGAGCACAATTTCAAGGTAAGTTTTACATCATTCGACTTCTATGCTCGTTCTGATTAAAAGCCCTAAAATGTCAGCTTCTAATTCAAAAAAAAAAACTTAACTCCGTTAAGATTTTTTAACTGAGGACCGGTGGAGGTAAAATAAGTGAAAGGGTGGGACTGGCATGGGGAATATTCAAAGGTGGGACTGGCAATGGCCAATGACGTTTAGTTGTGATTATTACAGATCAATTCTCCAAATTGAAATTTATGACGCATTTGTGATGGAAAAGTGCGTTGAAAGCGGCTAATTTCTAGTAGTGTTTTCTAGGTTAAAGAAGATAAAATTTATTGGTGGATCACTAACAATGACAAATCTTGCGATCTAGTGGATAAAATTGTGTTATGTTTATTTAAAAAGATTGATCTTACTACTATTAATTGTAGTGAATTGTTTTATTTTTATTTCTATTATTTATACTTTTACATTCTACAAGTAATACGTTAGAAGTTTAGCTAACTTGTTCAATTATTAAAGCTAAATATTATATTAATATAATTCTTCTAGAATCATATTTAATAAGTCCGCAAGTTTTTGTTATTAATTTTTTTCTTCAAAAAATGGCTATTTGCTAGCATTAACGCTTTTATTACTCTACAGTCTACATATGTAATTCTCAATTGAGCATTGAACAGCCACATAACGTGATAACCAAAAAAATAAAATAATACAAACTGACTCTACGTTAAACTTTAGCAAACGAGTTTGTCTTAATATTATGATGCATTAGTAACCAATGATTAACATATATAATGATTGATAATATGTATATAGAATCGGGATCAGGAGAGAACGGTGAAAAGTATGAGAACGGATCCTGGCCAAACACGTGGCAGGGAGCGCTAATTGTTATGCCGGGGTACGATTGTCATTGTCCACTTCCCACTAAACAATGGCGTTATGATTCCTTTGCCCAAAAATAATTAAATATATATGGCGTTTTCATCTTTATGCTAGTTTACATGACGTTTTTTTTGAAGTGTATTTTTTACGAATGACGTTTATGTTTTAATGGCGTTTTCATCTTTATACTTGTTTTTTCATGGTGTTTTTTTAAAAAGTATTTTTTTACGAATGACGTTTATGTTTTAATGGCATTTTATTGATTTCCTATAGATTTGGCTTTTTTTTTTTGTTTTCTACTTGTCTTAATTTAGTTTTTTAACCCTTTTTTTTAATGTTGTTTATGTTTTAAATGGTTACTATTTGTTAATTTTTCTAATCATGGCGTTTTCTTTGATTTGCACAAATACGGTAGTAGATCACACAACTAAACATGTAGATGTAATAATGTAAAGAGTAAAACACGATAGTCAACATTAAAATACATGACGTTTTGCTAATCTACATATTCTAACATTCGTTTTGCTATTCTCTCGTCTGCTTTGTCAAACAACTTACGTATTCTTTCTCCCCCTAAAGCCATGATTGTATTTAGACAACTTGTCAGTAGTTTTATGTTTTCATTTTCGCTATGAAACAGGATTTTTCCAATGTATTTTACCCTTAGTTCATTTAGCTGTCTTTGTTGGAGTTGATTTGGGGCATCTTCTGTTGCCAAACCACTTTTCCAACTAGCCATATCCCCCATGTATGTTTCCATATGCCTCATTGCGAAAATCCCACAGTCGATAACGTTAGACTTTGTCCTCCAATCCATCTTTTGTCTGACAACCTTCGCCTTGCTCATGATCTTATGCTTTGGGTGATTTTTAATACGCAAGTAGTTTGCAAAAGCTCCGTCCTGCAGTTTTCACATTTTTTTTTGCATATATTAGTTTGGCGTTTTGTCAACATAGTTCCTATATTCAAAGTTTTTAAGATACTTACCAATTTTTCCACCCATCCTTCATACTTTTTTCTGATGATGACGTTATCCCCTACACCGCTGTTGTCCAATACATCAACTCTTTTGTGTTTCATGTTGAAACAGACAACATAGAAATGTCTTTCCCAGATTATTGGCACGAAGACCAGTTCATAATCCTTGATGGTTTTATGTTTCTTGTCTCCTTTGAAACGTGTGTTTTTCAGAACAGTTTCCATGTTTCTGTTGAATTCATTGTTTCGTGCATCTTCTGTTGTCGTTTCGTAGTATGCCGGAGTATTCTGTAATATTGAGTACCACATAATTAAACAACAAAACAATGTCCTATTATAATTTTATCAAATATATATAGCAAAAGAGTTACCAGCAGTATTTCTGTGCAGAATAACCTTTAGGGTGATTCATGAGCCTTTTATCTTTCTTCATAGTTCAGGATATGTGCCCAACTTAGAATAATTGAGACGTGTGCTTGAAATCCTGGTTTCATGCTCTCACAGATCACCCTCATGAGAAACTTTTCTCTCATCTTGAACAGCTCAGTTCTAAAAAAACATCATTTGGCGTTTTATTTATACAAACTCATTCTATTATAATACATGGCGTTTTGATTGTTTTTCCATGCATATTCTCAAGTAAACGTTATGAATGGATAGTTTGGCGTTTTATTTTGAGCTGTTCTCCCATCTTGAACAGCTCAGTTCTAAAAAACATCATTTGGCGTTTTAGTTATACAAACTCATTCTATTATAATACATGGCGTTTTTATTGTTTTTGCATGCATATTCTCAAGTAATCGTTATGAATGGAAAGTTTGGCGTTTTATTTTGAGAGAAGTGTACATACTCATAATCGTCGATTCCAGTGAAGATGTGTGTGGAAAGGTTATTTTCAGGGTTTGTCCTTTTTTCATGTATTACCACTTGTCTCCTTAGATAAGGTGACAAACATGCATTGCTTAATTTTTTATCTCTCTTCTCCTCTTCAGCCACATTTTTTTTTATCTTCTTCATCATCTTTATCAGCTTTTTCATCACCAGGCAGCTCTTCAGGCTTTAAAATTTTATTTTCTTGCATCAGCTTTGTGATGTCTGTAGTGTTGTCCTCGTCACCTTTCTCCTGGACATCTGACATGTTTGGCGTTTTTGGTGGTGATGTGTTGATGGCGTTTTCATCCTGAGGTTTATTGGGTGTCTCTTCCTCTTCAAAACTTTTCAAGAGGTTTTTCCCAGATGTAGTTGGTGGCTGTTCATATGGCGTTTTATCAAACACTGCCCCTTGTTGGTCAACATTTTTTTCACCATCTCCCCTTCAGTTTTTTCTTTTTCAGTGTTGAATGCCTGACTGTTTTGTGTTTCTGTCGTGGCGATGTTTGGTGTCTTATCAAATACAGACATTTTTGGGGTCTCTTCAGCAGGTTGCAGATGTTTTTTTATTGCTTTAATTGCTTCATCCTCCATCTTTGAATTATCAAGACCTTCTTTAATATCAATAATTTGTTTTAGATCTTGTCTTGGCAGCTCCAAAATCTCAACAATATTCCTCTTAATTATTTTTTCCCCATTGTATCTTGAAATGTGATATTCAAGTGTCTTGAAATTACAACTCCACCTCTCAATATCGTTTTCGTTTACATCTTCATCTGATGATATAGTATCCTCTTCATCATCATATATGGGGGCTGTTGTAGCAGTCGAGGGTTCGGCGTTTTGTTCTATTACCACATCCCTTGTATCCCTTTCTCCTTCCCCTTCTCTTTCTCCTTTTCCTTCTCTTTCTCCATCCCCTTCACCATTCCCTTCCCACTCCCCTTCTTCTTCTTTTTCTTCTTCTTCTTTTTCTTCTTCTTCTCCTTCTCTTTCTCCTTTTCCTTCTCCTTCTCATTCTTCTTTTCCTTCATTTTCAACTTCAATGGCGTTTTCATGAACTATTTCCACTTCCATGGCGTTTTTATCAACTGTTTCCACTTCAATGGGGGTTTTCAATTCCAGCCATCTCCTTCTCCTTTTCTTCTTCATTTTCACATCCTTCCTCTCCTTGTTCTTCATTTTCAAATTCTTTGGCGTTTTTATGAACTGTTTGCTCTTCAATGGCGTTTTCTTTTTCAGCCATCTCATTTTCCCCTTCTTGTTCATTTTCATCTTCTAGTACTACCTCATTTTCATCCTCAGTTTCTTGTGTATCTTCTTCTGTTTCAGCTGGCATTTCTTTGGCGTTTTTATCAACAAATTTTGAGATGTTCTCCAACAATGTCATACATTGTGAGAATTTAATGTGTACCAGGAGGCTGTTTGGGTATTCAGTCTTTGACTGTTTTAACAATGTGCTCATTTTATTGTAACAGTCTTCTAATTCTTTGTATGCTCCATCCAATTTATCAGTCATTTCCTGTTATATTAAATAAACGGATTTTGTTTATCATGGTGTTTTTTGTTTTTTTTTTAATTTATTATTCGAACAACATACCTCTTCAGGTTCTTTGTTTTGTTCTTCTTCATCAAGATAAATGTTGTCATACTGTGTTACTCCTCTGATAAGAGCATGGTTTCCTGATGCAGAAACTTCAAACATCGTTTCCCGACTTTCTCTATCCTCATTCACCATCCTTTGAAGTGAAGCCTCTTCATCATCATTGAAGGGCCTTGCGTTTTGCACCTAATAGTTATAATGATCATCATGATCAAAACCATCATCATCATCAAACTCATCATCATGCTCATCGACCTTGTGAACATCATCTTCATCTTCATTCTCAACATCATAACCATCATCTTCATCATGAACAACAACCTGCATTTTTCTTGTTTTTTGGGGCTTGCTTCCTTTACCTTTTTTTACTGTTTTCCTTTTTACTTCATTGCCCACATGGTGTTTTGCCATTGCACTCTCAAATAAGTCAATAGTTTCTATTGTAACCCACTCAATTGGGTATCCTTCTTTTCGGTCCCATTTTTTCCTGTTGCAAGCATCGTTCACCAAGGCAAGCTGTAACAAAATAGATTTTTCAAATGACAGATATTTTTTGGCATTTTAATGACACACAAATGAATAGTGAAATTTTATTTTTACCGCAAGTATGATCAGTGGCCCTGTGTAATGCTTTTTGGGAGCCCATGCGGTTTTGGCGTGTTGCAAGCATTGGATGATATAACTACACCAGTTCATTTGGTTTATTTGAACGTCTGGTGTAACATTGTGCAATAATTGTTTGTTGACGAATGCATTGTCAGTTGCATGCCCCATTATAGTGAAGAATGCTACAAGGAAATTTAAGCAGAAGGCTTTCCCAAAGCTATCTATCATAGGCAAAACGTTATCAAAGTATATCCTCACACTTGGTCTGTTAACCCAGCCCAATCATCGGAACTGTGCTTTCCACTCAGCCACCACCTGGTCTTTAGTTGTTGGTCTTTTTTTCATGTTCACGGGCACCCTTCCATTTGGTATACCCGTTAAAGAGTTTACCAATTCTTCATTTATATGTATGGTATGGTTGCCAACGTTTAGGGTGTTTGTTTTTTCATTGTAATTTTCAACCAACCAGTACGCAAGCATTGTCGGTACGATGTATATTTTCAACCTTAGTGTAGCACCAAACCCCATTTGGTGTACTGTCTGTCTTTGATTTTCGTCTAGATTCATAAACCATCCAATCAAGTTTGTAGGTTTTACTCTTGACAAGATCCTAGCCCCACTGAACTCATGATATGGTTCTTCCTCAACCTCCACATTCTGACTTAATGCCTTCCTCTTATTGGCGTTTTTGGCATTTCCAGTATGGACATTTATTCTCAATCTTAACCTCTTTTCACCTATAAAAAATGATTTCATGGCGTTTTATTTTATGGCGTTTTAATAGTATAACTTAACATAACTATGATACATTTATGGCATTTTATAAATCAATAAGAGATTATAGATGTTGAATAACTCAATAACAGTTAAATGGCGTTTATAACAGAAACCATACATTTTTGGCGTTTAGTAACAAAGCTATGACAGGATTCATATGTTGTGGCCTTTAGTAACAAACGATACATATTTTGGCGTTTTGGCAACAAAGTATGAAAGTGTATTTTTACATCACGACAAGTAACATTTTGTGTACCATGTCCTCTTGTTGTCTTCTTTCGTTGCTCGTTCGTTTTTTGGCGTTTTGGAGCAGATGACTCTTCCCCTTCCACAGTTGTAGAAACTGCAAATATTTGTTAAAATTAGAACGCCAAAAGCAACATAAACTAGCACAATGTAAATCGAAGTTAACTCACCATATTTTTTTCCTCTGGATCTGGTTTTATCTTTCGACGCCATAGTTTTTGTTGTTTCGCGTTTTCTAGGGTTTTTGGCGTTTTACGTTGGTTTTGGTGAGGTTTCTCTAGGAAGTATATATGTTTCGGTCAGGCTTTGATGTGTTTTGTATATGAACATTTACCTTTTTGCCCTTATGGAAGCGCGCCACACTAATAAAAGTGATGTTATTTACAAAAATGCCACCGCGTCATGTAGTCCATAGATTGTTTTGATCTGACGGTTCCTAATCGTTCTCATCTTTCTCACACTTGTAGTCGTTCTCTCTAAATCCTCACCCTATGTATATAGGAGAAGGACCCGTTAGGAACCACCTTTTATTGCGAGAACCAATGTGAACACAACAAAAAATACCTATAAAAATCTAAAAAACACAATTTTTCTAATAGTTTTTTATATAAAAATATTAAAAAAATTGTATGTTTTTTAGGTTTTTTTTATATAAAAAACATTAAAAAAATTGTACGTTTTTAAGTTTTTTTTAGGTTTTTTGGGGGTTTAGTTTTTAGCATTTAGCTTGGGTGGGGGGGGGGGGGGGTAGGTTTTTTTAGGTTTTTGGGAGGGTTTAGTTTTTAGCATTTAGCTTGGGAGGGGTTAGTTTTTTTTTAGGTGTAGTGGGTTTATTTTGTTGTGTTCACATTGGCTCTCACGGTTCTCGCAATAAAGGTGGTTCTCGCATGAACCTTACCCTATATATATATATAGGGTTGGGCTAGACAAAAAACCCTATCTTTCTTAGAAAACTCTGGAAACTCAAAGCTCCCGACATTTTTTTTTGAAAAAAATAACACATGTAATATACATGTTTTTAAGACTTTTGGGCCAAAAAAATCAAAAAAGAGCCAAGTACTTTTTTTTTAAAAAAAATAAACAAGTTCCAAAAACTTCGTTGACTAACATGTGTTAGACAAAAAATGCTGAAAGTTGCTGAAATTTGTTTTTTTTAAAAAAAAACCCTTCGGCGCTTTTTTGATTTTTTTGGCCCAAAACTCTTAAAAACATGTATATTACATGTGTTATTTTTTTCAAAAAAAAAAAAATGTCGGGAGCTTTGAGTTTCCCGGGTTTTCTACCTAAGGAGGGTTTTCTACCTAGCCTTATCCTATATATATATAGGGTAAGGTTCATGCGAGTACATATAGGGTAAGGTTCATGCGAGAACCAATGTGAACACAACAAAATAAACCCACTACACCCCAAAAACCTAAAAAACCTAACCCCACCCCCAAAAAAAAAACCTAACCCCCTGGTGCTCCACCCAAGCTAAATGCTAAAAACTAAACCCCTAAAAAACCTTTAAAAAATCTAGAAAAAAGACATTTTTTTATTTTTTTATTTAAATCGCTACTTTTAGTAGCCAATTTTTTTTTTCAATTTTTTAAATAATGAAAAGTAGCGAATTTTCCATAAAAAATATAAAAAAATAATTGTGTGTTTTTTTAGATTTTTTAGGTATTTTTTTTGTTGTGTTTACATTGATTCTCGCGGTTCTCGCAATAAAGGTTGGTTCCTAAATGATCATTCCCCTATATATATATATATATGCTCTAATGCATGAATTTTATTATATTGTTTTTCAAATAATATTTATTGTTATTAATTTATTGAATTTAAAATAGAAATGAAATGACAGACATTGAACATACTTTGATTTGTGATATATCCAACTTAAAACCTTAATTTATCTCAATTTTTTTCTAACGTGATATCAATAAGTAAAAAAAATATATTCACAATTTTGTTCGAACTTAACATTTGGAAGGACTTTTATATGCAAAAAAGTTGTTTAGGGACTTTTATGAGACAAAAAAATTATGTTGCTTTTTTAAGTGTAAAAAAGTAGGATTTTTATGAAAAAACAGAAAGTATATTGGTTTTTTACGGGCATTTGCCCTATTTAATTTAATATTTTACAAAATATACAACTAAAGTTTATACATCATTGATAATTGAGTAATGACTAGACATCTCAAGCTACATAGGGTAGAAATCATAATTTGTGGTATAAAGTGGTGGAAGCTTGCCATTGTAAGAACAATCAAAGGAGCTTCCTCCCGATTAACGGAAACATCGCAGGGTGCTGGAAAAATACTGTTAAAATGATTTTCAATTTGAAATTAAATGAGAAGGGGCTAAATCGGATTATCATGGGCAAGGTGGGAAATGGGTTGGATATTCGATTTTGGATTGACACTTGGGTGGGCGATCTTCCCTTCTTGGAAAGATGGCCTCGTTTGTTTGGTTTGGAACTGTCTAAAATGTGCAGGGTCGTTAAGAGTATCGGAACGGGTCAAGGAAATGGTTTATATTCCTGGCAATGGTTTAGACAGCCCGAGTCTGAAGAGGAGATAAAGGAATGACAAGAATGTATTGAGGTTCTCAGCATTGTGAGTGTAACACCCCGTGTTTCGGAAGTCAAAGTCAAAGTCAAGATTGAAGTCAAAGGAAGAAAAGATTGCTAATTGCGATCTGTCTCTCTTTGCTCAATTCCTGTTTTGACTTCTTTGACTTGTAGTTAGTCTATTTTATTATCGCTTTAGTTGTATTATGTGGAATATCTATTAATAATCGCATAGTAATCGCTATTTATCGCTTGTTTAATCGCTTAATCGCTATCGCAATCGCACTCGCAACTTGAATTTACGCATTTTGGTTATTGTTATACGTGTGTGTGCCTTATGTGTTACTTGTGCATGTTTATTTATGTTATGTTGTAGTGATCAATTGAAACGCAATCGAACTCAATCGCAAACGCTAAACGAATATGAAATAAGGATGCTTGTATGTTGATATAGTAGTTGGGATTAAAAGTAATTTGACTAGGGAACTCAAATGCATCACAACGCTCGCAATCGAAACGGCAAAACTCGTCGCACCGAACACTCAAACCAAACGACTGATCGATCAGGAGACCAACCGATCGACCAGCCGTTCGATCGAGCTGCCGCTCGATCGGCCATCTGTTCGACCGGGTTGCCACCCGATCGGCCAGCCCCTTTCCTCTTTGGGAAACTCTATAAATACCCCCTGTCACCATCATACTTTCCACTTGTGGCAACTTTCCTCCGACCAGCTCATCTTCCCCACTTTTCTTCAGATTCCTCGCGATTCCGGTAAGATCTCGTCCTAAATCTTGTACTTCCTTAATCTACACGCACTCCTACACCTTTCTATCTTTTGAATCTTAACTTTTAACCGTGAAATCATCAAGATTCAAGGTGTTCTAGGATGACGTCATCATGTGTTCTTCAGAACTTCATGTTTTGGCCTCAATCCACCAAGAACAACTTAGATCTAACCGATTTCCACATAAACAAACAAAGATCTTTTATAGATCTAAACATATCCACAATGAAAAGGATTGAAAGATGGTTTTCCAACTTTCTTTCAACTCTTTTACACTCAATGCCTTCAAAATCGATAGAAACGGAGCTTGTGCCGACTTACTACTCATTCTTGTGGTTGTGTTGGTTCAAGATCTGGATTCTATCCACGAGACTACCGACTTCGGGTTAAACATGGAACACCGTCTCGAACAGTTAACTGGTCGGATTTGGGTGATTCATGTCCGATCAGGGGTACCAAGTATTGACAAGGTTTCTATTGCTTAATACGTTATCAAAACATCTCGATAAAATGACAAACAATCAAAACAACCAAGTGTACGACGAACAGGTCGACCAAGACGGAGTGTCGTCCGATCGGACTGCTGTCCGATCGAACAGCCATCCGAACGATCGGTCATCCGATCGACTTGCACCTTGGCCCCACAATTAATTTCCAAATCAACCCTCAAGAGTTTTGGGAACACCGAACGGATTGCCGTCCGATCGAGTTACCACTCGATCGACCGACCATCCGACTATGTGATATTTCGAAACTTCAACACTTAAACAATTTTCAACATGTTCAATGCACAAAGGATGCCACCCGATCGAACAACCGTCCGGTCGAGTGACAACCTGCTGAGAACTTGTTCTCGCCGAAGTGCCCAACCTATCGGATTGTCGCCCGATCGAACGGTCCTTCGATCGATCGACCGGAAAGGTAGAGATACTTCAATGTTTCCAATATGCTTCAATGAAAACTTCAAAAGTTAAGCCATCATACACAAACACATCCCTCCCAAAGGAAGTAACAATCCACTCGAACGGCCATCCGACCGGACGACCGTCCGAACGGACTGTCACTCGAACGACCGGCTGTCCGATCGGACTACCATCCGATCGAACTGCTGTCCTACCCACTTGCACTCTGTATCGTTTTACGCGTCGCTTATCGTTATGCTATCAATCTATTCAGGCTAACCCTACTCTCTAGCGCTCCCTTCAATCCATCAACCGCTGTGAGTATACTCGAATCCCTTTTTGCTTTGCGCACTTTTGGGTGTTACATACGTTACTTATACAAAATCACATCGAACACACTACACAATACTTTAAATCGCTAACCAATTACCACATGTTATACGTGACTTAATGAATGCTTGTTTGCTATGTTTACACATGGAATGCTGTCTACCTGCCTTAGCAACGATAGTACTATTAGTTTGGACTCAGCACCTGTTCACTCAGGGGTTGTTAAGGACAATTACCTACATGGCTCACAGTGGTGAGTGTGTATCGCGAACTGCCTTGGGCAGTCAACCCGCAGTCATTGGTATAGATAGGTTCATGTCGATAACTAACATGCCTCATTTTACACTGTGTACGTGCTAGTTATGCGTAACAATTTCGAACTCTATATGCTATTATCAAACTTGTATGCTCACCTTTACACTATGTGTATTGACTTTTACTTTAACGTACGTGACAGGTGCTTAGGATGCTTATTTGCTTTCTTTGCTGTGAAATTGAGGCTAGGAAAGACCTAGGTCAACAATAAACAATTGTCTGTAATAAGAATCTGAGTTGTCGGAACAGAACAATTTGACTAGATCTTTTATGTAATAATTGTATTATCATTTATGACATGGTATGGGACGTGTTGCTTTAAATATTTGGTAAATATAGTTGTTATGGAAACTTCTGGACAATCTGTTTCACTCAGTGCCATGCCCCGATGTTTCCGCCATCGGTTAGGGTGTGACAGATTGGTATCAGAGCCATAACTATAGGGAATTAGGCAAGACTCGACCTAGTCCGGGTCGATGTCTTAGAGACCTAGTCTATAGTTAGGAACCAACAGACCGACTCATGCATGTCCAGTAGGGATTATGTGTGAGCTTACTGCTATTTCTCGCTATTCTCGCCTACGCTACCCTATCACTGCACTTGAATTTTCAAATATGAATGAGCGATTAAGTTGAGATGAGGTGTGAAAACCGCAAACTCTCGACTAAATTGCATGTTCAACCCACATTTTTACCTATAAACACGAGAAATTGCGTTGAAATAGGAGTGAAATCCATACTTTGACTCATAATCCTCTCTTATTTTATCAAAACAGGAACGAAGTTGTTAAGTCAGGGGTGAAACACGAACCTTGATGACTTGTTCCGACCTTTACTTGGTTTTTACAAAACTCTCACCAAAGTCTCGACGGAATCCAACGACTTGAAGTCACGATATGATTGAAAGGATGCGTGCCGAGCCCAAGACTCGAGGCAAAAGCACAGTCCTGAAAGTCAAAGTGTGTACAACAGGTCCCTGTGAATAGTCGAAGCACTATGGGTAGTCAATGTCTAATAGCCGCAGACGATCTATTTCTCGATTTTTGTGTGTTTCGATTCTGAGCCCGCAACTGCCGACTCTGATATTTCGTCATTTTTGCGTGGATTTTATGTGTTTTTATGCTTATTTGTTAGCGTTTTGAGGTATTATTGGTTTCGATCTAACGCCTTTTTTCTTCCGCTAAACACACAACACACCACACAAACGCTGACAAATCGCTACTACCATGAGGAACCACCGTACGCTATGTTGCTTGCTATATTATTCGCTTATACTATACTACTCGCTATGCTATGCGCGAACGCTCTTCTCGAACGATCACGAACTTTGAATGATAGGTTTCTGTATTCTGACTGCCTCTGTGTGCATCTAGACAATTTACATGCTTATATGCATCTGTGTTTTGTGCCCTATGTGCTTATATGCTTCTGTGTTTCTGTGCCTTACGTGCTTATGTGCTTCTGTGCTTATGTGAATCTGTGATTTTTTGCCTATGTGCTTACGTGGTTGTACGTGTTCCTGAGTTAGTAGTATTAGGTGTGTGAGGTGAGATTCGATTATATTATGTTGAGTCCTGTGGCGATGTCTGTTGCAGACAATGTCGTCATCTGGATCTCGCACTACCCGAGATGCTCGCCGAAAGCAAGCAGGCAAACGCCTCGCTGCCATGATTACTAAGCAAATGGCAAAGGTTGTACCCCAAGTCGTCAGTGAACTGTACGAAAACATGAGCAAATTGTCTGAAGAATCCAGGACCGAGACTCCTAAAGCTGCTTTCAGCTTCAAACAGTTCAAGGCATGTGGACCGAAAGAGTTCACCGGCGAAGAAGGCCCTACGACTTTGTTTCAATGGTTTGACTCAATCGAAGTCACCCTGCGACAGAGTGGATGTCCTGATAATCTCCGCACATTGAACGCTACCGGCGTCTTCCAGTCCCGCGCTCTAGACTGGTGGACGGCCGAAAGGAACAAGCGCGGAAATGATGCAGCTTATGGTCTGTCATGGGACGAGTTGAAGAACGTTATGTTCAATGAGTTCTACCCTCCCCATGAGCGCCAGAAGCTGGAGGATGAGTTCTGGCACATTAACCAGAAAAAAGGTGACAACGCTGCCCTGACTGCTTGCTTCAAGCAGCTCAGCATCATCTATCCCGATCAAGTGAAGACGCCCGACATGACGATCAAGAAGTACATTCGAGCTCTACCCGACTGCGTTGCAGATTTTGTGCATGCCGCAAAGCCAGCAACAATCGAAGAAACTTACTTGCTTGCAGCGGAAATCAACGACAAGCGAGTAAAAGTTGGTTTTTGGGATAAAACTTCAAGGAACCTGCACCAAGTCACCGCCGCACCAACCGCCGAAACCGCCGCCGCTCAGTCATCAAAAGCCTCTCGCCGCAAGAAGAAGAACAACAACAGCAGCTCCAGCAACAAGAACTGTGCTGTCACTACCACTGCTGCTCCACTTCAAGCCGTACCGGCCCAGCAGCAATCGCACCACCGCCCAGCACCAGTTACCTATGCATCGCCTGCAAAGCATGCATACACCGGCTCTCACCCTGCCTACCCGACATGCTCTTATCATCACCCAGTGGGTCTAGCTTGCCGTTTTTGCGCCCACTGCAATATGTACGGTCACTTTACTGCAAATTGTCATATTGGTCCCCAACAAGCACCAACTCAAGTCACTGCTCGTCAAGCTCTGCTCCTAGCCCCACAAGGCCAACAAGCGGCTCAGGCACCCGCGGTCAACGCCCGAGTTTGCTTCGCATGTGGTGATCCCAACCACTTTGCGAACATGTGCCCGAACAGGGTTGTGAAACAAGAGCCTCAGCAGCAGCAGCAGCAGCAGCAACAAGCTGCCCGCGCCAGAACTTTCAACATCAATGTGCGCCAAGCCCAGGCTGACAACAACGTGGTCAATGGTACGTTCCTTGTGAATGGTATTTATGCTTCATGTTTGTTTGATACTGGAGCCGATAACTGCTTTGTGTCGTTTGAATTCGAGAAGCTTCTTAGTCGTAAGCGCTCCCATCTCTTCTCGACGTTCGATGTTGAAGTCGCCACCGGAAGAACTGTCGCCGTAAATTATGTTCTTCGTGATTGTACGCTTAAGCTCAACAATCACATCTTCCCAATCGACCTTATTCCGATGCAACTCGGAAGTTTTGACGTCATAGTAGGCATGGACTTTCTTCGCGAAAACCATGCTGAAGTTGTGTGCTTCGAAAAGATGATTCGGTTCTCGCTCGCGAATGGTGATTTATTGTGTGTTTATGGCGAAACTGCTTAGAAAGGTCTCAAGCTCATGTCATGTGTCCAAGCTAGCAAGTATCTCCGCAAGGAATACAGAGCTTTCTTGGCTAATATTGTAGTAGCGGAGAAGGAAAAGAAAGAAAGGCCTGGTGTAAACGATGTCCCAGTGGTTCGAGAATTTCCTAACATTTTTCCTGAGGATCTTCCCGGACTTCCACCAAGTCGTGATCGACATTCGTATCGACCTCATTCCTGGAGCCAACCCTGTTGCCAAAGCTCCTTACCGGCTCACACCGTCCGAAATGCGTGAACTCTCGAGTCAGCTTCAGGAATTACTTGAGAAAGGCTTCATTCGCCCAAGCACCTCTCCTTGGGGCGCGCCAGTCCTTTTCGTCAAAAACCGCTATCCCCTGCCTCGCATTGATGATTTGTTTGACCAGCTACAAGGCGCTACGTGTTTCTCAAAGATCGACCTACGCTCAGGCTATCACCTGTTACGCATCCAAGAGGAGGATATACCCAAAACCGCTTTTCGCACTCGTTACGGCCACTACGAGTTCATTGTTATGCCTTTTGGTTTAACCAACGCACCCGCGGTTTTCATGGATCTGATGAATCGCGTGTGTAAACCTAATCTCGACCGTTTCGTCATCGTGTTTATCGACGATGTCTTGATCTATTCCAAGTCGAAAGCCGAACACGCGCAACATCTACGTTTGGTTCTCGAGCTACTCCAAGGGAATCGACTCTATGCCAAGTTCTCCAAGTGCGAATTCTGGCTGGAGGAGGTTCAATTCCTCGGTCACATTGTGAATAGCCAAGGTATTCGCGTCGATCCCGCGAAGATTGAAGACGTTAAGAGTTGGATTACACCCAAGAACCTGTCCGAAGTCCGTTCTTTTCTCGGACTAGCGGGCTATTATCGATGATTTATCGAAGGATTCTCAAAGATCGATGTGCCGCTTACCGCTCTCACGCATAAAGACAAGCCTTTTGTTTGGGGAACTGAACAAGAGTACGCTTTCCAAACCCTCTAACGCATGCTTTGCAATGCTCCTGTTCTCTCATTGCCCGACGGAAACGACGACTTCATTGTCTATTGTGATGCTTCCAACCTTGGTCTTGGTTGTGTTCTTATGCAACGGGACAAGGTTATAGCTTACACATCTCGTCAGCTCAAAATCCACGAGAAGAACTATACAACCCATGATCTCGAGCTAGGCGCAGTTGTTTTTGCATTAAAGATTTGGCGACACTACCTGTACGGTACCAAGTGTACGATCTTCACCGATCATAGGAGCCTACAACATATCTTTGACCAGAAGGAGCTTAATATGCGTCAATGCCGATGGGTAGAACTTCTCAACGACTATGACTGTGAGATTCGTTATCACCCTGGAAAATCAAATGTCGTTGCCGACGCTCTCAGCAGACGGAGTTATTTACTTAGCATTTGTAAAACCCAAGCCCAATTCGATCTCGAAAGCCGCATCCGTGAAGCCCAGCATGCTTGTTTTAACGAGCGCACTTTGGATAAGGAAAGAATCTACCATGATGGAGCTCAGCTTGTGAATAAATCGAATGGGATATTCCACTACCTGGACCGAATTTGGATCCCTAAACGGACCAATTTGCGATAGATATTGATGGACGAAGCCCACAAATCCCGATATTCCATTCATCCCGGTTCCGATAAAATGTACCAGGACCTTTGCTACAAGTACTGGTGGCCGGGCATGAAAAGAGATATCGCCCTCTACGTTGGAAAGTGCCTAACTTGCTCGAAGGTCAAGGCTGAACACCAGAGACCTTCTGGCTTACTCTAACAACCCCCGATCCCTATGTGGAAGTGGGAGAGTATAGCTATGGACTTCATAACAAAGCTCCCGCGCGTGCCATCAGGTCACGACAGCATCTGGGTTGTTGTTGACCGTTTGACCAAATCAGCTCACTTCTTGCCAATACGAGAAGACTACAAGGTAGAACGATTAGCCCGAATCTACACCAATGAGATCATTTGTCGACATGGGATGCCTCGCGACATCCTCTCTGACCGTGACGCTCGGTTTACCTCGCGGCTGTGGGAAACGTTTCAAGCTCCTCTCGGTACAACGCTTAATCTAAGTACCGCATTTCACCCTCAAACCGACGGTTAGACTGAGAGAACGATCCGTACTCTTGAAGACATGCTCCGTTCGTGTGTCATAGATTTCGGTGGTAATTGGGATACACACCTGTCATTAGTCGAGTTTTCGTATAACAACAACTATCATATCAGCATTCAAATGGCACCATTCGAGGCTTTATACGGAAGAAAATGTCGATCACCAATTGTATGGCACGAGATCGGTCACTCGCAACTAATCGGTCCCGAGCTATTGCAAGAAACGACTGACAAAGTCCTCCAAATTCGAGACAACATGTTGAACGCTCGAAGTCGACAGAAAAGTTACGCTGATAGACGACGCAAGCCCCTTGAATTTAACGTTGGCGACTACGTACTCCTAAAGGTATCACCTTGGAAGGGTGTGGTCTGTCGCAACCCCCGATCCCTAATCCCCGGAAACGGGCGGCCGCGAGCCAGTTTCGGTGGTATCGCATATTTGTCTAATTTGGCAGCGGAATTTTCATCAGGACCATAGTTAGAAAATATTGAATCAGAGTAAAATACCACATTTTCATAGTATTAAAAACATGGGATAAAACCCAAGTTTGCAGTACACACAATCTCATAGGAATAAATCCTATTTTATTTAATAAAAACATCTATTTTAGTTTAGGAAACTTTATTGCCACTTTTCCAAGCCTTCAGTGCTGTCCAGTTGCCTTCTATTTGGCTTTCACAGTTTGTTACCTGAAACGCATTTTTAAAAACATTTGTCAGTGGGAAATACTGGTGAGTGAATCCCAGTTAAATCAAGTTCAAATAAGTATTGAGGGCGATCTCGCAATTACATTTGTTTCCAAGTTATAACAATTAACATCCATGGTATTGTCAGACCCGACTTGTGGAAATGTTACTCCTTGACCAGGTGGTAACAAATTTTGTATACGAAACCCCAACATACTCATGATAATTGTATTCTTACAAATACTCAATAACTGCTATTCGCATGGGAAAATGTTTAAGGTTTTGTAAAAACAATTAATAAAAGGTTTACAAAAAAAAGCGGATCAACTCACATTGCTATTTTAGGTATTTCATTTGTGGCTTCCTCGTTATAATCTAGTTTAATAAACAATGCACACGCGTTAGTATAATAACCCATTTTAACATTAGTAATACCCTCCCTGAGACAACATTCCAACGACTACGTCGGGCAGGACCACGATAGCCGTTACGGAACCCTAGATCAATCGGGCAGAGTATCTAATGCGTATCCAGGGGTTATAATACTTACAACGACGTAAACTGAAATCCTACACTTTAGAATTGAGAGAAAGAATTGAATTCTGAACGACGTAAACTGAAATCCTGAGGCCTCCTTATATAGGGCCTGATTTTGGTCCTCTCGTGGCCCGCGTAAAGTGTAACCCAAGGGTTACGCGGCCCGCGTCAACGCTGGTCAACAGCGTAGCTTGTCTGGGTCATGGCAGAGGGTTGCCGTGTGTTGGGCCACGTGGCGGCCCAGGGTTTCGCCACCTTTTAACTTGTCGCGGCCTGCGTAAGGTTTGAGGTGTTGCTTACGCGGCCCGCCTCAAACCCAGAAACTTGATTTTTAATGATATTTAAGGTATTCGGGGTCCGTTTTCGCATATGGGGTGTATTTTAGGAAATATAGGGGTGTCAGGGGTGTTTTAGGAGAGTTGTTATATTTTGGGTATAACTCCTGGGTTATTTAATAAAATATATAGTGCACTCATATTAAGTCTAGTAACCCAATTCTACTTTATCCCTACGTCACGAGACAGAACCCCAAGGAATTTAGGCAGAGCCTTGACATACGTTACGGGGCCCTACGTCAATCGGACAGGGCATCAGTGATCAGGGTTACAATACTTAAAACGGGGTAGGGCTTTGCAGGATTTATGGGTGAATAACTAAAGAAAATAGGGGCATAATATATCATAGATGTAGGATATATCGAGAGAGAAAGAAAGGAAGGACAATTAAAACATGTGAAGATATGAAGTCTATTTATAGTTGCCATCAACCTTGGAGGCGACGCTAGTGTCCCTGTTCTTTTCAAATTGTGATGACACGTCCCCAAATTCCTTTAAATGCATGTCCACGTATTCACAATTGTATTTTATTCAAATCATACGTAACTTTTTCATTTCAATTGTTAGTTAACTTTATATTATTATTTTATTATTATAATTAATTTAACTGCTTCACTCATTTGGTGCTTATAACTTTAAAAGTATGACGTTTTATAAAATAATAAATATGCCATTAGAACGAGAATAATTTTATCTACATTTTGAACCTAGTTTCATTAAAAACCGAGTAGGTTCAAATATAATGTATTTTTATAATTTAATTATTAAATGGTTCCTACGCTTGCCCAAAATACCTCATATTTTCATTGGTCAATTTACCCATGATGCATCCTTTTAATAACATAAATTTTTATATATAAATAAAAATTTTGGGAATGTTACATCCTCCCCACCTTGTTTTAAATCTCGTTCTCGAGATTCCCTGAAATATGGATGAATATTTAGTTAGTTTAGTTTCTAGGTATATTCTGGTTTTTATTTTGAATTTCACTTTACTTTGACCTGAACTATTCTCTACGAGATTCTTATTCTTGACTGAAATATGTTTTGTATTTTAACACAGCTTTTAGTTACAGGTTTCCTAATGCGTTAATAATTGCAAAGGAAATTCTTATACTTTTGATGGCGTCCCAACTTAAAGAGTTCCTGTCGTTCATCTTGTCGCACGAATTTCGAGATGGATGATCAAACGAAATAATGTTTGATATTGGAATTATAGATGTGTACGAGAGATTCCTGATAATTAAATCTAGAATTATCATTGACATATTGTTCGTGATTTATCCCTAATTGTCAATCGTTATGGTCTTTGGATTTCCTTATAGATATACATATCTATATAGTCATATATGTAATATACACACCATTCATATGGTTAATGTATTTAACATATTTATATTTCCAAAAACAGGTCAGACATCAGGTCATGGTACTATTTAGGGAATTTCATTATCATAACATATACCCCATCTCACCCGGACAAGCTGGAGAGTCTACTACACCATACCCAGTCTTGCCGGAGAGGTAATTATCATTGTAATTCCCTTAAATAGGATTTTCTCAAATCATGATTTTAAAAGTGCATCATTTATTATGGCTTGCATCAAGAAACAAGGAAATTAGTATTCTCATGATAGATCATATTCTAGAACCGAGTAGTACTAATAAACAAGAAATAACAGTGGCCAAGTGTTATTGCTTATTTATCATACTTGCACTTTTCTAGTCATTATCCTCACGGTATACCAATAACCATCACACTTTATCTATGCAAGTAATTAGCTTATCTCGAAGCTTATACTAAGGCATTTTTCTTAAGTTCAAGTCTAAATACTATTCTAAGTGTTACTAGTAATTATCAATATCCTAATCTTTAAGCATAGATATTATTATGGTTGTGGTTTTTCTTTTGCTTGGAAAATGGAGTTTTGACAAAAATATCGTTGTCTCCATTGACTCTATGGTTTGGTTCAATGTGAAGAGTATGCTTACAGCTAACTTTATTAGATTCCGTCACAAGGAATATTTTATTGAGACAGATGGCATTTTAAAACATAGTAGGTTTCATGGTTTATTCTTATAATGACTTCATGTTTTCATATGAATCACTAATGATATTTTCTCTTATGTTTATCTTACAGAAGATATTATATTGGGTATACCATCAAGAAATTCTATTGGGTATATGCATATATGTGTATAAAATTTCAAATCTCTAGTTAATATTAAACTTACGTAATATATACACACATATATAAAATAATAACTATACATCCGATGGTACCAATCATCAAGCTTATTTCCATGACTTTATTTTATCCTTTTATAAAAGTAGTGTATTGAAATAAATTTCTGTCAAATATAATATTTTGGGATTAAAAGTTTAGGGAAATAAATTACTTAAAATATAAATTTTATGGACTCATAAGAACAATTTCATTTTTAACTAATGGGTTAAATTACACCAGACTCACTATCTCCTCAAGTAACCATCTATATATCTATTCCAATTATCGCATTCCTACCTTTTCCTTTATAAGAATCAATTATAATGTATCTTTAAGATTGAGAGGCTTAATTTAGAAGAATATGTGCATATGTGACCCATGACATTGTATTTATGGGTTACTAAGAGATATATATACTATACATAAATTACTTTCTGTAATTGAAAACTTTAGTTATAACAATATAGCGGATATATATAAGATTAAATATTAATATATAGGATAAACTTAAAACACATAACATTTTTTTTTCAAACCTTATGTAGCGTACTTCATCCCATACTATCAAAGTATGTCTATTTTATATTCAAAATATAATTAGTGTTTTGATTTATGTTAAGATTAATATTTTACTTCGTATATATTCGAGATCTATATTCAAGTATTCAATTAAATAGATCTTTTATAGATTCACGTAACCGACTTTATAAAATTTATTTGTGTCACGGGTACATCACTGATATTTTATTACCACAGTTATTTTATGGGAATCTCCATTTCCATTATTATTCTTTTAGTATTGAGTTTAACCAATCACAATTCAATCTCATCTCTTTTATCTTCATTATAATCCTTTTAAAGTATGAGAACTTCGAAACTACTTAAGGTAAGTTTAACATTCAATTTATCAACTCAACTCATTTACTAATATTGTATTATTTAACTATTATACATCAGCCAACTGACTCGAATACTTTTCTTTATAATTTAGGATACACAATCCTATAACTAATATGATTGGTTAATCTTATAATCTTATATTAATTATTTCCATGCATAAGACCTATTCTGGACATATCTTAGTATTAAAGATTTGTAGAAATGCTTTCAACGGTTTAGTTAGGCCTTTCTACGTAGTCTAACCAACCCAAATCTCTAAAAATTTTAAATGATTTTATTTAATCATGAATAACCATCATATTCATTTAACCATCTATTTTATTACTAAGTATTTTAATAGAAACCTTTACAAGTAATCCCAACATCAGTTATTTCATAAAACTATGAAAGTATGAAGTCTTATGACCAACTAGTTATAAACAAGAAAGGATAAAATGGAGTGGTAAATTGGTACACCTGGGTTTCAAAACTTGCTTTGGCTAGATCCACTAAAGCAATCTTTTAAATTTTTATTAATTCTTAGAATCCTTTCGGTTAATTTAATAGCTTTGGTTTTATTTATTTAAATATAAATTATTTTGAAACAATATTATTAAAACCACAAAGTTTTAAAGCTTTATACCATATATTTCAATATGTATTTTAAATCAAAGTAAATGGTTGGTTCCAAAAGAGAATCATAAACATGACTGCTTTGTTAATAACTAACTTAGTTTGATGTATATTATGATAGTATTTGAGTAGGTGGTATTAATTATCACAGACAAATTTCTAGTACAAACATTTGGGTACAATCATAAAAATAGATTGATTAAAAACGGTGAACATTGCGACTTATATATATATATGTATTTATTACAAACTACAACTGGAATTCAAAATATACCAGTGATTATGCATCCGTAACTTATTTTAGTCTATCTAGGTTATATGAGCATTATGCTCAACATGCTTTTATGTAAGGTTTATTCTATCTCCTGTCTCTACTAAGTTATTATCTAATGGGCGAAGTTCCTTTAAAGTTTCTGGCTCATAGGTGGCATGGGTGCTGGTACTGGTTTGGCAATTATTTAATATAAGCTAGCATTTACTGCTGTAGTGGCTAACATATGGAGATTTACCCATTGTTCATCTAATTCCTCTTCACATGGTAGGTTATTGCCTGTTTCCTGAGTTTGTGTATTTATTTCCTTATTGATTATCACTCCCTTTGGTTGTGTCTTCTTTATTTTCTTTATTTTCTCTTGACTTTTTCTAATAACCCTACTTCTTTTCTTAGTGGTAAATGGTTTCTTAGACTGTGCCTTACGAATAAATATTCCTTCCTCAGTATCTGCTGAGTATCCTGAGGGATTTGGTTGAAATGAGGTTCCCCTTATCTTTTGGTGAACTATCTAATTGACTATAGATGTCCGAAATTCTTGGCTTACCCATACTGTAGACTAACAAATAGTCAAATAACATAAAGCACATAATTACATAAGTTATTTCCTAACACAGAATTTAAAACTTAAGTGTCAGCAAAACACTTCTTTGGCTTGAACCAGTGGCATGGCTCTGATACCACCTTCTGTCGCAACCCCCGATCCCTAATCCCCGGGAACGGGCGGCCGCGAGCCAGTTTCGGTGGTATCGCATATTTGTCTAATTTGGCAGCGGAATTTTCATTAGGACCGTAGTTAGGAAATATTGAATCAGAGTAAAATACCACATTTTCATAGTATTAAAAACATGGGATAAAACCCAAGTTTGCAGTACACACAATCTCATAGGAATAAATCCTATTTTATTTAATAAAAACATATATTTTAGTTTAGGTAACTTTATTGCCACTTTTCCAAGCCTTCAGTGCTGTCTAGCTGGCTTCTATTTGGCTTTCACATTTTGTTACCTGAAACGCGTTTTTAAAAACATTTGTCAGTGGGAAACACTGGTGAGTGAATCCCAGTTTAATCAAGTTCAAATAAAAACCATTGTACAGTATTGAGGGCGATCTCGCAATTACATTTGTTTCCAAGTTATAACAATTAACATCCATGGTACTGTCAGACCCGACTTGTGGAAATGTTACTCCTTGACCAGGTGGTAACAAATTTTGTATACAAAACCCCAAAATACTCATGATAATTGTATTCTTACAAATACTCAATAACTGCTATTCGCATGGGAAAATGTTTAAGGTTTTGTAAAAACAATTAATAAAAGGTTTACAAAAAAAAGCGGATCAACTCACATTGCTATTTTAGGTATTTCCTTTGTGGCTTCCTGGTTATAATCTAGTTTAATAAACAATGCACACGCGTTAGTATAATAACCCATTTTAACATTAGTAATACCCTCCCCGAGACGGCATTCCAACGACTACGTCGGGCAGGACCACGACAGCCGTTACGGAACCCTAGATCAATCGGGCAGAGTATCTAATACGTATCCAGGGGTTATAATACTTACAACGAAGCAGAACTTCGCTATTTAGGGGGGGGGGGTATTATACCCGTGTATAATGCCTACACTTTAGAATTGAGAGAAAGAATTGAATTCTGAACGACATAAACTAAAATCCTGAGGCCTCCTTATATAGGGCCTGATTTTGGTCCTCTCGCGGCCCGCGTAAAGTGTAACCTAAGGGTTACGCGGCCCGCGTCAACGCTGGTCAACAGCGTAGCTTGTCCGGGTCATGGCATAGGGTTGCCGTGTGTTGGGCCACGTGCCGGCCCAGGGTTTCGCCACCTTTTTACTTGTCGCGCCCGCGTAAGGTTTGAGGTGTGGCTTACGCGGCCCGCCTAAAACCCAGAAACTTGATTTTTAATGATATTTAAGGTATTCGGGGTCCGTTTTCGCATATGGGGTGTATTTTAGGAAATGTAGGGGTGTCAGGGGTGTTTTAGGAGAGTTGTTATATTTTGGGTATAACTCCTGGGTTATTTAATAAAATATATACTGCACTCATATTAAGTATAGTAACCCAATTCTACTTTAACCCTACGTCACGAGACATAACCCCAATGAATTTAGGCAGAGCCTTGACATACGTTACGGGGCCCTACGTCAATCGGACAGGGCATCAGTGATCAGGGTTACAATACTTAAAACGGGGTAGGGCTTTGCAGGATTTATGGGTGAATAACTAAAGAAAATAGGGGCATAATATATCATAGATGTAGGATATATCGAGAGAGAAAGAAAGGAAGGACAATTAAAACATGTGAACATATGAAGTCTATTTATAGTTGCCATCAACCTTGGAGGCGACGCAAGTGTCCCTGTTCTTTTCAAATTTTGATGACACGTCCCCAAATTCCTTTAAATGCATGTCCACGTATTCACAATTGTATTTTATTCAAATTATACGTAACTTTTTCATTTCAATTGTTAGTTAACTTTATATTATTATTTTATTATTATAATTAATTTAACTGCTTCACTCATTTGGCGCTTATAACTTTTAAAGTATGACGTTTTATAAAATAATAAATATGCCATTAGAACGAGAATAATTTTATCTACATTTTGAACCAAATTTCATTAAAAACAGAGTAGGTTCAAATATAATGTATTTTTATAATTTAATTATTAAATGGTTCCTACGCTTGCCCAAAATAACTCATATTTTCATTGGTCAATTTACCCATGATGCATCCTTTTAATAACATAAATTTTTATATATAAATAAAAATTTTGGGAATGTTAAATGGTCACATTCGGCAAGAAAGGGAAACTATAATGTATTTTTATAATTTAATTATTTTGGGAATGTTAAATGGTCACATTCGGCAAGAAAGGGAAACTAGCGCCTCGATATGTTGGACCTTTTAAGATTCTGGAAAGGATCGAAAAAGTCGCCTACAGACTCGAACTACCGGAGGCACTTAGTAATGTCCACCCGACTTTCCATGTGTCAAACCTCCGAAAGTGCCTGGCTGAGCATGATTTAATTGTACCTCTCGACGACCTCCAAGTAAACGAAACACTACACTTCGTGGAAAAGCCTGTCGAAATCATGGACCGCCAAACCGAGCAGCTCAGACGCTCGCGCATTCCTATCGTGAAAGTCCGATGGGAAGGGAAACGAGGCGCAGAGCTCACTTAGGAACTCGAAAGTGACATGAAGGCGGAGTACCCACAGTTGTTCGTTACGGCTTCGGCCTAATTTCGGGACGAAATTCCCTCAACTAGGGGAGGCTGTAACACCCCGTGTTTCGGAAGTCAAAGTCAAAGTCAATATTGAAGTCAAAGGAAGAAAAGATTGCTAATTGCGATCTGTCTCTCTTTGCTCAATTCCTGTTTTGACTTCTTTGACTTGTAGTTAGTCTATTTTATTATCGCTTTAGTTGTATTATGTGGAGTATCTATTAATAATCGCATAGTAATCGCTTGTTTAATCGCTTAATCGCTATCGCAATCGCAACTCGAATTTAAGCATTTTGGTTATTGTTATACGTGTGTGTGTGCCTTATGTGTTACTTGTGCATGTTTATTTATGTTATGTTGTGGTGATCAATCGAAACGCAATTGAACTCAATCACAAACGAATCGCAAATGCTAAACGAATATGAAATAAGGATGCTTGTATGTTGATATAGTAGTTGGGATTAAAAGTAATTTGACTAGGGAACTCTAATGCATCACAACGCTCGCAATCGCAATCGAAACGGCAAAACTCATCGCACCGAAAACTCGAACGAAGCGACTGATCAATCAGGAGACCAACCGATCGACCAGCCGTTCGATCGAGCTGCCGCTCAATCGGCCAGCTGTTCGACCGGGTTGCCACCCGATCGGCCAGCCCCTTTCCTCTTTGGGAAACTCTATAAATACCCCCTGTCACCATCATACTTTCCACTTGTGGCAACTCTCCTCCGACCAGCTCATCTTCCCCACTTTTCTTCAGATTCCTCGCGATTCCGGTAGGATCTCGTCCTAAATCTTGTACTTCCTTAATCTACACGCACTCCTACACCTTTCTATCTTTTGAATCTTAACTTTTAACCGTGAAATCATCAAGATTCAAGGTGTTCTAGGATGACATCATGTGTTCTTGAGAACTTCATGTTTTGGCCTCAATCCACCAAGAACAACTTAGATCTAACCGATTTCCACATAAACAAACAAAGATCTTTTATAGATCTAAACATATCCACAATGAAAAGGATTGAAAGATGGTTTTCCAACTTTCTTTCAACTCTTTTACACTCAATGCCTTCAAAATCGATAGAAATGGAGCTTGTGCCAAATTACTACTCATTCTTGTGGTTGTATTGGTTCAAGATCTGGATTCTATCCACGAGACTACCGACTTCGGGTTAAACATGGAACACCGTCTCGAACAGTTAACTGGTCGGATTTGGGTGATTCCTATCCGATCAGGGGTACCAAGTATTGACAAGGTTTCTATTGCTTAATACGTTATCAAAACGTCTCGATAAAACGACAAACAATCAAAACAACCAAGTGTAAGACGAACAGGTCGACCAGGATTGAGTGTCGTCCGATTGGACTGCTGTCCGATCGAACAGCCATCCGAACGATCGGTCATCCGATCCACTTGCACCTTGGCCCCACAATTAATTTTCAAATCAACCCTCAAGAGTTTTGGGAACACCGAACGGATTGCCGTCCGATCGAGTTACCACTCGATCGACCGACCATCCGACTATGTGATGTTTTGAAACTTCAACACTTAAACAATTTTCAACATGTTCAATGCACAAAGGATGCCACCCGATCGAACAACCGTCCGGTCGAGTGACAACCTGCTAAGAACTTGTTCTCGCCGAAGTGCCCAACCTATCGGACTGTCACCCGATCGAACGGTCGTTCGATCGATCGACCTGAAAGGTAGAGATACTTCAATGTTTTCAAAATGCTACAACGTAAACTTCAAAAGTCAAGCCATCATACACAAACACATCCCTCCCAAAGGAAGTAACAATCCACTCGAACGGCCATCCGACCGGACGACTGTCCGAACGGACTGTCACTCGAACGCCCGGCTGTTCGATCGGACTACCATCCGATCGAACTGTTGTCCTACCCACTTGCACTCTGTATTGTTTCACACGTCGCTTATCGATATGCTATCAACCTGTTCAGGCTAACCCTACTCTCTAGCGCTCCCTTCAATCCATCAACCGCTATGAGTATACTCGAATCCCTTTTTACTTTGCGCACTTTTGGGTGTTACATACGTTACTTATACAAAATCACATCGAACACACTACGCAATACTTTAAATCGCTAACCAATTACCGCATGTTATACGTGACTTAATCAATGCTTGTTTGTTATGTTTACACATGGAATGCTGTCTATCTGCCTTAGCAACGATAGTACTATTAGTTTGGACTCAGCACCTGTTCACTCAGGGGTTGTTAAGGACAATTACCTACATGGCTCACAGTGGTGAGTGTGTATCGCGAACTGCCTTGGGCAGTCAACCCGCAGTCATTGGTATCGATAGGTTCATGTCGATAACTAACATGCCTCATTTTACACTATGTACATGTTGGTTATGCGTAACAATTTCGAACTCTATATGCTATTATCAAACTTGTATGCTCACCTTTACACTATGTGTATTGACTTTAACTTTAACGTATAAACAACTTAAGCACCTGTCACATACGTTAAAGTAAAAGTCAATACACATAGTGTAAAGGTGAGCATACAAGTTTGATAATAGCATATAGAGTTTGAAAGCGTTACGCATAACCAGCACGTACACAGAGTGAAATGAGGCATGTTAGTTATCGACATGAACCTATCGATACCAATGACTGCGGGTTGACTGCCCAAGGCAGTTCGCGATACATTCTCACCACTGTGAGCCATGTAGGTAATTGTCCTTAACAACCCCCGAATGAACGGGTGCTGAGTCCAAACTAATAGTATTATCGTTGCTAAGGCAGGTAGATAACATTCCATGTGTAAACATAACAAACAAGCATTCATTTAGTCACGTATAACATGCGGTAACGGTTAGCGTTTAAAGTATTGCGTAGTGTGTTCGATGTGATTTAGTATAAGTAACGTATGTAACACCCAAAAGTGCATAAAGCAAAAAGGGATCGAGTATACTCACAGCGGTTGATGGATTGAAGGGAGCGCTAGGGAGTAGGGTTAACCTGATCAGAACGATATTATAAGGATAAGTGACGCGTAAAACGATGCCGGATACAAGTGAGCCGGACAGCAGTTCGGTCGGATGGTAATCCGATTGGACGGCCAGTCGTGCGAGTGGTAATCCGTTCAGACAGTAGTTCGGTCGAACAGCAGTCCGGTCGGATGACTGTTCGAGTGGATTGTTCCTTCCCTTGAGAAGGATGTGTTTGTGTATGATGGCTTGACTTTTGAAGTTTTCGTTGTAGCATTTTGAAAACATTGAAGTATCTCTACCTTTAAGGTCGGTCGATCGGATGGTCGTTCGATCGGACGGCAACCCGTTCGGTTGGGCACTTCAGTGAGAACAAATTCACAGCAGGATGGTCACTCGGTCGGATGCCCATTCGACCAGGTGGCAACCCTGATACTGAACATGTTGAAAAATTGCTTAAGTATTAAAGTCCAAATGTCTCATGATTTGAATGGCAGTTCGGTCGGATGGTAGCACGATCGGACAGCAATTCGTTCAACACTCAGACTTCAGACCTTGGCAAAATTGGTTAGGTGTGGGACCCAAGGTGTAAGTCGTTCGGACAACCGGTCGCTCGGATGGCTGTCCGTTCGGACAGTTGTCCGATCGGACGGCACTCCATCCTGGTCGTTCCGTTCGTCTTACACTTGGCCGTTTTGATTGTTTATCGTGTTATCGAGATGTGTTGACATCGTGCTAACCAACAGGGTCCCATCCTAAGCTCTAGAGACCCGACTGAACAGGAATCACCCAAATCCGGTCAGTCCTCCGGTTCAGGATGATAGTTCTTGGTCAACCCGGAATCGATAATCTCATAGATATGATACAGATCTTGAACCAACACAACCACAAGATTGAGTAGTGAGTCGGCACAAGCTCCGATTCTACCGGTTTTGAATGCATTGAGTGTAAAAGTGTTGAAAGAAAGTTGGGAATCCTTCTCTCAATCCTTTTCACCGTGAATATATTTAGATCTATGAAAGATCTTCGTTTGTTTTTGTGCAAATCGGTTAGATCTAAGTTGTTCTTGGTGGATTGAGGCCAAAACATGAAGTTCTTCAAGAACACATGATGACGTCATCCTAGAACACCTTGAATCTTGATGATTTCACGGTTAAAAGTTAAGATTCAAAAGATAGAAAGGTGTAGGAGTGCGTGTAGGTTAAGGAAGTACAAGATTTAGGATGAGATCTTATCGGAATTGCAAGAAATCGAAGAAAAAGCGAGTAGGAGCGCTGGTCGGACGTCACTTTCCAAAAGTGGAAAGAATGAAAGTGACAAGGGGTATTTATAGGATTCCCAAAATGGAAAGGGCTGGTCGGTCGGATGGCGTCTCGCCCGGGTGGCAGCCCGGTCGGACGGCACCTCGATCGGATGGCAGCCCGGTCGGATGGCAATCCGGCCGGCCGGCACCTGGTTCGAGTGCTCTGCGTGACGAGTGTTGTCGTTTCGATTCGTGTGTAGCGCGTTGCGATGCAGTTCGAGCGAGCGATGCGATGGAGTTTCTTATTAAATTACTTTTAATCCCAACTACACATATCTCGCACTATCTCTTTTCCACCAATTATCATACCATTTCGATTGCGATTGAGTTCGATTGCGTTTCGATTGATTCCCCACACATAACATAAATAAACATGCACAAGTAACACATAAGGCATGCACACACGTATATCAGTAACCAAAATGCGTATTTCGAGTTGCGAGTGCGATTGCGATAGCGATAAAGCGATAAATAGCGAAAACAAAATAGACTAATTACAAGTCAAAGAATTCAAAATAGGTATTGAGCATGGAGAGACAGATCGTAATTAGCAATCTTTTCTTCTTTTGACTTCAATCTTGACATTGACTTTGAATTTCAAAACACGGGGTGTTACAGCCTCCCTTAGTTGAGGGAATTTCGTCCCGAAATTAGGCTGAAGCCGTAACAAACAACTATGGGTACTTCGCCCTCATGTCGCTTTCGAGTTCCCAAGTGAACTCTGCGCCTTGTTTTTCTTCCCATCGGAATTTCACAATAGGAATGCGTGAGCGTCTGAGCTGCTTGGTTTGGCGGTCCATGATTTCGAAAGGCTTCTCCACGAAGTGTAGTGTTTCGTTTACTTGAAGGTCATCGAGGGGTACAATTAAATCATGCTCAGCCAGGCACTTTCGGAGGTTTGACACATGGAAAGTCGGGTGGACGTTACTAAGTTCCTCTGGCAGTTCGAGTCTGTAGGCGACTTTTCTGATCCTTTCCAGAATCTTAAAAGGTCCAACATATCGAGGCGCTAGTTTCCCTTTCTTGCCGAATCTGACCACACCCTTCCAAGGTGATACCTTTAGGAGTACGTAGTCGCCAACATCAAATTCAAGGGGCTTGCGTCATCTATTGGCGTAACTTTTCTGTCGACTTCGAGCTTTCAACAAGTTGTCCCGAATTTGGAGGACTTTGTCAGTCGTTTCTTGCAATAGCTTAGGACCGGTTAATTGCGAGTGACCGATCTCGTGCCACACAATAGGCGATCGATATTTTCTTCCATATAAGGCCTCGGATGGTGCCATTTGAATGCTGGAATGATAACTGTTGTTATACGAGAACTCGACTAACGGCAGGTAAGCATCCCAATTACCACCGAAATCTATGACACACGAACGGAGCATGTCTTCAAGAGTACGGATCGTTCTTTCAGTCTGACCGTCGGTTTGAGGGTGGAATGCGGTACTTAAGTTAAGCGTAGTACCGAGAGCCGCTTGAAACGTTTCCCACAGTCGCGAGGTAAACCGAGCATCACTGTCAGAGATGATGTCGCGAGGTGTCCCATGATTACAAATGATCTCATTGGTGTAGATTCGGGCTAATCGTTCTACCTTGTAGTCTTCCCGTATTGGCAAAAAGTGAGCATATTTGGTCAACCGGTCAACAACAACCCAGACGCTGTCGTGACCCGATGACGTGTGCGGAAGCTTTGTTATGAAGTCCATAGCTATACTTTCCCACTTCCACATAGGGATCGGCGGTTGTTCGAGTAAGCCAGAGGGTCTTTGGTGTTCAGCCTTGACCCTTGCACAAGTCAGGCACTTTCCAACGTAGAGAGCAATATCCCTTTTCATGCCCGGCCACCAGTACTTGTAGCGAAGATCCTGGTACATTTTGTCGGCACCGGGATGAATAGAATACCGGGATTTGTGGGCTTTTTCCATCAGAATCTGTCACAAATCGGTCCGTTTAGGGATCCAAATTCGATCTAGATAATGGAATATCCTATTCGGCTTATTCATAAGCTGGGCTCCATCGTGATAGATTCGTTCCTTCTTCAGAGTGCGTTCGTTAAAACAGGCATGTTGGGCTTCGCGGATGAGAGCTTCGAGATCGTATTGGGCTTGGGCATTGCGAATGCTGAGCAAATAACTCCGTCTGCTGAGAGCGTCGGCAACAACATTTGCTTTGCCTGGGTGATAACGAATCTCACAGTCGTAATCGTTGAGAAGTTCTACCCATCGGCGTTGACACATATTACGCTCTTTCTGATCAAAGATATGTTGCAGGCTCCTATGATCGGTGAAGATCGTACACTTTGTACCATACAGGTAGTGTTGCTAAATCTTTAACGCAAAAACAACTGCGCCTAGCTCGAGGTCATGGGTTGTATAGTTCTTCTCGTGGATTTTGACCTGACGAGATGCGTAAGCTATAACCTTGTCTCGTAGCATGAGAACACAACCAAGAACAGGGTTGGAAGCATCACAATAGACAATCAAGTCGTCGTTTCCATCAGGAAATGTGAGAACAGGAGCATTGCAAAGCATGTGCTTGAGGGTTTGAAAGGCAGACTCTTGTTCAGTTCTCCAAACAAAAGGTTTGTCTTTATGCGTGAGAGCGGTAAGCGGCACAACAATCTTTGAGAATCCTTAGATAAATCGTTGATAATATCCCGCTAATCCGAGAAAAGAACGGACTTCAGAAGGGTTCTTAGGTGTAATCCAACTCTTAACTGCTTCAATCTTCGCGGGATCGACGTGAATACCTTGACTATTAACAATGTGACCCAGAAACTGAACCTCCTCCAGCCAAAATTCGCACTTGGAGAATTTGGCATAGAGTTGATTCCCCTGGAGTAGCTCGAGAACCAAACGTAGATGTTGCGCGTGTTCGGCTTTCGATTTGGAATAGATCAAGACATCGTCGATGAACACGATGACGAAAAAGTCGAGATAAGGTTTACACACACGATTCATCAGATCCATGAAAACCGCGGGTGCGTTGGTTAAACCAAAGGGCATAACAACGAATTCATTGTGGCCATAACGAGTGCGAAACGCGGTTTTGGGTATATCCTCCTCTTGAATGGGTAGTTGGTGATAGCCTGAGCGTAGATTGATCTTCGAGAAACACGTAGCACCTTGTAGCTGATCAAACAAGTCGTCAATGCGAGGCAGGGGATAGCGGTTCTTGATAGTTAACTTATTCAGTTCCCGATAGTCGATGCACATCCTGAACGACCCATCCTTCTTTTTGATGAAAAGGACTGGCGCGCCCCAAGGAGAGGTGCTCGGGCGAATGAAGCCTTTCTCAAGTAATTCCTGGAGTTGGTTCGAGAGTTCACGCATTTCGAACGGTGCGAGTCGGTAAGGAGCTTTGGCAATAGGGTGGGCTCCAGGAATGAGATCGATACGAAAGTCGATATCACGACTTGGCGGTAGACCGGGGAGATCATCAGGGAACACATTAAGAAATTCACGAACCATAGGAACGTCTTCCACTTCTGTCTTTCCTTTCTTTTCCTTCTCCGCTACTACAATGTTCGCCAAGAAAGCTCTGTATTCCTTGCGGAGATACTTGCTAGCTTGGACACATGACATGAGTTTGAGACCTTTCGAAGCAGTTTCACCATAAACACACAATAAATCACCATTCGCGAGCGAGAATTGAATCATCTTATCGAAGCATACAACTTCAGCATGGTTTTCGCGAAGAAAGTCTATGCCTACTATGACGTCAAAACTTCCGAGTTGCATCGGAATAAGGTCGATTGGGAAGATGTGATTGTTGAGCTCAAGAGTACAATCATGAAGAACATAATTAACGGCGACAGTTCTTCCGGTAGCGACTTTAACATCGAACGTCGAGGAGAGTTGGGAGCGCTTACGACTAAGGAGCTTCTCGAATTCAAACGACACAAAGCAGTTATCGGCTAAAGTACCAAACAAACATGAAGCATAAATACCATTCACAAGGAACGTACCATTGACCACGTTGTTGTCAGGAGGTGCGGCGGCGGTTTCGGCAGGAGGTGCGGTGGTGGCTTGATGCAGGCTCTTTGAAACTTTATCCCAAACACCAGCTTTTACCTGCTTGACGTTGATTTCAGCGGCAAGCAAGTAAGTTTCTTCAATCATTGTTGTCTTTGCGGCATGCACAAAATCCGCAACACAGTCGGGTAGAGCTCGGATGTACTTCTTGATCGCCATGTCGGGCGTCTTCACTTGATCGGGACAGATGATGCTGAGCTGCTTGAAGCGAGCAGTCAGGGCAGCGTTGTCACCTTCCTTCTGCTTAATATTCCAGAATTCGTCCTCCAGCTTTTGGCGTTCGTGGGGAGGGCAGAATTCATCCATCATGATGGCCTTCAATTCTTCCCATGTCATCTCATAAGCTGCATCATTCCCGCGTTTGTTTCTCTCGGCCGTCCACCAGTCTAATGCGCGGGACTGGAAGACGCCGGTAGCGTTTAGAGTGCGGAGATTTTCCGGACATCCACTCTGGCGCAGAGTGACTTCGATGGAATCGAACCATTGAAACATAGCCGTCGGGCCATCTTCTCCAGTGAATTCCTTCGGACCGCATGCCTTGAACTGCTTGAAGCTGAAAGCAGTTTTGGTAGCAACTTTAGGAGCTTCGGTTCTAGACTCCTTAGATGATTTGCTGACGTTCTCGTAAATCTCACTCACGATCTGAGGCACAACCTCGGCCACTTGTTTCACGAGGATGGCAGCAAGGCGTTTGTCCCTCTATTCTTGGCGAGAGAGTCGTGGGTGACGAGGTCCAGATGATGGTCCAGTTGACATTGTCTGCAACAGACATCGTCATAGGTCTCAGACACATCATAATCGAATCTCACCTCACACGTCTAATGCTTACTAAAGCTCAGGAACACGCATAATCATGTAAACACATAGGCACAAAATCACAGATTCACATAAGCACATAACACGTAAAGCACATAACACATAAGCACGTAGGGCACAGAAGCACAGAAGTACATACGCAAGTAATCACAGAGGTAGTCGGAATACATAAACCTATCATTCAAAGTCTTGCGAGTGTTCGAATATAGCGATCGCGATTAGCATAGCGATTAGTATAGTATAAGCGTATAACATAGCATGAGGTCGTCCACAATTTAGCGATTTGTCAGTGTTTTGAGATAGAAATGCAGTGCGAGTCGTGCGTGTCGATCGAAGTGAAAGAAAAAATCGAGTAAGCCTAAAAAATTTTAACATATAAATAGGCAAATTCACATAAAAACACATAAAATCAACGAATCATCAGAGTCAGCAGTTGCGGGCTCAGAATTGAAACACATAAAAATCAGGAAATAGATCGTCTGCGGCTATTAGACATTGACTATCCAAAGTGATTCGACTATTCTCAAGGACTTGTTGTGCACATTTGACCTTCAGGACTGTGCTTTTGCCTCGATTCTTGGGCGTTTGGCACGCATCCCGTTAGTCATATCGTGACTTCAGGTTGTTGGAGTCCGTCGAGACTTTGGTGAGAGTTTTGTAAAAAGGGCGGAACAAGTCGTCAAGGTTAGGGTTTCACCCCTGGCTTAATAACTTCGTCCCTGTTTTGATAAAATAGGAGAGAATTATGCGTCGAAGTATGAATTTCACTCCTATTTCAACGCAATTTCTCGTATTTATAGATAAAAATGTGGGTTGAATAAGCAACTTAGTCGAGAGTTTGCAGTTTTCACACCTGATCTCGACTTAATCGCTCATTCAAAATTGAAAATTCGAGTGCAGTGATAATGTAGCATAGGCGAGAATAGCGAGGAATAGCAGTAAGCTCATACAAAATCCCTATCGGATATGCATAAGTCGGTCTGTTGGTTCCTAACTATAGACTAGGTTTCTAAGACATTGGCCCGGACTAGGTCGAGTTGTCACGGCCCCCGACCCGGTTTGACCCGGTTCAGGAGCCGCGGGACAGAAAATCCCATGGTATTTATTTAGTTGACAGCGGAAGATTTTTAGCAGCGTCTTTTAAAACTGAAAATACCCGATTATTTTATTTCATAATTCGAGATAAAACCCCGGTAGTTTACAATAAGGTGATTTCACTGGGAAATCTTTATTTTACAAAACATGTTTCTTTATTTATATTGAGCCGCTTCCTTAAGCTTGTAGTGCTTCAGGGCACTTTTCCTGGATCACAACAGATCACCTGAAACATGTTTGAAAAAGGTTTTGTCAGCGGGGAAATACTGGTGAATCATTCTTTTTACTAAAAACGACGCGTTGTTATAATTTACAGTATTAAGAGCGATTACAATGTTTATACATATCAACCATCTACCCACGGTATTTATCACTCAACCACCTATTGGCTATCTCGTTGTCCAATGGTGTCTGTGATTATGGTCATATCACCCCTTGGCTAACCCGTTGTCCAATGGTGACGGTTATCAAGTATTGTATACAAAACCCCACATACCGGCTGTAATTTTGAGATTACAAAGACTTAATCCCTGTAATTATAACTTTTTAAAACAAACATGATTTTGAAATCAAATTTTGTGACAACTCGAAATTTAGAACCTTTCGTTGTATGCTTGAACGTGTGACTAGTTAACTTATGTGATTAATGACAATGAACCTTTAGGTGATTATGTGTTATTTGTGTGTGCTTGTATATATGCGATATGTGTATAGGTACCGAAACAACAAGGACTCGACCCGAGACCATGTGGTCTCGAGTAAACATCACGCCACACATGGGCCGGTTGGGCCGCACCTCATGTAACCCACCCAAAACCTACTAGGACTAGTATTTATACCATGCTTCTAGCAAACCTTGCCATTTTTCTTGAACACACATACTCTCCACTCCCTCACACTAAAACCCCAAACCACAACAATACTCTCCTTCATTTTCGGATCCAATCAACAACCGTAAGAAGCTCTCGGATCGTCTCTTACACACACCGGTTGGAAGCCTCACTCGCACCTTTGAACCCACACTTGAACCGGTTAGTGAAATTATGATGTTGTTGTTGTTTAGTAATAGTATGAATGATAGAACTTAACTAGTGTAGTGTATGTTTGATGATATTTGTGAACCGGATGTGTATGGTGTTTTGAGTTGATAATGATGTATGATTTTCGGTTGATGATGATGATTTGATACCATGTTTACTTGTTAAGATTGTTGTTGTCCATCTAGGATGCATATGCTTGATTCCGGATATGTGGCACAATGAACTCATGATGTTTTGTGTTTAAATGTAGTCTAAAGCACTAGTTGTTGATGTTCATATAAATCGGATTGTGTATTCTTGTGTTAAGAACCGAAAGTTTGCCAACTAGGGTGATTGTTGATAAGTTGTTCATGATTCTTGTTAGACTTAGGTTCATATGAATGAAGATGAGTTACTTGAACATTTGAATGATGATGAACAGGATGAATGTATGAAGAACATGGTTGAACATCATAAGAACATGGTTGAATATTTGAATCCTGATTTGTTTGATCCATTTTTAGTAAATTGCTAGACAAGGAACATGTTTAAGGAATTTGGTTGGATAGTACAAACTGTTACATGAAATCAGAATAGTACACTGTTCCGAATCAGTAGTTGTCCAACCGAAACCATGGTTGCGACTCGAAACCATGCATGATGAGTCGAAACCGCCCAGTTGCGACACCGGTTGCGAGTCGCAAACACCTGGTTGCGACTCGGAACCACACATGAACAGCACATAAACCTTGTGACTCGAAACCACGGTTGCGAGTCCGGTTGCGACTCGTAATCAAAACAGCATGGGCCGAAACCATGGTTGCGACTCCGGTTGCGAGTCGCAAACGCCTAGTTGCGACTCGGGATCATATACGGGTACACACTGTTGGACTTGTTTAATTATGGGCTTATTTGATTGGGCCGGACGCTTGGGCCTAGTGTACAGACCTGATATGTTACTGTTAAATGTGAATGTCGATGAACTGCCATGATTAAACGTGAATGCCATACGTGCACTACTTGAATACGAACCTGATTGTATGATACAACTATGATAGGACGAGAGTAGCCTCAACGTTGCTTGTTTGACTTTTCTGTGTTTTCTACCGAGCAAACCAAGGTGAGTTCACACCCTCTACAAAGCATGGGATTCCCAGGGGTCGGGAATTGGGGTTAAGGAACTGGGTTCCTCGTCCTCCTTGGGTAGGACAGCAAAGGTTCAGGAATGTAATTCCTCATCCTCACGGACAGATAACTCGTACTAGACCAAAACTCTATCACGAAGTCCCTCCTTCTTATATCGACTTAATCGCCGGGCCAATGGCGAGCGGGTCATTAGTTAGATAGCGCTATTTAGGTCTGACAAACCTCACACCGTGCCGCAGAGGACGGGCGTGAACTAATGGATCTGGGGCACGTCAATGATGATAGACATTGACAGTTTCAGGGCACTTAAACATGACTACAGTCAGCAGTCGATATGGTAACGAGTCTAGTAGATACATGGGGTAGCCCCCACGGCCGAAATGCCAGATAACTAACACGGGGTAGCCCCCACGGTAGGATTGCCAGAGTAACCGGGAATAAACAAGTCACGTTTTTAACTATGGGGTAACCCCCACGGCAGGATGCCAGCTAAAGGAAACTGTTTTCGAAACAACTTAAAACGAACACCCAACCGTGAACTCACTCAACTAGTTGTTGACTCGTTACTACATGCTTTGCAGGTCCTTAGGTTCTTAAGCTGGAGCTTGCATGGAGGAGGATCGTTGTGGGACATGGACGACTGTGTGCCATGTTAAACTATGAAACAATTAAACTTATGTTTTGATTTAAGACTTATGCTTCCGCTTGAAACTTAACTATGTGTTTGTTTGGACACCAATTGTATTGGTTAAACTTTTATATCTTTTAACTCGTATGTTCAATATGATTGGTGGCTGGATCCTGGTCAGTCACGCCTCCAAGCGGTAGAACTCCGCGGGTGGATTTTGGGGGTGTGACAGATTGGTATCAGAGCCATTGGTTATAGAGAACTTGGTTTTAATAAAGGGAAGACGTTTTTTTGTTAAAACCAGACTATAACCTGTACAGTGCTCAACGGTCCACAACGATGCTTCACTCTACATGCAAGGCTCGACATTCTAGGTAATATGATCTGTGTATATATTGCCTACTTGTTAGTTACGTGGTACATTGCTTATGGTATGCTTGATTAGTGTAACTACTGTTGCTTGAACACGTGCGTGCTTACTCTATCCTATCATCGCACTTTCGCGAAACCCCTCTCACTCACGTTCTTCTTGATATGAAGATCATGTCTGGACGCGTTAACATGACACAAGCCCAGTTGACGGCTTTGATCAACGAACGAGTTGCCGCAGCACTTGCAGCTGCACACGCAGGAGGTATATCCTGCAGTCCGAACTCATTCTAGGATCTTTAGGATCCTACTCTCGTGAACCAACCTTTGTGTTAAACTCTGTCTTTTCTTTCACCCACGATAGGTCAACACGTTCAGCCACCCGTGTGCACTTTTAAGACTTTCATGGACTGCCGACCAACCACTTTTAGCGGCACTGAAGGAGCAGTAGGTCTCCTACATTGGTTTGAGAAGCTAGAATCTGTGTTCGAAATGTGTGAATGCCCTGAGGCACGCAGGGTGAAGTACGCTACTGGTACTCTCGAGGGTTTAGCCCTCACGTGGTGGAACGCTCAAGTTCAGATGCTAGGGTTGGTTGCTGCCAACGCCACCCCATGGGAAACTTTCAAGGAAATGATCAAAGAAGAGTATTGCAGCCGTGATGAGATTC
Organism: Helianthus tuberosus; assembly: GCA_030545235.1. Lineage (NCBI taxonomy): Eukaryota > Viridiplantae > Streptophyta > Magnoliopsida > Asterales > Asteraceae > Helianthus > Helianthus tuberosus. Next base: position 173,265,803 of record CM060401.1, read on the forward strand.
ACAAACTCGAGGTGGAGTTCTTCAACCTCAAGATGACGGGGTCGGAGATTGAAGCTTATGTGAAAAGGTCGAACGAACTGGCAATTCTGTGCCCTACTATGGTGGATCCTCCCATCAAACGCATCGAACTGTTTCTTCAAGGTTTAGTGCCAGAAATCCAAAGTCATGTGACTTCAGCGAACCTCGCCACCTATCAGCAAACCGTTCAGTTGGCTCACCATCTCACGGATCAAGCGGTGGAGCAGAACAAGTTACCAAAACGCATTGGCGCTGCAACTACTACTGGTGCCTCTAGTGACAACAAACGGAAATGGGATGGAACTTCAAGTAAGGGTTCGACTTCTGTTCAGTCCCAGTCTCAGCAGAGAAAGACTGAGGACTACAAGAGCCCTAATCAGCAATCGTCTGGTGGTGGATACAAAGGAAATCATCCCAAATGCAATCGCTGCAGCCTGCACCACAGCGGGCCATGCACCAGGGGCAACTGTCATAGGTGCAATAAGCCTGGTCATGCTGCAAAGGATTGCAGGAGCTTATACCCCGCCAACCAGAATCGTCAGCAAGCTCAACAGAACCAGCGCCAGCAACAGCAACAAGGTGACAACAAAGGGCGCTTTCAGTGTGGAGCTGAGGGCCACTTCAAGAGAGACTGTCCTCAACTGAACAGGAACCAGAACAACAACAACAACAATAACAACAATCAGGGGAATGGTAACAATGGGAACAACAACAACAATGGCGCCAGGGGGCGAATGTTTGTGATCGGCCAAGGTGAAGCAAGGAATGACCCCAATGTTGTGGCGGGTAAGTTCCTTCTCGACGACTTGTTCGACCAGCTGCAGGGATCGAGCTACTATTCAAAAATCGATTTGAGATCGGGTTATCACCAGCTGAGGGTCCGGGAAGAGGACGTCTCTAAAACAGCTTTCAGAACCCGATATGGACACTATGAGTTTTTGGTCATGCCCTTTGGGATGACAAACGCACCTGCGGTTTTCATGGACTTGATGAACCGAGTGTGCAAGCCTTACTTGGACAAGTTTGTTATAGTCTTCATCGACGACATCCTGATCTACTCTAAGAATCGGGAAGAACATGAGCAGCATCTGCGACTTATTCTAGAACTCCTTCGAACAGAACAGCTTTATGCAAAGTTCTCGAAATGCGACTTCTGGCTTCGAGAAGTCCATTTCCTAGGCCACGTGGTGAACAAGGATGGGATTCATGTTGATCCATCCAAGGTAGACTCGATTAAGAACTGGCCTGCACCTCGTACACCAAAGGAAATTCGCCAATTCTTGGGTTTGGCGGGATACTACCGGAGATTCATAAAGGATTTTTCTAAGATTGCACAGCCTCTCACCTCACTAACGCAGAAGGGCGTTATTTATCGCTGGGGAAACGCACAGGAGTTGGCATTTCAGCACCTAAAGGATAGACTTTGTAGCGCACCTATCCTTTCCTTGCCGGAGGGCACGGACGATTTTGTGGTTTATTGTGACGCATCAATTCAAGGTCTTGGTTGCGTGTTGATGGAACGAGATAAAGTTATAGCCTACGCCTCACGTCAACTCAAGGTTCATGAAAAGAACTACACGACGCACGATTTAGAGCTGGGAGCTGTCGTTTTTGCACTTAAGTTATGGCGGCATTACCTGTATGGTACCAAGTGCGCCATCTACACCGACCACAAGAGCCTCGAGCATATCCTCAAGCAGAAGGAACTGAATATGCGACAACGACGGTGGGTCGAACTTCTGAATGACTACGAGTGCGCAATCAGATATCACCCGGGCAAAGCCAATGTTGTGGCTGACGCCCTCAGTCGGAAGGACACAACGCCTAAGCGCGTACGAGCCTTACAACTCACGATCCATTCTAGTCTTCCCTCCCAGATACGAGCAGCTCAGATAGAAGCACTGAAACCGGAAAACGTCAGGGCTGAAGCCCTACGCGGATCAAGGCAACGTTTAGAACAAAAGGGAGACGGTGCTTACTACGTAACGGGACGCGTTTGGGTCCCACTCTATGGCAACCTACGAGAGCTTGTGATGGACGAAGCACACAAGTCTCGCTACTCAGTACACCCTGGATCAGATAAAATGTACCACGACATCAAGACTACGTACTGGTGGCCTAGCATGAAGGCCCACATAGCGATCTACGTCAGCAAGTGTTTGACTTGTGCTAGGGTCAAGTCGGAATACCAGAAACCATCAGGCCTGCTCCAACAACCCGAGATACCTCAATGGAAATGGGAGCAAATTTCCATGGATTTTGTTACTGGCCTACCTAGATCCCAGCGCGGGAACGATACTATTTGGGTGATCGTGGATCGACTCACAAAATCTGCACACTTCCTGGCCATCAAGGAAACGGATAAGTTCTCCACTCTTGCAGAAATTTACATCAAGGAAATCGTTTCGAGGCACGGGGTGCCCACCTCCATTATCTCAGATCGAGATGCACGTTTTACTTCTGAGCTGTGGCAAGCAATGCACAAATCCTTCGGCTCACGACTAGACATGAGCACAGCGTACCATCCTCAGACGGACGGACAGTCCGAGCGCACTATTCAAACCTTAGAAGACATGCTTCGTGCATGTGTAATCGACTTTGGCAACCGCTGGGAAAAGCATCTGCCACTTGTGGAATTCTCGTACAACAACAGCTACCACACCAGCATTGGAGCTGCTCCGTTTGAGGCATTGTACGGACGTAAATGCCGGTCTCCTCTTTGCTGGGCAGAGGTGGGAGATAGTCAGATCACTGGTCCAGAATACGTGGTAGATACAACCGAGCAGATCGCTCAGATCCGAAAACGCATGACAGCCGCTCGTGAACGTCAGAAAGTTTACGCCGACATGGGCAGGAAACCACTTGAGCTCCAGGTTGGGGAGCGGGTACTACTCAAAGTTTCACCCTGGAAGGGTGTGGTTCGTTTTGGTAAACGCGGTAAACTCAACCCACGATACGTTGGACCTTTCGAGGTCATTGAGAAAATAGGCAGGGTGGCCTACAGACTAAACTTACCAGCGGAACTCGGTGCAGTTCACAACGTTTTCCACGTGTCGAATCTGAAGAAGTGTCTATCAGATGAGACCCACGTAGTTCCTTTGAAGGAACTCACGATCGACGAACAGTTACGATTCGTCGAGGAACCAGTCGAGATCACGGACCGGGATGTTAAGGTCCTCAAGAGCACTAAAATACCCCTTGTACGAGTTCGTTGGAACTCACGTCGCGGCCCAGAGTTCACCTGGGAGCGCGAAGATCAGATGAAACAAAAGTATCCCCAACTGTTCGCAAACAGTACACCCACTACTGAGGCCGAAGCTACGGAATTTCGGGACGAAATTCCAGATCAACGGGGGGTGGATGTGACACCCCAGGAAAACCAGGGAAAACATACGACTTAACTAGCTTCCTCAGTGAGTGCCTACCAAATTTCGGGACGAAATTTCTTTCAACTTGGGGATGATGTGACAACTCGAAATTTAGAACCTTTCGTTGTATGCTTGAACGTGTGACTAGTTAACTTATGTGATTAATGACAATGAACCTTTAGGTGATTATGTGTTATTTGTGTGTGCTTGTATATATGCGATATGTGTATAGGTACCGAAACAACAAGGACTCGACCCGAGACCATGTGGTCTCGAGTAAACATCACGCCACACATGGGCCGGTTGGGCCGCACCTCATGTAACCCACCCAAAACCTACTAGGACTAGTATTTATACCATGCTTCTAGCAAACCTTGCCATTTTTCTTGAACACACATACTCTCCACTCCCTCACACTAAAACCCCAAACCACAACAATACTCTCCTTCATTTTCGGATCCAATCAACAACCGTAAGAAGCTCTCGGATCGTCTCTTACACACACCGGTTGGAAGCCTCACTCGCACCTTTGAACCCACACTTGAACCGGTTAGTGAAATTATGATGTTGTTGTTGTTTAGTAATAGTATGAATGATAGAACTTAACTAGTGTAGTGTATGTTTGATGATATTTGTGAACCGGATGTGTATGGTGTTTTGAGTTGATAATGATGTATGATTTTCGGTTGATGATGATGATTTGATACCATGTTTACTTGTTAAGATTGTTGTTGTCCATCTAGGATGCATATGCTTGATTTCGGATATGTGGCACAATGAACTCATGATGTTTTGTGTTTAAATGTAGTCTAAAGCACTAGTTGTTGATGTTCATATAAATCGGATTGTGTATTCTTGTGTTAAGAACCGAAAGTTTGCCAACTAGGGTGATTGTTGATAAGTTGTTCATGATTCTTGTTAGACTTAGGTTCATATGAATGAAGATGAGTTACTTGAACATTTGAATGATGATGAACAGGATGAATGTATGAAGAACATGGTTGAACATCATAAGAACATGGTTGAATATTTGAATCCTGATTTGTTTGATCCATTTTTAGTAAATTGCTAGACAAGGAACATGTTTAAGGAATTTGGTTGGATAGTACAAACTGTTACATGAAATCAGAATAGTACACTGTTCCGAATCAGTAGTTGTCCAACCGAAACCATGGTTGCGACTCGAAACCATGCATGATGAGTCGAAACCGCCCAGTTGCGACACCGGTTGCGAGTCGCAAACACCTGGTTGCGACTCGGAACCACACATGAACAGCACATAAACCTTGTGACTCGAAACCACGGTTGCGAGTCCGGTTGCGACTCGTAATCAAAACAGCATGGGCCGAAACCATGGTTGCGACTCCGGTTGCGAGTCGCAAACGCCTAGTTGCGACTCGGGATCATATACGGGTACACACTGTTGGACTTGTTTAATTATGGGCTTATTTGATTGGGCCGGACGCTTGGGCCTAGTGTACAGACCTGATATGTTACTGTTAAATGTGAATGTCGATGAACTGCCATGATTAAACGTGAATGCCATACGTGCACTACTTGAATACGAACCTGATTGTATGATACAACTATGATAGGACGAGAGTAGCCTCAACGTTGCTTGTTTGACTTTTCTGTGTTTTCTACCGAGCAAACCAAGGTGAGTTCACACCCTCTACAAAGCATGGGATTCCCAGGGGTCGGGAATTGGGGTTAAGGAACTGGGTTCCTCGTCCTCCTTGGGTAGGACAGCAAAGGTTCAGGAATGTAATTCCTCGTCCTCACGGACAGATAACTCGTACTAGACCAAAACTCTATCACGAAGTCCCTCCTTCTTATATCGACTTAATCGCCGGGCCAATGGCGAGCGGGTCATTAGTTAGATAGCGCTATTTAGGTCTGACAAACCTCACACCGTGCCGCAGAGGACGGGCGTGAACTAATGGATCTGGGGCACGTCAATGATGATAGACATTGACAGTTTCAGGGCACTTAAACATGACTACAGTCAGCAGTCGATATGGTAACGAGTCTAGTAGATACATGGGGTAGCCCCCACGGCCGAAATGCCAGATAACTAACACGGGGTAGCCCCCACGGCAGGATTGCCAGAGTAACCGGGAATAAACAAGTCACGTTTTTAACTATGGGGTAACCCCCACGGCAGGATGCCAGCTAAAGGAAACTGTTTTCGAAACAACTTAAAACGAACACCCAACCGTGAAATCACTCAACTAGTTGTTGACTCGTTACTACATGCTTTGCAGGTCCTTAGGTTCTTAAGCTGGAGCTTGCATGGAGGAGGATCGTTGTGGGACATGGACGACTGTGTGCCATGTTAAACTATGAAACAATTAAACTTATGTTTTGATTTAAGACTTATGCTTCCGCTTGAAACTTAACTATGTGTTTGTTTGGACACCAATTGTATTGGTTAAACTTTTATATCTTTTAACTCGTATGTTCAATATGATTGGTGGCTGGATCCTGGTCAGTCACGCCTCCAAGCGGTAGAACTCCGCGGGTGGATTTTGGGGGTGTGACAAATTTGATAAAAAGAGAATGACTCACTTTGCAGATTTATACGGGCAGAGTTTAGCCTACTGATTAGCCTGTTAACCTAATTCAAATAACAATGCACACGAATTAGGTTAGTAACAAATACAGCATTTACGATAACTCACGAGATTAAAACCTTCACAACAAATGACAAAGTGCGATACTTAAACATCCATCAAATTCACGACGAATGACAAAGTATAAACCCTAATTTGAGCAGCACTTAAACATTCATCGGATAGTTTCAATCGATCGGACATTGAATCGTAGCAGCGATCGAGTTATTACCCTGTCATCGCGGCGGAAATTCAAGATTTGTGTGTTTTTGTAGTAATCAGGCAATATTTCAACATACGAATTGAGTTTTTACGTCGAACCAACGAAGGAAATCAAGTCCCACACCCCTCTATTTATATCTGAAAAACAGCCCCCCTCGCGTGGTGCGAGGGGCTGTCGCGTGGCGCGAGGGGTACTACCCTACCATAGGGTAGCCCCATGTCTTGGTAGGTTTGCTGAGTTGACCGATCGTTCAAATTCTTTTTACACGTAAAACTGTTTAGATAATACTAACGGGAATTTACCCCCCTGAGTTTTAGGGGCCCTGATCCTGATTCCGACTGTTCTGAAAATTTTAGGGGTTATGCAGAATTACTTGGGGGTCTTAATTAGGGTTTCCTATTGGACAAAATAAAATAATAAATAGGACTTTTGATGAGAGTTGTTACATCCTCCCCACCTTAATAAAAATCTCGTCCTCGAGATTTACTGGAATAATTGAGGATATTTCCGTTTCATTTCTGATTCTAGCTCCCAAGTATATTCAGGTCCTCTCCTTGAATCCCATTTGACTTTAACCAGCACTATTCGTTTGTTCTTGAGAAACTTGATCTTTCGGTCTTCTATTTGCAGTGGTTTCTCAACAAATTTTAACTTTTCATTTACCTCTATATCTTGAAGAGGTACTATCAGGGATTTGTTAGATAGACATTTCTTGAGATTGGATACATGAAATACATCATGTACTCCAGCTAACTCCTCTGGTAGTTGTAAGCGATAGGCAAGTGGTCCTATAAGTTGGATTACTGAAAATGGTCCTACGTATCGTGGACTTAGCTTTCCTGTCTTACCGAACAGAACTATTCCTTTCCAAGGAGAAACTTTTAAAAGTACCTTATCTCCAATTTGAAATTCCAATGGTTTGCGTCGATTATCGGCATAACACTTTTGATGATCTCGAGCAGTCTTTAGTCTTTCCTTGATTTGAGTGATCTTGTCGGTGGTTTCTTGTACTATTTCAGGACCGGATAATTGACTTTCTCCTATTTCTGCCCAGCAAACTGGAGTTCTGCATTTTCGTCCATACAGTGCTTCGAATGGGGCAGCTTCGATGCTTGCATGATAATTATTATTATAGGAGAATTCAATTAAAGGTAGGTGATCGTCCCAGTTTCCACCAAAATCTATTACACATGCCCGGAGCATGTCTTCTAGGGTTTGTATCGTCCTTTCACTTTGCCCGTCTGTTTGAGGATGATATGCCGTACTTAAATTTAGTCGGGTTCCCATTGCTTCCTGGAAACTTTTCCAGAAGTGGGAAGTGAAACGACTATCCCTATCCGATCCAATGGAGAGTGGAACTCCATGTAAGGATACTACTTCGTCTATATACAACTTGGCTAACCTTTCCATGCTAAAGGTTTCCTTCATGGGTAGAAAATGAGCTGATTTGGTTAATCGATCCACAATATCCCAAATCGCATCATTACCTTTTCTGGTTTTGGGTAATTTAGTAATAAAGTCCATTGTTATGAGTTCCCATTTCCATACAGGCATTTCTAGTTGTTGAAGTAGACCCGAAGGTTTCTGGTGTTCTGCCTTAACTTTTGAACAAGTAAGACACTTAGAAACATATCTAGCTATGTCCTTTTTCATTCCTATCCACCAGAAATTATTTCTTAAGTCTTGGTACATTTTATTGTTTCCAGGATGCATGGTATATCTAGATTTGTGGGCTTCTTCTAAAATCTTATCTCTTAATTCTCCTTGTTTAGGTACCCAAGTTCTTTTCTTATGAAATCTCCAAATTCCAACATTTCCTTGCTCAAATTCTTTTATTCGTCATTTCATTCCTTCAGCATCGTCCTTGATTGCTGTTTCTTGAACATTCTTTAGTTGTTCCATTAAATCTAACTGTAGATTTAATCGAAGAGCACGAACCCATCGTTGTTTCTCGTGATACTTACGACTTAAGGCATCTGCAACTACATTTGCTTTTCCTTCGTGATACTGAATATCACAGTCGTAGTCGCTTAGTATTTCCATCCATCTCCTTTGTCTCATGTTTAATTCTTTTTGCCCAAATATGTACCTTAAACTTTTATGATCCGTATAGACAGTAAACTTACTTCCATACAGATAATGTCTCCAAATTTTAAGGGCAAAAATTATGGCTCCTAATTCTAAATCGTGAGTCGTATAGTTTTCCTCGTGCTTTTTCAATTGCCTTCATGCATACGTGATTACCTTCTTGCGTTGCATTAGCACACATCCTAATCCTAGTTTTGAAGCATCACAACATACTTCAAAATCTTCATTTCCTTCTGGTAAGGCTAGAATTGGGGCATTGGTTAACTTTTGCTTCAAAATCCTAAAAGCCTCTTCTTGCCTAGGTCCCCATTCAAACTTAACCGCTTTACAGGTTAGCTTAGTTAATGGCACTGCTATTTTAGAAAAATCCTTAATAAAGCGCCTATAGTATCCAGCTAATCCTAAAAAGCTTCTAATTTCCATGGATGACTGTGGGACCTTCCATTTAGTAATTGCTTCTATTTTAGAGGGATCTACGTGAATACCTTCGTGGTTCACCATGTGTCCTAAAAATTGCACTTCCTGTAACCAAAATTCACACTTCGAGAATTTGGCGTAAAGCTTTTCTTTTCTTAACAAAGTTAAGAGTGCATGCAAGTGCTGACAATGCTCGTCCTGACTTTTGGAATAAATAAGTATATCGTCGATGAAGACAATTACAAATTTATCCAAGTACGGTTTACAGATTCTATTCATCATGTCCATAAATGCTGCAGGTGTATTCGTTAGTCCGAAGGGCATGACTGTAAACTCGTAATGACCATACCTAGTTCTAAAAGCAGTTTTAGGTATGTCTTCTTCTTGTACCTTTAATTGATGATATCCGGAGCGTAAGTCGATCTTAGAAAAATATCTAGCTCCTTGAAGTTGATCAAAGAGGTCATCAATCCTAGGTAATGGGTATCGATTCTTAATTGTAACCTTATCCAATTCTCTATAATCAATACACATTCTCATTGACCCATCTTTCTTTTTTACAAACAACACTGGAGCTCCCCATGGGGATGAACTAGGTTGTATAAAACCTTTACTTAGTAATTCATCTAATTGCTTTTTCAGTTCTAACATTTATGTGGGTGCTAACCGATAAGGTGCCTTAGCTATCGGTGTAGTTCCGGGAATTAGATGAATCCTAAATTCTACTTCCCTGTCGGGTGGTAATCCTGGGAGTTCTTCTGGGAATACATCTGGGTATTCTAAGACTACAGGAATCTCCTTAAGTTCTTTATCCTTAGTACTAATGATTACTGAAATCATATATACTATTCCTTGCTTTCGTTCATAACTAGCAACTTTCATTACTGAAATAAACTTTATGGGTTTACATGGCTTATCTCCTGTAATCACGATTACCTCTCCGGTGGGTGCTCGAATTACTATAGAGTTCTTATCACAAAGGATTCGAGCATAGTTGGCTTCTAACCAATCCATTCCTAACACAACATCGAACCCAGCTAAATTCATTGGTAATAGGTTTGCATGAAATTTATGACCTGAAAGTTCTATATTTTCTTTTTGCAAAACCTTATCTATGTTAACTGAATTCACATCTGCCGTTTCGACTGTAAAAATTTGCCTAAGGTTGGTCAAAGGTAAATTAAGAGCTTGGCAGAATGAAGTATTGATAAAACTTTGGTTTGTACCAGAGTCAAATAATACGTTTGCGTAAACGTTGTGTACTAGGAACGTACCAGCTATCACATCCGGAATGAGTTCTGCCTCCTGAGTAGTTAATTGGAATGCTCGAACATTCTTCTTGGTAGCTCCGTCGGCCGGTTTGGCTTTATTGTCTGCTGGTTTAACCAATTTAGGGCATTCTGGTTTGAAATGTCCCGCTTCTCCACAGTTATAGCAGACCCTTGTTTTCTTTCTGCAGTCTTCTTCACGATGTCCTACAACTTTGCAAAAGTTGCAGGTTACATTGAGATAGTCAGAGTAATTGTATTTTGTATATTGTGTAAATGATAAAGGAGTACAAAGGATATAAATAGACTACATAATTACATATTAATCCCTCTATTATATAAACATATCTAAACCTATAATAGTTGTCTAATATTCCCCCTCAAGCTAAGCGCGGGGAACGAGCTGTAGCTTGTCTCTTAAAATTGCAAATCGTTCAGAAGGTAATGGCTTTGTGAAAACATCAGCAATCTGATCATGTGTAGAGATAAACCGAACCGCAAGTTTCCCTTGAGCAACCTTTTCTCGCACAAAATGAAAATCAACTTCAACATGTTTGGTACGAGCATGAAATATAGGATTGGCAGATAAATATGTGGCACCGAGATTATCACACCATAAGATAGGAGCCGACTTCACAGGGACACGAAGTTCACGCAGTAAAGAATCCAGCCAGGTAAGTTCAGCAACTGTATCAGCTAATGCTTTATATTCCGATTCAGTGGATGACCGAGAGATAGTACGTTGTTTTCGAGCTGACCAAGAGATGAGATTAGAGCCCAGATAGATAGCAAATCCCCCTGTGGAACGACGATCATCGGGACAACCAGCCCAGTCCGCATCAGAATATGCTGTCAAAGACCGATAATGAGCATCTGTATAAGCATGCAAAGTGGAGCTAGAGGACCGACGGAAGAGGAGACCGTGATTTAGACTGCCCTGTAGATATCGAAGGATCCGTTTAACCGCAGACCAATGGTTCTCTGTCGGAGAGTGCATAAACTGACAAACTTTGTTTACAGCAAATGCTATGTCAGGACGTGTCAATGTTAAGTATTGTAGAGCCCCTACAATCTGGCGATACCGAACGGGATTATCAAAGCTTGGACTGTCACCAAGAGCCAGATGAACCGAGGGAGAACATGGAGAACTAACAGGCTTAGATTGTGAAAGTCCTGCTTTGGCCAAGAGCTCCAAAATGTATTTCTTTTGAGAGAGGAGTAAATCAGGGCCCTTAGACTGAACTTCAATTCCCAGAAAATAAGATAGAGCACCCATATCTTGAATAGCAAAGATGGAACTCAGATTTTTTACCACACTGTCAATCGCGGCTGGATTGTTGCCTGTCAAAATGATGTCGTCGACATATACTAACATATAGAGAATAGTACCTGCAGATGAATAGATAAATAGTGAAGGATCTGTCCTGGAACCTTGAAACCCCAAATGCTGAAGAGCATGAGACAACCGCTGAAACCATGCTCGGGGGGCCTGCTTCAGACCATATAATGACTTGTGTAAAAGACATAAGTGATTCGGTCTAGTAGGATCTGTAAACCCAGGTGGCTGTCTCAGATAGACGGTCTCATGTAAATCACCGTGTAAAAATGCATTCTGCACATCCAATTGTCTAAGAGACCAGCCACATGTAACTGCTAGTGAAAGAACAACACGAATGCTGGTTGCTTTGACTACAGGGCTGAAGGTTTCATGGTAGTCAATTCCAGGTTGCTGGTTGAAGCCCTTGGCAACCAATCGAGCCTTATATCGAGTAATAGCACCGTTTTGATCCCGTTTAAGTTTATACACCCATTTGCAATCAACAACATTAGCATTTGATACCGGAGGGACAAGAGTCCACGTGCCATTTTTCATGAGGGCCTTGTATTCCTCAGACATGGCATGACGCCATTCAGGACTTTTGTTAGCAATGGTGAAAGTAGTAGGTTCAAGATCATTGGACCCTGTGGTGGTATGGTAGGCTGAGGGGTCGTAGCGGTTAGGTTTTGGTGGGTTTTGGCGAAGGTTGGCAGGACGAGGATGGGTGGGTGGTGGTGGAGAGTGTGATGTAGCTGGTGATTGGGCTATATTTGTGGGCTGAGTTTGAGAAGATTGTTGGGCCGGTTGTGGTGGGGAAGAGGTTAGGGACGATTGTGGTGGGGAATTGGGTAAGTCCGTGGATTGGTGTTGGGCCGGTGGTGGGGATGAGCTGGAAGTAGAGACTGCAGGTTCGGTGGTTGAGTCGGGAATGTCAGGTTGGTGGGAGGGAAAAGAGGAGACATAAGGCGAATGATCAGTGGGAGATGGAGTAGGTGATGGGATGGACTGTTGAGCAAAAGGGAAGAGTTGTTCATTAAAGCGAACGTGTCGTGCAACATATAAACGATTTGTGGCCAAGTCAAGACAACGATAGCCATAATGAGATGTACTATATCCCAGAAAAACACATGGTAAAGAACGAAAATCCATTTTGTGAGGATTATAGGGACGTAAGTGAGGATAACATTGACATCCGAAAACACGTAAGAAAGATAAATCAGGTGCGTGTTGAAATAAGTGTTCAAAGGGAGAGATTTTGGAAGCAACTCTGGATGGCATTCGATTGATTAGGTAAACTGCAGTGTCAAAGGCAAAGTGCCAAAATTTTTGAGGCACACCGGATTGAGCAAGAAGAGTAAGCCCGGTTTCCACTACATGTCGGTGGCGTCTCTCAACAAATCCGTTTTGTTCACTAGTGTGGGGACAAGAGAGACGATGAATGATACCTAGAGAGGTAAAAAAGGGAGAGAGAGGTCGAAACTCCCCACCCCAATCAGTTTGGACAGATTTGAGCTTGGTCTTAAATTGTCGTTCAACCATAGCATGAAAATTTTTGAATGTAACACACACATCTGATTTATGTTTTAAGGGAAAAATCCACATATAGCGAGTAAAATGATCAACACATAGTAAAAAATAAGAATCACCATTCAATGATTTAATTGGTGCAGGACCCCACACATCACAAAAAATTAAATCCAAAACATTATTACTCTTAAAAGTTGAAGGAAACAAATGAAGTTTTGAGGATTTCCCCATGTGACACGAGGTACAAGAGGATGACAAACTTTTATTACTAACAGGAAGTGAAAAAAGAGATAACATAGACTTCAATAGATCTGGATGTGGATGTCCAAGTCTTCGATGCCATGTATCTTGAGAAGCACGAACAGCAGAAAAGGCAACTTTGTGTAGAGGACGGATGGATGGCACACAAAGGGAGTAGAGCCCGTTGTTACTTGGACCCGTGAGGAGGGTTTTCCGTGTACACGTGTCCTTCACAGCAAAAAAAGTCGAGTGAAATTCAAAGAAAACATCATTATCTTGACAAAATTTTTGAACGGAAAGAAGGTTTCTTTTAAGTTGTGGAACATGAAGAATATCGGAAAGTGTAAAGGTTTTGTGTGGCGAATAGATTTTGGTGGAGCCAATGTGTAAAATGGGTAAACTTTCACCATTACCAACAAGGAGGGAATCCTTACCATAGTATGGTTCTGAGTGATCAAGGCCGTTGTGATCCATGGCAGAGTGACCATTGCATCCAGTGTCAGGCAGCCAAGTTATTGAAGCTTGTGAGCGATAATCAGCAAAGTTTGCTGCTGCTGCTGCTGTCCTTAGGGTACTGGGATCCCGGTTAGGACAATGTGACGGGATGTGACCGATTCTACACCTGTTACAAGTACCAAAGACAGTGTTTTGATTAGATGCCCAGTTAAATTGTCCTCTGTTGTTACCATTGTTGTTGTAGGAGTTGTGGTTAGGATTGTTATTGTAGCGAGAGTTGCCACGTCCCCCACGACCACGATATGAAGAGCTCCGACCTCTACCCCTAGACCCAAAGAAAGCCTGCTGTTGGGGCTGCTGTGATGAAGAAGATTGGGGCTGAACCTGTAACCCCAACTGAGATAGGAGCTGTTGTAGAGACTGAACTGTATCAGCTGGTAAGGACGGGGCTGTAGGTGGGGTTGAGGAACTTTTGCTGGTGACCGTGAATGCCTGAGCAGGGGATGTGTCAGGTTTTTTTACCATGTATTCATGATCAGCAAGTAAAGCAAAGAGGTCAGAGAAAGGTGTAGGTGCAGAACGACCTACAATCTGAGATTTAAAGCCATCGTATTCATCACGAAGACCAGTCACAACCAGCATAACCAAGTCTTTTTCTTTGTAGGGTTCTCCTATGTTGGCCAGGGCATCAGCATATTGTCTGGCTCTGGTGAGATAAGCAGTAGATGATTCTTCTGGTTGCATCTGGATCCTGAGCAGTTGTGACTTCAAGGTGTATTCACGAGAGATTGAATACGGGGCAAAAGCACGTTCCAAGGCTAGCCATAACTCCCTAGAAGTGGTGCCCTGAACATGCTGGAAGGCACTTTCAGAGATGGTGGATAGCAGCAGCATTCGTACATGAGCATCATTAGAAACCCATGTGGTGTGATTAGGGTTTGGACGGGTTGTAGGAGGTAAAGCAGCGTCTGTGTTAGGGACGGTTATCACAGGATCTGGGCAAGGAATAGTCCCATCAACGTAATCAAAAAGTTTGTTTGTGACAAGAAAAGGGTGTATCATAGTTTTCCAGTGACCATAGTTAGAGGGTGAGAGGGTAAAAGCAAACTTGTGGGAATTGTGACTGGTTTTCTCGGCTGTGGTAAATGGAGCAAGCAGGGCCATTGTTCGGTTGAAGAGATGATGCCGATTAGAAGGCTGCAGAAACAAAAAGAAAGGTGATGGCAGTTAGGGTTTTTGGGAGCTGTGCTCTGATACCAAGATAATCAGAGTAATTGTATTTTGTATATTGTGTAAATGATAAAGGAGTACAAAGGATATAAATAGACTACATAATTACATATTAATCCCTCTATTATATAAACATATCTAAACCTATAATAGTTGTCTAATACATTGCATGTTCCATAATGTTTCTTTCTACAATTCCTGCAGAACGACGGAGTTGAGGATTGCCCGGTTCCTCTTTTCTTGAAGTTGTTATTATTACCCACACGAAATCCTTGGGTAATTTTCTGAGCCAGTTCCTTTTTCCTATTTTCATCTCTTATGCGTATCAGCTCGTCAGTTAGGGTGTTAGCTAATTCTACCGCATCGTCAATAGTGCGAGGTCTCGCAGCTTTAACGATATTACGGATTTCGCCAATCAATCCCCAAATATAGCGAGAAAAAAGTACCAGTTCTGGCGAAGCCAGCGTTGGTACTACTCTAGCATATTCGAAGAATGTCGAAGTATATCTTCGACAGTCTACACCCATCATTCGATGGTTCAGGAACTTATTTGCCATTTGTTCTTTTTTCGTATTCGGGACAGAATTTTCTTTCCATTAGCTGCTTAAATTCTCCCCAACTCATGGCATAGGCCATATTTCTTCCTTTGGCTTGAAGTACTGTATTCCACCATTCTAACGCCCCTTCTTTGAAAAGATTTGACGCGTACATAACCTTGTCTTCTTCAGCACATTTACTTATCTACTGCTTCGGTTTTCTCCAACCAACGCAGTGCTGCAGTTGCCCCTTCATTGCCTACAAATTCAGCTGGTTTACAAGCAAGAAATTCTTTGTAAGTGCAACCGGGCGTTGCAGCTTTCATTTTCTTAGGGAGTGGGGCCTGCTGGGGATCATTATCGTGATTAGTATGGTTGCCGCCTCCGTTTACACTATTACTGAACTTATCTTCTTGGGTACGTTTACTATGAATGATTTGTTGAGGTTCAACAGGTTTCTGGGCAGTAGCAAGGATTGCTGGAATAGCATTGGCTATTCCTTGAGCAACAATATTTTCTATATCTTGCCTAGTCATAAATTGATCCTCCTGGTGTTGCTCAGATTGGTTAACCTCGTTAACTGGTTCATTATTAGCGTTTTCCATCTGATAATTAATATATATAATTTATTAGTCTAAAGTAAATAACAATTATACACAAAACAATCATACAAATTTCACAACACACATATATATATCCAAAATTATCGATTCCTCGATTTCCCTTTTTATATATCATATCATGCATCCGTACACACTGTTATTTTACAAAGTTTTATTTTTATTTTACAAGATTATATTTTTATTACTATTATTATTATTATTATTATTATTATTATTATTATTATTATACAATCACAGCTACGTTCTCACACCATCCCTTCTGCTGATATTTTAGAAACGACGCTCCCTCTCGTCGTACTTCCAGGAGATTTGCTCTCCCACCTCCCGAATCCTATTCCCTGCAACTATCAGCTCCTCGCCAAAATGGCGGAGTTCAGCTAAATTTTCATTGCTCATTGGTGGGTTTGGTATAGGTTCTGGGTCGAACTGAGGGAAGAAGGTATAAGGGTTATTTAGGAGGTCTTGAAACTGCCAGTCGTTGGTCCACCACTCGTCCATTTCTCCTAAAGGTTGGGTATGGATTAAAGGTTCTGGGATGGCTGGTTCCAAATTTATTGGAAGTTGAGTTTCGGCAGGATAAGGGTAGAGGTTAGTGTTGATAGGTCTAAGGATATCACAGCTTGCCAGTAGGCGATCTAATTCTTCCTGTAATGGCAAATCCTCGACTTGCTGAGAATTTCTCCAATTTCCATCTCTACTTGCCTAGTATTTCCCTCAATCTCGATCCCTTTTCCTTTATCAATGGGATTTTCTATTTTAGGAATTCTCCTAGTTGCTGGTTTCCTCCTGCGTACACGCCTCCAGCCTACCAATCTTCTCCTTTTCTTAGGCTTTGGTTTCTCCGGAGGTGGAGCGTGGAATTCGATAGGTTCTTCCACATCGGGTATGTAACCAGTAAAGTCTTTGGAAACTTCTACTTTCACCTAATAGAGATTGAGATTCTGAAGGGCTTCAGATAACTCATTCATGCTGTTTAGCATATATGCAAAAAAATGCACAAAAATGCTAAGTTAAAATTTTATAACAAAATTTTACAGATAAACATTCAAGTATTATTGAATACTGTGTGACTAATTTAATACAAAGAACAACTCACAATTAAAACATACTAGGGTTTATTGTAAACTTATTTATTTACTGGGTAAATTTTCTGGCTTGTAGGAGATATGGGTGCTAGAACTGGGTCAGGGTATTTAAATGTGAGTATTTACTGCTACCGTAGCTAACATATAGAGGTCTGCCCATTTTTCATCTAATTCGTCTTCCCATGGTGGATTACTGCCTAGTTTCTGGATTTCCTGATTACTCCTCAGTTCTTTTGGTTGCGATTTCTTTATTTTCTCTTAACTTTTTCTAATAATCAAACTTCTTTTATTAGGAGAAAGTGGTTCCTCATATTGTGCCTTTCGAACAAATATTCCTTCCTCAGTATTTGTTGGGCATTTTGAGGGTGAAGTTCCTTTTTCTTTCGGTGAATTATCTAATTTATGATAAATATCCTAAAGTCTTTGTTTACTCATACTGTAAACAAATATTCAAATAATAAAACACGTAATCACAAAAATGACAATCAGTAAAATTAAGTATTTTCTAAATACTTAATTGGCTTAAATCAGTGGCTCTGATACCACCTTTTTTCTGTCACGGCCCCCGGCCCGGTTTGACCCGGTTCAGGAGCCGCGGGACAGAAAATCCCGTGGTATTTATTTAGTTGACAGCGGAAGATTTTTAGCAGGATCTTTTAAAACTGAAAATACCCGATTATTTTATTTCATAATTCGAGATAAAACCCCGGTAGTTTACAATAAGGTGATTTCACTGGGAAATCTTTATTTTACAAAACATGTTTCTTTATTTATATTGAGCCACTTCCTTAAGCTTGTAGTGCTTCGCGGCACTTTTCCTGGATCACAACAGATCACTTGAAACATGTTTGAAAAAGGTTTTGTCAGCGGGGAAATACTGGTGAATCATTCTTTTTACTAAAAACGACGCGTTGTTATAATTACAGTATTAAGAGCGATTACAATGTTTATACATATCAACCATCTACCCACGGTATTTATCACTCAACCACCTATTGGCTATCTCGTTGTCCAATGGTGTCTGTGATTATGGTCATATCACCCCTTGGCTAACCCGTTGTCCAATGGTGACGGTTATCAAGTATTGTATACAAAACCCCACATACCGGCAGTAATTTTGAGATTACAAAGACTTAATCCCTGTAATTATAACATTTTAAAACAAACATGACTTTGAAATCAAATTTGATAAAAAGAGAATGACTCACTTTGCAGATTTATACGGGCAGAGTTTAGCCTACTGATTAGCCTGTTAACCTAATTCAAATAACAATGCACACGAATTAGGTTAGTAACTAATACAGCATTTACAATAACTCACGAGATTAAAACCTTCACAACAAATGACAAAGTGCGATACTTAAACATCCATCGAATTCACGATGAATGACAAAGTATAAACCCTAATTTGAGCAGCACTTAAACATTCATCGGATAGTTTCAATCGATCGGACATTGAATCGTAGCAGCGATCGAGTTATTACCCTGTTATCACGGTGGAAATTCGAGATTGTGTGTGTTTTTGTAGTAATCAGGCAATATTTCAACGTACGAATTGAGTTTTTACGTCGAACCAACGCAGGAAATCAAGTCCCATACCCCTCTATTTATATCTGAAAAACAGCCCCCTTCGCGTGGCGCGAGGGGCTGTCGCGTGGCGCGATGGGTACTACCCTACCATAGGGTAGCCCCGTGTCTTGGTAGGTTTGCTGAGTTGACCGATCGTTCAAATTCTTTTTACACGTAAAACTGTTTAGATAATACTAACGGGAATTTACCCCCCCTGAGTTTTAGGGGCCCTGATCCTGATTTCGATTGTTCTGAAAATTTTTGGGGTTATGCAGAATTACTTGGGGGTCTTAATTAGGGTTTCCTATTGGACAAAATAAAATAATAAATAGGACTTTTGATGAGAGTTGTTACACGAGTCTTGCCTAATTCCCTATAGTTATGGCTCTGATACCAATCTGTCACACCCCAAGCGATGGCGTAAACATCGGGGCATGGCACTGAGCGAAACAGATTGTCCAGAAGTTTCCATAACAATTATCATTACCAATTAATTTAAAGTAACATGTCCCATACCATGTCTTAAAGGGAAAACAAATTATTACAGATAAATCTAGTCAAGTAGTTCTGTTCTGACAACTCAGATTTATACATAGATAGTTTATTTATTGGTTTCTAGGACCTCTTTTCCTAGCTTCGATTTCATCACAGCACAGAGAGCATCCTAGACCTTTCCTTGCCTCAAGTTCACAACAAGCTAAGCATATAAACAACTTAAGCACCTGTCACATACGTTAAAGTAAAAGTCAATACACATAGTGTAAAGGTGAGCATACAAGTTTGATAATAGCATATAGAGTTTGAAAGCGTTACGCATAACCATCACGTACACAGAGTGAAATGAGGCATGTTAGTTATCGACATGAACCTATCGATACCAATGACTGCGGGTTGACTGCCCAAGGTAGTTCGTGATACATTCTCACCACTGTGAGCCATGTAGGTAATTGTCCTTAACAACCCCCAAATGAACGGGTGCTGAGTCCAAACTAATAGTACTATCGTTGCTAAGGCAGGTAGACAGCATTCCATGTGTAAACATAACAAACAACCATTCATTTAGTCACGTATAACATGCGGTAACGGTTAGCGTTTAAAGTATTGCGTAGTGTGTTCGATGTGATTTAGTATAAGTAACGTATGTAACACCCAAAAGTGCATAAAGCAAAAAAGGGATCGAGTATACTCACAGCGGTTGATGGATTGAAGGGAGCGCAAGGGAGTAGGGTTAGCCTGATCAGAACGATAGCATAACGATAAGTGACGCGTAAAACGATGTCGGATACAAGTGAGTCGGACAACAGTTCAGTCGGATGGTAATCCGATTGGACGGCCAGTCGTGCGAGTGGTAATCCGTTCGGACAGTAGTCCGGTCGGATGACTGTTCGAGTGGATTGTTCCTTCCCTTGAGAAGGATGTGTTTGTGTATGATGGCTTGAGTTTTGAAGCTTTCATTGTAGCATTTTGAAAACATTGAAGTATCTCTACCTTTCAGGTTGGTCGATCGGACGGCAACCCGTTCGGTTGGGCACTTCAGTGAGAACAAATTCACAGCAGGATGGTCACTCGGTCGGATGTCCATTCGACCGGGTGGCAACCCTGATACTGAACATGTTGAAAAATTGCTTAAGTATTAAAGTCCAAATGTCTCATGATTCGAATGGCAGTTCGGTCGGATGGTAGTCCGGTCGGACAGCAATTCGTTCAACACTCAGACTTCAGATCTTGGCAAAATTGGTTAGGTGTGGGACCCAAGGTGCAAGTCGTTCGCACAACCGGTCGCTCGGATGGCTGTCCGTTTGGACGGCACTCCGTCCTGGTCGTTCCGTTCGTCTTACACTTGGCCGTTTTGATTGTTTGTCGTGTTATCGAGATGTGTTGACATCGTGCTAACCAACAGAGTCCCATCCTAAGCTCTAGAGACCCGACTGAACAGGAATCACCCAAATCCGGTCAGTCCTCCGGTTCAGGACGATAGTTCTTGGTTAACCTGGAATCGATAATCTCGTGGATAGGATACTGATCTTGAACCAACACAACCACAAGATTGAGTAGTGAGTCGGCACAAGCTCCGATTCTACCGGTTTTGAATGCATTGAGTGTAAAAGTGTTGAAAGAAAGTTGGAAATCATTCTCTCAATCATTTTCACCGTGAATATGTTTAGATCTATGAAAGATCTTCGTTTATTTTTGTGGAAATCGGTTAGATCTAAGTTGTTCTTGGTGGATTGAGGCCAAAACATGAAGTTCTTCAAGAACACATGATGACGTCATCCTAGAACACCTTGAATCTTGATGATTTCACGGTTAAAAGTTAAGATTCAAAAGATAGAAAGGTGTAGGAGTGCGTGTAGGTTAAGGAAGTACAAGATTTAGGATGAGATCTTACCGGAATTGCGAGAAATCGAAGAAAAAGCCAGTAGGAGCACTGGTCGGACGTCACTTGCCAAAAGTGGAAAGAATGAAAGTGACAAGGGGTATTTATAGGATTCCCAAAATGGAAAGGGCTGGTCGGTCGGATGGCATCTTGCCCGGGTGGCAGCCCGGTCGGACGGCACCTCGATCGAATGGCAGCCCGGTCGGATAGCAATCCGGCCGGCCGGCACCTGGTTCGAGTGCTCTGCGCGACGAGTGTTGTCGTTTCGATTCGTGTGTAGCGCGTTGCGATGCGGTTCGAGCGAGCGATGCGATGGAGTTGCATATCAAATTACTTTTAATCCCAACTACTCATATCTCGCACTATCTCTTTTCCACCAATTATCATACCATTTCGATTGCGATTGAGTTCGATTGCGTTTCGATTGATTCCCCACACATAACATAAATAAACATGCACAAGTAACACATAAGGCACACACACACATATATCAGTAACCAAAATGCGTATTTTGAGTTGCGATAGCGATAAAGCGATTAAACAAGCGATAAATAGCGATTACCATGCGATTATTAATAGATACTCCACATAATACAACTAAAGCGAAAACAAAATAGACTAATTACAAGTCAAAACAGGTATTGAGCAAGGAGAGACAGATCGTAATTAGCAATCTTTTCTTCTTTTGACTTCAATCTTGACTTTGACTTTCGAAACACGGGGTGTTACATGATATCATAGGAGAGATAAAGTCGAGAGGTTTCGCTTGGGTTAAAAACATATCTCAATGTAATTATATTAATTGGGCGGAGTGGTGTAAATACCCATTGTATATGTTGTAATTTTTCTGCCTTTTGCCCGTTTGGGTCTTGGGCGTTGTTGTGTTTGGCCTTTTGCCCGTTTGGGTCGGAGATTGTTTTAATAAAGTTTATTTAAAAAAAAGACATCTCAAGCTATATCAATAACAGCCGTGGGTGAATTGAATCATTAATAAGTAAGAAAAAATTATTCAACTTGTTTTTCTAATATTACTAAATATGGAAGTTTTCGTTGCCAACCTACGTTGGATCCAAGAAAATTTCATTTCAAAACGCAAACCATGTGGTTCTCTATCTCTCTACCTCTCCTTTTAATACTAAGTTCATCGATAACTTCGAATTATATAAGCATCATATTTTAGAAACAAGATTATAATTTTACACATTGTTAAATTAATTTTTCATAAATGAGTTTTAATTATATTATAAATGGTTGAAGTGACAATGCAATTGCAAAATATATAATAGAAACATTATTAAAAGAGAGGACCCAAGAAGGAAAGTATAGGTCGACGTGATTATGATAGCTTAACCACAAAATTTAAATACTTTAATCAGCCATTTTTTAAATATTATTTTAATATGCATTTTTTTTAAATATTGCTAAATGGGGAAAGGTCTGTAGGGTAGGTGTCGATTGTTTGGTTGTGTCTGAATGATATAACCTTTTCAATTAGTCAGATTTTGATGATAATTTTATAACATATCTAAACCAATATGGTAACTGATTTGCTCAATTAAATAAATAAAATTACATATTTTCAGTAAAATGGATCTTAACTTAAAATGTTGAAAACGTTTTTTTTTTATTTTTTTTTTAAGTTGATCCATATTAGATCGTCATTTTCATCGTTACAATAGGTAAATCAAGATTATCGGATATTCATAATAATTAATAATAGGTAAATTATAATACTTATGATATTGTTCATTTAATGCAAATTAAATTTTAATAATTCAAAACATGATTCAGTGACCAATAATAGTCTATATTAGTAATACATCCAACGTCAAAATATGCACATATAATATATATATATATATGGTAAGGTTCATGCGAGAACCACCCTTATTGCGAGAACCGCGAGAACCAATGTGAACACAAAATAAAATCTAAAAAAAATCAAAAAAGCACTCAATTTTTTTTTTTATTTTTTAATAAAAAATCGCTATATTTAGTTACCATAAAAAAAAAAAAAAAACTTTTTTTTTCGAGTAACAGTTATCCATGCACATGTGCATATGTATCATTACTTCAACAAATTCGGTAATACGTTATCAGGAATAGACAATTGCACTTTAATTTACAATACCATTAGTAATACACTATTTTTTACATTACCAATATTCAAAATACACATGTGCATAATTAGGTATAACCATGATATAACGTGTTTTGTTACAAAAAGTTTGTGATTTTGAATGGAGAAGTAGGCCCATATACATGTTTTTTGGTTAGTTATATCTAGTGGTTGATGGTTTGGTTATAGTTGTCAATTTTTTATGTAATATGTTGATTGGATGGTATAAATGGTGTTTACATACATGTAATAAAGTGAAAATATTGTTAATGGTATTGTATTATGGATGGTAGGATTTAATGGTATTGTATTATGGATGGTAGGAGGTAATGGTATTGTATTATGGATGGTAGGTGGTAATGGTAGTGTATTATGGATGGTATGATAGATGAAAGTGAAAGTGTATTCAAAGTGGTGTATCAAAACACCTTATTTCATGTTGATACATATAAATGCACATGTGCATTTCTAATATTGGCAATGTAAAAAGTAGTGTATTACATATGGTAGTGTAAATGAAAGTGCAATTGTCTAATATATGTAATGAATTACGGAATTTGTCAAAGAAATGACAAAAATGCACATGTGCATGCTTGTGTATTATGGATGGAATGATAGATGAAAGAGAAAGTAGTGTACCAAAACACCTTATTTCCTGTTGATACATATAGATGCACATGTGCATTTCTAACATTGTTAACGTAAAAAGTAGTGTATTACACGTGGTAGTGTAAATGAAAGTGCAATTGACTATTATTTGTAATGAATTACGGAATTTGACAAAGAAACCATACATATGCACATGTGCATGGATAACTGTTACTCGAATTTTTTTTTTTTTTTTTTTTGAAATTTTTTTTTATTAACAAAATATTGCGATTTTTTCAAAAAAAATAGAAAAAAAATAAAAAAAAAAATTTTTGGGCGTTTTTTAGATTTTTTTAGGAATTACTGTTTGTGTTCACACTGGTTCTCGCGGTTCTCGCAATAAAGGGTGGTTCCTAACGGATCTTTGTCCTATATATATATATATATATATATATATGTCGGCCATCGGAGGTCAAAAGTGAAAGTGCACTAATTTTAATGTTATTTTACCAATTTTGTGAAAATTACGTTAAAAACTGAGGACGGTTAATCATGCACCATGTGGTGACGTTGATAGCAGAAAGACAAAAGGGTACATGCACTAATCGGTCTTTGTCCCGATTGCTGAGTGTTATGTGTCTTATGTCAAAGGCTTGATGCAAAACTACTATCAGGTCGGGGGTCTCACTGGAAGCAGTCTCTCTATTCCTACGGGGTAAAGGTAAGACTGTCTACATCTTACACTCCTCAGACCCTATCTTTGCTTTGCTATTGATGAAATTTTCTGAGTATGTTTTATTTGCTAAGGGCAATCAAACTCCAACGGAAAAGTACTCCGGTCATCTCTAACTTTCTTTTTATGTGGTCTATTATAATGAAGATGAAAGTTAAAAATGTCATCGTCAAAAAACCAAAATATATTATTATTGATGGAAGATAGTTTGGATTATATTTTTTAATTTAATTATTTTTCAACCAATGGCGTGGTTATCTATTGGCAAAGCAAAAACCTTTAAACACTTGAATTTGGGAGGGGAATTCTTTGGATTCAAGTCTCACAAACAACATGAATTATAAGAAATTTGTCGTTCAAAAAAAAAAAAAATCAAGAGCGGTTATAAGAAAAAATAAAAAATCTAATTCAGCAAGCCGAAAAAAGAAAGGCTGGTTCATTTTTATACGGCTGCGGTGACGCAACACCTGACGAAATGATCGATCAATACCCTTAAAAATGGTTGGGTGATCATATTTTTACGACACGAGATCTGTTATTGGATTTTGTTGTATTACCATAAATTATAACCTAGTTTATGATAAAAACCAATTTTGGCTCAACAATTTGTTTGAAGGGATTGGTATTTTATTTTTGGAATTTAAATAAAAATCTGGCAAGCTTTAAAAGTATGTATTGTTATTTTCATGTTGTCGTCTTAAAATTGGTAACCACCAGCAAAAGAGGACATATTTTAAGATATACGTGGTTCACGTAATATTTGATTAATAAAATATCAAATATACTTTTTTGGGTAATTACTTGAGAATGAATTACAACTTTGTTCATCAAATGTAAATAACCATTTTGATGTAAGTTACAATGAGTAACATGGACAATGGAGACTGTAGCTGTGTAGTCAAATGTATTATTTTAAGTATGAAAAGTATGTTTAAAGAGTCTATGAGTTAACGTTCTACTATAAAATAAAATACATAAAAGAGACTTTTTTTATCTTTTTTTTTTTATTTTATCAGTAAAAAACTAACATAAATTAAAAATTGATATTAAGAACAATATAGTAATGTGTGTATTGTTTAATTTGTTTGAGATATTTAAGACGCACATCAGGAGGACCGGTGACATTATTACTGGATTAAGTAATTACTGCGTTGGTAACCCACTCCTGCCATTTACTTTGATGATTTCATTTTTAACCTTACAAAAAGTACACACAAAATAATAGCCCTTTGAAGGAATTCAATAATGTTGTTGTTTGGGTTGAATTGCAGTTGCTTTATTTAATAAAGTTTTCTAGTGACTCTTTGAGAAAATATATAAATAGGTAACATTTCTATAGATCTGTAGTTACCTTAGAAAATAGCTACAATATAGACATGAGTTACATGACTCCGTGATTACATATTTAATTTTGTCCATGTAACAGAAAGAAAAGCATTGTAGAGACAACTCGAAATAACCATTTGGCTAAGTGTTTATACCTATATATTTCAACAAGGTTACCTTTAGCAAGAAACAAAACAACGTGTGAACAATGACATTTAGAGGGTCATACGACATGAACCTCCTTCAAAATTAGCACTTATATAGTTATATGGGCACAAATCCAACTCTTTTCTATGATATGTCATGTATATTTAAAGCTTAGGGGCAACAGTACTCGTGATCATCTTTTGATAAATTGAAAATACTGTAAAACACCGCTCACATAAGTGGCTGGTCGATACATTACAAACTAAACAACTATTGATCTTGTAATTCTAAAGACTTGTGATATTTTGGATCACCTTCGTTGATAAAATCAATATTTAACGTTGATATCCTTTGTATGTGTCTAAATGCTTATGAATTGGTATTGCTCATTGTCTAGACTTCAGCGCTTAGATAGCAAACTCGAGGATTGTGTTGTATTTCTCACGTTAAATACACACAGAAAATGGATAATGCATGAGTTCATTTCACGTGTGTATTGGATTTTGTTGGCTAGCTATCACCGAAGATACGTTTACTGATGATATATATGAGTGAAAATTGATATACATACGTTCACTATTCGCTTGAGGCGTGATTTACATTCACATTGATGGGAAAGGTAAGCTAACACTTTGCGCCACCACTCTTAACTCAAAAGTTTAATTTAGAGCTTTCTCATCTTAACTCAAAAATTTAATTTAGAACTTTATCATAAGAAGTTGATACATTACCATCCACAAAATTTCTTTTATTTTGGGTGTTACAGCTAAAATCAACCAAAGTTTAATTTAGAACTTTCTCATAAGAAGGGAAACAATTTTTCCAAAATATAGATCTATAAGTTCTTATTACCGAGAGTGGAGGGGTGATAATTTCAACGAATTTACTTATACATGTGGGTTTTAGGATTTCACAATTCCTTGAACTTTTTGAATCATGTAAGATCACTTGTAAGTACATGAAATCAAAAATAGAAATAGGATAAGACAAAACTAGAATTTCAAAGAACGAGATGTTTTGTTTGGTGTGAATTAGAAATGTTAATTGGGATGTTGAGAACACCATGTGATTTTCTTTATATTTTAAAATGAAATTATTCAAGTGGCTAGCAAGTATCTAAAACCCCAAAAACACATAGCATACAGACTATCATACACCATATGATTTTCTTTATATACGAGGTTGAACCATCTCATTGATTGGGATTGTTGAAAAGAAGTAACATTTTAGTTTAACAGAAACCACTGATGAGTTTAGAATAATAAATAAAGCAAACCACTGTTTTTTGTACTAAGGCAAACAACTTATGAAGCCTTGTAAAGCCTTGTAAAGCACTGCTTGTGATTGGAAAACTCTGATGGCTAACAACTGGTGATGAACAACTGATGGAGTACAACTACTGCTGTAGTGGGTAATCAGTGGGTAGGAAAACATTTGATTAAAGATCAGTGTTCAGTTAGTTGGAGAGCAGTGTTTAGGGTTCAAGGTCTGATTCTTACTTTCTTGTAAGATCAGGGAGTGTTTGTGAAAATTCTTACAGCGGTCTGTTGTAACTGAATTTGAAGCTCTTAGTACAAATAGAGGGTTTGTATTAGTTTGTAAGTAGTTCGTGGTTTTCAATTCCATTGTAATTTCTTTCTTGTACTTCAATTTTCGATTCAATTCAATAATAATCGTTGGTTTGAGTTTTTCTCTGGGTTCAATTTCTGGTTGTTTCTCTAACAAGTGGTATCAGAGCTATTGGTGGCTCGATTCAAAGAAATTGACGTTCAATTCCGCAATCAGAGAACGAAGATGGTGTCGACAAAGTTTGAATTGGAGAAATTCGACGGGAGGAATGATTTCAGTCTGTGGCGTGAAAAAATGAGGGCTCTTCTGGTTCATAATGGTGTGGTAGATGCGCTGAAAGGGGAAGATCATCTTCCTGAGGGTTTGTCTGATAAAGAAAAGAAGGACATGCTCGAGAAGGCTCATAGTGCGATTATATTGAGTCTTGGTGATCGAGTTCTTCGTGAAGTATCAAAGGAGACATCTGCTGCAGGGATTTGGGCAAAGTTGGAGTCGTTGTATATGACTAAATCTTTGGCAAATCGGCTGTACTTGAAGA
The DNA here is from genome assembly GCA_030545235.1 of Helianthus tuberosus. Taxonomy (NCBI): domain Eukaryota; kingdom Viridiplantae; phylum Streptophyta; class Magnoliopsida; order Asterales; family Asteraceae; genus Helianthus; species Helianthus tuberosus. Next base: position 173,293,778 of record CM060401.1, read on the forward strand.
AGAGGCTGTACACATTTCACATGTCAACAGGGAAGAGTCTTGAAGATCATACAGATGAATTCAACAAGTTGATCTTGGATCTTGAAAACATAGAGGTGGTGTTGGATGATGAAGATCAGGCCATAATATTTCTCACTTCTCTGCCATCATCATATGAACACTTTGTGGATACATTGATGTATGGTAGAGATTCTCTGTCTATGGAAGATGTCTTGTCTGCTTTGAATTCAAAAGAATTGAAGAAGAGGTCAGATTCTAAAGAAGAAGGTGGAGATGGTTTATTTGTGAGAGGGAGGTCAGATCAAAGGAATTATAGTAGTGGCAGCAGAAATTCCAGGTCAAAGTCCAAGTCAAGATTCAAGAGAAGGTGTTTTGTTTGTGATTCAGAGAAGCACTTCAAGAAAGACTGTCCAGAATACAAGAAAAGAAAGGGTGAAGGCAGTTATTCAAGAGGGCAAAGTAGTCATTACTCAAAGGGACAAAGTAGTCATGTAGATTCTGATGATCAGTCAGAAGGTGGTTATGACAATGCTGATGTTCTTGTGGTCACAAGTGAATGTAGCCAAGAAAAGTGGGTAATGGATTCAGGGTGTTCTTTTCACATGACACCTCTGAAAGAAGCCTTCAAAGAATTGAAGATTGTGGACATGGGGTCTATGAAGCTTGGGGATGACAGGCCTTGTCAGATTCTTGGCATTGGTACAGTCACAATGAAGACAAAATCTGGTATTACATTTGATCTCAAAGATGTGAGGTACATCCCTGATCTTAAGAGAAGTTTGTTATCTCTTGGTACTTTAGAGAAGATGGGATATCATGTTAGTCTTAGAGATGGAAAGGCCAGAATCATAAAAGGGTCTATGGTGGTGCTCAGTGGTACGAGAATCAAGAACAACATTTACATGTTGGATTGTAAAGTTGTTGATGGAGTGGCTGTTGTGGCAAGTGAAGAAGGTGATGATGAAGCCCTGAAGTGGCATAAAAGACTTGGTCATATAAGTCAGCAAGGCCTGGTTGAATTGTCAAAACAACAAGTTCTTGGTGGTTTAAAGAACTGTGATATAAGATTTTGTGAAAGTTGTGTTTTGGGAAAACAGAAAAGAGTGAAGTTCAGCAAAGGAAAACATATTTCTAAGGGAGTCTTAGATTATGTTCACTCTGATCTGTGGGGGCCTGCAAGAACAGAAACTTTAGGGGGTGGTAGATACTTCTTGTCCATCATAGATGATTACTCAAGAAGAGTGTGGGTTTATGTGCTTAAACACAAGAGTGATACTTTCAAGAAGTTTCAAGAATGGAAAGTATTAGTGGACAATCAAACTGAGAGGAAAGTGAAGAAACTCAGAACTGATAATGGGCTGGAGTTTTGTAATCAAGAGTTTGATCAATTTTGCAAAGCAAATGGTATAGCCAGACACTTAACCATTCCTGGTACTCCTCAACAGAACGGTTTGGTTGAAAGAATGAATAGAACTTTGTTGGAGAGAGTGAGGTGCATGTTAGCTACTTCAGGAATGCCAAAGAAGTTTTGGGGTGAAGCTGTATCCACTACAGCTTATCTGATAAATAGATGTCCTTCATCAGCAATTCAGATGAAGACACCTATGGAAATGTGGTCTGGTGATAAACCTGAGTATGAAGATTTAAAAGTTTTTGGGTCTTTGGTGTATTCTCATGTCAGTGATGATAAGTTGGATCCAAGATCTCAAAAGTGTGTAATGTTGGGATATACTGAAGGTGTAAAGGGATACAGACTTTGGAGGTTGCAAAATCCCAAGGTGATTGTGAGCAGGAATGTTCAGTGCAGGGAAAATGTTCTGTACAAAGATATCATGGAGTCAATGAACAAAAGTGTGTCCAAGAAATATGATCTTCAGTTTGAGGTGGAGCCAGTATTAAACAAACCAAAGGTGAATGATGAGAGATCTGGTACAACTCAGGGTGAATCAAGTCAAAGTGGTCCTGGTTCAAGTCAGGATGAACAAAATCAAAGTGCACCAAATTTGGAAGATTACATTTTGGTGAGAGACAGGTCAAAGAGGAAAGTTGTAAAACCACTGAAGTATAGAGATCATGAAGATATATCAGCAGTTTTTTTTTTGTAGCAGCAGAGAATGAAAGCATCTATGAACCACTAACTTTTGAAGAAGCTGTTAATTCAGAAGATAGTCAAAAGTGGTGTCAAGCAATGGATGAGGAGATGGATTCTCTATACAAGAATGGTACATGGGAATTGGTGAACAAGCCTAAAGATCAGAAGTTGGTTTCATGCAAATGGATCTACAAGATTAAAGAAGGTGTTAAGCCAGGAGAAGATCCAAGATATAAAGCAAGATTAGTGGCCAAGGGATTTACACAAAAGGCAGGTGTTGACTACAATGAGATTTTTTCTCCTGTAGTCAAACATGTTTCAATTAGGGTCATCTTGTCTTTGGTTGCTTCATTAGATCTGGAATTGGAGCAAATGGATGTGAAAACTACGATTTTGCATGGTAATTTTGAGGAGCAGATCTACATGGCACAACCAAAGGGATATGAAATCAAAGGTCAAGAAGATAAGGCATGTTTGCTGAAGAGGTCCTTGTATGGACTTAAACAGTCTCCCAGGCAGTGGTACAAAAGGTTTGATGAATACATAGTGGGCAGTGGTTTCAGCAGAAGTCCTTATGACAGTTGTGTGTATCATAGGGAGTATGACAGGGGTAAATTTGTCTATTTACTTCTGTATGTTGATGATATGCTGATAGCTTGTGAAAGCAAAAGCAAAAGCCAAATAGAAGAAACCAAACAACTGTTGATGAGAGAGTTTGAAATGAAAGATTTAGGAGAAGCCAGGAAGATACTTGGTATGGAAATCCACATGGACATGGCGGAAAAGGTGTTAACACTGTCTCAATCTTCTTATATTGAGAATGTTTTGAAGAATTATGGAATGGGAGAATGTAAGCCTGTTACAACTCCTCTTGCAGCTCATTTCAATTTGTCAAAGAAAGATTGTCCTCAAACAGATGAGGATAAAGTATATATGAGCAAGGTTCCATATGCTAACACTATTGGAAGTCTGATGTATATCATGGTCTGCACAAGACCTGATATTGCATATGCTGTTAGTGTGGTGAGCAGGTATATGGTTAATCCTGGTAAAAGTCATTGGGCAACAGTGAAATGGATTCTCAGGTATTTGGCTGGCACAAAGAAACTTGGTTTAAAGTTTGGAGACCATGCTGAGAAGAAGGGAAACATGATCTGTGGTTATGTTGATGTTGATTATGCTAAAGACAAAGATAATGGCAGATCAATAACAGGTTATGTGTTCTCAGTTATGGGGAATGTGGTGAGCTGGAAGTCTCAATTGCAACATGTGGTAGCACTATCCACAACTGAGGCATAGTTCATTGCTTTAACTGAAGGGGTAAAAGAGTCCTCATGGTTAAAGGGTTTAGTAGCTGATCTGGGGATCAGATTGGATAGTGTGTAGGTCAACTGTGAGAATGAATGAGCTGTTCAGTTGTCAAAGAACAGTGTATTTCATGAAAGAACCAAACACATCAATGTGAAGATGTTTTGGATCAGAGATGTGGTGACTTCAAAGGAAGTGGTGGTCAAGTGGGTTGGAACAGATGTTAACCCAGCTGATGTGATGACCAAGGCTTTGCCAGGTGCAAAGTTTGTTTTTTGCTTTAACTCATTAAGTTTAGGTTAAACTAAATTGTTACTTAGGTGGAGATTGTTGAAAAGAAGTAACATTTTAGTTTAACAGAAACCACTGATGAGTTTAGAATAATAAATAAAGCAAACCACTGTTTTTGGTACCAAGTCAAACAACTGATGAAGCCTTGTAAAGCACTGCTTGTGATTGGAAAACTCTGATGGCTAACAACTGGTGATGAACAACTGATGGAGTACAACTACTGCTGTAGTGGGTAATCAGTGGGTAGGAAAACAGTTGATTAAAGATCAGTGTTCAGTTAGTTGGAGAGCAGTGTTTAGGGTTCAAGGTCTGATTCTTACTTTCTTGTAAGATCAGGGAGTGTTTGTGAAAATTCTTACAACAGTCTGTTGTAACTGAATTTGAAGCTCTTAGTATAAATAGAGGGTTTGTATTAGTTTGTAAGTAGTCGTGGTTTTCAATTCCATTGTAATTTCTTTCTTGTACTTCAATTTTCGATTCAATTCAATAATAATCGTTGGTTTGAGTTTTTCTCTGGGTTCAATTTCTGGTTGTTTCTCTAACAGGGATGAAACGTCACAACTTTTCGTAAGGTGTGACACAGTTTAGGTGTGACCTATGCGGTTACATCAATAGGAAATCCAACAAAACACTATGGTTAGTAATTTTGTAGCTATAGAAGTTCTAAGTTCAAAGTTCCCAACGATAAACAATATGTGATCATTACCTTTAAATTAAGTTACCTTTAAATTAAGTTGCAATTGAGCAGTAGCAACTTACCAATCTCGGTCACTTTTAAAAATCATTTTTCTTCCAACTTTTCTTTAGCGCAACCCCTAGCCTAAACCCCACAGGAGCTAGCCCTCGGACCCCACCAAGGGACCGGTGCCCTCTTTGATATGAGTGTTGATCACTCGAATCGATGTTTATGACCCAAAATAGTTTGATGACACCAAATTTATCAACAATAAACTTAAATTTTTAACTATGTTTTAGTCGATTTAAGTTATATAAAGAGATTACTTTCAACAAAATAAAACTAAAAATAAATCGTAGATGCTGAATTGCATTTTATAAATAGTGAATTCCTGAACAATTTTACTAAAATATAGATAATATGATTTTCTAACCCTGTGTTGAATCAACCCAAGTATAAACATTTACCGTTTTTACATAAAAATAGAACATAACATGTTACAAAAACAAGTAAAAGTCACCAAGGAATTTAACCATCCAAAACCATTAAATTTCTTTGATACTTTTTTGTTTGAAAATGAATAATCAAATCCAAAGGAAGCAATGAAGGAGAATAGTTCTTCCTTTGGTTACGTCTCAAAGAGCTTGATCCCTAGCTAGCTAGAAAGATAGTCTTAACACAAAACATTGAGCTTTACAAACATGCTAACAAAACAGAAACTGGAGTTGAGGGTGTGCATCTTTTTTACACAAAAGATCTTTGTGGGTAGGCTGGGATATTATGGTTCACGTGACAGTTCAAGAAAGAGTGGTACTATAGCCACTGTTGTGCAGCCAAGTTTGAGTATACGGTGGGGCTGCTGGTTGTCTCATGTTAAATCTTTGTTGTAGGAATCCTGATGATGCTGCAGCACTATTTGCATACATGTGTACATTGTTTTTGTTCGACTCGTTTCCTCCTACAACCATCGTGCTGCTCGAAGGCTGATCAGTCTACAAACATATCATGTTAAAAACGACTTTAATAGATCAATGTTTGAAAGTTTAAAAAAAATTAGAACAAGCAAATTAACAAGAGAAAATTCCAACTCACTTGGTGATTCAAAGAACCATGGGATGGCAGGCGTAACATATGAAACATTGACTGGTCAACGGTCCTCGTTGGATGTCCATGCCCACGAGACTCGTAGTTGCCTTCCAATGATCCAACTGACTGAAGACGCGTCTGACTTAAGAGCTGCAATGTCTCCGTTTTGTTATACCTTTCACTCCAACCCGCTCCAAATGTCTTCGATTACATAAATATATGACGAGATAAGAGAACATAACGAAATTAATTTAAGACAAAACAAAGGGACATTGTATGCGCAAGACATCCAAGTATCCATAATATGTTTAAACTAACCTAGGTGAACTATGTATACATAATCCCCGAGATAAAAATATAAAACATACCGCGGGTTTAAATCCAAGATCTTGATCACATTGCCTATTCGGGCCTGAATTTTGTCCTAAGCGCAAATCAAGATTGTGATCCGTAGACGCGATATTACTATTATCATTATTATTATTATTATTTGAAGACTCTGCATTGAAAGTATAAACTTTTTAAGGGACAAACTAATTATTAAAAATACACATAATTAACTAAATGAAAACATTACCAGTAATATTGGACTCATTTTCATACACTGTGGGATCAAAATTTGTGACAGCATCCTTTCCATTGTATTTGATGGCAGCCTTGTCATAAGCCCTAAATAGAACATATTTTGGTTTAAGCCCTTTATGAAAGAACATATGACATATCAGTCCTTTGAAAATATAAATTGTCATATTTACCTGGCAGCTTCATCTTCAGTATCAAACAGACCCAAATACACATACCTAGTGTAATGGAAAAAAGTGAGCCAGAAAAGGAAAAATGTCAAGTGTGTTTTGAATTATGTGTTTTGAAGTGACTTAACTTGATGAAATGAATAGAAGTAGGTAGATAGGTGTAGACACAGCCCATTGGTAGCCAGCTTTATATATAAATGGAAAAACAAGTACCCCTTCTTTATAAGGTTAGTTTTCAAATAATTTTTTTGCTTATTAATTGTCTTGTAAAACAAGATATTTTTATTATACATTTGGTGTTTTGCAATTTGATATTATGATCATTATATTTGATATCTTTTTGGTAACGTACCAAATTTATAAATAAGAAAAATACACTCCTGTAATAATTAAATAAATAACTATAAATCTCACATTTTTCAAACAAAAATATGAACTTAAAATAAGAATATAACATTTTACTTGAAAGAGAAAGTTTGGGTTTTTGATATCAAATTTATATAAGCAAAAGTAATTGTAAGACTACTGTTTTTAATATCATTTTAAACCAATTTTCAGCAAAACATAACACTTTCTTGTCACTTTTGTAAGAACAATGGTCTGTGTAGAACAGTACAAGTTAAAAAACTTTCACTGAAACAAAATTTTGTCACTTTGATGATATATTTTAAGATCAAAGTATTGTGAATTGGTTTTTAAACAACTAACAAGTTAAAAAGCTAGAAAAACACATACTTTTTGCCTAATAATTGGCCCATTCTTGCTTCCCATCTACCACATTTGTGCAAAGTAACTCCTCTAAATTTTGAACTTCCTCTTGGACTTCCTGTACTTTGTCTCCGTAACACATGCACGAATTCTTCCTTTGTCAAATTCCTCATCTGTTGTATTAATTTTGTTGTTTCCAAAACCACAAAAGTTCGCAAAAAAACAATTTAAAATACTTGCTTCAACTTTTTATCACATGCTAAACAATTTGTTGTGTTCAACGTTTTCTGTTCTGTTTCGAACGAAGAACATAACACGTTGTTACACGCTTATAATACTTGAAAGTAAAACTTGTGGGTATGTGCATCTGTATGTGTTTTCTTTTAACACAACAACAACAACAACAAAACATGTTTCAAAATAAGACAACACAAAGAAGAAATGCAAAAAACACACTGTGAAAGTGAAAACACACAAAGTGTCACCAACCTGTTTCAGATCGTCTTCATAATCTTGTAAGCTGAAATTTATGTCAGCCTCCATCCCCCTGAACTTAATAGCTGCTCTATCATATGCACTACAAAAATAATATATATATATATGTATATATATATATCTAGTTAGACTTGAACCCTAAAGGCACTTTAATTTTAATCACTCATAAAGAATAAAAAAAATTAGAAAATAAATAAAAAGGGTTTTGATTGTGCTCACCGTGCAGCTGCATGTGCAGTGTCGAACCCACCTGAGTTACAAATGAAGAAATAAATATTAATATTAGTCATTCAAAGTTATTTTTAAAAGCATGAGTTCAAACAGTATAAGACATACCAAGATACACCTGTTTCCCACAATCCCTAAATCATCAAAACAAAATTTAAACACAAAAAGATTATAACAACAAAAATTCATAAAAATAAATAAAATAATAATAATAATAATAAAGGGAAAAAAATTAATGAACCATATGTGTGATTCCCATCGGCCGGTTCGTCGGTAAAAGGTGACTCCACGATACTGTGAGCTTCTAGACCGGGGTCCACGCCGGCTTTTTTTTAGTGGCTGGGGAATCTCCGGCGGTCCAACTAAACCGCCAGAGCCACCAGCAACAAACCCCACCGGAGACTGCCGCCGGAATTGTACACCGACCCAGTGAGCCGCCGGCAACGAGGACATAGTACCAACTGTAAGAGAGGTGGTGGGACCCACTTCAAGTTCGTCAACAGGAAAGAACTGATGGGTCACCGGCTGTTTGCTTTGTTTTCTTGAATCATCATCGTCGGAGCCGTCGTCTCCCTCCATAACCACCACGGAGGAGCTGGAATTCGATGCGGATCCAACACCAACACCGACAGTTTTACCTTTGTTATTGTTTTGTTCATTCACCGAAGAAGAACAACCGTTGGATTCTTCTTGGTCTTTTCTTAGATCGGGTGAGCCGTTTAGATCCCACATTTTTCCGGTGAGAAAAACCCTACTGTAGTAAAACAACTGATCAAACTGAAAACGCTTCTCTCTCTCTGTATATATGTATATTTTTTTATGTATCTGTATCTACTACATAGGATGCATATAAGTGTGTTGTGATGGTTTGTTGATCTTTATCGGAGCAAGTCTAAAAAGAAGAGCTAGTGAGAATTGAAGGAGATTAATAGGGATAGGAAGAAAAAGAAACCTAGGATTCATAAAGAGAGAGAGGAGGAAGGTGGGCTATACATATATGTGTGTATCTATCTATGTAACTATAGATTGTGGCGGGGAGAGTTATACCTTTCTCTCACTAGATCTTGTCTAAAATTTTATAAGAAGAAAAAAAAAAATACACCTTCTCTCTCCATATATGCCACTGTGAGTATTCATACCTCGGTTTGAGGTTTTGTAATTTCGCTAAAAAAAACACATTTATATTTGACGAGGTATGACCTGGATCGATTAGCCCGATTCGGTCATCACCTATTATTTTATTATAAATAATCAATTATAACCACGTTTATTCTAGAATGTTTCATTCTGTATGGATAAACCAAGTAATCGAATCCCCAATATTTTGGAAAAATCATGCAAATCCCTAACTCATCGGATTATCTCCTAGTTTATGGGAAACCCTAATCGTAAACTATAAATAGACGTAAAAATCAAAGGTATGGACACTCTGCTCTTACATACTCTCTCTCACTCTTTCTCTCTACATACTTTCTTACTCCCAAATACCGAGACTTATTCTCACGCCGGAAGGTGGTTACAGGAATAACCTCATTCCTGTAACGAGTCCTAAGGTGTTCTGTTTTGCAGCCAGCTATTCGGATCGCCGAGAGTTGAAGTTCTAGTCGGAGCCCTACCGTTTAGGTCAGTGTTTCTTCATTGGCGCCATCCGTGGGACCAACAGTAGTACCAGTTAACTTAAACCCAATGGCAAGCGATCAGAACATGACAACAACACCAAGTCAGGTAATGACGACCAATCACCCGCCATCAACTACAATCTCTGCAGTTACTGCTACTCCGGCATCATCGGCAATAACCAGGTCTCTTGACCTGGAGTTCGAAGAAGAAGCCCCGTCTGGTTTTCAGGGAACCCCGGCCGTCTCCTATGGGTTGGTGTTTGAACACCTTTTATCTTACACTTCATGGCAACTGCGACAGGTGGCTTTAACTGCGACAACCTCTATTACTGCTGCTCAAGTATCGATTACAACTGCACAGACGTCACAGTACCAGACCAATGATCACGTCAGCGGCCCCAGGAAACATCACCCAGTAGATGAACATGGCCCAGTACTATCAGCCGCCTCTCACCTACCCTATGCCGCCATTATACTCTGCAGCACTTACAGCGGCATTATCCACGCCACCTCATCAGCTGGTGGTCATGCCAACTGGAGTTATGGATGCCCCGGTCACACCCGGGAACCAGCCTTATTTTCCAGGCTACTACTATTCACCCCTTACGGGTACATGCCACCATATTCTCCCCAGATGACAGCACAGGGTTATACCCAGCAGTCGCCATACGCGGCCTTCATGCCACCCTGGTGGTCATTCCTTACCCCACAACAGACGTATGGTCAGTCCCCGCCTATAGCGAAGCCAGTTTACAACAGAGGAAGCACTTCAAGGCCTCTCCTTACTCCTAATGAAGATCCAAGCACTCACCCAAACCCAACCACGTCCCAGGCTCCAGCCGCCCAGGGGAGAAATCTGGATGTGGCGTATCAACATGTACAACCCATTAACATAGAAGACGATGACCTTACCAGGCCCTACAAACCGGTGGACGCTACATTCAAGTCTAAATTCACGAAAAAAATCGCTGAAGCTCCAATTAAGGAGAAACCAAAGATGCCTCAAACGGTGGGTAAGTACGATGGGTTAAGTGACCCGGACGACCATCTGAATTTGTTCAAAAGTGCTGGGGATGTAGCATGCTGGTTAATGCCCCTCTGGTGTAAGATGTTCGTTCAAACGCTGGTAGGGGCAGCACGTGTTTGGTGGGATGGCTTACATGTGGGGGAAATTGATAGCTTCGAGGACCTTGTGTCCAAGTTTCAGTTACAGTTCAGTCAACAGAGACGCCATACGAAAGACAGAAACGAACTCCTTCACATCCGTCGGCGAGATAACGAGACGGTGGAGAGTTTCATAGTCAGATTCAATAAAAAAGCATGGCGATCCCAGTAATAACCAACGGCCTGGCTTGTGGCGCTTTCTTACAGTGGGTAAATGATGACGAGTTATTGAGAACGTTGTATGGAAGGGACGGTGTACCCTCAACAATAGATGAGATATTAAGAATTGCCAAAGTGTATGTAACACAAGAAAAAACGGTAGCAGCAAGTGACGCTGCCAACAGGAAAAAAAAAGCACACAAGAACCAAGAGCACACGGAACAACGGAACCCTAAAGGTAAAAGCAGAGTAGGTAAAAACGACCGGTCGGATTCACAGTACGACAGGTCCAGAAGCTCTTTTTCAAGAAACGAACCACCTTCAAGATCAAGGTCTGACTACCCCAATTTGAGCAAAACACCTGCAGAGATCCTGGCTTCAGAGAACTTAAAACTCAATCCTCCAAAGCCGCTGAAGGATTCACCCAATAGAGACACAATCAAGTGCTGTGAGTATCACAAGGGCAATGGCCATGACACTAATGACTGCTACCAACTAAAGAAGCAGATTGAATATTATCTGAAAACCAGATAGTTGGCTCACCTGGTCCGAGATATAAAGTAGGGCCCGCCCCCCAGCAAAGATGACACTGGAAAAGGAGTGGTCAAAAGGCAGCGGGAGCTAAACATGGTAAACGCCGATAAAGGGAAAGGGGTGAAACAAAGTTTCTCCACACTTGAGCCCTGGATGTTAGCAACTATGACGGTCGAACCATGTGTTGAGGATTTAACCATCACCACTGACCCACTCATCATATCAGTCGCCATGGGCGATTATAACATGAGAATAATACTGGTTGACACCGGAAGTTCAGAAGATATAATATATGAACACTGCTACAACAGGATGCAACCCAAAGACAAAAAGCTGCTTGAACCGGTGCACGCCCCTATAAAAGGATTCACTGGAGAGAAGGTCGACCCAATCAGCCAAATCACTTTTATGGTAACTTTTGGTCCAGCTCCTTGTGAAAGTACCATACTTCTTACCTTCCTTGTTGTTCATGCTGAATCATACCACAATGTCATAATTGGAAGATATAACTTGGGAAAACTAGACACTGTAGTATCCACAGCACGAGGGTTCATGAAATTCCCCACACCGAGAGGAATAGCTACGGTCCATCGAGACAAGGTGGGCGAGGTTTTAGACACCAAAAGATGTCGCCAGGGACCCACCGGAGCAATCGGTCCAGAAAGATGGGTTCTAAGCACACGCCATCCTGATCAGACAGTCACAATCGGAGATAGTCTATCTCCTGAAACCAAAAGCAGTTTGAAACAATTGCTGAAAAGAAACGCTGACATTTTTACTTTTGAGCATTCTGATATGACCGGGAAACCTCGGGATAAGGCGGAACGCAAGTAAGCTACCCTGTCGGGAATTAAACCGGTGGCCCAGGGAAAACGAAGCATGGCCCCTGATCGAAGAGAGGCTGTAATCAAAGAAGTACGAAAGCTGGTCGAGGCAGGAATCCTACGAGAAACAAAGTATCACACTTGGGTATCTAACCCTGTGATGGTCAAAAGGCCTGACGGCTAATGGTGCGATGTGCATAGACTTCAAAGATTTAAACAAGGATTGTCCAAAAGATGCCTATCCATTGTCTGAGATGGATTTCAAAGTCAACTCCTTGGTCCCTTTCCGGTACAAGTGTTTCCAAGATGCCTACAAGGGTTACCACTAGATCAAGATGTCAAGAGAGGAAGAAGAAAAAACAGTGTTTCACACCGATATAGGCATTTTCTATTACACCAAAATGCCTTTCGGTCTACGCAATGCCGGGGCCACCTACCAGCGACTCATGGACAAGGCTTTTGAAAAGTAGATTGGTCGAAATATGGATGTATACGTCGATGAATTGGTCATCAAGAGCATGGAAGAGAAAAAGATGTTGGAAGACATCGAAGAAAACTTCCGCAAATTAAGAGAATACAACATAAAGTTGAACCGCAAGAAGTGTTCATTCGGGGTGGAAGAGGGCAAGTTTCTGGGGGTGGTAGTTACCCGGGATGGTTTCAAAGCCAACCCAGAAAAAGTAATAGAAAAAACGCGAATGCCATCACCTAGGACCTTAAAAGAAGCACAAGCGATCAACGGACGGTTGGTTGATATTAACAGATTACTGCCAAGACACGTCGAAAGATCTTTACCATTCATAAAGACATTGAAAGACTGTCTTAATAAAAACAACTTCAAATGGACCAGTGAAGCAGAAGAAGCCTTGCAAGACATGAAGAGGTTCATCGAGAAGCTACCCACGTTAACAGCACAACACCCAATGGAACTCTTGAAAATGTATTTGGAAGCGGCTCATAACGCCGTGAGCGCAGTACTAATGGTCGAAAGAAACGGTAAACAAACGCCTATATACTACATCAGCCGGGTACTGGCGGGCCCTGAGACGTGGTATCCAACGCTGGAAAAACTGGTATTGGCTCTGGTTCACGCCACCAGGCGCCTCGGGAGATACTTCCAGGGTCACCGGGTACAAATCCTAACAAACTACCCCTTACAGCAAATCCTTAATAAACCGGAAATTTCAGGAAGATTAGCTAAATGGGCAATCGAGTTAGGGGCCTTGTACATCGAATATCTGAAATGAACAACAATCAAAGGGCAAGTGATCGCCGATTTCTTAGCAGAAATACCTGAGGGAGGAGTGATTTAAGATCCAGTAGTCAATGATATGTCAGAGTTAAGTTCATCCAGGCAAACTTGGAAAATGTACACAGACGGATCCTCAAGCGGAAAAGGTGCAGGCGCGGGCCTTATGCTAATAAGCCCACATGAAATTAAGTTAATGTATGCTTTGCGATTCGACTTCGAATGTTCCAATAACGAGTCAGAATACGAAGCACTACTGGCGGGCTTACGGATGGCTCAATCTATGGGGGCGACAAGGGTGGATGCATACGTTGACTCTCTGCTGGTCAACAATCAAGTAAACGAGACATAGAAGCCAAAGATGAAATGATGGCGAAATACCTGGCCAAAACCAAGGAACTTATCGCCTCGTTCGAAAGTGTCACGCTCAACCATGTTTACCGCGGAAGAAATCAGATAGCTGATGCCCTGAGCAAATTAGCCACATCCGGAATGGAAAAGAAAGTGAAGGTTGAAACGCTCCAGTCACCGTCAATAGAAGAGAGGTATCCGCGATCACAGCGGAGGAACCCTGTTGGTACACCCCCCCCCCCCATCTTGAAGTTTCTTACAAAAGGAGAACTGCCATCCGCCAGGGGCGACGCCAAGAAAATACAAACGAAGGCCTTACAATATGAGGTGCAAAATAGTGTCCTATACAAAAAATGGTACCTAGGACCGCTACTACGATGTGTGTCGCCATCAGAAGCCACATACTTAATCAAGGAGATACACGCCGATATATGTGGTATTCACGCCGGCCCTAGGGCAATCATCGCCAAAATTCACAGTGTCGGGTACTACTCTCCCGGGATGCATGAAGACGCGGTAGTGTGTAAGGACCTGCAAAAATGTCCCAAAATCGACCCGTAAGTAAAACCCGGACCCCTGAAACCCTAATGTGCATGAAAAACCAAGAAATTCAGATTTTCTGGTCGCTCGTGGGCCACGTAAGATTTAAGCTATGTTTACGCGGGCCGCGACAGCTTGAAGATCTCCGGATAAGTTTTAAGACACGTGTCATCCACGTGTCACAACCACGCCATGACTCAGCAACCCTCAAACCGTCCTATCATCTCTCGCGGGCCGCGTAAGAGCCTGTTAAGGCTTACGTGGGCCGCGTAAAACTCAAATTTTTGCTATAAATTGCCTGGGCATGGGGCTTTCATCTATGTTCGAAATTCTCAATCAAAAACGAAGTTACTGCTCAAAATTCGTATTTCCAAGTAGTCAAGACGCTGCTACGAATCCAGGGTATTAACTCGATCACTGCTACGTTTCAAACTGTTCAATTCTTTTCTTTCCTTCAGCTTTTATTAGAGTAAATAGTAGCTCGGGATTATACCTTCTAAACCGCGAAATTCTGCTCGTTATTAGGGTAATAACTATAATCACTAATACGATACTTTATCCGATCGATTGAAACTAATCCAACGGATGTTTAAGTGCTGCCTGTATATGGCTATACTTTGTCATTCATTGTGAGGATTTCGATCTCATGATTATCGTTAAAGTTGAATTGAGTTAATACACTAATACGAGTTCTTGTGTCTAGAAATTAGAACTCATAATCAGGAAGCTGTTAAACTAATATATCAAACTTAGCTATTAAGACAATTTAGCGGTTTAGAAAACTTAATAGCTACGGTAACTTAACAGGAAAGGAAACTTAGCAGTTAAGTAAGCTAAGTAAGTTAATTAATCAGCTAGTTACGTTATTTAATTAATCGGCTGAGTAAATTACTTGATTAGACCGTTAAAATTAATTAATCGGTTAAGTAAGATTAATTAATAAGTAAGCAAGATTAATTAAGCTAAGCCAGATTAATTAAGCTAAGCAAGATTAATTAAGTTAAATTAATTAAACACCTAGATAGATATACATGAAAATAAATATATATGAAATAAATAATATCAAAGGAAGGTGCTAGGAAGGTGTAAGAGGATATATATGTAGGTAGGAAGCTTCCTAGAAAATTTATAGGTAACTTCCTAGGAAAGCTATATGAAACTTCCTAGAAATTTCATATTCCCTACCTATAAATAGGAAACTTATGATTCATTTTTCTTTGCTCATTTCTTCTATTCTTCTCTCTATACGTTGGTGTTTTAACCATTAATCACCGATGCGATATTCTGTCCGATCGATTCAAGAACCAACTAATGAATGCCAAAGTACTGTACTTTGTGAATTTCGTTAAACGGGTGCCAAAGTGCTGTCTAAACAAGACTATACTTTGTGAATTTCGTTAAACGGATGCCAAAGTGCTGTCTAAACAAGACTATAATTTGTGAATTTCGTTAAGGTTCGAATCTCGTGACCATCGTTAGGTTTAATTAGGTTTAACACTAATACGTATTCCATTCTGTTAAACTAAATATTTAACTACTCGAAACTCTACCCCATACACTTACAATCAAAATGGATGCTTAATCATCAGAGGATTCAGAACTATAAAGTTGATGCTTAGAATCAAGATGCTTGTTTAATCAAGACTATATGCTAACAAGGTGAGTCATTCTCCTTTTTATCAAATTGTTTCCAAAACCCTATTTGTTTTCAAAGTTATAATTACAGGGATTAAGTTTTTGTAATCTTCAATTACTGCCGGTATGTGGGGTTTTGTATACATTACTCGCTTCCCGTCACCATTGGACAACGAGTTAGCCAATGGGTGATCTGACCATAGTCACAGATACAGTCGAGTGACAAATACCGATTTGGGGTAATTGGTTGATATAAACAATGTAATCACCCTTAATACTGTAAGTTATAACAAAGATGTAATTGCAGTGATTAAGTCTTTGCCAATCTTGAAGAAGCAAATGTAAAAACTCTTAATGCTGTGAATTATAACAAATGTGTTTTATACAAAAATGAATGAACTCACCAGTATTTCCTGCTGACCAAATCTTTTTAAAACGCGTTTCAGGTAATTACAGTAGATTGGAACAAGAGTGATGATACGGCACCGAAAGACTTAAAGAAGTGGCTTATTTTATCAATTAAATTAAGAAAATATTGTTTCATATATTCGGGTTTATCCCTTATTAAAACTACCTTTGTAAAACATGGGTTTTATCCCATATATTTAATAAATAAAAATCCGGTGTTTTCTAAACTCTGATATTTTTCCTAACTCACGGTCTTGATGAATATTTCCGCTGCAATGTTTTTAAAATAACCACCGGTACCACTTGACTGCTCGCGGCTCCCGTCCAGGGTGTGGTCGGGGGTCATGACAGAAGGTGGTATCAGAGCCACTGGTTTAAGCAATTGGGTGTTGTAATAATACCTAAGCTTAAACGAAAGAGTTAGGAAATTGTTATTAACTGGTAGTAACAAGGATAGTACTTAGACTTGAACTTAAGAAAGATGCCTTCGTATAAGCTTCGAGATAAGCTAATTACTTGCGTAAATAATACCTTATGGGCTTGATCCTCTCCTTTCGACTTAGGGCATCGGCGACCACATTCGCCTTCCATGGATGATACTTTATCTCGCAGTCGTAATCATTCAGCAACTCAACCCAACGTCTTTGCCTCATATTCAGCTCCTTCTGGTTGAATATGTGTTGTAGGCTCTTGTGATCTGTAAAAATTGTACACTTTGTACCATAAAGGTAGTGTCTCCAGATCTTTAATGCAAATACCACTGCGCCAAGTTCCAAATCATGTATGGTATAGTTCTTTTCGTGCACTTTCAATTGACGTGATGCGTAAGCAATAACCTTTTGGCATTGCATCAACACGCAACCCAATCCTTGACGCGAAGCGTCACAGTATACCACAAAATCATCTGTACCTTCCGGTAGTGCTAAGATTGGCGCATTGCAGAGCTTATCCTTCAATATCTGGAACGCTTCTTCCTGTTTGATTCCCCAATCAAACCTCTTATCTTTCTGCGTGAGGAGCGTCAATGGTTGAGCGATTTTTGAAAAATCCTCAATGAGTCTTCGATAATAGCCAGCCAAACCCAAGAATTGTCGAATCTCGGTTGGCGTCTTTGGCGTTTCCCAATTCTTAATCGCTTCGATCTTGGTGGGATCCACGTGGATTCCATCTCCATTTACCACGTGCCCAAGGAATTGTACTTCTCGTAGCCAAAACTCGCACTTAGAGAACTTAGCATACAACTGTTCTTTCTTCAGCAGCTCCAAAATAGCTCTTAGGTGTTGCTCATGCTCAGCCTTCGTCTTTGAATAAATCAAGATATCATCGATGAACACTATCACGAACTTATCCAAGTACGGCTTGCAAACTCTATTCATCAAATCCATGAACACTGCAGGTGCGTTTGTTAACCCAAACGGCATAACTAGGAACTCGTAGTGCCCATAACGAGTTCTGAAGGCTGTCTTTGGGATACTCTCCTCTTGTATCCTTAACTGATGGTATCCAGATCGAAGATCGATCTTTGAATAAAAGCTTGAGCCTTGCAGTTGGTCAAACAGATCATCAATCCTTGGCAGAGGGTATCTATTCTTGATCGTCAGCTTGTTCAACTCCCGGTAGTCAATACACATACGAAAACTACCGTCCTTCTTCTTGACAAACAAAACTGGAGCTCCCCAAGGCGAGAAGCTTGGTCGGATAAATCCCTTGTCTAACAACTCTTGAAGTTGTGTCGACAGTTCCTGCATCTCAGACGGAGCAAGTCTATAAGGTGCCTTAGCCACAGGCGCGGCGCCTGGAACTAAGTCAATGCGGAACTCTACTTGTCTCTGAGGTGGCAGTCCAGGTAAGTCCTCTGGGAAGACTTCTGGATATTCCCTCACGACAGGGATGTCTTCTATTCTCGGCTCAGCAGCCTTCTTATCCACAATGTGTGCCAGGAAGGCAACACATCCCTTCTGCAAACACTTTCGCGCTTTCAGGCAGCTGATAATTCTTAACGGCGTATCACGCTTCTCCCCGTGAACCACAATTGTTTCGCCATCTTCGGTTGGGATACGAACGACCTTTTCGTGACAAACTATTTCAGCCTTGTTGCCTGATAACCAATCCATTCCTACCACCACGTCGAAGCTTCCCAACTGGACTGGCAGTAGATCCAAAGCAAACTCACGCTCTCCCAATTCGATCACACAACCTCTGATAACTTCATTGGCTTCTACTATCTTTCCATTAGCCAATTCGATTGAGTACGGAATATCTAATTTACTAGCGGCTAAACCAAGCATATTCTTAAACTCTAACGACACGAAGCTATAATCGACGCCAGTATCAAATAAAACGGATGCATAGCGTTGGTTTACAGGGAACGTACCAGTGACAACATTGGGATCCTGGCGCGCCTCCCTCGCTTCAATATTAAACACTCTTCCACGGGCTTGGTTTAACTCTGGGCAGTTCCTCTTGTAATGCCCAAGATCACCACAGTTGAAGCATCTGGGTCTCTGCCCGTTTCCACCAGCTTGATTATTCATCTGGTTACGATTCACGGCACCCGCTTGATTAGCATTGTTGCCTCGATTCCCATTACCTCCATTGTTTCCTTGTGGGCGATTTCCATTCCCACCCCGGTTGTTATTTCTGTTTCCGAATCCTCCCTGGCCTCCCTGGCCAGCAGTGGCCCAACAAGTGTCCTTCAAGTGGCCCGGCTTTCCACATGCTTCGCATACTTTCACACTACAATGGCCAGAATGGTGGCGTTGGCAGGTATTACACTTGGGCTGGGTGCCCATATATCCTTTTCCTTTCTTTCCACTACCAGCTGTAACCTGAGCTGGCGTGCCTGATCCTCCTTTCTTAACCACCACACTGGCGCCCTGCTTGAAGTTCGAGAACTTCCGTTTGTTACCTCCTGATGACTCGACGTGAGTCTCTTTCTTCTTAGGCTCAGCATCATCGAACTTGTTCAGGCGAATAGCCTCCTCTGTGAGAGCCACGCTCAGATCAATTGCCTCAGTAATTGTCGCAGGCTTGGATGAGGTCACCATGCTTATGATTTGAGGAGCTAATCCCCAAATGAAACGTTCAATCCGCTTGAACTCCGGAGTGACCATGTAGGGTACCACATGCGATAAGTCATGGAACCTCTGAACGTATTCTGCGATCTTTGGACCTTGCATTTTCAAATGCCAGAACTCAGTTTCCAATCTTTGGATTTCCGCGCGAGAGCAGTACTTTTTGCGCATAAGTTCCTTCAGTTCGGTCCAGGTTAGCGCGTAGGCAGCAGCTTCACCAAGTGTCTGTACTTGCAAATTCCACCAAGAGAGGGCTCCATCCAAGAATAGCCCCGAGATATAGGTGACTTACTGATCTAGTGCGCATTTGCTCATGCGAAGAACATATTCAGTTTTCTCAGCCCAACGAACAAAGGCGACAGCACCTCCTGTGCCATCAAAGTTGACCGGTTTGCAGTCTAGAAACTGCTTGTAGGTGCACCCATGAGGTGGATTGTTGTTGCCATTGTTGTTTGAGCTCCTTCCGCTGGGTCCTCCTTGCGAGGCGGCGTATTGCGCGATGGTAGCAGCGATGACTTGTTGGAGTTCTGCCTCATTGGTAGGCATCGGCGTTTGACATCTCGGCGGCATCTTCTAAAAGATGGGTTTACGTCGGTCAGACCATAATAAAGATCCCATGTTATAATACGTACGCTTTATTATGATAGTAATAGTACATAACATCTCATGTTATAATCATATCAATCACACAACATCCCATGTTATAAAACATAAATAATCAATCAAAACATCACATATGATGAGAATACTGCGATTGCCATATATCGAGACCACATAGTAAGTGTACAGGTACATAATAGTGTCATACATCATCATCGACTAAGGGCTACATCACCCTAGTCCAAAAACTATATCAAATCAGTGTCAGTACATCAAATACATGTCAACAAAAGTCAGAATCATAATGTAGTCTCCAAAAATGCTGTGCAGTCAAAAGCAATCGCCGTCTTCTCACCAGCGTCTACCCATACGGTACTGAAGAGCTCTACACGGATGGCGGTGGAGGAGGGGGAAAGTGAGTGTAAAACAAGCGACGCAAATGGAGCCAGTCCTCCTCCATGGCTCTCTGGGTACGCAAGAAAGAAGCAACCTGCTGCTCTAGGGCAAAAAGGCGTGCAGCATAGTCTGGTGGTAAAGGTCGAGAGGGCTGCAAAGGAGAGTGGGTCTGACCCTGGCACTGACACGGCGGCGGCTGGGCTCTCTCAAGCTCCTGAATGCGCTGCGTGTGTGCCTCGTGCTGGGGGACAAAAGACATCAAAACATCCTCAATGGAATATCCCATATGGAAAGGATAGTAAGGTTCGGTCGGTGTCATGGCAGGTGGTGTTGACCAGAGAAACGGCTCACTGGTGGGATCAAAAGGTGCCACATGAAATGGAGAAACAGGGGGAAAAGTAGCAGACGGTGGTATAGCAGGGATAGATACCGGTACATGTCCAAAAGGGTGAGCCGAAGAACCCTCTCTAGGTCGCGCTGGAGGTGTAAACCGAGGAAATGAAAAGGAGGTATCAATGTGACGGGTATCAGTGATCTGAGGGGGAATAGGTGGGACCTCGTCATCAGCAGGAATCCACCCATGCTGGGCGTGCTCATCTCGTGGGTCCATCTGTGCCTCAAAAAGTGCACGATCAAACTGAACTGGCATAGGATCATGGTGAGGTGCAACAAGAGGGTCAACTGGTGCATCAGTAATAAGTGGGGGATCAACATGATCAGCAGCAATGACATGATCGCCCTCCAACAACGGAGCATCCACTGGGTGATCATCAATAGGTGGGTCAGCAATGACAGGCTCAATAATAGGTGCGTCAGCATGAACTGGGTCGTGCTCAAACGCATGGTCTAGAGCGGCTACCTGCTCAGGGGCCATGGCAGGCTCGGGGTCATCAAAGGCCATCCCAAAATCAAACGCGGGATCGATGGGATCAACTGGGTCTACTGGGTCGACTGGATCCTCCATAGGCTGATCCATGGGTATAAACTCTATATCCTGATCTGGGTCGAATCCTGGGGGAAAGACAGGATCGGAATCCTCCACATCATCGTGGTCGAAAGCAAAACTAGGAATAGGGGCAACAGAGGATGCCTGGTCAGGATCTGATCCATGTGAGAAGTGCTGCGCATTCTGGGTGTGTGAAGGTGCGGAGGCCACAGACTCGAAAGAGTCTGGGACCGGAGAGTGAGCGGGTGACTCCTCGGCGGGAGCATCTGCGATCATCAAGAGATCACCAGCAGCAAGAAGGGCCTCGCCCTGAACATCCTCCTCTAAGGGCTCATCATCATACAGATCGACGTCGCCATCATCGTCGGCGTCGAGAAGCAAATCGTAAGTAGGATAAACAGCTAAGGGTATGGGAGCAGGGATCTCCACTAACGGTAGGTCCCCGGCCAAAGGGCCATCAACGAGCTCATCAGCACCATCAGGTAAAGCAAAGGGCTGAAAGTCGTCCTCGTCCGTGCTAGTAACGTCGGATGTGTGGACCTCGTGCTCTGAAGACTCTAGGTCATCTGATACTATAGGTCTAGGTCCTAAGTTGTCTGAGTCACCTGTGCCAGAGGTGTCCATGGCGTCTGTAACATAAACACAATCATGCACAAACAGTCAATCATACAATCAATTAATCACATAGGTCACCAAGTAAGCATTCAAATAATTCTCCTAGTCCCACTAGCCTCCCAGTCTCCTAGACTGATACTCCTAGTCTCACTAGCCAAATTCTCCCAGCCTCTTAGACTGCTCTTCCTAGTCTCACTAGCCAAATTCTCCCAGCCTCTTAGACTGCTCTTCCTAGTCTCACTAGCCATCTTCCTCGATCTCTTAGATCGAGCCTCGGCCTCCAAGACCGAGCCTCAGCCTCCAAGACTGAGCCTATAAATAATAAATAAAATGTGCTCAACATTTGTTTGTAAAAACGTTTTGGATCTGGACTTAAGTGGTATGCAGTAAAAATGTTTTCGTGAGAGCCCTAGTGATCATAGTCTAGACTCGAGAAAGAATCCTAGTTCGCTATGATCAGAGCCCTGATACCAAGCTGTCACACCCTGGCTTTGCGGAAGCGTGGTTAATTTGGTGTGACTTCTTAATACCATAGCTTAACCATAACAAAGCTATATGAAATAAAACCATGCAAGATCATCCATTCGATTAAGTTTTAAAAACCAAATACAATAACATTGTCTTAACGGAAACACATCCTAACGACATAAACATTGCTCAACAAACACAACATAACATAAGCATAGTTTAAGTACTGTGACTTGTCCAGGAAAGAGTCACATTCCTTAAACCCGGATGACCTCGTAACTAGTGCAGCGGGAAAACGTATCATACCGCGCCAGATCCTTTAATTCCCTGAAATACATGTAAGTTGAAAAATCAATAATAATGTTGAGCGAGTTCATGTGTAAGTGAGTAAATAAACCTTTGTAAGTATGAAAATCTTGGTATGTAGCACATAAGGGAATTGAGATCACCAATGGTTTGCAAGGCCACTGATATGTGTGAAGTGCAAGTAGGGAGACTCAAACCTAGCAGATTTATGCGTCGGGCACAAAGTCACCCCGAGGTCCGTTTCTAGTTTGGCCTGGGGCTGGGCTCGCTACACCCAGATAGATCTACCGCTCCTGTCCCTCGGTCCTACCATGAGGACTAATGGCCTCATGTTGCTCCTACCCACTCACATGATCTAAGTAGTAAACCTCCTTACGCTAATCATACCATGTATAAAGTACTTGTAATCAAAGTAACATGTATTTCACCCCCGTAGTTTAGAAAACTGAAAACAGTTAAGAGAAAAGGGGGACATGAACTCACAGTGGTGCGTCTCTACCAAGTATACCTCCAAATCAAGCAGCTGTGTGACGACCTACACGTACTAACTCTATTAGACGGACGGCCGTGCCTTAGCTTTAAGGTTTAAGTTTTCGGGAAATAGTTAGACAACTATTTCGTGTTTACATTCTGTATACTTGGTAATCATTTTCCTTCCCAAGGATGGGGGATTTAATACATGTGTGTTCGTATAATTTTGAAATATATTATTAAGCCTCACTTAAAATATATTTTATTTCTAATCCCAAATATAAATATTCTTCTCAAAAATATTATATTTTCTATTACACATAATTTTCCCCAAAATAATACTTTAACAAAAATACGCGTTCATGAATATTTCCTTAAAATGTGTAAGTTACGTTTTAACGATCGAGTGGTAATAATAATTACCGGTGTAACTTATATATTTATCGTGAAAGCGCTCGTATTATTTTGGATTCGTTAACATTCGATAATATTATTTTTACCCTAAAAATAATATTTATGTATCTTCGCAAATAATGACAAGTAACGTTGTGAAAAAAAATATATTTACTAAATATATTTATCACGTTTAATTTTTGTGAAAATCCCACCTCCGATATTTTGTAAATAAAGTCGTGGCGAAACTTATATTTTGAAAACATGTCGAGAAGTATTTCTAACACTTATAGTGAAAATAATTCTAAGTGTTAGGTTTTTAGAAAAATTTCGCCAGAGTTTCCTCTGTAACTGGAGGTGGCCACGCTCTCAAGCGTATCATTTCCTTTTATAAATCAACCCAACAATTTCCTTATTTAACCAAAACAATGTTCAAGACAACAAACTAGTCAACAAATATATATAAGTCGCAAAAATCACATGAACTTGTGGTTTTCTAATATTATGAAGTAAATCCCATTACTTTTAGCGGATCTCTATATAAATCCATCCGATTTTGTAAAAACCTCGTTTTTAGAGAAATTCCGTTTTTACAACTTCTCGTCATCTTTTACAAAAATAGTTATTTTGTCGAAACTTTGTGCTACACAAGTGTTTACACACTTGTGTGTTCTAAAAATCATTTTTTTGTTAGTGTAAGATCCATCTTTAGAAAACATAATTTCTTTGATACTTGGTTCTTTGAAAATACCGCTTGTAGATCCGTAGATCTACTAGTTTTAAACACTATTTCACAAGCTAAATCGCTTTTACACAAGTTCATTATTCGTGTGTGGTAGAGTTTCATCCTTTGACCCTTGTTATTTCCAAAACAACCTTATGTCATGATCCAAGATCATGACCAATCCGGGTTAAACGATGATCCGAGCTACCACAACATAGATCGGGTCCAAATAACTACACAAATCAAATACTACAAGTTTTACACAACAAACAAGCTTTTAACCATCACTTTTAGTGTTTTTAGTAGACTTTCATGTTTCAACTTGCATGTTTACGAGTTTTAACCGTTACAAATCATTTTAACCACTTCAAAATAGTTCGAGAGGGTGATTATAGCAACTTACTACTTGCTCGAGGCTAGGGGAGAATCTAGACGCAAAATGAGAGGATAAAAGCAATAGAGTGAGGTCCTTCGCCTTCCGAATGCACCAAGCCTTCTTATCCGCGATCCTTAACGCTTGTATGGACTTGGAATGTGAAGATCAAAATCGAAATGTGGAGGAATGATATAGGGGGTGTTCGGCCAAAGCCTTTGAGAGAGAGAGAGGAAGTGTTTGGTGAATGCTAAGTGGTGAATGATCAAGTGTGTAATCTCTAGCTCTTATAGACAAACTTAAGTTCTTTACCCATTGGATTTCATGTCACTTTGATATTAAACAAATGTAATTAAATAATCAAGAAGGACAAAAGGATGTCCCCCCTCTTGGGGACGGTTTGTAAAGGGGGGGGGGGGTAGTTTGGTTCAAATCCAACTAAACATTAGTTAATAGTTAGGTTAATCTAGTTAAGTTTAGGGATTAACCCGGTTAGTAGTGTGTTGTGCTTTATTGCGGGTGTTAGGGTATTCAGGGACCCTAACTGGCTCAGAAAAAGATAAGTAATGTTATTAACATTATTTTCATGTTCCGGGTATAGTCCGGTTGTTCGGTTGGATAGTAATCCGTTAAAGCGTTAAACAAGCTTTAAAGTGTCGTTAATACCCTTTTTAGTGACACAACTTATTCCTCCAAAGTGTCGGGAATATTTTCCTCATGTCTTGGCACTTTATTTCTTAGCCAAATGCTGAATTTTAATTAAAGTGCTGAATTTTGTACTTAGAGCACGTTTTAGGCACATCCAGTCATTGTAACTTATTCCTAGAGACGCAGTTCTACAACCCTTGTATCCCTACACTCACCACTAGTGTAGTAAAATATTTCTGGCTCATACAGGCCTTAGAGGCAGTGTCTGCCCGATGCTGGCTTTATCAGCATGTTCAATAGGTTATCCGTTTATAGTGCTACTGTGCTTTTTGTGCATCATGTTTGTCACTAAGGTTCAGCATGTAAATAATGTAGTGACGGTAAGTAAAGTATGATGCAGGTATATGCATGTATCAGAAATCAAGTAGCAGTTCATCAGTAATTTCAAACAAGCACAGTAATTAAGCAGTAATTAATTATTAATTAAGTCGTACGGATACCTGGTTTAGTGAGGGTTGTCACACTTCTAAGCTATGATTAGGATGTGTGTTAATGCAACGCAAAAAGGTAATTGCATATGCATCAAGACAATTGAAGAAGCACGAAGAGAATTATACAACTC
The DNA here is from genome assembly GCA_030545235.1 of Helianthus tuberosus. NCBI lineage: Eukaryota > Viridiplantae > Streptophyta > Magnoliopsida > Asterales > Asteraceae > Helianthus > Helianthus tuberosus. The sequence continues at coordinate 173,319,533 of CM060401.1, forward strand.
ACGACTTAGAATTAGGAGCAATAATTTTTGCCCTTAAGATTTGGAGACACTATCTGTATGGAAGTAAGTTTACAATTTATACGGATCATAAGAGTTTAAGATATATATTTGGGCAAAAAGAATTGAACATGAGGCAAAGAAGATGGATGGAAATTCTAAGTGACTACGTCTGTGATATTCAATATCACGAAGGAAAGGCAAATGTAGTTGCAGATGCCCTAAGTCGTAAGTATCATGAAAAGCAAAAGCGAGTTCGTGCTCTTAGATTAAATCTACAGTTAGATTTAATGGAACAACTGAAAAACATTCAAGAAACAGCAATCAAGGATGATGCTGAAGGAATGAAAGGAATGATAAAAGAATTAAACCAAGGAACTGATGGACTTTTGAGATTCCACAAGAAAAGAATTTGGGTACCTAAGCAAGGTGGCTTAAGAAATAAAATTTTAGAGGAGGCCCATAAATCTAGGTATACCATGCATCCTGGAAATAATAAAATGTACCAAGACTTAAGAAATAACTTCTGGTGGATAGGAATGAAAAAGGATATAGCTAGATATGTATCTAAGTGTCTAACTTGTTCACAAGTTAAGGCAGAACACCAGAAACCTTCAGGATTACTCCAACAATTAGAAATGCCTGTATGGAAATGGGAGCTCATAACAATGGACTTTGTTACCAAGTTACCCAAAACCAGAAAAGGTAATGACGCAATTTGGGTAATTCTGGATCGATTAACCAAATCAGCTCATTTCCTACCCATGAAGGAAACCTTTAGCATGGAAAGATTAGCCAAGTTATACGTAGACGAGGTAGTTTCCTTACATGGAGTCCCACTCTCTATGGTATCGGATATGGATAGTCGTTTCACTTCACATTTTTGGACCAGTTTCCAAGAAGCAATGGGAACCCGACTAAATTTAAGTACTGCATATCATCCCCAAACAGACGGACAAAGTGAAAGGACGATCCAAACCCTGGAAGACATGCTCAGGGCATGTGTGATAGATTTTGGAGGAAACTGGGACAACCATTTACCTTTAATTGAATTCTCCTATAACAATAGTTACCATTCAAGCATTGAAGCTGCCTCGTTCGAAGCACTGTATGGACGAAAGTGTAGAACTCCAGTTTGCTGGGCAGAAATAGGAAAAATCCAGTTATCAGGTCCTGAAATTGTACAAGAAACCACCGACAAGATCACTCACATCAAGGAAAGACTGAAAACGGCTCGAGACCATCGACGCAAGCCACTAGAATTTCAAGTTGGAGACAGGGTACTTTTGAAAGTTTCTCCTTGGAAAGGAGTAGTTCGGTTCGGTAAGAAAGGAAAGCTAAGTCCAAGGTATGTAGGACCATTCCCAGTAATCCAGCGAATAGGACCGGTCGCCTATCGCTTGCAACTACCAGAAGAGTTAGCCGGGGTACATGACGTATTTCATGTATCCAACCTCAAGAAATGTTTATCTGAGGAATCCCTGGTAGTACCTCTTCAAGACATAGAGGTAAATGAAAAGTTAAAGTTCGTAGAGAAACCGCTTCAGATAGAAGACAGAAAGATTAAATTCCTTAAACACAAAAGATTGGTACTTGTCAAAGTCAAGTGGGATTCGAAAAGAGGACCCGAGTATACCTGGGAGCTGGAATCGGAAATGAAGCGAAAGCATCCTCACTTATTTCTATAAATCTCGAGGACGAGATTTTAAATAAGGTGGGGAGGATGTAAGGACCTGCAAAAATGTCCCTAAACGACCCGTAAGTGAAAAACCGGACCCCTGAAACCCTAATGCTCATGAAAAACCAAGAAAAACAAGAATTTGGATTTCAGGCAGGCCGCGTAAGATTTATGACTAGGCTTACGCGGGCCGCGACATATCCATAAACAACCGGGACACGTTCCAGGCCATGTGCCAGCCACGTGGCGAACCTACTGATGACACGCTAGCCCTACACGTAGACTAGGGGCCCTCGCGGGCCGCGTAAGACCTTGTTAAGGTTTACGCGGGCCGTGTAAAACTTGAAATGTTGCTATAAGTAACCTGTGCATGGGACTTGCTTCTGTGTTTGAAATCTTAGTCTCAAAATGTCCATATTCTGCTGAAAACGAGTTTTACGGTGTCAAGACACTGCTACGAATACAGGGTATTAACTCGATCACTGCTACGATACAATGTCCGATCGATTGAAACCGATCCGATGGATGTTTAAGTGCTGCCCAAATCAGGGCTATACTTTGTCATTCGTCGTGAGTGTTTTGATTTCGTGAAGTTTATCGTAAATGTTGTATTAAGTTTCTGACCTAGTTTCGTATGCATTGTCATTTAAACTAGGTTACAAGGCTAAACCAGTAGGCTAAACTCTGCCCAATTAAACCTGCAATGTGAGTCATTCTCTTTTTATCAACAATGTTTTACAATACTTAAATTTTTTTCAAAAGTTATAATTACAGGGATTAAGTCTTGGTTATCTTGAATCACTGGCAAGTGGGGTATTGTGCACATTACTAATTTCTCACGGTTAGGTTAACAAACCTAACAGTGATAATCATCCCTATTTGGGTGAAAGGACCCAATAGTGGTATGACCATCGTCACCAGGGTGTGACACGACGCCATATAAAAATAAGATAGTAGCCATTGTAATCGCTCTTATGCTGTAATCTATAACTAAGGTGTCATTTTATGTAACCTGAATGTCTCGCCAGTATTTCCTCGCTGATAAAATATTTTTAAACATGTTTCAGGTGATTTACTGTGAATCAAGGAAAAAGTGATACGGATCACTAACAAGCTTGAAGTGGTGGCTCAATAAAATAAATAAGTGTGTTTTGTAAAACAAGGGATTTCCTCGTGAAATTTCCTTTACTGTAAATTATGGGGTTTGTCCCAAATTGTGAAATAAAATAATTGGGCATTTTCAAGTTTTAAAAGATCCTGTTAACCTTCCGTTGTCGCATCAACTAATAAATACCACGGGTTTCTGTCCCGCGGCTCCTAGACCGGGTAACACCGGGACGGGGGCCGTGACACCCCTCCTCCTGGAATTCAGGGGTAACCCTATTCGTTTGATGGCAGCTGACATAAACTTCATAAATGCCATCATGCTGGCCTGATTTATAAGCAGCGATGGACAAACGATCCTGCAGGGCAACAAAGGGCTCAAACTGGTGTAAGTATTCAAACGCACCAACTGTCACACCCTGACTTTTGCGGAAGCGTATGATGTGTGACTAGTTTAATATCATTGCATTCAATCATAATAAACAACTACATGATCAAAACGATGTTCATCCTTTCATAAAATTTTAAAGTGTTACAAACACCGATTACTTAAGTTTTAAAACACAACCTTCGACTAAGTCACAAACCAACAAAAGTGGATGACATCTAAACTTGAAATTTACTTCTAGGAACAACACCAGCGCCCAAGATCCAACCTGTTACCTGAAATACATGTAATTTTGGAAGACATCAACAAAAGTTGAGCGAGTTCATGCGTTTTGTGAGAGAACTGGCAAACTTGTAAACCTTTGAGAGTCTCCTTTGAAAACATGTATGAAAAGCATTTATGAACATATCAAATAAATGTTTTTCAAGGACATTATGGCATGTGAGGACATAGGGAGCACTCGAAATGAGTAGGCTTATACCCTTGTCGATTTCCCTCGACTATGTCGAATTCCCCTTCGACTATGTCAATTCACCTTGACTATTGTCGATTCACCTCGACTAATGTCGATTCGCCTCGACTGGGACACCGAAGCACTCAAGTGGTCACAGGTACCATGAGTGGGGCTTGGCCGTACCCGCTAGATCTAACCTTCGTCCCTAATTAAGAGTTAAAGGCATTTCAAATTTAGTCTATGCTCACATGATCTAACAGTTCATTATATAGTCAATTCATACCGTTTAAACATTCGTAACATGTATTCCACCCCCGAGAGTTATAAAACCAAAAACAGTTAAGAGAAAATGGGGACATGAACTCATTGTTTTGCGTCTTCAGTACTCGTAACTCAAATCTCGTCAGCAAACACGACTACCTACAATGTACTAGGGTCTATTAGACGAACGGGCCGTGCCTTGCCTTAGTATTTACGTTTTTGAGTTACGTTTCTCTTAATATATCCCAAGTTATAATTTCTTGTTAAGATAATGATTATTTTAACTTTAAATTATATTTAATTATGGAATAATAGTTTAAACAGTATTTTTGTAATAATACTTCTCAAGTATTTATTTCGGTACTTCCTTCCCAATGATGGGGGTATCTCATACATGTATATTTGCATTCTTGTATTTGTAGTCCCAAAATAATATATTTCCAAGTCTAACTTAGAATATATATATATATATATATATATATATATATATATATATATATATATTTATTTTGTCCCAAAAATAATATATTTCAAGAAAATATATATTTTTCGCAAAAATCATATATCTTCTAAATATACTAAGAAAATATATTTTTACTTCCAAAATAATATATTCTCTCTTTGTTGAAAATATGATATACTTTGTAATAATAATAAAAATCATATTTTCATTTCTTTTGTATCCAAAATAGTATTTACCAAAAATATGTTCATAAATGTATTTTCCAGAATACTTTTAAGTTACGTTTTTCGTTCGGTTTCACAATATTATGAGTGTAATTTATATATGTATTCCTTGTGATTTCTGATATTATTTTGGATTGTAATTTCTTGGTATTTTGTCAAGTTATATTATTTTAACCCTAAAATAATATAACCACTACACAAAATATACAAATAATCACACACAATGTGTCTTTAATGTAAATATATATTCTAAATACATATTTATCCATTTTTATTTATAAAAACCGACCTCCAATACTTGTATTTTTGTAACAAAACCTATGGCAAAGTTTATATTGAAAACCATAGTTAAAACACACTTGTAAATATTGATTTGAAAATATTTTTCTAGGTGTTTATATTTTTAGAAAATTTTGCCATAGTTTCCCCTAAAAATGGAGGTGTCCATGCTATCAAAACATATCATTTTCTTTTTAAAATCATCACAAACAATCAACAATCAACCTACACTTACCAAGTGCTAAAGCAATGCTATTTACATAATATTCATGGACTTGAACCTTCATAAATACTTGTAGTAACTTGGTAGTGTGTTTAGTAGGTTTAGTTACCCCTTTAAAGTGTGTTTACTTCTTTAAAAATCTCATTCTTGAAAGATTTAGGTGTTTACAACTTACTAGATGATTTTTCCAAAAATCATTCTTTTGAATTTTTCTTGTAAACAATGTATTCTTGTGCTTGTATAACCACTAGAAACATGGTCATTTTCTTTAAAAACAATGTTTATGTAAATCTCGGGATTTAACTTAGTTTCTTGAGAAAAACTAGTTTTGAAATCATCCAAGTTTATGACTAGTAACATATTACATACTTCATCATTCACAAAATCATTTTTATTTTTCAAGTCCATGAAAACATAAAGCATGATGATCTTGGTTTTTCACAAGATCACCACCTTAACTTACTAGATCATGTGTTTAATCACAATCTAGTAGGTTTCTTATGATGTCTAACATCACTAACACAATTCATCAATCATCAAGAAGCAATCAACACAAATCAACATGTATTCATATGGTTATAAGCTTATGTTAAAGATTCATGATTATGTTCTTTAGTGTTCATCAAGATTAACAACATTTTTCATCTTTTAACCATCAAAATATGAAGTAACAAGAGATCATAAGGGTCTTACTACTAGCTCTATGGCTAGGGATGAACACAAGATGATGGAAGTGATAAATGTGTTGGATAAAAGCAATTGGGAGAGGTCCTTCAACATCTACAAGCTCCACACTTCCTTAAACACCTTCTTACACCTTAGGATGATCTTGGAAATGGATGGAATTAGTTGAAGATGGTGGTGGTGGTGGTGTGGTGGGCTATGTTCGGCCGAGAACCAAGGGAGAGGGAGGAGGTGAGGAAGATGGTGGGTGAAAGTGTGTGAGAGATGAGAGGATTAGACTTCTTATAATTCAAGTTAATGCATTATCCATTGGGTATTATGTCTACTAAGTACATAACATGATCTTAAGCAATCTAAGGAAGATCAAGAAGGATCTTGTAAGATCTTGGAGGTGGGGGCCACATGGTGACCGTCCACTACCATGGGGGGGGGGTGTCTAGTTGGTTTCCAATGGTAAGTTAAGCATAATGGTTGAAATCTAAATGATTTAGTTAGTGTTTATGCATATTATGTGGTATATAGTGTGTTAGGGTGTTCGGGGATCATAACTAGCTCAGAAACATTAAAACAATGCTTCTAGTTCAATTTTGGTGTTTCGGGTAGTGCCCGGTTGTTCGGTTAGATTCCGGTTCGTTAAAGTGCCAAACTATTCCGTTTAGTGATCTTTATGTACCCATTTGTGACGCTTTTAATTCTCGACACTTAGGAAAGCATTCAGGACCATTTAGTCATATTTTTACATGTAATTAGCTTGTTAAAATGCTGAATTTTGCTGAAATATGCTGAATTCAGCACTTTAAGTGGGTTTTAGGCACTTTCCGGCACTTAAACTATCACCTAGTGAAGCAGTTTTGTGATCCTCACTTTCCTACACACTATACTAGTGTAGTACGTAGTCTCTGGCTCATACTGGGCCTCAAAACACTGTCTGTCTATGTACTGAATTCCCGTCAGTGCTTTTAGTTTGTCTGATAATGGTGCCAATTCTGTTCTGTGCATTATTAGAACTATATCGTGTTGCATGTAATAATGATAAAAGTCTTGCAACATGAAATGCCATTGTATGTATATAACAGTAATCAGAATTTCATTTGTCTTGTAAACTATACCATGCACAGTTCTTAAACACAGATTACTGTCTAATTATTGTACGGAATGTACGGAAAAGTGACAGTTTGCAGAAGTTGATTCTTTTCGGAGACAAGGGCGTCACAGATTTGTTAAAGCTCTCTAAGTTTCTCTTCACGCTCCTCGAGCTCCACCTGTTTGGCCTGGGCCTTAGCCTCATACGCCTCCAGCTCGAAGGTCAAACCCAGTTTATCTCTCCTGCACCTGATATACAAAATCGGTGTCAATACGGTATCTTTCCGCCTCAGCAGATAACTTAGATCTAACCTTTCGGTATTCATTCACAGCTTTATATTTTAATTCCTCTTGAAAGGCTTTAGCACGAGAAATTATACGCTCTTTTTTCGCAACATCGTGGGCCCAGGCTATCATCTCTTCAGCAAGGTTGCCAGTCACACGTTTCAAATCATCTTCAACTTTATTCTTCTCTAACAAGAACCGGCTCTCCCTGACACCGGCAGCGTGGAGTTGACTTTCTAAACGGCTCTTTTCATCCACCAGCTCTTAGATGGTCATCCGAGCTTGGCGTAGTTCACTATTGTCATGCATCAGCCGACGCCTGATCTCAGCCAGCCTCCTGGGGCCACTAACAGCATCCACCATGCTTGTGTTCATTAGATGCTCAATGTCCAACCCCTCAACATAAGCAGACTCAGCAGGCGGATATGCCCGCTCAACCTAGTGATGCACAACTCGGGGGAAAAAAGCCTAGATGATTTCGCAATTTCCACTTAGGCTGATAACATTTATCCTGGCCAGTCGAATCCCAGCACACAGTGGGGAGATAAAGATCGTTGAACAAACATACCCCATCATCAGCAGAATTACCACTGGATCCCCTAGTATCACTAACGGTCGTTTCTTTGGCACTCATTGACTTACCCCCAGCGAAAGTGGCAGGCATCTCGCTCCCAGACACGGGGAAATCACCCATTTCATCGACGCGGGGATGGAGCTTGAAAACAATGGTGTCGAAACAGGATTGGTGGTGATCACAACAGATGCAGTGAACAGGGGTGGCGGCATAAAAGAGCTAACAGGAAGCACACTCGACTGGGATATAAGCTCAGCAGGGGACACACTCTGACCGCCGATGGTGGAAGTACTGATTTCACCAGAAGTCAAAGGCATTGAGGATCCACCTTCAACTTGGGCTCCAGCGAGAGTATCTGTATTAAAGCAAACATTTATAAAACAAATGAAAGAACAGAATCCTACATAGACAAACACAATCACATACCAGCGTGTAATAGTTGGGCGGTCTTGGTTGCTTGAAAAGTTGATAAGGACGGCATAGTCCTACGCCTCTTAGGCGCAGGGCGGGGTCTGACAATAGAAGGGGCGGAAGTCACAACTACACCCTCCGGGGCCGTAGATACATCAGTCGCCACAGGCGAGGAGGTCGCCTCAATGGTAGCACTTTTCTTCCCGGTTATCCTTATACGTGATGCTTTCTTCGTCCCTCCAAGGGATGCTTCACTCCCACTGCTGGGGGGAGGATTAACAACTTGAGCAGATGAATCCGCTATGATGGCGGGAAGGAGGAAGTGATCAATATGAATTTTCAGCACACTTGCCTCCTGCTCCCCAACCACGCGATCTGCGGATCGCATAGCAGCATTCCGGGGTGGATCCACAAAGTCAAACAAAGACCACTCACCTGTTTTCACCCAAACAATCAATAATCTGATTAAACATCACTTATATGCAAACAACAAAATGGGTACTTACCATTATCAAACCTCTGAAAGGATGGGTAGACTCGGCTATCACGCCACAGCAAACTCATTCCAACTAGAACAAGTGCATCCTCAGGAAGCACCTGACACTCAGAGGGGCACTGGCTCAGCCTCTTGAACAAGGCATTCTCTATGTATGCATCAGCAGGTGGACCGTCATACTTAAACTTCTATTTAGGGCCCATCTCTCTCCAGTGCATCTCCCCGGGGATGACGCCAGCATCTACGTAGAAGAATTTCTTTTTCCAATCTTTATCCCTGTAGCTTGCAGGGACGCTTCTCAAGCAAGAAACACCGATGTCCCGTCGATCGAAGGTGAAAACGGAGATTTCCAAACAAGAACGAAAAAAGCCCTAAAACCCAAAATTACAGGGATATGACCCAACCCTAAGCAGGCAAACTCGAAGTGACGGAGTTTTGCCAATCCAAGGGGATGCACCTGGGAGATATGAATCTGATACTCGTCAAGAACAAACTTACAGAACTTGGTAATCGGAAGCCGAAAATTGCAAAATTTGAAAAAATCACTAAACAGAGTGATTTTCCCCTACTTCAAAGGAAACGCCGTGTCGTTGGATAATGGCAACACCGGATGCCACTCTGGCTTGGTATCATACTCTTGAAGGAGGTTATTGAACGATATCGTTCCCCACTTACAGTAAAGAACGTCGAAACTTGTTTGTGCCGAGAAAGATTCACCGATTTTTGAAGACATTGTACACAATCAAGAACTTGTCGGCGAGGAAAGAAACAAATGAAATGATACGAACCCCTAATGGGATGACTATTTACGGAAAAGGTAAACAACCTTTCAAATTCAAAAGGAAACGCAAACGAGATGGCGACGCGTGGCCATCCGGGGCATGTACAACTGTCATCCTAATGATGACCCAACTGACACACATTTTCACATCATCGCCATAATTCAAAAAAGTGTTGTACTTTCACTTGAGAAATATGTGCCCAGGGTCTATTTTTGTCACGGCCCTTGACCCGGTTTGACCCGTTTCAGGATCCGCGGGACAGAAATACTGCGGTATTTAATTGATTAAGTTTAACAGCGGAAGTTTATTTAACAGGATCGTTTAAAGCTAAAATTTTTCCTCCATTATTTTATTTCATAATTCGGGATAAAACCCTGATAATTTACAAAAGTATGATTTTATAAAATCTTTATGTTACAAACTTATTTCCTTAATTTTATAATGAGCCACTATCTTAAGCTTGAAATGCTCCTCAGCACTTTTTTCCTGAATTACAGCAGATCACCTGAAACATGTTTGAAAAAGGTTTTGTCAGCGGGAAATACTGAGTGAATCATTCATTTTTACTAAAATGACTCGTTTGTTATAATTTTCAGTATTAAGAGAGATTACAATGTTTCTGATATCAAACCAACTACCCACAGTATTTGTCACTCGAATCTTTACGGTGACTGTGGTCATATCACCATTGGCTGCCCCAATGAATGACGAATATCACTAAATTTAGGTTCGCCCACCTAAAGTGATAAAAATGTAATACTGTGCACAATACCCCACATACCGGCTGTAATTTGGTGATTACATAAACTTAATCACTGTAATTATAACTTTAAAAATAAACATGTTTTTGTAAATAGATTTGATAAAAAGAGAGAATGACTCACATTGCTGGTTTAATACGGACAGAGTCTAATCTATGAATTAGCCTTGTTAACCTAATTTAAATAACAATGCACACAAAACTGGGTTAGTAATCAATCCAGCAATTACGATAATTCACGAGATCAAATTCTCACAATGAATGACAAAATGCAATACTTCATCCATCGAATTAACGATGATCCGTTGAATTAACAACGAATGACAAAGTATAATACTTTACCCATCGAATTAACGATGATCCGTCAAATTAATGACGAACGATAAAGTATAACCCTAATGTGGGCGGCACTTAAACATTCATTGGATATATTGATCGTCGGATAAATGAATCGTAGCAGCGATTGTGTTAATACCCTGTTTTGCGGCAGCACCTCGTGATCAGTGTGTGTATTTTGTAGTATTTCTAATATAACTCGAAGCACAAATTGAATTTCTACGTCGAACTAACGCCGAATTTCAATTCCCAGACTGTTCTATTTATACTTGAAAAACCGTCCCCCTCGCGTGGCGCGAGGGGGTGTCGCATGGCGCGAGAGGCGCCCCCCTACCATAGGGTAGCCTCGTGTAATAGTAGCTTTGCTGAGTTGGTTGCGTGTGATTTTCAATTTTTGACAGCAAACTGTTTAGATATTACCGAATGGGGTTTACCCCCCCTGAGTTTTAGGGGTCCTGATCCTGATTCCGATTGTTCTGAAAATTTTAGGGTTTGTTCAGAATCAGTTGGGTTTCTCAATTAAGGTTTCCTTTTGGACTAATTAATATAATAATTATGACTTTTGATGAGAGTTGTTACAATTTTGACCTTTTCTCCTTCTAAGTCCGACCTCATGAATTTCATAACTTCAGACTGGGGGGACATGACGAGGTATGACCCGGACTGGCTAGCCCGACCCGGTCATCACCTATTATTTTATTATAAATACTCAATTATAACCACGTTTATTCTAGAATGTTCCATTCTGCATGGATAAACCAAGTAACCGAATCCCTAATATTTTGGGAAGATCATGCAAATCCCTAACTCATCGGATCATCTCCTAGTTTATGGGAAACCCTAATCGTAAACTATAAATAGATGTAAACATCAAAGGTATGGACATTCTGCTCTTACATACTCTCTCTCTACATACTTTCTTACTCCCAAATACCGAGACTTATTCTCACGCGGGAGGGTGGTTACAGGAATAACCCCATTCCTGTAACGAGTACTAACGGTGTTCTGTTTTGCAGCCAGCTGTTTGAATCGTCGAGAGTTGAAGTTCTAGTCGGAGCCCTACCGTTTAGGTCAGTGTTTCTTCAATATCTAAACTAAACTTTGTTTGTCTTTTAAAAACTCTCATGCCATGTTCATTGTATATATCTTTGTTCAAATAAATGATATTTCTTTTCTCTTTTCTTCAGACTCAAAAGCGTAAAAAGTGATTCCCGGTAATATAGTGAGTCACTATTAATTGGTTATAAAGAATCAAATGAAATGCAAAATTGGTTTAAATCTTAAAGTTGTTTTTAAATCATACAAATCATATGGCGTGATATAGGAATTCTCTTAAATCTTAGGTTGTTAGAGCCTGATCGGTTAGTATATTTGTGAGTGAGTTACTTAGATCATTTATATTTGAGTTAACTGTCGTTTTCGTCTATGTGCTTTCTTCAATTATGTCAGTCCAGACCAATTTCAATTTTGTACCATTACGGTCCCTGATATTTTTTAAACATGTTAATTCCGTCCAAAAAAGTAAGGTTGAATTGAATAATTGGACAAACCACAAGGACGAAAATGACAATTAACTCATTTTTTTGGACGGAACTGGCGTGTTACAAGAATATCGGGGACATAAATGGTACAAATTTAAAATTTGGTCTAAATTGGCATAATTAAACAAACTTCAGGGACGAAAATGACAGTTAACTCTTTATATTGTATTTTTTATTTGTATTCATATAATTACATTAAACATGATCACTACTTTTACTATATTTTTTCAATTAAATAATATTTTTTTATAAATTTTTCTCTCATCCACTCACAACCATCATTAAAAATATTAAAAAAATTATGAGGGATAAATAGTGTTTAGAGTAAACTGCAATTTTACCCCCTGAGGTTAGGGGTCATTGGCATGTCTACCCCCCTAAGGAAATAATTGCAATTTTACCCCCCACTGTTTGCTGTTATGTCGCAACCTTACCCCCTGTTAACAGATTCTATCAAGTCAACGTTTGTTTTGACTGTTATAATGTGTGAAAAGTCGTTTTTGCCCCTGTTTTATTAAAATTATATAAAAAATCAAGAATCAAGTTCATCATCATCATCAGTTCATTCTTCATCATCATCAGTTCATTCTTCATCATCATCATCATCAGTTCATTCTGGGTGTTGGAAGCTAGATCCACAAATCACCTACAAACAATTACTCTCATAATTCATTCAACATCAAATTTACATAAATCATCAAACCCTAAGTGCTCTAACAACAACAACAAATCCAGATCCACAACACAAATCACAAAATCAACGAAACAAGTTCATCATCATCAGCAGCAGTTCATTCTTCATCATCATTATCATCATCAGCAGTTCATTCTGGGTGTTGGAAGCTAGATCCACAAATCACCTACAAACGATTACTCTCATAATTCATTCAACATCAAATTTACACAAATCATCAAACCCTAAGTGCCCTAACAACAACAACAAATCCAGATCCACAACACAAATCACAAAATCGACGAAACAAGTTCATCATTTCCTTCTTCCTGATCCAACAACAAAACATTTTTTAATCAAATAACTTGTTAATATAAATATAAACTAATTTTGTTTAATTATTGTTACCTTAACAACAACTGATGCAATTTCTTTAGCTTTTCCTTTAGAAGCTGCCCCTTTTCTCTTTCTTGAACCCGAATCATTCGGATTCTTCAACCCTGTTTCCATCTGCTCCGAAACAGAGGATTCTTCATTCGAATCGGGTTTTTTTTTTGCACAAGCAAACGTCACTGATAGACTTGAACAGAAAGTATTGCGTTGACATATGAAGGAAGAACATGTAGAAAGTGTGCAGTAAGTTGATGAATGAATCGCATATAGATCTAGAAAGTGGAGTAATTGAATAGAGAAATGGTGTTTGTTTGAATCAATCAAAGTGTAGAAACATATATACCTTGATTGATGTGTGGTGATTGAGGCCCAAATTGATAGTAGTTTGGGGTGATGAATAAAACCTAAAAATTATTGGATGAAGATGAAGGAGTATGTATATGTATTGTATATCACTGATGGTGGAAGAAGCCGTGGTGGACTAGTTTGTTCTTTGTTGTATCTAGTCGATTTTGCTTGTGCAAAAAATACATGTTTACTTTGATATTGATTAAGCAATCATCGCTGGATATTGTTATTGGATCGTTTTTGTTTCCATCTGCTCCGAAGGGGGTAAAATTCCAGATGATGAGGTTCTTGTGGATCTTCAGATCTGTTACTGTGAAGATGATGAGGTTCAGATCTGTTCGCCGACGGAGGTTCTTGTGGATCTTCAGATCTGTTGGGCTTATTTTGAAGAAGAAGATGATGACTTAACAACCCTTGTGGATCTCCAGCAGTATTTGAAGAAGATGATAAATAATAATAATAATAATAATAATAATAATAATAATAATAATAATAATAATAAATATAGGGTAAGATTACCAAAATACCCTTACCTATAAGGGTCAAACTACCGTTGACTGACGCCGAGGGGTAAGGTTGCGACATAACAGCAAACAGTGGGGGGTAAAATTGCAATTATTTCCTTAGGGGGGTAGACATGCCAATGACCCCTAACCTCAGAGGGTAAAATTGCAGTTTACTCTAGTGTTTATCATATATTTACAGATAAATATTAACATTTCCATATATTTTCTCTTTTTTCCACTCATAACCATTCATTATAATATAACTAACATACTCACATAAATATAAGAGATTCATTGTGAATGCTCTTATATTGTAACAAATGGTTATGAGTGGATGAAAGAAAATGTTACTGTTCATCTGTATATTTAAGGGTACATTGTTCACTCATATTAATTTTTATAATATTTTTTGAAAGTGGTTGTGAGTGGTCGAGAGATAAAAAGTGATAATAAAGGTATAAAAGTATTATTTAATTTTAATAGAGAGAAAAAAAATAATTTTTAGCGTAATTATAAGAATTATAAGGATAAGGGAATGGATGTGAATCTTGTAAGCAAGTATGAGTTCGTCTAAGGTCAGGTCCGACCCGTTTGTTTCAAATAAAAGTTAAATTTTTTACAGGGTCATTTAGGTAGACGAGCCTACTCGAGATTGATAAACTAGTATTTTGCCTGCCGCGCGTTGCGATAGCGAGCAGCAGGTCGAACCGCCGTGTAAAACACAATGTGTAAGACCCATTGCACTACACACAATTCATAAAACAAATGTGCTACACATAATTCGTAAAACACAATGCGTAAGACATAATGCACCACACATAATTCGTAAAACACAATGAGTAAAAGACAGTTACTAATAAACGTAAAACACAATGCTTTTAACCAAGTGCAAAAAACACACCACAAATACGAAGCATTAAGCGCGGGGTGGGAGGGGGCATAGAGCAACATGTGGCATACATTTTTTTTAATTTAGTTATTAGACTACTAGCCACCACGTCATTCACCCTCATGCCCTCCACGCCGGTAAAGTTTTTGATGCCACCCTCTCCACGCCACAACCACGCCGGGCCACGGGGCAGTGTGCTGGCGTGGTTGAAGCCTCCACGCCCCCTTGCCACCTCCGACACTGTCCAATTTTAAGATATATAAGCTCAGGTTCTGTGTCATTTATGAAACAAACTTATTTTTAGGATCAGTTTAGCACAATTTAGGATTTAAATAAGTTGAACTCGAATAACTCATCAGTGGAGTGGGGACTTGACATGACTTGATATTTAAATAAGCACAATTTTGGTTTAGTAACTGTACGGCTTAATTCACCAGATTGGTATGTCAATATTGACCTAGGTTTAATAAAAAAAATTATTTATACTTTCTATAAAAGGAGAAATCCCAATGACATAAGAAAAGCTGATGTGTTAGCAGGAGAGGCTGTCCAACAATGCTTTTCTTATTTCATCGACGATGAGGTGGCAGCCATAGAGGGAGCATAGTGACATCATAATTCAAAGATCTGCCATCAAACCACTGCCCCACTTTCAAATTTCAAAGGTCTGGCCCACATTCAATTATGAAACCACTGATGTTCATTCAAAATTATGAAACCACTGATGTTCATTCAAAATTCAAACCACTGCTGTTTCATTAAAATGGGAGGGTAATTTGAAATTTAAAACTTATAGGGATATGTAATTTGCATTTAATGTCGTCAGAGCTTCAATTCTTCTCTCTCTCTCAAATATAAATTCAAACTCAAATCCAAACCCGATCATAATTTCAAAAACCCATTTCAATCTCTCTGTCTACTCTCTCTCAACTCTCTATCTCTAAAACTGTAGATACAGAGAAGAGGATGTAAATCAGGTAATTGTTATTTTTTCTGGTAATTGTTAATACACTTTGTAATCAGTTCTTCTTCATCTTCGTGGTTTCTTGAGCTTTGTTACATGTTTTCAAGATTGAAGTTTCTTCAAATCGTCATCTTCTCCAATGCTTCCATCGATTCTTCTCTCGCTAAATCTGGTAACAATCCGTGACCTAATTTCTTTCATGATTCTATGAAATTTGTTTGATATGTTTGTAGCTTTTGATTTTGTCTTTGATTTGTTATTGTTTATTCAGATGCTTGCATTGTTGTACCATGTGATTACGAGTAGACTGATTTTGATATGTTTGTAAAAGGAGAAATCCCAATGACATAAGAAAAGCTGGTGATGTCTGTTTATTCATCATGTTTAACATCGATTTGAATATTATGCAGACCAACGGTAGTTTAAAAATAGATGTTTTTTGATTTTTTCTTTTTATCACAAACTGAAGGTTTGTATGCTAAATGTTCTTCAGGTAGATCTTGCTGGATTTGTTATTTGGTGTGGAAGTCTTGAGTTCGTTGGCCGAACTTCGAAATGTAATCAAGGTTATAAAATGTATCTCAACTTTATTGATGAAGAGGTAATGTCTATTTGTGTTTAAAAATAGATGTATACGTGTTTAAAATAAATCATGATTCTATCAAATTTGTTTGATATGTTTGTAGCTTTTGATTTTGTCTTTGATTTGTTTTTGTTTATTCAGATGCTTGCATTGTTGTACCATGTGATTACGAGTAGATTGATTTTCAGTTCGTATATTGGTGGAATAACAGCAAGTCTAGATTATGCTTCAAGCTGTCTCGATCTCTTTGGAGGCGGATAGGTGGCTTTGGGAGGTCTGAAAAACAGAATTGATCAATTTAGGGAAAATGAGGTTGAAGGATGATAACCCAACAGTTGAGGATCTCATTCTACAGCTTCGATAAATTCAAGGGTATTCTGAAATAATGCTTCCTAGATTTTTGAAGACCGACAAATGTCCAAAGAAGCATCACTGTGGACATTTTTCGGTCTTTGTCGGTCTTCAAAAATCAAGGAAACATTATTTCAGAATACCATTGAATTTATCGGAGATGTCGAATGAGATCCTCCACTGTTGGGTTATCATCTTTCAAACACATTTTCCCTAAATTTATTGATTCTGTTTTTCAACAGAGATGTAATGCAATGATTCCTCTCAATTGAATAGACGGACACTTGCTTCCTCTCAAATGGTTATGGAGTGGTTATAACAGCTGATCATGCTAAGGACTGTTATAACTAACCACTGTTCCTTATAAAGACTGATGGACATAAAGACTGATGAGACCTATCCACTGTTGAAGACAAAGCCCTGTTAAAGACAGGCACTTATGTACCTAAGGCCTGATCAACCGAAGGAAAACCACTACTCAGTAACAGCAGTGGTTCAGCATCAAAATCGGATTCAACATCAGTATTTATGTAACAGTGTTTAGTGTATCAGTGTTTAGTTGTATACAATCTCTCGAGACAAACCCTAGAGTTTATGTATATACAATCTCCCCATGTTGATTCGATTAATGGTATGTTGATTCGATTAATGTTATGTTATGTAATTTCTCCTATTTGAATATTATTGTTATTATTATATTATCATCTGTTGATCATGGTCTGTTAAAGCACTGCTGTTAAACATTCTCTGTTGAACTGCATCATCTGTTAGTCCATAGCAGAGGTTCTCTTTGGCATACCTTTGTTTGAAGGAGATCTGGGTGTTTATCAGCAGATGTTCATCATGATGCGTGTGTAAACAGATGTTTGAAATCCTCTGTTGAACTGCATCATCTGTTAAGGCACAGCAAATGTTAGCAATCTATACTGTGGAATGAGCAGCATATGTTATGTTTGGCAGACCTTTGTTTCAACAGCAGATGTCAAAATGTTTAAAGATGGTATCATCTGTTTAGTAACAGCAGATGTTAGCTTTATGATGCTTCTGTATTCATATTCATATTCAGCGCCACTGTCAAGTACTAAAGCTAACTGAGAATATGAGATTAAGAGTTGGTTGTCAGGAAGCAGATTTGAAAGAAATAAAGGAATTTGGAGAATGGATTTTAAAGCTTGGTGATGGTCTGCTTGGTGAAGAAAATGATGGTGAGATTGATATTGAAGTACCAGATGATTTACTTATTCATGACCAAATCAATCCTATTTCTTCTCTCATTTCATTTATATATCCGGACATGAATAAGTTTTTGTGGGATTTAACGTATTTCCAACAAAGAGCGATTCTTGCTCCAACTAATGAAGTAGTGGATTCAATAAATAAAGAGTTGTTAGAGAGTCTGCCTGGTGAAGAAAATGTTTATTTTAGTTCAGATAGTTTATGCCAATCGGAGGAAGAATCAGAGCTTAATATGGCATTGTTTCCTCCTGATGTGTTAAACAATCTTCGTTTATCTGGTTTACCTAACCATAAATTAGTACTGAAACTTGGTGCTCCAGTGATGTTACTCAAAAACATTGATCAGGCAAATGGATTGTGTAATGGTAAATGTTTACAAGTCACGAAGCTCGGAAAAGTTGTGATTGAAGCAAAAATTATCACAGGGACTAATATAGGTCATCATACTTTGATTTCAAGACTGAAGATGACACATTCTGATAAAAAAATACCAGTGAAGATTTATCGAAGACAATTCCCACTTTCACTGTGTTTTGCTATGACAATAAATAAAAGTCAAGGACAATCATTGGAGCGTGTTGGTTTATATCTTCCACGTCCAGTGTTTAGTCATGGCCAACTCTATGTTGCTGTATCTAGAGTAAAAAGTAGGAAGGGGTTGAAAATTTTGATTTGTGATAAAGAGAAACGAGTATGTACAACCACTACTAATGTGGTTTACAAAGAAGTTTTACAAAATCTATGATGATACTAAACATCTGTCAACCTGGCAACGTCTGTTGGGTATAATGGAGGAACTGTTGTTAGGAAATGTTTGTTGGAAAGCAATACAACTTTTTGAAAGCATCTGATACTTGCTCTGCATTAAGCCTATCCTGAGAACACATGTTGTTAATAACATTATTCTCTTAACATCTGTTTACTAACCTTTGTAATTTATGTTGACTGACCTTTTTAATATGAGTTGACTAACATCTGATAGTTACTATCTATCCATCTGGCAAGCTCTATTGGAGATAATGGATGACAGTTCTTAGTAAAGTCTGTTGGAAAGCAACAGAAGTTTTTAACAGTTAATAGACAACAGTGGTTTCCTATCAACATAATGGAATTGCTGTTGAATAAACCTATTGATCATTAATTTATATCAATTTTGTAAGTCTGCAGTAATTATTTTTTTACTCTCTGTCAATATTTGTTATGCATGGTTTTCTAAGAAAAGACCCGTGTTTGCACACGGGTCTTACCGCTAGTATAGAATTAATGTGTTGATTGCCATGTGTTTCGTTTTCGTTCACATCTAAACAATTTGTACCATTCATATATGAACAAATCAAATATCATTAACGTTAAAAGATGATTGTATGGTTTTCAAACCTTTTATACAATAGTCACATGTGATTTGTGAATTAACGTAATCACCTATCACTTTTATAATATCTTTTTAAACTGATGCGTTAACTATGATCATCACATTTTACAACTAATCGTTTCTACAAAATATATAAAATTTCCCAAAAAAAATTGTTAATGTGTCAACTTCATTTCCTTTGTGTCGATTTTACACTAAAGTTTCATGCCATTTAAAAAGCATTAATTTATGTTTGAAACATTATTTTATAAGGTATCACTTTTTAAGATATCTTATTCCATATTTTAAAAGAATATTATGATGTTATTTTTTAGAGGAAAATGATTATTTTCCCATCAATCATCATGGGCTCATGGGACCGAACATAAGATGCCAACAAAGGAGGATCGATGATATTTTAAAAGAAGGTGGGTTTTTTTTTGTGTGTGGTATCGGCAACAATTGGTTAGTGGTGGTCATGGTTTAAGTGACGATGACATTTTATGATGATTTTTGTTGGAGGACAAGAAAAGTACACCAAACAAGAAGATGCTAGATACGGAACTTACAAAAGGAAATATTCTTTACTTCTACGATTTACACAATACATATTTATACGGAAATCTTGAATACATAACTACTTTTAAATAGATGCTATTCGGGTCTAACGTTAAAGTGGATGGGATTGGGGTGGAAAAATATGATTATTGGTAAAGTGAGAAATGGGTTGGACATCCGGTTTTGGATTGACACTTGGGTATGTAATGAACCTCTAAAACATAAGTATCCTAATATTTTTAAACTTGAGAAAGAAAATTTTTGCAGTATTGCTGATAGATGTGGTTCAGTGGGAGGTCTGGTGACAGTTTCGTGGCATTGGATCTCAGCTCCAGCGACAGATGTAGAAATTCAAGAAAGGACAGAATGTTAATGACTATTGGCAGATTTTCAGGTTAGTAATTCGGTTGATTCGTGGAATGGAACTCGAATGTAGATTCTTCATTCTCGGTATCTTCTGCCAAGCAATGGTTAGCCGAGAAAATTGATGTTAGTAGTAGACTAGTAGGTACATCTTCGAGTGGTGTAAATGTATCCCGAATAAGTGTAACATTTTTATGTGGCGCGCGGAACTAGATAGACTCCCGACAAAAGTGGCTTTACGAAGGAGGAATATCTTGGGGGATGAGTGTAACTGTATTTTATGTGAAGATGGGGAGGAGACGACGGAACACTTGTTCACGGCTTGCGGTTTTTCGTCTGGGGTGTGGCATTGCATCTCGATGTGGTGTCGTATTCCGAATATTTTTGTTTTCTCAGTGAAGATTTACTAGAGATTCATAAAAGTATGGAGGATCAAAAGTTAAGAAGACTGTGTTTTAAGGGATCGTTATCATTACGTGTTGGAGAATTTGGAAGATGAGGAACGAGGTTATTTTTAAAAGTAAGAGATGTAATGTTATAGAGGTAGTGTCCGAGGTCAAAGTGTTGGGGTTTTTATGGTATAGACATCGTTTTTAAAAAAGGTACGGTGGGTTGGGATGAGTGGTGTAATTTTGATTTGATGTAAGGTGTTATTTGTTTGGGTTGTTTTTTCCGTCTTGGAGATAGCTTCCCTGTTGTTTTTTTCTATGAAAATTGAATTAAAAAAAAACTTTTAAATAAATGATGAAATAATGAACTTGTACCAAAGAACATTTAGATCAATAACACCAAGGTGTTAAAAGGGGGTGTCATTTTTAAGCAGTGAGTATTAAAGTTCTATTTGTGAGTTAATGGTGTAGATTGGGTTGTTAAAAAACTAATGAACTTGTAAGAAGTGTACGTTTGGCAAACATAATGTATTTATACAATATTAAATAACAATTTTTATTCCGAATTATGTTATATTTATTTATACGATATATGAAAGATAAAAGTGAAAGTCAACGATGATTTAAAAATGTAAAACGATTTCTAAGATGGAATGTATTGCTTAGAGCATCAGCAACGGGTGTCCTTCAACCCCAAAAATTCCATTGTGAAAGAGATAATGTGAGGGGAAAGCGGGTGATTGGTCCGTAGCCACGTGGCATTCATGGCGGAAGAAGGCGAGTGATCTGAGGGGAGCAAAGATAGAGGGTGGCGTGATCCAAGAAAGTTTTTGGTTTCGTCGGAGTTTTTGACATAAACTCTAGTGTTGAGATCTGTGGGACGCCACCCTTTTTCTAATGCTCTTAGGAAACGTTCGTAGGTGTTACTGATTGTGTGGGGGTTGGGGGTTAAGTTTTTGAACAAGATATGCTTTTAGAAAGAAAAAAGTGTAATCATCTTACGTATAAAAGTTGAAACAACATATGCAAGTTTTTATATGGTTTTTACAATTCCCATTGGTTTTTATATTTATAAATACTCTTAGGCTAAAGGGTGTGGGGGTTATGGTTGAGGAACATGAACGGAAGGCTATACCACCAGTGGCGGATCTAGAACAAACGTTTAGGGGTAGCGTTCGAATTTTTTTTTACCGTACATTCAACATTTTTTTACGTAATAGAATTCTCCTCTTTGGCATTTGAAAGCTTGAAATCGAGCCATTAGATCATCATCTGACACGTAGGTACACTTTTTCTAAAAAAATGCATAAAATAGGTTTAATGAGAGGGGCTTGATTGAGGCTTCATTGATGACTAGATAATCATTACTTAGTTATTATTAGCTTGTATTTGTATATAAATTATCTAAAAAAGATTAATTTAAAACTACAAATAACTTTTATATCAAGGTTTTTTTTTTAAAAAAAATCTCAACATGATGATTTTATGTTTATTTGAAAAAATTGATTGAAACGTTTGTATAAACCAATAATTTTCAATGTATATATAACTAATAACTAATTTATAAATAAAAAAAATACAAAAATAATTTTCAATTTTAAATCGGACTATTATAAATAATAGCTAATTTATAATAACAAAAATACAAAATGTATACAAAAAGATTAGACTTTATTATTCCAATTTCCATAACCATCTTGAAACCATAAACCCACACATATTGAAACACTAGTACAAAACCATTTTTTGGTGGTATTAAATTCAATTTTTGGTGGTGTTTTAGAATACAAAGCACCAAATAACAAGATTACCACACCATTAAATGCTTAGAAGTTATATAACACCATTAAATTGATTTTTTGAGGGTGAAGTTGTTAGTAGCACCATTAAATTGATTATTTTAGGGTGAAGTTGTTAATAGCAACAAAAAAGTGAACAAATCAAAACATTTTGTTAGGCATCACATGGATCATAATCCTACGGTTTTCAATTGCTCTCATCCTATTCAATCAATGGATCAAATTAAGCCTCCAAAAACACAACCTTTATACCCATATATATATATATATATATATACAGACGCAATGTTAAAATCAAATTTTTTTTAGAGAGAGAAAAATGTTAAGGAGGATCAAAGCATCACCGAAAAGTTTTCCAGAACGGCTTCCACAATATCAAGAAACCGGCGATGTGACGTAAAGCGTATCAATGGACTTATCTACGAAGATACACGAGATTTTTGAAGATCTTTCTTGATGGTTTTATGCGTGATGCCATCAAATACACCGAAGAAACTCGTCGGAAAACTATTACGGCGATGGACGTCATTTATGCTTTGAAGTGCCAAGGATGTACAATTATACACTATGTTGATTTGGTGTGATTGTATGTGTTTAAATTGTTATTTTAGGAAATGGCTTTATAGAAATCATGTTTGTATCTCATTCTTTGTAGTTTCCCATGAACATGTAATTTTATTTCATTATGCTTGTAGATTTTATACATTTTTTTTGAATATTTTTTTTGTTTTATTTGCCTTTGTTTAGATCTTGGATGTTTTATAAATAAAATAAACTAAAAAACATTTGTTCAAATAATGTATATTTTTACGGACCAGCAAATCTCATTATTTGGTGGTATATTTGTTGGTGCTCTCTCAAAAAAACTCTCAAAAAGACATAAATCCTAGCACTAAAAAACTGCCTTTGTACTAGTGAAACCACAAACCCACTGTTTAGATTTTCAAATATATGAACCTACATCTATCTCAATCTTCAGTTCATCTACCTTAAAGAATCAAGCAAATTTGGCCACCTTAAGAAATCTTACGAGCTTATGAAAAGTTTGAGGTGTTGAGCTTTAACAAGTCTACAGCTATTTCTACGGCGAGTTCAACACAAGCCGACGAGCACATCATAGATCCGACAAGCTCATCTTATGAGCTTTTGACAAGTCTACACCTGATATGTCACTTTTCTTTCTAAATCACTTATTTATCTTCCATATTTTGAGGGGTAGCATAGTATAATTTAAGGGGTAACGTAATGCCTAAAACGTAAAATAACTTATATATATCTACTCCGCCGGAAAAGTTGAGGGGTAGCGGAGGCTACCCCTCCCACCACACTAGATCCACCCCTGTATAGCACCCCCTTCCCTAATCTACCATGGTTTGCATGGATTAAACCATGTCAACCATGGTCCTTTCCATATTTCAAGTAATCATTTCCTTTTTCTTTAAACTAAAATAAATAAGTGGATAGTGGTTTGGGTCATGACCACACCGTTAAGATAGTGGTTTTGGATTGTGAATTAGAGGTGGGTGACATGACACTGACGTGGAGAATTATGGTGGTCATGACCACACCCTATAGCCTTATAACTTATATAAATTTTGATGTGGTTCTGACGGCTATGAAAAAAACATAAATTAAAAATAGCGTAGCAAAACTAGAAAGATAATCTAGTCATTCAAGTACACAAGTCATTAAACTATATCTAACGTTGATATCAGAAAAAAATAATTTGTTTATAAAGATTAGATAGATATATTTTGGTAAGGTGATTTTTTAATAGGTAAATAAAATAATGAAAAGGGTAAAAAAGGGATATAGTATTATGTGTAAAGAATTAAAGATGTCCAGGAAAGGAAAGAGACAAGACGAGGAGTGGAAAGATGACTTATTATTTAATTTCCTTAATCAGGCTACTGTTTAATTATTATCATTCATTCACTTTCAACATCATTCACCCTTTTTACACTTTTGGCCTTTCCTTTTCCATCAGAACCTTATTTTCAAATTTTAATAAGAGTACTCTTTCAATAATTTAAGGACCAAATTACACTTATTGTTTCTCGTGACAACTTCCTATTGCAAATTTGGTTACAGATCGTACCGTTCAGACGTTCACCAATTAATAACAGCCCTCGCGTTGCGGAACTAGGGCGTAAAGTAATGCTATGTAGCAATCAAACGATGACCAAAGTCGAAAAAAACTTAAAAACACGAATTTCTAATACTAAATGACTCACGTGACGTAAAACGTAGACAAAGTTGAATTGATACCGACACATACTAGAAAATCGAGGGAGTAAAAAAAAACTTGAGGGACCAAATATGACCACCAAACAACGACCAAATCCGGGAAAAAAAGTAAAACAAAAACTAATAAACACGTTGAACTTTTGTGGCAATTTCTTAGAAATCAAAGTTTTGTTACTAAAATGGAAAACCCCAAAAGTTTACTTTGAAAAAAATCCACAAAAGACAAAAAAAAATATTACTATTCATCACAATGTTTGATGAATTATAGATAGATAGAGAATTTATAAGTTCGAGTAGGAAATATAAAAAATATGTGAGAGTTAGTACACTAGATATGTCAAGTTAATACAAAATAATAGTTATACCATTTTACGAAAAAAGAAAACATTAAAAATTGTGAAAATAAGAATATATTCTATAGCACCTCCCCTCTTATGTTCCATCACAATCCTTCCCTTCTCTCTTTGACTATCTCTCACAATGCCCCTCACCTCACCTACTCTTACTCCAAATTGCATCAAATGTCTTATCTTCTTAGGATAGGAATAGAGTGGTGATACAGAAGCAAACAAACACCCAATAAAGTAAGAAGACAAAGAACATAGGAATTTACGTGGTTTGATCAAGGTAACATATGTCCACAAGTTGCAAAGAATACAATTACATGGTTCGGTTAAGGTTTATCTTTTATTAGGTGATCAAAGAATATAATCAGACCATAGGTATATATATATATATATATATATATAACTAGATTAGGGTATGAACTTGTTCAGAAAGAAGCTAAACATAGGCCATTAAATTATAAGTTAGGTCGATCCAAAATAGCCTTCTATGTCATCATCATGAGCCCAAAATACTTAAGCCAAAAAGCTTTCACAAATTCACCTAACATATCTTACACATCGCATGAAACCATATAATCAAGAATACGTTGGTTCACAGTTGGGGTTTAGTAATCAAAACGGAAAACACATATAGGAATCAATGTCAAAAGTGGATGACTAGAAAACTCATTTTACCGAGCTCATCGGACAGTCAGTTAAGTCGGGTAATGAGGTATGCAAATGGGATACCTAGCCATAAGGTCATGTGTTATACTTAAATAGCGGAAGAAAGGGGCTAATATGACATGAGTGATCTGACACTAACATGAATGTGGCATGCGAGTGGAATGGAAGAATGGTTCTACTACGTAGATCGTTCCCCGCAAAAAAGAAAATGAATGGGAGCAAGGAGGAAAGCTGATGTAGATGATGAATGGTGCATGGAACACCATGATATGTATCAAGTGACGCAACGGAACCAACACACTAAGCACAAACAAATTAACACGTAATAACATAAATAAAAGGAAGAAGAACGTGACAATTTTACGTGGTTCGCATGTGAATCTTACATCCACGAGCTGCAACTATATATTTTATTATGCTTCGTACAAATATTACAATATATGACATAGGTTTATATAGAGATATAATTAGGGTTTGTAACATTGGTCCCAAGAAAACGATCATGGATCAAAATAGGCCCAAAGTCTTCTAAGCCTCCACAAAGCCCAATAAGCCAAAAGGACTTCAAACCTAACACACCATGTCGGTGTTGAATGACAATGAATTGTGGGAATGAAGCGGGGACTCCCGCATGTATAACCCGTGGTCTAAGAAAAAATGGGCATACAACCATCGTATGTGTGATGCCCATATTTATGTAAGGTCAAAACCACAATTAAAAAGGCTAAAAATTTGAACATTCATACTTTAACATAAATATTACCAAAAATACGCTTGTGGTTAACTATGACATTTGCAACCATCAAAATGTTGTAGACTACATTTGTCCAAACTAATAACCCATAACTACCAAACTAACTTACTTACTAAAGACATTGAGTACAAAATATCATTTTACATCCCAAAAAGAGTTTTGACCCGTTTGACACAAAACATAACCGGAAGCACATAGTGGGCATGAGGAGTCTTGTGTTCGATCCAAGCTCGTCGTCATCAAAGATGAGATTTACCTATTATACACAACACCAAAACATTCGTTAGTTCATTATACTAAACATAATCCATAACATTCATTATTTATCCTTATTCGACCCATTAACAAAATCACCATTCTGTTAACATCCTTGTTGTAACCATTCTTTTCGTTTTAGCATTATTTCCATTTACTCTCTTTCATTTCCAACATTTCGTTAACATTCATACATGGAACCCATTCGACCCGATTGTAACGAGCCAAGGCTTAACCATCTTCATTATTCATCATACAAGTCTTAATTGACCCATTTATAACGGGTCAATACATACCATATGTATTTGACACAATTTCATCATTGTTGACCCGTTTATAAACAAGTCCTTACTTAATCCATTTCACCATCTTACTTTCAACCCATTTCGATCCATTCGTAACGGGTCATTCCACATACATTACTACTTCATTTTCTAATCGTTCCTTCAATATTCATCACATCAAATCGATCAAGTTCCACAATACTACTTTTAACTAGGTTCTATATAAGGTACAAACATTCATAAATTTTACATAAAGGATTGACAAAGTTCATAAGAACTTACCGTGATCTTGCGTTCCTAGCGCCTTGGATTGACTTGTTCCTTCTTCTTTCTTTGCTCCTATATATTACAACTTCATATATTTAGCTTTCATACAATTTCATTACTTATGCATTCTTTATTGTATATTATGATGCTAATTAATCACATACACTTTCGTCATCATCGTATTACATCAATTTAGCAAGTATTCATATAAAATCACAACTAAACCAATTAAGGCATTTCATCGAACACGTTGCGTGCGTACTATCTACAAAGCATAATGCACAAGTAACTTAAGCACATTTTCCACCTTTCATCCATTGATTAGCATAACAATTCCCAACTTCACACTTTACCATTCTAACCATATACATTTAGTTCTACATCAATTACCCAACAAAAATATCATCTACACATTTCTTCAAACACCAGCATTATACTAATTTGCATATGAAACTTCACTAATCTTGATCATTCTATAACATATAAGTGGGTTTTACCCCAAATCATCAATATAGACATATCACAACTTCTACACATTGAAATGAACTATCATTCATGTTCAATTTCATGATACATTCACGGATTACACATAACCCACTTCATTAATAACCATTAAATCACGAAATTAAACTTACTTGATGATAAGGACACTTAGGTGATCGAAAATCTTAGTACATGCATCATAACAAGCTTCAATTTCCTTTTAATTTAGCAGATTTATGATAACAAGGGTTTGTCCCAGGTTCTCCTTGGCTCTGGTCGACACACTCACACACAGTAGTGTGTGAGTTTATGTTTTGTTATGTTTTATTAATTCATCTTTCCACTTGTCCAACATTGGTCCCTCAAGTTTGATGTTTATATTATTAATGGCTAATAATTTATCCTTACTTATTCATCACTAACTAAATATATATTTATATATATAGCACATAAAAATTGGGGTGTTACAAGTCTACCCCCTTTAAAGAAGGTTTCATCCCTGAAACATGAATACATACCAAATAATTCCGGATAGTGCTCCCGCATATCATCCTCCGCTTCCCATGTAAGACCGATCCCTTTCGGTGTTGCCATTGAACCAACACTTGTCGATCCTGAGTTGCTTCACTTTGTAATCTTTAATTGCCACGGGCTTTTCAACATAATTTAACCTCTCGTCTACTTCAATATCATCCAAAGGCACGTATGCCGTTTCCGCAACTGGGACACATGAAAGGTGTTGTGAATTCCATCCAACGCGAGTGGTAATTCTAACTGATATGCCACCTTCCCGATTCGAGCTAGTATTTGAAAGGTCTGATGTATCGAGGGCCTAGTTTTCCGCGTTTACGAAACCGAATTATTCTTTTCCATTGGGAGACCTTCAACAACACATAGTCTCCCACTTGGAACTCGATTGGACGCCTTCGCCGATCCGCATAAGATTTCTATCTATCTTGTGCTGCCTTTATCCTCGATCTAACAATATCAATCTTTTCATTCGTTTCGGCTACTACATCCTTTGACGCGAGTTCGCGCTGAACCACGCCCCCCAACAAACCGGGGTTCTACATTTCCTTCTATAGAGCATTTCGTAAGGGGTAATCTAAATTGCAAGAAATGTAAATTTCAATGTTTGGGTTGATTGGTTTTAATTATCTAGAATTACTAAATTAGAATACAAATCAAAGTCAAGTTTTGTAACAGGATAAGAGGGTAGTGATCATCCCGAGTTTCAGATTTTAAGTGACAACTAACGTTCATGTTCAACTGGAAAGAACCACATAGACATGGCTCATGTAAGATCAATTATTTATGATAAGAGGGAACTAAGTACTCGGATTCCTAGAACGCGAGGTTGTTACCCGATGATCAATCAACATATATCCAACCCTAATCCCTCCCATGATATCTCGATTGCCAATGGCACCAAGAACGTATGGTTTAGAACTACGATCAAACACACATCAACAATTTACAAATAATCATTCATACACCGTAATCAACTAAACAATACATGCAAAGTTTATTACTCCAGAAATTAAAGATCAAAACATAATTGTCACAAGTAAAACCTTACATTCGAGGATGATCACCAACGAATTTAGCCTTCCATAGTTCGGTGCATCATCATAACACAAAGTTTAATGTTCATACGAATCAAAAACACAAACCGAATGTTTAGAATCTTCAAGAACAAAAGGAAAACAGCCAAAATCGCCCCTATCATGCTCCCAAAACTGAAAACCATGATTGGATAATCAAAAGTCTCATCAAATGGTCATTAAAAGTGAGGAGTTACACTTTTCCGCTGAGCCTACCGTAAGCTACGGTGGCTACCGTAGCTTACGGTAGCTTTCAAGTGGCTACGGTGGGTCTCTACTGCCTTACGGTGGAAGAAAAATGATGGGGGCTACCATAATTTACGGTAGCTATCGTAAGCTACGGTAGCCTTCAGCATGCATGTCACGGCCCCCGACCCCACCCTGGATGGAATCGGGAGCCGCGAACAGCCGAGTGGTACCGATGGTTATTTTGAAAAGTATTACAGCGGGGATGTTCATCAGGACCGTGAGGTAGGAAAAATATCAGAGTTTAGAAAACACTGGATTTTTATTTATTAAATAGATGGGATAAAACCTACGTTTTCAGAGTTAGTTTTAATAAGGGATAAACCCGAATATATGAAACCACGTTTTCTTAATAAAATAAGCCACTTCTCTTAAGCCTTTCGGTGCCGCATCATCACTCTTATTCCCATCTACTGTAATTACCTGAAACGCGTTTTAAAAAGATTTGGTCAGCAGGAAAGACTGGTGAGTTCATTCATTTTTGTACAAAAACACATTTGTTATAATTCACAGCATTAAGAGTTTTTACATTTGCTTCTTTAAGATTGGCAAAGACTTAATCACTGCAATTACAACTTTGTTATAACTTACAGTATTAAGGGTGATTACATTGTTTTTATCAACCAATTACCCCAAATCGGTATTTGTCACTCGACTGTATCTGTGACTATGGTCAGATCACCCATTGGCTAACACGTTGTCCAATGGTGACGGGAAACAAGTAATGTATACAAAACCCCACATACCGGCAGTAATTGAAGATTACAAAGACTTAATCCCTGTAATTATAACCTTGAAAACATTTAGGGTTTTGTGAAGCAATTTGATAAAAAGAGAATGACTCACATTGCAGATTTAAACGGGCAGCGCTTAGCCTAATGATTAGTCTTGTAACCTAATTTAAATAACAATGCACACGAAAACTAGGTTAGTAACTTTAATCCAACTTTTACGACAACTCACGAGATCAAAACCTTCACAATGAATGACAAAGTGCGATACTTAAACATCCATCAAATTAACGACGAATGACAAAGCATAACCCGAGTTTGGGCAGCACTTAAACATCCATCGGATTGGTTTCTATCGATCGGACATTAAATCGTAGCAGTGATCGAGTTATTACCCTGTTATCGCGCCAGAATTTCGTGATTGTGTGTGTGTTTTGGAGTAATCGGACGATATCTCAGTGTACGAATCGAATTTTAACGTCGAACCAACGCCCAAATTCAAGTGCCAAACTCCTCTATTTATACTGGAAAAACGGCGCTGTCGCGTGTCACGAGAGGCTCTCGCGTGGCGCGAGAGGTCACTTTTAGCATAGGGTAGCCACGTGTCTCAGTAGCTTGGGTTAGTCGACCGTTCCTTAAAATTCGAATTCTATCGAAACTGTTTAGATAATATCAACTAGGAAATATCCCCCCTGAGTTTTAGGGGCCCTGATCCTGATTCCAACTGTTCTGAAATTTTTAGGGTTTGTGAAGGATTACTTGGGGGTCTCAATTAGGGTTTCCTATTGGACAAAATATAATAAGAAATAATAGTTTTGGTGAGAGTTGTTACATCCTCCCCACCTTAATAAAAATCTCGTCCTCGAGATTTACTGGAACAAGTAGGGATATTGTCGCTTCATCTCTGATTCCAGCTCCCAAGTATACTCAGGTCCTCTCTTTGAATCCCACTTGACTTTGACCAGCACTAGTCGTTTGTGCTTGAGAAACTTGACCTTTCTGTCTTCTATTTGCAGTGGCTTCTCAACAAATTTGAACTTTTCATTTACCTCTACATCTTGAAAAGGTACTACCAGGGATTCGTCAGATAGACATTTCTTGAGGTTGGATACATGAAACACATCATGTACTCCAGCTAGTTCTTCTTGTAGTTGTAAGCGATAGGTAACTGGTCCTGTTCGCTGGATTATTGGGAATGGTCCTACGTACCTTGGACTTAGCTTTCCCTTCTTACCGAATCGAACTACTCCTTTCCAAGGAGAAACTTTCAAGAGTACCTTATCTCCGACTTGAAATTCCAGTGGCTTGCGTCGATTGTCTGCATAACTCTTCTGGGATCTCGAGTCGTCTTTAGTCTTTCCTTGATTTGAGTGATCTTGTCGGTAGTTTCTTGTACAATTTCGGGACCTGATAATTGGCTTTACCCTTATTTCTGCCCAACAGATCGGAGTTTTGCATTTTCGTCCATGCAGTGCTTCGAATGGGGCAGCTTCAATACTTGCATGATAACTATTTATAGGAGAATTCTATTAAGGGTAGGTGGTCATTCTAGTTTTCATCAAAATCTATCACACATGCTCTAAGCATGTCCTCCAGGGTTTGAATTGTCCTTTCATTTTGTTTGTCTGTTTGGGGATGATAAGCTGTACTTAGATTCAATCACGTCCCCATGGCTTCTTGGAAACTTGTCCAAAAACATGAAGTGAAATGACTATCTCTATCCGATACAATGGAGAATGGAACTCCATGTAAGGACACTACCTCGTCTAACCTTTCTATGCTAAAGGTTTCCTTCATACTGCTCAAAATAAGTCGGGTTAAAATTTCCCCATAAATGAGAAGTAATGTGACTATCTTGATTATATGTAATAGATAACAGGATTCTATGTAATGAGACTCTTTCGTCCTCGTTTAACTAAGTGTCTTATACTAAAGGGTTTCCTTTATTGGTAGGGATTGAGCAGACTTGGTTACTCGATCCACAATCTTTCTGATTGTGTTGCTATATTTTCTT
This sequence comes from Helianthus tuberosus, assembly GCA_030545235.1. Lineage (NCBI taxonomy): Eukaryota > Viridiplantae > Streptophyta > Magnoliopsida > Asterales > Asteraceae > Helianthus > Helianthus tuberosus. The sequence continues at coordinate 173,351,857 of CM060401.1, forward strand.
ATGTTGGGTAATTTGGTATCAATCCCCTCTCCATACTGATACTTCTAATCATTGAAGTCTACCTGCTCAGCTTTAATTTACTAACAAATTAAATACTTAGAGGCATAACTGGCTATTTATCAGAATTTCTTATAAAACTCTTGATACCTCATACCACTTACATGATGCAACAAATACTTAGTTTTATGAGTTCCTTCTCATAGGTTTCCTTGATTAGTATCCAAATTCTTTTCTTATGAAACCTCCAAATTCTATTCCTTCGTAATCCTTCAGCATCATTTTTGGTTGCTGTGTTCTTGGGTACTATTTAATTATTTTATTAAATCTATTCGTACTTTAATCTAAGAGCACCTTACTTGTTTCGGCTTCTTATGAAACTTATGACTTAAAGCATCAACTACTCCCTTAGTCTTAACTTTGTGATATAACAAGCGGTGTGGTTTCTAGTCTCGAAGGAATTCTGAGTTTTTCCCTCACGATCGGGTGATAGCCCAAATGGATCCTCTGGGAAAACATCTGTCTTGTCTCCTTATGATCACTTCTCCGATTGGCTTGCAAATCTAAACCTAAGTCAGCAATCACCTCTGGAATCATTGTTTCCATGTTATTCCTTTTTTTATGAAGCAGACAGGATTTCCTTTCTGTTAGTTCTTTTTATTCTTTCCATTTCATGGCATATATCTTGATCCTGTATTTCAAAGATCTGGTTTCACTATCTAAAGGTCGAAATTTTGAAGCATACATTACTTCATTTATATATATACTAATGGTTTGGAGTCCTTTGCAGCTTATGTATTTCGTAACAGCTTCTTTATTACTAGTATTCTGAGTAGGATTATAGGTGAAAAGAGTCTTTGTAAATGCATCTATTCGTGGTTATTCCTATCTTCGCAAGAGTTCTTAAGGAAAGTAGGATTACTCTTATTAGCGTAGGTTTTGAGATATTTGGTTGTAACACCCTAAATCGTACATGACAAAAGTCGCAGCGGAAAACACGAACCATAAAATTTCTTTCTTTATAAATACCTCAACTTATTTAAACTTTAACTTTAACATAACTCTTATTCATAAATCCGTCAATCCGTCATTCTCTTATTTACTAATTAAAAACATAACTTATGATTGCTACATTTTACATTCAACGTCCCCGTACAATCTATCTTGTGACTCGATCTTCGACCTCTTTTCCTTGTGATAATCGCCCGTGATCCGTACAACCTGCACTCACCACATACATTCAAAACATTAGCACACATTATATAACCAAGATCATTCGCGTACACTTCACATTTAGATCTTTAAGAAACTTTAAGCATCTCGTCTGCGTATCCATTTCCTGGTGAGGCTTCAATAACGTACCTGCATTACTTTTCATTCTCAAGGTACACCATTAATAACGTTAACGCTCAACGTGTCAAATTCATGACTACATATGTACTTACATACATACATACATACATACATACATACATACATACATACATACATACATACATACATACATACATACATACATACATACATACACATCTACATACGTACCTACCATCCCTACAACTTTACAAATGTGCATACAATCATTCTTGACTTTATACATACCTACATACACAACTACATACATACATACCTCTCCTACATCTTTACATACATGCGTACACTCATAAATATTCTTATACATACGTACATACACAACTACATACATACATAACTCTCCTACATCTTTACATACATGCGTACACTCATAAGTATTCTTATACATACGTACATACACATCTACATACGTAGATACCCTTCCTACATCGTTACAAACATGCATACACTCGTACATTTCTTTATACACACATACATACACATCTACATACATACATACCTCTCCTACATCTTTACATACATGCGTACACTCATACATATTCTTATACATACGTACATACACACCTACATACGTACATACCCTTCCTACATCGTTACAAACATGCATACACTCGTACATATCTTTATACATACATACATAGGTATCTACATACGTACATACCTTAACGAACACGTATTAGATCACGTGTATCTCCTACATAATCATTCATTATTTACATGGGTTTTAGACTTAGTTTTATAACCCATAAACATCTAAGGAACCATCAAAATCATGTTTGGAAGGTCCGCCGTAGTCCACGGATAACAAACCGAAGCCTACGATACATAAATCAACTTAGAAACAAGATTTCAGCTTTTTAGACTTGGGGAGGTCGTCGGCGACGGCCCGTGGTTCTTCCCGTAGCCAAAAACCCCGTAGACAGGTAAATAACCCGTCAGCAAAAAAATCAACTTTCTAGAGCCTGTCGGCGACTACCCTTGACCCGTCGGCGACTACCTCTAGAAATGGCACTTTTCTGCAGTTCCGTTTCCTCGTCCGTACGCACTAAAACGCGCATAACTTTTGAACCGTTTACCCGTTTAACCTCCCGTTTCTTCCTACATGCTTGTAAATTCACATTCTATCATATAAACTTAAAATCCCACATCCGGATTAACGAAATTCTTATCTTACGCCTTATCGACTTATTATCACATTCCAATTATTTGACCCATTATGGGTATTTGCGCATTAATTGGTTTATGACATACCAAGACCATACTCTTCACTTCCATACTTGCTCAAAACATTATACTCATCAAATAACTTGTTCCTAAACTACTTGTTAAGATCGTTTGCCCAAAATACCCATCAAGGGCATTTTGGTCAACTTTAAATTCCATCCTTTACGACATAAGATTACGTCACATATTTGACCTCAACCATCAAGTTTAGTAAATTAAAACACCATATCACCTATCCAAACATAAGAAGTGATTATAGAAATCACTTACCTTATGCGTCCGCGCTCGTATCCGATTCCTTGCCTCATCTTGACCCGTTAACACCTCCTACTTGAGTCCGTCACGACGTGATTCCTATACTTTCATTTCATCGAAACCACGCTCTTATTAGCATACTCATTTGTACATGTAACATTCATATCATTCGCATAATTCACACTTAACTTGCCTTAGTCATTTCTAACAAGCATTAAAATACATAATCAACTTCATATAATCATATCCGTATACGTTAAACTCATATAACTCATCATGTCATTACATTTAACACGGATTGCTATAACATGTACCATACGACTTCCCATCAACCTACAATTACGACCATGAGTCAAATCATGTTTCTTATACTTAGTTGACTTTCAAAAGTCAACTATTAACCATACTCAACTATCGACTTATCATCGAATACCCGTAACATCATAATCGACTATACGTACGACACTATATACATTTCATCATACACTTGATGTGAGTACTACCTTTTAAGCATAACGTACAACTTATTCATACACAATCTTCTAAATTCATACATAGTTCATCAAATGCTTCTACAATCCAACATGGGGTATTTAAATTAAACATCAAACATGTTATCATCACATTTTATTCACTTCATCTAACAACAATTCATCATTTCTTATCCCATATCTTCAAACATTCACACACGTGTATGATTCCAAACATTATTAACATAAGTGAATCATCAATTTACATTACATCATCTAAAACCCACTTCATAACTACTTGTTAATCACTTACAAGTGATCTAATCTTAAGTTCTTCATAATTCATCATACTTTTGATATATGTACTACCTTGTAAGCATAGTGTATAACTAGTTCATGCATATCATTCTAATCTCATACACAATTCATCAATTTCTTCCTCCTAATCAACATGATTCATACATGCATAAACATCAAACATACTAGTATCACATTTCTTTCAATTCTTCTAACAAGAATACATCATATAACTCAAAATACATCAATATTAAGCAAGAACTTAGACATAGATGATTTACCCATGTCATCATCTTCACCATAACAGACGGGTTTCACCCTTAAACATCAAATTAACCTAATTCATGCATAATCCATGTTCCAAATGATGATTCTAACACATACTCATACTCAATTTCATACAAATTCGTGATTTACATCATAACCCGCTTCATGCATAATCACCAAACTAGCTTTTAAAACATACCTTGCGATCCCCACGAAGAGGTGATCATTAATCCGTGTTTATTCATGAATTTAGACCTTGATTTGCCCTTCAATTTGATGATCCTTCATGTTTAGGGTTTTGAGCTCTTATGGAGCTCCTGCTCTTCTAGAACACATATACGTGTGTGTGTATTTGTGTGTGTTTTTCATAAATAATATTCAACTTTCATTTTACCCTATTTTAGTCCCTCAAGTTTGCCACTAAATAATATTGGCACAACTATCATCCTTTAATTACTTTTTACCATATTCCTAACTAGGTTAAATAACCTAGTCACTTATTTCTTGATGTACCATATCGTAACATTTAACGAATATAAAAATTCGGTTTTGGGGTGTAACATTGGTACCTAGCACGACTTTTAGTTACAGGTTTCCTACTGTGTTAATAATCTAAGGTAACGTAAAGGGAATTCTTATACTTTCGATGGCCTCCCAATCATCAAGGGTTCACATTGTTCATCTTGTTGCACGAGTTATGAGACGGATGATCAAATGAAATAGTTTTCGATATCGGAATTATAGATTAATACAAGAGATTCCTAACAAAGAAATCTAGAATTATTGTTGACACACATGTTCGTGCTTGATTCTAATTTGTCAATCCTTACGGTTTTTGGATTTCCTTATAGATATACATATCTATATAATCATATATTTCACATACTGTAATATACATACCATTCATAAGGTCAATTATTTAACAGATTCAGATTTCCAAAGACAAGTCAGACATCATGTCATGATACTATTTAGGGAATTATGTCACTTGTTTGACATATCCTATACCCCATCTTACCCGGTTCTCGCCGGAGAGGTAACCCCATCTTACTCGGTTCTCGCCAGAGAGGTAATTAATATTTCCCATAAATAGAATTTTCTCAATTCATGATTTAAAATGTATCTTTTATTAGGCTTTTATCAAAGAACAAGGAAATTAGTATTCACACGACGGATCATATTCCAGAACCAAGTAGTACCAATAAATAAGAAATAACAGTGGCCAAGTGTTATCGCTTATTTACCATACTCACAACGTTCTAGTCATCATCCTCACGGCATACCAATACCCATTCCACTTTATTCATGCAAGTAATTAGCTTATCTCGATGCTTATACTAAGGCATTAAATTCTGGTTTTCCTGATTTACTTTGTTGTTAATCTGGATATCTATCAGGTATTAATTATCACAGACTAATATTTAGTACAAACATTTAGGTACAACTGTACAAACAGATTTAATTGAACATTGCGACTTTTATATATATATATATATATATATATATATATATATATATATATATATATATATATATATATATATATATATATATATATATATATATTACAAATTACAACTGAAATTCAAAATATACTAGGGGTTGTGCATTTAGTCTATCTAGGAATATTATGCTCAGCATGCTTTTATATAAGGTTTATTCTATCTCCTCTTATTAAGTTGTTTATCTAATGGGCAAAGTTCCTTTTAAAGTTTCTGGCTCATAGGTGACATGGGTGCTAGTACTGGGTCAGGGTATTGCGAGATAAGATAATTTATAAACTTTTCTGTTTGAGACCTAATTTCATTGGTTGGTCCAGGTTTGGCATGTTAACTTAAAAAGTTAACATTCACTGCTATAGTGGCTAACATATAGAGATTTGCCCTATTGTTCATCTAATTCATCTTCCCATGGTGGGTAATTGCCTATTTCCTGAGTTTCCTTATTGATTATTACTCCTTTTTGTTGTGACTTCTTTATTTTCTCTTGACCTTTTCTAATAATCCAACTTCTTTTCTTAGTGGTAAGTGGTTTTTCAGACTGTGCCTTACGAATAAATATTCCTTCCTCAATATCTGCTGAGTATCTTGAGGAATTTGATTGAAATGAAGTTCCTTTATCTTTTGGTGAACTATCTAATTGATGATAGATGTCCGAAATTCTTTGCTTACCCATACTGTAAACTAACCAATAGTAAAATAACACAAAAACACATAATCACATAAGTTATTTCCTACCACAGAAATTTTAAAATTCAAGTGTTAGCAGAACACTTCTTTGGCTTAGATCAGTGGCATGGCTCTGATACCACCTTCTGTCACGTCCCCCGACCCCACCCTGGATGGAATCGGGAGCCGCGAACAGCCGAGTGGTACCGGTGGTTATTTTGAAAAGTATTACAGCGGGGATGTTCATCAGGACCGTGAGGTAGGAAAAATATCAGAGTTTAGAAAACACCGGATTTTTATTTATTAAATAGATGGGATAAAACCTATGTTTTTCAGAGGTAGTTTTAATAAGGGATAAACCCGAATATATGAAACCACGTTTTCTTAATAAAATAAGCCACTTCTCTTAAGCCTTTCGGTGCCGCGTCATCACTCTTATTCCCATCTACTGTAATTACCTGAAACGCGTTTTAAAAAGATTTGGTCAGCAGGAAATACTGGTGAGTTCATTCATTTTTGTACAAAAACACATTTGTTATAATTCACAGCATTAATAGTTTTTACATTTGCTTCTTTAAGATTGGCAAAGTCTTAATCACTGCAATTACAACTTTGTTATAACTTACAGTATTAAGGGTGATTACATTGTTTTTATCAACCAATTACCCCAAATCGGTATTTGTCACTCGACTGTATCTGTGACTATGGTCAGATAACCCATTGGCTAACACGTTGTCCAATGGTGACGGGAAACAAGTAATGTATACAAAACCCCACACACCGGCAGTAATTGAAGATTACAAAGATTTAATCCCTGTAATTATAACCTTGAAAACATTTAGGGTTTTGTGAAGCAATTTGATAAAAAGAGAATGACTCACATTGCAGATTTAAACGGGCAGCGCTTAGCCTAATGATTAGTCTTGTAACCTAATTTAAATAACAATGAACACGAAAACTAGGTTAGTAACTTTAATCCAACTTTTACGACAACTCACGAGATCAAAACCTTCACAATGAATGACAAAGTGCGATACTTAAACATCCATCGAATTTACGACAAATGACAAAGCATAACCCGAGTTTGGGCAGCACTTAAACATCCATCGGATTGGTTTCTATAGATCGGACATTAAATCGTAGCAGTGATCGAGTTATTACCCTGTTATCGCGGCAAAATTTCATGATTGTGTGTGTGTTTTGGAGTAATCGGACGATATCTTAGTGTACGAATCGAATTTAAACGTCGAACCAACGCCCAAATTCAAGTGCCAAACTCCTCTATTTATACTGGAAAAATGGCGCTATCGCATGTCACGAGAGGCTCTCGCGTGGCGCGAGAGGTCACTTTTAGCATAGGGTAGCCACGTGTCTCAGTAGCTTGGGTGAGTCGACCGTTCGTTAAAATTCGAATTCTATCGAAAACTGTTTAGATAATATCAGCTAGGAAATACCCCCCCTGAGTTTTAGGGGCCCTGATCCTGATTCCAACTGTTCTGAAATTTTTAGGGTTTGTGCAGGATTACTTGGGGGTCTCAATTAGGGTTTCCTATTGGACAAAATATAATAAGAAATAATAGTTTTGCTGAGAGTTGTTACAATGCAATTTTGTTTTTTTCATAACTTTTTCGTTTCAACTTCGTTTTCTTCACCGTTTTAGCCTACGTTATCGTAATTTTGTCCTCTATCATGCTACCTTCTTAATTATTCAATTCCAATAAATTATTTTCTTCATTTAGGCTCCATCTTTCAATCTCCAATCTCCAATCCATCCACGCCTATTCAAAGCTTCATTTCCACACTTTTAAGCTCCAAATGTACCTGAAACACAAGCAAACGTAGTCATCTAACTCTAGACAATTACTCGATTAAATGTAGGATTAAAATACCATTTATAGCACTTAAGGGTCGTCCTACGGAGTACCCGTCACATCCCCACACTTAACCGTTGCTTGCCCCCAAGCAACTCATCATAAACAACTCATAACTCCTCAAGCGATCAACATGAATCAAGCATAAAAATGTCCTCATTTTACTAACTTTTCTTAAAACCGCACATGACACACCCCTCACAATAACTCTCCTCTCGGTGACAAGTAAAAACTAGCAAAGATAAGCTAGCTCACACTTAAAGCAAACAGGTGGTTGCACGACAATAAGCTTGTAATTAAATCGGTCCTTTGCCTAAATGATTTGCTAAACACGCACGTGAATCAAAGGAACTTAGAGGTTGTAACGTGTCAAGGCAAATGGGTAGGAAATGGAAATACATATGCGAAGTAGCTAACGATTCAACCCGGTCTTTTATTTCTAACTAAAACAAAACATAAACAACTATATACAAACTATCTCATTCATTTTTTTTCATTTTTCATTGCTTCTTCTCTTTTTTTTTCCTTTTCTTTTCATATCTCTTTTTTTTTTCTTTCGATTTAACAAACATAACAAACAAGCATGCTAGAACAAGATGATTATACTAATAGACCGGGTCAAATACGGGTTAATTTTTTAAGAGAAAGTAGGCACGGGTTAACAAAAGATCGGCTCAAAGCTCAAATGGGCTACTAAAATTCAAACCCCCGCCCCTCTCGCTACCATGCTCATATATATAATTTATGAGGTCCAACCCCCCAAATCCCACACTCGTACTCACCAAGACGAGGCTACCTAATTGCCCTAATCCTTTTCACATGCATATCAAGCTAAGGCCTCAAACCGCATTCAAGCACAAGTTCTAATGCACCACCACCCATTGCCACTCTCATCAAGAAAAAGTGTATTCTAATAAATTCAAGTAATGGCTCAACTCTCACCAAAAAAGAACAAGGGGATATGGGTTGCCGGTGTGTCATGCAATTTAATACTCAACTGTTCAATTTGGACCATTTTTCGCTTGATTTTTAAAAGATTCACATTTTTTTTTTAAATTTCCCCTTATCCCCACACTTGGGATACATTGTCCCCAATGTATGGTTTTTGAAGGGAATATCGCTTAAACCACTACAACATCAATTGAAGCTTTTCCACTCAAACCCAAATTTCTTTATTTTTTATATGTGCTATCTCAATGTATGTCTAACTAACTAGATTAATCTAAATTGCAAGAAATGTAAATTTCAATGTTTAGGTTGATTGGTTTTAATTATCTAGAATTACTAAATTAGAATACAAATCAAAGTCAAGTTTTGTAACAGGATAAGAGGGTAGTGATCATCCCGAGTTTCAGATTTTAAGTGACAACTAACGTTCATGTTCAACTGGAAAGAACCACATAGACATGGCTAATGTAAGATCAATTATTTGTGATGAAAGGGAACTAAGTACTCGGATTCCTAGAACACGAGATTGTTACCCGATGATCAATCAACATATATCCAACCCTAATCCCTCCTATGATATCTCGATTGCCAACGGCACCAAGAATGTATGGTTTAGAACTATGATCAAACACACATCAACAATTTACAAATAATCATTCATACACCGTAATCAACTAAACAACACATGCAAAGTTTATTACTCCAGAAATTAAAGATCAAAACATAATTGTCACAAGTAAAACCTTACATTCGAGGATGATCACCAACGAAATTAGCATTCCATAGTTCGGTGCATTATCATAACACAAAGTTTAATGTTCATACGAATCAAAAACACAAACCGAATGTTTAGAATCTTCAAGAACACAAGGAAAACAGCCAAAATCGCCCCTATCATGCTCCCAAAACTGAAAACCATGATTGGATAATCAAAAGTCTCATCAAATGGTCATTAAAAGTGAGGAGTTACACTTTTCCGCTGAGCCTACCGTAAGCTACGGTGGCTACCGTAGCTTACGGTAGCTTTCAAGTGGCTACGGTGGGTCTCTACTGCCTTACGGTGGAAGAAAATGCTGGGGGCTACCGTAATTTACGGTAGCCTTCAGCATGCAATTTTGTTTTCTTCATAACTTTTTCATTTCAACTCCGTTTTCTTCACCGTTTTCGCCTACGTTCTCGTAATTTCGTCCTCTATCATGCTACCTTCTTAATTATTCAATTCCAATAAATTATTTTCTTCATTTAGGCTCCATCTTTCAATCTCCAATCCAGCCATGCCTATTCAAAGCTTCATTTCCACACTTTTAAGCTCCGAATGTACCTGAAACACAAGCAAACGTGGTCATCTAACTCTAGACAATTACTCGATGAAATGTAGGATTAAAATACCATTTATAGCACTTAAGGGTCGTCCTACGGACAACCCGTCAAGGGGCCATCTTTATACTATTATGATAACTATTATTATACGAAAACTCTACCAAAGGTAGATAGTCATCCCAATTTTCTCCAAAATCCAAAACACACGCACTCAACATGTCAATTAGTGTTTGGATGGTTCGTTCCGATTGACCATCGGTTTGAGGATGGTAGACGGTACTTATATGCAACTGGGTCCCCAATTCTTCGTGAAACTTTCTCCAATACCGAGAACTGAACCGGGTATCCCGGTCAGACACTATAGACACCGGAACTCCATGCCGAGATATAATTTCATTCATATAAACCACAGCCATTCTTTCCGAATTACAGGTTTCCCGAATGGGTAAGAAATGTGCACTTATGGTAAGGCGGTCCACGACCACCAAAATAGCATCATGCCCCTTCCTTGTCTTAGGAAGCTTAGTCACCAGATCCATCGTTATATGTTCCCACTTTTACATCGGTATTTCCAATGGTTGCAACTTTCCATACGGCTTTTGGTGCTCGGCCTTCACTTGAGAACATGTCAAGCACTTCGTAACATACTTGGCAATGTCTCTTTTCATCCCCGGCCACCAATAATTCATCTTCAAGTCTCAGAACATTTTTGTAGCTCCCGGATGAACGGAATACCGAGACTTGTGAGCCTCATTCAAAAGCAAATCTTTCACATCACATTCCCAAGGTATCCAGATTCGGCGATACCTCGTCTTCATACCATTTGCATTTTCTTCTAACTTGTGCATGAATCCTTTTGTCCTTTCTTTCTTTGGATCATCAGCATTCAACGACGTAAGTTGAGCATCTCGTATTTCTTCAAGGAGTTTAGGTGTGACTACCATCTTCATTGATTTTACCCGAATTGGAGGCGGGTATTATAACAACCCTCAAAAACACCCTAATATACCTCGTATACGCATAACCAGACCTGTATAACCTTAAGTTTATTAAAAATAAAATAAAATATTGATTTTGTGTCGCTCGTGGGCCACGACCAATAAGAGGAAGACCTCTCGCGGGGCTCGAGAGGCCATTGCTTGCCGGTCACCTGTGATGCCACGTGTCCCCTTCGTGTCGAGTCTACGGTTGTGATCAGGCAACCCTAGCCGTAGCTAGGGTGCCCTCGTGGGCCGCGAAAGAGAAGGAGGAAGGGAGTCGCGGGGCGCGACCAGACCAGATTTCATGTATAAATTGAGCAGCCATGCAGCCTTTCACCCTCTCTCACTTTTCTTTCTCTCTATGCTTCTGAACGAAAGTAGCTTGATATTATAGCCCTAAAACATGAAGCTCTGCCCCGTTGTAACTATTTTAACCCCGATCACTAATTCGTTACCCTACCCGATTGATCTAGGGCCCCGTAACGCATGTTGAGGCTTTGCCTGACTAAGTTTGTTGGGGTTCTGTCTCTTGTTGTATGGCTAATGTGATTTGGGTTATCTTACTAACACATATGCATTGTATGTTTTTAATAGAAAATAATCAAGAAAATCAACAGGAAACTGTAGAAATACATAAGTCTACAATGTGAGTCATTCTCTTTTTCTACCAAACTGTGTTCCAAAATCTCTAATATTTTCTATTATACTTACAGTGATTGAGTCTTTGTATTCTACAATTTCTGCCGGTATGTGGGGTTTTGTATATACTACTAGTCAAGCGTTACTATTGGACAAAGGGTTAGCCAATAGTAATATGATAATAGTCATGGAAATGCCAACATGACAAATACTGAATGAGTACTTGGGTAGATACAAACATTGTAATCGCTCTCAATACTGTAAAGTTATAAAATCTTACTTGATTAAATTGGGATGCACTCTCCAGTATTTCTTGCTGATAAAATATTTTTAAAACGCGTTTCAGGTAACTTGATGTGAAAGCTATTAGAAGCCAGCTATGGAGCACTGAAGGCTTAAAGAAAGTGGCTATAAAAGTTACCTAAATAAAAGTTTATGTTTTTAGTAACTTGGGTTTATCCCTATAAATGTATTATGAATGAAACATGGGTTTTATCCCATTTGTTTATTATAAAAAATTTGGTATTTTGAAACTCTGAAATTTATTTCCTTACTATTGTTTTGGTCAAAAATTACCGAAGCAATTTAGTGATCAAATTAGTTAAGTGAGGTAGTGTGCTAAAATTATGTGTGAAAAATATGTTAACCAAGTTAGTTATAAAAACAGTTTCAGGATACGGCTCAAGATATAGAGCTGTATCTGTGATCAAACAATGAGCAGAAAAGTAAGGGTTGACACGTGATGTACGAGGAAAGCCCTTGATCAATCTAGATCGCCGGCACAAAACCTCGGGAGCTGACAATCGCAGCTGCCTTGTTCTTCTATTGCTTCAAATATCAGGATACAGTGCAGGATGTAGAGCGAATCAACTAGGTGTTACAATGTGATTTGATTACAAGTGTTTGTGTGTAGTGTTTGCAGAGAGCTAGAGAGAAAGTGTTTGAAAATGTGAAAGTTGCGTGCCTTAATCTGATCCGCCCCCATCTATTTATAGTAAAACAAATATAACAAACTATCCTAAATAACCGGGATCCAGCGAATATTCCTCACTCGAACGTTGTAGACCTAGTCTTTCGGGTTCAACGTCTCTCCCAGAACAAACATGCCCGAGTCTTGAGGAGATGAAGTCCATCTGACCGTTAGCAAACCCCAGCCTTTAACCTGCACGTGGTTAATTCAATCAACCTCAGGATATCGCCCAGGATGTTAGTAATATCCCCGTCCGGTATCCTGGTCACAAATAAACAATTAAAAGCAGGATATTGATCAAGATATGTACGCTCAGAAAATGACCCATAACAATTGTCCCCAAATATATATGTTGGTATACCAATCCGACGGATATATTTTTAAAAGTTTTATCTCATAAATTAAAGCAATTAAATCTAGACGACGGTCAAAATCACATCATAACCTCCAACGCGCTTTTAACTCGATGGAGATCCACAATGCCCCTATATCTTCTCTCTTCTTGTTTGAAAAGCAGATATCTTCAACAGAGTCTCCAGGTAATTCCCTACTTCTCGTTCATCTTTTATCAATCTTTCTTTCTTCATCTGCCATGGCCACCAGGACTCATTCCCAAACCGGTGAATCATCCGAGACTTTTACCCAGTAGAATCTTCTCAAAAATCCTGAGAAAGAGGTCTCTGCCTTTGATAATGCAGACATTGCGGCTTTGAGAGCTTCTGGTGCTTTTCCTGATAACACAGCCTTTAGACCGTTCGATCGGTCAATTCGATCGGATGTTTCTTCCACAGATTGGGTTTGCTTTCCAGCATACCCTTTTTCGCTGGGTCTTCGATACCCCTTTCCCGAATTCATAATGCAATTCTTCCGGACCACCTGCATCTCTTTTGCTCAAACCATGCCCATGGTTTGGAGAGTATTAATCGTACTTAACCAAATCAAAAACCTTCACTGTCCCGACCTTTGTATCGAGGATCTGCCAATCTCTTATCGCCTCCGATCCCACGGTTCTAGCCGGTTTTTGCTTTTTTCGACTTCCAATAAACCCCTTATTCTTAAAGCTACTAAAAACGAAGACGGATGGCAACGCAAGTTCTTTTTCGTCAAACGAGACTCCATTGCTGAGGGTGCCAGCCTTCCGGTGGAGTGGTTAACCACCGGTAGGGTCATAAATGTTCTCACCTACCTTTAGATTTTTATCTTTTACTAATATCCTTCTTTTTGATTCTTATGCAGTAAATTTCAAGAAAGTAGCTCCCCCTACCGCTGAGTCAGAGGAAAGAATCAATACTGTTTACCAATTACCTGCAATAGACAGGAGTTTCACCACACACATCCCGAGTTCCAGTCAATACTCGTCATCTGAAATGTCTGGTAAGGACTACTTTTAAAATAGTTAGTTAGTATAGCCTAATAGAATGAAGAGTAATAATAATGTAAAACTTTTTCCTTTATGCAGCACCGGCTAAGATCCCTGAAGTCTTTGATCTCGACGAGTTGGACAGCTATTCTGATCAGGTTCGGATCAAGAAGGAACCCAATCCTAAGGCCACAGCCTCATCCAAACCCAGTGGTTCCAAAGCCATTGTCATCACCAAACCCTTGCCAACTACCAAGCCCCGGAGCTCCAGCTCTCGTAAAAGGAAAGAACCCGATTCCCCCGTCATCTCTGACACTTTTCCCTACGAGAAGCACGGGTTCATCGAAGCTAGCGGGTTTATGACTTCCTTTCTTAACCAGGTTAGTATTCTCAAACCACATCCTGCAGCTTATATCATTTATAAAGATTTATCAAAATCAATACCTGTCCTCTTACTTTCGCAGGGTCTTGAACGTCTGGTTCATCTATATCAAGAATCCTGCGGGCTTAACAAGATGCTTGAATCCAAGTTAAAGGAAGCAGAAGTCACGATCTCCGATCAAGGCATGATTGCAGCCGCCAAATCTCGTCATTACGAGGAGAAGTTCAAGGCTATGATTCAAGAACACCAGACTGCTCTCAACAAAGCTACTCTTCAAGCCCAAGCCGATCTTGAAGCTGCCCATGCACAACATGAACGGGATATGATCAGCTACCGGGATAGCCTTAAGAGTTCTGTCGTCACTTCTCTTCTCCAGGCCAGGCTGAAGATGGCCCATGAAGCCAAAACACTAGGTTTTGAATGCCCTTCTTGGGACGTTGGTGCCTGGGAAACGAAGCTAAAGAATCTTGGAGGCATTTCCACCACACCAGCTGCCGAAGGATCTTCCAAAGTAGCTGAAAAAGCTAACGATGCTGAGAGGGATACTGAGGTGGATCCTGAGACGGATGCTGCTGAAATTACCGCCAACGAAGATGGCACTGCCCCCTAAAACTTATTTCCTTTTGTTTGAACAATTTTATGTCTTATGAACAATTTTTATTTCCGTATCAAAACAATTTGATAGCCGAAGGTGGATGGATCCTAGGTTTCAGGATGAAGCCTTTGGTTATCAACTAGTACCGTCTATTTTCCAATAATTTCATCTTTCATTTTTCTTGCTATCACTTCCTGTCTTTCTTATTACAGACCTTAGTTTAGCAAAATATACTCAGTGATATATTATGAAAACTTTTATTAAATAGAATTTCTAAAAATTCAATCACCTTTAGGGAAAATTAAAAGACAGTCCATTTTAAAACCTGTTTTGACGATACTTGCTTGCCCAAAGTTTCAAACCAGTACCAGCTTCAAATATCTTAATCAAATATCCTGAAAAGTATTTCAAAAATATATTTTGAAAATATATTCCGACAATTTATCCTAATCAGGATGTTTAACCTTTTACCAAACATAGTACTATCAAAAACTTAAACAACGTTTACAAAGGAAAGATCATACCAGGAATAGGGTATAACCCTATTCTCAAACTTCAATCCCCTTGCAACTCTTCCAATAAAGATGTCCCCTGTCTGAGACACTCAGTGTATTAGGTCCGAGCCTTACCCTTTGAGTTTTACACCATTGCCTTAGTAGGAATGTCCCCTGTGTACAATGTCTTTAAATACTTAGAAATCTTCTGGATATCAGTTCCCATTGTATAGACAATTTTTCGTGTTACAGGGGTAAAACCCAAAAAATGTACTGGAGATGAATCCCTCGTATCCTGGGGGAAATCCCAGATTTTCATGCGCTACAGGCGGGAGTGTATAAACTCCAAGACTTAGAAAGGTAAAAACCTTTAAACCTTAGAGAGTATAAAAATACCCTTTCGTGAGAGAGGGTGATCAATCCTCATATACCTTTAGGATTCAGGATATAGCCAATAGTAACGAAATTGTCAGCCACTTTTACATGGACTGGTCCCGCTACCTTGAACTATTCCCGAATAACTTGCGCTCCAGGCGGTGTGTTTAAACCCAATTCGGAAGAAAGGTGAATACCTTTAAACCTGTGAAGGGATCAGGATCCCTTATACGTGAGAGAGGGGGCCAATCCTCGAATCTTCCGAAGTATCCTGAGTGAGCATCCTGGAGCTATATCCTGGAGCATATACTGCAAAACATCCTTAAACTAAGGTGGGTGTTAGCTTGGCTAACACCCCTCCGATGCTTAAGTTAGTATTGGGTTTCAAAGAACAAATCAAACATATTTAAAAGAGATAGAATTCATACCATCTTGAGTTAGAAATTAAATTCTAAACTTAGTTGAAATAAAGTTTAAGGTGTATAGCATTCCAAGATTTCGGTAGCATATCCCCCTCCATATCCTTGAGTCGGTATGCACCTTTTCCGGATTCTGATTCAATCTCATATGGCCCTTCCCATTTCGGAGCCAGCTTTCCATCAGCAGGATTGGTAGTATTCTGAAAAGCTTTTCTTAACACCCAATCTCCAACTTTGAACCTTCTAATCCTTATATTCTTGTTGTATGTTCTGGATATCCTTTGTTGATATGCCGCCATTCTTAGCCGTGCTGCATCTCTTGTCTCATCAATAGTATCCAGCTCCTGGCATAGGACTTCAGGATTCTGCTCAGGATTCCAGAGGTTGGATCTTGCTGTGGGTATCACCATTTCTGTCGGGATAACTGCTTCTGCTCCAAATACTAAGGAAAACGGGGTTTGACCAGTTGCATTTTTTATCGTCGTTCTATCAGCCCACAAAACAAAGGGTAATTCTTCTGCCCATCTTCCTTTCTTGGCCCCTAATCTTTTCTTCAAGTTGTTGACAATTATCTTGTTTGAGGATTCAGCTTGTCCATTTGCTTGAGGATGTACCGGAGTAGACGTAATCATTTTGATTCCCCAACTCTTGCAAAAGTCAGTAGTCCTCTTACTTATAAACTGAGAACCATTGTCATAAATTATCTCGGCTGGTACTCCAAATCTGGTCAGGATATTTCTCTTTATGAAGGATACCACTTCTTGATCCCTGACTTGGACAAATGCCTCAGCTTCAACCCATTTGGAGAAATAATCTGTCATTGCCAACATAAAAACCTTCCCTCCTGGAGCCTTTGGAAGCTTTCCCACTATATCCATACCCCACTTCATAAATGGCCAAGGGGAAACAATAGGATATAATGGTTCAGCAGGCTGATGCAGTATGTTACTATGTCTTTGACATGCATCACATCTTCGAACATATTCTGTGGCATCTTTCCTCATTGTCGGCCAATAATATCCTGTCCTTAATACTTTTGAGAATAATGACCTGCCCCCAGTATGGTTACCACAATCCCCTTCATGTATATCCTGAAGTACTTCCTTGGTTTCAGGATCCTCCAAGCACCTCGGATATGGTCCTGCAAGAGATTTCTTATACAAAACATCATTTATAATAGTGAATCGTGATACCTTCATCCTAAAGGCTTTAGGATTCTCATTCTTTGGGATGTATCCTTGCTTTAGATATCTCATGATTGGAGCTATCCAGGACTTAGGATCCTCCTCAAGATAGCCATCATCAGGATCCTGAATACTTATTACTTCCTTATCCTGAGGATTCGTCGCAGGATATAGGATATGTAATATTGGTATCCGGGTTCCTTCCGGTATCCTGACCGATGATCCTAGATTTGCCAAGGCATCAGCTTCAGCATTGTCTTCTCTTGGTACCTGTTCAAGTGTAAAAGTATCGAAATATCCTGCTAATTTTTTAAGAATTTCGAGATACCCGATTAACTTCTCTCCTTTAACTGCATAGCTTCCATTGAAATGATTAGTGATTAACAAGGAGTCAACATACACTTGCAATTTTTTTATATTCATATTCTTAGCCAACTCTAATCCTGCAATTAAAGCTTCGTATTCTGCCTCATTATTAGTAGCAGGAAATTCACACCTAATAGCCTGGGGTAATATGTCCCCCTGTGGCGATTTTAGTAGTAGACCTAAACCTACACCTCTTACATTGGATGCACCATCAGTATATAATGTCCAGCATTCTAAGTTTTCTCTTAGCTGCTGTACTTCTAAATCTACTTCATTTTGAATGTCACTACTGAAATCAGCCACAAAGTCAGCTAAAGCCTGAGACTTTATGGCATTTCTAGGTTCATATACTAAGTCATAAGCACTCAATTTCACTGACCACTTGGCCATCCTACCTGACATCTCCGGTTTCCTAAGCACGTTTTTAACAGGATAATTGGTTTTAACATGGATCCTATGTGTCTCAAAGTAATGTCTAAGCTTTGTCGATGCCATAACTAGGGCTAATATCAATTTTTCTAAATGAGAATATCTAGTTTCAGCATCTAGTAGACTTTTACTAACATAATAGACAGGATATTGCTGACCTTCATGGTCTTTTATAAGAACGGCACTTACAGCATTCCCTGATACAGCGAGGTATAGGGATAGTGGTTCACCATTTTCAGGCTTCATCAATAGAGGTAGAGTCGAGAGATATCGCTTCAAATCCTGCAAGGCTGCTTCATGCTTTGCTCCCCATTCGAACTTCTTATTCTTCTTGAGGATATCATAGAATTCCTTGCATTTTTCCGAGGATCTTGAAATAAATCTGTTCAATGCTGCTACTCGGCCTGTTAACCGTTGAACATCCTTCATATTCGAGGGTGATTTTATATCCAGGATAGCTTTAATCTGCTCCGGGCTTGCCTCTATCCCCCTTTTCGTCACCATATATCCTAGAAACTTTCCTGCCCCCACTCCGAAATGGCACTTAGCAGGATTCAGCTTCATGTTATACTGATCCAGGATATCAAATGCTCCCTTGATATCCTGGAGGTGATCCTCAGCCTTTTTAGATTTCACCACCATATCGTCAATATATACCTCCATGGTGTCCCCCAGCTTATCTTTGAACATCATGTTCACCAATCTCTGGTATGTTGCACCTGCATTTTTCAAACCGAAAGGCATAGCAGTATAGCAATAAATACCTGTTGGTGTCATGAAAGCAGTATCCTCCTGGTCCGAAGGCTCCATTTGAATCTGCTAAAATCCTGAGGATGCGTCCATGAACGTTAACATCTCATGCCCAGCAGTAGCATCCACCATTGCATCGATATGAGGAAGGGGGAATGGGTCTTTAGGACAAGCCTTATTCAAGTCTGTGTAATCTACACAGACTCTCCATTTCCCATTTTTCTTCTTCACTACGACCACATTCGCCAACCATCTTGGGAACTTGACTTCTCTGATCATTTTGGACTTTAACAATCTTTCAACTTCCTCTTGGATGATTATATTTCGCTCAGGAGCAAACTTCCTTCTTTTTTGCTGAACAGGCTTGAACGACCTGTCAATTCTAAGCTTGTGAGTAATAATGTCTTTGGATATACCTGTCATATTCTCATGCTTCCATGCAAACGTTGACATCCTGCACTTCAAAAAGTCAGTTAATTGTTCTTCAATATCCCGAGGGATACTGGTTCCGACGAGCACCGAGATATCAGGATTATCCTGATCCAGGATAACTTTCTCCACATCCTGCTCCGAAGCTTCCAAGGTATCCCGGACCCGCATCTTTAATTGCTATGCTGGATTAGGCTTGGTCGAGGATTTCATCGAGGATGTGTAGCATTCCTTCGCCTCCTGCTGATCACTATCAACTTTGACGACCCCCCAAGGGGTTGGAATCTTGATGCATTGGTGATAAGTCGAAGGCACAGCCTTCATGTCATGGATCCACGGCCTGCCCAATATGATGTTATAGCAGGATAAGGAGTCCATCACACAGAAGCGTTGTATCGAGTTGACCCCTTCAACATATACTGGTAACTTTATCTCTCTTACAGTATTTCTAGCTTCTCCACTGAAACCAACGAGCACAGTAGACTTCGAAGTAATGTCCATCGGAGATACATTCATCCTTTTCAATGTTTCCAGCTGAATTATATTGACAGAACTACCGTTGTCCACCAATATCCTGTGTACAAAATGGTTAGCCACATATAATGTTATTACCAAAGCATCATGGTGAGGATCCTGAACAGTATCCCTGTCATCACTATCGAAAGTGATCACTTTATCGGTTGTGAGGGTAGTCATCCTGACTGGTTTGTCTCCCCTTTCACTCTTAGCTTCCTTTGCATGTCTCTTAGCCGCCGAATACGAAGTCCCACAAATGTCGGATCCTCCTGAAATAAAGTTAATTATCTTGGCATCTGCTGGGGGTGACGCTGCTCGTTCAGGATCCTTCTCGGGATCCTGCCCTTTATTCTTCTTTCTTTCTTCCCAGCAAGTCCTTCAGATACCCTTTGCTTAACAGGTAACTTATTTCTTTCCTTAAAGCAATGCAATCCTCGGTCATATGTCCGAAGTCTTCATGGAAGGCACACCATTTGGATTTATCCTTCCAATCAGCTTTCTACTGGTTCTTTCGAGGCCACCTAGCTTTGTCCCCTAAACCCTGCATAGCATACATTAACTCAGGTATATTAACAGAAAAGCAGTATTCAGATAAGTCAGGATATTCTTCAGGATCCTCGTCTTCAACAGCATTCACTTTCTTGTTATCATTTCTGCCATATGGCTTGGAGCGATATGGCTTATATGAGGATTCTGATTTCCTGTTGGTTGATTCGTAGGTTGAGGTAGAATTCATCATCTCTTGCATCTTCTTGTCATCTTCCAAACGGATATATCTCAAAGCCCTGTTACGAGCTTCGTCGAGATTCCTGCAGGGATTCATTACAAGGTCCTGATAAAACTGAGAATCCTTTTGTAACCCCATCTTAAAAGCTTGCACAGCTGTTGCAACATCAAGATGTGGGATATCCAAGGATTCTCGACTGAACTTGTTCACATAATCCCTCAAGGATTCCTGAGATCCTTGAGTTATCCTGTAAAGGTCACTGGTTAGTTTCTCAAAACTCCGACTACAAGAAAATTGACTGTTAAATAAATTAACCAAATGAGCAAACGAAGTAATTGAGTGAGGATGGACGTTTAACAGCCATTTTAAGGATGATCCTGTCAAGGTAGAACCGAATCCCTTGCATAAGCATGCTTCCTTGAGATCCGGAGGGATAGGATTGATTTCCATCCGTTCCCTATACTGGGCAATATGCTCTTCAGGATCCGTAGTCCCGTCATACAGTTTCATGTTGGGAGTCTGAAATCTTTTTGGGATTTCAGCATCACAGATAGGATACGCAAAGCGGGATATCCTGTGGCTGTCTTGGGATACTTCCGGAATTGGCTGGAGCACTCCAGGTACACTGGATATCATGTCCTTCAATTTCTGGAGCTCCCTGGTAAATGTTGACGTCATACCTGCATCCTGCAAAGACCCATTGTTGTTAGTAGCAAGAATATTATTATTTGACACATTACCGGTCTGAGGATTTTGGCCATATCCTGAAGCATATCCTGAACTCCTCACAGTCGACATCCTGACCGAGGAGGGTATCTCAGGGGTATGATTCTGAGAATGGCTTGGGACGATATTCCCCCTGTTATCCTCAGTGTAAACTGCGGAACTGAAGTTCAAAGCCCTGGGCTGTATAGGAGTGACAGTTTCTTCAGCAGGTCTACTCGAGCTAGCTTTTAAGAGTTGTATTTCTCTTAACAGCATTTGGTTAGTTTCCTGTTGCTGCCTCATTTGTTCCTGCATACTTCCAAATAAAGTTAGAATTTCATCATTAGAGGCTAAAACGGGAGCAGATCCCTGAACACTCCGAGTAGGGATAACATCTTGAGGTTGTGAAGAAACTGGCATCCTTGGAGGAGGTGGTGGAAGCACTGAACCGGTAGTATGGCTAATGTGATTTAGGTTATCTTACTAACACATATGCATTGTATGTTTTTAATAGAAAATAATCAGGAAAATCAACAGGAAACTGTAGAAATACATAAGTCTACAATGTGAGTCATTCTCTTTTTCTACCAAACTGTGTTCCAAAATCTCTAATATTTTCTATTATACTTACAGTGATTGAGTCTTTATATTCTACAATTTCTGCCGGTATGTGGGGTTTTGTATATACTACTAGTCAAGCGTTACTATTGGACAAAGGGTTAGCCAATAGTAATATGATAATAGTCATGGAAATGCCAACATGACAAATACTGAATGAGTACTTGGGTGGATACAAACATTGTAATCGCTCTCAATACTGTAAAGTTATAAAAGCTTACTTGATTAAATTGGGATGCACTCTCCAGTATTTCTTGCTGATAAAATATTTTTAAAACGCGTTTCAGGTAACTTGATGTGAAAGCTATTAGAAGCCAGCTATGGAGCACTGAAGGCTTAAAGAAAGTGGCTATAAAAGTTACCTAAATAAAAGTTTATGTTTTTAGTAACTTGGGTTTATCCCTATAAATGTATTATGAATGAAACATGGGTTTTATCCCATTTGTTTATTATAAAAAATTTGGTATTTTGAAACTCTGAAATTTATTTCCTTACTATTGTTTTGGTCAAAAATTACCGAAGCAATTTAGTGATCAAATTAGTTAAGTGAGGTAGTGTGCTAAAATTATGTGTGAAAAATATGTTAACCAAGTTAGTTATAAAAACAGTTTCAGGATACGGCTCAAGATATAGAGCTGTATCTGTGATCAAACAATGAGCAGAAAAGTAAGGGTTGACACGTGATGTACGAGGAAAGCCCTTGATCAATCTAGATCGCCGGCACAAAACCTCGGGAGCTGACAATCGCAGCTGCCTTGTTCTTCTATTGCTTCAAATATCAGGATACAGTGCAGGATGTAGAGCGAATCAACTAGGTGTTACAATGTGATTTGATTACAAGTGTTTGTGTGTAGTGTTTGCAGAGAGCTAGAGAGAAAGTGTTTGAAAATGTGAAAGTTGCGTGCCTTAATCTGATCCGCCCCCATCTATTTATAGTAAAACAAATATAACAAACTATCCTAAATAACCGGGATCCAGCGAATATTCCTCACTCGAACGTTGTAGACCTAGTCTTTCGGGTTCAACGTCTCTCCCAGAACAAACATGCCCGAGTCTTGAGGAGATGAAGTCCATCTGACCGTTAGCAAACCCCAGCCTTTAACCTGCACGTGGTTAATTCAATCAACCTCAGGATATCGCCCAGGATGTTAGCAATATCCCCGTCCAGTATCCTGGTCACAAATAAACAATTAAAAGCAGGATATTGATCAAGATATGTACGCTCAGAAAATGACCCATAACAACTATGATCCTGATGCTCTCATTTCCGCTGCCAAATTAACAAACACCGATACCACCAGCTGCTGTCTCGCGGCTCCCGCTCCCAGGGTAGGGGTCGGGGTTGCGACAGAAGGTGGTATCAGAGCCACTGGTTTAAGCCATTTATGTGTTCTTTTAATACCTAAATTTTAACCAATTATGTTAGGAAATAACCTATGTGTTATTCTATGTATATATATATATATATATATATATATTATTGTTATTTTGACAATTTTCTAGTTTAGAGTATGAGTGATCAGGTTACTTCTAACGCTTACCGTCATTTACCTCATTCTCCAAAGAATGAAGGAACATCCCAGCCAACTCCAGGATACACCGCTGATTCTGAGGATGTCTTTGTTTTCAAAGCGAAATCCGAAGAACCTTTTCCTCCTAAGAAACGAGGGTGGTTTAGTAGAGCCAAAATAGAAAGAAGGAAAAGAATGAGAAAAGCCCAACAACGAGCAATAGCAAATAGAAAGAGAAATACCCAAAACCAGGAAGCTAGACCTTTATAGGAAGAAGAGTTGGATAGGCAACTAGCTGATTTTCATATGTTTGGAAATGTAGAAGGAAACTTTAATCTTAACCAAGTAGCAGACCCACAACTTCTACCATTAATTGCTAACCAACCCATGGAGTTAGAGTTAAACCAGGAAAACCAACTTCCAATACTAGCATTTGATCCAAATGAAATACCTAGAATTCCAACACCAAATCCTTTAGACTATGACCCGTGGTGGGACGACAACCGGTCAATTATGGAAATATTAAATAACCCATATCCATACGGAGAACCCATACCACGTTACCCAGAACCAGTGCCAGCCCCACTACCACCAATGAATCAAGAGAATGTGGAAGAACTTCGCTAGTATGGTGAAGAGTTGGTTGAGGAAGGAAACCGAATTCGCCAAATAGGAGAAAAACTCGTCTGGAAATATGACGAGCGGGAGATGTAGTTTTAGAAACCAGTCGCCTAATATATAAATAAATATATATATATATATATATGTAATTTTGTACTTTGGAAAAAGAAAAAAAAATCAACTAAAATAACTTTAAATTAATATATATCACCTATATATATATATATATATATATATATATATATATATATATATCAATGTATAATTACTAATGTTTAAATTTCCAGTTGTATTTTGTAATAGATGCATATATAGATATATGAAAAAGACTAAGTCGCAATGATCAACGTTTTTGGTTTAATATGCTTGAGTGTTTGTATGTATTAATCTTATTATGTGATAGTAAAACCTGATAAATGATTACAATTCAGATGTCAAACGAAGTCAATCAGGAAATTCAGAATAACCATAATAACGAGAACCAAGTGGATAAAAGTGCTATCGAACATACAGTAACACAAGGAATCATAGATGCTATGCCATATATTATCAACAGTTCAACACTATTAAAAAGGCAGAAAATAATTCCGTAATCGGAAGTAAACGTGCACCCACTAAACCAAGTCACATCGTGAATGGAAATCACGGACCACTTATCCAAGCTCCAATTCCAAAAAGAAGAAAGACCATCTCATATGGTTGTTCTTATAAAGAATTTTTGGCCTATAAACCAATAGAATTCTCAGGCAATGAACGAGCCATTTCAGCCTTGCGCTGGATAGAAAAGGCAGAAGCAGTCTTAAAAATAAGTAAATGTGCAGAGGAAGATAAGATCATGTTTGCTTCTAATCTTTTTAAGAATGCAGCCTTAGAATGGTGGAATACTATTCTCCCGTCAAGAGGAAGTGACAGGGTTTATAACATGGAATGGACCAACTTTAGGGGGGGTAGTTGCACGGACCTCCCATCCGCCGGAGTATTGCAACTCCGCAAGCTAGCTTAGCCCCATAGCTGCCTGGCGGTGATTACCCACGGTGAAGAGCCCCAACACCCCATAAGGGCATTGCCGGGAATCGAACCGGTGACCTCAAGAAGGGTCTGGGTGAAGCTGGCCAACTGGGCTACCCCAGAAGGTTAAGGAATGGACCAACTTTAAGGAGATAGTTGAAAGGAAATTTTGTCCTCCTCATGAAAAAGAACAGATTGCCAATAAGTTCTTAAATCTTAGAATGACTGGGGTAGATTGCAGGGATTAAACTACCATATTCTTCGAATATGCAAGGATAGTACCAACCCTAGCCTCACCAGAACTAGTATTAATCTCCTGTTACATCTGGGGATTAATCAGTGAATTCAGACATGTAGTCAAGGCAGCTAGACCACAAACCATAGAAGAGGTAGTAGAACTTGCCAACACTCTGACCAATGAATTAGTACGTACGCAAGAGGAAAACCAGAAAAAGAACCTAGCTCAAAAGATTACCCAAGAATTACGTTATGGTAACTCTTATCACGGAAAAGGACCAGGTTCTTCCTCTTCACCCAACTGCAAGTATTGCAAAAGGAAGCACTCAGGGAGATGCTCGATATACTGCAACTTCTGCAAAATATCTGGACATAAGGAAGAAGACTATAGGAAGAAAGCTAACAATAGAATATGCTACAGTTGTGGAGAAGCTGGTCATATTAAACCGAACTGTCTGAAACTAGCTCTAGGGACAACCAACAAATCTAAGACAAACGAATGACCCAAGAAGAATGCCAGAGCATTCGTTCTGACCGCCGAAGAAGCCAAGATGATTCCAGATGTGATTGCCGGTATATTTTTAGTTAATGATGTTTATGCTAAAGTATTATTTGAATCTGGTACAAACCAAAGTTTTATCAATACTTCTTTCTGCAAACTTCTCAATCAACCGTTAACTAAACTTCAAAAAGACCGTCTGGTGGAGACGGTAAATGGAGATTCTATCAAGATAAGCGAAATCCTACAGGGAGCAAGGATATAAATTTTAAACCATAACTTTATTGCTAATATTTTTCCAATGAATCTAGCCGGATTCGATGTCGTACTAGGAATGGATTGGTTGGTAGCCAATCATGCCAGTATTTTATGTGATCAAAAGTCGGTACAAATAAGTGCACCACATGGTGAAAAGATCACAATTAAAGGAGACAAGCCAACCAGGTCAACAAAATTCATCTCTGTGATGAAAGCTACAAGTTATGCAAGGAATGGAGGAATGCTGTATATGATTTCAGTAATCATTAACACTAAGGAAAAAGAACTAAAAGATATTCCCGTAGTATCTAAATTCTCAAACGTCTTTCTAGAAGAATTACCTGGATTACCGCCAGATCGAGAGGTTGAATTTAGAATTCACCTAATACCAGGAACGGCACCAATTGCCAAAGCACCATATCGACTAGCACCAACGGAGATGCAGGAATTGAAGAAACAACTTGATGAATTACTAGAGAAAGGTTTTATACAACCTAGCTCATCGCCATGGGGAGCACCGGTGTTATTTGTCAAAAAGAAGGATAGATCGATGCGTATGTGCATTGATTACCGAGAACTGAATAAGGTTACGATTAAAAATTGGTACCCACTACCGAGAATCGATGACCTGTTCGATCAACTTCAAGGAGCTCGATTCTTTTCTAAGATCGATTTACGCTCAGGATATCATCCATTGAAAGTACATGAAGAGGACATTCCTAAAACTGCTTTTAGAACAAGGTACGGTCATTATGAAGTTACAATCATGCCATTTGGTTTAACCAATGGCCCAGCCATATTTATGGACATGATGAACAGGAATAGCAAACCATACCTAGATAAATTCATAATTGTCTTTATAGATGATATTCTAATTTACTCTAAGAGTAAGGAGGATCATGCGGAGCATTTACATATACTTCTGACATTGTTGAGAAAACAAAAGCTTTATGCTAAATTCTCAAAATGTGAATTCTGGTTACAAGAAGTGCAATTTCTTGGACATTTGGTTAATCGTGAAGGAATTCATGTGGATCCAACAAATATCGAGGCGATTACCAAATGGAAAGTCCCTGAGTCACTTACAGAAATAAGAAGTTTTCTTGGACTGGCATGATATTATAGACGTTTTATTCAAGATTTCTATAGAATAGTCATTCCATTAACCAAACTAACTTGCAAATCTGTTAAGTTTGAATGGGGACCAAAACAAGAGGAAGCATTTAGGATTTTGATGCAAAGGTTAACCAACGCACCCATACTCGCGTTGCCTGATGGAACTGAAGACTTTGTAGTCTATTGTGACACGTCTAAGTTTGGATTTGGATGTGTGTTGATGCAATGTCAAAAGGTAATAGCTTATGCCTCTAGACATCTTAAGAAACATGAAGAGAATTATACAACCCATGATCTAGAGTTAGGAGCCATAATTTTTGCCCTTAAGATTTGGAGACACTATCTTTATGGTAGTAAGTTCGTTATATTACAGATCATAAGAGTTTAAGATATGTCTTCGGACAAAAGGAATTAAACATGAGGCAAAGACGTTGGATGGAAATTTTTAGTGATTATGATTGTGATATCCAGTATCATGCAAGAAAAGCTAATGTAGTAGCTGATGCTTTAAGTCGAAACTATCATGAAAAGCCAAAATGAGTACGCTCTCTCAGACTAAATCTGCAGATACATTTAAATGAGCAAATTAGAAACAGGAGACAACAATCAAGGACGATGCTGAAGGTTTAAAAGGAATGATTAAGGAATTAGAAAAAGTAGCAGATGGAATTTGGAGATTCCATAAAAAAGGATCTGAATACCTATTCAAGGAAACCTAAGGAACCGAATTCTAGAAGAATCCCATAATTCTAAGTATACGATACATCCTGGAAGTGACAAAAGAAACTAAAACTTAGAGACGATTTTAGTATTTTACTCTAAATATTTTAAGTTTTGTGTCTAAAATATATTGAGCGAAGGGCATCCTCTTGTATCCATCTTGGCCATCACTTTGGTCACCTCAATCTGGTGGTTTTATTTTTATTGAACAACTTAAATTACGTTAAATCCATCTTTGTCGGAGGATTGAACCTTTGTTATCATAAGAACAACACCTTGATTCTAATGACTTTATCGGACCAACCCCTCACCCTCAACCCGATTGCTAACATGTACTAAAAATCTACAACGCTGCAATACGTTGGAAAACACACCTTTTGCCTAACTTGGCATGTGTGTAACTAATATAAATTGTCATGTGTGCAACTAAGATAAATTTAAAATATCAACGTTACTCTTAACATCCATCAAAACACCTTGTATTGTAGAATTTTTTTAATATGCATAATTTACCACTCGACTTTACAATTTCGGAAACTTAATTTTAGTGGTAAAGATACTATACATATGATCCGGTCAATTATAGCATCTAGTAAGTTGTGGGGCGTGATAGGTCTTTTTAAATATTTTTGACCGGTGTTACCTAAATATTATGTAACAAAGGTATATAATGAACCATGTAGAGCTTGACTAAGTTCGAGTTCGATTTGTTTAATTTAAGAAAACTCGAATTTGAGTTTGTTTAGTTTCAAGTCTTTGGACTAAAGCTTGAACTTAGTTTTTTAGTAATTTAACAAACATGAGTTCAACCCAAATTCGAGTTACTTTTCGATATTACTTTTAACGCTCGACGGGTAAAATTACTCTTGACGGGTAAAATTACTGGGTACTATTAAATGAATGAAAATATAACTTATACCATCCAATAGACAATGTGACATGTGTTGTTGTAAAATCGAGGGCTAGTAAAGGGTAATGTTGGGAAAGCATGAGAAAATTAATAATGAAAATGGAAAAGGCAATAAAACGATAAGTTTCCATAAATGAGCAATCCAAGAGTACGGGACATCCAATAATTTCTTAACTACCCCTTTCTTTCCCCACTTCCTCTTACCGAAGCGTGCTCTTAACGCTCTAAAATTACACCCATCTTTGAACAAAAATTAATTTGTTTAATTTCCATCGTCACTTCATTACCAAATCTTTAATGATGTTGGAACAATATTAAGATTCATATGATGATAATATTCAAGGTCAATGCTCTGTTTAACTTTAATAGCTTTATTCGCTCCACAAATTTTTTATTGTTTTAAGCTTAACCATAGACAAATAGTAAAGGTATCAACTTGTATTTAAATTCTTTTAAAAATCGATTGAAAACCTAATAACCATTAACTACTGGCATATTAAACATCAACATAATAAGATACGATTAGTATCAATGCTCTGATTTATAGTTCTTTTCGTTTACTTGAACTGAAATCAGAGCATCTTCTGATAATGAGCATAAAAGAACTGCTTTAGGAGATCAACTTAAAATGCGAGCTTGTGATATATTCTGTGCTTACAAACATATGAACTCATTGGCTAATATGTATGTTGACTCGGATATAAATATGTAAGGTGACCATCACATATCACGTGATACTCTCATACAAATTATCTATGTTGACTTAGTGAAGATGTCTATTTTTAATAAAATGCAACCAACTTATACAACTCTAGGCATTTCACCAAGTGTATGCAGTAGGTTTTTTCAAGCTGAAACCATCTAAACTAACCAACCTATGGTCAACTTTTATATAATCATACATTTGAGTAAGCTTGTATGTTGATCATTAGAAAATTAGTGTAACAAAACATTTCAAGTACACATAATAATGTTCATTAGTAGATCTATATATAAGGTTAATCAAACACCCCATGATCGAGTTAATTTTTGGGAATCCTAACATCTTCTTGTTCTCCATACATTATAGTCAGCATAAACATGTTTTATTGTGAGTGAATCCATTTTTTTAATTTCAAAATAGTAAACTACAATTTGAGTTCCTGTGGTTAACAACGATTGGCACTTTGAGCCCCTGTTTTGCAAAATTGAACAATCAAGTCCATGTGGTTTGTCGATTTGAATCAACCATGTCCCTGCTAACAGAATGGCACTTTGAGTTCCTATTTTGCAAATGAAAAACAATAAGATGAAATCTAAGAGAGAATCAGTATCCCCAATAAATTTGACGATTATTGTATTGATGGTGAGTGAATCGGCATCCTCAAGATGATGAACCAGAAGAATTAGCTGGAATGAGTAGATGAAGATGTCGTTTTGTGGTTATTGTATGTTGTGGCGAGTGAATCGACTTAACTGGAAGAATTTGGGTTAGGGATACAAGATGAAGATGTTGTTTTGTGATGAGGAGGGGTTTAGCTGGAATAAGGGTGGCCAGTGGTTAGGGTGGGTTGTGGTACAGGTGGTTTTGGGGGGTCAGTGGTACAACGGCGGTTGTGGGTGCATGTGGTTGTGGACTTGTGGGTGGCCGATGGTGTATGTGTAAATGTGTTAGAACTTGAAATGTTGGACATGAACAAGGAGTTATCATTTAGGTTAGAACTGAAAGGTAAATGTGTAATTGTGACTTGTGAGAATAAGTCTAGAGTTTGTGAAAGTTTATCCAGCGTTTGATTTTAGCATTTAGGTTACTAAACTTGGGAATTTGTGATGTTTAGGTTTGGTGGGTTGTCGGTGGCCTGCGGCTGTTCTCAGGCAACCTGAGGGGGATAGATTGTTGGACGGCAGCGACAATTTGTAGTTATGGTTGCAGGTGGTCTGAAAATAACCCATTGGTGAAGACGAAGATGAATGAAGGGTATCGTGTTTTTTGGTTGAAGATTTGATTTTTTTAAATTGAAATACAATAATGTAAGGGTATTTTAGACATTTCACTGGTGAACTAACGATCAACTAACACATTATGTTAGCAGGGACGTGATTTATTCAAATCGACAACCACAAGGACTTAATTGTTCAATTTTACAAAATAGGGGCTCAGCATGTCATTCAATGTTAACCACAAAGACTCAAATTGTATTTTACTCCTAAATTTTCAAACCAAACACTCTAATTATATGGACTGTTTAATCTTTACCGAGAAAAAAATATATGATAGCCAAAATTGACCACAAAATCGTATTTTAATATTCTTTTTTGTTTAAATATCGTTATAGGTATAATTAATGTAGCGGTTCCATATAAATTCAAGAGAATGAATGAGTTCACCTATTCTAACCTAACCTAACCCAACCCAAACACATTTAACCCCTAATATGTTGCAGCATGTTCTCATCTTATCTCGTAACATACACAATGACTAAATTCAACCAGGCCATCCTATTTTAGTCGTATTTTAACACCTCTATGTATTAAATATCCAATAACATATGCAAAGAGGGGAAAAATGCATTGTTTTGGAACTTAAGATATTATTGGTGATTTCAGTGTTATCAACAATATTTTAATGTAACTCTATTTTTAAATTAAGATAAAAGAGAATTCAAGTCGAGCTATAGTATAAGTTATAAAAAGTTGAGTACATGATTGTACAAACTTAACTTAATTCAAATTGTTAGATATATATGTGTCTAAAATAAAAGTTTACACCAAGTCATTAACTTAGTAAATGCTCAGCACACCTTTATAGTTTATACTGGTCAGCATAGGAATAATTGGGTCACAATAAACCTTGTATAGGTCGACATCAAAATGTAATAAGATGACCTTACAATGTCTTAAGAAAAATGTGTCTCGGTTAATGTTTGTATACGAAGCTATTTGTCTTTAAGATAGACAAAATACATAGAGAAATCAATCAATTTGTACAATACGATCTATCTTTATGAATTTTGCTTAAGTTATTGCCTTATTGTACATTTTTTCTATGCAATTTCAAAGTTGATGTTGTGCAACCCAGTCACTAAAGAGTCGAAATACTCTTTTTAAAGCATATCATACACGATATAATTTTTTTAAGATTGTCTATTTATAGAACCAGTCTGATTGACACAAACCTGACTCGTTTAGCTAAATGGGATCACAAGTTCAACCCGAACATGTTTATACATAATACAAACCAATGAATTTCGTATTAAGTTCATCATGACCTTTGTCGAAAAAAGAACTCCCCAGAACGGGATACACTAGTTATATTTATATTATATTATACTTATTGTAGTTATTATTTGTAAATATATTTAATTTCGTGTGGATCTTGTATTTGTTTTTGGAAGTTTTGATCAATTAAATTACATCCTTTTGACAATTATAGTTGATGCGTATACAATCGATGCCTGGATATAGCTAGCCTTTTTTCATACAAATAACAATAGGACTTGTATAGTATCTAAAAAGGCACATAACAATTTTAAGCCGAAAGCTATACTTAAAAAACATGAAAACAGTCTCACATGTGTTTACCATTTTTGCTTTTTTACCATTTAGTCAAACTTAATTCCAGAAAATATGTGTTCAGTCTCACTATAAATTAACATAAAAGTTTAAGGTTTAGGGTTTGTACGGTTGGAAAGTTTAAATATTATAAAATTAGTTAACCTTTTACACTTGGTATTTATCTACTTATACTAACAAAGTTATGTTTAAATATTATAAAATTAGTTACCCTTTTACACTTGGTATTTATCTACTTATACCAATATAGTTATGATTTTCTTTTCACGAAACACAATTGTATTGTGGAAAAGTCTAACCCGTGACAATAACCGATCGTAAATTAAACATATGACATTGTGTTTTTACTCTAAACATGAAGTCACGGTTTGAATTGAAGCATTATTAATCCTCAATTATTTTCCCACAAAAGAGACTCAATAATTATGATAATACCACACAAACAATCGCATTCATGAATCCAAATTACATATGTAGTATTGGAATGAAAAATAAACCGACTTGAAGTCCTCACCTTTTTATCATGAAGCTAAAAAGGGAAATTTTTACAACAATAATGCAAAACATGTGGTCCATTTATGGTCCCCGTAATAAATATATAATAATTCTTCGAACGATCACTATTATCTTTATGGAACTTGACGTATACTTAACATATTCCACTTACGTTTTCTTTCCTTAAATGAAACATGTATCATACGAAAAGATTTAATTCTAGATTGTATTTTCCCAAGGCAGGTAGTAAACCTAGAGATAACAACTTTACTTCACAACAAGAGATGCCTTGTTACAAAACTAGAATATTTGTTTGTTTTCAATACTCGTTATTTTTAACGAAATATCCTTTGTGTGTCGATATTCTATCTTATCCGGTAATCCTTGTGCGGACCACAGTAATTGACGATGGTTCATTAGTTGTGTTTAGTCGGAGTATTAAGTGTGTAACGCCCAAACCCAAAAAATCTAATGTGTCTTGACTTGCATAAGTGAAAGACCAATAACCCGTAAAGGCAAAAACTTCAATATGAACACGTAAATTTATCTAACCGATACACGATACAATTCATAAGTAGGATCTCACTAATTTTACATGGTAAGCTTGAAAATCTATCTTCCAATTTCTTTAAAGCACTCTTTGGTGTTACCTCATGAGCCCGAAACATGTCACGCAAAATATATACGACTTAGGGGTTGTTTTGTTTAGCAACCTCTATACCAGTAAGTGTTGAACCAGTAAGAGGTCTGACTAGGTAAAAACTCTGAACCAGTAAATGATGAGCCAATAAGAGTAGTTGAAGTGGGTCCCCTAAAGCAAATTCTAAGATTTTGGCAATTTCGGACAACCTAGTAGTTGGCCATCACATGGGTAGGGATATTATTCCAAAGCAATTCGCCACCATCCTAGTCAAGGATTTATGCTCGATTAATTCCACTATTTATGAATAATTGCCAGATTTGCACAAATCATTTAAATATCTATTTACCGACATATTTGTCTATGCGTATAATTCAAGTAACAATCGTTCCCCTAAGACATTTCAGTTAGTTGAGATATACATATACGTAGAAAATTAATGTAAGCTCTAGCATGAAATTTTGAGCTATTGAATTACTTATTCAACTAGGTATGTCAATTAACCAGCTTATCTCTTCACGTCTAGCTCGATGGCTTTAACGATTTGGCAAGACATAGGGTCTTGGTGTAAGCTCCCTCCTATTTGTGCCTTTTCATTTAGAGACCTAGTGGAGTTCCATAAGATCTCCGGGTTGGGGAAGGACATGATGTGCTTCACAGGATCATCATTATTGCTTGTTGGTCTATTTAGAAGGTTAGGAATGGGTTGTTGTTTTCAAGTAAAAGGGTTTCTCCGGAAGGTGTGATGGAAGATATTAAATCAGTTGGTTATTTGTGGTATAAATATAGATCGTTAGTTGAATAGATTGGTGTAAATGCCCTTGTATATGTAATGTAGTGTGTTAGTTTTGGCCCTGCTCCTTCGGTTTGCAGGAGTGGTTGTTTTTGGTTAACGAGTCACAGTAAAAAAAATATTAGCAAAGCTTATTTGACTAAAGCAAAAGGATACTTCTGTATTTGGCTAAAAACAATACAGCTAGCATGTATAGAGAAGATAGGCAAACCGAAAGGATACAAATCGGATTCTGGACCCAAACTAGGCCAGGTTGGTCAAAGAAAGTCCAACTTGTTTTGACCAAACCGGTTCAGTTTGAGGCCGGTTTTTAAGAGGGAAAGGATCGTGTTTGACAGTTTGAAGTTTGAAACCTGTTCAGACTTGAAACTATCTAGGCCACTGCATATCAGCCTTAAAAGTACCCATATAACATTATAACCCATATGGGAGTAGAAAATTTAGCAAATATTTGCATTATATACCCAGCTTATAAAACGCCATATAGCATGATTAACAGAGTCTAGTTCACCAAGCACATTGGACATCTCAAAACCATATATCATTAAAACACCACTGATGGAAGAGTATTAAGGGGCTGTTTGGCAACATCTGAATGGTTAAGTGCGGAACCATTAAGAGGTCTGAACCATTAAGTGCTGAATCAGTAAGAGGTCTGAACCATTAAGAGCTTGTATAATGCTTAACCGTTCAGAGGCAAATGTCTGACCAATTCAGATTAGAGGTCTTAACCATTCAGACTCTATATAAATCTTAACCATTCAGAGGCAAATGTCTGAACCATTCAGACATCTGCTCGTGAAACAAACAGTCTGAACCATTAAGTGCTGAACCAATAAGAGGTCTGAACCATTAAGAGCCTCATTAAGAGGTAAACAAACAACCCCCAAGTCTGTTAAAACAATGATTAAGATTTCGACAAACCTAAAAATAGGCAGTCAAACAAAGTTTATCCATAA
Organism: Helianthus tuberosus; assembly: GCA_030545235.1. Classification (NCBI taxonomy): domain Eukaryota; kingdom Viridiplantae; phylum Streptophyta; class Magnoliopsida; order Asterales; family Asteraceae; genus Helianthus; species Helianthus tuberosus. The sequence goes on from CM060401.1 coordinate 173,387,305, forward strand.
TTTCAAGCAAATCATATGATTATTTTTTATAGTTTACTCTTTAAAACAAGTATAATTGTATAAATGAAACCTTACATGTTTGGAACACAAAATCCAAGAGTTAGTCTAGGGCAGGTGGGTTACCATTTATGTATACAGAATTTGATACTCAAAAGAAAAGCCACGTATGTCTTCCCCAAAATAGCACCTTTAGACTTTAGTGCACGCTGATGTTCTCTTTTTTTGTTATTAGGCATCGCATGATATAAAGACACAATTTACAAAATTATACAAAGACAAATAATAAATATAGCAAAAGAAACTTAGAAAATATAAGAGCCAATGACAATTAATCTTTATAATTATGATAGGAAACACATAATAATAATTGTTATGCTTAACTAGAAATGTATACCATTTCCTCCAAGTGTCATGTTTTGGTCTCGTTAGCCTTTTTTATTTGTAGGGCAGCTCTTACTACATTTCCTCTTGTGATAATTCCCACCTTCATATGCACAACCACCACTTATTATTAATTAACTCGTTATAAATTATTTATAAACCAAAATTATAAGGATCTTACCAGCTTTCCTTCACCATCTACAACTGGAAGACGCCGATATTTCGTTTCAAGTAACAATCTGACATTTTAGGATTCTTCAGTGACTTTTTTACAGTGTTACAGAATATAAACAATCGAGAAATGAAGGTAGGTTAGACCTGGCAGCATCCTCGAGATTGGTATTTGGACGAACTACTAACGGTGCGGGTGTCATTAAATCACCAACTACCTTCCCGTCGGTTTTACTCAGCAGTTTTTGTACCTCATTGAATGTCTGCAATAATCGTATCCATTTAGGTAGAAAATTGTATGCATTAGATAGATCAAGAACTATACTTGATGCGAGAGTAACAAATATAAATGGGTGTCGCGTGTTGGCTTGGCACAATAAAAGCACATGTCCAAGACAAAAAAAAAATGAAAACTATAGAAAAAGATATACACATATAAGACATATAAATATAATAGAACTCCCAATATCAGAATTTTAAAAACCTTTTAAGATCATCCAATTATATAAAAAAACAAAATAACTACTACCCAATAAAAAAAGAAAAAATAAATTCCAAACAAGAAAATGAAAGGGGAGCTGCCGACTTCAAACAGCAGGCAACCGCCACCCCTCACATTGCGCCTCCCATGCGCTTTTCGAAGACAATTCAGGCGCAACAGCCTAACGTGAGAGCCTAGGCGAAGCTTTTGATAACTATGAATGGTTTACCTAGCAATTTTTTTTGCATCACAGAAGGGTAGTTACCCAACAAAAACATTTTTAGCATAGATGGTAGATACTTACCTTCCAGGTGCTATCAACTTCCGGGAACATGCTTGCATCAGATCGCATAGCGCCTAATCAAAATATGGCAATGTTTTAATCTCAGGATTGCTAACTAATTATATAAAGAAATAAGTAGGAGAAGCATAACTGATAAACGAGACTTATTAGTAAGTTGATGCTATTCACTATGGAGGGTTAAATCCCATTTACTTCCCATTTTTTTGCAAAAAGTCATCATGCAACCATATATATGCTATATTAATAAGAGGCATAGTAGTTATTTTGTGAGTAGGAACTAGGAACAATCCAGCCATGTAAGAAGTTTAAGTAGGAAAAATTGAAAAGATAAGAGTTGAGATTCAATAATTCAAAATACAAATGTACATATGGAATAAAATCATAAATACTAACAATCTCAGGACTGAAATCAAAGATAATATGTACCACGTAATCTACTATAAAAATTTGATATTTCAAGTTGTGGCTTACCTGATACAGAATCGAGTGCTAGTAAGTCATAATCCGAGACCAGCCCAACCTGCAGAAAGAATGAACCTTTGAATACTTCATAAGAGACGTTACTAGTATTTATGCAAAATGCCATGCTCATCATATGAATAGATAGTTTCATGAATACATAAAAACAATATGATTCAGTCAAGTTTCTATATAATACAGCCCCATTCTAGAAGAAATCCCCAACTGAACTACAGAAATTAAAAAAAAAACCACCGAAATGCTAACCTATATCATAAGATGCAAAAAACAAACTGGATTGTAAGTAAATTGCATTGAAAAATGGAGATGGAAAAAAAGAGTTACCAGTTTCCAGTCATCGTCAATTACAGGAAAGCCAGTTATTCTGTATTTTACAAGAGCTTCCAGGGCTGTAGGATGTAAACCAATTAGAATATAGAAGAGCCAATAAAATTGAATTGATCAATGACTTTCTTCTTAGTGAAGCAATACCTTCATCTACAGTTGTTGTGGGCTTTACTACGTGTAACTCGTCTTTTGTAGTCATAAAATCACCCACAATCAGAACTCCATTTCTTGGCTGGAAACAAGAGTGACATTCGTCAAAGATAAAAGGAAAGATAAAGGACCGTATTGCACTGTAGATGCCTTTAACCACCACATGGCCAGACACTTTGTATGTTGTGACTAATGAGTACAATCAAATAAGTATTCGGGAATCATTACCAAATACTTCTCCTTTATGCAGATATAAATATTAGACATTTGCTAGAATGGCATATATATGACATCTATGTTAATTACAACAATGATTATGATGTAGACATACAATTAGAGATGCACTCATAGTGAAACAGCAGTCTTTTCATGGTCCCCAAAAGGCTAATCAATTGTCAACAAGCATGTACTGGTCAAGTAAAGGAGTCGGCTGGTTGCGAAAGAATCTTGCAAAACTTCACTTCAGACAAGAAGAGTGTAACTCTATTCTTGAATGTAATAATGAACCAAATATTAAGCATGTATCTAATTCTAAAAGCATGCCATACATGGAAGAAGTAAACACATAAATTTAACATTTTACTTCCTAAAAAAGATCCATTAATCTCATCTACTGCAAAAGGGAAGACAATTGGTGTTCGCACTGAATATTTTCTTTAGAGTGTTGCTATCAAGACCCCCCCCCCCCTCCCAATCTATACAGCCGGTCACCTGTCACATCACATGCGCCGTAGGATAAAAAAAAGGTCATACAGGCCGTATGACTTTGTATTGCCATATGATTTGGCTCTCATACAACCCATATATGACCATTTTTTGTCCTGTCATACGACCCATTTAACCACTTTTTGCCCCTATCATACGGCCAACATGACATGTCAATGGTGTATGGATAGTGTGTCGATGGTGCGGCGACCTTTTCTTTATTCTTAATCATAGCCAGTTACCCTTTCCTACTTTGTTGTTGGTTTGTTCCTATTTTAATGGCTAATTATAAGTTTCCTGTAGCTAATAAACTGTTCAATCAGACTTTGCATGTGTAGATACAAAGTCTCTTACCTTCTACCCTAATTATACTTAGAGTAAACTGCAATTTTACCCCCTGTGGTTTGGGGTGATTGGCACCCTTACCCCCCCTAACGAAATAATTGCAATTTTACCCCCCAACGTTTGCTGTTATGTCGCATAATTACCCCCTGGCGTCAGTCAACGGTAGTTTGACCCTTATAGGTAAGGGTATTTTGGTAATCTTACCCTATATTTATTATTTTTATTATTATTGTTTTATTATATATAAAAAATACATAGTTCTTCTTCTTCAATATCCCTGAAACCCTTTTCTTGCCCAGGTACCATCTCTCTCCTGTCTCTCTCTCATCCACCACAATAATCACCACCGGGCACCACCACTGCCACCGCCATTCACCACCACAACCACCGCAACTGGCGCCGCCACACAACCACCACCACAACCATCCGGAAGGAGACAGAGGAGGTTCAATGGTCGCCGGAGAGGATGACCGGAGACGGAGATGGAGCTATTGTGACGGAGGGATCTGGTTTAATTGCTTACCTGTACTCCCGTGTCTTAACAGATCGGTATTTTCTAGTTTATCTGAATGGCTTTTTATCCTGTACTCCACTTCCACTTATGGCTTCGGTGTATTAGCTGAGATTTGCCACTACTAAGTTATATCGATAAGCTGTGAAGAAGTTGTTTAGGTTTATATAATTTGACCTGCAAATAAACCTCAGTCTATCGGCAGTTTGGTACTCTCTGTTGTATCATTTAAGATGTTCAGTACTTTAGCATTTAAATCACAAGGAGTGGCAATTAGTTTCATTTGTATAACTAATTTTGTAGAAAAGTTAAGATTTATTGATTGAGACTTGATAACCTGTGAAGAAGATGTTAACGAACAAGAAGCAGGGGGTAATGGCGGCAGGTGGTTGAGGGTGGTGGCTGGAGGTGGCAGTAGTGGTTGTGGTGGTGAATGGCGGTGGCAGTGGTGGCAGGGGTAATTTGGTACAGAGACTGAAGAAATCTATCTTGTGGTTGAGAGTGTTGGAGGGTGGTGGTGGAGGTGGTTGAGGGTGGTGGCTGGAGGTGGCAGTGGTGGTTGTGGTGGTGAATGGCGGTGGCAGGGGGTAATATTACAGAGTAGAACAAAACATAGGGGGTAATATGAAAGGGCATTATAGTAATTTACCTGTGGGGGTAATTATGCAACATAACAGGAATGTTGGAGGGTAAAATAAAAGGGTAAAATAGTCATTTCACCACCAAGTCAACAGATCAGTCAACAAATTTGAGGCCGGGAGGTAAGGTTGCGACATAACAGCAAACGTTGGGGGGTAAAATTGCAATTATTTCGTTAGGGGGCAAGGGTGCCAATCACCCCAAACCACAGGGGTAAAATTGCAGTTTACTGTTATACTTATTTGCCCACAAAGTGTTGGCTGAAATTCCTAAACGAAAATTTCTCATCGTCTTTGTTTTCAATACCAATTTGAGACTGTCTTAATTAGACCTATCTATATACGTGCATATAAAAACCCAAATAACACAAACACGAAGATAATTAATAATTGTACACATGTAAATAAAGTAAGTTGAGTGAGAAAAGGATGTACCGGTACTGAACTACCGGTGAAGGTAGCTGCTGCTGCTGCTGCGACGATGAGAGTAGGTCTAGAAGAAATTGTAAAGATGCAATTAGAAGAGGGTAGTGTGGAGATTCGCGAAGGATGAGATGAGATTAAAGAGGGCAGCTGGTGGTGGTGAGATACGGTGGATTGGGAAAAGGTTATGGGGCGGAGAAGTGCAGCCATGGTGATGGTGGTGGTCGATGGCTTCTGACGGAGAGATCCAGAAGCCCAGTGGAAAATATGTTCGGATTTGGTTGCCTTGATTGCTTATATGCTTTGTTTCATTCGAGATAGATAAGGTCGTTTTCGTCAAACCACCTAATTCCGTTTATTGACAGATATACACACATCATAAAGTAAATCGTAATGTAATTTGTCTTAAAGAGTCCGATGCTAACACCACCGTCTGTGGAGGGTTTTTGGGTGTTTTATCTCTCAAAAACGCCTCAAAATGCCCGGATGACTGTCTCCCGGGACGTTGTTTTCAAAAAAAAAAAAAAAAATGTCAGGAGCGTCCTTTAATCCACGCCTCTTCTTGAATTGTTTGGCCAATCACTTGTATTCTATTTTTTGGTTGACCAATACCTTTTTTTATGGTTTTTCATTATTTAATACTAGGTTATAACCCCGTGTATTACACGGGTTGAACAAATAAATTTTATATACTAAATAATAAAACACTATATCTTTAAAAACCTCATTTATTGCACGGGTTGAATAAATATAATTTTATATATTAAATAATAAAAAGTTGTATCTATAAGAACCATATTGTACGGGTTGAATAAATGCAGTTTTATATACCAAATAAAAAAGTTTTATCTTTAAAACCACGTGTATTACACGGGTTGAATAAATGTAATATTGTTTACCAAATAATAAAAAAATTTACATCTTTATAAATATGCGCATTATACGGTTTAATAAAAAAATATATATCCTTAAAAAACCCGTGTATTGTACGAATTCAATAAATCTAATTTTATATATCAAATAATAAAAAGTTATATCTTAAAAAACCTCATGTATTACATGGGTCGAATAAATGTAATTTTGTATAGTGAAAATAAAAATATTTAATATATTAATACAAAGTTTGGTTTTTATTGAAATTGGTATGTGTTTACAAATTTTTTTTTAAATAACACATATATATATATATATAGGGAGAAGATCATGCGAGAACCACCTCTTATTGCGAGAACCGCGAGAACCAATGTGAACACACCAAAAATGCCTAAAAATAGTTAAAAATCACACAAAAAATTTTTTTTTGATTTTTTTAATATTTTTTAGGTTAAAATCGCTACTTTTCGCACCAAAAAAAAAAAAAAAAAAAATTTTTTTAATTTTTTTTTTTTTTTTTAAAAAAATTTTTTTTTTTTTTTGGTGCGAAAAGTAGCGATTTTAACCTAAAAAATATTAAAAAAATCAAAAAAAAATTTTTGGATTTTTTTTTGATTTTTTTAGGTTTTTGGGGGGTTTAGTTTTTAGCATTTTAGCTTGGGGGGGTGGGGGGGTGGGGGGGTTAGGTTTTTGGGGGGTGGGGGAGGGGGGTTTAGGTTTTTTTTTGGGGGGGGGGGGGGTGGGGTTAGGTTTTTTTAGGTTTTTTTAGCTTGGGGGGGGGGGGTTAGGTTTTTTTTTGGGGGGGGGGGGGGGGGGTGGGGGGTTTAGGTTTTTGGGTGGGGGGGGGGGTGGGGGTTAGGTTTTTTTAGGGTTTTTTTAGCTATTTTAGGTTGTGTTCACATTGGTTCTCAAGGTTCTCACAATAAGGGTGGTTCTCGCATGAGCCCTTCCCTATATATATATATATAAATATATCGAATTTTTTAAAAAAAATATCGTATCCCTCGAAATCACGGGCCTTATGTGAAAGTTCTCCTCGCACACCATAGCCGGCTATAGGTGTATAGGTGTGTGGCTTGTTGTAAAATAAAAGAGTACAAATAATAAAAATTATTGAATGTTGAAAATCTAAAGCGTTTGGTTAGCCTCTTAGTTCATAAAATATTATTTTTTTTAACTTTTGCGGCAAAGTGAATAATAGTGGAGATTTATGCGGGTCCAATGAAATAAACGAATATCATTTAAAGATAGTTTTTGGTATACCAGAAAATCCATAAGATATTAAACTAATAATATTTAGTAGAAGAGTTATCTATAATATAAGATATTAAATTAAATAATATTAAATTAAAATAATAATTATCTATAAGGAGATGGCCTAATATGATGACAAGTGTCCCAAAAGTGGTTTCTTTTATTATATAGTATATATTTTACTCTTTCTTTTAACATAATGCCACACAATGCCCACATCACCATTACACCCATTTTAGAAAAACGCCTCATAATGCCCCATTACTGATTGGACTGCCACATGACGCAAAACGCCCAAGGGTGGGGTGTCTTCCACTGCACATGGTCTAAGTTGCGTCTCCATTTGTTGAGTTTCATGTCTTGTAGAAGCGCTACAGTTTGAGTCACGTGGACTCCAAACTCAATTCGTAGCGCTTTTACAAGACAGTTGACTCAACAAGCAAAATTTTGAAATTGAGGACACAGCTTGACGTCGAACTCCTTCTTTAAAGACGCAGATTGCATTGCAGTTTAGTCTAAGATTATTAATTTATTATCTATATATTAATTAGTAGGTTTACTCTCCCTCAAAATACTACTATTAACTTTCCTTTGAATTTTTTTTTTCACTTTTATTTATTGCTCAATTTTCTTTTACTTTTAACCACTTAACATTTTATCATTTACACTTGTAACTCTAATAGTTTTTCATCTTTTCTATAACACACATTGTTTTTATCTTTTTATACTTTTAACTCCGTAGTTTTCATCTTTTACATGCTTGTCACAAACATCAGGTTATCATAAGGTCTTTTCTATAAACAAATATTATTCAAGTCGTTTAAGGTAAGATAGAGTCATCAAACATAATGCAAATCAATTTTACATGATCATATGTAAATTATTAAATATGGAATAATCATACAAGATTATTACCACACTTTTTATGAATGTCTGTTTGGTATGAGGTAATGAAATGAATGAGAGAATGGAATGAACGAAGGAATGGACAACAGAATGAAATGGATTATTCTATCCTTAAAATATTTGCATCAAAATTATTATGAAGATATTCTATCCTAAAACCCGTATATTAGACGGAGATAATCTAAGTGGCCCAATAGCCCATTGAGATAGCTTATTTATGCATAGACTGAACTCTCTACCCATGTTGGTCTATTATTCTCGGCCCTATATTTAAAGTAAACCAAGTTTAATTGTACGTAGGCTAGACTGAATTTACTGGCCCAACTTGGTCTTTTTGTCTCGGCCTAACAAAGTAACAATGAAAGTTGGAACTTGGAACTAGAGGTGTAGAAAACAGGTTTTTTTTGCCTAACCGGTTTGGGTCATAAACCTAATCTGTTTGGTCAAAACCAATTCAAGGAGACACCAGTTTGGGTGAAAAATATTCAAACTCTATTCAAATCGGTCTGGATCATAAATTGGTACCCAAAACCGGTATTTAAAAGAAATTGGGTTGGGTTGAAACAAGTTTGTGTGACGAGAGGGGGAACCGGCATATGAATAGACGGTTTTGGTTGGGTTGAAACCGGTTTATTAGTGCAAATCGGGTCAGGTTACACCCGTATTTTTTTTTTTTTTGTCCATCTCTTGTTGGAACTTGGAACCAGTCAACCCGCAAAGAAAGTCGTGGCCTGTCAGTGTCCTTTGCCGTGTGCCCATCTTAAACGATAATAACCTTACAGTCCTACACAATATTTGTATTCCATCTTCCTTATGAACATCCTTTTAAAAAAAAATCGATACACATTATATCATTGGTTCATTTGTTACTTAGTTTGTGAAAGATAACTAAATATGTTATTCTATAGACTCTAGAATTATATATTTTCAAACATGTAATAATGTTATTATCTATTCTTATGTTCCCATTAAAGTCAATGGGAACAAGAAGCAATCTGAGCCCTTAGATCAAGATGAGATTAAATCCTGACCATTATAATTCAGAAAAACCCGGAGAGGTTTGTTTCAGTTTTAGTTTGACCGCTCTCATCCGAAATCATTGGAAGCTCCCACGTTCTAGTTGAAATTTGAAACCTTTGTTCTATATTCTAGAAGGAGCAGTTCAGGGAGTTGAAGACCATGTCTCCTGTGTAGAGGCAGTTATCGGAGACGACAACGGGGGAGCGGTTTTTTAACCTACTACATACAGTTTTCATATCTTCCTAACCCTATATACAACCCCCACGTCTACCCTCATCTCAAGCCCTTCTGCAGTTGTTTCTAATTTCCTTTCATTTTCACATGGAGACACTTCTTAGTTCTCATTATGCCCTAATCGCCGATCAACACCAACACACTTCGTACGCCATTGCATCTTCCACCCCTCACCAAAATGGTTGAATAATAATTTTGAAAGGCTGAAGTGAAGAACCCTCTGGTAGGCTTTTTTATTGCAATAATTCTCCAAAATTACCGCCTCAGAAGCTTCAAATCGATGTCATCGTCTGATGAGTTTGTTCATTTTAATCCCTTGTGAGTTATGTTTTTGAATTTAGTTTATGTTTATCGTTCTTTGGTTGTTCAATTTGTATTTAGAAGTAGTCCAGAAAAAGCTACTAGGTGGATACAATTGCTTATTTTTTTTAGGTTTTTGCTATCTTTTTATGTGTAACTATGATCTGTTTCTTTTGTTTGATTGAAATGGAGATTGATCTTGTAGATTTTTGATAAAGTGTGGCTGATTATTTTTTCCACTCAGTCTTGTGATTTTCGAAAGGTGGTGTTTGGTTTTTGGATGATTTTAGGGTTAAAGGAGTAGGTTTGGTGTTGATTTTTGGGGTTTTGTTTGCTGTTAGGTTGTGCAGAGTAGGGTTTTCAGATACAATGGTCGAATTATTCGACCCTAGAAAGATGGTCACGGATTATGACTGTTCTGCTGAAGAGGATTGTTGCGACCACTGCGACTTCGCTTTCACTTTTGCCTTCAACGATCCCAATTTCTCCGATCGTGTTCTTGGCATCCATATTTTAACTGCGCCGATCGAGTCTACACCAGGTATCGATCACCTATTATCGTTTATTTTATGATTTTCATTTTATATTAGTTTTGATATTCGTCACGTATTATCTATCATATGACCAGTGTTGTAAAAGTCGGATTACTCGGCCGAGTACTCGGCGAGTACTCGGTCCTCGGACCCCCTCCGAGGCGACTTCCTCCTAGGCGGTCTCAATTAGTCGGCCTCGGGATTACTCGGGAGTACTCGGTGCCTAGTCGGACGTAGTCGGCCTAGTCGGTCTAGGCGGTCAACGTGGTTTGTTGACTTTTAATCGGTCAAACTCGGTCAAAATCGGCCTACTCGGCCTTGTACTCGGACTACTCGGCCTTGTACTCAGACTAGTCGGACTTGTATTAAGAATATTTGAACTTTAAACATGTTTCATTTTAAATTATACTCAATTGACATGAATTATGCTTATTTTAACACATAAATAATATATAACAATTAATTTTCTTTATATTTACCATGTCCGCGTACTCCCCGAGTACTCCGATTACTCCCAACTCCCCAGTCGGCCGACTAGGGACCGCCTATCGACTTTTACAACACTGCATCTGACAATGATTCAAATATGTTCAATTGCTTTTTAGAAATATAGAAAAAGAAACTCGAAATTTAAAGGATATGACAGCTCGAATTATCTCCAAAAAAAATGGCACTGATTCTAACCGAAAGGTTTGGTAGCCATATGCAAGAAGTAAGACCTTAGATTTCGTTCACGAAAAGAATTAGGTTTAGGGTTGTTGTGTCTTACCCGTTTTAATATGTAAAATAAACAGTTCATGTTCAATAATAAGTTGTACTAAGCAGCCAACCTATTCAGGTATTGATCATCTACTACTATCTCTAATTCATGAATTTTTGATTTTTTTATAATATTGTTTATACACTATGGATTGTTGAACTATAGCAACAGCTAAAACCTTACATATCAACTCTCTAATCTTAGCTGCAAGAAGTTCATTTTTCCACAAGGTGATTTCTCAATGTTAAAATAGACTTTTTATATCCTCTGAATTTGTTCTTTTTAGTCATTTTAGTCATTCTTTAGCTCTCCATGCAGCTCTTTTCAAACGGGATGAGTGAGTCAACACAACGCTTTGTAACCTTGCAAATTAGTGCTTCAGGTTTGTACTAAGGTTTTTTTTTATTACAACTATGATGATGTTTAATCTGTAGTGTGTATCTTTTCATCTTTTCCTTTTGATGTTTGGAACAGAGGAAGCTGCCTTCATGGAACTACTCAACTTTATGTATAGCAGTAAATTGACAGTTACAACTGCTCCAGATGTGCTTGATGTGCTAAAAGTTGCTGACAAATTTATGCTGACAATGTTCTGATCAAAACAACAGATGTTGGTGATGTCTTCAAGCTTGTGCTTTGGCTCTCATTTGTTATTGACTTATTGTTTATCTAATGGACAAAGTTCTTTCATTGAATAAAAGTGCCCCCCGTTCAAAAAAAATAAAATAAAATAAAATTGTAGGCCAGGTTACTACCAATGAATGTTATTAATTTGGGCGAATATGTTTATTGATTTTGTCTTACTGATTATAAATTCATGAAGTTGGTATTATAATTGCATGTTTGATATTTGTGATTTTAAACCTCTCAACTTCCGTAAACTTCTATATATGTGATGATTATACCTTCGTACTTGTCAAGATCAAACTATTGTTTATTTTTGCTAAAAAGTATTATTCATGTATCCAAAGGTATGTGAATTTGAATTTGAATTGAAATTAAACTTAAAAAATGTTTGACTATTAACAAAATTTCTTAAATACTTTTGACAATTAACAAAAATGTCTTAAATTTTCAGGTTCAACAGGGAGCGAGCACTATAAAATTCATTGATGTTGTAGCAAACTAGCTGAAGTCAAGACTTGTGGGGAAATCATCACTACATGTTTTATTAAACTTTTTATTATATATTTTAACATTTTAGTTATTATTATCTTGAAATGAGTCGTGTTTTGCTGATGTGCAGATGAAGTGCATGATTGGGACATTCATATAGTTAGAAATAAAGAGATGTTTTTGCTGCAAGTCCTATTACATTTATTATATTAATTTTGTTGTCTTGTAGTTGTATCTTTCAGGGCTGTGCTATTGGTCTACTAATTGCTTTGCTGCGACTTCTTGGGGGAAACAATGGGATTTTACAAGGGATGGTCTCAATGAGAAGAGTGTAAGTCTTTCACTTACTCCCTTTTTTGTATGGAGCAACAACCTTGTCACTTTCTACATTGAATACTTTATCAGGTGAACGGGTCAAAATAGGTCGTTAAAAAAAACCATTTTGGTTCGGGTGGGACTGGATTTTGGCAAAATTGGGTACGGGTGGAACCGTGGAAACAATCCTTTTAAAAAAAATGGTCATTTTTGTTTGAGTTTTCTATCTAACTCCCTGACCTAGGCAACTTCAACTTCAATTCATCTTTCTTTTTAGAGATTTGATTACAGCAAGGCGATGATAACCTTTGTTTCATATTTCTTAAAAAACATTTAATGTTTTTAGTACTAATAATAATTTTATTTATTAAAATTGGGTAACTACAAATTTCAGGTAAGGTTATGTTTCTGTACCTGGATAACATTCAAGTTCCAATATTAAGAAATGGGGACACATGAAGATCCGTTCAGTTCTTTCTTTACGATTGTGTTTTGATTAAAAAAATTTCTGTTAAGTAGTTGTCAAGAACACTTGGCTCGGGCAACAGCAACCGGTAATCTGGTATTAAAATAACCCGTCCACCGGACGGGTATAGAACTAGTTGTTATTGTTCAAAAAATACATTTCCCAAGTTCGTATTCAGTTATTATAACTAGATTTCAAATATGAACACATTAAATGAGTTACAATGTGCATACCTAACATGAAAGGTATTGAGGTAACATCATAGCGTCAAATGAGATTCGTAAGATCCCTATTTTTTGATAAGCTTTTGCTATCTGGTTTTGTCCCTCAAAAGTCTAGTGTTCTTCGAGAGATCTTAGAGTCTTGACTTGGCGTAAAACTTTGAGGATATCTTGAATATTTAACGTTTTCAAGAAAACGACAATATCTTACGGTAAGCTAAAAATGATTAAAGAACGAAAATTTACAAAGTTCAAATATGAAGAAACAAAACAAGATATGGAAGAAAAAACAAGGATCATCAAACCAAGATAACAACGTACCGACGGCACCAAAGAATGCATATACGAGACAGGGTGTTTCTTGGGCTGATGTGGCAGCAGGAAAGCGTACACAGAATGAGGAAGAAAGATGTCTAAACTTCGCGAATGAGTCCAAACCTTACAAGAATTGGAGAGGTAGGTCAGTAATCGGTGAACTGCAAAACATTGAAGCACTCAGAGAAGTTAGCTTGATGAAGAAAAAACTGGGACCGAGGGATTCTCATGTAGGATATATGGGAGGACTAAAGTTGCTGATTATCTTTGATTCGGTCGAAAAGATGAAGGAAACATTGAAGGAGGAAGCAGAATCATGGAATATATGGTTCAGTAGTACGACGACATGGAACGGAGAACACTTCACTTTTAAGAGAATTGCATGGTTAAGAATCAGAGGTGTACCATTATAGCTATGGATTGATGCGGTTTTTGACTGTATAGGGGAGAGGTTTGGAAGAATCATCAAAAAATCTGAAGCAGATGATAAGGACCTTTCTTTTAATGACGATGTAATAGGAGTCATCATGAATCACGGCACAGTGATTAACGAAAAGATCACGATTAGGTGGAAGCACCTGTTGTATGAGGTTTGGGTGTCGGAAGTCCATCAGTTATGCGCACCGGAATTCATTAACGAGTTGGATATTGAATACAATCCGACAACGACGAAGACGGACCCAGTACCACCAAACAATAAACAGGAGAAAAGACAGCCAGAGAAGATGGATACTGATGAAATCAGGGACGAAGGGGCAGGTACAGCCGAATCTGGGAATGTGGAAGAAGAATTGAATGCGCCTACAATTGCTAGATCCGAAGGGACGAATGAAGTAAATGAGCCGACATTTTTTGTGGGGTCCCCATTAAATGGTGAGAGAGTATATGTTGGACAAAATAGTGAACACACACATAGGCCTAGATAACCCAAAAGAAAAGAAAAATAATTAACTTGGTAGAGGCCCTGTCCAATAGCATAAAACCTCAATCTGTGGTAGGTAAAAGTAGAGTACCGGATCTAAATGTGATATATCTGATGATTCTAGATCAAGACCAAAAAAGAAAACACTTTTCAAAAGAGGCAAAGCACATAGAAGGAGAACCAAAGGGAGGATAAGGCTAACAGAAGAAGATATCAACAATTACGAGGTTAACGGTGGCAGCTGAGATGATGAATTAAATTCGGAGTGGGAGGAAGATGAGTATTCAGATACATGCCAGGAGGATTCAACAACTAAGGAAACCAGAAGCGGGTTAAAAAATAAAGATGTAGCTGAACAAGAAGTGGTAAAGGAAGCAGAGGCCACAATCGATATAGGGGCAAAAATCGACATTGATTTATCAAGACACGATATCCTTTTAAAGGCCGTAGTAGCTGAAGATCAGGTGGATGTCGAAGCCCAATGAATTTCGGATCATTCAATATAAAGGGAGCAGGTGGGGCGGGGAAATCAGCGGGAGTCAGAGGAATCCTGATAAAGTATAATTTGTCATTTTTAGCTATACAAGAGACTCAATTCAGGGATCTATCTTTAAATAAAATTAGGAAATTTTGGGACAATACAGGTTTTGAATATTCTAAGGTGGATGCGGATGGCAGATCCGGAGGCTTATTGTCAATGTGGAATTCGAGTATTTTTAAGAAAGAACTTGAAGTAAAGAATCAAAACTTTATTTTATTAAAGGGTCGGGTTACCGGAGAGGATGTGGACCTAGTAATTGTGAATGTATATGGTTCAACACTTAAAGCCAATAGAAGAAGAATGTGGGAGGAATTATTGGAAGTAAAGAACTCGATTACCGGTACGTGGATTATGTTGGGCGACTTTAATGAGGTAAGATTTCCTGAAGAAAGATTCAATTCTTAATTTGATGTGAGTGGGGCTATAAGTTTTAACAGCTTTATCAGTAGAGGAGGTTTTCAAGAATACAACATGGGGGGTTTGAAATTTACATTTTTATCCGGAGATGGTACTAATCTTAGCAAGATAGATCGGGTTTTAGTTTGTGATGACTTTATGAGTAAATGGCTGAATGCATCTCTTCTAGCTCTTAATAGAGAGTTTTCTGATCACATTCCGCTAATATTAACCACTGTTAATAATAGCTTCGGTCCGTCGCCTTTTAGACTTTTTAATAGCTGGTTTTCTATTGATGGCTTTGACGAGGTAATAAAAAGAGGGCTGAGTAAAACTTGCGAGTCAAGGTTCAAGGATGAAGTGATAGCAGTTAAACTTAGGGTCGTTAAAGACGAATTAAAGATTTCGCGTAAGAACAAAAGGGAGGAGGAGGAAAGAGACTTATTAGAAGCACAAAATAAGTTGAAGCAATTGGATGATCAAGCGGAAAGGAGACAATTAACGGATACAGAAATTAGTTCATGGCACGATCGTAAGAGAAAGATTAAGGAATGGCATGATAAAGTGGCAGCGGACATGCAACAAAAAGCGAGAACTAGATGGGTGGGTCTGGGAGATGAAAATACAAGATATTTCCATACAATTGTGAATAATCATATTGCTAGGAGTAAAATATGCGGTTTGTGGATAGACGGGGAGTGGGTGACAAACCCGGTTGAAATCAAATCCAAGTTTCTGATGGCTTTTCAATCTAAGTTCAAGGAACCGGTGACGTCCAGACCTAGAATCGGAGCAGGGGGTTTAAGAAGTTAAGCACGGTACAGGCGGAAGGATTGATATGTCCATTCTCAGTCGATGAAGTACGAAAAGCGGTATGGGATTGTGGTATAGACAAATCCCCGGGCCCGGACGGTATCACATTTAAGTTGATCAAGACATACTGGGAGGAGTTGAAAGGGTTAATTATGGAAGTCATGTACCAGTTTTTCACACACGGGTCGATCCATCATTCATGTAGCGCCTCATTCATTGCACTTATTCCAAAGGTATTAGATCCGATTACTCTCTCTGATTTTAGACCAATATCATTAGTAGGAGTGGTGAATAAAATCATTTCTAAAGTTTTAGCAAATAGAATGAGAGGTGTCATCAAGAGTGTCGTGTCTAATGTGCAGTCGGCCTTTATGTCGGATAGAAATATTATTGATGGACCTTTAATAATAAATGAAGTGGTGGGTTAGGCAAAGAGAACAGGGAAGAGTGTGTTTATATTTAAAGCAGATATATAGAGAAAGCTTATGACACACTTAATTGGAAATTCTTAATTTCCGTACTTACACATATGGGGTTTCCATCGAAGTGGAGGAATTGGGTTATGGGAATATTATTCGCGGGTAGGGGATCAATTTTGGTAAACGGTTCACCAACGGGAGAATTTCAATATAAAAGAGGTTTAAGGCAAGGTGACCCTCTATCACCTTTTCTTTTCATAGCGGCCATGAAAGCATTACATATGATGATGGAGAAAGCAAAACAGAATAATATCTTCTCTGGTATCAAATTACCTAGGGACGGCCCATACTTAACCCATATGTTGTATGCAGATGATTCAATTTTTGTAGGTGATTGGGAAGTGGATAATGTAATAAATCTCAAAAGGATTCTTCGCATTTTCTATTTAATATCGGGACTAAAAGTAAACCCACGTAAAAGTCAGCTTTATGGGGTGGGCATGAACGATGAGGAAGTGAAAAATATGGCATCAATTTTCAATTGTAGGGTTGGAAAATTCCCGTTTGTATATTTGGGATTAAAGGTGGGTGCAAACATGAATAGATTAGCAAATTGGAAAGAGGTTATCGACATGTCTAATAAAAGACCAAGTAATTGGAAGGCGAAAACCCTATCCTTCGCTGGAAGAGTAGTTCTTATTAAATCAGTGCTCAGCAGTTTACCGAACTATTTTCTATCTCTATATAAGTGTCCGGTGGGTGTAATAAAGGTATTGGAAGGAATCCGAAGAAAATTTTTATGGGGCGGATGTAACGAAAAAAACAAAATAAGATGGGTTAAATGGGGAAAAGTGGTAGCTTTGAAGGATTTTGGTTGCCTTGGCATCGGGAATATAAAAGATATGAACTTAGCACTTCTCCTGAAGTAGTGGTGGAAATTAAAAATGGAGCCGGAAAGCTTATGGGTGAAGGTAATTAAATCAATACATACAAATCAGAGGAAAGTGGAATCGATCCCTTTCAAGAAATCCTTGCTGGGAGTATGGAAAAATATTGGTGACATAGCAAAGGACTTCATTAAAAGTAGTGTCAATATCAATACAAGTTTGAGAAGCGAAGTTGGAATAGGTGATAAAACATTATTTTGGGTTGATACTTGGTTAGGAAATGAGTCGTTGAGAGTGCAATTTCCAAACTTATATCAACTATCAACTAAGAAAAGAGCAACGGTATTGGAAAATTACAGAACACTAAATGGAGGGAGGCTTTGGGAATGGGCTTGGATATCGGCACCGTCTAGCATTGAAGAAAAACAGGAAATGGATTGTCTAATGGATCGGCTGCAACATCATGTCTCTTCACAAAAAAGTGACGTATGGGTGTGGAAAATTTTCGAACATCAAGAATTTAGTGTAAAGAATGTAAAGCTTTCACTTTGCCATAATTTAGATTTAAATCTTTCACCGAACACGTTCAGCTGGAACAATCGGGTCACAAGTAAAAGTGCAACATTTGTTTGGAGAGCGATAGAGGAGAAAGTCCCTTCAGCAGTGGCACTAAGAAGTAGAGGAATGAACCTGCCGGATGTAATTTGTAAAACATGTGGGGCGGTGAACGAGACAGCACGACATATACTACTTGAATGCAACTTTGCCAAACGAGTTTGGGAGGCGGTAACAAATTGGTTAAAAATTTTGATGATAAATATAGAAAGGAGTCCGGCGGAGTTGTTGTGAGAAATATTGGAAATGCAAAGAAATCGGAAGATAAGGAAAGTCATACATGCAGTAGCAATCCAAACAATGTGGATATTATGGAAAACCAGAAATGAGACGGTATTCACAGGAAGACAAGGAGTGATTCAAACGGTGATAGAAGACATAAAGGAGGCCTCTTTTCAGGGATTGAAACAAAGAACAAAATATGGGGCGATATCAAGGTTGGATTGGTGGGATTTTAATGTAAGTTTGTAATTTGGTTTGTTTTTGTTTCGTTTTCTGGTTTTTTTGTTTTTGTAGGTGTGATGTCCAGCTCCTGGCTGGGAAACGATTTGTATATATTTGTTTTTTGTTTTCGGTAATGAAGATTCCGTTGGCTATTAAAAAAATGTGTCACTTGTTGACATGAAATTGATTATCGAACATATAACTAATAAGTGCTTTTTTTTAGTTTTAAAGCTGTTAAAGGATTTTTTTTTTTTTTTTTTTTTTTTTTTGCAAATAATTTGTTAGCAATATAAGCAATGAAGTAAAGATAGTGAATATGAAGATATCATCACACAAACACCACAATGTATGGTGCTTATGATGAATATTAACTATTTTACCATGTTCCATGATTGTTAATCAAGAGTTATTTCACTATCAAATATATCTCTAACTTCATTAGTGATCACCCTACACGTCGCTCTCTCTCTCAAGTTAGAGATAACATATAATTCTCTCTTATGTTCGAGCTGGACGAGATATAACCAATACATGAAAATTATAAGCGGTATTGTGTTTGAACTAGGCTCTACTAGATATATCATAACATTGATTGTTAACAAAAATATTACACAATTTACAACCAACGTCTAAAAGTACTAACATATCTAAGTTTATTATTATTTTTCAACATTATTAGCCCGTGTGTAATGCACCTTAAGTGTGTCTATGACAACCTACTTGAGAATCCTCCTTAGTCGTTTAAGGACGTCCACGTTTTCGTTAGAAGTAGGCACTACTTTAATTAAATAATAACCATTGAAAAGAATGCAAACTGGTTATCAAGTCGCAACTAAGAGGCTCGTAGACATCGTTGTAGCCGTTGGTTTTTTTTTTCATGCCAGGTTGGTCACAATAACCATAATAACAACGGATTCTTCATCGCCAATAAGGTCATAAACCTGAACATATATAACAAACGGCAACGAAAAATACATATAGAAAAGGGGTCATACTATTTGACCCTAACATTAATGTGCATCACCAAGTTACAAATTTGTTTTTGTATGCTCAGAAATATAGGTTTAACCGGTTGCTTGTATTAAGGCGCCTCACCACTAAAACCATATGTACAACAACTTAAATCATCTAAATATTGCCAATTGATAATATATAAATTACAACGCATGTATTCATAGGTTGAACAGAGTATACAACTCGAAAACATCAAGGATCGGAAGCTACACATGGCTACGAGAAAGAATGCCACGTCAAGTGAGAAACACCACCATAGCCATTACACACACACGTTGCAATAACTCTCAGATGAGCAAGAGGCCATCTTAAGGGAGACCCAAAGTTCAGATGAACAAAATAAAATAAATAAATTGTTACCGCATAAAGCAAAAAATCTTGGATGAACACATAGTGTCATTGTCATCTATATCTCAGATGAACACAACGAAATAAAATCTATCTACATTGACCTAGAAATCTTAGATGAACACATAGTGTCATCGTCATTGATATCATGGTGGGTTTACAACCCAGAAAATTGAAATATCACAAAGCCAAACCAAACACTGGAAAACATAAGACATCACCGGAAAACATAGATGAACATATAGTGTCATCGTCGTTGATATCACAGTGGGTTTACAACTTAGAATATCAAAATATCACAAATCCAAAGCAAACACCAGAAAACATACCCCACCATCGAAAAACAGTTACGTCATGCATCATTGGCAGACCCGATATCATTGATAGAAACCCATTAAGCCGATAAATGTAACCCCCGCAAAAATTTCGATCCTTTAACTTTCGTATTAAATATTCGTTAATACGAACATTATAATTTTAACTTAGCGTCATTACCGGAACAAATCTAAGTATTACATACCTTGAAACCTTCCTAAATTTAACTAAGGGATTTGAACCGTCAAACACAAAAACTCAAAGTCCAAGGACTAAAAATACCAAAATCTATAAGTTACCATGTTATGTCACCTAGTAAGACACTAATAACTTCCTAAAACACTCATGGACACTTGTCCAAACCATCTTTATGCTATAAACACATCATAGGACACTAATCCTATCCTAAGACATCCATGAACACTTGTCTTGCCCATGTTTTGCCACCTATCTTCTCCTTTGCCACACTTTTTCTCGTGTTAACACCTCAATGGACACTAATTGCATTCTTAAGCCTCCATGGACACTTGTCTTAATCTCCTTAACCTCCCCTCACTATAAATAGCATCCTTTGATCACCATTTTCTTTACACCAACTCAGAATGCAAACACTTCACTTAGAAGTCTCATAAGAGTTTCTTCATTCTTACTTTTGAGCTTTCTCTTCTAGTCTTTTGGGGAAGTCCCCTAAAGTTAGTAAGTTTTTTTCCATTAAGTCTTTCGATAGGAATTAGTTTCATGGCTTATTTCCGTCTGAACCCATATTTTTACGCATAATAAAATTGCCAATGGGAACACATAAGTGTTTTTCCTGTTTTGGACATATTCTGTGTTGTCATTTTGAACGACCATAACTTGGTCAAAACTTAACCAAATGAAGTAAACTCTTATTTCATGATTAAGTACCTCGAAATACAGTTTCAATGATGTATAATACACTTAAAAACACTTTCGTTTGGACCCTTGACCGTTTAAAATCATACTGAAGTGCAAAACTGGATGATTTGTAAAGATCAACAGTTTGACCATTTTTTGAGCTCCAAACAGAAAAACTTTCTAAACAAAAGTTGTAGAACACACCCTAATCTAGTTGACTGGAAATTTTTATAATTTTTCGACATCGTTTACTATTTTTAAAACATAAAACAAAGACACCACATAAGACTCTCAAAACTTATACTTTCCAAAAACTAAACAAATTACAACTTGTCAAGTGTTCTTTAACCCATACCCATCCACAAACATCATCGCAACAAGACTTAATGAACAATCCTTATTATTAGAAATTACTCGTGATCTTGGAAAACCTCAAAAAACACAAACTCATCTCGAGGACACCAAGGTGAGTACATAGCCCCCCTCATTTCATCCTTAAAACTTTTGGGGTGAAACATATGTTTACTTATAAAACAACATTTTATGGCTATATGTTCCTAAATGCCTTTGTGTGAAATTTGTTTAGATAATTCCTTGAGTTGTATTCCTTAACTTTGATCAAACCAACCTGTAGTATATTATAGCACTATAGGTGTGACGACCCATCCCCTAGGCAAGCGATGCTCATGGTACATGGGATGTACCTCGTGAGATGATAGAATCTATGCGTATATGTCGACATTAGGCTTGAATGCACCCCTCTTAGTTATCATACATAGTTAAATGCAAATTGCTTTAGTTATCATATATTGCCATCACAAAACTTTTTTTTACAATCAAAACCACTGTGTTGCAATACTAAATATTTTGCCCTGTATTTGGCTTCAAAAACCTATTTTTACTCTTCAACTCTTCTAGTTGGCCAACGTATTACAATACCAAAGCTTTTGCCATATACTTGGCCACAAAATCTATGTAACTCACCAACTTTTTAGTTGACCCTTTATTTTTCGCATATATTTCAGGTACTAGTATTTGATGATGCTATTCAAGTATGCTTCACATAGGAAATGAACTTGGGCCTTAGTTTGATTCAATTTAAAAACAATTACCTGTGATGTTTTGTGTTTAAAAAACAAATGTAATTCAGTTGATTAATATAATGAAACTTTAAATTAGTGCCATGTGTTATGAACAATCTCGTAACGTGACTCTTCGACGTTTCCACCACAGGTTCCACATGGTCGGGTTGTTACAATAAATATCGTTTAACCGGTAAAAACCAA
This sequence comes from Helianthus tuberosus, assembly GCA_030545235.1. Taxonomy (NCBI): domain Eukaryota; kingdom Viridiplantae; phylum Streptophyta; class Magnoliopsida; order Asterales; family Asteraceae; genus Helianthus; species Helianthus tuberosus. The sequence goes on from CM060401.1 coordinate 173,409,410, forward strand.
AAGGTTTACAACCAGATAACGTAACAAAATACCCATAACAAAAAAAAAGTGACCATGCATATCAAAGGAAAACATACTGGTAGGCCGTTACCCAAAAATTATTAACGTGAAAACACATAGTCGTGCGTCTACCGTCAAAAGCAATCAAAATTCCCAAATAAAATAAATCGCTGCAAAAGACGACAAAATCTAAGCCGAAAAACTCTAAACGGGTGACAGTCCAACGACCTAAAATAACTTAACGTTTACCTTTAGCAGGTGAGACTAAGATCACAAAACACAAAGGACTACAAACGATGGTACGACGACCGACGGAAAAGTACGCAGTAGTGGCCGACAAATGAGAGATGGGGCGGTTGGGTGCAAGTGACGTACCCCAAAATACCAAATGTTAAAGGCTCCTTAAATACCAAATGTTAAAGGCTCCTTAAATACCAATATATGGTACAAACAAAAAAACCCTAGGTACAACCTACATAAACACAATATAAACAATCAAAGCCTTATATACACAAATTCTATACCTATATTAATTTCTAACATGCCAATGAACAGTAATGTTTTTTTTTGTCTTTTAATGGTTTTTTCTTTTTCGTTTTCGTTTTTTCTTTTTTGATATAGTAACTTTATGGTTTTTTTAAACTTGTAATAAAATTTAAACTATTTATAATTTTGCAGATTTATTATTTATTAGTTTTTATTTTACGTTTATTTTTTATGGATTTGTTGTCGTTTGGTTCTTCGGTATTTCGTGGTCACATTTACTCCATTAAGTTTTTATACCCAATGAACTTTCTAATATGTGTCGGTATAAATTCGATTTCGTCTACTTATTACGTTACGTTACGTAAGTCATTTGGTGTTATAAATTCGTGTTTTTGTTTTACGCTTTTTTCTTGGTTTTAGTCGTTGTCCGGTTGCTACTTAGCATGATTTTATGCCTCCCAACCCCGCAACGCTGGCTGCACTGTTTTAAGCTCCCCACCCTGCAACGCAGGGGACTTAAGACTAATTCTAAATTAATTAAAAGTTACTAATGATTTGTTGGATAAAAATAGACCCTTTAATAAAATATAATTCTCACTTTTTGAACTCAAATCTAACTTTGACATAATTAAATGTTTTTTTCAAGTAATACTAAATAATAATTGACAATTGTTTTCTCTTTAATATAAATAAATATATAATATAAATAAATATAACTAGTGGGTTTTCTCGCATTTCGATCGGAACCGAATCAATTCGTATGGGTATCGATTTGATTCGTCACATAAGAAAAAACAATTATATATATAACTTATTTATAATTTAGCTAGAATAAAAGTAATTTTAAGAATGAACAAAAACAAAACATTAAGACACTTGATGTTCTTTAATAATTGTTTATTTATTTTAGATACTATTCAGCAAGACTTGGTATTAATATATAACTAGGTTGTTTTTCCACGCGTTGCAGCGATACGTTATCTCAGACATTCGATCGGTATCGGTTAGGTTCGTTATATAGCACTGGTATGATACATGTACTCGATTTAGAAATCAACACATGTTTTACATAGACTGATACGAAAAAAAAAACGAACACCAGTACCGACAATGATGTTGTCCGAACGGTGTCGATCTGTTCAGATCGTCACAGTAGTGGTAATGATATCATCACAGACAGAGTTGTATAAATGAAAATTATCGAAATTGGAAACCATAAAAATGAATACAGGTACATGTACCAATGTTATTTGATAGGATACATCAGTTTATCAAAAGTACAACAATAAAAATAAGTAGTGGTACTGATACCGATGTTATTCGGTCGGTTTCGGTTTGGCTAATTACGATAGCAGCACAAAATTCATTGCCAAACAAAAACTATACAAATGAGTACATGTACAAATAACGATGTTGTTTGGTACAGTATATTAGTGATACGATTTCAGTTTATTGAAAACAAAAAACAATATAAATAAATGTCGGTTTATCAAAAACAATATAAATAAATACCGGTATCGATACATATAACATTCGCTCAGTTTCGGTTCTTTTTTGGTACGATGAAGGGAAAATATTAGTTTTCAATAAAATTTATACTGCAATGTTGAAAAAAACAATCGGTTTCAGTTCAGTTTAGTACGATAGTAGCACATTATCCGTTTTCAATAAATTTATGTCGCACTGTTGAAAAAATAAAAATAGAAAGCAAGTTATTAGAAAAATAATCAAAATATACGATAAATGAAATATTATTAAAAAGTTGAAATAATTATTTAAAAAATCGAAATCATTATCTATGAAAACTTTGTTTTAATTATATATATACATATCTATATATATATATTATTTTATTGTAAATAAAATATTATTAGGAAAAAATGAAACAATTTTTTTAAAAATGCAAAAACACTATTCATCACCTATTTCTTTTAATATGTATAATATGTATAATAATAATAAAATAAAATAAATATAAATATAATATTGCTATTGTTTAAATCATCTTCAATGTGCATAATGCATTGTACGATAAACAATGCGTTTAACCCATTTATAATATGTGTTTATTCCATTTTTAACAAGTGTAATGCATTGGATATTTGTGTCAAAAACCTACACCATAAGTGAAAGTAAATATGTATCATATTGCCAATAAAACTCATACGTATACTTATTTGTCTCCTTTTGAATAAACAAGTTTTTATACGGAGACCGACCCCCTTATATATCTCTAGAATGGTAGTTGTATTTTGACAAGAAAACAGAAAAACACATGTTAGGTAGGAGTGGCTCTAGTTGATAAAGGCTTTCAAATAATGTATTGGTGACTTTTTTCCCTGAAGTTATTCCTGTTCTTTGTTTGGGCCATCAACCCAAAATATCTCCATAATCAATAAGACCAAATATATGGGACCATCTCACCTCGTGCTTCGTTTAGCAAAAATCTATCACTCAAATTTTTTTTATTTTTTTTTGTTATACACTACTTATTGCCCCGTCCACGTTGCGTGGCACCAAACCGAGCATTTCTCTCTAATAACATGTACGTCTGTGCTTCGGTTGATCTAAAAAAAAATTAGATCGAGTCAACCAACTAAAACAAAACACTACCATACTTTTGCTAAAAAAAATATAACTTTAAATTGGGGCAAAATTGTAATTTTTCATGACAAATGAGCGTGTTTCAGGCACCCACCTGGTACGAATAAAAATTACACTGAGTCAAACAATTAAAACAAAAACTACCCTAGTTTTGTTAAAAGAAAACTAAAACGATGGCATTACTGAAATTTTACACTAGGGGCAAAATCGTAATTTGACAGGGGGGAAAACCAAAAATGATGACAAAGCTGTAAATTTGCTGAGGGAAAAACTGTAATTTCGGTAGGAAGGGAAAAACCAAGACCAATGGCAAAGCTGTAAATTTAAACGGGGCAAAATCATAATTATGCTGGACAAATGGAAAAGTGTTAGACAGTTGCCTGACACTATTTTCCTATTAGTAAATAAATAAATAAATGAGATACTTCTCTTTAACTAAGTATCATAAGAATATCACATATTTCACAAACATATAACATTTCATAAATCATAAAAGTATAGATACAAAAAGGAAAAAAGAAAGAATTATTTAATTGACACTAGTCCAAATTAAGGTGTGCTCATCTTCTTATTATTTATTTTTTTACAAGTTTTAAAGTAATTTAAACGAATAGATAAGTTTAGATTGCGCATTAAATCTCAACATCCGAAAAATTATTCATTTGCTCACCGATGGAATTAGTGGACAATGACAAAGGTAAAATTTTCAATAATACTTAGCTTTGGAGGTTTGAGGTTCAAAATCTTACAGATGATATAGGATTAAAAGGTTTTTTTTTTTAATATTAATCTGGTCAAAATTGTTTAGTCATTAATTACCAAAATCTCACATTTACATTAACAAGGCCAACCGTGATGAGCCAAATCCCCATGACCATCACTTCCACCACCAGTGGCGGATCTAGGATTCCGACCAAGCGGTAACGTTTTATAAATAAGCGGTAACGAAATCGAAAAAACGTCAAATTTTTCCAAAATTTACACTAAAAACGTAAAAAATTTTCCGACCAAGCGGTAGCGGAGGCTACCCCTTGTTCCTCTTTACATCCGCCCCTGTCCACCACTATCCTCCTTCACATCATTTTAGGTGTGGTGATGATCCTCCACATCAACCTTATCCATCATCATTCATCAAATTAAATGAAGAGAGATGTGGTCCTCTAGAGCATGGGATATCCGACGAAGACAATGAGCCTAGGCTCAAGCCTCAAGGGGACGATGTTGGAGAGCTTGATAGTCTTAGGTGACACCTCCAAGACCCTAATATCGGATGGCCAAATTGAGATTTTGTTTGTTTTATTTTTTCGAACTGTTTAAATACTGAAATTTCAAAATTCACATTTAGTTTCAACTTTTAAGAAAATATTCATTTTGATCCCTGATATGAATGAATTTAAACTTGAAGTATGATAAAACGTAAATATAAATAATAGGCTATGAAATTCATTATTTTTCTTCACACCCCAAGTTGTCATCATAAAATAATATCCAAAGTAAAATTTCCACGTCATCATCTTTAATTATTCTAAAACTAAACGATGATATTTCTTGAAAATAACACAGTTAGCATGGTTAAACAAGAACTATCAAACACACAAAAAATTAAAACCAGAAAACGCCAAAGAAGAAGGACAAGATCCGGATCATATGTACATTATTATCCTTGTAAACATCAAAACTTGTTTCATCTGTTTCCAAGATAACAACACACTTCACTTGAAAAAAAAGAAAAAAAATATCTTCCATCCAACCGCCCCAACCGACCCACCAAACCAACCCATCCTCGTATTGTATCTATCACCAATAATCTCCATCATTCTCCTCGGGTTCGGGTTTCATATTCAAGTCGGGTTTCTCCTGAAACCAACACGCCTTAAGCCCAGACCCGGGTACCCACGTACCACTCCTATGCAACGACGTACAACTCGTCTCTGCATCCACTCTGGCCCCAACCTCTATCGCCTTTTTCCGAATACTCGCCGCCGACAACTCCCCCAACGCCACGTCAGAACCCAATAATTCGGGAAAATTCAACCTGGCCGTCGGGCCCCGTAGGTAGTATACGGCCGTGTCGTACGCCCGTGCAGCCGCCACAGGCGTCGAATACGACCCCAACCAAATCCTGGACCGCTTATTGGGCTCCCGAATCTCCGCCACCCATTTTCCCCACTTCCTCATGCGTATCCCCTTGTACGGCCGTTGATCACTCTTCCTTTTCTCCGGCGGACGGTTGCACGGCCCATCTCCGCCGCCGGTGATGATGGCTTCCATTGGTTTTGGTGATTGGAAAAGGAGAAGATGGTGGAAAACACCGACAACTTTTAAAAGGAAAAGGAAAAGTGTGAGGGGTATGTATACAAGTGGTCGTGTGTATAAATATTATGGGATTAAATGAAAAGGGTTTAACTGGCCGCCATGAAAAGTGATGGTTTTTATGGAGGTGGGGATGTTTGGGTCTACTTACAGGTAGATGAGAAAGTGGGGATTTATAATCAATTGGGTTTATCATGTATACATGCATAGGTGAAGGTTCAAATGAAAACCACTAGTTATTGTTAAACTCGAAAACTAATTAAAAAAAGCCAAAAAAACATACAAATTTTTTTTTTTTTTTTTTTTTTGCAAACCAAATTTTGCAGGTTTTTTTATATAAAAAAAAAATTTTCAAAAAAAAAAAAAAAAAAATTTTTTGTGTAGTGCACATGTGTAATACTACACATGTGTATTATTACACATGTGCACTACACAAATTTTTTTTTTTTTTTGAAAAAAAGTTTTTTTTATATATAAAAACCAGCGATTTTTATTAAAAAAATTGAAAAAAAAAAATTTGTGTGTTTTTTAGGCTTTTTTTAGTTAGTTTTCGAGTTTTCGCGTTAAAAGTGGTTTTCATTTAAACCATCCCCTACATGCATATCTATATCTTCCTATATAATAAAGGAAAAGTTTAGTAGGACATGTGCCAACATTACAAGCCCTCCCTCTTATATCTCTCTTACGTGTCATTTCCTGGAATTTTTCGTTTATTTTTTTATAAAACCCAAAGTCAGAATTTTTGGGACCCAGCTCTGTAACTCATTTCAAATTTCAAATTTAAACTCATTTTTCTCTTTCTTCATTCTCTCAAAGGGTTTCTGGATCTGCATCTCTTTCACCGCCGCTTCTCTTTGTACCCTGAAACCTTCTTTCCCTTCGTTGTTCTACTTCATCATCTTTCTATTCTTCTCGGTGAACTATAATCAGGTATTGATATACTTTATTCGTCACCTCCTTCAAATCACTGACCTTTATCTTCAAGGTACAGCCCTTATCTAATCGATTCACACAAAAACCCTAACCGAATCAAACTTCAATTTCTTCATATCAAGGTACAGTCTTTCTCATCTTTAGTCTTTAATTCAAGGTACGATATTTCTCATCTTCATTTTTTTAACATCCATATAAACCCTAATTTTGTAAGCAGTATGAATTTTCCATCTTCAAGATCCGATTGTCTACGATTGTGTGTGGAAACCCAGATCCGATTCTCCATGGCTGGTTGCTTCTTGATTCTTCTTTTCTATGGTGTTTTCAGCATTTTGATTTCATAGATTGTCTCATTTTCACCTTCGACTTGTGTTTTGAAATCTGTTAAAAAGAGGGAAAAGGAGGTGGCGGCTAGGGTTTTATCATCAAGGCTTCAATAGTTCTATCGACATTTAACAGAAGGTAAAATGATCGTGATGTTGAGGTTTCTAAAAGCTCGGAAATTTGACATCGAAAATGCAAAGATAATGTGGGCTGATATGATTCAATGGAGAAAGGAATTTGGCGCTGACATGATTATCGAGGTGATTTAATTATATACAACTTTGTATGCGTTTTCTAAACTTCTATGTGTTTATGATCTAGCATGAAAATTAATATTTCTTTTGCTGGATCTAATATAATCAGGACTTTGATTTTCCTGAGTTGAATGAAGTATTGAAGTATTATCCTCATGGTAATCATGGAGTGGATAAAGAAGGTAGACCTGTTTACATTGAAAGATTAGGAAAAGTTGATCCTAATAAACTCATGCAAGTTACAACCATGGATCCTAATATATGCATTATCAATGATCAATATTTACATCTTATTTCCATTTTGAATATTTCAGGGGCTGAAGAACTTTGGTAAGAGTGCTCGTGAACTCGTAACGCGGCTACATAAAATTGATGGAGACAATTATCCAGAAGTAAGATTAATTAGTTTGCAAATGAAAGTTTATCGTGTTCTGTTTATATTTATGACTAACTCTTTATTTGTTCAGACACTCCATCAAATGTATATAATCAATGCGGGTCCTGGTTTTAGACTGCTCTGGAGTACTGTGAAGTGATTTCTAGATCCCAAAACGGTCGCAAAGATTCATGTATGCATGGTGTATTTTTCCATGTTGTTTTAAATAAGAATCAAAAGTTTACTGTATTACTTTGTTGTGTGATACATTTTTCTTTTATTTTGATCTCTCAGGTTCTGAGTAAAAAGAATAAATTGCTTGAGATAATCGATGCAAGGTAATGATAAGCATTCCTTCATGGCGTCTATGTATGTATTTTTATAAAAACTTCGTAAGAAAAAGGTATTGTTGAAATACTAACCACATCTTGTGCAGTGAATAGCCGGAATTCTTTGGTGGCACCTGTATTGTTGAAATACTAACCACATCACGTATGTTACTATTTTTCAATATTTTAAAAACCGGTCTATACCAGCAAGTTGAACCAGTTTAACTGGATGCCGGAATCTTGGCCGGCACGAATCATGCCGGTAAATTGAGGGAACGACAAAGAAGTTGTACCGCCGGTAAATTAGGTTAAACCGGTATACCGATATCGGGTCAAAGGTTAAAATTTGGAATTTTAATCTTTCATGGGCCAAAAAAATGTGTCGAATTACCTTCTTAGTAAAACTTAGCGCCCAAAAAATGGTACAAATAGTGAAATTTGTGATTATTTTTTTTATTATGGATTAACTTTTAGAATATTATTTATTATAAAAATAGGTAGTTTTGGATTATTTTTTGAGTAAAAATTGTATTTTATGGATTTATTGGGTAAATTAGTGTAACACCCCGAAAACGGGTTTGGTAATCAAACTCCGTTAATACTAAAAGACGGGTAAAGTACCATTAGTAGTAAAAATAACCAGGTAAATAATTGGATTTAAATAAGAAATCCTAATAATTAAATACAAGCAAATCAAAGTTTTAAGAGATTGAGTTATTAAGAGCCCGAGTTAACGGGACTTAAAATACAACGGGTTATAACTCCCGACCCCATTAAATTAACTAGGAATAATTAACCTAGTTAATAATATGTGATTAGGTTATAAATAATGGATTATAACTTATATAGATCAAAATAAAACCTTGAGGGACTAAAGGTGGACAATTGGAAACAAGTTTATAACTAAAACTTAAAAACACCAAAACACACACACATTTGTGTGTTTTGGTCGATATATGCAGGAGAAAAAGGGGAGTTCCCTTCCAAGAACCCTAACTCACAAAAATTGCCAAAATCAAAGAGAAATCAAGCCAAGAATTTGGGGCTTTTAATAAAATCGTGATCACCAAGCTTAGGGGATCACAAGGTATGTTGAATTTTGATGTTTATTGATATTTCGAATTTTGTGATGAACATGCATGAACGAAATTCTTGCATGAATGTTCAATGTTATAGTGATATTGGTGTGGGTACAAGTCTAGGAACAAACCCTAGATGTAAACTTGTAGAATTGTGCCATAAACTAGTGATTTATCAAATTGCCAAGTATGAGCTAAGTGGGTTTTGTTGATTTGATGAAATTGATGTGTATAAACATCATAATAATTCATATGAATGAACTATTCGAACAAATTAGAGATTTTGTTAAGAATTCATAAGTGATTAGAAGTGGGTTTTTACACAAGAGTTAAACTCATGGTTATGATGGTCAAAGTGTATATGTGCATACAATGACTAAAATTACATGTTGATTTATGGTTACTTGGGGTATGAATCAAATAACATGTTAGTAGGAGTAACGTCTCAAAAGATGACGCTCACTAAATGGTTGATAATGTGCCTAAATCGAGTCATGTGAACTTGTTAGTGCAACCATATTTGTAGATTGGTGGTTTGACCTTTAAAAGTCAAACCGACATATGATAAGATTCATTAAGAATAGTGATAAAAGATTCATAAGGTGTGAAAGTTATGATCTTGAATGACTAATCCAACCACCTTGAAAACGATGATGATAGTTTGACGCGCAACAAGCTAGGTGGAAGCTTGATGAGGGAGCGGGTCAAACGAATCAAGAAGGAAAGGAAAAGCGTAGTTCGGATGCGAGGTAAGTAAAGCTTACGCCCCTTTTCATTATTTACAAATGACATGATTGCAAGTATAATATATGAATGCTACTAAGTGGTTGGCATAGGATGTTCTGACACGATTCAATGAGAGTCGGAACGAAGGGAAAATGGTAAGAAATCATAAGTTATGGATAAAGGGGTAAAATGGTAAATTAGTCATGTAGTGACGAACAAACAAAAACGGTTTTAAGTAAAACGAGTACAAGGAAAACCGGGATAGGTTTAAAGGGGATGAAATGGTACTTAAATACCATCTCATACGGACAAATGGTCAATTTGACTAAATAGGTCAATTGGTGTGGGTAACGCCATTTGACAATAACATTTGATAATTGCTTGTTGAGTTTTGTAATCACAGGAAATAACATAAGCTTGCGTTGCTTTAACTATAAAGATTTAAAGCAAAAGTTAAGTAAACGTGTCAATACTTTGACCCGAGCTAGGTACGTATAACTAAGCTTTTTGGTTAAACATACAATTTTGGTCAAAATATTTAGTGAAAGTCCTTCGTTGAGAAGTGAGGGACTAAAGTTGACCAAAATACCCTTGAAGGGTATATTGGGCAAACGACTCATAGGGGTCGTTTAGGAACTTGCATAAAGATTATGGAATCATTAGACATGAATAAAGGTCATAGGAATGCACATTCGTGGGTCAAATGCTCAAAAGTGGTCATTTGCGTAAAATGATCAATCGATGGGTAAAATTTGGGAAAAAGGGGTTCATCATGATAATTCCACCACAAAATAGTTGTGGTGGAATATTTGTAGTTAATTAGATATGGAACTTTTGTAGCAACAAAAGAAAGGCACAAGTTCTAGACTAAAATGCATAACTACCCTTAACGAGTCAAAATATGCATCTAAGCATAAACGGAATTTTATTGCTTAAGAAACCCGTGATTCGAGATTAATATAATAGGAGATATTGAAATAATAAATTTCATGAGTTTAACGATCAAATAAACTTGTTGGTGCGATAAAATTATGAACGGGTCAATATTTGGTAAAAAGGGTAGTAAGCCGAAGACTTAAAAGTCTGAAATTTTGTTAACCCGGATGTCGGATTTTAACTCCATAAGATGGAGAAATAAATTACGGACGCGTAGGAAAAAGAATCGGGTAAAACGGATCAATAACGAAGAAGTTATGACCATTTTCGTAAAAAGTAGTATAGCTGGGAATATGCAGCACCTGAACAACATCTCGCTGGAAAAGGTAATCCCCCGCGCCACGCGACGGAGGGAGTAAACTCTGTCGCAACACGCGACAGAGTGTCGCGGCCCGCGTAAGCTAATACCAAGTCTGTCGCGGCCCGCGACAGACTACAGAACTGGCAAATTTTATTTTATTTCATGGTTTGTCGTTTAGAACTTGTTTAATCTATTATTTAAGCATCAAAACTAACATTTGGGTTGGTTTTGATAATAGATATATACCAAGTGTTCTCGGATGAAGATCAAGCTCTAGGAAGGACCGAACACGATCAAAGAAATAAGCTTCCGCATGACGTTTCGTTGTTACTTTTTAATGACGATCTTAATTACATTTTGTTCTAAACTTTTAAATTGTAAAAGTTTTAGATTACTCGTATTTTCTAAGAATACTTAATCGTAATTACATGTTTATTTTCGTTATTTATACGAAAATCTTTAAAATAATAACAAGGGTGTTACAAGTTGGTATCAGAGCCTTGGTTTAAGAGATTCAAGTATGGTGGGAAAACTATGCTTGGACTTAAACCTTATGCTCTTAATAAAGATTGGTGTTCGGTTCGAGGCTTGATCGCAAATCCGGTAAGTACAAGTATGTTAATAGTTTAGCATGCTAAAGTGTTGTAACCAACACATAGGGCTATCGTGTGATACACGTTACCCCAATTAAAATGATTGATATAGTTGACGAAAATACGCGCGTTGACGCGTATAGTAGAAAAAGACTTGTATTATAATACGGGTGATTATTGAAGTTGACGTTACTAACTTTTGTGAATGTTTTAATTGAAGGACACTCGCGTTTGAAGACGACGAGAGTCAAACGAATTGTGGATATGATGATGGAACGGTTCGAAGTATGACAAGAGGAGCATGCTCACCGAGGACTAAATCGCGTAACGACCGCGAACAAGGTTAATGGCAAGGAACGCCCGTCGGGGCAAACATTACCAGGTGCACATTTTAAATAATCGCACAAATAGTAATATGCAACAAATAAGTAGAAATTGAAAGTTGCATATTTAGATTAAAAACTTGGAAAAACCCGAATAGAAAATGTATTCGGGATATTGTTTCCAAAAGAAATAAATAGAGGCGTTACTTACATAGGGCGTGATGTGAAAACTATAAAAAGGTCATGTGTGTCATGTGTTAATCGCTTACTCTGGCCAAGTAAGTAGTGGCATATGATACCATGAACTTCTTATGGTGGACACGTTTACATCCGATGTAGTAAGGGCGGGGTGAATGGGACTAACTTAAAAGTACCCAAATGAATTAAATGAGCAAAATATTTGATAATAATGTAAACGCACAGCTGGGTGATGGAAGCGTATTACATTAGGATGATGAGCCCGAGTGAAGGGACAAAGATTAATGTAAAAGGATTAAGGTATGCAATTGGGAGGGGTGTGCTTACACTCGAACCCGGAGAATGTAAATATGACTCTTAACGGGTCGATTTTGTAAAACATCAAATTTGAGAACAAAGTAGGAATATAAAAGCGAAACGAAGTCATAATGCATACCGTAAGGGTTGCAATAATAACGACTTCGGTAAAACACCCGGTTGGTGGGTAAGGATTTAAACACATGCGTAGACTGAGAAACAGGAACGCGAAATAGAAAGTCAAAAGACTCAGAATATGAGTCATGACTAAAAGATGACAAAAATTTCCGCAAACATAAATTTTGGGAATTACGTTCAACCATTTCAAAGTTGGACGGGTCAAATAAAGAATGAAGTTCGACATTCATAAGTGATGGAAGTTCACCCAAAATGAATCAAACGAGTCAATCAAGGAATAACGCTTAATAAAATAGGAAAACGCAAACCGGTGAAACCGGAAGGCTAAAAACAATAAGATAGAAGGACCCGGGTAATGGGTTGTAAAGGAGTATAAGTATGAACCGAGTAATGGTAAGCGTAAGACAAACCGACATGTAAATGACGCTAGAAGCCGTAAAGTCGGAAGGATAGTCCGAAAGTAAATAAATGAAACCTTAGACTACGGTCAAGGTCAACTAAAGTTCAAAAGTAAAATTAAATGATTCCAAACATGACAAGGGATGCTTTAAAGCTATATATGTATAAATAGACAATTGAATAAAGACTAGAATAAAAGATGATCTACGGGATCATCATAACCTACGGGATATTAATTAGAGCAAGGGTCTACGGGGCCAAATTGACCCACGGGTCATAAATAGAAGCAAAAGGATCATAAGGGCCTCGCCTCAAAGAGGTGAAAGCCTAATGAAAATAGCCTACGAGGTTAAGTGAAGGAACCTACTGGTCGATAGTGTGAGGTAAGGGAACTTGTTACGATTCCCCGTATAAAAACTAAGAACGGAAAACAATAAATTATGGGTTGTCAATATCCTGGTATGGGTAATTGACAAAAGTTAAAGAGAAGATCCAAAAACTAAAACTTCGGTTTTAGTAAGAAATAACGTATTTACAAATATAAATTCTAATAGGAATTTAAATAGTAAGCATAAAAGATACAAGTCTTGACACTGATAGGCGCAAGACGACATATTCGAAAAGAGATATTTTCGAAAAATAAAAGGTCGATATAAATTAAACATGATGTGACACGATCACGGTCAAGAAATGCAATGTGAAAGTAGAATCACATTATAACCAAGCGAGTGGTAAAAAGTAACTGGACTAATAAGTCTAGTTAGTGAGACCGGTTAAGGTCATTTAAATAAAATTGGTCGCTTGTAAGCGGTGGATTCAATAAAACTGAATCGAATAAATGAATTTGAAAACAAAAGAAATTGTTGCTAAAAGTGAAAGATTTCACTAAAGACCTTTAAACGGGTCAAAGTAACAGATTCATAAGGAAATTCGATAGTATATGAAAGCGATGAATATCGCTAAGTTAACTAAACTAGTGGAAATAACGAGATTACGTTATTTCGAAATTACACTATGTCGTATGAGATATGTAGACAATTAGTAACCAAAAAGATGTTACCGTACTTTTCGGGTAATACTAACGATTGGTTAAAAAGTATAAGTAATGTTTAAAATATTTCTCAGATCGAATACATTGAGTTTAAACTCAAGGAATTATGTAAGAAAAGGTTTCGAGGACGAAACCTCTTTAAGGGGGGTAGACTTGTAACACCCCGAAAACGTGTTTGGTAATCAAACTCCGTTAATACTAAAAGACGGGTAAAGTACCGTTAGTAGTAAAAATAACCAGGTAAATAATTGGATTTAAATAAGAAATCCTAATAATTAAATACAAGCGAATCAAAGTTTTAAGAGATTGAGTTATTAAGAGCCCGAGTTAACGGGACTTAAAATACAACGGGTTATAACTCCCGACCCCATTAAATTAACTAGGAATAATTAACCTAGTTAATAATATGTGATTAGGTTATAAATAATGGATTATAACTTATATAGATCAAAATAAAACCTTGAGGGACTAAAGGTGGACAATTGGAAACAAGTTTATAACTAAAACTTAAAAACACCAAAACACACACACATTTGTGTGTTTTGGTCGATATATGCAGGAGAAAAAGGGGAGTTCCCTTCCAAGAACCCTAACTCACAAAAATTGCCAAAATCAAAGAGAAATCAAGCCAAGAATTTGGGGCTTTTAATAAAATCGTGATCACCAAGCTTAGGGGATCACAAGGTATGTTGAATTTTGATGTTTATTGATATTTCGAATTTTGTGATGAACATGCATGAACGAAATTCTTGCATGAATGTTCAATGTTATAGTGATATTGGTGTGGGTACAAGTCTAGGAACAAACCCTAGATGTAAACTTGTAGAATTGTGCCATAAACTAGTGATTTATCAAATAGCCAAGTATGAGCTAAGTGGGTTTTGTTGATTTGATGAAATTGATGTGTATAAACATCATAATAATTCATATGAATGAACTATTCGAACAAATTAGAGATTTTGTTAAGAATTCATAAGTGATTAGAAGTGGGTTTTTACACAAGAGTTAAACTCATGGTTATGATGGTCAAAGTGTATATGTGCATACAATGACTAAAATTACATGTTGATTTATGGTTACTTGGGGTATGAATCAAATAACATGTTAGTAGGAGTAACGTCTCAAAAGATGACGCTCACTAAATGGTTGATAATGTGCCTAAATCGAGTCATGTGAACTTGTTAGTGCAACCATATTTGTAGATTGGTGGTTTGACCTTTAAAAGTCAAACCGACATATGATAAGATTCATTAAGAATAGTGATAAAAGATTCATAAGGTGTGAAAGTTATGATCTTGAATGACTAATCCAACCACCTTGAAAACGATGATGATAGTTTGACGCGCAACAAGCTAGGTGGAAGCTTGATGAGGGAGCGGGTCAAACGAATCAAGAAGGAAAGGAAAAGCGTAGTTCGGATGCGAGGTAAGTAAAGCTTACGCCCCTTTTCATTATTTACAAATGACATGATTGCAAGTATAATATATGAATGCTACTAAGTGGTTGGCATAGGATGTTCTGACACGATTCAATGAGAGTCGGAACGAAGGGAAAATGGTAAGAAATCATAAGTTATGGATAAAGGGGTAAAATGGTAAATTAGTCATGTAGTGACGAACAAACAAAAACGGTTTTAAGTAAAACGAGTACAAGGAAAACCGGGATAGGTTTAAAGGGGATGAAATGGTACTTAAATACCATCTCATACGGACAAATGGTCAATTTGACTAAATAGGTCAATTGGTGTGGGTAACGCCATTTGACAATAACATTTGATAATTGCTTGTTGAGTTTTGTCATCACAGGAAATAACATAAGCTTGCGTTGCTTTAACTATAAAGATTTAAAGCAAAAGTTAAGTAAACGTGTCAATACTTTGACCCGAGCTAGGTACGTATAACTAAGCTTTTTGGTTAAACATACAATTTTGGTCAAAATATTTAGTGAAAGTCCTTCGTTGAGAAGTGAGGGACTAAAGTTGACCAAAATACCCTTGAAGGGTATATTGGGCAAACGACTCATAGGGGTCGTTTAGGAACTTGCATAAAGATTATGGAATCATTAGACATGAATAAAGGTCATAGGAATGCACATTCGTGGGTCAAATGCTCAAAAGTGGTCATTTGCGTAAAATGATCAATCGATGGGTAAAATTTGGGAAAAGGGGGTTCATCATGATAATTCCACCACAAAATAGTTGTGGTGGAATATTTGTAGTTAATTAGATATGGAACTTTTGTAGCAACAAAAGAAAGGCACAAGTTCTAGACTAAAATGCATAACTACCCTTAACGAGTCAAAATATGCATCTAAGCATAAACGGAATTTTATTGCTTAAGAAACCCGTGATTCGAGATTAATATAATAGGAGATATTGAAATAATAAATTTCATGAGTTTAACGATCAAATAAACTTGTTGGTGCGATAAAATTATGAACGGGTCAATATTTGGTAAAAAGGGTAGTAAGCCGAAGACTTAAAAGTCTGAAATTTTGTTAACCCGGATGTCGGATTTTAACTCCATAAGATGGAGAAATAAATTACGGACGCGTAGGAAAAAGAATCGGGTAAAACGGATCAATAACGAAGAAGTTATGACCGTTTTCGTAAAAAGTAGTATAGCTGGGAATATGCAGCACCTGAACAACATCTCGCTGGAAAAGGTAATCCCCCGCGCCACGTGACGGAGGGAGTAAACTCTGTCGCGACACGCGACAGAGTGTCGCGGCCCGCGTAAGCTAATACCAAGTCTGTCGCAGCCCGCGACAGACTACAGAACTGGCAAATTTTATTTTATTTCATGGTTTGTCGTTTAGAACTTGTTTAATCTATTATTTAAGCATCAAAACTAACATTTGGGTTGGTTTTGATCATAGATATATACCAAGTGTTCTCGGATGAAGATCAAGCTCTAGGAAGGACCGAACACGATCAAAGAAATAAGCTTCCGCATGACGTTTCGTTGTTACTTTTTAATGACGATCTTAATTACATTTTGTTCTAAACTTTTAAATTGTAAAAGTTTTAGATTACTCTTATTTTCTAAGAATACTTAATCGTAGTTACATGTTTATTTTCGTTATTTATACGAAAATCTTTAAAATAATAACAAGGGTGTTACAATTAGTCAACGCTGTTGAACCATCCGGTATAACCCGGTTCAACCAGTTAAACCATTTCTGAGCCTAACCCGGCACGATTTAAAAACCAGTTTTTAAAATTATCTGATGGGGATGAGAATTAGTTTTTCATACTTATTTTGTATATACTTTTAGAAAGATTAGATGAAGAATAGTAAGATTGGCTGGTGAGTCACGTGGGAACCTTAACCCAATGTGGGCACTATGTTGCACATATGTACAAAAGAAGGAAGTGGGTGATTGTTAACGAGGATAAAGTGGGTGGTGATAAAGTGGGTGGTGTCTGGCCTGCAAGTTTCCAACTGATTTCTTAAGATTATTTATCAAAGAAAGATCTGGTACTTTTGTTTAATGACTCAGAGTCTACATTATGAGTTTCTGCGGTGGTGTGAGCGGATTCTTTTATCTGTTATTAATGGTAAGCTTATAATGTTGAGCCTGTGAATGGTTTATCAAATTGAGTGTTCGAGTGGCTGATTTTTGTTACAATGACTGCAGATTTGAGGTTTCAGGGGTTTCTTCCTTCTGTGATGGTGGCTGCTGTAATGTCCATTGTTAGCCAGGAGATTGAGCCGGATAATGCATTGGATTACCGAAATCAGCTTATGAATATTCTTAACATCAGTGAGGTTTGTTCTTTACTTGCTTATCTGGATGCCTTTACATTAAGGAATCAAGTCCTTTCTCACATGCATTTCATACGACTTTAGCGTACCGGTTGCATCAAATTGAATTAACAAGCCATTAAAATCCCACTCATAGCCATTACGGTGTTCTTCATATTGCTATGTTAGGTACCTAAAGGGTATCAGAACAATGTCACGGGGAGAGAAAGCAGTGATTTATGTAACAAGTCAATACTTAAGTCAAACCCCTCTGATACCTTATGTAGAAGGTATCGAAGAAGTTCACTTTGAAGTGGACCTTATCCATTTTATTCACGTCCGCAAATGTTTTTTTTCTTTCTTAGTTGGAAGCATACATCTTTTCATTTGAATGCTAATTCTGGTATATTTCCACTTGTATATCATTTTACAGGTACGGGATGTACTAGGAGATGGCCGTCTAATAAAACGCCGCATAAGAGACGGCAAAGGTGTTGTTGCAGTCCTTATTTGATTATTTCTCAGGTCTATTAGCCATCTAAATTGGACACTATACCGGTAAGAAGTCAAGTTGCAAATGTACACGTGCAACATCCCCGGTTGAACCGTATCGAGTTTTTATAATAAATGTTTTCCCCACGCGGGTTTAGTCTTACTATAATATAATGAATGCTCAATAACTTAGTTCTTCCACTGAGATTTATTATTATTTTTTTACTATCGTACACATTTCGTAATTATTTTTTACAAGTGATTAATGCAGCGTTATGTTTCATTTTGTTTTTAATGTAGCTGGGGTTATTTCAGGTTAATCTACTTTTAAGATTCCCATCCGAATGAATAGTCAAGGTCTTGGCTTCTAATTACATTCCTTGGTAGGTGACTTTTTGTTCTTGCTAAAAAGGAAGCCCTATTTTGGATCAATGATCAGGTATTCTTATATAAACCTAATTCCATAAAAGATGTAAACTTTGACTTTTTAGTCAAACCCAACATTCGTATCAAAGTGTCGATAAAATTTTGGTGAAGCCACAAAATTACAGCATTACTAATAATGAAATGATCCCAAATTCCCAAGTCAATATAACCCATTGTTGGTTTTGGTTTCAGTTCAGAGGTGCTGAATGAATCTAAAGGGATTGGCAAGCTTATAAATTCATATATTTGTTGGATAGATATGAAAACATGTAATGGAAGCCTAATAGCTATGGACTTTCATGTGTAAATTCTGTTGTATATTACTCACTATTTTATGATGAATTCAAGATATTCTATTAACTTTCTATGGGGTGTTTGAGCTTTCTTAATAGTAAATAGTTTATTTCAAACTGATTATTGTTATTTAGACATTATAAAGTTCAAGACATTAGGCTGGACGGTATGGTACCGTCTTCCAGCCCGTCCTTGTTCGGCGATGCACGGCCTACCACGCCGGCCACCCTCCTTCCCGTCCTCAACGTCCGAATGTTGACGGTTGCGACGGACCAAAAATGTGGGCCCCCATCTCAAAAGTATCCGTTATTTAAAAAAAAGAGGGAGGCGGTGGAGGGTTTTGAATCGCCGGAAAAGTGAAGGAGTGTTCTTGAATCGCCGGTTTTGAATCGCCGGAAAAGTGAGGCGGTGGAGGGTTTTGAAGAAGACAACACTTGTGACAGCTTTTTCAAAAGAAGTCTCGGGAACACAAGAAGAGAGATGAAAGTCATTAGGTGTGTTTATGTATTTTTTTTTTAAATTTATGTAATGTTTTTTAATATTAATGAAATTATTTTGTTAGTTTATTTGTTAAATGTTAAAAAAAAATGGAAGATTAAAAAAATAAAAAACAAAAAAGTGGCGGGGAGGACTATGACTAGGACCATCCTCCATACCCTCTAGTTTTGTGGGATGCACCATCCTTGGGAGGACTATGACGTGGCGGATCATCCTCCCTTGGAGGACCATCACCATACCCTCTAGCCTTATAAAGATTCTTAATTACCATGTTCGTCATCCCTCTTTCTATATATGCATTTGGTTTTATGTTTGTTTGAGAATACTCTAAAGGTGTTATTTGGTTACATTTACTCTATTAATATTCTTCACCCTTTTGTACTCAATTTCTTAATTAAAAAAAGTTAGTTATAAAAATATTATATAACAAACTTATAAATTATATATTTAAGTATTTAATGTTGCGTAATCCGTGCAATTTCTATTACTTATTTCCATATTCAAGTAAATGTCCTAAGTAATTCAATTTCTGTTTTTTTTTCTTCTTGCTAAAGTTTGCCAAACATGGGTCTTAGCATGGAGATATGTCAGATTATAAATCATAAAAAAAACTTTTATAGATATTGATTTTTTTAACACAACCCATAACCCGTGAAGCTCACGGGAATATAACCTAGTATGTAATAAAGCAAACTATTGGGGGACACATGTCACCCAATGGTTGATGCCAAATAAGAAGCCATGTCATCATCCATGTGGCACACCTTTAAGTTGAGGATTGAACAAACCATCTCATTTATGCTAATCATGTTCTCTCTCCTCTCAAAACCCTAAATCGATTTCTCTCTCTTTTCCTCTCTGACGAAGACGGCGAACACGGCGACTAACATCGATCCAAGAATTTTGACCAAGATTCAACGGATTTGAAAACAAATCATCTACGGTACTCTCTAATTAGAGTATTTTGATGATCGATTATATGTTTTAATAAGGTTAATTTTGCAGGAAATCAAATCGGCCCGGATCAAATCGTCGGTTTAGTGAAGAGGTATAAGCAATCTTCATTAGATAATAGTCTTCATCGACGGTATTCATGCTTGATTTCGATAACCCCATCTTTTACATACGATTTCGTTTTCTTTGATCCGATTTTCAGATTCAATGGTTTTTGTTAGATTGTTTCTTTGTTAGATTCAATGGGTCTCTAATAGTCGATTTTGATGTTGGTCGTTTTTTTTAGGGTTTTAAATTCTTTTTCATGTATTGTGATTTGTTGATGTTACTATTGTTCATAGTCGATTAGGGTTTTAATTCCTTTGTACAGATTGTTTTTTAGGTTATGTAATAGTCGATTTTGATGTTCGACGGTTTTTTTTTTTTTGTGTGTTTTAGGGTTTGAATCTCTTTGTTCATGTATTCTGATTTGTTGATGTTACTGATGTTCACAGCGGATTAGGGGTTTACTTTTTTTGTTCAGATTCTTTTATAGGGTCTGTAATAGTCGATTTCGATTTTGAGTTTCAATGGATATATGTAACACCTCGAAAATTCGTGTTCAAGTGATATAACGACACGTGTCATGTAAGACAAAAAGGGTTGTAAACCCGGATTTAATAAAGGTGTTTTGGCAAGATTTAAAAAGTGGCGTCATGTTAATTTTCACCTCTGAACGACCTCATTTATAAATCCCAAGACCCAAGTGTATATATCTTAAACATCTAATATATCTTAAATCCAGAAATTTGTGGGCAATAGTTGAATTCAAAGTGCAAGATAGGATCCTACGGAAATTTCTACGGTAAACCTTCTTGTTCGGCACTTTCAATAAGGATTCAATGAAACATACCAAAGTGGTAGGGTATGTAACTGTTTAAGGCACAATTTAGAGGCCCCAATCTGATAGATAATGTCCCAAATTCGAAACAAGTAGTTGCCCTTTCAAAACACCAAAGAACAACAGATTTTTAAGCCTGATGTCAGGCTTACGGACCTCAACATTGGGGACCTTGAGGTCCGTAAGCAGTGCCCAGCGACAGAAAACTGGCTGTTGCCTGTTTTAAATGCATTGTTCGACCTTTAAACGATTTTCCTCATATTTCTTGACCCCTAAACAATCCCTAAACATCTAGGACACCTGTGGGAAGGTTATGGTCTGTAGTAGACTTATTTGTCAACATGTTGTGGAACCTTGATCACTATATAAAGCTCATAAGTGCAACACTTGATCATTCATCCCTCAAACAACTTCTGATCAATTATGGAGCACAAGAGCACCTTCCAGGCCTTCCTAATCTATCATTAGACACTTGTAAGTTTGCTTAACCTTCTTCAATTAAGTTTAGCTTAGTTATTTAGCTAAAAGTCAAACCATCGTAATTACGGTTTGACTTCGAGATTAATTAATAATGGCTCAGTAAAATCTCGAATTAAAAGTACCTTTAAGTAGGTAATTATGTGGGTAATAAACCCTTAAAAGGGTTCCCCCTGATTCCCACTCTAACTAGGTCAAATGTCGGGTCAAACTTGTTAATAAAAAGTCAACAGGATACTTAAATTCTAATTTATGCATGATTAGCAATGTAGAACACATACAACCTGTTTGATAATTAATATAACTTGGTAATTAGTGTAAGAACATGTCTAAACATGTTCAACCCGACAATTTCCTGTTTAGACCCGGTTCGGAACCGAAAGTCGCATAGTTTGACTTATACTTTGACTTTCAGTTCTGACCCGTTATGGTATGTTTTAGAAATGCCTTAGAGCTTTATTTGGACCAGGTTACATGCTAGTATAACCCTCTGTGATAATACACCTCGGATCATTAGTTATCCAATTAATATGCATGATTCCGTTAATTGCTCATATGTTGACCATTATGCCCTTTTCACCTTAAAACGTGATTTTTGAAAATGTAAAAGAGTAGAAACCTTAGTTACTGATATATAAACTTGCACGCAAAATTTGACATCAGTTGGAGGTGTAGATTGAGAGTTATGCTCATTAGCGTAATTAGAAGCTTATTTAGCGATTAAACGGCGTAATTAGCATATAGCCTAATTACACCTACTTTTTGATATCAAACTTATTACCCACTGATGTAAAATATTATTTTGGGATTTTTGAAGATTTTTAATTAATTTTAGGCTGAGCATAACTAATAGTCGTAGGCTTAATCCGGTAATTGTCGGTTTTGCCCTTACGGGCTATAAAATGAGTTTTACATATCTAAATGACTCCAAACCTTTTGCTACTGATCACATATGATAAATAAATTATTTTAAGCCTTCTGGAATTATAAAAATATCATTTTTGTGCATAGAACCCAGAAACGGCTTCTAATCGCCCTTTTTAGCGTTTTTAACGCATAATATGTACTAAAACGATTTTAAACATAAAAGGGTTGATACCTACTGATATTTGAGGCAAATTATAATGTTTTAATAGTAAGCAAAGGTTGATAAACTCAGACTTCAGTTTTGAGCTTTCGGCTTATGTGAAATTACCAAAATACCCCTACGGGGCATAGTTTGGTTATAATTGATAAATTTCACATATATATACTTTACCCTACTGTTATAACTTAGTAAAATAAGTATTTTTGCTGATTACATCAGACCTATAACTCAGGTAAATACTTAAACTCTTTTATAACCTTTTAAATGACCAAACTACCCCTACAGGGCGTAGTTTGTGTTTAAATTCGTTTCGGGCATAATAAAAGACATCTTACTGATGTCACAACATATATGAAGCATATTAACTTAGGAAACCTGTAAATGGCTCATATGTATACCCGTTACGCTTATTACGCGTTCGGTTCGGTTTATGTAACTAGTTTACATAAACTAGCCTAAACGGGTCAAACCTTATCGGTTTTATCTCAAAATCCAGAATGTGTATGAAATACCCATATTAAACAAGTCTCCGAACTTGTCGGGTATAAATCACATTCTATCCGGTCTTCGCTTAAACATGCGTACGAACCGTACCTTTAAAACTAACCGGTCTAAGCTTAAGCTTAATTAAAGGCCCGTTAGGATTCTAATAGGTTATTATAAACCTTTGTTCCAGAATAGGAGACCAGTAAAAGCTACTTGCATTTTGCTTATTGTGATTATTACATTGCTCAGGTAAATACTTTTAACTTATTTTCCTTATACTGGCTTGGGTTACGGTATATAGCATACCGCTTGATCGGGCATCAAATCTTCCATCGTTTGGTGGCTAATTGATAATTTGATCGGCCCGTTTAAACAGTCTTGTTTACTTAAAAGCCTTTGGGGGGTTAATGACCATGTCTCGGATATCCTTGGCATCATTTTACGAAATGGCCACGACTTAAGCGCGGGGTGTAGGCGTACACCCATCAGTGCATAAAAGAATAATGTGGTGTGTCTATTGATCTTTAACCCGGACATGATCCGGGCTACTGAATGCATAAGGAACATGTAATTCGTTCACAAGATTATATATTTAAATAATTCTCCCAAGTTATAAAAATGTTTATGCCATGTGCATCCAAACCAATTTTCAATCATTTTTCCAAAATGAGTCAGTTGAATGTATTTACCAGTGTAAACTGACGAATTTTCCCAAAAAGATTAAATGCAGGTACTAAGCGTAATTGGCTGGGATTTCTCCTTAGCATCGATAGAAGTATCGCAAGCTTAAGATGCCTAAAGTCTGTTGAACTATTTATTTACTTTCGATCCGTCTGTGGATAAACAATCGACTGTTGTGATACACGATATTACAATATTATTAAAGTTGATTTATATTTTTCATTTGCTTCCACTGTGCATATTTATATTGTGTTGTTTGACTATTACGTTGCCAACCACGTCACGATGCTCTCCCACCAGGCCCACCGGTGACACGTGGAATCCGGGGTGTGACAGGTTGGTATCAGAGCCAACATTGAGTGAATTAAACACTAGCCTTTTGTGTTTAATCTCAATGACACAATTGCACATATCTAAACTTTCGAGTCTAGACATATAACATAGGACAAATTCCACTTTGTTTGTGTTGTCCTTTATTTTTATATATTTTTGTTGTTATCTCATGTTATATTGACAGGGCTAAAACATGCCGCCAAGATTCTTTAGAAGAAGAGGAAGAGGTAAGGGGCCAGTCGCCGCCCCCAATGATAATGAAGCTGGGCCTTCGCATATGCGAGCTACATCTACCACGGAGAGTGACGATCCTCGGCAGAACCGGAGGAACCACTTTGAGCCGGCTAGACGGTCGGTATCACACAGTTCGACACCTCCTGTTCAAAACCCTTATGGGCCACAGCCGGAGTATGAGCCCAATAACCCTCAATCGTCCTACATACCGTTACAGCGATCCTTATCGCATCATTCTTTTGGAGACCCTACACCTGTCTTCAGGGGCCGGTTTAACCCGGCCAATTACATACCAGAACCAGCGGGTTTTAACCCATTGGGGCCGGAGGATCATTTCTCGGGAGATCACGCGGACGATATGGACGAGGATACGGACCCCGTCGAGCCTGCTAGTGGTACACCAAACCACCCGATAGAGATCTCTGACGGATCTTCTTTCCACGGATCACCCTATGTTGGTCCAGATAGCTTTCAAGCTATGTTTACCAGGCACGAATGGTACTATACACCTCCTCGCCATTCACCTCCTGAGCAGCAGCAGCAACAACAGGATCCCTCTGAGGATTCAAGATTTGTGGCAGTCACGCCACCGCCTCCACCGCCACCAGTTCAACCGGCACCTCCGCAACCGCCAAGGCGTAGGAGAACCGGAGCGCGTATGTCAGCGCGAGCGGGAGACTTTCATTTCAGTTCTCCACGACAATCAAGTGGCAGCCATTACCCGCCACTTCAGGAGGACCCACAAATGGGTGGACCCTCACACCCAGTTGCACCGCAACCACCGCCTATGGGTTTTGATAACCTGATTCCAGCATTCACGGGTTCCATGGCGTATAATCCGTTTGAACAGCCAGGGCATACCAACTACAACTACGCAGAAGCCGACCCATACATGGTAGCGGCTAACTACAACACCCAAGGACCCTATGGAGATCCATGGGGAGTAGGGTACCCAACACATGGGTACCAAATACCTCCAAGACCTATTATCAGGCAACAATCGCAACCACCAAGGTTCTCCCCACCAGAGCGTGAAGAAATTCTGCAAAGGTTGGACCATGTAGAGCGAGAGTTTCACAGGGAACGAAGGGAACGACAGACTTTCTTCCAAGGATTGACAAGCTTGATCAAAGGAAAGAGCAAGAAGGACCACTGAATCCTTCCAATTGTTGTTGAGCCCCTGCGTGGGCCAGTCTTGCTGTATAAACCCCTGCGTGGGTATGTATGTGGTTTGTTTTGACCCCTGTGTGGGTCTATCTTTCTGTTAACCCCTGCGAGGGTATTTTATTTGTGTAAGTCCCTACGTGGACTAAGCCCCTGCGTGGGTATGTGTGTTATTAAGCCCTGCGTGGATAAGTACTTGTTTAAACCCCTGCGTGGGAAAGTTTGCTTATTGAAAAGTCCCGTTTAGGGCGACATGTAATCTTTGATAATTAATGGAATTTTATGTTTATAAATTTCATCTTGCTATTATATGCATAAATGTTATATATGAAATAAATAAATTAAAATTCATTCCTTTTAAAAATAATCTGCCTACTTTAAATATTAATTAAGGATCTTAAAGGTGAAACCTAGCCTTCGGGTCAATTAAAAGACTGGGCCAAGATGGTAAGGCCTGTTAAAAAGATTCAAATCCAAGTTAACATCTGAAAACATGTTAACACTCCTGGCAGATGTGATTCATTTAAAATCACACGCATTATTATTATATAAGGATCTTTCAAAGATTCCAAACCCAACAAAATGATCTCTGAATCATGGGTTAAATCATCAATTAAGATGATCATATTTTTACCATACGTGGTAATATGTGCCTACGGGCCCAGCTCGTTTCCATATGAGCCAAAAGACAGTGGTAGCTATGTCTCCCTGTCTGATAAAGGTAATGAACTATGTTCAAACCTTCATGCCTTGATTCTCTGAAATCATAGCTTATAATTTAAAAATTTGTCCATGTGACTAAGCCTTAAGTGCTAATATATATTGTTATTGTTTATAATTAGGATAAAATTATAATTGAAATCCTAATTGAATACGATTAATAAATTAACCAAATATGGTCTCTGTTTACCATGGTTAATGAATTACCCTAAGGGGCAATTCCATAATAAACTCCCAAATAAACTATTGTCCTTGTTTTCTGTAACAGTTCAATTAAAATGGCTAACTCAGACGAAATTAATAGCCATCCAGTGGAGAATTTTGATAACGCCCGAGTAAATTTAACGGGTGCTGAATTGAAAGCGTTGGTAGACGACGCAGTTACAAAAGCTTTGGAACGGCAGTACGAAGAGTATAGTGGGACTCGAAGTAGGACCATATCTAAACCGCATTCGAAGCCACCTCCCAAGAAAGATGATGATAGACTCTCCTCAAACCACCACAGTGCTCCATCTCAACATGTTGTACTTAATCAAGAACCCCGTACTAAGGGTTGCTCCTATAAATACTTTGTCTCGTGCAAGCCCAGGGATTTTACTGGGGAAAAGGGAGCCATTGACTGCATGACGTGGTTAAACGAGATGGACACGGTTGTGGATATCAGCGGATGCGCTGAGAGGGATGTAGTCAAGTTTGTGTCGCAATCTTTTAAGGGTGAAGCTTTAGCCTGGTGGAGATCTCTGATTCAAGCCACCGGGAAAATCCCATTGTACAACATGTCTTGGGAACAATTTACTGCCCTTATCAGGGAAAATTACTGCCCTCAGCATGAGGTGGAGAAGATAGAGTCTGATTTTCTATCATTGGTGATGACAAACCTTGACTGTCAAGCTTACCTAACGAGCTTCAACACCATGTCCCGGTTGGTTCCTTATCTGGTGACCCCGGAACCAAAAAGAATAGCTCGTTTTATCGGTGGTTTAGCCCCCGAGATAAAGGCAAGCGTGAAGGCCTCTCGGCCAGCTACCTTTAGATCTGTAGCTGACATATCTCTGTCCCTCACTTTGGATGCGGTCAGGCAAAGATCGCTGAGGAATAAAGATGCTGAGAAAAGAAAACGTGAAGATGATTACTCACGGAGGTCGAACAAGAAACACCGTTGAAACGGTGACAACAAGAAGGGGTCTGAGTCAAGGAAAGATGGGCATCAGTCTGGTGAGAAGCCCAAATGCAAAATTTGCAAGAAACAGCACTATGGAAAGTGCCGACTCGAGTCGAACTCGCAGACTCATTCAAAAACCTTTGCTTGTGGCATATGCAAGTCCACGGATCACAAGACCTTGGATTGCAAGAACCTGAAAGACGCAACGTGCTACCGTTGCAATGAAAAGGGGCACATTAAAACCAACTGCCCTAAATATGCCAAAAATCCTGAAGAGACCAAGAAGACCAATGCGAGAGTCTTCAGAATGGACGCAAAGGAAGCGGTTCTAGACGACAATGTGATCACAGGTACTTTCCTTGTAAATGATGTCTATGCAAGAGTACTTTTTGATTCAGGCGCTGATAAGTCTTTCGTAGATCATAAGTTTTGCAAATTGCTGAATTTACCTGTCAAAACCTTGAGTATAAATTATGAGGTAGAGTTAGCAGATGGCACCATAGAAACCGTCTCAACTGTGTTAGATGGATGTGTTATATCCATTAAGAACCACTCTTTTCCTCTGTCCCTACTTCCCTTTAAGTTGGCCGGTTTTGACATAGTATTGGGTATGGACTGGTTATCTCATAACCAGGCCCAAATTGTCTGCAACAAGAAGCAGGTAGTGATAAAGACTCCGTCATCGTCTTCATTGACGACATTCTGATTTATTCAAAGAACCAAGCTGATCATGAGAAGCACCTTTGCTGTATTCTCAAACTTTTACATCACGAGAAACTCTATGCCAAATTCTCTAAGTGTGAATTTTGGCTATGAGAAGTCCAATTTCTTGGACATGTGGTCAGTGAGCGTGGTATCCAGGTGGATCCCGCTAAGGTTGAAGCAGTTATGAACTGGAAAGAGCCGAAGACGCCTACGGAGATTCGTAGCTTCCTGGGATTGGCAGGATATTACAGGCGTTTCATTGAAAATTTTTCAAGGATTGCTGCACCCTTAACTTCCTTGACTAAGAAGAAAGTAAAGTTCGTTTGGGGCCCTAAGCAGCAAGAGTCCTTTGATATCTTGAAGCAGAAATTGAGCAATGCTCCTGTACTGACTTTGCCTGAAGGCACCGAAGAGTTCGTAGTTTACTGCGATGCATCGCACACTGGCATGGGGTGCGTGCTTATGCAGAAAGGCAAGGTTATTGCCTATGCTTCAAGACAGTTAAAGGTGCATGAGAAGAATTACACCACCCATGACTTGGAATTGGGTGCCGTTGTATTTGCACTAAAGCTCTGGAGACATTATTTATATGGTATCAAATGTGTGATCTATTCTGATCACAAGAGCCTCCAGCACCTGTTTAATCAGAAGGATTTAAACATGAGGCAGCGCCGTTGGATGGAGACTTTAAATGATTATGATTGTGAAATCAGATATCATCCCGGCAAGGCGAATGTAGTCGCTGATGCCTTGAGTCGAAAGGAAAGGGTGAAACCCATCCGAATCAATGACAAGAGCATTGAAGTAAAGAATAATTTGATTGAAAGGTTGTTAGCTGCACAGAAGGAAGCTGTGTTGGAAGCTAACTATCCTAACGAAAAGCTAGGGGTAACTGAGGAGCAGTTAACTCTTAGCAAGGACGGAATACTGAGATTAAATGGACGAATATGGGTTCCAATTTATGGAGGACTTCGCTGTAACACCCCGAAAACGGGTTTGGTAATCAAACCACGTTAATATTTATGAACGGGTAAAGTACCGTTAGTGGTGAAGTTAACCCGGTAAATATTAGGGATTAAATAAAGAAACCTAATATTAAATAAAAAGGAATAAAGGCTGTTGAGGAAACA
Source organism: Helianthus tuberosus (assembly GCA_030545235.1). Taxonomy (NCBI): domain Eukaryota; kingdom Viridiplantae; phylum Streptophyta; class Magnoliopsida; order Asterales; family Asteraceae; genus Helianthus; species Helianthus tuberosus. Next base: position 173,438,539 of record CM060401.1, read on the forward strand.
AAGTATATATATAAGGCCCGAGTTAACGGGACTTAAAATAAAATGGGTTATAATTTCCCGAACCCATTAAAATAACTAGGAATAAAAATAACCTAGTTAGAAAGAAGCCTTGTAGTAATATGTTAGAAGGTTAAAAACACCTAAAATAAGAACCTAATAATAGTTTGGGGACCAAAGGTGTTAAGTTTGAAACTAATATTATTAAAACAAAATTTAAAACACCAAACTTGTGTCTGGTTCGATCAAGAACGCAGGGGGCGACCAAACATCCTCCACCAAACCCTAGTTCATGCAAATTGTCCAAATTGAAGGCCAAATCCTGTTTCAAAACGAAATCCGAGCACGAAATAGTGATCTCCACTGAAAAAGGAGTCATAAGGTATGTGAATTTCATGAGAAATCTCTAGTTGAATTTTTGGGTGATCTTAGAAAATTCGAAATTGATGGTTGCATGTTTGTTATATGGATAGAATAGGAACATAGTAGTGTCTAGGAGTAAACCCTAGACAAGTATATGTTGAAATCATGCTTAGCTCAAGTTTTTGTTGATACTAAATTCATGTATGAGATGTTTTTAGGGTTTTGATTGCAAAAAAAAAAAATAGTGTTATGATGTCAAGAACAAGCTTAAATTGAAAGCTGAATTCAAACGATTCTTGATCAGAATTTACAGCCAATTGTATTGGCTGTAACCTGGACAAAACCTAATAAAATCATGTGTTTCTTGAGTCTAAAATGTAATTCCAGGAAATATCTTTAAAACCCCACTGGAATCGCATTTTTTCGGCGAAAATTGAGCGTTTTATGAATTTTTCCGTATCAAAGGTTCAAGCTGCGTTTTCTGGCAGAATTTGCAGCCCATTACGAATGTCATAACTCAATTTAGGAATTGAGTTATGATCTCAAATTCTTATAGTAGAAATTTTTAAGTGATTAAAAGAATCGCCAATTGGAATTTCGTCAATCGGATAAACGAGGAATTTTAAATGAATTTTTCCGTAAGCTGCAGTCAGAAGTGACGAATCTGATTGCAGCTTAGTAAATGAATTTTTACGAATTTTTGGTAAAGAGTTAGATCTTGAAATTTTAACACAAGGGCTAACCCTCCGAGAGGTACGCCACACAAAAAACTCATAATTTTTGAAGACTTGTAAACAGGTTAAACAAGTCACCAAAAACAGCCCATTTTCAGTGATATGAAATGCCTAAATGAAATCACGGCTTACTAGTTAGTATGTAAAAATTTGATTTCGTTAAGAGTTCGGATGAAATATGCCTAAGTGAGTTCAATGAACCAAATGTGCATATGAATATGTTGATAAGTCAATTGACTTTTAAAAAGTCAAACCGACCAATGATTAGATCGAATGATAATTTTGATATGGTCGAATGATAAATCCGACATAAAACCCGTAGGATGGAATAGCCGTAAATGATTATGACTAATCTAACCGTCTTACGAATCATGATGATAGTTTGACGCTTGACAAGCTAGATGGAGGCTTGGAAAGGAAGCGGGTCAAACGAATCAAGTGTAAAGGGAAAGCGTACTTCGGATGCAAGGTAAGTTAACCTTACACCCCCTTTTTAATTACATTACATTTACTTGTGAACATTGATTGTGAATTATGTTAAGTATTTGAAATATGAAGTCCGACATGATACTATGCAAGTCGGAATAAGTAAAACTGGCGAGAAACCATGAGATATGGTAATAAGGGGTAAAAGGGTAAACTAGTCGGGTGAAGACTAGTAAATAAGGGATTTTGAACAATACGTTATGGGGTGAATCGTAAAGGGCAAAAACGGTAGAATGGTAATCCGAACATGGGTTAACGAATAAATAAAAAGGATTTGAAAGGACACCATTTGGCATAAGTCAAAATGGGTCAAACAAAGCAAGAAACGACTTTTAAGCAAGATGAATTCAAAGAGTAAATCGGAATAGGTTAAAGGGATGAAATGGTAATTAAATACCATCTCATAATTATAATTGGTCGTTTCGACTAAACGGGTCAAATGGTGTTGTTAACACCATTTGACAATAATATCTTATGATCGAGTATTGAGTTTTGTAATCGCAGGAATTTAACCCATGGTTCGCATTGCTATTGATTAGAAATTAATAGCAAAAGGTATGTAAATGGGTCAATCCCATGACTCGAGCCAGGTACGCATAGTTAAGTTTCTAGTTAAACATGCAAATATGGGTCAAATAATTAGCGAGAGTCCTTCGTCGTAAATGAGAGACTAAAAATGACCAAAACGCCCATGATTTGTAAATCGGGCAAATGACCCTTAGAGGTCGTTTAGATACTAGTATTATGATTATGCAATTCTTAGATATATGTAAGAGTTGTAAGTATAAACCTTGAGAGTCAAATGCCTAAGAACGGGTCAATTACGTAGAATGACTATCCAAAGGGTAAGATTAAGGATAACGGTCCGTTATGTTAAATCCACTACAAAATAGTTGTTGTGGAATATAAGAGGCTATTTAAAAATGGAAATACGAAGTGTACAAAGAGAAATGCGAGTTTGATGCTTAAATGCATGAAAACTTCTAAACGGGTCAAAATAAAGTAGTTGGTAAAATGTTGGCTTAAGTGTAATAAAGAAAAACGTAAACCGGGTAACGGGAGCGTAAACTATATGAATAATGGATCCGGGTAATGGATGATAGCTTAGACATGTTAAGAAACGAACCCCAAGCAATTAAAAATGAGTTTGGATAGGTTTGGATGCAAATTTGATGAAAAATAAACGTGCAGAGTTGACACGGGCGGGTGAACTTTTGACACGGCCGGGTGAAGGGGCTGTGAAAAATATATGTTAAGCTGACACGGCCGGGTGATCTTTTGACACGGCCGGGTGAAGGGGCTGAAAACAAAATATATAATTTCTTGTATTTGATTATTTTGTTCAAATGCCTTGATTTCTAATCTTTTAAATGAAATTGTATGATAGGTATAGATGCTCTTAAGACCCCGGAGGATGATCAAGCCATGTCAAGAACCGAACACACCGAACAAAGCTTCCGCATTTTGTCTATTTTGTTTTAGTGACATGTAAACACTTGAAATTATGTTTTGAAAGTTTATCTAGCATGATGTAGGCTTGAATGTTATGATCAAGTATGATCTTAAAACCATGAAGTTTTTGTAAACTCGAAAAATTTTGTACTAAATGGATGATAAATGTCATAAATCCTGTTATTTTAAGTTGGGTCTTACATTCGCGATGTTATCCTCCAGGAAGCCCATAGTTCTAAATACTCCGTTCATCCTGGAGCTGATAAGATGTACCAGGATCTAAGGGCAAATTATTGGTGGATAGGCTTGAAGAAGTCTGTAGCCACCTATGTAGCTAAATGCTTGACATGTGCGCAAGTCAAAGCCGAGCATCAGAAACCGTCAGGTTTGCTACAACAGCCTGAACTTCCCACTTGGAAATGGGAAATGGCAACTATGGATTTTATCACCAAGTTACCTAAGACAAGGAAAGGAAATGACACAATATGGGTGATCGTTGACAGACTGACTAAGTCAGCACATTTCCTACCCATTATGGAGACTTATAGCTCCGATATGTTAGCCCAGTTGTACGTTGATAAGATTGTAGCTTTACATGGCATACCTGTGTCTATTATCTCTAACAGAGATACTAGATACACGTCCCATTTTTGGAAAAGCTTCCAACAATCTTTGGGCACACGTTTGAATTTTAGTACGGCTTACCATCCTCAGACGGACGGCCAGAGTGAGCGTACTATTCAAACGTTGGAAGACATGCTACGTGCATGTGCGATCGATTTGGGTGGTAGTTGGGATAAGAACCTACCATTAATCGAATTCTCCTACAACAATAGCTACCATACCAGCATTAAGGCTGCGCCTTTCGAGGCATTATACGGTAGAAAGTGTAGAACGCCTGTTTGTTGGGCGGAAGTTGGAGATGTCCAATTATCAGGACAAGAGATAGTCTTTGAAACGACGGACAAGATTGTCCAGATTCGTGACCGTCTCAAAGCTGCTCGAGATAGGCAGAAGAGCTACGCCGATCCAAAGCGTAAAGCTTTTCACTTCGAAGTAGGTGACAAAGTGTTGCTCAAAGTATCACCCTGGAAATGAGTGATGCGATTTGGTAAGAAAGGCAAGCTAAGCCCGAGATACATAGGACCTTTCGAGGTTATCGAACGTGTCGGGTCAGTTGCCTATAAGTTAAACTTACCTGAAGAGCTCAGTGGAATCCACAATGTGTTCCACATCTGCAATCTGAAGAAGTGTTTCGCTGATGAATCACTGGTTATACCACATACAGATGTGCATATAGATGAGAGCTTGAAGTTTGTTGAAAAACCTGTGTCGATCGAGGATCGACAGGTTAAAAAGCTTCGAGGGAAGCATGTACCTATTGTAAAGGTCAAATGGGATGCCCGTAGAGGTCCCGAATACACGTGGGAGGTTGAATCCACCATGAAAGAAAAATACCCTCATTTGTTTCAATAAATCTCGAGGTCGAGATTTCTTTTAAGGGGGTGAGGATGTAACACCTCGAAAATTCGTGTTCAAGTGATATAACGACACGTGTCATGTAAGACAAAAAGGGTTGTAAACCCGGATTTAATAAAGGTGTTTTGGCAGGATTTAAAAAGTGGCGTCATGTTAATTTTCACCTCTGAACGACCTCATTTATAAATCCCAAGACCCAAGTGTATATATCTTAAACATCTAATATATCTTAAATCCAGAAATTTGTGGGAAATAGTTGAATTCAAAGTGCAAGATAGGATCCTACGGAAATTTCTACGGTAAACCTTCTTGTTCGGCACTTTCAATAAGGATTCAATGAAACATACCAAAGTGGTAGGGTATGTAACTGTTTAAGGCACAATTTAGAGGCCCCAATCTGATAGATAATGTCCCAAATTCGAAACAAGTGGTTGCCCTTTCAAAACACCAAAGAACAACAGATTTTTAAGCCTGATGTCAGGCTTACGGACCTCAACATTGGGGATCTTGAGGTCCGTAAGCAGTGCCCAGCGACAGAAAACTGGCTGTTGCCTGTTTTAAATGCATTGTTCGACCTTTAAACGATTTTCCTCATATTTCTTGACCCCTAAACAATCCCTAAACATCTAGGACACCTGTGGGAAGGTTATGGTCTGTAGTAGACTTATTTGTCAACATGTTGTGGAGCCTTGATCACTATATAAAGCTCATAAGTGCAACACTTGATCATTCATCCCTCAAACAACTTCTGATCAATTGTGGAGCACAAGAGCACCTTCCAGGCCTTCCTAATCAATCATTAGACACTTGTAAGTTTACTTAACCTTCTTCAATTAAGTTTAGCTTAGTTATTTAGCTAAAAGTCAAACCATCGTAATTACGGTTTGACTTCGAGATTAATTAATAATGGCTCAGTCAAATCTCGAATTAAAAGTACCTTTAAGTAGGTAATTATGTGGGTAATAAACCCTTAAAAGGGTTCCCCCTGATTCCCACTCTAACTAGGTCAAATGTCGGGTCAAACTTGTTAATAAAAAGTCAACAGGATACTTAAATTCTAATTTATGCATGATTAGCAATGTAGAACACATACAACTTGTTTGATCATTAATATAACTTGGTAATTAGTGTAAGAACATGTCTAAACATGTTCAACCCGACAATTTCCTGTTTAGACCCGGTTCGGAACCGAAAGTCGCATAGTTTGACTTATACTTTGACTTTCAGTTCTGACCCGTTATGGTATGTTTTAGAAATTCCTTAGAGCTTTATTTGGACCAGGTTACATGCTAGTATAACCCTCTATGATTATACACCTCGGATCATTAGTTATCCAATTAATATGCATGATTCCGTTAATTGCTCATATGTTGACCATTATGCCCTTTTCACCTTAAAACGTGATTTTTGAAAATGTAAAAGAGTAGAAACCTTAGTTACTGATATATAAACTTGCACCCAAAATTTTACATCAGTTGGAGGTGTAGATTGAGAGTTATGCTCATTAGCGTAATTAGAAGCTTATTTAGCGATTAAACGGCGTAATTAGCATATAGCCTAATTACACCTACTTTTTGATATCAAAGTTATTACCCACTGATGTAAAATATTATTTTGGGATTTTTGAAGATTTTTAATTAATTTTAGGCTGAGCATAACTAATAGTCGTAGGCTTAATCTGGTAATTGTCGGTTTTGCCCTTACGGGCTATAAAATGAGTTTTACATATATAAACGACTCCAAACCTTTTGCTACTGATCACATATGATAAATAAATTATTTTAAGCCTTCTGGAATTATAAAAGTATTAGCTTTATGCATAGAACCCGGAAACGGCTTCTAATCGCCCTTTTTAGCGTTTTTAACGCATAATATGTACTAAAACGATTTTAAACATACAAGGGTTGATACCTACTGATATTTGAGGCAAATTATAATGTTTTAACAGTAAGCAAAGGTTGATAAACTCAGACTTCAGTTTTGAGCTTTCGGCTTATGTGAAATTACCAAAATACCCCTACGGGGCATAGTTTGGTTATAATTGATAAATTTCACATATATACTTTACCCTACTGTTATAACTTAGTAAAATAAGTATTTTTTTTCTGATTACATCAGACCTGTAACTCAGGTAAATACTTAAATTTTTTTGTAACCTTTTAAATGACCAAACTATCCCAACGGGGCGTAGTTTGTGTTTAAATTTGTTTCGGGCATAATAAAAGACATCTTACTGATGTCACAACATATATGAAGCATATTAACTTAGGAAACCTGTAAATGGCTCATATGTATACCCGTTACGCTTATTACGCGTTCGATTCGGTTTATGTAACTAGTTTACATAAACTAGCCTAAACGGGTCAAACCTTATCGGTTTTATCTCAAAATCCCGAATGTGTATGAAATACCCATATTAAACAAGTCTCTGAACTTGTCGGGTCTAAATCACATTCTATCCGGTCTTCGCTTAAACATGCGTACGAACCGTACCTTTAAAACTAACCGGTCTAAGCTTAAGCTTAATTAAAGGCCCGTTAGGATTCTAATAGGTTATTATAAACCTTTGTTCCAGAATAGGAGACCAGTAAAAGCTACTTGCATTTTGCTTATTGTGATTATTACACTGCTCAGGTAAATACTTTTAACTTATTTTCCCTATACGGGCTTGGGTTACGGTATATAGCATACCGCTTGATCGGGCATCAAATCTTCCATCGTTTGGTGGCTAATTGATAATTTGATCGGCCCGTTTAAACAGTCTTGTTTACTTAAAAGCCTTTGGGGGGTTAATGACCATGTCTCGGATATCCTTGGCATCATTTTACGAAATGGCCACGACTTAAGCGCGGGGTGTAGGCGTACACCCGTCAGTGCATAAAAGAATAATGTGGTGTGTCTATTGATCTTTAACCCGGACATGATCCGGGCTACTGAACGCATAAGGAACATGTAATTCGTTCACAAGATTATATATTTAAATAATTCTCCCAAGTTATAAAAATGTTTATGCCCTGTGCATCCCAACCAATTTTCAATCATTTTTCCAAAATGAGTCAGTTGAATGTATTTACCAGTGTAAACTGGCGTATTTTCCCAAAAAGATTAAATGCAGGTACTAAGCGTAATTGGCTGGGATTTCTCCTTAGCATCGATAGAAGTCTCGCAAGCTTAAGATGCCTAAAGTCTGTTGAACTATTTATTTACTTTCGATCCGTCTGTGGATAAACAATCGACTGTTGTGATACACGATATTACAATATTATTAAAGTTGATTTATATTTTTCATTTGCTTCCGCTGTGCATATTTATATTGTGTTGTTTTACTATTACGTTGCCAACCACATCACGATACTCCCCCACCGGGCCCACCGGTGACACGTGGAATCCGGGGTGTGACAATATATGTTACCGAGTACATTAGGCAGATGTTATTGTTATTCATATCAATGAGTTGTTGATGGAGCGTATGTAATGTTGACTTCTGTTAGTGCTAAATTAGGAGTACTAGATGTTGAGGTGGTTAGTTGTAACGGTGCTGTTTTGTTTAGTTTGTTGACATTTAAGTGTGAATATGTATTCGAAAGTCCGGTGCAGCTTTTTGAAGGCTTATATTTTGGCAAATCTTATGTTAAAATCAGCCGTTCTTTTTTTTTTTAATATCTATGTTTGTTTATTACTTTAATTAAATATGTAATAACTGAATACTTTTTTTATATCGTTTGATATCTTATTTGATGTAGTATTTGACTGTCGTTTGTTACCTATATTTGTTACATGTACCTGTTTTCATATACAATTTGGGGTTGTGAAAGACGACAACTTTGGAAGCGAGATGGTGTACGGATTCGCTGCCCGTGTGTGGAAGAGCGACAAAAAATCGTTGGTGAGTGTTGATATTATAATCATTTAAAAAAATAGAATTTAGATGTTTTTAATCTAAGGCGTTGTCGTTACTGATATTATAATTGCATTTAACGATAGTTACCTTTTTCGTTGCAGAAACTTCCTTCTGGTTATGGTGACTGGATTAAGACGTTTGGTTATCTAGAGAAGAATGCAGTCATTAGGACCCTCGATGGGAGGACCTTTAAAGTCAAAGTGTTCAACCTTGCAGGCGACTATTTTTTTTACAATGGCTGGTTTGATGTCGTCACGTCATTGAAATTACCGGACGATTCCTGGGTTGTTTGTCAGTATGAAGAAGCTTTATCTTCGTTCCGGCTATTCCACTTTTATCAAGACATTTCTCTTGCGCCATCTAACTACTTCTACTACAAACCTAAAAATGATTTTAAAGACCGAGACGACTGCATGGTACTTGAACATATACATTTTTAAATTATTTTAACCATTGAAATAATACATACATTTTTTTGTATTTCGTGTATACAATCGATCCTGATATTGTTTTCTTTTTTGTGTAGTATGTGAACAGGTTGTTTGTTCATCACTCGATGCTGAATACATGTCCTTCAGATCCGGTTTTGGTTCGTTCTGCTAGAAATCGTAAATGGGTTGTTCGGATGGAAATTTTAGACCATGAGATTTATATTACCAAAGTTTGGAGTCGAATCAAGGAGGAGATGTCGATAACGGATGATCATTTGTTGGTTTTTGAAATGGTTAATTTTAAGACGTTTGATTTGAGTGTTTTTAGCTGTAAGCCTGCCCTTCTAACTTACCCGCCTGAACTTTGTGTTATCAAAAAAGAACCAACTGATGACTTAATTGAAGTGTCTGATGATGAGGTGCCTAATGCGGTTGCTGCACCTGTACTTGAACAGAGTGTTGATGACGAAGTACCGGTTACTTTTGTTGTTGACAATCATTATGTAAGTTTGTATTATTTACTTCTTCATACCATTAATGTATGTTTAGTGAATCCAGTTGAAATCATTAGTTGTAGGAAAACCAGTTTTAATGGTATGTATTATTAACATTTATATTCTGATTTGTAGCGTCTGAAGAAGAAGTGGGCACAAACTCATGGCTTGGATCGAAAGATGGATTTGACAATCAAGGACAGCGCTAGTCGAACTTGGGATGTATCTATTGGTAAGGAGTTCTCGCAAGGCTGTCCGTGATTCAATGTCACCGGTATGAGAGAGTTTGTTAGAGACAAACGGTTGGTATATGGTTCGACGTTTCAGATGGTATTTGTTAAAAGTAAAGGTATGTTGCTTTATAACTGAGTTGGTGAAGGTACATGGTATGTTTTGGTAGTATTTTTTTGGTGTGGTTGTTAGAATACATTTAAAGGTATGTTTTTGGTGTGGTCGTTACGTTGAACATATGTGATGGTAGATGTTGGTGATACTTTTTTTGGGCCGTTTATATGTGTGGCTGAAGCACTTAGTTTTTGAACATATGTGATGATAGATTACTAGACGTTGATGTTACTGTTTTTGCTACGTGTTTGTGCTTAATATTCTATGTTTTTGTGAAATAATTAGTGCTTCGAAATTGTATGTATCTTACTTTAAGAATCAAGTAAAGTATTCATCATATTAAACACCATTTAAGTAATTTGTTTGATTAGTGCAAACTGTATTATTTCATTAAATTTTATAATAAACCTTCATTTATTTTAAAATTTATGTAAAAATAAAAGTTAATATGATTTTGTTTCTTTTTTTAAATTGTATAACCGACAATATATAATTTTTTAAGAAAAACGTTCCATTTAAATCAATTTAAAGTTTTAGTAACCTTCATTGAATATATACAATTGAAAATTTTAGTTTCAAAATGCTCTACTATTTTATACATAAAAAAGTTTGGTTAGTGAAATAAAAATTTTTGAAATTAAAATTTCAATTTTATTAAACTTGTGTTTGAAATTTGCACCAAATTGTTTTATTACTATTTATAAGTAACTTAAATCAGTTATGTAGGACTATATTATATAAGGTACATAAATTGATTTTTTGATTGCATAAATTAGAAAGTATAAATAAAATAAAGTTTAAACAATGAAATAATTAAAATATTTTTTGATATACAGTATAAATAATGATGTATATCAAATTGTTTTTTCTAATTTTTATGTTTAACTTTTAAAATTTTAAAATATTTGTGGCCGTTTTTTTTTTTAGATTTTAATAAAACATTGTAAAGGTTGTTTTATTTAAATTTGGAAAGTAATATCAGATTTTCAAAACATTGTAAAAACCGTTGCTGACATATAATATTTTGTATTTAAACAATGATTTTTTAAAACCATTACAATCATGCCATATTTAATTAATCAATTAAATTTAATAAAAAAATCCGAAATTAACTACAACCTATTACCAAAAGAACCAAACAACCGTATCCTAAATTATATGGCATGATTTAATTTTCTTTGTTTGGTCACAAACCTAAATTTTCAACCTTTTTACACTTTGAGTTTACCTTTTAAATATTAAATTTGATGTATCTTATGTGGTTATTTTTTGGGTGTTGTTTTCATGCATTGCTTTAGAGTGTAGATTTAGCATTTTTATTCAATAAATGTTGCATATGTTTTTTGTCTATTTTTATTGTATCTGTAAGTTGTTTTAAATAATTGATTGTTGTTTCATTTTTTTAGGTATTGGAAGAACTTGGTGCCTAATCTTTTTGTGATTTGTAGTTTTTTTAGAAATGTCAATCCATTTCTAAAAATACTAATTTGTTAACTTCGGTAACAATTTTTTATAGGGGTATTGGATTTTAATAATCCCAAGTTTCACTAATTGGCCGGTAATAATCCCAACTTCAAAAATTGCCTACAACAGTCCCAACTTGTAAGATTTTGGCCACCAATGATCCTTGTCTAACTGGGTTATACCCAGTTAGTTTTTTGAAGTTTTGAGCGGCGGAGAAGGTCACTAGTGGTTGGAGATGACAAGTGGTGGTCTCCTTTGGTGGTTTCAGGGGTAAAGAAGGTCGTCGGAATAAGTTGCAGGTCACCGGAGTTGCGTAGATGGTGGAAATTTTAAACTTTTGAGAAGCGGCGAAGATTACAGGAGGTCGGAGATAATTGGTGGTGGTCTCGTTTGGTGGTTTCAGGGGTAAAAATGGTCGCCGGAATAAGTTGCAGGTCACCAGCCCAACAAGGTTATAACCCAGTTAGACAAGGATCATTGGTGGCCAAAATCTTACAAGTTGGGACTGTTGTAGGCAATTTTTGAAGTTGGGATTATTACCCGCCAATTAGTGAAACTTGGGATTATTAAAATCCAATACCCCTTTTTTATATTACTCAACTGATTTTTCAACTTGACAAAAATAACTAAACGAAATTTGTATATATATTCACTTAATTTATTCATTTTATTCACTTACAAATCATTTTCTAACTTCAATCATCTATATTCGGCTCATATCTCTTAATCAATGGATGAAACAGTGTTACTTTCTTAAACAATCTTGATTTGAGATCCAAGCTGTTTACCATCAAGGTCAAGGTGTTAAGACTTTGGATTCGTGTGAATCCAAAGAGAGAAGGAGAAACCCTTGGTATTGAAATGGTGGTCATGGATGAGCAGGTATGTTTGAATGTCATTTGCTTTTTAAAATGTAGGTTAATTTTTATATTGTTGTTTATACTAACTACTTTTAATTTGTGTTTTTGATTAGGGGACCCGGATGCAGGCTACTGTTTGGAGCAAGTTTATGAAAAAACTTGAAATTTTGCTTAATGAACATGAGTGTTATTACATTTATAAATCTCAACTTTCTGACATTAAGTCAAATTTCAAACACTTTGAGAAGGAACATTTTATTAGCTTAAACTTTGATACATCGGTTAAAAAGTGTGAGAATTTTGGTGGAAGTGTATATGGTATTCGGTTAGCATCGTTTGAGTCCATTAAAGCTAGTGAAATAGATGTCAAGTATCGTCTTGGTTTGTACTTCATCATATATAACAACTACATCATAAATTAAAAAATATTTAAATATAGATTATTTTTTTAATTTTTGTTTTTTGTGCTGATTACATTTGTTTTTAATCAAATTCTTTTTTTCAGATTTTATTGGATATGTAGATGAGTGGTCTGAACCAGAAGTGACCAAAATGAAGATGGGAAAAGATAGCAAATACATGAACTTGCAATTGCTGGATGAAGAGTCTGTTTATTAAATGCTAATTTAATTTCATTGTAACTTTAGTATGATATATGTTTTTTACATGATATCCTCATATGTGTTTAATTTATAATTATGTAGGGGAGTCAAGTTAAAGTGCACTTTATGGGATGAATACTGCGATTAGATGTTTGGTTACATTCAGAGCCATACAGAAGAAGTTCATGTTGTTCTGCTTGTGCAGTTTGGTAGTTTCAACAAGTATAAAGGTATTCACTGTTTATAAACTTTGTGGATTTTATATAAATATTTATAAGATTTATGAAATTGAATATCCTAATCTCTTATATTAATTTTTTTACACAGGGAAGACAATGCTATCTAATGCTTTCCAAATAACCAGGCTGTTTATCAATGCTGACATAGAGGAAATTCGTTCATTTAGAACAAAGTAAACAGTTTATAAAATAATAGGAACTACTTATTGATGTTTTTTAACTTTTTTTTGCTTATATTATTTTAACCAGGTTTGTTGAGAAGATATGTAAAACATCGTCTAATGGTCAGAAATATATTGGTTCATCTGGAAACATCAGTCTTGCAGATGACTTTTTATTCAAGCATCCTTTTTCCAATCTCCTTGATATTACACCGTTGGATAAGGTGTGTGTCTACTTTTTAATTTTTTAAATAAATACATTAAACAAAATTGTTTAAAATATTTATATTTCTAAATCTGTTTTCTTACATTTAATTTCAGCCATGTGATAAGTGCAATCGAAAGGTGGAGACAACATTTGTCATTGAGGAAGCTGAAGACGGTGCTGAGGAACCAAAGTGATTCATGCTTGAAGTATTTTTACGAAAAACAATTTATTTATTTTCGAATATTGCTGCTTTGGTTTGGTTTTTGTGTTTGATTGGTTTGGATTGATTTGTGATGGTTGGATGGTTTGTTTTTTTTAAATATATGGTTGGTTGGTTTTTTATTTGAAACATATGGTTTGTTTGTTTTAATGGTATATTTTTAAAAGTATATTTTTCGGAATCCCCAATAATTTAAAATTTAGTAAACACTTAAATTGGTATTATTTTCTTTCCTTTTTAAAGTTTTATAACCGAATACTTATATTTTTTAACAAAAAAATCGGCAACCTTTTGAAAAAATGATCTAATCAAGCAAAGAAAACACTTATTATTCCGAACAAACAAGCCATAACTCAAATGTTCCAAAAGACTAATTGTCTTTATCACCAATGTTGCCTCTGTAGAATATTGTAATTCAAATATTAATAATATCAACTTGGGCCTAATTGAACAAACAAAAAAAAAACGAATTCAAATTCAAATATTGTAATTCTATTATAAATGTTAATGTAGATTCGTTTTATGTAAATTGTTTCCATTTTTATGTAATAAATGATGTTTGACCTTACTAAATCTTCTAAAAATAACAATTTACAAAATATTAATAAAAAACTATATGTGAACCGAAATTACTATATTTAAATTATTTAGTTTAAATAACATACTATATTAAACTCATATCATAAATGAATGTTGTTTTTATTAATTTATTTTTTTAAATCTCCAAATAATGGACGAAATATTCTGAAACAATAAATTCTATATTTGAGATCTTCATTGTTTTACATTATTTTATACCTATCCTCTTCTAAAAATAACAATCGAAAAAAACTTCTTAGAGGCAAAATTTGTTTAACCGAAAATATTATAATTATATTCCATTCATTAATTTTATGTAAATAACATACTATATTCAAAGGATATCACAAGTAAATATAATCGACTTTCGTAAACCGAAAATATTACAATTAAATTCCATTCATTGATTTTATGTAAATAACATACTATATTCAAACGATATCACAATTAAATATAATCGACTTTCTTAAACCGAAAATATTATATTTAAATGTATAGTTTGATTCGTATACATAATATTTAAAAAAGTATACATATTATGATATTAAATTAATAATAATTTTTAAATCTCATAATAATGTAAAACATTCTACACATGATCGATTCTATATTTAAATATCTTGATTGTTATATATAACATCATCATCCTTCTTACAAATCATTCATGCAATAACATCTTAGAAATTCATATTAAGGTATTACTCTTATAATGTTCATCATATCAAATATGTTTTGATAAACACAGATATCACAACTCCTTTTCATAATGTACAGTTTTTTTTTTTTGTTAAAAAGATTATTTTTGATGTGTTCTTATAATGTTTTAGGTATTGATGATACAATGGTTGAGCTTCCTTTTCACTTGATACTTTTCCACATTTTAATCAAGATCGATACGAAATCAATACATCGTTTTAAGTTAGTATCTAAACAATGGTGTGATGGCCTATCATCTTCTGAATTTGCTTTCAAATGTGGTTGTTATGTTGAAGATTATCTGGTAGTATTTATTGTGTTATAGTCTTTACATTAAAAGACAATTATTTTTGTTAACAAGTTTTTATTTTATTAATGTCATTTGATGATTATCTTTTTTTTTCAGGAAATGCTACAAGACCAAGGTGTGTTCATTTCTTCGTCTGTTTTGATGGAATTGTGGCCGCGTGAACTCATTCAAGTTTATAAGTTTGATCATCAACATTTACCTGAAAAAAATTCTAACGTTTTGGAGGAGATGGTGATGTTTAAAAATGGCCAACGTACTGTTTATCAAGTTTATGATTATGACAATTAGCAGCTTTTGTTCACGTCAAATAATTTGATTTTTGCCTATTGGTTAATCGTACTTTATATATATATTATATCATAAGTTTATTGTTTGCCGTACTTATCTATTTCAAATCATCGCTACATTGTTCTTACTTATAATCAAAATGATATATATCTATTTTGCTTCTTATTATTAGAAACGTGCAATTAAAATCGATAACTCATGATATACTATAATCCTAAAAATTATTTATATTTTTTTATATATATTTTGTTACCTGCTCATTTTATAGACAATTTTTAATTGATTTTTTTTTTTGATTTGAGTACTAATTTTTTCTTTAGTTGAATGCAACACATAAACTAGATGATTAACATTCATACATATACTTATATATTCTTCAAAAAACTTAACATCATCCATATATGGACATTGTACCTAAACATGTAGTAAACAAACTTCCACCAACGTGTTCATATCCGAATATATGGATATCCCAAAAAACTATAAGCATTAACAACCCATATACCAAAAAGTTAACCTACTACCATCATTCAACACAATTGTCTTAAACTCGATCCACATTTCTTAACTCCAGCACCTGTTTTGAAGTAACAAAGTTGAAGTGAAGAATGTCACCTTTTTTCAAACCATTTGCAGACATAAATTTGCCCCACTTCACCATTGTGTAACGCTGTACGTCACCATTTTTCTCTATGTCCACTTCGTTATCCATCATTGTTCCCTCCAACGTCTGAATCTTCAATGAATGAAGATTCTTTATAAGACCTGATCTCTTGGCAACCTCAATTGGAAGACGCTACAAAAAAAAGTGTTACATAGTATTATTAGCATTTACTCTATATTTCCTTTAAAAGTTTTTATAATTTTGGATACAAATTTTCATACCAATCTGTTTTCTCCTTTTCGAGTAAACTCATAATTTTCAGGATCAAGGTAAGCCTTCATTCATTTTCCACTATTACTTCTCGGTTGCTTTTCCTGTTCAACTTCACGTGCATTCTCACGGTAGTTTTTAACCTTTCATTTTGAATATCAATTTAAATCATTAAATGTTTGTAAACAATGATTTTAAACCAATCACTCACAAGTGTATTACACTTTGCTGTAAAGTACAAATTACCTCTCTTTTGATTGATGATCGACGATAGCTTGAAATTTCGGGTGTGAGAACTTCTTTAGTTTGGTCAATCACGTTTCCTTTTTTTGATGTTGAGCCAATCACTTGTGCAACCTCTTTATCTTTCTTGGCAACCTATTCAAAATATATTTATAATTATCAAATTTCTAAATCTTATATATACTAATCATATGTAATGTCATATAATTGTATATTAACTGATTATTACCTCTTTCTTGACGTGATCCTCAGAACATGAAGCATTTTTTTTGGTGGTGTTAATTCCTCACATTTTAGAACTTCTTGTGTGATATTCAACATGTTATCAGTTTCATTTCCAGAACTGTTATCCTGATAGTTAGTGTGAGTTCAAGTATCATTTATATATAAAAATGCAATAATACGTGTGTAAAATCCTTAATCAATGTATTATTAAAAATAGAAATGTATTGTAATACACTACCTCATGCATCAAAGTATCTCCACTTGTATCCGTTGCATTCTCAGATGGAACAAAGTTCTGTAATTAACAATTGCAAATATAAGTAAGTTAATTATTTTTTATATTTATGTGTAATAAAAAATACTTACAAAATAAACACTTTCTTGGAATTTTGATTGAGATATTATTTCACAAAAACCACTGTCTTCTGATTCTTCTTTAAAAACCAATTCAACTTCAATGCCATTCCTGAATACCCTCAATTGAAATACAACATTATCAATCTTCTCAAACGTCATTGTGTCACCATCCATAATTTCCAAACTTTCACACAGTTCAGCCATCCTTCTGTAAAGGCATAGGTTTCATGAAGTTTGGCTGCCATCACATTGCAGTACTTACCACCTGCATATACTTGGTAAATGCCGTTTAGCTCGTGATTTTTGTAAAACATGTTAATAAACTCATCTGGAATTACCTGCAAGTTTTGAAAATATGTTATAAAAATATAATTATTAAGTTATGTATTCCAAATCAACTCTTTACATTCTTTGACAGTTCATTAATTACGAAACAATACGCTTACCGTAAGTCCCAACTTTGTGTAGTTGTTCATTGTTATGTAGGTTTCACCACACACATCGTTTATGAAAGGATAAACCTTCAACTGTTTGTCTCCTATGCTTCTAAAGAGCAGCCAAGTGTTTTTTGACAAATTAAGATTATTAACAACAGCCCTCCAACCATCTGTTAAGACTGGTAGCTTATTCATGTGTCTAAGTCTTACACTCCAATGTCTACCGTCTTCATGATGAACCTCTATGTTCATATGTTGCCAATCTTCTCCCCATTTTTTTTTAACAAATTCAACAGGTACGACCTATATTAACATTGTTATATTATACATAAAAATTATTTAAATAAGTCATATGTTTACAACGTTTAAATTAATCATACTAGAAACGGAAAGTATACATACCAACGAAAGATCTTTAGGTTCATCCATTAGTTGAACAAATGATAAAACCATCTTCTAAACTGCAATGTATGACATATATTATTTTAGATTCATAATATTTGTGGTTAATGTTGTTGTTGTAAAATTAGTCTAAAACATCGACAGCACATAAGTTTAGCATATTGCACCCAAACATCTTTTCTGATTATAAGCGAAACTTTTTAATCTTATGAATATTTCATATATCAACATTAGTTACTTACAAAGGATTTCAGCAAAATTGTCGAGCAAATAATATGTTAGGATGATTTCTTCATAAAATTAAGTTTTTTTTACATATTCAGTATTAACTTATTTGTTCCGTAAATCTATTCTGTAACTTATTAATCTTATATTGTTTACCTAATTTAAGCAAAAAGATTAATAATTTTAACCATTACTTTGTATATGCTTTTTCTAAATTACAACATCTATAAACTTCATAAATTCATGAAATTTTTGATATTCTAAACATGCAATCTATAAATACTACTGTTTTTTTCTTTCAACCTGTTTCCCTGTTCTTCCTACATCAGAAATTCACTTACATATCGATTTAACAGATTTTCATCATTCAAAAATTATTAAATGTTTAGTGTAATCGATTATAAGAATCTTACCTTTCTATCTTCAAATTAAGCAGCAACGTATGTTCGACACCTTCTGATTCTCTTCGAAGCTTGGTGTAAGAAAGTTTTTTTGAAAACCCTAGCCGATGATGAAGACTGTTATCTTTGGTAAATGTGTTGAAGATATAGAAAGTTTGATGGTAATGATCTTTGTGCTTGGAAGAATATATTGATGTGATGGTGTAGCTAAACAACAGCTATGTCATCATTCTTAATTTTTTTTTACTTTTGTATTATTTAAATTAATCATTATATTTGTTTTGTTTTTATAATATAGGAAATGGCAAATAAGTGAAGATTAGAAAATACACTGTTCATTGATAATGGTTAAGTTGGAGAATCATCTAGATCTAACAGTAAGTTGTTTGAATAGATTTTGTTTTTCGTTAACAGTTAAATTTATAGTATCCGATATTAAATATGTATTTATGCCGTTATGTTACCAAATATTTATGTAGGTACACTTAGAAGAACACCATTGTTAAATATCACCAATGGTAAAAGTTTACTTCTTATAAGTCGTCTTATAGAAATTTACATTAATTTTATTTTTCTACAATTTAAATGTATTTCTAATATGTTAATTTATTTTGATCCACTATTTTAGGTATATCATTCAGGACGACACCTTAATCATCTATCGGTATCGTACATTTTTAATTATTTTTAATTATTTAAAGATCGTGTATGATGTCTTCTACTTACATGTTTTTTATATACGTACATTGTTAGCTACAAATGATGCAGTTCCATTAGCTTGTAAGTCAAACGGTATGCCATATCTTAACGTAACGTTGTTACGGGTGAAAATAATTGATAAAGATGTGTTTCAAGCACTTGACCGAACAATGAAAGATATCTTCAAATGTGAGATGACATTTGGTGGAAAAGTTATGGTGTTCGGCAGTGACTTTAGACAAATACTTCCGGTTGTACCAAATGGCAGTAGGCGAGATATCGTTAATGCTTCAATCACGTCGTCGTATATTTGGAGTACTTGCAAGGTCCTTACGTTAACCAAAAACATGAGGTTAACTGTAGGAGCCAACGTATCTGATATAGAGGAGATTAAAGCTTTTGTGGATTGGTTGCTTGACTTGGGCGAGGGAAAGATTGGTGACAGTGGTGATTGTGAGGTGGTTATATATATTCCTGAAGATTTGTTAATCAAGTACTCTAAGGATCCTATGTCAGATCTGGTCGACTTTGTATATCCTTCGTTTCTTCAACTGTACAAAGATAAAGATTATTTTGCTAAAAGAGCTATATTGGCACCAACGAACAAGGTTGTTCAAGAAATTAATGAAAAGTTGCTTGCTTCGTTTCCTGGCGATGAAGTGGAGTATTTGATTTATGATAGTATTTGTCAAACTGATCAAGGAAAGAATGAAGCAAATTCGACACTATATTCTCCCGATGTTCTAAATGGTTTTAAAATTTCTGGTCTTCCTAATCTTCGATTAGTCCTTAAAGTTGGTGTACCTGTAATGTTGCTTTGTAATATCGATCAACAGAATGGTTTATGCAACGGTACGAGACTACGGATTACTAAACTTTATAAACATCTTATAGAGGCCGAGATTATATCCGGAGGAAACATAGGGACCAGAACGTTTATTCCACGAATCAGTTTGACACCGTCGGATAAAAGAATTCCTATCAAGTTTCAACGAAGACAATTCCCTATAAATGTATGTTTTGCAATGACTATAAATAAAAGACAAGGACAATCTCTATCAACCGTTGGATTGTATTTGAAATATCCAGTTTTCTCACATGGTCAGATTTATGTTGCGTTATCAAGAATTAAAAGCAGAGGCGGTGTGAAGTTGCTTATACTAGACAAAGATGGGAATGTAACGATTAAAACAACAAATGTAGTCTACAAGGAAGTTTTTTCCGGCATTTGAATAGTTTTTTTCTTTTTTCTTCCAATGTATGTGTTTCTACAAGATATTATATTTCAAAGTAAATAATATGATTTTGGATGAAGCCGCGCATCGCGCGGGCAATAACCTAGTTATATTATATAGAGTGAATCGCAAATTTTGTCCTTCATCTTTATACCTATTTTTAGTTGGTGTCCTTTATCTTTAAAATTGACGAATTTTGTACTTAATTTTTCAAAATCATGTACGTTATGTCCTTTGAGCCTAACCCAGTTAATCTTTTTTGTTAAATCTAATCAGTCAAGGGCAATTTAGTTTTTTTTTTACCAAATATTACTTTAATAATCTAAATCTAATCTAAATTTATACTTTCTATCAAAGGAGAAATTCCAATGACATAAGAAAAGCTGATGTGTCAGCTAGAGAGGCTGTCTAACAATGTTTTTCTTATGTCATCAACGCTGAGGTGGCAGCTATAGTGACATCATAAAGCTTAATTTAAAATACATTTAAAATTCAAATATCTGCCCCTAATTCAAAGTTGAAAGCTCTGCCCCGCTTGAATTTCAAACCTCTGCCCACATAAAAAAGGGCAAACCTTTGCCCACATATAAATTTCAAAACCTCTGTTACATTCAAAATTCAAATTTCTGGCTCCACATATATAAGATACATGATTATGGCTCCACATTCAAAATTCAATCCAACTCTCTCTAAAATCCATAACAATAGATTTCGTCTCTCTCTATCTTCTTCAATCTACATTTCACAAACCCTAACCCAATCCCAATTTCCTCTTCCCAAACCCTAATCTTCGATTCCATTTCAATTCTGACTAACAACTTATTTATTTACAATCAACAGACCTCAATTGAAAGAGATTAATCATCTGTTTGGTTGAAATCAATTGAGTTGTCATATACCCTTCGAATTTAGGGTTTCGTCTGGTTGTTGATTGATTACGTTTGGGGTTAGAGGACGAAGATCGTCTCGATGAAGGAACTAAAGCTGGTTTCTTAATTTCTTGCTCGATTTGTCTGGAGGATGTTACGGATTGTGGAGATTGTGCTTTTGCGAAGCTTCGTTGCGGTTGCGGACATCAGTTTCATCTAGGTTGGTTAATTGTGCTTTTGCGAAGTTTCATTTACATTTCTTCAACCCATTTGGTTCACAATTATTGAAGCAATTGTTTGTTTATTTCACAGCTCCTTAACTTGGAGCCCAAATCAACAGCTTCTTAACACCAATGGAGTACAAGATGACCAGCTGAAGGTACAACTCAGTCTTGACATCTGGTGTTCATGTAGATGAAAGAATCATCAGCTTTGAATCATTTCATGTATATCTTTCTCTCTTTGTGAACATGGAGCATATGAGTATGTGGGGATGGATCCAAAAAGAGGTTTAATAATATAGATATAAAAAAGTGGCATAAAAAGAAGTTGCAGAGGGTGTTAAATGGTGTTACAATCAAAAGGAAAAGTGATCAGAACTGGTAAATTGATTTACACTTGATTTACAAGTTTGGCCGAGGTTTATTTAGTTTTTTCATTCTTATTAGTGTTCTTTTCCTATTCTTTGATCGTTAATACTTAATATAGATGGAGTCCCTCAATAAAAAATTATTTGGGATTAACATTTTATATGTTATAGTTGCAAATTGATGCTCTCTACCATCTGAGAGATGTATATTTGACTGGTGATTGCGTTAAAAAAGATATTGCTTCAACATTGTTGTGTTTTCATCAAGGTTAAGATAAGGTATAATAATTCATATTTATATCATTCATATTATTAAGTATACGCTGGTTTATACAATTCTCAACACCAGTTGTATGCTAAAAAAGTTTTAGTATGGCTACATAGTTATATATCACATTAGATGTCAATATTATTGAAGCAATTGTTTGTTTATTTCACTGCTCCTTAACTTGGAGCCCAAATCAACAAATCAACAGCTTCTTGACACCACATACTTTGGGATCAGAGGAGTACAAAGATGTTAAATGGTGTTACAATCAAAAGGAAGCTGCAGAGGGTGTTAAATGGTGTTACAATCAAAAGGAAAAGTGATCAGAACTGGTAAATTGATTTACACTTGATTTACAAAGAAGCTCAAGGTATAGAAAAGTTATTTATGATTTATGATAAATGTTATTTGTGGTGTTATTACTTAATTTTGTTGATTTGGTGTTGACTTGTGATTTGGGTTGTTGATATGCAGGTTTCGGTTGTGGTGAATACGGCTTCGAAAGACAAAACACATGTGTGTTTCTATTAGCATAAGCTTAAATATTTGCTAAATAATTTGATATGATTTGATTATCTAATTAAGTAGGCAAAATTTGATCTGCTAGCCAATTACCATTCTATAATTATCATTTTGGAATTTTTTCTTGTCATCACCCGTTTCAAATAAACAAGAAAATGCTCATAACTAATTTCATTGGTGAAATAGCTTTAATCTATAAACTTTATTCAGATGGTTTTTTTGGTAAATAATGAGAAGTTTCTGGATGATGTTTATCAGGTGGATCAGAGTACCAGAAAAACTTTTCCGACCCTAAAAAGGTCGTTAAAAGCTCGTATAAAGGCGTTCATTTCTGAAGTTAACGAGAACGATAAAGACCAAGAACAAGAACAGGATCAAGATTTTGTTTCGAGTCCAAAGTTACAAAGGACTTATTCGATTCATCATTTGGAAACCAACGAGTGGGTTCATCCAATCATTTTCTTTCCTGAAAATGTGATAGAAACTGCAGTGAGTTCTAAAACACATGTTGATCTTACGAATCCTGAAGTTAGCAATTTTTGGGATATTTTGGAAATGTTTAAAGTTGATAAAGAGATATTCATCAACACGTTACAAAACCGTTCACTATCTTCTATTACAGAACCAAAACTGGCCAAGTTGGTCAGTAGAAACTTAATGCCTATGAAACTTGAAGATAAACTGAATGAAAGTTACAGCGTATCAAAAGCCGAAAAGATGAGGTACTCCCATGATGATGATGTGAACGTCAAGAATGTTATTCGTCTCAGAAGAGTGTCTTCGCTCAATGAATCTACTACACAATGTTTTGATTTCGGTATCAATAAAGTGGCCACTATGCGCGCTTCAAGAAGCTTGAAGTTAACATACGCAAGTGCGAATCTTATAATGAATGATCTAAATCAAGGATCTCGTGACACTTATTTCGCTAGAAGTTGTAGCGGAAATGAAAGAAATACAGTTTCTTTATCTCTACATAATGATCAGATTTCGCAGGAAATTACGTAAGAAAGCTCTGTTTTAGTTACTGAGTATCATACACCAGATGAAAAAATTAAAATCCTACAAGGTAACTTAGTGTATATTTAAATAACCTTTGTTTGTTTATACCTTAGGACGACTAGATGTCTTGATTTTTAGTCACTTCACTATTTCTTTACTGGTTCACGGGTTATCAAGGGTGCCTCAGATGATAAAAGAAATTGCAAAAATTGTGACAGGAGATGAGGATCTTTCATGATTTTTGAAGAATCATATTGTTGGTCTTGATTCTCATTTCTCTCATAAACTAGTGACAGTTTAACCGGGTAATATTAAGGCATACAAGTTGCTGATGATTATCTCACTCATTGACCTTAGAACTCTAGGTTTATAACTTCACCTATTTCTATGTTCCAACACATGTGGTTATTTAATTTTATTTGTAATTTGAAGATTGAAAATAATATTATCTTGATGTACTATTTTGTAGGATAAGGTATAGATATCAGGTCGAAATGGAGTCCATGCAATTAGCGAGTTTGCTTGAGAACAAGTTCCGGAAAATTTCTGGAGATTTACGGACTAATCGAGAATGGTAGATAAAGAGGGCTGCAAATAGAACACATGTGAAAGAAAGCAACACCGGGCTCTGAATCCAAACTAGAGAATGTAAGATCAACATGTTTTTTTTTATTATTTTGATAAAATGAATCTAATAAAATAACTGTCACACTCTGGCTTTTGCGGAAACGTGGGTTTATTTGGTGTGACTTCTTAATACCATAGCAACAATCATAACAATGCTATATGAAAATAAAACACAAGAAGTTCATCCATTCATTAAGTTTTGTAATACCATAACATAATTGTCTTGAAACAACTACCCAAATTAAGTTACATCCATGACTTGCCTAAAAATGAGTTCACAATGGACTCAACAAAAGACCTTAAATAAAACGGGGTTTGGAGACATGTGACCCGTCCAGGCAAGGGTTACACCTCCCAAACCCTACATCCCAGGATGATATCTTTATTTAATACGCAGCTTAACGTGCATCACCTGCCAGAATCCGACCAATTCCCTGAAATACATGCAGTTTGAAAAATCAACAAAAGTTGAGCGAGTTCATGTGTATGTGAGTATGTATAAACCTTTGTAAACGGTGTATGTATGAAAGTCCCTGGTATGTAGCAATAAGGAAAAAGAGATCACCAATGGGTTGCAAGGCCACTGGTATGTGTGAAATGGTCTGGGAAAACTCAAACCTAGCGGAGTTGCACCGGGCTTCCGGCTGTAAGACACAGTTACCACTATGGGCCGCCCCGACCTCATGGGTGTGGGCTCGCTACACCCAAATAGATCTATCACTCATGTCCCTCGGTCCTACTACGAGAATTAATGGCTTTAAGTGTCGCGCCCACCACTCACATGATCTAAGTAGTATGCCCTCCTTAAGCAAACCATACCATGTATAAAAATGTCCGTAATATTTGTAACATGTATTTCACCCCCGAAGTTGTAAAACAGAAAACAGTTAAAAAGAAAAGGGGGAAATGAACTCTTGTTAAAATAATGATAATTTACGGGTTTGAGTTACGTTACATTGTTATTATTCCAAGTTATAACTTCTTGTTAAAATAATGATAATTATTTTAACTTAAGTATTATTTTAAGGGTTTTGGAATAATAGTTAGGCAACTATTTTGTATCCGTACTTCTCAAGTAATTTATATGCGTATATCCTTCCCAAGGATGGGGGTATTTATACATGTATTTTGGTAGTTCGAATATTATATTTTTAAGTCCCACTTAGAAAATATATTTAACATCTTTGTCAAAAATAATATATTTTCCCCAAAAATAACATATTTTCACTTCTTAGTTTCCGAAATAATATTTTACCAAAAATATGTGTGTAAGAGTATTTTGATAAGTTACATTATTTTGCCCTAAATAATGTAACTAGTTCCCAATCAAATAAATATTCACACAAGCGTTTATATATTCTAAATATATATCTATCCTCTTTTATTTACGAAAATCCACCTCCGATACTTTGAAGTTTTGTAATAAAACTTATGGCGAAGTTTACTTTCGAAAACAAAGTTAAACACATTTGTAAACTCTTGTTTGAAAATAATTTTCTAAGTCTTGGGATTTTTAGAAAATTTCGCCAGAGTTTCCCCTAAAAACGGAGGTGTCAATGCTATTAAGCATATCGTTCTCTTTTCGAAATCAATCAACAATCAATCTTTACATTACCAAGAGCAAAAATATATGTGTTACACACTAATCATGAACTTGATACTTTCTGAAATCGCGTAGTAACTTGGTAAAGCTTTTATTGGACTTAGTTATCTTCCAAAACATAATTATTCCTTTAAAAATCATTTTCTTACCAAAGTTTAGTGTTTACAACTTGTAAACAATTTTTACAAAAATTAATCCTTTGAACTTTTCTCGTAAATAAAATATTCTCATACTTGTCTTATTTCTAAAAATGGTGTAAGTGTTTGTAATAGTCATGATTTTCCATAAACCGCTTCTCTAACTTGGTTTATTTACAAAAATCTTTTGTAACTCTTGGATTTACAAGATCTTCAACTCCCTTGTTTAATTATATTTCATGAAAAAAAAATCATTTTTATCAAGTTCATAATTAAACTAGAAGGTGGTTATTTTATGTAACACATAACCACTTCCTATTCTTGTTAAATCATATTTCTAAACATTATTTAACAAGATCCATATGGTGATTAATATCACACAATCAAGAATCATCATAAATTTAGCAACATGTTCACTACAACATTCTTTTAACAACATTTCACCTTCAAGTAAATTTTTATGTAAAGCTTCATGTTCATATTTTTAGTTCTTGTTCTTTAGTGTTTTGAACATACTTAACATACTACATCTTTTGATCATAAAAACAAGATGAACAAGAGTGTAACAAGGACTTACTACTAGCACAAAGCTAGGGATGATTCTAGTGAAGAAGATGATGAAAAATGATGATGAAAAAGCAAGAACAAAGTCCTTTGAAGCTCCACAAGTTGCAACTTCCTTGAATCACCTTTTAAGCTTGAATGGGACTTGAAATTTGATGAAGATGGTGGATTTATGGTGGTGATAGGGGCGGCACAAGTGAGCCGAGAGGAGGAGGGTGGGGAGTGAAGGTGAGAGTGTGATGATGAGAAGTATGGTGGTGATCTTCAAGACCATTCTTATAAGATTGTTTCCATATGTTTTAGCAACCCCAACAAGAAACCAATCCATTATTAAATTAGAGTATAATCTAGAGCAAGATATGAGGCATGGTGTAAATTTTGAGGTGGGTCCATATGGGACCGAATTCTGTTAGGGGGGGGGGGTTGGTTGTAAGTTTTTGCAACTAAATGGTAATCATAGGTTAGTTTCCAAGTATGCACTTACATATGATATTTACTAGAGAAATTAGTGGGTGTTAGGGTGTTCAGGGATCACGACTAGCCAAGAAATAAATAAACAATGTGTTTGGCAAAAATTTGGGGTCCCGGGTAATGTCCAGTTGTTCGGTTGGATACCGTTCCGTTAAAGTGTTTAATTATTCCGTAAAGTGTCTTTTATATATATATATTTGTAACACAATTTATTCTCGGAACTTAGGAAAGCATACAGGACCATTCTACCATATTTTTTGCACTTTACTAGTATGTTACAGTGCTGAATTTTATTAATAAATGCAGAATTCTTCACTTAAAGTGTGTTTTAGGCACTTCCCGGCACTATAACTATCACCTAGTGACGCAATTTTATGGTCCTCACTTCCCTACACTCCATACTAGTGTAGTACCTTGTCCCTGGCTCATACTGGCCTCAATAACATTGTCTGTCTATGTGCTGGCATTGTCAGCATGTCTCTGAATTATCCATTCAGTGTGCTAACTGTGCTTTGTGCATCAAGTATGTCACTAAAGTTTGTGTGTAATAAATGGAGTGACTGTATGAAATATGATGCATATGTATGTATGATACAAAAATCATAAAGCAGTTTAAATTGTCAGTTGTAATCAAGCACAGTCATTAAGCATATAATTAAGATTAATTAATTGTACGGATACCTGTAATTGTGAGGGTTGTCACATTATCCCCCCGTTAAGAAAATTTTGTCCCTAAATTTTAGGTTCTGCTTCTAGTTGCAGGGGTCTTGGGGAATAAATGTGGGTGCTTTTCCTTCATACGATCCTCACGTTCCCACGTGAATTCTGGGCCATGTCGTGCATTCCATCGAACCTTGATGAGTTTGACACTACTCCGGCGTGTTTTGTTAATTTTCCAATCCGTAACCTTAACAGGTTCTTTGATAAAGTGGAGTGTGTCGTCAACATGAATCTCGTCGGTAGGAAAGACAACTGTTTCTTGAGTTGGACTCTTTTTCAAATTTGATACATGGAATGTATCATGAACGCCATTAAGTTCAGCAGGTAAATCCAACTTGTATGCCACCAAACCAATTCGTTCCAGAATTCTGAATGGACCAATGTAACGCGGATTCAACTTCCCACGCTTCCCAAAGCGTGCCACGCCCTTCTAGGGTGCAACTTTCAACAAAACCATGTCTCCTACCTCAAATTCCAGAGGTTTCCTTCTTCGGTCCACATAACACTTCTGACGATCACGATCCGCTTTGATGCGTTCTCGGATTTGGAAAATTTTGTCCGTTGTTTCTTGAACCACATCCGGACCAACTAACTGTCTATCTCCCGCGTCGGCCCAACAAACCGGTGATCAACATTTACGCCCGTAGAGAGCTTCGAACGGTGCGGCTTGGATGCTTGCATGATAACTATTATTGTATGAAAATTCAACCAATGGTAGGTGAGTGTCCCAACTCCCACCTAAATCCATAACGCAAGCTCGCAACATGTCTTCTAACGTTTGAATCGTTCGTTCGCTCTGTCCGTCTGTTTGCGGGTGAAATGCAGTACTCAGATTCAACTGAGAACCGAAAGCTTCTTGAAAGGACTGCCAAATCCTTGACACGAATCTTCCATCTCTATCAGAGATAATCGAGAGACGCACTCCATGACGTGCAACAATCTCTCGCATGTATATTTCAGCAAGTTTACTCGTGTTGTCTTTTTCCTTGATTGGTAAAAAGTGTGCAGATTTCGTTAAACGGTCTACTATCACCCAAATCGTATCGTGGCCTTTGGGCGTCCTTGGTAATTTTGTTATGAAGTCCATTGAAATCTGTTCCCATTTCCATTGGGGTATTTCGGGTTGTTGTAAGAGTCCTGACGGCTTCTGGTACTCGGCTTTCACTTTGGCGCATGTTAAACATTTACCAACGTATATCGCAACATCGCCTTTCATTCTTGGCCACCAATAGAAATCCTTGAGATCTTGGTACATCTTATCCGCTCCTGGATGAATCGAGTATCGCGACTTGTGAGCCTCATAAAAAATAACACTTCTCAAACCACCAAACAAAGGAACCCAAATTCGTTTCATGAAACACAACGTTCCTTCCCCGTTTGGTACCAACTGCTTCTCCATCCCACGGAGATACTCATCCTCAATATTCCTTTCTTTAAGAGCTTCTCTCTGCGCGGCGCGAATGCACAATGAGAGGTTTGTCTGGACAATCATTTCTAAAGCCCTAACCCTTATGGGCTTGATCCTTTCCTTCCGACTCAGGGCATCGGCGACAACATTCGCCTTCCCTGGATGATACTTGATCTCACAATCATAATCATTCAACAACTCCACCCAGCGTCTTTGCCTCATGTTAAGCTCTTTTTGATCAAAAATATGCTGCAGGCTTTTGTGATCAGTGAAAATGGTGTATCGCGTGCCATATAAGTAATGTCGCCAGATCTTCAATGCAAATACCACCGTGCCTAATTCCAAATCATGCGTGGTATAATTTTTCTCGTGAACCTTCAACTGGCGAGAAGCATATGCTATAACCTTCTGTCGCTGCATCAATACGCAGCCTAAACCTTGACGTGAAGCGTCACAATATACCACGAAGTCGTCCGTGCCTTCGGGTAATGATAAGATCGGTGCGTCACAAAGTTTGTTCTTCAATAACTGAAATGCTTCTTCTTGTTTGTCTCCCCAATCAAACTTCTTGTCTTTCTGCGTAAGAGAGGTCAGAGGTTGAGCGATTTTTGAGAAATCCTCAATGAATCTGCGATAATACCCAGCCAAACCTAAGAATTGTCGAATCTCGGTTGGCGTCTTAGGAGTTGCCCAATTCTTGATCGCCTCGACCTTTGTGGGATCCACATGAATTCCATTTCCATTAACCACATGACCAAGAAACTGAACTTCGCGTAACCAGAACTCGCACTTCGAGAACTTTGCGTATAACTTCTCCTTCTTAAGCAGCTCTAAGATGGCCCTCAGATGATGCTCATGTTCTTCTTTTGTTTTCGAGTAGATCAGAATGTCATCAATGAATACAATAACGAACTTATCGAGGTATGGCTTACAAACTCTGTTAATTAAGTCCATGAATACAGCTGGCGCGTTTGTCAGACCAAACGGCATAACCAGGAGCTCTTAATGCCCATAGCGAGTCCTAAAGGCCGTTTTTGGGATACTTTCTTCTTGAATCCTTAACTGGTGATAACCTGATCGTAGATCGATCTTTGAGTAAAAACTTGAACCTTGTAACTGATCAAACAGGTCATCGATCCTTGGCAAAGGATATCTGTTCTTGATTGTCAACTTGTTCAACTCCCGGTAGTCGATACACATGCGAAAACTACCATCTTTCTTCTTAACGAACAAAACTGGAGCTCCCCAAGGCGAGAAGCTTGGCCTGATGAATCCCTTGTCTAATAATTCTTGAAGTTGAGTTGACAACTCCTGCATTTCCGAAGGTGCAAGTCTATAAGGTGCCTTAGCCACAGGCGCGGCGCCTGGAACTAAGTCAATATGGAACTCGACTTGTTTTTGTGGTGGCAATCCTGGCAAGTCCTCTGGAAAAACTTCAGGATACTCCTTAACGACTGGAATATCTTCTATCTTTGGCTCCGCGGCTTCTTTATCCACGATGTGTGCCAAGAGAGCAACACATCCCTTCTTCAGACACTTTCTAGCTTTCAAACAACCAATGATCCGCAGGGGCGTATCACGCTTCTCTCCGTGTACCACAATCGTTTCTCCATTCGCCATTGGGATGCGAATGGTCTTCTCATGACATACAATTTATTACGGGTTTGAGTTACGTTACATTATTATTATTCCAAGTTATAACTTCTTGTTAAAATAATAATAATAATTATTTTAACTTAAGTATTATTTTAAGGGTTTTGGAATAATAGTTAGGCAACTATTTTGTATCCGTACTTCTCAAGTAATTTATATGCGTATTTCCTTCCCAAGGATGGGGGTATTTGTACATGTATTTTGGTAGTTCGAATATTATATTTTTAAGTCCCACTTAGAAAATATATTTAACATCTTTGTCAAAAATAATATATTTTTCCCAAAAATAACATATTTTCACTTCTTAGTTTCCAAAATAATATTTTACCAAAAATATGTGTGTAAGAGTATTTTGATAAGTTACATTATTTTGCCCTAAATAATGTAACTAGTTCCCAATCAAATAAATATTCACACAAGCGTTTATATATTCTAAATATATATCTATCCTCTTTTATTTACGAAAATCCACCTCCGATACTTTGAAGTTTTGTAATAAAACTTATGGCGAAGTTTACTTTCGAAAACAAAGTTAAACACATTTGTAAACTCTTGTTAGAAAATAATTTTCTAAGTCTTGAGATTTTTAGAAAATTTCGCCAGAGTTTCCCTTAAAACGGAGGTGTCAATGCTATTAAGCATATCGTTCTCTTTTCGAAATCAATCAACAATCAATCAATCTTTACATTACCAAGAGCAAAAATATATATGTTACACACTAATCATGAACTTGATACTTTCTGAAATCGCGTAGTAACTTGGTAAAGCTTTTATTGGACTTAGTTATCTTCCAAAACATAATTATTCCTTTAAAAATCATTTTCTTACCAAAGTTTAGTGTTTACAACTTGTAAACAATTTTTACAAAAATTAATCCTTTGAACTTTTCTCGTAAATAAAATATTCTCATACTTGTCTTATTTCTAAAAATGGTGTAAGTGTTTGTAATAGTCATGATTTTCCATAAACCGCTTCTCTAACTTGGTTTATTTACAAAAATCTTTTGTAACTCTTGGATTTACAAGATCATCAACTCCCTTGTTTAATTATATTTCACGAAAAAAAATCATTTTTATCAAGTTCATAATTAAACTAGAAGGTGGTTATTTTATGTAACACATAACCACTTCCTATTCTTGTTAAATCATATTTCTAAATATTATTTAACAAGATCCATATGGTGATTAATATCACACAATCAAGAATCATCATAAATTTAACAACATGTTCACTACAACATTCTTTTAACAACATTTCACCTTCAAGTAAACTTTTATGTAAAGCTTCATGTTCATATTTTTAGTTCTTGTTCTTTAGTGTTTTGAACATACTTAACATACATCTTTTGATCATAAAAACAAGATGAACAAGAGTGTAACAAGGACTTACTACTAGCACAAAGCTAGGGATGATTCTAGTGAAGAAGATGATGAAAAATGATGATGAAAAAGCAAGAACAAAGTCCTTTGAAGCTCCACAAGTTGCAACTTCCTTGAATCACCTTTTAAGCTTGAATGGGACTTGAAATTTGATGAAGATGGTGGATTTATGGTGGTGATGGGGGTGGCACAAGTGAGCCGAGATGAGGAGGGTGGGGAGTGAAGGTGAGAGTGTGATGATGAGAAGTATGGTGGTGATCTTCAAGACCATTCTTATAAGATTGTTTCCATATGTTTTAGCAACCCCAACAAGCAACCAATCCATTATTAAATTAGAGTATAATCTTGAGCAAGATATGAGGCATGGTGTAAATTTTGGGGTGGGTCCATATGGGACCGAATTCGGTTAGGGGGGGGGGGGTTGGTTGTAAGTTTTTGCAACTAAATGGTAATCATAAGTTAGTTTCCAAGTATGCACTTACATATGATATTTACTAGATAAATTAGTGGGTGTTAGGGTGTTCGGGGATCACGACTAGCCAAGAAATAAATAAACAATGTGTTTGGCAAAATTTGGGGTCCCGGGTAATGTCCGGTTGGATACCGTTCCGTTAAAGTGTTTAATTATTCCGTAAAGTGTCTTTTATATATATATTTGTTACACAATTTATTCCCGGAACTTAGGAAAGCATACAAGACCATTCTACCATATTTTTGCACTTTACTAGTATGTTACAGTGCTGAATTTTATTAATAAATGCAGAATTCTTCACTTAAAGTGTGTTTTAGGCACTTCCCGACACTATAACTATCACCTAGTGACGCAGTTTTATGGTCCTCACTTCCCTACACTCCATACTAGTGTAGTACCTTGTCCCTGGCTCATACTGGCCTCAATAACATTGTCTGTCTATGTGCTGGCATTGTCAGCATGTCTCTGAATTATCCGTTCAGTGTGCTAACTGTGCTTTGTGCATCAAGTATGTCACTAAAGTTTGTGTGTAATAAATGGAGTGACTGTATGAAATATGATGCATATGTATGTATGATACAAAAATCATAAAGCATTTTAAATTGTCAGTTGTAATCAAGCATAGTCATTAAGCACATAATTAAGATTAATTAATTGTACGGATACATGTAATTGTGAGGGTTGTCACAATAACAACTTGATACTTATCTTTTATTCTAATAGCCTAATTATGTATTTATTTTGATGTGCTTTTGGGATAATGATTTAGTTATTTCTCTATGGCTTGCGATCATGGTTCCAAGTTTGAATATGTTATAATTTTATGAATTAGAAGTTTACATAATTGATATTTATCTGTTTTCATTCTTTACATCCTTATTGGTTTTTTAAAGAAGAAATGTATTAAAGTTATGGAAGCCCAACTAGACACTTATAGAGACAAACATGGTGGAATTAAGAAAGAAGAAAATGAAGAATTTGTTGGTGATGGTGATTACCAGCCATCAGATCAAGTCAGCAACAAATCTTGATCGTGTTAAATCAACTTCCTCGTGATGTAAAGGTTACTTTCATGGCCCTCGTTTTATTGATTTTTTTTTTTCAATTTCAATATGATTT
Source organism: Helianthus tuberosus (assembly GCA_030545235.1). Taxonomy (NCBI): domain Eukaryota; kingdom Viridiplantae; phylum Streptophyta; class Magnoliopsida; order Asterales; family Asteraceae; genus Helianthus; species Helianthus tuberosus. The sequence goes on from CM060401.1 coordinate 173,472,349, forward strand.
TTCATATATTCCCATATTGTTACAGTTTCCATATATGTTGCATCTATGAATGAAAAAATATCCTAGTCACAAATAGCAATATCAACACCCCCGCTCCTCTTCAAAGTTGGTTTTTTATCCACCAAGTTATAAGAATAACTTCTTAAGATAAAGTTCTATTTAGAAAAAGATTCCATGGCATACAGTATAATTAAGGTTTTTAATTTAAGATTTCATGTTATATAATGTTTAAAATATAGGTTTTTAATTCAAGATTCCATTTTTGTTCCTTATTTTGGTTTTTCGGTGATGGGTTTTTGTGTTGTAAAAGTACGCACCTCCCTTGCCAGAGGTGCCAAAATGGGCATCCCAGTTTAAAAGCCGCAGCTTCCTATATTGAGGTCAGTTTAAGTTCTCATCTTTTCTTTACTGTGCGCTATAGGTGCCAAAATAGACATCCCAGTTTAGGCGTTAGAGGTGATTACACGATCTATATGCTAACACAATGGCATGATTTTTATTTTTGATAACAAACCATCAGTTTAGCATTAGATGTGACCACATCCCAGTCTAGAATGCACAAACCAACATTTGTTGTAAAACTGTTAGAAAATAAAATAGTGTTTGAAACTACTATTGGGTTAAAACTGTTTTTTGAAACCACTATTGGGTCAACAGATGGATGAAAACAGATGTTTGAAACTACTGTTGGGTGGCATTTGGGTTAAAACAGATGTTAGAAAATAAAACAGTGTTTGAAACCGCCGTTGGGTTAAAACAGTGTTTTGAAACCACTTTTGAAACTACTGTTGAGTCAACAAATGGATGAAAACAGATGTTTGATACCACTGTTGGGTTAAAATAGTGTTTTGTGGCGAAACAGGGGGTTGAAACTACTGTTGGGTTTAAAACGGTAATGGTGGTTTGAAACCACTATTGGGTTGTTATAGAAATTTGTTTCATCTTTCTGAAATCTGATATAAGATGTTTACTTACACATGTCAATTGTCATGTGATTTTGTTTTGGAAAGAGGATGAAGATTGTTTTTTTGGTGGTTTCAAAATTGATCGGTGTACTGTGAGATTTCTGGAGTTTGTAGTTGTTTCTCTTTTAATTTGTTTTCTTGAAATAACTAAAACTTGATCAATAGTGTTTGGCTTTGATTGTATTAAAAAAAATTTAATGATTTGGTTTCAGTCATTGCTCTGTGATCCAAACCCAAACTCGCCAGCGAACTCAGAAGTAGCACGGTTAACAACAACAAGCTCCTCAATTGGTTAATCAATCATCGGCATCTTCATTGGCGGCTCACACAGTTACATCAGAGGAAGATGAGGTTCGGAAGAGAAACACTGATTGCCTTTACTTTCTTGCTTCACCCTTAACTTGCAAAAAGGTAATCTTTTTTGTAACTGTTTATGTGAATTTTAGTGTTGATTAGAGAGAATTGTTGTATAACTGAAATGTCATTGGATTTGAGTGGTAATGGTTTGTAATTAGGTGTAGAACTGATCGAGATGTATACATACAAACTGATAAGATACCAGTAGTGCAAAAATACCAAAGAGTATCTAAACCAATTCATTTAGTAACTGAAAACCATACAAAGTAAGTACTTTATTTTGAACACAACTCTGTTTTCCATAAAGTTTATATCTAAATGACAAAAACGAAAGATAATTTGGTTGTTATTGATGAGCTCCTCCTCTACTGTGATCTTTTTGATACCGATCATGTTGTAGATGAAATTGAAGAGGTAGTTTTATGATGTTTTTATTGTGAAGTTTATGTGAATTTTAGTGTTGATTACGGAAGATTGCTACAACTGGAATGACTTTGCTTTAAAACATAAAAATCTTAATCTGAAAGACGGTTATAAAAAATTCTATTTTGCGTTTTAATCTTGCTGTTTCAGTTGCCAAATCAAACAACGTCTGTGACGAAATATTTGTATCTTTTCTTCTTACTGATATTGTAACTACTAACTGCTGACATTTTCTTTACATGGATAAGGGAAGTAATTGGGAGAATTTGATGAATGGTATGAAGAATGTGGTCAAACGAGCTGGTCTGAAGAATTTAAAGACTGATGTTTAAGCTGTTGATTTAGAAAGGTAAAAAAATGAAGTCAAGATTGCATTGAAGGTTAGAATTCAGTTTGGATTTGAAGCCAGGTGGAGTTAAACTATGGGAAATTGGTGAAGCTTATGATTGGTACAACCTTTCAGTTCAAATTGAAGTAACATTTAGGAATGTACATATCATTCATATTTACATTCAATAGTTCTTTTTAAGGTTGATTATGATTTTGCAGTAGCTTCTCTATTATCAAAAGTTTTTAATTACTCTTAAAACTATTGCATATAGGTTTTAAATCTTACATCGAGATACCTTACTTCTCATTTTCTCTAAAACTCAACATTCATCGTTTAATAAAATGTGTTATGTATGGTTTTCTAAAAGCCACCCGTGTTTGCACACGGGTCTTACCGCTAGTATTAATAAAAGACTACAATTAATGTCATGTGGCAATTTCTCCTTCAACTTCACAATTATATTTTTATTTTTATTTAAAAAAAATTGTTATCCTTATCCTTATCCTTATCCTTATTATTATTATTATTATTATTATTATTATTATTATTATTATTATTATTATTATTGTTATTATCTATAAATCTCTCAATTTTAATAACATACGGAGGAATAGTATATTTTTTGTCTTTTTGTCTTCTTTTTTAGGCATTATGATTTTTCATTTTGTAATAAAACTTTAGTTTTTATAATTTGTGTAACAAGGTTAAATAATTTTAGTTTTTTTATTAGTTTTTGTTTTACGTTTTTCTCGGATTTGTTCGTCGTTCGTTGCTATTTAGCACAGTGTTTGATAATCACATTTGGCCCCTCAAGGTTTTTTTTCATTCGTATTTGGTGGTCACATTTGGTCTTTTAGGTTTTTTTACCCCCTCCACTTTCTAATACACATCGTTATAAATTCGACTCCTTCTACGTATTACGTCACGTAAGTCACTTTGTGTTGGAAATTCGTGTTTTTTACGCTTTACCCGGTTTTGGTCTTCGTTCGATACTACTTAGCATGGTTTTACATCCCCATCTCCTAACGTTGATAGAATGTTTTTATGCCCACTGGCCCCATCTCCTCAACGTTGATAGCACATTTTTATGCCCACTGGCCCGCAACGCGGGTAGCTTAAGACTAGTAAGTTAATAAATAAAACAAAAACAATCATTTTTTCCTCTCCCTCTCAACCACCACTCCGACCGAGCACCACCTACTGCCACCAGCACCACCTACCCACCCCTTACAAGCAACCACCACCACCCGATCTCCGCAACCACCGGTGTAACACCTCGCAAAAAAAATCATGCCCAATACAGTAACGACGCATATCATAAACCCTGTTCATGTTAAAAGATAACTTTGAGGGACTAAAGTTGTCAAACAGTGTAATGATGTATGTGAAAGGACCAAAAGTGTTAACATGCCAAACTTGTGCCTCTGATTGACTTAACACAACGTTCATATTCTTTGATGAATAAATTGTCAGACGCAAGAAGCTGTTTATAATTAAAAATCAAAAGTTTATAAAGCGTAGGGGTTAAATGTGTCAACATGTTAATTTTTACCTCTGAGTGACCTTTTAACGATCCCGATGCTTTGTAATACTTCTTTATACTCCCACGTATATTGGATAATGATTTCGTGGAGTTTTAATGCAAATAAGTAATTGAAGTTGTAGTTTCCAAGAAAAACGGATTAAATGCGTCAACAAGAGAATCTAGTACATTTCGGGTGATATCGTAACTAACTGGGAGCTTAACGGTGTTTATTTTATGACCCAAGACTCTTAAAAGTTAACTATGGGGGTTAATATTGCAATAAACGAAAGTTATTTAAACTTAAAAAGGGCCAGGGGTTGTCGCGGGGCGCGTAAGCCACCGCTGATGTCTACGCTGGCCGCGACCAAGCTGCCAGCGACCAAAAACAGGACAGCTACATGTTGCAGCCTGTCCACCACCATTGCATGGCTTCTGAGCGATACCAGGGGCAGGTTAATGGTTTTTACTGCCATGGGGACACCTGTGATCATCTGGTTAACTCCCTAAACTGCTGGAATGATCTTAGCAACCCCCAAATTCCTATAAATAGCTCCTTGTTTGATCATTTGAGACTTGCATGTAAGACCCATCATGCTTACGTTATCGTTTAATAATCTCTTTAATTGTAAAACATCAAGATAACGATATTTATATAAGTTTCAAGTTTTACAAAACCTTACTTCATGTTTCCAAAACATATTGTGCAAGCCTAACATACTTGACCTTTTAAAACTTACAACCCATATGTACTAAGGAAAGTAAACACAACATTTAAAATGTTTTGTGACAAAAGAACTAGTTTCGTTTGCGGAAGCATCTTTATGCGCGTTCAGTTCTATTACAAAGCTTGATCTTCATCCGCAAGTTCCTATAGTTACATGTGATCAAAATGCAAAAAACTATCAGTTTTATGATGCTATAATGTGATCTAACATGTTCGAAAAATCAAACTGAACAAAATAAAGTCATCTGGGTTATCAGTTGCGATAACCCATACAAGTTATTTGGTCATCTAGGTTATCAGTTGCCATAACCCAGATAAGTTATCTGTTCATCTGGGTTATCAGTTGCCATAACCCAGACAAGTTATCTGTTCATCTGGGTTATCAGTTGCATTTTTCCAGCTAAGAGCCCTTTTACAAAAATTGCCATAACTTGTTCGTTTCTAGTCCGTTTTGCGTCACGTTTCTTTCTACGCGACCGTAATCAGACCATATATATCATGGAATAAAAATCCAACATATGATTTCACAAATTTTCTTACTTTAAACACTTGGTTTATAGAAATCTTTCTAATTATGCGACCCGTTTACATTAATTAGACATAAAATGCACTTATAAGCTCAAAACTGTTATAAGAATTATGCCTCATCATACTTTTACAATACGACATATTATACTAAAACTCAAGTGCCGAAACCAAGGTACATATGTCCTAATTGTCCGGTTTAACTTATTTAGCGACCTTTAACACCTTAACTTACCAAAAACTCAATACTTCAAGGATTTTGACCTGTTTGTGTTCACTAGCGAAATCCATCGCCCTTTTTGAATCAAACATGTAGTATTCGAGTCATTTTGACCCGATTAACTTTTAAGTGGAATCCACCACTTTCATCATTTATTCACTATCGAATCTCTAACCTTTTTCTCATCCGATTATTACATACGAATTCCTTTGCTTAGTAATAACCAATATTATGACTAAATCGTTATTCTTCAAATAAGTAGCATGATTAACAATAATAATTTACGAAGCTTATAACCACGTACCTTTTTAAAGCTTTCCTTTTAAGCGGGTATCCGTTCCACCTTGCCCACTTGATGATCCACCCAAATCACCTATATAATTTGATTCGAATATATTGTTTAGAACTCATAGTTCAATATTCGATATTTCATTCTCTAGATTAATCAATTAAGCGATTACTTCATATATTTCAAGTATTCCAATTCAATCAAGCATTTCATCGAACATCTAGTGTGCATAATTTGTATTCTTATACTATCATGTTCATGGTTAATAACTTTAACCATATTTAAGCATAGTAATTCAATTCATATATCAAGAACACTATAATTACACTAGAATTTGCATCATAAGCATCAATTAACATCCAATATCACAAGAATATATGTATTCTTCACAAAACCCATATACCCTTATGAAATAAACTTTAAAACTCATAGGTTATACCATGAATTGATAAATTTATTGTCTAAGATTTGTTCCTAAACTTGTATTCATCAAAATTTAACCCTAACATCCATCAATTCACCACTAATTTCTGTTACAAGAATTCAAAAATCATAAAAGCATCTTCATATATCAGAATTAAGCATATCTTTCGATCCCCTAGTGTTAGTGATCGAGATTCTAGCTTAAAAATGACTCCCGGTTGAATTCTTTCTTTGATTTGAAGTAGTTTTGAGTGAATTAGGGTTTTGGGGAAACTTGGGGTCGCTCCTGGGGTTTCAATCGAATAGAAGATACACACAAGATGTGTATCTTGATGTTTATCCAGGATTTCTACAACCTTCTTTCTAAAATTTGAATAATTGGTCCCTCAAGTTTCTAAGTTATTACAATTGTTATAATCCTTTGATTTCCTATCTTTTAAATTAAGAATTTAACTAGGTTAATTATTCCTAGTTTTGATTCTCATTATTTTATGATTAATACTCTAACTTATACATGTATAACGACATATATAGTTTAATAAATTTAGGGGTGTTACATTGCACTATAATTTTTCACTCTCAAACTTATTCTCTGGAGCATCCTGGATCAAAGGAAGCTTTCTCAAGTTAAATTTTCGTGCTAAGGACCTTTGTAAGTGTTCTTAGCTTCTGTAGTTAAGATTTTATTAGTTTAAGGAGCGAAAGTCAAAGATATCGTAATTATACTTTGACTTTTTGTTTATTCACCAACGGTCCAGCCATTATTCGAATTGAAAGTGGCTATGTGTTGGTAATTAAGTAGGTGATGATCCCTCAAAAGGGCACCTTCTAACAAACAAACCTAATGAATAGTATTTTTATTATTATAATAATATATATAGTTTTTTTAACATTATTAAACAAACCTAATGAATAGTAATTTTAATATTATTATAATAATATATAAAGCTTTTTAACATTATATATATATATATATATTAGGGGAGGGTTATCTTGCAAACGCTAAATATTGCGAGAACCGTGAGAACAAATAAAAAAAACAATCAAAACATTTTTTTTAATACAAACCTCATTGTAATTAAAATATAACATCAAAAAATTTACAACATCAAATAATTCATTTCTCCTATTAAAATCACTCTTATTAGATTTTTTACACATATGTAAATATAACAAATTTACACATGTGTAAATGGCAAACTTACACATGTGTAAATTTTTTTTATTTACGAATTCATGTGAATTTAAATATGTAAATTAAATTTCTAATATTGTATTTGAATAATAATGATAAGTGTAAAAAAATTGAATTTGAATTGTTTTTTGTCACAACCTCCGACCCCATCCCGGGAGCGGGAACCGCGAGCAACAGCCGGTGGTATCGGTGTTTATTAATTTGGCAGCGGAAATGAGACATCAGGATCGTAGTTCGGAAATAATTTTAGAGTTTCAAAACACCAAACTTTTATATCAAACAAATGGGATAAAACCCACAATTTATTCATAATATCTTTATAGGGATAAACCCTAGTTGCTGAAAACATAAATATTTTATTTAGGTAACTTTTATATACACTTTCTTTAAGCCTTTAGTGCTCCATAGCTGGCTTCTTATAGCTTCACATTAAGTTACCTGAAACGTGTTTCAAAAATATTTTATCAGCAAGAAATACTGGCGAGTGCATCCCAGTTTATAAAAAAAAAACTTTTATAATGTTACAGTATTAAAAGTGATTACAATGTTTATCTCTACCCAATTACTCGTTCAGTACTTGTCACTTGACGGATCTGTGACTATGGTCATATCACACATTGGATACCTGTGCCCAATTGTGAAGGTTATCAAGTACTATATACAAACCCCATAATACTGGCAGCAATTGTAGAATACAAAGACTTAATCACTGTAATTATAACTGATAAACATTTTAAATACTGACTCACAAACTGTGAGAAAAAAAGAATGACTCACTTTGTAGATTTATGTTTCTCTACGGGCTTCCTGGCGATATTTCCTGATTATTTATTTAAGTTTCTAATAAAAACAGACAATGCACGCGTGTTAGTAAAATAATCCAAATCACATTAGCCATACAACACGAGACAGAACCCAAACGGACTTAGTCAGGCAGAGCCTTGACATGCGTTGCTTGGTCCTAGATCAATCGGCTAGGGTAACGAATTAGTGATTGGGGGTTAAAATACTTACAACGTGGCAGAGCTTCGTGTTTTAGGGGGTATTTGGCTTAGAATTTTTGCACTATAGAGACTGAGAGAGAAAAAAACTGAACGATTTGATATGTTGCATCTCTGCTCCATTTATAGGTGAAATCGGGCGCCCTAGCTACGGCTAGGGTTGCCTGGTCATGAACCTAGGCTTGCCACGTGTTTGACGCGTGGCGCAAAAGGTGTCCGGCAAGGAATAGGCATATCGCACCCGGCGACACACCCCTTTGATCCAGTCGTGGCCCGCGAGGGAGTGAAAATTAGGATTTTGTTTGTTTTTAATAAAAATTAAAGTTATACGGGTCGGGTTTCTCGTATACGGAGCGTTATAAGGTGTTTTCGGTTTGTTACATTTTTTATCAAGTTCTCGTGGTTTTTTCATTCGTTCTCACGGTTCTCGTAAAATTTAACGTTCTCATTTAAATCTTCCCCATATATATATATATATATATATATATATATATATTATGTATATTAATAAACAAACCTAATGAATAGTACTTTTATTATGCTAATAATATATAACTTTAGTGAATTTTTTTATTACGGGTTCGGATAAATGCTACCGGTATCATTTGCTCATCCCTCATCACGGATACAGTAAGAACGACAACGGTATCGTACAACTTTTTTTTGTTGATTTTCTTCAACTTTTAATGATTTATTTTTTTTAGTTTCAGGGGTAGGGATGAGCTCGGTGCTAATCGATACCGAATCGGTACTTGTACCGAAAATACCGGTTACAGCACCGGTATATGAATGTAAAAACCGGTAGCGAACCGGTACTAGGAACGCCAAAAGTCAGCACCGAATTGGTACTTAAGATCTTTCAGTTCGGTACCGGTACCCAGTACCATTTGCTCATCTCTGACCATGGGTTTCATATGAACAACATCATTACCATACAACTTTTTTGGTTGATTTTCTTTCGGTTATCTTTTAGTGTTTTTTCTACATTTTCTTTTTATTCTTGTCTATAGTTCTATGCGCAACGCTCTCGTAGTGATTTCAAAGAACATTTAAACACAGACTAAATAACAAAATAAGTTCGCCGCAACGTGGCGACGATAGTAAACCTAGTTGATATTGATAAATATCTTAATATCACAACATTACTAGTCATTCTTTTAAGAATATTATTCTATTTTAAATTTAAATTTAAATTTTAGATGTGTTATTTTACTGTGGGTGATATGTTATAGTAAATTGTTTAAGTGTAATTGCTATTGCTTACGCTTACATGGCAATGTAGTCATGTGTTAATTTTACCAATCTTACTATGTTTAAAGTATAAGTCTGTCTCCTTCGTACGTCTTCTGTATAGTCGTTGACTCTGATCATGATTTTCTTGCTGATGTCTTGGCGTTCAAAGGTATTTTCTACTTTTTTCTTCACGAGCATTTTGTGATCGGTTTTGTGTTTGTCAATCCTTTTGTTGTCGATGAAGGGGCTTGCGGTTCCACACTCAAAATTGCAAACTCAAGTATTATCAAGTTTAATAACGCGTTATACGTTTTTTTTTTTTTTTTGTGATTGACTTTCTATTATTAAATTTTAGTTTTATAAACGAAAAATAAATGAAAATAGAGTAGCAAAAGCGAAAGATAGAAAAACATCTATCAATAAAGATCTCGAGGCAGTGGAAGAGTGATATGAGTACCCTGATGATGTTGCAAGAAACTTCGTTTGCTATCCATTAAAAGTTTAGGTTTTAGTCTGTCCATAAAGTTTTGTTATACACTTATCATTTTGTATTTTGGAGTGGAGAAACAATTTAGATTTGAAGAGTTTATATCAAATGTTCTAATCTTATTAATAAAATCAAAGTTAGAAAAGAAGCTTTATGCAAACATGTATATCGATTTTAACGGGAAAACAACTTCTATACACGTTTTATAAGTTGTAACATTGTTCTCTATTGAGTCTTACATGCAAATGATTAAGTAATCATGTCCAACAAAGATTGACCTTTTTAGAAGGGTCATGCTATTTCCACACGCAGGAAATTATTTTCACACCTCGAAGCGCCGCGCTATGGTCATAGCAGGGCGCTTCGGTCGACAAAAGGTGATTCGATCGTTTGACTGACATAAGTTGCAGAGACATAAAGGTGATACGAGGTTGCAGGAGTCTCGTGAACCCTAAGCGCCGCGCTATGGCCAAAGCGCGGCGCTTCGACCCCAAATTTTCACTTTAAAAGGCCTCACCTGCTCAGACACAACATTCAAGTTTTATGCGATATTGTTACTCTACTATATTGATTTTGGAACATTCAACATACGCGTGATTTTGTTGTTTGTCGATTTTCTTTGCTCTATTAGTTACATCTCTTGAAAAAACGATGTCGTGGTTAAACAACTATCTTTTCGGTCAATATTCTGACGAGTCAGTTGTTCCTGATTCTTACGAGGGGACCGCTATTTCTGACTCGTATGAGAAACCGGTCTCGTCCAACTTGAGGGAGGCAGAGGTTGTATCTGGCATTCGTTATCGTGATAACACGGTGACGCTGGATTTGAATACCCCTGTGGAGGACCCTTACGGACAACAAGGTTATTCGAATTTCGGTTACGGTGGCGAGTACAGCTTTGTACAGCAGGAGTGTGGTCCAAACGACAGTTACGGTTGTCAACAGAGCTTACAAGGTTATTCGAATTTCGGTTACGGTGGCGAGCACAACTTTGTACAGCCGGAGTGTTATCCAAACCACAGTTACGGTTGTCAACCGAGCTTTGAACATCAAGTATATTCGGACCTCGGTGACGATGGTGAGCCGGGGGATGTGTCTGTTGACGAGGAAGGCTGTTACCCGGTTACGTTTTCGTTTGATACAACGCAGACCTTTTCGTCACGTAAAGAGTTGGTGCGTTGGGTACAAGACACGGCAAAAGACAACGGTTACCTCATTGTGACTAAGAGGTCGAATAAAAGAGGAGAGAATTACAAGATTTGGTTTCAATGTACTTTTGGTGGGGAGCATAAGAGTATAGCTACACAGAGGAAAACGGGTAGCAAGAAAATAGGCTGCCTGTTCGAGATGATCGGGTTTTCGGAATCATCCGGAAGTGTTTGGAGGATCGAGGTGACGAAGGCGAAGCATAACCACACTCCTATTGAACACTTAGAGGGTCACGCGTATGCGAGAAGGCTTTCTTCGGAGGATAAAAAACTGGTTAAGGAGCTGGCAGAGCAAGACATTCCCAACCAAAGTATTTGGCGAACGCTGACAAAAAACAATCCGGCTAGAAAGCTTATTCCGAAAGATATACACAACGCTGTTCAGAAGATCAACGCCGAAAAAAATGTCGGTAAGTCTCCGATACAAAAACTTGAAAACATTCTTCTCGAAAAAAATTACACTTATTACATGCGCACGAATGAGATATCGAACGAAGTTGAAGATGTCTTCTTTGTTCACGAAAGATCATTCACTATGTGGTGTGCCTTCCCGCATGTGCTAATGATTGACGCCACCTACAAAACGAACATGTACAACCTGCCATTTGTTCAGGTCGTAGACATGACGTCGACAAACAAATCGTTTACGGTAATTTCCGCTGAGAAGTCAGAGAACTACCTATGGGTGTTGCAGATGATCAAGTCTATGCTGGTATCGTGCCCCTGACCTTAATGTAACCCCATATGCTCACGATGTATGTTAAATGTGTTTAATAATAATCACGTTTGTGTTTGTTCAATATATGCGTTACATCACGTTAAAAACCGAATGTCACCGGCGCGACCCAATCAGATTCAATACGCACTTGTACGACCCAAAATGACAATATACATCATAATACTACAATTAATGAAAAAATACGTCATGTTCATGTACGGTAGGCGGCTGATACACATAACACCTCTCACAGAAGTACTTGTGCTTTCAAACCAAAATGATACGATATAACGGAATAAGACATCACACGTAACCGATTTGATCCGGAACTTGCAGGTTGTACATGTTCGTTTTGTAGGTGGCGTTTTTGTAAAGACGCACTTATATTATATACGTTCTATAAAAATAATGACGTAAAAAAACGTAATTATAAAACAACTATGAATTATATGTAACTAATATTTTATAATAATAATAAAACTCAAATACAATTTTTTCCTCCAAAAAACACTACCAAACTAACCCACATCCCACCTATTTCAAAAAAAAAACAACACAAGCTCCTGCCCACGCTTTTTGTCTTTTTGCACACTCAAAGCGCCCCGCTTTGGCCATAGCGGGGGGCTTTGGCCATGGTCAACAGACAAGTAGCCCACTTTGAATTAGGTTTATTGAACCCAATACTAATTTGATTTTTTTTAAATAATAACAAAACATAATGGAAGGGCACATTTTTTCAAACTCGAACAGGGTATGTAAATTCTCATAGATGCCTCTGATTAGATGGATAAAACTGTGTATATTTGTTTATTATTGCAAGTACACATATGTATGATATTATTTGTTAGATTGATTTTCAAAATTGCAGTTGAGTTGAAATAAGGATTGATTTGTATATCCTATAGCCCAAAGATGATTATTTATTAATAAAATGTTTATATAATGTCTAATAATTGCAATTGAGTTGAAATAAGGATTCTAAAAGGCCTGGTCTATTCGCACACGCTGTTTGTCTTTTTGCACACTCAAAGCGCCCCGCTTTGGCCATAGCGGGGCGCTTTGGCCATGGTCAACAGACAAGGACTGACACAAGGACTGACAGCGGGGCGCTTTGAGTGTGCAAAAAGACAAACAGCGTGTGCGAATAGACCAGGCCTTTTAGAATCCTTATTTCAACTCAATTGCAATTATTAGACATTATATAAACATTTTATTAATAAATAATCATCTTTGGGCTATAGGATATACAAATCAATCCTTATTTCAACTCAACTGCAATTTTGAAAATCAATCTAACAAATAATATCATACATATGTGTACTTGCAATAATAAACAAATATACACAGTTTTATCCATCTAATCAGAGGCATCTATGAGAATTTACATACCCTGTTCGAGTTTGAAAAAATGTGCCCTTCCATTATGTTTTGTTATTATTTAAAAAAAATCAAATTAGTATTGGGTTCAATAAACCTAATTCAAAGTGGGCTAAATTCTAAAACATAAAAAATAATTTGTAAATGAGCCTATATTGGAAGTGGTATGCGTTTACTATTTAGAAAAAACTAACATATACGTATCAGATTTTTTTTAAATCGCATGCCCCTCAAAATCGCAAGCCTTATGCGAAGGTTCTCCCCGCACACCATCAAAGTCTCCCATGCATCTAATAATATATAAACGCCGGCCAATGAACCATCAATCATATTCGTAATATCATATATCATTATTCTAAATTATAACTTCTTATAGAAGACAAACCATTCTTAGTAATTTACTTGACAAAATGAGCATCATCACATGGTTCTTGTGACCTTTTATAGCATTGACAATGATGTCATAATATCATACGCGTAAAAAATAACACACGTCCACTTCTTCAAGAAAACGACGCTAATAAACATCATAGACTTGAGAAACCCCCTAAGGGGGTCGGGGCTCCCCGTGGTGAACCCCCCACCACGCGTGGATCGTACAAAAACACCGCCGCCACCCATATACATAACGCGTTAAATTTTTTACGCGTAAAAAAGTTGAAAAATTGGATCGTTAATGGTTTGACCGTTTCAATATAACCGTTGTGAAATATAAAAAAAATCTTAAACAATCTATATATGCTTCACACTTTTATATCATTTCACCCACACCAAAACACAAACACATATCACACATTCTACATATTTCACAAATGGATTTTCCTCCATCTTCGTCGTTTCCGATTGACAGCGATAGCCAATCGTCTTCCGACAATGAGACAGTTGAATTTTTCGAGTCGGTGTATAACGCACTTGAAGCAAGTTCGAGCCGCCCAAAGAAGAAAATAGTGGATCGTGATCGTATACATGCTAACGAAGTGTTAATGAACAATTATTTTGTGGAGAATCCGATCTACAATGCCAAAACGTTGAGATCGGTTTCGTTTACCAAAAGAATTATTTTTTAAAGATTGTTGGAGACATCGAAGCAACTGAAGAATGGTTTCAAGAATGTTACGACGGGAGGGGCAAACGAAGTTTCACGCCGATACAAAAATGCACGTCCACCATTCGCCAACTAGCAACAAGTAACCATCCCGATTAATTTGATGAATACTTAGCTATGTCGGACAAAACTTCACGTGAATGTCTGTAATTTTTTTGTAACGCGATCAATAAATTGTATGATAAAGAGTTTTTACGTAAACCGACACGACATCTCACGCATTTACGCCGCACATGAGGCTAGATGGCATTTTCCAGGATGCTCGGTAGCATCGATTGTACACATATCAAATGGAGAAATTGTCCAAGAGAGTTGAGAGGGGCGTATGTTAAGGGTGACGTCAAAAGACCAACCATCATACTTGAAGCGGTGACGTCGAATGATTTATGGTTTTGGCATTCATATTTTGGTGTTCCAGGTTCAAACAACGACATCAATGTTTTGCACACGTCGCCGTTGTTTCAAACCATAACGGATGGTACCGCACCCTTCTATCCATTCTATGTTAACGGAATATATTACAGACGAGGGTTTCTTCTTGTGGATGGTATCTACCCATCATGGTCTGTTTTTGTGAAAGCTCCTTTATTTCCTATCGAGGCTAAAGAAAAGGCGTTCAAAAGGTTACAAGAATCGGCAAGAAAAGATGTTGAGAGTGCTTTCGGTGTTTTAAAGGGTAGACGGGGCATACTAAACCAACCGGTTCGTGCGATGAATAAGAAATCAATACATAGCATAATATATGCATGTATCATATTGCACAATATGCTAATCAAACAAGACGGACGTGCAATATCTTCAGATTGGGTGCCGAATCCTCCTACTCAAGTTCCCGTTCCCGAAAATATCCAACAAGACTTGCGTGATGAAGAAATTCGCTTTTGGTTGAGATACGATTTAATTGAACTTGTAGGTTCTTTAGGTTTGGAATTTCCTAATTCGGACGAGGAGTAGAGTTTCTTTATGTATGTTTTTATTTTTATTGTAGTCTATAAAATTTCTAGAAATATTGTTTTTAATCTAAATGAAATTTATAATTTTATTGTTTTAGTGTTAATTTATAATTTAAAAAAAAAAAGTTGTGAGTGATTGAATTCCATCACAGGTGATGGGCATTTCCACTAAAATCCATCACTAGTGATGGAATAATGGAGTGATGAGTGATGGGCGCCCCTACCCCCTAACAACAAATGGCTATTCAGCTAACCAGATCGTAATTAGCAGTCTCACTTGAATATTATTATGCTATAATGATACTTCATGATGAGTACAAGACATTAGATCGATTTAACTTTCTAACAGATGTTCTCAAAAGTCAAAATTGTGTACACAAATCAAGGCACTCGTATACGACTTGAGATTTGTTATTTACTAGTTTTTGCCTCGCCCGCGTTGCGGGGCAATAAGCCGAAAATTTCTCTCTCATAACATGTATGTCTGTGTTTCGGTTACTTGTACATATTATTCATAACACGATCTTAAAAAAATTACATCGAGTCAACCAATTAAAACAAAAACACTACCATACTTTTATTAAAAAATAACTAAAACGATGGAAAGACTATAATTTTAAACTGGGAGCAAAGTTGTAATTTTTCAGGATAAATGAATATGTACCAGGCATGTCTGGACGAATAAAAATTACACCTATGCCCGCCCGCGTTGCGGGGCGTTAAATCAAATATTTCTTAGTTTCATAACATGTATGCATGTATTTAGGTTACTTGTACATACTACTTATAACACGATCTAAAAAAATATATCGAGATAACCAATTAAACGAATACAGTACCATAGTTTTGCTAAAAAAATTAAAACAATAACAGGTCTGTAATTTTGAGCTAGGGGTAAAATACGAATTTGTCAGGACAAATGAGCGAGTGTTAGACAACTGCATGACACAATAAAAGTTACATTGAATCAACCAAGCAAAATAAAACAGTACTATAGTTTTGCAAAAAAAAAAAAAAAAAAAGTAAAACGATGGCAAGATCATAATTTTTAACTAGGGAGAAATCGTAATTTTTGAAATGGGAGCAAAAGCATAATTTTGAACAGATGGCAAAATCGTAAAAATATTTTGAACTGAGGGCGAAATCATAATTTTAAACTAAGTGCAAAATCATAATTTTGAGCTATGGGGAAAAACATAATTTTATTTTGAACTATGGGCAAAAACGTAAATTTGAGCTGGGGGCAAAATCATAATTTTGAGCAAGGAGCAAAAACTTATTTTTATTTGAACGGGGGCGAAAGCGTAATTTTAGACGGGGGGGCGAAACCGTAAATTTAAACTGGGAATAGAATTAGAAATGGGTTTTTGAACTGAGGGTAAAAGCGTAAATTTTGAACCAGGGCAAAAATATAATTTTAATTTGAATTAGGGGCGAAAACGCAATTTTAAACAAACGACGAAACCGTAATTTTAAGCTAGGAAAAAAATTAAATTAAAAATTGGTTGGTCCAATAGGGGAGTGCCAGGCAAGTTGCCTGGCACTATTCCCTCAACTCCTTTTTGTATATGCTGAGAGTAAAATCATAATTTTGAGCTATGGGAAAAACATAATTTTATTTTGAATTGTGGGCGAAAATGTAAATTTGAGTTTGGGGGCAAAATCCTAATTTTGAGCTAGGGGCAAAAACATATTTTTATTTTGAACGGGGGGCAAAAGCGTAATTTTAGACGGATGGCGAAACCGTAAATTTAAACTGGGAATAGAATTAGAAATGGGTTTTTGAACTGAGGGCAAAAACGTAAATTTTTTGTCAGGGAGAAAAATATAAATTTATTTTGAATTAGGGGCGAAAACGTAATTTTAAATAAAGAACGAAACAGTAATTTTAAATTAGGAATAAAATTAAATTAAAAATTGATTTGTTCTAATAGGGGAGTGCTATTCTCTCAACTTCCTTTTGTATATGTAGAATAAATTTGCTAAAAGCACATTTCTTAAACGAATTATTGTGGGGGCTAAAAGCACATTTCTTAAACGAATTATTGTGGGGGAGATGGGGAAAAATAGCTGTGATCAAAACAAGTCATATCCAATTATCCAGGTAAAAATAATTTATAGTTATTTATTTAACATGGGTGGGATTTCTCTTTTTTTTAAGTGTAATAAATGATTATGACCATTAGATTAGGGTAATTCTAGGATAAGATTTTTTTTTTTTGAAGGGTGACTTTCTATGTACAGGACCTTAGTGGTCACCGGGTTCTTGTCAAAGACAATCCCTCGTCAGCCCCGCCCTCCGGACGCGATGTTCTATCGGGCCCCGGCCGTCTTGTAAGCTGACCTTCGCCCAGAAACCATACTGCCCCCACACGAGAGACTCGCTGGAGTAACAGCTGGGTAAAACCGGGTTGCCCTCAGGATCGAACCATGCCTCGGTAGGAACGAACCATCATTAGGTCGGTCCCATACCCTTTCGCCACAAGTAGGAGTCGAACCGGCGCCTCATGAAGAGGACACCGGCCCAACTACCAACTGGGCTAGGGGAAGGGATAAGATTTAACGAGTGGATAAGATTTAACAAGTGGTAAAAGTGTAATATTTGTTTTAATTAAATTGATTGTTTTTCATAGATTAAGGGTATAAAAGTAAATTTATGATGCTTTAAATTTAGGAACTCATATGCAAGTCAGATGCAACTTCTCCCCGTTTTTTTTAAACATCAATAACTTTTTTATACGTAATTTATTTTTAAAAAAAGTTAAACCATAATAACGAGCGTTTTTTTATCTTTAATATGATTACTATATTGCTACATATGTTAAAAAATTATGTTTCAACTAGTTGATATGTTTTACCAGTTATTACAGTGTGTTTTATATAACAGTGTGGTATGTTTTATAGTTTGAATGACCAGTTATCATGTGTTCTACATATGTGTTATTAAATACACCACATCGTGAAGAACCTCAAAAATTATAAAATACAACGTCAAGCAAATAGAAAATACATGTTATTCGTGAATCATAACCGATATAACACATCGTGGTGAAACCAACACCTGATAAAACACGTCAATAATTACAAAAATACATCTCCTTCGTAAAACATAAACTGCTATGACACATTGTGAATGAACCTGTAACTAGTAAAACACATCGTCAATAAATTATTCAGGAAGGATTGTAACTGGTAAAACACATCGTCAAGAAATTGTTCATGTAGTATCTGTTTACATGCAAAAATGAAAGCTATAACACATTGTGGACAGTGTTGTAGAGATCGCTAGGCGCTAGTCGGACGGTGGAGTACTGACTAGGGATTAATCGGGATTAATCGGATCAGAATTTTTATATATAATTTTTAAATTTATATATATGCACGTACATTAATATCAATATAATACTTAAAAATAGTTCAAAATTCAAACAACTAAGTTTAAAACATAGGAAATCAAGTATTTCAACATTCAATACACACATTTATATCAATATAATACTTAAAAAAAGTTCAAAATTCATACAACGACGTTTAAAACATAGCAATTTAAGTATTTAAACATTCAAACATTAACATATCAGTCATAGCCTCATGGAATATGTTTTAATGGGTTAGAAGCATGTTTTTTTGGGCCAGATTGAAACTAAACAACTTGGGAAATGTATTTAATGGTTAAAAACGTTTGTTTGGGCTAGATTTAAACTAAAAAAATAGTAGGCCGACTAGAAATGATTTGGCCGATTTGGGCTGCCTTGCACCGACTAGGACCGACTAGCTCAAAATTAATCAGCTAACGCACGACTAGCGCCTAGGCGCCGATTAATACCGATTTTTACAACACTGATTGTGAATGAACATGTAACTGGTAAAAATAACGTCAATAATTCATAAAGAGTTAGACATAGACACTTTTTCATCCGTATAATTCAATTGATTCAAACAAAAAAAAATCGTGAAGAATGATGATCGAATGATGAGTGATTTGTAATAAAAAAATTTAATTTATAAAAGATAGAGAGTTTACTTAAAAATCTCCTTTTATTGTTTTAGAAAAATATTTTCCAAAAATAATTTAATTATTGAATTAGCTTTTTACCTTTTTATTAAAATCCATTACATGCCATCATCACAAAAACACTTCCAACACTTTGTAAGAAAAAATAAACTTTGTAGCCAACTCATTGGAAAATCACATGTATTAAAAAAAAGTAAATTACTTTTTGAGTCCTTATGATTAATGCCCCGAGTCCCTAATTGTTTATTTTATAAAGTTTTGAGTTCCTATGTTTTAATGGTTTAACCATTTGAGTTCAAAATTAAAAGTACAAGTATTAAATGTTGGACTCAAAATGTTATAAAATGAGTGGTTAGGGACTCAGGACATTAAATTTTTTGATTTTGGATTCAAATAGTTAAAACTACTAAAACACAGAGACTCAAAAAGTAATTAATAAGACTCGTCTTTTAAAAAGGAGTATGAATAACAATATGAATAAAAAAAATTAATATTTTTTTAACGATTGAAGAAAAACTACAAAGGCAAAATTATCAAATTATCAAATAAAATAAATAATGGAAAGAAAAACCTGACAAAGTATAAGGAAATCAAATAAAATAAAGAATGGAAAGTAAAACTACAAAGGTAAAATTATCAAATTACAATCTCTCTCAAATAACGCCATCTTTCCCAATTTAGGTATTCCATATTTGATTTTTTCTATAATCACACCTATAAACAAATAGTCCTAAGAAAAGATGGATTGTTAATGTAGTGAAAATGGTTTAGGTGTTAGTTTGCTTTTTAAGAGGTAAAATGTCTGCAGTCTGCGGATCACATTTGCAGACATTTGTAGTTGAAGAGGTGAACCAAATGTCTGCAGTCTGCAAGAAGAAGACTGTTTGTTTTTTAACTTCCGCAGGCTTTAAAATAAACTGGTGGTGGTGTACGGACAGTGGTGGTGGTGGACGGTGATGGTGGTAGACGGTGGTGGTGGGTGGGTGGGTGAGTGAGTGGTGGACGGTGGTGGTGGACAGTGGTGGGTGGTGGTGATCGACGATGGTGGGCGGTGGACGGTGGTGGTGATGAACGGTGGACGGTGGTGGGTGTTGGAGGATAGTGGTGGGTGGTGGACGTTGATGGGTGGTGGCCGGTGGTGGTGGGGGTGATGGACGGTGGTGGGTGGTGGCCGGTGGTGGGTGATGAACGGTGGTGGTGGACGGTGGTGGGTGTTGGAGGACAGTGGTGGGTGGTGGACGTTGATGGGTGGTAGTGGTGGTGGTGATGGACGGTGGTGGGTGGTGGGTGGTGGTGATGAACGGTGGTGGGTGGTGGACGGTGGTGGTGATGGACGGTGGTGGTGGACGGTGGACGGTGGTGGGTGTTGGAGGACAGTGGTGGGTGGTGGACGTTGATGGACGGTGGTGGTGGTGGTGATGGACGGTGGTGGGTGGTGGTGATGAACGGTGGTGGGTGGTGGACGGTGGTGGGTGGTGGTGATGGACGGTGGTGGGCGGTGGATGGTGGTGGTGGTGATGGACGGTGGTGGTCGGCGGTGGTGGTGGTGGTGGTGATGGACGGTGGTGGGTGGTGGATGGTGGTGATGGACGGTGGTGATCGGTGGTGGTGTTTAACCCTCGCGCAGATCTTAGAAAATCTTAGAAGTGGCTGGACCAAGTCTGCACCAAGAAGACGTCGTGCAGACCTTTTTTAATGAAACATTTTCGGAAAAACAAACAATCTGCGTGTGACAATTTGGCGCGTGGTCTGCGCCGCGCAGACAGAAGAGCCTGCGCAGAGGTTTTATGAAAAAACAAACGCCACCTTAGTGTATATAGAGCATTCACGATAGAGTTCTTATCCATATCCTTATATATTAACTAAAAAGCACACTTACCTTATCAATTTAAAGATTTTAAACAAACAACCCATATTCTTTATATTTATCCATATTCAATTAAATATTACCCTTAAAATCAATTTTTACCATTTTTTTCTTCTACTCACAAAAGAATTATAAGGGATAATAGGAGTTTTTATATTTAAGGAAATTGATAAATTATCCATATAATTTTATGGATATAGTTTTGGTTTAAGGAATGGGTTATAATAGATAGATTTTTAATGGTTTTTTTTTAACTTTACCATGAAATATAAAGATAAGGGGGAGTTTACCAAATCCAATGTGAATACTTTAAGAAAAGCTAAAACATTAAATTAATTAGTAAAAGACCCGACTTTAGGCTTCCAAAAGATAAGAAGACGTAAAATTTCAAATATTGCTAAGATATTGTGTGAGTTGAGTATTAGTTTATTATGTGGATGATCATGTTTCTTTGAATGTTGAATTTGTCTAGGTATCTTAAATGACATGATATATAGTTTAGGATACGACCCTGAAGATACATAAAATATTATATTATTATACAAATGATATATGCTACATCTTATGAGTCCTCAAACATAGATGGTGTTAGAACATATCTTGATGTGTACTTGGGTATAGATGTATTTCCAAGATGTGCTATGTATCCATAGTATTCGTATAAGTGATAGTTTACGTTTGTTTGTAGCGCCAAGACTTGTCTCAACTTAAGGCGAAAGCCTTCTCGGGGATGCGTATTTCACTTGTGTAGAAGAAGTCTTATGCGGTTTTACCCAAACCAAAGAATACTAGAACTAAACTCTCATGAGTCTCATCAAGGTTCAACTAAGTTTAGCAAATCAAATAACTAGTAATGCAAAACAATGATTTGGCTTATCTTTTAGATAAATTGGAAGTCCACATCTTTGAAACTTTAACAAGGAAGGTATAATATTTTCATATAAAATGAAATTTTAGAGGATATGAAGTTATGAATTAAAATGTTTGATCAAATTTTATGCTAACAAAGTTTTATCATTTTGATATTTATTTATGCATGTACCTTTTATGCTAACAAGGTTTTATCATTTTGATATTGATTTAGGGTGGATGGTATAATATGCGGGGACTATTGCGGGGAGTTATAGTCACCAATCGGCGATCGGTGACTATACCGAGTGGATGAACATGATCGGTGAGTTGGAGAGAGGTGTGCAAAATCGGTGTAAAGTCACCGAATGATGGAGAAGGGTGATGGAGGAGAGAAAGAGAGAGGAGAGAGGAATGGGGTGATTAACCAATCAAAAAATATATAACTCAAACACCTTAGGGTGATTAACCATACCCCCTGATTGAGTGCAAAATAGGGAGTGAAATTGGGAGTTGACATGACATAATATTATTGGGTAGGATTTCACTCAATCACCCTAGAGTGATTAACCATACCCTCCACCCTTATGCATGTACCTACATACATAGCTGGGTGGGTGTTACATGGCTTCAATGAACTATTATGAAGTAATAATTTATCCACTTGGGAATAGCCCAGTGGTGTTGGTGAGTATAGATAGAGCTTAGGATAGGAGAGGTCAGGGGTTCGATCCCCATTATGTGCAACGTTAGCCATTAAAAAAAAAGTAATAATTTAAGTACTTGATGCCTAATCACTTATTTGACGCCAACAAAGACTTTTTCTTATTATTAGTTGGTTTTTTTAATGTTTTTATAAAGTAATTATAAGAACTAAAGTTATGGGGAGGTCAGTCAGTGGTCGGTGGATAGAAAGATACCAAGTTGTGACCGCACTTAAACTCTGCAATACCATAAATCAGCATCTATTGTTTGTCATTTGCCATGTTGTGTACTTGTGCTTGTCTTTGCCCACCCATTATAAAAAAAACCCCTTTAAATCTATCCTTAAACCAAATAAACGTTTACAAGTACAATTACAATTACGTAAGGGTGAGGGGGCGCCCTCGGTGACCCCAATCGGGGACCAGCTTTGCCGAGCGGTGGAGTGCCGCCATCCAGGCGGGGAACCAAATCGGGGGGCCAAATCAGGGTGGAGGCACCGAAGAGGGGAGGAGAGAGAAGGTGGGGCCACCATTCAATCAACTAATGAAAACTTTTTTTTTTAATAAAAAAACAAGTCACCTGAGAGGGGAGTGCCGCCGTCAAATTAGGGTGTGAGGGGAGTTTAAGAGGGGAGTTGACGTGGCATAACCTGATTGGGTGTGCGTAAGAGAGGGGACTCCCCTCTTAGGGGAGTGCCCCCCTCACCTTAACAAGGATAAAAAATCTATCTATCTACTATAATAAAAGAAACCAATTTTTGGACACATGTCATTCATTGAAGCTATACTCAAATTTATAGTTATCTTATATTAACTAAATAAATAATAAATTAATATTAAATGTTATTATACTTTATTAATAAAATATTATCCTCAAATCTAAATTGTTAATTTAATATATTTTTAAAACAAATACCTCTCCTTCCTACTTATCTTATATTAGATATATAAATAATAAATTAATATTAAATGTTATCCTAATTTATTAAAAATATAATTTTTTTATTTTTTGGTATACAAAATTATATTTATTCAACTCGTGTAAAACTCGAGGTTTTAAAAAATATAATTTTTTTATTATTTACTATACAAAGTTACATTTATATAACCCGTGTAATACACGAAGTTTTTAAAGATATAACTTTTTTTTATCATTTGCTATGTAAAATTAGATTTATTCAACACGTGTAATACACGGAGTTTTTTAATGATATAATTTTTATATTATTTGGTAGATTTTTCAACCCGACTATACACGAGTTTTTTAAAGATACGACGTTTTTAGTATTTAATATACAAAATTACATTTATTTAATCTGTGTAATACACATGGTTTTTAAATATATAACTCTTTTTAGGTCTATTCAATACGTGTAATATACGGGGTTTTTAAGGATGTAAATTTTTATTATTTGGTAGATTTATTCAACCCGATTATACACGGGTATTTTAAAGATACGACGTTTTTAGTATTTGGTATACAAAATTACATTTATTTAATCTGTGTAATACTCATGTTTTTAAAGATATAACTTTTTTATTATTTGATATATAAAATTACATTTATTTAACCCGTACAATATACGAGGTTAATAAATATATAACTTTTTATTACTTAATAAAATTATATTTATTCAACTCGTGTAATACACGGGGTTATAACCTGGTACATTGCATAAATAAAAACACGTTTTTTTTATATAAAAATACATAGCTATTACATTTCTTTAACCCTTTAAAATAATAATCAATGTTTTTTTTACTTTTATCACTTTTATGTATAAATAAAATGTCACATCATGTCATATTATTAATTTATCGTCTTAGTTTTTAGTAAAAAAGGTTCAACAAAACAAAGTGCCCTAGTTTTTGGGCAATTGATGTTTCAATGTATAAATTTGACTACACTTTAAGGTCTTTTTTTCTTGCCTAGAAAATCATGAACTGCTTGTCCTTTACTTGTGTGGAACTTGGTATATATAAAAAGGGTGATGGTATCTACACATCCCCTAAAATTTTTGTACATCCCTCAATAGAAACCATATAGGCCAATACGCTTCCCATAGGGTTTGAAGCATTAAATGTGGCACCAATAGGAAGCGTATTGGGCAATACGGTTCCCATTGGTAAGTGACCCAATAGGAAGCGTATTGCCCAATACGATTCCCATAAGTTTAATAGGAAGCGTATAGGGCAATACACTTCATATTAGTTTTACTTAAAAATTATAAGTTGCATCAAATTTTTAACTTATTATTGTTATCTTATAATGTTTTTATAAAAATACTTATTAAACAAAACAATATATATATATATATATATATATATATATATATATATATATATATATATATATATATATATATATATAGGAAATGTATGGGGCAATATGGTTTCCTTGGACCCAAAGTATAGGAAGCGTATGGGGCAATATGGTTCCCCTAGACCCAAAGTATAGGAAGCGTATGGGACAATATGGTTCCCCTAAAGCCAATGTATAGGAAGCGTATGGGGCAATATGGTTCCCCTGGTCCCCTAATCTGAATCCTTTTTATAAAAATGTGTCAAAAAAACGTTTATACATTATTGTAATACCCAAAACATATTTATGATAACCATGTGGGGTGGCGGACACTGTTCGACAGGTTATCGGGCAGGATAGCCCGTGAGATCCTTTATTTCGAATAGGAGCCGCACCATCTTATCGGCCGTTGATGGTGGAGTTTCTCTCCACATTCCGCTATAGACCTTGACCGGATGACCGGCCGAACTCGGATTTTGATGATCCGAACTTGCCGGCCCCATCACTCGATGATCCGAACTTGAGGTCCCGCCTCAGCATGAACAGGGGGATCATCAGCATCCACAGAGAGCTTATCGCGCGGTTAGGTTGCCTCGGTCAACCAACTGTCTTCTCGATAGGATTTTGCGTAACCAAGATGAGCAAATGCGACTTCTAACACTGCATGGTCAGGAGATACCATCCCACGATCGCCAGATGGATCAGATGCATGATGACATAGGGTGGCTGATGACTGGCATGGGTGAAATGTATAAGTACATGGGTATATTGGTTCCACCCCGTCCACCACCACAAGTTTATCCGGACCAGGGCCAGTTCTTTACGCAGCAGCCCGACCCCTCCATGCCATCCTTTACCCAGCCCCTCCCGTCTATGCAGGTATATTATCTTATTTTTATTTCATTTTTCTACGAGCAATTTAATGTTATGTAATGGATATTTTGTTTAAATTCTTATAGCCTTACGACTCGTCCTATACTCAGCCCGACCTTTCCTTGCCACATTTTCCTCGGTCCGGCCAGACCACGCCGCTCTTTCCTCTGTCCGACCTTTCCATGCAGATATGTTATTTTGTTTTATTTCATTTTCTACGAACAATTTTAATGTTATGTAATGAGTATTTTGTTTGAATTTTTTATAAGCTCCAGGCATGTCCTATACACGGCACAGCCCGTCACCCTCTACTAGGCGTGGCCCGAACTTTACAGAGGAGGAGCTCGCTGAGTCTGACGAGGAGTCTGACGAGTATTGATGATGACTGTGGGAGTGTATTGCTTAATACGCTTGGACCTAGAGGAACCGTATTGCCCTATACGCTTCCTGTACATTGGCTCTAGGGGAACCATATTGCCCCATACGCTTCCTATACTTTGGGTCCAAGGAAACCATATTGCCCCACACATTTCCTATATATATATATTGTTTAATAAGTGTTTTTATAAAAACATTATAAGATAACAATAATAAGTTAAAAATTTGATGCAACTTATAATTTTTAAGTAAAACTAATATGAAGTGTATTGCCCTATACGCTTCCTATTAAACTTATGGGAATCGTATTGGGTAATACGCTTCCTTTTAGCTGACCATCTTTTGAAAAGTTTGGTACACATATAGGAAGTGTATTGCTTAATAGGCTTGGACCCAGAGGAACCGTATTGCCCTATACGCTTCCTATAGAGTTCAAGGGATGTGCAAATAACCAAGAGGGATGTGTGAATAACCAAGCCCATATAAAAAACATTGGTCATCTCAAAATAAATGCCACCTTTTAGTTTCACACATACTTCTTTTTTACAAACACACACTCTCTACTTTACATCTACTCTACTCTACTCCTAAAATTATTGCACCTACATTCCGTATAATTTGAATCCACAACCACTTGGTTGTGGAGCATACCACCTTACTTAAATACAACATAAAAATAAAGTTTTGTTTTATCTTTTTTTTTAACGGCAAATTTGGATCACTGAGTATCATCGTGCATTCGTGCCACCAGCGGAATCACCCGATCATATCCATCTCCACTAGGCATAATGCCTATACACCAATTTAGGAGGAAACCCAATAAATATGGGAAAACCCCCTTTGTGGGAATCGAACCCAAGACTTATTGGTTCCAAAACCTTATCCCACCCCTAAGATGTCACTAGGCTATAAAGCCATGGACGTTTTTATATTTGATATAATTGGTTGTAGCTACAACTTATCTATGCGTGTGAGTTGTAATTGACAGTTGTGTCGAAGTTTTTGACAAAACAGTTACGGTTGTAACTTAAAATTGAAAAATATAAAACAATGTACATGTATCTTCACATAAAACCCATTACAGCTTAGTTAATAAGTTATCTATGTCCAAGTTTTTTTGAAACTTGCATATATAATAAATATATGATTTTATAAATAACAGAAAATGAAAATATTGACCCTAAAATTAAAGGTAATAAGAAGATAATAACCGATCTTACTTATATTTCAAGATGCATAGATTTGTTTAATTATTTTGTAAGAAACTAAAATATAACATAATAGATTATAATTTAGGGGAGAGGCTATATTTATCATGGTTGTATTTTTTTTTAAGGTGTGAATTATTTGTGAATGTCGGGAGGTTTATCATTCATTGTCTTAACGGGGTCCGCACTGGAGAGCCCCTTCGCACAATAGATCTTCAATTTAAACCCCACAATGAAAAACCCCTATCACTCAGACTCGAACTTGAAACCTAGAGAGGAAAATTCACCCATGCTCACTATGAATGAAAGTTAACTACCCGTAACCACCATTACGACACACCAGTGATGGTTTTATCATGAATGTATTACCTTTAAGACCGTGGGGTATAGTGGGCTTGGGTTGGGGCATGGGTTGTGACATTTGTTGACACGTGGAATGGGAAAAAAAAACCCACGCCCATGGGGTATGGTGGGGCTTGGGTTGGGTTGGGGGCATGAGTTGACACATGGGGGCATGTGAAATGGCTAGTTTGGTTTGGCCATTGAGAGCCCGCCATGTCACCTTGCTAGCCCGCCCCACGTCCGGCTTCAAACCCACGCCAAAGGGGGCCACGCCCAAACCCAAGCCCCCGGGGTGGTGGCTTGGTGTAACAACTCTCGGTAAAACCAATACCCTTATAAATTATTCTGACACCCTGTTATATGTTAAAATACCCTTATATATCTTATATTACATCCCGTATGTGAAAACCGAGCCCTAGTTATGTTATAATTATATAAAATAAATAAAATTCTGAAAGTATAAGCTGAGGCGGGCCGCGAACGACCTCACCTCAAACTAACGCGGGCCGTATTAGGACCAGGGTTGACTTCGCTGACTTCTTTAGTCAAAGCGGGCCGCGTAAGGATTAAGATAAGCTCACGCGGGCCGCGAGAGACCTGTACACGCGATTGCACCAGAGGCCGACACGTGTCGACATCGTGGCGGACCTACTCAACGACTCAGCTAAGCTAGTCCGTTGACCAGCTTTGACGCGGGCCGCGTAAGCCCTGCTTGTCTTTCACGCGGGCCGCGACAGAACCCAATTACACAACTATAAATAGCATGCATCAGATTTCAGTTTCCGTCGCTCACGTTCTTTTCTCAATCTCGAATTCTGAATAGTTGAAGTAATATTTTGGGTATTATACCCCTAATTAGCGAGGTTCTGCTCCATTGTAAGTATTATAACCCCGGTGTCATAATAGTTACGCTGCCCGATTGATTTAGGGTTCCGTAACAACTGTCGTGGTTCTGCCCGACGTAGTTGTTGGAATGCCGTCTCGGGGAGGGTATTATTAATAATTTCAAAGGGTTATGGTACTAATCAATGTACATTTGTATAAATTTTAGATTATAGCCAGGAAACCCTTACGAAAAGTCTAAGACAGCAATGTGAGTTTATCCTCTTTTTGTTAATGTTTTTGGTACTGTTTTACCAAACCTTAAATGTTTTACTATGAAATTAAGCGGTGATTGAGTCTTTGTAGTTCTTCAATTACTGCCGGTATTATGGGGTTTTGTATACAAAATTTACTACGAGTAGTAGTAAGTCTGAATGACAGTGCATTACCATTGGACAACGAGTTAGCCAATGGGTAATTTGACCATAGCCATAGATCCGGTCGAGTGGCAAATACTGAATGAGTAATTGTGTAGAAATAAACATTGTAATCGCTCTCAATACTGTTTTAATTGATAAAATGTTTCTTGATTAAACTGGGATTCACTCACCAGTATTTTCGACTGACAAATGTTTTTAAAACACGTTACAGGTAACACAATGTGAACAGCCAATTAGTGAAAAGCCAGCTGGAGAGCACTGAAGGCTTGGGAAAAATGTGGCTATAAAAGTTACCTAATACACGATGTTTTAAATTAAATAAAATAGGGTTTATCCCTATAATGTATTGTAATAAAGAAACTTGGGTTTTGCTCATGTTATTATTAATATAAAAGAAGGTGGTTTTACTCTGATAAACATTTCCTAACTACGGTCCTGATGTAAATTCCGCTGCGAGACTAATTAAAACTGATACCACCAAACTCTGAGCTCACGTCCGCCCGTTCCCGGGGAACAGGGATCGGGGGTTGTGACACTTGGGCGTTTTCCCCCAACCCAAACCCACGCCCAAACCCCCGCCCCATACCCCATGGCCTAAGTTCTATTTAACACATGAGAGTTGATCTCGCTTTGACCAACGCGCCGCCGTGTCGTTCAACGACTTTATTTTGAAAAGTGGTCTTCTGAAATATCCGTTGAATGGAGGTAATACTACTTTTATTTCTGGCCATTTTGAAGTGAAAATGAGTAAATTAGATCGTTTCCTTGTAAATGATCTGTTCTTGAGCTCCTGGCCGATAGCAAAAGCGGAGGTTCATAAACGTGGTCTCTCCGATCATTGTCCGATCTCCTTGACATGCCGATCTGCTGATTTTGGCCCTATCCCTTTTAAGTTTTTTAACTCTTGGATTGGTGATCAAAAACTGTCTGAGATTGTGTCGTCCGTTTTTAAAGATTGAGTTTTGAGTGGTAGGAAAGACGTTATCCTTGCTAAGTGTCTTAAACAGTGCAAATTGGAAATAAAAAAATGGAGGACAGTCAAGAAGGCGGAGGAGGATAAAGAGCTTGTTGATCTGATTTCGAGTATTGATAGGCTGGAAAATATCGTCGTGGCCTGAAACCTCTCTCATGCGGAAAAAGAATCTCGAGCTGAGCTGTGTGTGAAGGTTAAAAGATTGGAATCTAAAAAATGTAAAGATATACAGCAAAAAGCTCGAATTAACTGGCTCAAGTTTGGTGACGAAAACAGCGAATTCTTTCATAAATCTCTAGCGGTAAATTTGGCTGTTAACATAATCAACGGGCTGTTCTTTAACAATGTTTATGTTACGGATCCGACTGTTCTTAAGGAGGAAATCAAAAGGTGGTTTAGAAAGCAGTTTTCGGAACCAATGAGACGGAGACCTGATTTTACCAACTATGGGCTGCCTAGTGTGTCTGCCTCTCATGGTTTTATGTTAAGTGATCGGTTCTCAGAAGAGGAAATCCTCTCGGCCATTAGATCTTGTGATGGAGGTAAAGCGCCGGGACCGGTTGGTTTCTCTTTGAAGTTTTTCAAAGTATTTTGGGAAGTTATTAAACCTCTGGTTGTGGGAACTCTTGATGAATTTTATGAAATGGGGGAAATTAGTCTCGGGTGCAACTCTTCTTTCGTGGCTCTTATTCCTAAAACTAAAGACCCACAAGAATTAGGTAACTTTCGGCCTATCTCGCTTGTCGGATCTTTATACAAAATAATTGCAAAAGTGTTAGCTAATCGGTTAAAGGCTGTTATTAATGATGTTATTTCTGAAAACCAATCGGCTTTTGTGGGGGGACGAAATATTCTTGATAGCCCGCTCTTAGAGAGCGAGATGGTGGCTTGGGATAAAAAATCGAAATCTAAGTTGCTAATTCTGAAAGTTGACTTCGAAAAAGCCTACGATACGTTATATTGGAAATTTCTCTTTAGAATGATGGAGAAGATGGAGTTTCCGGAGAGGTGGATAAAGTGGATAAAAGGTTGCCTTCTTTCGGGTAAGGGCTCGGTCCTTGTTAATGGCTCGCCGACGGGTGAATTCAAATTTAAGCGGGGTCTTAGACAAGGAGATCCTCTATCTCCTTTCTTGTTTATCTTAGCCATGGAAGTGATCACCATGCTTTTGAAGAGGGCCATGGATGTTGGTTTATTCCAAGGGTACAAGCTACCGAATGGAGGTCCGGTTATTTCTCATCTCTGCTATGCGGACGACGTTCTCTTCATTGGAGAATGGTCGCATCAAAATGTGGTCGCTTTGAATCGCTTTCTTAGGTGGTTAAGCCTCGTCTCGGGTCTTAAGATAAATCGTAGAAAGTGTCGGCTCTTCGGGATTGGGGCTGAGGTTTCGAAAGTGAATCATTTTGCTAGCATTGTTCGGTGTGAAGCGGGTTCTCTCCCTTTCACGTATTTGGGGGTGCCCATCGGTGTTAATATGAAAAGGGCCAAATTTTGGCAGCCGGTTTTGGACCGTTTCGCGTCGAAATTATCGAGTTGGAAAGCGAGGTATCTATCTTTCCCCGGTCGTATGACGTTAATTAAGTCGGTTCTTGGGAGTCTCCCATCCTATTATTTATCTATATATGCAGCCCCGAAGTGTGTTATAAAGAAGCTTGAAAAGATTAGGAGGGAGTTTCTTTGGGGTAAGTCGGTAAGGGGACATAAACTCCGATGGGTTCAGTGGAATCTCTTATTGAAGTCTAAAAATGCAGGGGGAATGGGTGTTGGGAGTATACAACATTTTAATTATGCCATGCTCATTAAATGGTGGTGGAGGTTCAAAGATAACCCAAACCAACTTTGGGCGAAGGTTGTGGCAGCGATACATAATGGGAACGGATCCTATAGCTCGGCCTCTTTAATTCCGATTAAAAAGTCTATACCTGGGATTTGGAAAGATGTGGGGTCAGTGGAGGTGGAGTTCAATAAAGCGGGCATCATTATTTCAGAAAATCTAGTAGAAGTGAATGGTGCGTGGAAGTGGCGGGGTGATCCGGCTAGATCGTTTTCGGTGAAGCAAGTCCGGTCGGACTTGGAATCAACGCTTCCAGGGACTGTTTCTGGCATTTCTTCTTTCGTTTGGAATAATTGGGCTATCCCGAAGGCCAATTATTTTTTGTGGAGAGCTATGCTTGGCAAAATCGCTTCTAAAGTGGGTTTGGTGCGTCGTGGCGTTCCTCTCTCGGATACTCGCTGTCTTCGGTGTGGTATTGCGGAGGAGGATCCAGATCACATTCTTTTCAACTGTCTTTGGTCGAGAAGCATCTGGTGGAACATTATAGCCTGGATCAAAATCAGATTTCCTTTGGAGGTAAACAATATCACTGATCTTTTCTCTTACATTACTAATAATCCGGGTGGAAGAGTTTGGAAGAAATGTGTTTTCACGATTGCTACTACAACGGTTCGGAGAATTTGGTTTGCCAGAAATAAAAAAGTCTTTGATGACATCTTCATCCCTGTGTCTTCGCTAGTAGATCAGATCAAGGAGGAGAGTTTCGTCTGGGTTTGTTGTCGGTCGTCCATTAAGAAGCCGATTTGGGGAAGGTGGGTGTCTTTTGATTTAATAGATTCGATGTAATTGTGTTCGGGATTGTCTTTTTGTCTTTGTTTGTTTTCTGTTTCCTTATTCTCAGCTTCTTGCTGTCTCTTTATATATATATATATATACTAGGTTAAAACCCCGTGTATTACACGGGGTGAATTCACGTAATTTTATATAGTAAGTATAAAAAAAGTTACATCTTTAGAAAACCCGTGTATTGCACGGTTGAATAAATATAATGTAATCGCATAACACATACATTCGTTAAGATATGTTTTAAAAAATGAATTTCAATGTACTATTTACTTATTATAACATGTTACTTTGTTTTTTATTTATTATTAGGTTAGATACTTGTGTATCACATATGGTATAACATTTTACTTTGTCCGTTTTTAATTATTAAGTTACAAGCTTATGTATTACATGTGGTTAGATCAAAGCTCGAAACATATGAGATAAGTGGAAAAATAAAATAAAAGGCTATTAATTAATGGAAAAATAAAAGAAATGATTAAGAAAAAAATATTTAAATAAATAAATAAAAGATAAACGGAAAAATATGATTTAATAATATATTATTATAAGTGAAAGAAGCCGGATAACTACGATTTAATATTATTATTTATTGAAAATAACATAAATATTATAGTTAGATATAATCTAATATACATTAGTTATAGAAAATTAGATTATCTGATATTATATATAGAAAAAGGAATTATCTATGCATATTTTTGTTTATAACCATACATGCGTCCATAGTCATAGTTGTATTGTGATCCATATTTCAATAACATACTTACAGGTTATTAGATATAATCTAAATATTTTTTCGTAAAGTAAAATTGATACCTATTATATTGTTTGAATTTGGAAAAAAAAAATAAGTTGGGATAAATGAAGAGAAATAATATTAATTTGTTACTTAATTAGTATAAGATAAGTATGAACAATGCAGGAAAAAAGAAAATTAAAAGGCTCCAGTAAATGACACGTGTCACACATTGGTTTCTTTTATTATATGTATAGATATAAAAAGTGTGTTTGGCGTTAAAAAAGGCCTGGTCTATTCGCACACGTCCTTAGTCTATTTAAACACCTCAAAGCGCCGCGCTATGGCCAAAGCTGGGCGCTTTGGTGTAAAGTCAACCGACAAGGACTGACGCGGTCAGACCTTGTCTGTTGCTTTACATCAAAGCGCCCCGCTATGGCCAAAGCTGGGCGCTTTGAAGTTTTTTTTTTTTTACATTTTTAAAATTTCGGGCAAAGCGCCCCTCTTAGGTCAAAGCGCAGCGCTTAGGGCCTTTTTTTAATTTTTTAATATTGTTTTTAATTCACAAACGCGTCGATAATAGTATAAATTTTACGATTTTTCCATTATACATCATTTTTTAATATATATGGACTATACTGCAAGTTCCGGATCAAATCGGTTACGTGTGATGTCGTATTCCATTATATCGTATCATTTTGGTTTGAAAGCACAAGTACTCCTATGAGTAGTGTTATGTGTATCAGCCGCCTACCGTACATGTACATGACGTATTTTTTTTATTAATTGTAGTATTATGGTGTATATTGTTTGGGAACCACACCAAGCAAGTTAAAACCATCATTTTGCAAGTCCTATCACTTGTCCTCTTTTTTGTCGAAGGGGCATGGTTCCAACAAAATAAATGACAACACTTTTGACTTGGTGAACCACCTCCACACTTCATAGAACCACCTCCACACTCCATATGCAAAGACCTACTCTACATGTTTAGACTCCTAAGACTAGAAATAGTATTTTTGCATACCGTTTCTCTAATAGGTGGGTCACCTATTTTGCTTATTCCTCTAGTAACTAAGTGATTATTGGATTCTTAGATATAAGTGTCTAAAACAAAAGTTAAAGCAGACGAAACTACCCCCTCCTCTCCGTCTCACACAATCCGTTGTTCATATGACTCCACAGTCCACACCATACTTTTCGTCGGTAATTTGTCTTCGGTGATACTCATTTGTTTACTTCAGGTACGCCTCTCCTTCACATCGGCCGAATCTCCTCTCTCCTCCACGTCCTTACAGACAACTTCTAAAACGTCGCGTTGGAATTGCTCTAACTATCATAAAGTTGCTTTGCAATTAGAGAAACGTCCAAAACTAGACAGAAAGAGAGATGGAAGGTGGGTCACCCTCCGCATATTGTGGGACTGCAATCTCCTTTACTTCATCTACATTCATTTCATTTTATAATTTTTTTTATTTTTTTATTTTGAACTATTTTGATCCTCGAAAGAGTAAAAAGGTATGCAAAAATACTATTTCTAGTCTTAGGAGTCTAAACATGTAGAGTAGGTCTTTGCATATGGAGTGTGGAGGTGGTTCTATGAAGTGTGGAGGTGGTTCACCAAGTCAAAAGTGTTGTCATTTCTTTTGTTGGAACCATGCCCCTTCGACAAAAAAGAGGACAAGTGATAGGACTTGCAAAATGATGGTTTTAACTTGCTTGGTGTGGTTCCCAAACAATATACACCATAATACTACAATTAATAAAAAAATACGTCATGTACATGTACGGTAGGCGGCTGATACACATAACACTACTCATAGGAGTACTTGTGCTTTCAAACCAAAATGATACGATATAATGGAATACGACATCACACGTAACCGATTTGATCCGGAACTTGCAGTATAATCCATATATATTAAAAAATGATGTATAATGGAAAAATCGTAAAATTTATACTATTATCGACGTAAAGCAAAAAAAAAAAAAAAAAAAAAAAAAAAAAAAAACTTCAAAGCGCCCAGCTTTGGCCATAGCGGGGCGCTTTGATGTAAAGCAACAGACAAGGTCTGACCGCGTCAGTCCTTGTCGGTTGACTTTACACCAAAGCGCCCAGCTTTAGCCATAGCGCGGCGCTTTGGGGTGTGAAAATAATTTTCTCCGTGTGTAAATAGCATGAACCTTAAAAAAAACACATGAGAGTTGACATTTTGATATAAGTTTTTGAAAATCAAAACATTAGGTGAAGAAATCAATGCAACTTTTGTGTTGACTTTTCAGTTTTTTAGTCATGACTGTTGTTTTATCCAACAACATTTGTCGTTTCCTAGGGTATCCTAGGAAGTTAACAAATTAAACTTCGAGACTTTTGGCCAAAATTGGAAGTAAACCGTTAACAAAAAAACTCTATTTTTTACATAGAGATTTCAATTCTGTCACAAATCAATATAGGAACATGATTCTAAATGATTTGTTTTTGGAATATTGGTCTGTAATAATCTCTACTAGACGTCATTGTTCGTTGGTAGCCCCACCTTTTTTTATTCCCCCTGCGAGTCCCACATTTCAACTATTTTTCCTCCACTGGTCCTCTGTTAAAAAAACTTAAAGGAGTTAAATTTTTTTCCGAATTACAAACTGACGTTTTAAGGCTTTTGATCAGAACAAGGATACGAGTCTATTGATGTAAAACTTACCTCGAAACAGTGCTCCAAATGACTTGATTTTTGTAATTGGAAGTTTAAACACCTGAATTGAAGCACCGTTTTCGTCGTTTAGAGCACAATTTCAAGGTAAGTTTTACATCATTCGACTCGTATCCTCGTTCTGATCAAAAGCCCTAAAACATCAGTTTGTAATTCGGAAAAAAACTTAACTCTGTTAGGGTTTTTTAACTGAGGACCAGTGGAGGAAAAATAGTTGAAAGGTGAGACTGTCAGAGGGAATAAAAAAAGGTGGGACTGCCAATGGCCAATGACGTCTAGTAGGAATTATTAGAGGCTAATATCCATTTGTTTTTTGGGGTATAAATGTTTAAGCTTGTAACAAATAGATTATGTTCACTATAGATTTAGTATAACTTTGATAACTTTCTAAATCATGCAATCTCGTTTTCAGATTATAGTATTTTGCGTGTACATGAAATCAACAATCGGATAAAACAAAAAATGTTTCTCAAGAACAAGACGTTCTTTTCTGTAAAAGCCAATTGATCAGATTGTATATTAAACGGACCTGATTATTCCCTTATAGGGGTCAAATTAGTGCAATGACAAAGTGAAACATTGCAACCTTCATGAAAGAAAATAGTGTAACAATTGGTGGTTATAACATTACGCATCAGTGGATTATCATAATACAACTTCATCGGTGCCACTTATGGCAATGGCGGACCTAGTAAAGTTTTTCACGAGGCATATACTTTTAGGGGTCGTTTCGTTAAATAATAAAAAAATCGGTCCGCTTGGTCTAATGAGCTGCTGAACTACTAATATAGTTGTTGTTGGGCTGCTAATGAGCTAGGACTGCTAGTAGCTGATAAGTCAGGATCTTTGACTCGTTAGGGTTCTGTTTTGGAGGTGTATAAAAGAGAGGCTAGGTGTATAACATTAAGATTTTTAAGGTGGGCGGCCACCCCCTTTAAATGGTAGTGGGTCTGCTCCTGAATGGTGGTCGTTTGTCATTGATCCAAGGTGTTACTACTTCAAATTTGAAACTATTACATATTTGAAGCTAATGACTAGTCGCCACTGATGATTAGTGTCACTTATGATCAGTTTTTATTGATCTTAGTCACCACTGAAGATAGTTGTAACTGATTACTGGCCATCATTTTTCATGCAAAATTTATGCTGGTCAATACAAATTCGAGGCATTTCCAAAGAATTTTTTCGAAAAAAAAATACTTTTTTCTCCTCCGCATGAGATTGACCCTCAACTCCTGCCAAGGGTTTTAAATCAACAAGCTCCTTGGTTCTTGAAATTACAATAGTTTTGGACAAGCGTATACTCCACACCTACTTACTTGCACCAATGTATATTATATTTTTCCATTTGATACTTAAGTAAACTCGGTTACCCAAAATAGTTTGATAACAATTTAAATCTTCATGAAAAGTTGTTAGAGCCGTTCAAAAAAAAAAAAAGTTGTTAGCTCTTTGTACACTTTTTCTATCATCTTGCTAGCATTATATATCATTTAGGTGTTAAAAAAATTAAATGGGTTTTGTTATGATTGATCATTTAGTTCATTTTAATTAAATGTCAAAATGATTTTTTTATAACTGAAATGTAAAATTAAATTAAGAGTAAATTACAGTTTGTGTCCCTGTGGCTTACACTGTCCAGCATGTTAAGCCCCTGACTTTTATTTTTACTCCTCTGAGTCCCTGTGGTTTACACTTTCCTGCACTTTGTGTCCTTCCATTAAACAGCTGTTAGAAATTCTTTTTAAATGTTGTGAAGAGACTAAAATGCTCGTGTTTTTATATCATAGCACAATGTGTCCCTGTAGTTTAAAAACCTTCCAACCAAATAACCAAGTCAATTTGCATCAACTTACATTCATGCACTCAATTTGCACTCAGTTCATGCAACATAAATAACCAAGTCACTCAATCTGCATCAACATACATTCATGCACTGACCACACACTCAAATGTTAAAGGTTGCAGCAAGTGCATACACTGACCACGACATTGCACCGACCATGTATTGCTTGCAGCAACCATACATTCCTGCAAAGAGAGTACATTCCTACAAACCATACATTCACGTTTGCACTGACCATGTATTGCTTTTGTTTAAATTCAATCAACTAACATGTGAAAACAAAGTTTGAATGGTTCATATGTTTG
This sequence comes from Helianthus tuberosus, assembly GCA_030545235.1. Lineage (NCBI taxonomy): Eukaryota > Viridiplantae > Streptophyta > Magnoliopsida > Asterales > Asteraceae > Helianthus > Helianthus tuberosus. The sequence goes on from CM060401.1 coordinate 173,510,402, forward strand.
CTTTAGTATAGATTAATGCTATCAACTTAGTGTATATACATAAAATGCAACCAACTAACATAAAATCAGTTATTAATTAAGGTACTATCTAGTTATTTTTTTTTAACGCACGTAAGTTGTATCAATTTGGCAAACCAGAGCAAAATTACATAAGGATCGCAAGTAGACGAGCAACAAACTACGCCAGCATCCCCTTCTGAATAGAAAACCCCAATCTACTAAAAACAAAGCCTCGCCCCCGAGGGGTCGAAAAGTTGCTGTGGACCACACGTTGAACTCTAGCCAAGAACTGAACCGCCTCCGGCGCCAAGGAGCCGAACGTGTCAAACGCCAGGGGGACAAAGGCATGCTGATTATCCTCACAAGCTTTCGCGTGCTTTTCCACCTTCTTTAACTCTGCTTTCAGTACCGCTTGCCCCGTCACAAACCCACTTTCCCGGAACCCGGCTACGGGGATACACTTGTGAGATCGACACAAGCATGTTTCCCGCCCTCCCAACTAAAAACTAGCACGTCAGCCGGGCGTAGCGTGGACCTCCCTTTCGCCGGGTCTATAAGAAAATTAACCGGTGCCTCTTTCTTTGCCGAGATCCCTGCTCGTCTGAGAATATCCATTAACGTGTCTCGAACAAAGTCATGGCGATACTTAAATCCCGACAACTCTCTACAGTGTAACGTATGCTCCCCATATTTATCCAGGCATGCTCTACGGCAGACTTGGCAAGTTTCATCATTCGGGAACATGGGGATCATCAGACGGTACTTAAGGATTGACCGGTACTCCACCGCTGACATACGTTGACCCAGACCTTCAATAAGAATAACAGTTAAGAAATCCTGAGCGTCAGACCTATCTAGGCATTCAATGACGGATTTCTGGTGGGGGGACAAATGGAAATCTTCTCCCAAAATTTGTGCGATTTGACAACAAAGGGCATTCGCCAAAGTTTTCTGTGGCTTTTTGGGGGCGGTGTCCTTGTTAGATAAACCGCTGAGATCAAAGTCAGGTAGAGATTCATGCAAGCATTCCAAGACGCTGGCATAATCCGGGTCAGTGTTAGCAACCCCACTGTTACGTAAGATGTGGTCCTGCAACTCCCAAGATTGAGACCTGGAAGCCACAAAGGCATAGGCAGCCACATCCCTAGCCGAGAGAAGGCCAACCCACCAAGCCGCATCGGCAAGGTCGCGATCCGCCACTGGAGTTCACCAAAAAAAGGCCCCCACATACGAAAAGGTCTTCTATTGCCTCCCGAAGACCTTTATCATAACATGAAACAACATCATCCAGAAAGGGGGGCTGGCAAGTTCGCAAACCAAATAGCAACTTTGCAACCCCCATACAAGATCTAATCAAGAGGAGTTCTCTTTGAGGATCATGCAACAAGGGAAGGTATCCCATAATGTCAACGGCTCGCGTTGCCCTCTTTGCCGCTAGACCACTAATAAAACCGTCATTACGGCTGACTGCCCCTCATAGCAGTTTGACACCTCTCTCCGGCCTCCCAATCTCACTGGGGAAAAGCTCTGGCCGGACCTTCACCCCGTTGCATGTCGGCCAAAATACCTCAGTTTTTCTAATATTAAGTCGTAGCCCCAAGGCTGGACCCTCTGAATCGATGATGTCAAGAGCTTTAGCAACCTGAACAACATCCCCGATAACTGTCCCGTCATCCAAGTACCAAACATGGAAGGGGAGTTTGCAGTTTTCCTGCGCTTGAAGCACTAAGGGGTGTAAGGCTAGGGAAAAAAGCAAAGGTCCCAAGGGATCCCCTTGTTGGACCCCCGTGAATGCCCCGATGCGGTCATTCTCAACGTATAGCCTATCAGGCTGGGCATACAGAAATTGAACCTAAGGGAATATGTAGGGGCAATGGTGATGGACCTCGCGAAGCAAAAACCGAACGGTTAACTAAGTTGAAAGCTTTGGTAAAATCAACTGTAAGCATAGCCAGCGAGCCATCTGAATGAAAAGAATTAAGGAACCTGTTAGCGATGTGCAGCACCGCCTCCGCCCCATTGGGGACCCCCACCCCAAATTGGTAGTCCCCCAAGTACTTAACAGCTTCTTTCCCAACTTTCTTCATGGCTACTTTGGAGACCAATCTTCTCCAAATTTCCCCCACAGCAATGGGGCGAATTTCATTATCAGGATTCAACAAAGGGGTTGGGGGGCCGAAACAAAAAAATCCACGAGCACCTTAGGACATAACCCCCTTAGCCAAAGGTTTACCACTTCAGTGATGGCAGTAAGCAATCCCGAGGCAGTCGTCGACCCCTCGCGCCTAAGAGCGTCCAAGAGGTGTTGGGCCTAAGAGCGTCCAAAAGGTTTACACACCTGTGGACGCCATCTTCATCCACGGATAACGCAGGTTGGGAAAAAAAGGTTGAAGGAAGGTTCGGGGGCGGCGCGAAGGGATGTTTGTCGATAAGGGCTTGCACGGTAGATTCCCCTAGGGAGCAACCCCACTGGAACACAACACCTTAACCGCAGCAGTGAAGTGACCATCACTCACTTTCATGAGACATTGCTTGATGTTGGGGCTAACCTCATGAGACATTGCTGAGGTATCTCCCGGTGTGCCTCCCCCCCCCCCCACGCACGACCACTTCTCCATTATCGGCGAGGAGGGAATTGACCAAAACCTCAAAACCAGAGCCCTCCTTCCACATAGCTAAGGCCCGCAAAATACTATTACATTGCAAGGACTTTCGATTACCCGACCTTCACTCTTGCCTGGAAGACGGCTTAACCACCTTATGGGTACAACGGGGTAAGAGAAAGAGTTTGACCCAACTTTCAACAGTCCCAGGGGAAGCTACTACTTTATGGATGGCACCTGTCAAAGCTTGTGCAAATGCCAAATGACAGCTCGGAAGGATTCTCTTAACAGTTCGAACCGGGAGGGATAAAACACGTACAAGGAGAGCGACATCTTCTATCACTCCATGCGGGGTCCTAAGCTCAAAAACCATCCCAGGATCTTGGGGTCTTGGGATCCCCACGATAAAATCCTCATTAGACCCGGATTTCCTAGAGAACGTGAACACACCATCAGGATGATGACACCCCCTACTAAGTGCGTGTGTCTTCATGCACCTCCCACACAACCAATATGCAAAAACTCGCAGGTTTCCCCAACGTTTGAAAACAAGTCTAAATCCTTGGAAAGCGCATCCTGAAGGGATTCTTTACGATCATCTTTAAAATGAAATTGCTGAAAATGTGCGATAAATCTGTTATACCCAGAAGACTCAGGCTTGCCGTCTTTACACTCGTGGAAGTTCCTAAAGGGGCATAGCCACACTCCATTGGACGAGGTGGAGCCAACATCCCATTCAGAGGCACTAAATGCCATGCTTCTACCCTTGGTAGAGCCCATTGGAAACAATCAAAACCGAAAAATGATAACAAGTCCCCTGTCTCGAGGTGAAGAGGAGGCCATGTATCAACCCATCCAAGAAACGAAGGAGAGGAAAACAACATGCAGTTGCTCACCCTCCTAGACACCCCACCAAGAAAGAGCTACGTCATGAGTGCACCATTTTCGGCAGATCCCAATTTTAACTTGAACAAGAATCAATTCCTCAAGAGCCCTAATGTCACACCCCGATATTTCCACGTATTACCGGTGGGCCCGGTGGGGAGTATTGTGACATAGTTGATATCATCATAGACAATTTATCACAGTTTAATACACAGCGGAAGTCGAAAGATAAAATCAGTACAAACCGAATGAAAGTAATATCAATTATTACAATAACGGTTGTAAGGGATCCACAGGCGGATCAAGTAGAAAGGAGCATTGTTCAACAGATTTATAAACATCTAAGCTTGCAAGACTCTTTATTGTTGCTAGGAGTAGCCAACCTATTCCGATTAGTACCTGCACTTAACCTTTTTGGAAAATACGTCAGTTTTCACTAGTAAACACAATTAACCGACTCATTTTAAAAATGTTTAAGAAAATATATTTGAATGCACAAGGCACAAAATATCTTTTATAACTTGGGATAAATATTTATATATAAACTTGTTAAATAATTACATGTTTATTATACGTTCAGTAGCCCGGGCTGAATACCGGGTTAAAGATTAATAGACACACCACACAATATATCCGCGGTGAGTTATTCTCGAACATGCTGTTATATTATTTTTACATACGCACCGGCAGGTGTATGCCTACACCCCGTGCTTAAGTCGTGGCCATTTCAATGAATGAGCCGAGGATATCCAGGACATGGTCATTAACCCCCCCCCCCCCAAAGGCTTAGAATAAACAAAACAGATTAAACGGTCATTTCAATAAATTAACCTTCATATGATTAAAAATTCAATGCCCGACCAAGCGGTATTTTATATACTGTACCCCAAGCCCGTATAAGGGAAAATAAGTTAAAAGTATTTACCTGAGCAAATTATATAAATTTATCTCAGCCGTACAATCAGTAAGTGCAAGTATCTTTTACTGGGCTCCTAATCTGGAATGAAGGTTTTAATTAACCTATTAGATTCCTAACGGGTCTTTTTTAAGTTTAAACTTAGACCGGTTAGTTTTAAAGAAAGGTTTACGGTTCAAAACGCAAGATTAAGCGAAGACCGAAATAGAATGTGATTTAGACCTGACAAGTTTGAAGACTTGTATAATATGGGTAAACTAAACACATTCTGGATTTTGAAGTGAAAATGATATGGTTTGACTCGTTTCGGTTAATTTATGCAAACTTGTTACATAAATCGTACCGAAGGCGATAAATGCGTAACGGGTAACCAAATGAGTCATGAATAGGTTTCCTAAGTTAATATGCCTTAAATATGTTGTGATATCAGTAGGATACCTTCCATTATGCCCAAAACGAATTTAAACTAAAATTAAGCCTCGTAGGGGTATTTTGGTCATTTTAAAGGTTATAAAAGAGATTAAATATAAATATGAGGTTTAGGTCTGAAATAATTAGTAAAAATATTTAATTTAATAATTTATATTAGTAGGGTATTACATATATGTGAAATTTAACATTTATAACCAAACTATGCACTGTAGGGGCATTTTGGTAATTTCACATAAGCTTTAAAGGTCAAATTTGGAAATATGAGTTCAAAACTTTTGCTTACTGTAAAAATATAAAAATTTACTTAAAACATCAGTAGGTATTAAGTCTTATATATCAAAGTAGTTTTTAATCCATACTATGTGTTTAAAACGCGTAAAAAGTCGTTTTAAGCGATTTTTGGGTTATAATAGGAAATATGAGTTTTTGATCAGTTTATAAAGTTCAAAATATTTATTCATCATATAAAATCAGTAGCAAAAAGTTTGGTATCAAAAAGTTATGTAAAACTTATCTTATTAGCAAAAAGGGTATAACCGTCAATTACCGAATCAAAGCAATAACCCTATGCTATGATCAGTTTAAAAATAAATAAAAATCTTCAAAAATCCCAAAATATTATATTACATCAGTGGGTAAAAGGTTTGGTGTCGAAATTTGGGTTTAGATAAGCTTTATGCTAATTATGCCGTTTAATTAATAAAAAGCTTTCAAATTACGCTATTGAGCATAACTCCTAATCTAGACCTCAAACTGATGTCAAATTTTTAGGACATGTTTATAAATCAGTAATAAAAGTTTTTGTCCTCTCACATTTTCAAAAATCTCGTTTTAATGTAAAAAGGGCATAACGGTCAACTTTTAAGCATATAACGGAAACATGCAATGAAGTAGGATTACTATGGAACCAAGTTGTTGGGATTGAACCCTATCAGAGGAACAGATAATTAAAGCCAAAACTGGATCAGAGTAGTGGATCCAGAATAAGCAGATGTTATGTATTCAAGTCTCTCCCCTTGAAAGTGGTTTCAACGTCTGATGACCTCCAATCCACTGATCGGTACAACTGCTGACCTGCAACTGCTGATCAAGTCAAAGACTAATGAAGACTAAAGCCATGCTGTTCAATCTACTACTATGGGTCAAACACTACTGGATATATCAAGTGCTGCTAGGTTCACATTAGTGGAAGGATTCAGCAGTAGTTAGTTTGTCTTTATGTAATGTATTGTATAACAGTTGTTAGCTTAGCAGTACTTGTATAGATCAGTGGTTAGAGTTTATTAGGAGGTTAGATGTCACTTTCATGGTGACGTCAGCAAAGATGCCTCAGTGGTTTGTTCGTGCCTATAAATAGAACAGTACCCTGTACTGTTTTATTAGCTCTTCACCATCTTTCTTCCTGTACGAACAAATCACTATGAGCTCAGGCGGAGGGGGAGTTTGTTACATGCAATTGTAATCATTCATGAAATAAATTCAATCATTCGGTTCATTGTTGATGATGTGTGTAAAATGCAACATATAAATTACATCAAATGAGGCATAAAACTAACCCTTTTTTAGTACTAATATTGGAAAAAGAGTGCTTTTGTCTTCCTTTTGTATTTTCAGGATTAAATGAGCTCAAAAACGCAAAAGAAGCAAAAAGACAGCTAAATCCAACATAAATACAAGAAAAGGAACAATAGTGGACTGCCCGAACCCTCAACGGCACCTTCCAAAGCAAAATAGAAAAAACAGAAGGCTGAACACGCCCCGTGCTCAGCCAGCACGGGGCCGTGCCCAAGAAGCAGCAGAAAAGACAAACCTATAGAAGCTTCTATTGCCCATCACGGGGCCGTGCTCAGCGGACACGGGGGCGTGTCGAAAGTACAGCAGGCGCATTTATTGTAATTGCGAATTACAATTAATGAGGAGAGAGAGTGTCAGACGGACACGGGGCCGTGCCCAGCGGACACGGGGCCGTGTCCAGCTCTCTGTTCAGCCTATAAATAGGAGTGCTTGGATTCATTTCATCTCATCCCTTGGCACACCACCTCTCTCACACTTCATCCACCACCCACCACCATCACAACACCATCATCCATTGTCCATCATAGAGTGTGTGAGTCGTCTCGGGATCCAAGATTGATCGTAAGAGTTCTTGACAATCAAGGCCATGTTTTCCTAAGTCTCTTACATCACTTGGTGAAGACAAAGTGTCTAGTATAATACTTTTTATTTCTAATCTTTTGCACTTTTTATTTGGTTTTGTATTAATGACTTTAATAATTAGTTACTTATGTTGAAGGTGATCTTTCCTTATCGTTTGTCCGTGGTGTCTTGGCATTATTTTACTGTCTATATAAAATAAAGGATTTTCACCATTCATATCTCCACGGTCTATATGGAGGTATGTTGGCTACCTGGTAGGGGGTTAAGGGAACGGTTTGGTAAAGGTCTTGCCATTGTTCAGCGTTTAGAGGTCCTGCAATGGACCTGGGTCAAATTTAGTAGGACCTCCTTCAATACTTCACGGTATTGGATGGCGGGGGTCCAAACTCTTTGATCCCCTCATAAGTTAACTACTATTAATACTATAACCCGGCTATTTAGGACTGTATCCCTGCTGACTCAGACTACTTAGCCGAGGGTAACGTCACCGCCAAAAGCGGGGCCTACCACAATACTGCATTAATAACTTAATTCATTATCTTCCAATAATCCACCCTTTTAGGATTGTATCCCTGCTGACTCAAACTACTGGGGTGAGGGTAACGTCACCTTCAAAAGAGGGGCCTACTACAATAACTAAGATAATCTCTTAATTATGTGCAAAAGTGCGGAAATAATCAAAGGTTATACTAGATACGAGTCGGAACCAAGTGATTCATCTTGTCTATCTGTTTTTATTTTTATTTTTATTTTCAGCATTTTAGTTAGTTTTATTTTTCGTAGTTTAAAACATTTTTCTAAACTTTTGTTTTGGTTAGACGTTGAGGATAAACCGGTACTAAAAGCTCTTGTGTCCTTGGACGACCTCGGTATCTTACCAACGCTATACTACACTCAACGATGGGTGCACTTGCCCATATGTGTGTTTAGTGTTAGTGAAATATCGTGTTTTATAAATTTAAAACTTGGCTAAAATAAGTGTTAAAAAGGGCTTAAAATATACACCTAATATAAGTAACACTTCGCACGCATCAAGTTTTTGGCGCCGCTGCCGGGGACACAAGGATTTTGAGAAAGTTTAAAATCGACGGCCTAATCAGTTTTTCAAAACCTTTTCAAAACGCGCGCACATTTTTCTGCATTTTAGTTTAGTTTGCATTTACAGTAGCCTGAACACGGGGCCGTGCTCATTGAACACGCCCCCGTGCTGCATATTTTTAGTTAGATACCCAGATACAGAGTCTGAACACGGGGCCATGCTCGCTGAACACGCCCCCGTGCTCAACGTGACCAGCAACTTTAATTAAAACGCCCAGATACAGATCCTATACACGGGGCCGTGTTCACCAGACACGGGGCCGTGTCCAGCCTTCTGTTTCAATCTTTGTTTCATTTTCTGGTCCCGAGACTCAGTTGTGGTCTGCTGAGTGATTCTTATGGATCAATACTCAGGAGGTTACAACTACACCTATGATGAGGATGATTATAGGGGTAATTATTGCACAAATTGTCGTAATACACGTTCGATTCAAAATAATCACTCGTATCAACCATCCAATTCATACACTTACTATGAGGAACCCAGGTACGAACCATCAACTTCATACACATCCTATGAAGACCAAAGGTATGAACCTCCTCCCTCATACTCATATTTTGATGAACCTAGGTGTGAGCCTTCATACTCATACTTTGAGGAACCAAGATATGAGCCACCACCTTCATATGCTTATTATGAGGAACCTTGGCATGCACAACCTACCTCATATGAGTATTATGAAGAACAAAATTACGAACCTTATCCATCATATGCTCAAAATGAGGGACCATGGTGTGAACCATCAACTTCATATGGGTATTATGAGGAACAAAGGGTCGAACAACCGGATTCAAGCTTAGAAAATAATGATTCTTTTTCTATAACCGAAGTGACCGATAGGATATTAGAATACATTAGAGTTATCGATCGATGTATAAAAGAAGCTTGCGCAAGGGAAGAGGAGTCCCGCGCAAGAGAAGAATTAAAAAAAGAAGAGATGACTAAAAATGAAAAAATGGAAGAACAAATAAGTGAAAAACCGACACATGAGTTAAACAACGAAAAAGGTGAGTCCAATAACGTTAAAATCCAAGAAGAGTCTAATTTTGAAGAAATTAACCTCTTGACACCTTCTTTCGAAAATCATTGTTTAGTACCCACTCATGCTAAGTTTTTAAAAGAGTTAAACACTAACACTAAAATTGACGAAACAGTAAGTGTTAAGTTAACTAATGATCAAACTTCGCTAATAAAAGAAGACCCATTTGAAATTAACATCACACCGGTTCCATGTTTCTTTCAAAATTCGTTTATTAGTAATGTCACAATCGATAAAGATCTTTGTGTTAACATAATGCCCAACTACATTTTCGAAAAATTAAGTATTAGTGATTTTTCTCCACTTCAAATACCCATTTTTCTATCCAATCGGAAAGTAATAAAATCAATCGGCATAGTTGAAGATGTCTTGGTTCAAACAAATCAAATAGTAATCCCAACCGACTTCGTCCTCCTCGATGACGCTCCTCTTGTGTTGGGACGACCATTTGTAAAAACTCACGAAGCTTTGAAAAACCGGAAGTTCAATAATCTACCTCTTCAATTAGGGGCATTTAAAAGAAGTGTCGATCTCGAACGATCAATGAAATATCCATTCGGCAATAATGACCCCCTAATTGAAGATGAAGATGAACCACCCGATACAAGTGAAGAGATTGACCACTTTGTTGAAGAAGAGGTCGCCATAGAACAAACTTTTAAAGTTCTTGATCGAAACGAGCAACCAAATAAGGAGTCTCCTAAAGACCCACCACTTGAGCTCAAAGAACTTCCAAAAGGTTTGGAATATGCTTTTCTGGACAAAGATGGTAAGTTACCTGTAATTATTTCGTCTAAATTAGATAACCTAGAAAAAGAAAAACTAATTAGTCTTTTGAAAAAACACAAAAATGCAATAGCTTGGAAACTTGTTGACATAAAAGGAATTAGTCCTTCTATGTGCACACACAAAATTTTAATGAATGACGACTACAAATCGGTCATACAACCACAACGTCGAGTAAATCCAAATGTCCAAGAAGTGGTTAAAAACGAAGTCATCAAATTACTTGACGCCGGACTTATCTATCCTATTTCCGATAGTCCTTGGGTAAGTCCCGTCCAAGTAGTTCCAAAGAAAGGAGGTATGACGGTAATTACTAACGAAAAGAATGAATTAATACCAACAAGAACCGTCACAGGATGGAGAGTATGTATAGATTATAGACGATTAAATGAAGCAACAAGAAAGGATCATTTTCCTTTACCCTTCATTGATCAAATGTTAGAAAGATTATCCGGGCATAAATTTTACTGTTTCTTGGATGGTTTTTCAGGTTACTTTCAAATCCCGATAGCACCCGAAGACCAAGAAAAGACAACTTTCACATGTCCCTATGGAACTTTTGCTTATCGACGCATGCCGTTTGGTCTATGTAATGCCCCCGCAACATTCCAACGTTGCATGGTAGCCATTTTCCATGACATGATAGAAAAGACAACGGAAGTCTTCATGGACGACTTTTCTATCTTTGGGGATTCATACGACCAATGCCTTGATAACCTTGAACGAATGCTATCCCGATGTGAGGAAACTAACCTCGCCCTTAATTGGGAAAAATGCCATTTCATGGTAACGGAGGGAATAGTACTCGGTCACAAGATCTCAAGCGAAGGAATGGAGGTGGATCGAGCCAAAATAGATACCATTTCTAGATTACCTCCTCCATCCTCCGTAAGGGCTATTAGAAGTTTCCTAGGGCATGCCGGATTCTATAGGCGGTTTATCAAAGACTTTTCAAAAATCTCAAGGCCTCTAACAAAATTACTTGAAAAAGATGCTCCTTTCATCTTTGACAAGGAATGCAATCAAGCATTTCTAACCCTAAAGGAAATGCTAGTCAATGCACCTATCATGATAGCACCCGATTGGAAGTTTCCTTTCGAAATCATGTGTGATGCTAGTGACTTTGCAGTTGGAGCTGTTTTGGGACAGAGAAAAGAAAAGCATTTCCACCCAATATATTATGCTAGTAAAACACTTAACGATGCACAAGAAAATTACACAACAACTGAAAAAGAGTTACTAGCTGTGGTATTTGCTTTTGATAAATTTCGTTCATATCTTGTTCTTTCTAAAACTATAGTCTATACAGACCATGCAGCCATTCGATATCTCTTTAAGAAGCACGACGCAAAACCACGTTTGATTAGGTGGATTCTACTCCTCCAAGAATTTGACATTGAAATCAAAGACAAAAGAGGAGCAGAAAATACCGCAGCAGATCATCTTTCGCGCTTAGAAGACCCAGCTTTGGAGGCAACCAGGGACGAGCAAATCAACAAAAAATTTCCAACTGAATCCCTGGAAATGGTGGAATTTAAGGAAGAACCATGGTACGCCGACTTTGCTAACTACCTAGCTAGCGGAATAGTCGCAAAAGGATGGCCACATCATCAAAGAAAAAAATTCTTTGCCAATGTGAAACACTATTTTTGGGAAGATCCATATCTTTTCAAAATGTGTGCCGACCAACTCGTCAGACGATGCGTATATGGTAGTGAAGCACAACGAATTCTCCGCCATTGTCACGAAGGTCCATACGGAGGACATCATGGTGCAGCCAGTACCGCACGAAAGGTATTTGATTCAGGATTTTATTGGCCAACCATTTACAAAGATGCCCAAAATCTTGTAAAGACATGTGATGCTTGCCAAAGAACAGGTAATATTTCTTCCAAAAACGAAATGCCACAAAATGGCATTCTTGTTTGTGAAATTTTTGATGTGTGGGGACTCGACTTTATGGGACCTTTCCCACCATCAAAAGGAAACAAATACATACTTGTGGCAGTAGATTACCTGTCTAAATGGGCCGAGGCCGAGGCACTTCCAACAAATGATGGAAGAGTAGTGGTAAGATTTCTGAAAAAATTATTCTCTCGTTTTGGCACACCTAAAGCTTTAATAAGTGATAGAGGTACCCATTTTTGTAATCATCAACTTGAAATTTTTTTAACAAGATATGGGGTCTATCACCGGGTTTCGACAGCTTATCACCCTCAAACAAACGGACAAGCCGAAGTGACCAATAGAGGATTAAAGCGAATACTTGAAAAAACCGTAGGGTTAAACAGAAAGGAATGGGCTGATAAATTAGATGATGCTTTATGGGCTTTTCGAACTGCTTATAAAACAACGATAGGTACAACCCCATATAAGCTAGTCTATGGAAAGAGTTGTCACTTGCCCATAGAAATTGCACACAAAGCCTACTGGGCAATCAAAAATGTAAACTTAGATCTAGAATTTGCTGGTAAAAATCGATTTTGTCAAATAAATGAATTAGACGAGCTTAGGAATTATGCATACTCAAACTCTGAGATTTATAAGGAAAGAATGAAAAATTGGCATGACAAACATATTAAACCTAATGAATTTCGGGTAGGAGATTTAGTTCTTTTGTTTAATTCACGACTTCGATTGTTTCCTGGTAAATTAAAGTCTAGGTGGTCAGGACCTTTTTCCGTCACCCATATTTTTCCACACGGTGCAGTAGAAATTAAACCTCGAAATGGGCCACCATTTAAAGTCAATGGCCAACGGCTGAAACTCTATCAAGGATTTATTGAGGATGAGGAAGAAGAAATCTCGCTTCAAACCGTGGAAGAATAAAAACATCATGCCTGGTAAGTTACGAACGAGTGAGGCGGCAAAATAAAGCGGTAAGTTTTCTAAACCATAGCTTATGGGAAAAAGGGGCACTCACACGCGCACGAAAAAAAAAAAAAAGCTCGGCACGAGGCCGTGTCCGCTGGACACGGGGCCGTGTTCGCGCTGCAGACGGAATAAAACCCCTTTTTCAAAACAGTTTCTTCATTCCACACGCCCCGTTTCCCCACAAAAGCTCTGGTTCCAGGCGATTTTTCGCGAAATTCCAACGTCTCTTACCGATCTAACAAAGTCAAGGTATGATTCTGTCACTCTTAGTAGTTAGATTAGTTACTTGCATGTAGTTAATACACCACAAATTTGGGGAAAAATCTAGGGTTCTTGATGTTCATCCGGATCGAACCTAAAATTTTTGCCTAAATCTGTTTGCATTTAGTTAGATTAGTGTTAAGGGAAGTAAATACACTTGTATTGTTCATAGATTCACCCGATTTCTTACAAAAACCCCAAACCCTTGTTCTTGAACCGAAAAAGATAAAACTGATAGGGTAAACGGGTTATTTTGGGAAAAACGGCACTTAGGGTTTCATTTTCGGGGGAAACCGCACCTATTGGTTCAAAAATTTTCAAGTTTTCAAAACCGGGTCGAAAAATGGGATTTTTGAGTAACAGACCCCTGGACACGGGGCCGTGTCCGCTGGGCACGGGGTCGTGTCCAGCCCGCTGTTTGCAGTTTTGTCCGAAAATATTTCTGTTTCATGCTAACTTTTGGTGTATTCTTGCAGATGGCCAGGAAGTTTACTAGATTCAACGCCAATGAGCTAGATGCAAGAGCTCGATACGAGCTTCTTCAAACAAGGCCGGAGGAATACCCGAGGCAGGCGTGCACAGAACTACTAACCATGGTGAATCAAATTGACCGTTTCAACAACATTGTCACGGGACCACTCAGAGTCGCACTAACAACCCGACTCCGTTCCGTCCATGAATGCACCTTGGAATTCTACAGCACCTTTGCATTCACTTCAAGGTGCGACCCGTTCGATAATGACGGGGTGTCATTCAGGTGTGGCGGAACGAGGTATTCAATCTCCATGGCACAATTCGGGTCGATTATCGGGTTGTATGCGGAGGAGGATGCGGGAAACGAAGACAATACAGGGGGATTGAGAGAGATCGAAGACAACGAGCGCCAAGCCATGTGGGCTCAGATTGGGGAAGGGTTCTACAATCCGAGCAACACTAAGAGTACCAAGCTGAGGGATCCGCTTTACAGATACATTCATAGGCTCCTCGGCTACTCTCTTAGCCAAAGGCATGACAGTGGTGGCGTCGTTGGGTTAAGAGATTTGCTTGTCCTCCATTGCATTCACAACCGCAGGCCGCTCGATGTTCCGTTCCTCATGCTCCGAAACATCCATCACAACCGCCTTGCTAGTGCACCAACTCCTATTTTCTTCGGGGGGTGGGTGTACCGTCTCTTCAAGCACTTCGCCCACATTCCGAGGTCATTTGAGAGGAGCCCATGGTCGGGTACGGTGGATATTCACATATGCCGCTCGATGAACCTGGTTTATGAGGCAGAAGACGGGACGGTAACCTTTCAAAGGATGCAAGGTCATGCATGGAACCCGCAAGAAGCACTTGTCCTCCCAGCTCCGCAACATCATCAGTACCAATACCCACCCCACGGTGATCCGGGCCAATCATCCTCCTCGGGAGGCAGTTTTCCTAATTTTCAAAGTTTGCATGATTTGTTGCAGGAAAACCTCATGTGTACTCGGAACACCTATAACATGGCGAGCAACACCTACCACCGGGTCGGGGCTATCGAGAGAAACCTATCCGAGATACAAGACGATGTCGGATACATACGAGACCACATTGCACGCCATGGAGGGGATGACGATGATGATGATGATGATGATGATGCCATGGAGTAGGCGGGAGGAGCATAGGAGGAAGCGGTTGATTGATGACTCCCCAGGTTAACTCTTTGCAATCTTGAACAATTGATGGCCTGCGTGCCAAGTGTTAGACAATTTACTTTTCCTAACTTTTTTTTTTCTGCATTTTATTTTTCTTACTTTATGCTTGGAACAATTAACTTTGGTAATGTAGGATGTTTGTATTGCTTGGTGTGGTATTAAGTGTTGAAACAGGTACAAACCAAGGCTTAGGGTGTTAAGCCTCAGCACTTATAGGGCTAGGATGGAAAAACCGGAGGAAGAAACCTGTTTTTCAGGCTTTCAGACTGTCCACACGGGGACGTGTCCAGCCAACACGCCCCCGTGCTCACCTCCCAGACCTGCTGTTCGACAAAAATTTTGTCAGACACGTGGCCGTGTTCAGTGGACACGGGGCCGTGTCTACCTTCTGTAAGTTCTTGTTACTGGCACCTGAACACGGGGTCGTGCCCACTCAACATGGGGCCGTGTTCAGTGCCCAGTAACACAAATTTTTGCTTTCTAAACACTATTTTACACATCTAATCAACCTAAAAATTTATTTTTGGGACACATTGAGGACAATGTGTAATTTAAGTATGGGGGGATGCTAAAACCTTGAATTTTGCAAGTCCTAAATACAAGCCTTACACAAAACTCTATTGGAACCACTAATCACCCCAAATTTTTTTCAAAAACAAAAAAATTTTCATTTTTTTTACTTGTCTAGGTTTAACTCGGGAAATTCAAGTTCTCAAAAAGGTTATATTTTTACAAATTTACAACCGATAGCGTAGTGATAAAAAGAACCAACATAAGAAAATTATGAAAAGGCATGACAAACTTATTTAAAATTTGATTATATATACTTGATCACATAAAAACCCATTCCCACAAAAGTGAGTTTTGAGCCTTTATTGAGCACACAATTTCATATCATTTGACTAAATGCTCATTTTTCGTTTCTTGTGTGAATAGCCGCTTGGTTCTTACGACTCTAGAACTTGCCATGACAATACATTCCCGGTCCTTATCAACTTAAACCCGAGTAAGTACATGATGGAGGCATTAGGACTAACCTTTTTAATTTTTACACCATTATTTTTCTTTTTCTTTTACCACCTACCCAAAAATCCCCCTAGTTAGCCCCTTTGAGCCTAAACCTTTTCGTTTCATCACCCAAACAAAAACCCTTTCATCCACCAAAACCTTTTTCATTTTTAACCCTTTATTTTAGTAACAAGTTCGGTTCTTCGTAAAAAAAAAAAATTGATAATAATGAAGCAAAAAGAAAATAAACAAACAAAGTAATCAAAAATAACTTTGTTTGAATAAAAGCTTCATTAAAAATAAAAAATAAAAAAAAAATTGCAAAAATACGAAAACCGACACTTGTTACGCTTTTAGTTTTTTTTTACGAACCACTAACCCAACCACCTACATTTAACCCTAGCCAACCCTTAACCCACAAAGTCCTCTTGATATCTACAAAGGTATAAAAGTTAAAAAGGAGGAGGATTGATTTCTTGGCAAGCCTATGGTAGGAATAAGTTCCGTGCCGCTCTCGAGTGATTCACTAAAAATACACATTCGGCCGAGTGTGAGTGAATTCCCCGCGAGGTATGTGAACTTGTATATAAATAGAATTTTAAAAAGGCATGTTATGCCCAAATAAGTAATTTCTTTTATGAATAGTTCTAAATAAAGCATTACGAATAGGAGTGTAAATAAATAAAAATAAAACCCAAAAAAGATCTTGGAAATCCCGACACTCTATGACAAGCCCAAAACCTTCTCTTCTACCTATTCCATTTGGGAGTGTAAGCCACATATTAAAGAGTTTTGCTTGAGGACAAGCAAAAGTTCAAGTGTGGGGGTATTTGATGTGTGTAAAATGCAACATATAAATTACATCAAATGAGGCATAAAACTAACCCTTTTTTAGTACTAATATTGGAAAAAGAGTGCTTTTGTCTTCCTTTTGTATTTTCAGGATTAAATGAGCTCAAAAACGCAAAAGAAGCAAAAAGACAGCTAAATCCAACATAAATACAAGAAAAGGAACAATAGTGGACTGCCCGAACCCTCAACGGCACCTTCCAAAGCAAAATAGAGAAAACAGAAGGCTGAACACGCCCCGTGCTCAGCCAGCACGGGGCCGTGCCCAAGAAGCAGCAGAAAAGACAAACCTATAGAAGCTTCTATTGCCCATCACGGGGCCGTGCTCAGCGGACACGGGGGCGTGTCGAAAGTACAGCAGGCGCATTTATTGTAATTGCGAATTACAATTAATGAGGAGAGAGAGTGTCAGACGGACACGGGGCCGTGCCCAGCGGACACGGGGCCGTGTCCAGCTCTCTGTTCAGCCTATAAATAGGAGTGCTTGGATTCATTTCATCTCATCCCTTGGCACACCACCTCTCTCACACTTCATCCACCACCCACCACCATCACAACACCATCATCCACCACCATCATCCATTGTCCATCATAGAGTGTGTGAGTCGTCTCGGGATCCAAGATTGATCGTAAGAGTTCTTGACAATCAAGGCCATGTTTGCCTAAGTCTCTTACATCACTTGGTGAAGACAAAGTGTCTAGTATAATACTTTTTATTTCTAATCTTTTGCACTTTTTATTTGGTTTTGTATTAATGACTTTAATAATTAGTTACTTATGTTGAAGGTGATCTTTCCTTATCGTTTGTCCGTGGTGTCTTGGCATTATTTTACTGTCTATATAAAATAAAGGATTTTCACCATTCATATCTCCACGGTCTATATGGAGGTATGTTGGCTACCTGGTAGGGGGTTAAGGGAACGGTTTGGTAAAGGTCTTGCCATTGTTCAGCGTTTAGAGGTCCTGCAATGGACCTGGGTCAAATTTAGTAGGACCTCCTTCAATACTTCACGGTATTGGATGGCGGGGGTCCAAACTCTTTGATCCCCTCATAAGTTAACTACTATTAATACTATAACCCGGCTATTTAGGACTGTATCCCTGCTGACTCAGACTACTTAGCCGAGGGTAACGTCACCGCCAAAAGCGGGGCCTACCACAATACTGCATTAATAACTTAATTCATTATCTTCCAATAATCCACCCTTTTAGGATTGTATCCCTGCTGACTCAAACTACTGGGGTGAGGGTAACGTCACCTTCAAAAGAGGGGCCTACTACAATAACTAAGATAATCTCTTAATTATGTGCAAAAGTGCGGAAATAATCAAAGGTTATACTAGATACGAGTCGGAACCAAGTGATTCATCTTGTCTATCTGTTTTTATTTTTATTTTTATTTTCAGCATTTTAGTTAGTTTTATTTTTCTTAGTTTAAAACATTTTTCTAAACTTTTGTTTTGGTTAGACGTTGAGGATAAACCGGTACTAAAAGCTCTTGTGTCCTTGGACGACCTCGGTATCTTACCAACGCTATACTACACTCAACGATGGGTGCACTTGCCCATATGTGTGTTTAGTGTTAGTGAAATATCGTGTTTTATAAATTTAAAACTTGGCTAAAATAAGTGTTAAAAAGGGCTTAAAATATACACCTAATATAAGTAACACTTCGCACGCATCAGTTGAAAATGTGTGTTGAAAGCAATTCTCCTGTTTGATTGTGAAAAGTTTGTTTCCATTTATATTCCGCTGCACTACTTATTCATTGTTCATCTTAATTCAAACATAAAACACAATCAAAACCAAACTCAGATCCTAACAATTGGTATCAGAGCTCGAACAGTCAAATTTGATTTAACAATCATTTTGACATAAATAGTTCAGCTCACAATCGTTGATACTGATAGTTTGTTCGTTTTGTTGAAAAATAGAGCAAGGTTTAATCACCATCAAAGTTGATTAATCAGTGTCTGTAAAACAACCAGGATGACGTCACAATCACAAGATGATAAGAATAACATTGGTTCTCTTTTCAAACCACCCATGCTTAAACATAATGAATACAACATCTGGGAGAGAAGGATGGGTCACATCCTTGCTCAACAGAACACTGGATGTTGGAGATCTGTTGTTTTTGAGCCCCATGTTCCTATGGTGCCAAGTGCCGAGGATACAAAGAAGTTCGAACCTAAAAAACCTGAAAACTATACTGAAACTGACTTTCAAAAGTTCGAACTCGATGCCAAAGCATTTAGCATCATAGCATCTGCATTACCCAATGAAATCTATGCTGGACTGTTACATTGTAACAGTGCCAAAGAGCTATGGGATGCACTGAAGGAACAGTTTGGGGGAACGGAAGAAGTTATTGAAAATAATAGGGAAATTCTGAATCAGCAGTATGAAACCTTCTGTCACATCAAGGGTGAATCACTGACTCAACAGTTTGAGCAGTTCAGTTGTCTCATTAGTGAGCTAAGACTTGTTAAAGTTACATTTCCAAATTCAACTCAAAATAGCAGGTTTCTTAGATCACTACCAGAAAAATGGGATACCATTGCATTTGTAACTAGAAATTCTGCTGAGTTCAAGGATCTGACCCTGACCCAACTTCATGGTAGACTCCTAACCTATGAAAGGGAGTTAAACCAGAAAAAGAAGTTGCAAGAGTCTGGCAAAGTTGCTGATGATTATTCATTTGGCAGCACAACTCTTTTTGGTCAGGAAGAATCTGGTAGCAGTAGTAAGGATCAGAGTTATGATCATTTTATTGATATAACTGCTGGTGGAAATTTTAACAACTCTGATTCTCACTCTGCAAATTATGCTTTTACTGCAAATTGTGAAAACTAGATGTCAGATAACTTGTGTTTTGAACTCAACGATTTTCAACACTTTGATCCCACTGACTTAGAAGAGATGGACATTTTGCATCAATTGGCTTTGCTTAGTGTAAGAACAAGCAAATTCTATAAAAGAACAGGGAGAAAATTCCCAGGGTTACATGGGAATTTAAGAGTGGGGTTGGATAAATCAAAACTGAAGTGTTATAAGTGCAATAGGCTAGGTCATTTTGCTAGGGAATGCAGGAGACAAACCACTGGTCCAATAATAACTCATCCCAGCTCAAACCCTAGACCACAACATCAAAGCACTGTGCACTATACCCAATATACCCCTGCAGCACATGTTAACACTGCTCACTATGCTGCAACCCCTGTGCCTGTGCATTATGTTCAAACCACTGTTCCACAAATTCAGTATGTTCAAGCCCCTGTCCCTCAGGCACAAGTGCAACCTGTTGCACCTCAACAAGCTGCTCCAACAGTGGTACAACCAGATCAGCAAAGCTTTTTCACCCAAGGCTTTGTTGACTGGAGCAGCATGCCTGATGAGCTTGGTGATGAAAATTTTGCACTCTATGCTTCTAATGATACTTTTAATGATGAATTTTGTTTGATGGCATTAGAGTCAATACCAGAAGGGGTAGAAACTGAAGGTGAACAGCTAAGTGCTAAAACAGTGGATGAAGTGGCTGAAGCAGTGGTTACTGCAGTTGCTGGTGAACTACTGCTGGGAGAAAATTCAGAAACCCTGATTGAACCACTGTCTAACCCCTGGTCCAAAGAAGACAAAGAAGAAAAGGAAGAGAAGAAAGCAGGTGAGAAAGAAGTTGGAGCTGATGAGGAAGGTGATCATCAATGTGATTGTGCCATGATGGCTGCTGCTAAGGTATCACCTCAAGTTCTTGAAAAACTGTGTTCAGACAAATGCATTATTGCATTTTCTAGCATTAAAGAGGTAAATGAAAACCTTAGGGATAAAATCTTAACTGATGAATTCAAATTTGAAAAGTCATTGAAAGAACTTAAAAACAAATTGGCTGAAAAGGACAAGGAAATCAGCAGTCTCAAAGAAGAGAAAAGCATAACCAAGACTCAACTCCAAACTATGGTAGAAAAATACCAAGTTTGTAAAAAGGAGTTGGAGTCCACCCAAATCACTTGTGAAAGATGGGTGGAATCTTGCAAAGGTTATGAGGTCATGCTTGAGAAACAGCTTGAAAGCAATGTCAAGTTTGGAATAGGATATAGAAAATATGATGAACTTGAAAACACTGCTGTCAAACAAGCTGGTTCAACTGAAATAAAACCAACCAACAAGAATGGCCAAGAAGTTAAGATTACTGAAATAAAAACAAAATCACTCTGGAAAGATCATCGGTGGGGTCCTCAACTTTTCAGGAAATTGAGAAATACCAATTTAAACCCACATGGTCTGATGAGTGTGACATTCTTGAAAATTTCAAGCCCATGGATTTCACAACCACTGATGGTGTCACAGCTCCAAAAGCAAAGGTCATTCCTATCAAAGACATCCCAACAGTGGTTCAAAACTCTGTTGCTAAGGAGTCTGAGAAAAGGAAGAAAAGAGAAAAGATCAAAAACCTGTTTTGTGACTTTTGTGAAAAGAGGAATCATCTAACAAAAGACTGTTTTCATCTAAAAGCATATGATCTAAACAAAACAAGTGTCATTGTACCTGCTGAAAGCTGCACCATCTGTGGTAAAACAAATCACAAAACTCAAGAATGTGTGTATCTCAAAAACTTTGATGTAAAAAAGAATGAGTACACTGCAAAAACATCCTTAAGTTCATCAGCATCATCTGTCAAGTTCACCAAGAACTAACCACTGTTTGTGCCAGTCCAAATAGTTGTTACAAAACAACTGAACCAAACATCTGTCCAAAGAGATGTTCAAGTGACTGATGCACCCCCTGCCAATCAATCCAGAAGAGGTAAGGGACAACCACCATACCAAAGGATCCCACATGTCTATGAGGCTTACAAAAGGCCTTCTAAACCAAGAGTGAACAGACATCCTTTTGGTTATCAGCAGGTGATTGGTCAAGATCCACAACCCAAAACAGTCCTAAAACAGTCCAAACCCCTGACCTAACCACTGCCCATCCATCTGAACTCATCCCAGACACTGTTGAGACCCCATCCAAAGCCTTATTGGCTTTGGAGACCCTAATGAACTAATCCTTTTACTTCATGTGCAGGGAGCTTCTGCATGCTTAGATAGCCTTTGGTATGTAGATAGTGGAGGCTCTAGGCACATGACAGGATGTAAAGCCCTTCTCAAAGATTTCAAAATCCATGGAGGGGGTGATATATCCTTTGGTAATAATAGTAAAGGGAAAGTTCTGGGGTCTGGTACAGTACAGTCAGGTAATGTAAAATTTGAAAATGTCAATCTGATAGACAATCTAAAATTCAACCTCCTGAGTGTTTCACGAATGAGTAATAAGGGCTATGGATCATTCTTCTCAAAGGAGTGTTGTAGGATTGTTGGACCAGAAATGGTTGAAAAGATTGAAGCAATAATAAAAACTGGAAAAACCAAACTTGTTGCTCAAAGAAGTGGCAATGTTTATGTGGTGGATATGTTAAAAGAGAGCCCCATAATTGATGCCTGTCTGTTCTCAGCTGCATTAAACAAAGAGACAGAATTATGGCACAGGAGATTGGGGCACACAAATCTCAAGACAATCACTGCCATTTCAAAACAAGGGTTAGTAAGAGGTTTACCTCAAAAACTGTTCACCTGTCCTGGGCATTGTGTTTCCTGCCTAAAAGGAAAACAACATAAAAGCTCCTACAAATCCATTGATGAGTCCAAAACAACCAAATGTTTGCAAATGCTTCATATGGATTTGTTTGGCCCAGTTAAAGTCATGACTCTTAAGAAAAGAGGTATTGTTTGGTTATTGTTGATGACTTTTCTAGGTTTACATGGACTTACTTTTTACACTCAAAAGATGAGACTGCAGGCATTCTGCAAGACTTTGTGAAACAGGTTGAAAAGCAGTTTGACCTTCCAGTAAAAATCTTCAGAAGTGACAATGGCACAGAGTTCAGGAACAAGGAGTTAGATGATTTCTGTGTGTCAAAAGGAATTGTGAGGCAATACAACATTCCAAGAACACCAGAACAAAATGGGGTTGTTGAAAGAAAGAACAGAACTTTGATTGAGGCTGCCAGAACCATGCTTGCTGATTCAGGTTTGCCATTAACTTTTTGGGCAGAGGCAGTAAACACTTCTTGCTATGTCCAAAACAGAGTTTTAATCAACCCCAGGCATCAAAAGACTGCCTATGAACTGCTGTATAAAATAAAGCCATTGATTTCATATGTCAAGGTTTTTGGCTGCCCATGCTTCATTTTAAACTTAAAAGATTCTATCTCAAAGTTTGCAGCCAAAATTGATTGTGGTTATCATCTGGGATACTCAACCACTGCTAAGGCCTACAAAGTATTTAACACAAGGACCAAAACAGTGGAAGAGACTTTGAATGTAAAGTTCAATGAACTTTCATCAATGAAAATCCCAGCAAACCCTGCAGAATTGTTTGATCTTGATAAATTCACTTTTGAAAATACTGCTGTCAAGACTAACAGTGCAGGTCCATCAGAGGATTCATCACCGGACTATGGGTATGAAATCATCATTCCTCAACAAAAGTCTGTCACAATGGGAAGAGCAGCAGATGTTCAAAACAGCTGTCAAAGCTCAACCACTGCTACCTCAACAGTTGTTGATCAAAGTAGCCCATTAACCCCTGCTTCCACATCATCAAACACTGTTGATAAAAGTCCTCAAATAGTGGATAAAAACCAGCATGGGTCCACACCATTACCACCTATTCCACCACCTTTTGAAGCCACTGCTGGCTCATCAAAGTCACCAGCAGTGGTTAGCTCAGATGATTCACATCTGCAGCCCTCCCCACTTAATTCCATTGTTCCATACCAAGGAGAACTTATCTTCTTGAAATCTCATCCACAGACCAAATCATTGGCAACATCAATGAAGGGGTGCTAACAAGAAGTCAATCCCAAAACATTTGTCTTTTTGCTGCTTTTCTATCTCTCCATCAGCCAGTCAAGTACCAAGAGGAACTAAAAGACAACAGCTGGGTAGAAGCCATGCAAGAGGAGCTCCAACAGTTTAGAAGACAACAAGTTTGGGAGCTTGTACCATTGCCAGAGGGTGTAAGTCCTATTGGCACAAAATGGGTCTTCAAAATAAAACTGATGAAAGGGGTATTGTTGTCAAGAATAAAGCCAGGCTTGTGGTTCAATGGTTCAGACAAGAAGAGGGCATTGATTATGACGAAACATTTGCCCCTGTAGCAAGACTTGAAGCAATCAGACTATTTTTGGCCTTTGCTGTCAACCACAACATCAAGGTGTCCCAAATGGATATCAAATGTGCATTCCTCTATGGTAAGATTCAAGAGGAGGTTTATGTTTTTCAACATCCAGGCTTTGAGGATCCATTTAATCCAAATCATGTCTACAAGCTGAATAAAGCTTTGTATGGCCTGAAACAAGCACCAAGGGCCTGGTATGAAACTCTTTCCACCTTTCTACTTTCCATTGGTTTCACAAGAGGTAAAATAGATGAAACATTGTTTTTAAAATGGAGAGGAAAGGATTTGATGATTGTCTAAATCTATGTGGATGACATCATATTTGGGAGCACATGTAACAAAATGTGTGAAGAGTTTAGGCAAATCATGACAGCTGAGTTTGAAATGAGTGCAATGGGTGAACTCCAGTGCTTTCTTGGTCTCCAAGTAAGGCAACTGCAAAATGGCACTTTTATCCATCAAGGAAAATATGCCAAAGAACTTTTAAAGAAATTTGTGATGGATGATTGTAAGCCATGTAGTACACCCATTGCAACCAATAAAGTAGTCATGTCTGATGAGAAGGCTGATTTGGTTGATCAAATGTTATATAGAAGCATGATTGGGTCTTTATTGTACCTAACTGCATCTAGGCCAGACATCATGTTTGCAACATGTGTTTGTGCAAGATCCCAATCAGCCCCTAGAAAGTCAAACCTTATTGTTGTAAAAAGGATATTCAGATACCTAAAAGGTGCTCCCACACTTGGTATCTGGTATCCAGCTGATGGTAAAATTGAGCTTTCAGGTTTCTCAGATAGTGACTTTGCTGGATGTGACAAGACAAGGAAGTCCACTTCAGGAGGGTGCCAATTCCTAGGCAGTTGTTTAGTGTCTTGGCAAAGCAAAAACCAAGCAGCTATTTCCACATCCACTGTTGAGGCAGAGTATATAGCTGCTGCAAGCTGTACAGCCCAACTGCTTTGGCTTCAAAATCAGTTGCTGGATTTTGGTATCACTACCTTAAAGACACCACTCATGTTGGATAGTCAGGCAATAGAAAATATCATCAAAAATCCAGTTTCCCACTCAACCACCAAGCACATTGACATTAGACATCACTTTGTGAGGGATTGCTATGAAAAAGGTTTGATTTCTCTGCACCATGTTCCAACTAAGGATCAGCTGGCAGATGTGCTAACCAAAGCATTAGACACATCCACCTTTGAAAGCTTGATCTCTAGGATTGGCATGCTAAACATGGAATAACAGGCAAAATACTGTTTTTCTATGAATAAAAGCATTAAAATGTTTTCAGAAAATAAAAAATCCATCCTTAAAAATAGCTAAAAATGAAATTTTCATTAAAATCCTTAAAAGTCTGCCATAACCACTGCTTTGTTCAAAATTCTGTTCGACTGAAAACTCTGTCCACTGCTGAAAGTCAACCCCTGTTCTCTCATTTTCTTGATAAGCACTGTTGTTCAAAATCAGTGTTTTATCCACTGATGTGCTATCCACTGATAGTAAAAATCACCCACTGCTTTCATCCTTACCATTACAACCACTGGTCTTGTTCCATCAGTGGTTTTCATAAAAACACTTGTCCTTCATCTCATCAGGGGTTGGCACGTGGACAGTACATAGCGGTCAGATCTTTTGTAACCGCTGCCACGTCAGCATTCACCTTTTCTTTTATAAAACCCTTTTCAAAACCCCAAACAGGGTTTTACTGTCGAATCGAATTCACAAAAATTCCTTTCTCAAAACAGTTTCAATTTCCCTCTCTCAAATTCTTCAAAACCTTCATCCATCTTATTCTCCAAAATGACAAAATCAAAGTCATCCGCAAAATCCACTTCAAAATCATCTCCTAAAAAGGCCACTTAAAAGGCTACACCCATCGAAATACCATACAAATCTCCTCACAATTATCTGGGTCTCCTTACAAAACCCGGCACCACCGATGCTTTCGATTCCATCATTGACATCATGTCTGCATCAAAGTACAAAACTTTGTTAACAGCAGATGCTCCAATTTACTTGAAAACCCAAAGAGAGTTTTGGAAAAATATTACCCTTGACAAACAAGGCGAGGATGTCATAGCCATTAACTCTTCTCTAATGGGTAAAGTTGTCAAAATCACACCACAATCCATCTCGGAAGTCTTTGAACTCAATGATCAGCAAGGTAAAACTTATTTTCCCAAAAATGAGTTAAAAACTGATTTCCTTGAAAGGGGTTATGCAGAACAAATAAAAAGGATACCTTAAAAAAAAGGTAATTTTCCACCTGCAACAAGATTTTTGTTCCATACCATGCTTATGTGTGTTTCAAACAAAACCACTTCTTTTAATGAGATACCATTAATGATTCAAAACCTGGGATATGCTATTCTTCAAGATGAAAATTTCAATTACTCCCATGAAATCTTTAATGATTTGGTTAAAAATCTTGATAAAAAGCCATTCTTACTTTTTCCAAGATTTCTTAGTTATTATTTTGAAAAGAAATTTGGCAAGGATGATGCTTCTGTAATAAAACAAGGTGACTATTTTCAAATAAACAGCTTAACTGCTGAAACTTTTACAAGAATGTCAACACCTTGCAAAACACAAGCAGAGGTGCCTGAGCAGACTTTAGCAGCTACCACTGCTCCTCAGGTATCTGCTGTTGAGCCCACTACTTAAGGTGATCATAGCAGGAAAACAATTGCTTTGAAACCCACACCTAAAATTACCAAAAAGCGAAAACAGAAGAAAACTCAAAAGCCCCCCAAACCTACCAAAAAGGCAACTCTGGAGGATGAGATACCAGAGCAACTGCCAGTGACAGCACAAAAGTCACAAGAAACCACTGCTGCTACTTCCTCACAGCAGTTGGTAGAAATATCTCAACCTATGCCTGAAACTCCTCCTGCTTCTTCTAAAAAAGAACAGGTTGTACAAATAGGGACACCACAATATGATGCTCTGGAATCACTTGCTTCCATCATCCACAGCCCAATGCCCGGGGCCAATTCTCTTTCTACACCCAACCTCACCTCCACAATTCCCCCACCAACAAAATTATCGTTGGATGCTTTTGATTTGAACCAGGCACAAACTAGTCCTTCTCACTCACATATCAATGAGAACATACTTCAACAAGTGACTGGGTCTGATGTATCAATCATTGCTAACCCACCAACAAGACCTGAGGAGGTTACACCCCTTGAGTTACAAGTAACTCTTGGTGGTAATCCAAGTGAAGCAGCCACTACAAGTGCTGAACCCACTGGTTTGCATTTGGACAGTGGTTACATCAATAAGACCTCCTTGGAGGCAATTTCTTCTATGGGAACATTTGTGTATCCAGTCTTCACTGGTTCACTAAAAAGTGTCTCTCTTTTTTAAGGAAGAAGTCCAGTACAAAGAAAAAGGGGCATCAGTGGATGACTATTGGAATACAATCCCTAAGTCAACCACTGTTCCAACCACTGTTAGTGGGAAATCAGATGATCCCATTAAGTTGGGTGATGGTTTAAAGTACCTAGAATTGACGGATAGAATTGACAAACTGGATACCTCTGTTGCAGAAATCAAAGAAATGCTGCAACAGTTGTTGAAAGTTCAAAAAGTGCAACCCACTGCTGTTCCAGCTCAAGTACCTGCTCCACCACAAGTACCTGCTGCAAATGAGTTATGGAATCTATTTCAACCCCTGCTCCAACAACAAAGACAAATGGCTGATCAGCAACATGATAAACATGTTCAAATGCTGAGAAACATGATGGAGTCAAGGTTCAAAGATACCCAAGGTGAAATCAAGGCTATAAAGGCCCACATACTGAACACCACTGGCACTGCTCCTCCCACTCTTCTCTTTCTTGATAACCCCCACCAGATAATGCCAAAAAGGGGGAGAAAATCAAGCAATGGAAGAAGAAGGGTATTGAAGATGGCCTTTATATTGAACCGGAAAAAGAAAACATGACTAAAAACATTCCTTTGCCAGATGGTAGTAAAAAGCTTGATGTTACCACAAATGCACTTGCTGAAGCAAAAGCAAGTGTAAAAAGGGATAGAAAGGCTAAGGATAATGCCAGGTGGGAACAGGAGAAAAGAGAGTTTATGAAGCTGAATGTGCGGGGTCCTTCTGAACCTATGGATGATGAAAATCCCAAGGAAGAAAAGAAGAAGCCCATTAGACAAGTGAGGCAACCCAAACATACACCATCCAGACCTACAAAGCATGCTTCAAAACCACCTCCCAAAGGATCAAAACCTCAAACTTCCACCCAAACAGCTGTTGTAACTCCTGTTGTATCAACAATTGCCGATACTTCAGTAGTTTCAACAACTGTCAACCAAACACCTGCCACCACTTCAACACACACCACAACCACTGCCTTACCACCACCACCAAAAATCATCTCACCACCAAAACCACCATCACCACCAAAAACAACCTCACCACCATCACCTCCTGCTAAGAAGCAGAAAACATCAGATGTTACAACATCTGTTGTAATGAAAACAGTGGTTGAAACACCAGTTGTTTCAACAACTGTTAGTCAGCCAACTTCTACCACTCAAATCACCACCACTGATCCACCCAAAACATCATCAGCCTCTCCTACAATAAAAAGGAGAAGGATTTTTATACCTGATGATGATTCTCCATCACCACCACCAACATCCTTACAATCTCTTTCACTTGTTAATATCCCAAACCCTGTTCCTCTCTCATCAGCTCAAGTACAACAACCAATCACTACCATCACTCCTGCAGGTTTCCAGTATCCTCTTGAACTTATAGCAGTCAGAGAAGAGATCAAATCCTTCTACTTTGAGGATGATCCTGCTAAAAGGAGGTTGCCATCAGTTGAAGGATATACTAGGCCTAACAACATTGAAGAGTACTTGAAAATTAAGGCTCAACAGGCAGAGGATATCTCCAAAAGAAACTCTCAAGGAAAAATTGAAAAAGAAATTCAAAGGCATTATCAATTTTTGCTCACACAAGTCAAATCTTTGGAGCAGTTTGCAAAGAATGTTTGTAAGCAAGTATCAGAAAGAGCAGATGAAACCCTGAGAAAAGACTACATTGAAAATATCATGGCTTTTAAGAAGTATAAGGGTGAAAAATATATGTACAAAGAGAGGACCATTCCTGAGCTTGAAAGTGAAGTAGCCAGTATTCAAGAAATGATTAAGAATAAGGTCAAACACACTCCTCCAGATTGGTCAAAGTACAAAAAGAATGTGCCTGAAAAGATATTGGAGCTGAAGAGAATGAAAGAGGAATTAGTTGCTGCTGATTATGGGTCCAAAAATCAAGTGATGAGATGGAGAGAAGACAAAGTCAGGACCACCTACAAAAGGTTGGAGGAATTAAGGAAGAAAGATCCTAAAGTTCCACAAAAACCTGACTACCCTGAAGCAGAGGTTTCAACAAGACCACCAAAGCTGCAAATCAGGAGATCCACTGCTCCAGCTGGTACTGCCATCTACAAAAGAAGACAACAAAAACAGCTAGATGTTGAAACAGTGGAAGAATTAATGGCAGGATATGACCTTGTAAAAGAGGGCATTAAGAAGATGATAGCTGAAACTCTTGGCCTAAATCAACCTGCAAGCACTGCTCAGTCAGTCATCACAAGGCCAACATCACCAAACACCTCATCTAATAAAAATCTCCCAAGAAACCCACCAGACTCAAAAGTACTAAAGTGGAAAACTGACAAACAGACCCATGTACTGACAGTGATCAAGTCTAGTGGAGAAGTGAAGAAAATGACAAGGGAACAAGCACTTGGCCTAAGTCTTGAAGATTTGCAGGATCTCCTTGATCTTACACTGTGCAGGGATGAAGATGACACAGATGCCTTAGACTTTGCGTTACAACTCAAAGGGCAAATAAGGGAACTGTTGATGAGGCAATAAAGATCTACCAATAATGAAGGGTTTTGGCATTATCTGTTCCAGGGGGAGATTGTTGGGATTGAACCCTATCAGAGGAACAGATAATTAAAGCCAAAACTGGATCAGAGCAGTAGATCCAGAATAAGCAGATGTTATGTATTCAAGTCTCTCCCCTTGAAAGTGGTTTCAACGTCTGATGACCTCCAATCCACTGATCGGTACAACTGTTGACCTGCAACTGCTGATCAAGTCAAAGACTAATGAAGACTAAAGCCCTGCTGTTCAATCTACTGCTATGGGTCAAACACTACTGGATATATCAAGTGCTGCTGGGTTCACATCAGTGGAAGGATTCAGCAGTAGTTAGTTTATCTTTATGTAATGTATTGTATAACAGTTGTTAGCTTAGCAGTACTTGTATAGATCAGTGGTTAGAGTTTGTTAGGAGGTTAGATGTCACTTTCACGGTGACGTCAGCAAAGATGCCTCAGTGGTTTGTCTGTGCCTATAAATAGAACAGTACCCTGTACTGTTCTATTAGCTTTTCACCATCTTTCTTCCAGTACGAACAAATCACTGTGAGCTCAGGCTGAGGGGGAGTTTGTTACATGCATGCAATTGTAATCGTTGATGAAATAAATTCAATCATTCGGTTCATTGTTGAAAATGTGTGTTGAAAGCAATTCTCATGTTTGATTGTGAAAAGTTTGTTTCCATTTATATTCCGCTGCACTACTTGTTCATTGTTCATCTTAATTCAAACATAAAACACAATCAAAACCAAACTCAGATCCTAACACAAGTTGTATAACCTCAGAGGGTTATACTAACCTATAATATGGTCCTAAATGAATCCTCAGGCATAACTAAACTAAGCTAAATCGGGTCAGAACTGAAAGTCAAAGCAAAAGTCAACTTTTGCGACTTTTGGTTCCGAACCGTGCCTAAACTCAAAATTGTCGGGTCGAACATGCCTAGACACGTTCAATTAATATTTACCAAGTGACAAAACTGATTTTATTGCCTTTACATCATTAGTTATGAATTTTTGTTTAAAAATGACTCGTTTGACTTTTAATTTAATTACTTTAACCCGACAATTAACTAAGCAAACTTGGTAATTAGGAGGTGCCCTTTTGAGGGTTTAATACCTACCTAATTACGATCACGTAGCCACGTTCGTTGCGAATAATGGCTCGACCGATTTAAAAGTCAAAGCGTTTACCGCAAAGCTTTACTTTTCAGCTTTAATCGCCAAATAATATTAACTAGTCACGAAAGGATACTTACGAAGGGTCCAATGGACTGAATGAAGGTTCCTAAAGGCCCAGGATCCTCCTTGAATCAGAGACATAGCAGATTTTGGAGGAATGGTGTGAAAGAACAAGTGAAACCCACCTCCTATATATAGTTTTCGGGACCTCGTAGGATCGTGACAAGTTTCGGGAGGTTATAACCAGATTATGATAGGTGTTATACCATCTTTTAATTCAGTGGGCAGCCCCTAGAGTGAATATGTGAGTATAGGAAACCAGATTCAATAAAAACCAGCAACAAAACAACATTCTGTAGCTGATCTTGATCTACGCGGCCCGCGTAGGAGATCTATATGGGCTTAAGCGGCCCGCCTACACTTCAGGTCCAGCCACAAGTTTACCACAGTTGCAGAAATGGTCCCTGCACTTGCTAATTGTCATTTCTGACACGTATAAGGCCCGTTAACCTCATTTCAAGGTTCCACATTGATACCTAAACATAGGGAACGTGATACATGCTCGAAAATATGTCGTATGTCGGTTCGTTTGGTCGTACGGTTGCGTTGTTCGACTAATTATGACGAAACACGAACGGACGCGAAAAACGATCCAAATTATGCGACGAATGGAAATTTATCATGCCGAACACTAAAAAAAATATTTTAATGGTTAAATAAATTTTTGGATGTCCGGATGTATTCATAATGTAAGATATGCTCGAAAGTGCAAACTTGTGCACTTTTTGACACTTTTAGTCCCTACATGACTTAAAAGTTTATTTTTGCGCACCAAACACCTCTAAGCCTATATCTAAGCTATGTAAAGGATATTTAGGGCATTTTTAACTTATGATCATATTCCGGAAGGTTCGATACCCTACGAATAGGTATATTTTTGCAATTTGACGCAAATAGTCCTTTAATCGCACAAAGTAGAGTGAAATGTCGTTTAATGATATCCAAGCCTTCCATGGCCCATATTGGGTATTCCCAAGCATGTGTTTAAATTCTACTATGCTCTCGTTCGCTTAAATGGTCACCAAAAGGAGTAGATTCAAAAGTTGACGCTTTTGGTCCCTCAAATGCGCAAACTTGCGTATATCATCGTTTAATAGCATTGAAGCCTTATGTAATCCATTTTAGGAATTCTTGAGAGTATTATTAAACATCACGATGCTTTGAGTTCGTAAAAAGGTCATTCAGAGGTATAATTAAACATATTGACACTTTTAGTCCCTCTAATTTGCAAAGTTGCGCGTAACTTTACTTATAGGCATAAAAGCCCTTAATGGCCAATATTAGGAATTCACGAGAGTGTAATCAATTATCATGAAGCTCTCGGTTCGTTAAAAGGTCACTCAGAGGTAAGAATTAACATGTTGACGCTTTTAACCCTTCATCGCGCAAACTTTCAATTAATTACGCAAACAGCTACTCTTGATCAACAAGTGGCTCATTTGTGAACATGATTACCGTGTAACATTATTCAGAGGCTTATAATAAGCATGTTAACATTTCCAGTCCTTCTATAATCAAAGTTTTTGATTTTTCACAAAATTAGTCCCTTAAATTCAACGTTTGACTTTATTAGGGTTTATTACACGTGTCAATATATCATTGGACGTGATTTTACGAGGCGTTACATCCTCACCCCCTTAAAGGAAATCTCGAACTTGAGATTTGCTAAAGTAGTGGAAGTACTTTCCAACGTATCATGGACTTATCCTCCATAGCATATTTGGGCCTCTACGGGCATCTCAGTTGACCTATACAATAGGTACGTGCTCTCTTTCGGAGCTTCTTAACCTGTCGATTCTTAACCTACACAGGTTTCTCATCAAACCATAAATTTTCATTAGTCTGCATATCATTATGTGACAATGCTTTCGACTTATCGGCGAAACATATCCTTAAATCACTAGTGTAGGACACATTGATTCCCAATCTTGATATATTCGATTTCCTCGAATAATTATATATATCAGAGGTTAACTAGCCAGTTGTATTAAATTTCTAGCACACCCTTCAAGGGTGATATTTTCTGTGAAATCTTATCCCTTAACAAGAACTTAAGAGGTTTGCGATTTTCATCAATTATTGATTTCACGCCGATTACTGGCAGTTTCCAGACGATCATAAATTTATATGATCTCTTCCATCGTTTCCAAGGTAACTTCCTGATCCTGTTGATTTGACTTACCAAAGTCCTATCCATCAAACAGACGTTTGTTATTCCGTTTATACAAGGTCTCCAAAGGAGCAGTTCCTTGATACTTGTATAACAAGCATTTGTTATAGGAGAGCTTATTTAAGGTGAGATAGTCGTTCCAAATACTACTTAACCAATCTTAAAGAATAGCTAATCCTTATAGTTAGTCGAACAAGTCTACGATCCTGGGCAGCTGATGGCGATTCTTAATTGTTGCCTAAATAGGGTTGCGGTAACCAATGCATAAGCCTAACGAACCGTCTTTCTGAAAATAATAATGTCGGAGCTCTTAAAATGAAGCTTTACCTTAAAACTCATATGATTAGGGTCTCAATCCTTCCATTAATATTGGTACTAACCGATATGGAGCTTTTACAATAATGTAGCCCTAAGTGGGATATTATCCGTAACTCTACTAGTCTCTCAGAAGATAACCAGAGTGGTTCCTTGGAGAAGATAACCAGGATACACCGAGATTACCGAGGTATTTCTAAATCTTAGGCTTCAGTTCATCTACCGATACACGTGTCAGAAAAATGACACATTTACTTTACGAATGCAAGGATGCCTTAATTAGCGACACTCACTTGGACATTTCTAGATTGGGTATCTTCTTTGAATACCATTAGCCGACTCTAGTACTATATGACCATCGGGATATCTCAGTGGTTCCATGCATTAAACCTCCATACTGATCAGGCATGGAAGCAATCTATGGGACACACTAGGATACGCCAATCCTCATATGGCTCTTTTATCAGGCATAGTCTAGCATTAGCAGTTGATAGAAATCAATGAGATAACAAAATAAAGTAACAGATATTGTCGTACTCGATCTGGAGAAAGAGTACTTCAGATTTTTATGAATGAAGATTATTTGATGAAAATAGAAGGAAATGTCTCTATGATTTTCTTCGGCAAGTTTTACCATATGCTTAATATCTGGAGTTCTTATGGGATAATTCTAAAAGTTTGCTAAGCTTATGGTCTATGAAAGACTCAATAGCACCTGAATCCAAACATGATTCTTAGTAATACTATCATAATACGAGATTTATCTGGTGTCACTATTTATATGAATTTCGTCTAACATTCTTCAGGAGGGTTTAGGTGCCTCCATTCTTAATCCTTCTATACTTAGCTATAAAATCCTTGACAGTTTTAGGGCAGTCTCGGCTTTGACTGGTTTATTTCTTAATCTAAATATCGTGAGTAACTGAGATAGGTCCATAGTGGATTTATAAGAGGCGGGCTTTGAAGCCTTAATGTGCCCTCTTTTTACCGATGCTAAACCACCAATAATCATTGCATTAAGCTTAGATTTTGTGTTAACCGAATAGGGTACTATCTCAGATAATAGACTCAAATCTGTAACATTCTGTTGACAGTCTAGATCCATCATGGTGAGAGTAAGAAATTCTTATTCCACCTTTTCCATTCCGTGTTGCAGAAAACCGGTTTTTCTGATTAGTCCATGAACCTGGATCATCCCAAATTGTATAAGAGTATTCTTCTTGAAATTTCATTAAAGTCTTCCACCAATTAAGGGCACTGCCTTTGAATGACTGTGATACATATCTCACAATGTCTTACTCAGCACAACCGCTGATGTCCATAATGGTTTCCATTCCATAAAACAATTTTACGGAATCAATGGCACCCTTTTTTCGCCATTGAAGTCTCTTGACTTGTAAGAAACAAGGTACTTTTAAGTACATTCTTTAGGGGAACGGGGCTCCTCACTATATGTCATCTTATTTGGTTTGTCCTTTGCATTCGAAGTGTGAGCAAAACTCTTCTCATGAGTAGGGAAATATGATTTAGTTTGCCATACTTGAAGCTTGGTACTAAACACCAAAATTAAACAATTGCTTAATTGCATTTCTATAGCTAGTCATCGTCCTTACGACCAACATGCATTAGCCATGGTATCCTTAAACCATACCGGCTAATAGGGCAAGAACATTCCTAATGAATGTCATTTGAATGTATATCAATATTTAGCCTAGGTCGCAAAAGGTCCATCAATGGCAATTAAGGTTTGGACCGAGTCCATTACCCTTTTGACAGGAAATCACAATGTCACAACTGTCTTTGTCATATTGATGATTTTAGATAGCTCGAAGGCTTGCCACAATGGCTTTTACAATATGAAACATGAGTTCGTCGTGAATGATATAATAATCATATGGCACGAAGGCCTTGTCGCAAAGGACATTATAAGATATGGCAACAAAAGCCTGTCACGGAGGACATTAATTTATAAGTCGTGATCTTATTAGATTAGGGACTTTAAGGTTCGAACGTAGTTCTTCACCTTTAGACAGGGAGTCATAGACAACAACTGTCATCGTCTTTGAACGACGATTCATTTTGGCACATAGGCAAGTCATGGGACATTACTAATGGATGTTTATATATATATATATATACATATGTGTGTGTATATATATATATATAATTATCGCAACTGAGTATATTAGTCATGATCTCATCGATCTTATAGACTATAAGGCTTAGGCATTGCCCATCACCTTTGACGATGGACCATAATAGTCACACATGTCAGTGTCTCTAATGGACAACATAGTATATAGCCCGCAGGCGGCATAATCTCTAATGGTGACTCAGGATAACGCCACCAAAGGCAATACAATAAACACACTTATATATAGGAAGTACCAGCGGCGTATCCACCATGTGCTTATTGTATTACTCTAGTTTTGTTATCTAAGCATCGAAAATTTATGCATAAATTATAACCATCGGGTCGTAAGTATTTCTTAAAGATAGGAAGGCCTAAGCCTGAACTTCAAATATCCTATAAAGTAATACGATCACCGTATCAGTTGATACTAGTCATGATCGCACTGATCATACATCGACTATTAGGCTTGAGCATAACTCACTACCTTGGACATGGGATCAGAAGGATCACAATGTCAATGTCACTAATGGACAATATATTATACATAGCCCATAGGCGAAACATCTCTAAAGGATGTCAAATAATGTGATCATCGTATTTATACGATATTTGTCATGATCGTAATGATCATATAGACTATTATGCTTGGACGTAGTCCAATATTCTTAGACAGGGGTCATAGACCACTACTGTCGTTGTCTTTATCAGACAACAAATTTAGCCCATAGGCACTTCATCACTAACGGATGTTTACATTTTGATCATCACATTGATGATACTTGCCAAGATCAAATTCGATCCTATAGGCTTTAAGGCTTGGACATAGTCCAAAATACCTTGACGGCTGGTGTGGTTTCTTAAGTCACACTGCCAGGAATGTTAACATGTTCTTAGATGTCAACAAGGATTAATTTGTCTTAATGGTCACACAACATTACCATGATCGCATTGATCATATAGGCTTGGAGGCTTGAACATAGTTCCCCACCTTTGGATAGGAGGGGTAACTCC
The DNA here is from genome assembly GCA_030545235.1 of Helianthus tuberosus. NCBI lineage: Eukaryota > Viridiplantae > Streptophyta > Magnoliopsida > Asterales > Asteraceae > Helianthus > Helianthus tuberosus. The sequence continues at coordinate 173,547,003 of CM060401.1, forward strand.
TTTAACTATCATAGTAGAAGGAATAATTATCCTTAACTACCGAAAGTTTTGGCCAATTAATGTGGACTTGCTACTTGGCAGGGGTAAACCATTAAGAATATCTTTTGAACTTATTTAGCTGATCGATAAAGTCCGAATAAAATTTATACTAATGATTGATAAAGGACGATATGAGTACATATATAAATTTTTTCAAAACCTCCAATAAATCATTAGGAAATTTACCATAGTGCCTCAAACAGGACCTTTAATATCATACTTGTCCATAGAGGACTAAAAAGAAATTATAAGTCCGTATAGGGACTATAAAGATATCATATGTCCGTATGGGGGCTATATTAAAACAGTTTGCCCATGAAAGGACTATTTAAAGTATAATGTCCTCGAAGGGACTATTATTAAAAATAATATCCTCAAAGGGATTTTCAATAGGTAGACGTATATATTTATGGAGTCTTATCAAAAAGAGGTAAGTCCACAAGGACTTTGATGAATTAATATGTCCACGAAGGACTACAATAATTAAATGCCCAAACAGGGACTTAAATGAAAAGAAGTATGATGGAAGGAGGGTCTTCTAATGTCTTCTTTCCCTTATTTTGATTGTTTCTTCATCTTTATTTGTCGTACGCAGTAGCGACTCTGAAGATTTTAGTGAATAAATAATATTTCAAATCAGGACCCATTGCTGAAGTAGAATCCAAGGATTCAATAATTAAAGGAATGACACGGGTTACAGATTAGGTTTTGACTAGTATAGTCTAAGTTTGAAATTTGAAAACTCGGAGGTAAGAAATAGGGTTTAATGACACCCACATGTATCATCTTCAATATGGGAGCCTCAGGGACCTTCTGGTATGGACTCCGTAGTCTGGATAAGGGTTTAAACAAGTTTGGTTTTTGGGAATAGATTCATAAAGGTCTTTCCTCCAACTGGTTGTACGCTTATCCTAGCCGTGGTACGAAGCTTGGCCTTTCTAGGCTTCGGATGTGGAGAATTTCCATCGACAGCTTCCTTGCCTGGCGATATATTCAAAATACATAAAATCGAAAGCAATGTTTACTTAATAGGGATGAGAGCATTCCTATGTTTAGTCTAGACTCAGAAGGTCTAAGGAATGTGCTACTGTGTCATTTGAGATTAAACACTAAGGGCTAGTGTTTAATTCACTCAAACGTTGGCTCTGATACCAACCTGTCACACCCCGATATTTCCACGTATTACCGGTGGGCCCGGTGGGGAGTATCGTTACGTAGTTGATATCATCATAGACAATTTATCACAGTTTAATTCACATCGGAAGTCGAAAGATAAAATCATTACAAACCGAATGAAAGTAATATCAATTATTACAATAACGGTTGTAAGGGATCCACAGGCGGATCAAGTAGAAAGGAGCATTGTTCAACAGATTTATAAACATCTAAGCTTGCAAGACTCTTTATTGTTGCTAGGAGTAGCCAGCCTATTCCGATTAGTACCTACATTTAACCTTTTTGGAAAATACGTCAGTTTCCACTGGTAAATACAATTAACCGACTCATTTTGAAAATGTTTAAGAAAATATATTTGAATGCACAAGGCACAAAATATCTTTTATAACTTGGGATAAATATTTATATATAAACTTGTTAAAGAATTACATGTTTATTATACGTTCAGTAGCCCGGGCTGAATACCGGGTTAAAGATTAATAGACACACCACACAATATATCTGCGGCGAGTTATTCTCGAACAGTCGAACAGGCGGTTATATTATTTTTACATACGCACCGGCAGGTGTATGCCTACACCCCGTGCTTAAGTCGTGGCCATTTCAATGAATGAGCCGAGGATATCCAGGACATGGTCATTAACCCCCCCCCCAAGGCTTAGAATAAACAAAACAGATTAAACGGGTCATTTCAATGAATTAACCTTCATATGATGAAAAATTCAATGCCCGACCAAGCGGTATTTTATATACCGTACCCCAAGCCCGTATAAGGGAAAATAAGTTAAAAGTATTTACTTGAGCAAATTATATAAATTTATCCCAGCCGTACAATCAGCAAGTGCAAGTATCTTTTACTGGGCTCTTAATCTGGAATGAAGGTTTTAATTAACCTATTAGATTCCTAACGGGTCTTTTTTAAGTTTAAACTTAGACCGGTTAGTTTTAAAGAAAGGTTTACGGTTCAAAACACAAGATTAAGCGAAGACCGAAATAGAATGTGATTTAGACCCGACAAGTTTGAAGACTTGTATAATATGGGTAAACTAAACACATTCTGGATTTTGAAGTGAAAATGATAAGGTTTGACCCGTTTCGGTTAATTCATGCAAACTAGTTACATAAACCGTACCGAATGCGATAAATGCGTAACGGGTAACCAAATGAGTCATGAACAGGTTTCCTAAGTTAATATGCCTTAAATATGTTTTGATATCAGTAGGATACCTTCCATTATGCCCAAAACGAATTTAAACTAAAATTAAGCCTCGTAGGGATATTTTGGTCATTTTAAATGTTATAAAAGAGATTAAATATAAATCTGAGGTTCAGGTCTGAAATAATCAGTAAAAATACTTAATTTAATAATTTATATTAGTAGGGTATTACATATTTGGGAAATTTATCATTTATAACCAAACTATGCACCGTAGGGGCATTTTGGTAATTTCACATAAGCTTTAAAAGTCAAATTTGGAAATCTAAGTTCAAAACTTTTGCTTACTGTAAAAATATAAAAATTTACTTAAAACATCAGTAGGTATTAAGTCTTATATGTCAAAGTAGTTTTTAATCCATACTATGCGTTTAAAACCCGTAAAAAGTTAAAATATTTTATTCATCATATAAAATCAGTAGCAAAAAGTTTGGTATCAAAAAGTTATGTAAAACTTATTTTATTAGCAAAATGGGTATAACCATCAATTACCGAATCAAAGCAATAACCCTATGCTATGATCAGTTTAAAAATAAATAAAAATCTTCAAAAATCCCAAAATATTATATTACATCGGTGGGTAAAAGGTTTGGTGTCAAAATTTGGGTTTGGATAGGCTTTATGCTAATTATGTCGTTTAATTAATAAAAAGCTTTCAAATTACGCTATTTTGCATAACTCCTAATCTAGACCTGAAACTGATGTCAAATTTTTAGGACATGTTTATAAATCAGTAATAAAGGTTTTTGTCCTTTCACATTTTCAAAAATCTCCTTTTAATGTAAAAAGGGCATAACGGTCAACTTTTAAGCATATAACGGAAACATGCAATGAACTTGGATTACTATGGAACCAAGTTGTATAACCTCAGAGGGTTATACTAACCTATAATATGGTCCTAAAGGAATCCTAAGGCATAACTAAACTAAGCTAAATCGGGTCAGAACTGAAAGTCAAAGCAAAAGTCAACTTTTTGCGACTTTCGGTTCTGAACCGTGCCTAAACTCAGAATTGTCGGGTCGAACATGCCTAGACACGTTCAATTAATATTTACCAAGTGACAAAACTGATTTTATTGCCCTTACATCATTAGTTATGAATTTTTGTTTAAAAACGACTCGTTTGACTTTTAATTTAATTACTTTGACCCGACAATTAACTAAGCAAGCGTGGTAATTAGGAGGTGCCCTTTTGAGGGTTTAATACCTACCTAATTACGATCACGTAGCCACGTTCGTTGCGAATAATGGCTCGACCGATTTAAAAGTCAAAGCGTTTACCGCAAAGCTTTACTTTTTAGCTTTAATCGCCAAATAATATTAACTAGTCACGAAAGGATACTTACGAAGGGTCCAATGGACTGAATGAAGGTTCCTAAAGGCTCAGGATCCTCCGTGAATCAGAGACATAGCAGATTTTGGAGGAATGGTGTGAAAGAACAAGTGAAACCCACCTCCTATATATAGTTTTCGGGACCTCGTAGGATCGTGACAAGTGTTGGGAGGTTATAACTAGATTATAACAGGTGTTATACCATCTTTTAATTCAGTGGCAGCCCCTAGAGTCTTATATGTGAGTATAGGAAACCAGATTCAATAAAAACTAGCAACAAAACAACATTCTGCAGCTGATCTTGATCTACGCGGCCCACATAGGATATCTGTATGGGCTTACGCGGCCCGCCTACACTTCAGGTCCAGCCACAAGTTTACCAGAGTTGCTGAAATGGTCCTTGCACTTGCTAATTGTCATTTCTGACACGTATAAGGCCCGTTAACCTCATTTCAAGGTTCCACAATGATGCCTAAACATAGGGAACATGAGACATGCTCGAAAATATGCCGGATGTCGGTTCGTTTGGTCGTATGGTTGCGTTGTTCGACTAATTACGACGAAACACGAACGGACGCGAAAAACGATCCAAATTACGCGTCGAATGGAAATTTATCATGCCGAACACTAAAATAAAATATCTTAATGGTTACATAAACTTTTGGATGTCCGGATGTATTCAGAACGTAAGATATGCGCGAAAATGCAAACTTGTGCACTTTTTGACACTTTTAGTCCCTGCATGACTTAAAAGTTTATTTTTGCGCACCAAACACCCTAAGCCTATATCTAAGCTATGTAAATGATATTTAGGGCATGTTTAACTTATGATCATATCCCGGAAGGTTCGATACCCTATGAATAGGTATACTTTTGCAATTTAACGCAAATAGTCCTTTAATCGCACAAAGTAGCTCGAAATGTCTTTTAATGATATCCAAGCCTTCCATGGCCCATATTGGGTATTCCCAAGCATGTGTTTAAATTCTAATACACTCTCATTCGCTTAAATGGTCACCAAAAGGCGTAGATTCAAAAGTTGACGCTTTTGGTCCCTCAAATGCGCAAACTTGCGTATATCATCGTTTAATAGCATTGAAGCCTTATCTAATCCATGTTAGGCATTCTTGAGAGTATTATTAAACATCACGATGCTTCGGGTTCGTAAAAAGGTCATTCAGAGGTATAATTAAACATATTGACACTTTTAGTCCCTCTAATTTGCAAAGTTGCGCGTAACTTTACTTATAGGCATAAAAGCCCTTAATGGCCAATATTAGGCATTCCCGAGAGTATAATAAATTATCATGAAGCTCTCGGTTCGTTAAAAGGTCACTCAGAGGTAAGAATTAACATGTTGACTCTTTTAACCCTTCATCGCGCAAACTTTCAATTAATTACGCAAACGGCTACTCTTGATCAACAAGTGGCTCATTTGTGAACATGATTACCGTGTAACGTTATTCAGAGGCTTATAATAAGCTTGTTAACATTTCCAGTCCTTCTATAATCAAAGTTTTTGATTTTCCGCAAAATTAGTCCCTCAAATTCAACGTTTTTATTAGGGTTTATTACACGTGTCAATACATCATTGGAAGTGATTTTACGAGGTGTTACACCTAAAATGTTCCCTTTTGCTCCAACCAATTACAGCCAAAATTTTCCCCCAAATTTCAAGATTTCTCCGACCCAGAACGGAACGAAACAAAGCAAACCCAACAGATTTTTTTTAGGTTTTGGATGAAAAATTGGAACTTGTGTTTTGGATGAAAAATTGTTTGGAGATGATGATAAATTACCTTCGGCTTTGAGGTTCAAAACCCTAGATTTTTTTGTTGTTTTGGATGAAAAATTGGAACTTGTGAGTGACAGAAATACGTTACCCTATTCACTTATTCAGACACAGATGGGAGATGAAGGTACTTTAAATTTATTAACCAAGTTATACATAAAATTCATTATCCATGAACTAACATATACACCCGGGTACAATACATCATTACAAAAAATCTAGGTACCTTTGATCATTCCAAAAACCCGATCTACATAGTCAAGAACTAAACTATATAGTTAACCATCTAACTACCCTACTCGAATCTACCAGCCCGGCCTCATTCATAGATGATGTCAAAGGTCAAATGAACTATAGCCAACCAAATGAACACCGCCTATTTTCACTTTTCATTTAATTAACGTTAAGGGTAGAAATTAGTTGAACCACTCATGAGTTATTCGAGATCAAGGTGTTAAAAGTGTGAATTGATTGAAACTTAAACGAACTTAAGCCAAAGCCTTCGAGTAGGGGCAAATCTAGATCGGGTACTAAAAACTCATGTTATATAATACCTAGCTTTTAAGTGTTATATACTCACATTGATGCCGATTCACATAACCTTTTCAAATTATGGCATTAGTTATGGTTGCAATCAATGTTGTAAAACTCGTTGTAGGCGGCCGAGTACTCGTTGAGTAATCACTACTTGGTATGGAATCGTGCTGAGCCAATTTTCTTCAACTCTGCGTAATTACACGAAATCGGTTAAAGGCGGTCAACCCCGTGTAGAACCGGATCTAGTCGGTCAACTTGGGCCGAGTTTAACTTTAAAATAATATAATATAATTCCTATGTCTATATGTAAACGTATTTAAATAAACCGAAGCACTTTATATTGATATTCACATTTTTTTCTATAAATATTAGTAAACGTATGATATTTGACGTATATATAATTTCCTTTAGTATTTAAATACATGTCCTTTTTATTTATATCAATATTCACATATTTATTATAAGTATTAGTAAACGTATGATATTTGACATATATATAATCTCCCGAAAGTTAATATCTTTATAGTTTACCATGTCCGAGTACTTTCCGCCAAGACCAAGTACTTGCAACTTACAATCAACTGACCTGTGAGTGTCTAGCGACTTCTGCAACTATGCTTGCAAGTGATTCCCATTGAAGTTAACTATGTACATTTATTTTCTAGTTTAATTAAATTTTGACTAGAGGTGTAAATGGATAGAGCCGTTTATTTAAACAGGCTCGTGAACTTAATCAGGCTTATTTTTCATACAACTAAAATAAATTATGTTTTACGTAAGAATGGAAGGGACACCTATCTTAGAACCCATTTGAACTCATAAAGCCAATCATTATGATGATATCATCTTATTTGAACTCACTCTAACTCATTTCTAACCCTAAAAGACTGTAGCAATCTGACTTAAGACCCATCACACTTAAAAATAAATAAATAAATAAATATATATATATATATATATATATAGAGGCCGGTTAACGTACAATACCTCTTATCCTACATTATGTACGCGATGCCCTCAGCCGTACGATCTTCAATCGATCAAACGCGGGCGAAACTAATTTAAATGATTAAATTAATCATTTTAATATATCTAAATCATACCAGGAAGGTTAGAAACGTCACTGCGAGGTCATAAATCTCTGTAATTAACCGATGTTAGTTCAAAATCAAACCCTAAATCAAATTCAAAAACCTGAAAAATCTTCTTCCCCAACCTCCTTTCGTTCCTTTTGGTGCGATATCGATAATAAGAACTACTGATTTGGGGAAGAAGATGAACAGTAACACACACAGATTATACACATGCGATTTGTTTTCTTGAAAAAAAACAAAAAAACATTAAGACGTACGTGCGAATTCATTTTGTTTTGGATTGATATTATTAAATTCATTATTAAGTTATTCGCATGTGACTGCATTATTAATTCAATATAATAGAATTATCATTTTCGCATGATACATGAATTCATTTTGTTTTGGATTTTCGCATGATATTATCAAATTCATTATTAAATTCGCATGTGACTGCATTTGGAATTCATGTTGGAATTCTCATTTGCTTTGGATTTTGCATGATATTATCAAATTCGCATGTGACCATATGCGAAAATGTTACAAAAAACCAACATGCTATTACATAAATAATATCACATGCGAAATTGTTACCAAAAAACAACATGTGATTTCATCAAAATTTATCACATGCGAAAATGTAACAAAAAAAACAACATGCGATTTTCAATGCGGGGAGATGATCTGACGGCTGAGATTGTAGCGTACGTAATGTACGATAAGGGCATTTGTACCATACTCTTTACCTATATATATATATATATATATAGGACAAAGATCCGTTAGGAACCACCCCTTATTGCGAGAACCGCGAGAACCAATGTGAACACAACAAAAAATGCCTAAAAATAGCTAAAAACACACAAAATTATTATTTTTTTAACATTTTTTATAAAAAAAATCGCTACTTTTAACATAAAAAATATTAAAAAATTAGATTTTTTTAGATTTTTTGGGGGTTTAGTTTTTAGCATTTTAGCTTGGGGGGGGGGGTGGGGGAGGGGGGTTAGGTTTTTTGAGGGTTTTAGTTTTTAGCATTTATCTTGGGGGGGGGTTAGGTTTTTTTTTTGGGGGGGGGGGGGGTGGGGGTTAGGTTTTTTTAGCTATTTTAGGTTGTGTTCACATTGTTCTCGCAATATAGATTGTTCTCGCATGAACCTTACCCTATATATATATATATATATATATATAGGGGAAGGTTCATTGGGGAACACTAAAAAAGTGGGGAACAGCGGGGAACAGGCTCAAATGAACTCCGATTGGACTCATTCCAGAGGCGTTGGAACCGGCTCGTCAAACCCTAACTAAGATCTCTTAACCCTAACTCCTAAAAGCTAAACCCTAAAGCTAAAAAATAAGGCTAAAACCTAAGCTAAACCGTAAAATCTAAACTATAAACCCTAAAAACTAAACCCTAAAGGCTAAACCTATAGATAAACCCTAAAGCTAAACCCTAAACCCTAAAGCTAAACTCTAAACCTTAAAGATTTAGAAAGCCGGTGATGGAACAGAGTTTACAAAAAAATGGAGTCGGAATCTGTTGCTGGTTCACCGGAGTGTAATATTCCGGTTAAAGTTGTATCGGAAATATCATCGGGATGTAATTCTGAGATGGGCGCCGGGAATTGTGGAAATGACGTCACCCAATCATTGGGTGACAGAGAATGTTCTTCGGCGGCTACAGAGGTTGTCGCATCAGCTAGGGTTGCTGATGGGCCTATTCAAAGTCTGGACCGGAGTGGACCTGTTACTTCCGGATGTGGGCCTGATGCTAATGACTCAATACATGAGACTAATGCTGAAAAGGGCCAGAGTCCAAATGCAAATAAGGAAGAGCTTGTTCAAAAATTTACGGAGGTATGTTCGGAAACTGCTGGACCTTCACCTTTGGTGGGTCCAGATAATTGTTCTAATTTAAAATCTGAAAATGTTGGATTGGATCATACTACAACTTCTGAGACTGTTTTAGAAAATGGAACTAGGCCAACACCTATAGTGGGCCTTGATGCGGCTGGGCCTGCTTAAAACATTACAACTCATGAGTTGCAGTTTGGGTCTTTTATGAGTAAAAAGCCAATGTTCCAATTTATTTGTGATCCGAATCTAAAATTTGGACCGAATGGTGTTGATATTGATCCGGTTTTTGGTTCAAAATTCTGGAATCAAGAGTTGTTTTTGAAATTAACAAAGGGTCTTGAAGTGGATGATAGTGAAACTCGATTAGTCTATGATCCACCTTCAGTGGAGGAAGGTAAGGTTATAGTCAATTTGAATGGACACTTTATGGCAAAATGTGTTAAGGCTCATAGGCTACAATTGTTTGGTTATTTTGTGGGTGATAACTTGTCGTTTCAAGAGGTGAAGGAAAACTTGATAAAGACGTGGCATAAATTCGGTCTAAAATCTATAAACAAGAAAAATGGCGGATATTATTTTTTCACATTTGAAAATGATGAGGGAATGTTACAAGTTTTGGAGAGAAATCTGTGGTTGGTTAAAAATGTGCCTCTTGTTTTGCAATTATGGCAACCGGACACCATATTGTCAAAGACAGATTTAGATAAGGTACCGATATGGGTAACTATTAAGGATTACCGCTTTGCTTATGGAATGGGGGAAACATCGGGAAAATTGCGAGTTGTGTGGGGAAACCACTTATGCTAGACAAATCAACCTATTTACGGTGTGATTCTAAGAAAGGTCCATTAAACTTTGCTCGAGTGTTAGTGGAGGCGGATGCTACATGTGGTCTTCCAAATCGTGTCAAGGTTCGATTTCCTTCTCTTAATAATCTACCTAACAAGGTTGGTTATCTTGAATTGTCTTATAAATGGAAACCACCCTTATGTGGAAAATGCAAAATTTTTGGTCATCTTGACTCAAGCCATGAGATGGTTAAAAAACCGGTTGAAAATATGATGAAGGGAAAGAATGTTATAGAACAACCTGTTAATAAATCCATCTTGAAAAAGCCGGTGGTCCATGATGATGGATTCACTTTAGTTACACGGAAAAAGCCCAAAGTAAAATGGGCTCCCTTGGAGAAAAAAGATGTTGACAGGCTAGGAGCATGGCCCAAAAAGCAATGGAGCAGGCCCTTCTGGGACTCGGAAGTATGCTGATGGCCCAACAAGTGATGTAGAGATGTGTCCGGGCCCAATTAAGCCCAGCGATAAGGCTGCTGGGCTTAATAAGGGCGCTGCCAAAGAGACTGGCCCAGCTTCAGATGTGTGTTTGGGCTCGGCAGATTCTGTTTTGAATTCAGGCCAACCGATTTCACATTTGGTGGATCAGGTCCCACCTTTAAGCAGGTCTGGCCCATTTATTTCAGGCCCAAACCGTAATGCAGCTGATCCGATCATGTCTGGCCCAGTTCGAGTTCCAGTTGTTTCAGAAAATAGAGCCCAACGGAAAGGTAGTGGGTACTTTGATGTGTCGAAACAAAATTTTGGGCCTCAACAAAGCCCGATTATTGGTACAAAAAATGCGTTTGAACCTCTAAGGGATGAGGAAGATTGTTTTGATACCGAGCATGGGTTGTGGGAAAAAGAAATGTTAATGGTTCGTAAATTTTACGAAACAAATACGCAACCTCCGGATGATGTATTTTCTTCATGGTCGGAGAATTTGAAGGCTTATTATGTGATGCTTACAAAGTTTGACCCGGTGAAGGAAGCTTTGGTTGAAACAAATGTTGAAGATGAAGTTGAGGTTGAATCCGAAACGGATGAATCGGCAAGAGACATCGCTTGTGGAGTTTAGCTTCTTTTCTTTTTTAGTTTGATGTTCTTTGTATGTTGGTCTTTGTTTGTTTTCTTTTTTTGAGGGTTTGGCTTTTGGCGAGTCGCCTTGGCCAAATGCTCTTTTTTGTAATCTCGTTTTGAAATTCATTAATAAAAGGTTTGCCCGGGGGAGTTCCCTCGTTTCCCAAAAAAAACCTAAAGCTAAACCCTAAAGCTAAACCCTAAAGTTAAACCCTAAAAGCCAAACCCTAATATATTTAGGGTTTAGGGGTTATGATTTAGGGTTAAGAGATCCTAGTTAGGGTTCGACGAGACGGTTCCAACGCCGCTGGAATGAGTTCAATCGGAGTTCGTTTGAGTCGGTTCCCCACTGTTCCCCACTTTTTTAGTGTTCCCCAATGAACCTCACACTATATATATTCTACTATATCTTAAAAGATAAAGTCGGTGGGTGACCCACCGGCTTTGCCTTACAACCCCCCCCCCCCCCCCTCCCCCAAACTTTTACAATTTTGTGTTTCAAGCCCCTTAGCTTTGCTACCCCCTAAACTTTTTTAGTACTTAGTATACAAAATTACATTTATTTAATCTGTGTAATACACATGGTTTTCAAAGATATAACTTTTTTTATTATTTGATATATAAAATTACATTTATTTAACCTGTACAATATACGGGGTTCATAAAGATATAATTTTTTATTATTTAGTATATAAAATTACATTTATTCAACCCGTGTAATACACGGGTTCTAACCTAGTATTATAAATATATATATATAGGAGAAGGATCCGTTAGGAACCACCCTTTATTGCGAGAATCGCGAGAACCAATGTGAACACAACCAAAAATACCTAAAAATAGCTAAAAAACACATAAACAAATTTTTTAAATATTTTTTATAAAAAAAAACATTGCATTTCGTTACAAAAAAAATTATTTTTTTTGCTACTAAAAGTAGCGATTTTAATGTAATTTTTTTTGTGTTTTTTTTTTTTAATTTTTTTGAGGGTTTAGTTTTTAACATTTTAGCTTTGGGGGGGGGGGGGGGGAGGAAGGGTGGGGGTTAGGTTTTTTTGGTGTGTTTACATTGGTTCTCATGGTTCTCACAATAAAGGTGGTTCTCAAATGAACCTTACCCTATATATATATATATATATAAAATGTATTGCACAAAATGGCTTAACGTACGCGATGTGAAATCGCATGTTATAAAATAGCATGGATGAAATCGCATGTGATAATTTTGATAAAATCCCATGTTGGTTTTTTGTAACAATTTCGCATGTGATAATTTTGATGAAATTGCATGTTGGTTTTTGTAACAATTTCGCATGTGGTAATTTTGATGAAATCGCATGTTAAAAAACCAACATGCGATTTCAATGTGGGATGAAGATCTGACGGCTGAGATGATCGCGTACCTATTGTACGATAAGGCCATTTGTACGTTAACCTAACCCTATATATATATATATATATATATATATATATATATAGGGTCAGGATTTAGAGAAAACGGTAGAAAGTGTGAGAACGGTGAGAACGCTTATTGATCGTCCGATCAAAACAATCTATGGACTAGATTGGCGCGGTGACATTTTAGTAAATAACACCAATTTTATTACGTGGACGCGCGTCATTAAGGGTAAAAAAGTAAAAAACCAATCCTCAAATAAAACGCCATTGAAAAATAAAACGCCAGAAAAAATACAAAACGCCAATTTTATCACTGCGTACTTTTTTCTGTGTTTTTATTTAACCTCTCTGGGTATAAAAACGCCATAAAATATGAAACGCCATTATATATAACGCCAAAGTTTACATCCGGATAAATGTTAATTACATTTTTTGTTATAAAAATAAAATCCCGCCTAAACTACGTGCCAAAAAAATTCTATAAATAGAAACGCCTCACCACCTTCCGTTTATCACACCAAAAAAACACACACAGTGGTTGCTAAAAAAATTTACAACTCAATGTAAAATGCCAAAAAATACAACGACAGCAAACATCTTTTCTTTGATCCTCAGTAATGTTCTGCATGAAGCTTCATTTAATGATTTGTTACGCGAGTGTAGAACGATTTTGCTGCATGAGATGGACAAAATTGAAAAAAGAGGGACTGATGACACCCATATATCACACTGTCATCTTTGTTCCTGAAGAAGGTTTGGATGATAAGAAGAGACCTATACCAGTGAAAATGCTACTTTGGCCTCAATGAATATAATGAAGACCACAGGCAGATAGCATCCACCCACAGGGGGTCGCTCTATGTCTCCAACATCCACAAAGAAACTTCAACACATGAACAAAGAAAATAAACAACGCCAAACCCAAAAGCCATTTATTTGTCACATTTCTTGTAGTTTCAAAAGAAAAAAGAGACTGATGACACTGAAGATTTAAAATCATAAATTGCTTCTACTTTGTTTTTTGTTTTTTTTTTTAAATTTTCTTTATCTATTGTTTGTTTTGTAATGTCAGTTAATAAACAACAAAATAATATTAATGCTATAATGAAAAATATAATAAAACGCCAAAATTAGCAAATACGTGTAAAACGCCATAATGCCATAAAAAAGCCCCCAAAAAACTACCAAACTATAATAAAATTAATTTAAACAACTAATATTATAAAAAAAAGGCAAATTGGAAAATAATAATCCCATCTTTCTGAAATTGGCCAATAATAATCCAAAGTCAGTTATTAGCCAATAATAATCCAACCTCGTCCAATTTTTTTGTAAAATAGACCGCCATTAAAATAAGCTTAACGGAGTTAAGTTTTTTTCCAAATTACAAACCGATGTTTTAGGGCTTTTGATCAGAACGAAGATACGAGTCGATTGACATAAAACTTACCTCGAAATTGTGTTCGAAATCGCTTGAATTTTGTTAATTGGAAGTTAAACACCCGAATTGAAGCACCGTTTTCGTGGGTTGGGGCAGTATTTTGAGGTAAGTTTTACATCAATCGACTCGTATCCTCGTTCTGATCAAAAGCCCTAAAACATCGGTTTGTAATTCGGGGAAAAACTTAACTCCGTTAAACTATTTTAATGGTGGACTATTTTACAAAAAAAATGGACGAGGTCGGATTATTATTGGCTAATAACTGACTTGGGATTATTATCTGCCAATTTCAGAAAGATGGGATTATTATTTTCCAATTTGCCAAAAAAAAAAAGCGTGAAACAATGTGCAAAGAATATAAAACAAAAGAAGTCCAATAGTTATCTAACCGCCATTGGAAAACAAAACGCCATAATTACAGCCGGCAAAAGATTTGACGTGTTACACCATTAAAACAGTTGAGTCTGAAAACAAAACACGGTAAACTGGAAAAAACGGTAAAATGAAACGACGGAAAACATAATTACTAACATTTATTAAATTAAATTTATTTATCTTTTTCAAAACGCCATAATTACCTGACATACGCGGGAAAAAAAAGTCAATATAAAAGAAGAGCATCAGAACCCAAGCTCAAACACGCCAAAAAGACTAAAACGCCACATATTCTCCAAAACGCCAAAAAAATTAATAAATGGCTAATGTTATTGCATGGAGGTTTGAAATGAAAGAAAAACGATTCATCATAAACCTCTCTGACAGGAGAAGGGTAAAGGTAAGAACAATAAAAGCCATGATGGGAATGAATGAAAATGTTCAGAAGGATATCCTGGCCCTTGGGGTTCCAAGAGATAAAGATTGTGAAAGAACAAGAACTGTAATAAAAAGACTGAAGAGAAAGTTTCCAGCAGAAGATGATGATGATGATATTGAAGATACTCATATACCAAAACTTAGCAGTTGGGTATTGCATGAGGAAGAAGGAACACTTGAAGTAACTTATAAAAACGGGGTGCAATATTCAAGACAAATGGCAGAAATGTTGAAGACAGGGTTGCTATCTATCATTGAACAACTCTGTGATTTAACACCTTCAAACGATCCAAAATCCAAGAATGCAGTGATATTCAAGAATAGGCTGCAGCAAAGAAGAGACGAGCTAATGGCGTTATACGCAAAAATGAAATTTGATGATGAAGAATCTAAAGAAAGTGAAGAACAAAGCGATGGGTACATCTCTGATGTAATCCCACCTACGGAAGACTGTTAGTTTATTTTGATTTTCCTGTTATTGTAGTTTTTTAAAATATTAATCTATGGTAATGAATTATTAACAAAAAGATACAAAACGCCAAAAATGACATGGAAAAAGCCATAACGCCAAAAGATTAACTATGTGACACAGAAAGAATTAATTCAACGAGAAGAAATCTGAGAAAAAACAATGAAACGTCAAATAATTAATAAATCTACATAACGCCAAAATTATCTTGCACGCAAAAAATAAAGAAGCATGTCAAACGCGAAAATCGTGAAAGGAGAAGAATACTAAAAAGACAAAAAAAACCCCTCGGACCCTGATCATGCCCCACGCCACGTGTTCAGTCAGGATGCGTTCTCACCGTTCTCACACTTTTTGTCGTTTTCTCCTGATCCCGTTTCTCTCTCTCTCTCTCTCTCTCTCTCTATATATATATATATATATATGAAAAACACATTCAAACACCTCTATCCAGCACAGATTCAAGAACACGAAAACTGACCTAGGATCCCTTCTTAGAAAAGTTGTTGCGGTGTTCCTGTGGAACCCACTAAGCCATCTAAGAGGTGCCACGTGCTCCTTATACATATTTTTAAGGGTTATTGGATGGCTCTTGTTCTAAACTAGTTTTTGCCCCGCCCGCGTTGCGGGACAATAACCCGAATATTTCTCTCTCATAACATGAATGTCCGCGTTTCGGTTACTTATACATACTACTCATAACACGATCTAAAAAAAATTACGAGTCAACCAATTAAAACAAAAACACTACCATACTTTTACTAAAAAAAACTAAAACGATAGAAAGACTATAATTTTAAACTGAGAGCAAAATTGTAATTTTTCAGGACAAATAAGCATGTACCAGGCATGCCTGGACGAATAAAAATTACACCTATGCCCGCCCGCTTTGCGGGGCGTTAAATCAAATATTTCTTAGTTTCATAACATGTATGCATGTATTTAGGTTACTTGTACATACTATTTATAACATGATCTAAAAAAATACATCGAGACAACAAATTAAACGAAAACACTACCATAGTTTTGCTAAAAAAAATTAAAACAATAACAGGTCTGTAATTTTGAGCTGGGGGTAAAATATTAATTTGTCAGGACCAATGAGCGAGTATTAAACAACTGCTTGACACAATAAAAGTTACATTGAGTCAACCAAGCAAAATAAAACAGTACTATAGTTTTGCAAAAAAAAAAAAAGTAAAATGATGGCAAGATCATAATTTTTAACTGGGGGAGAAATCGTAATTTTTGAAATGGGAGAAAAATCATAATTTTGAATAGAGGGCGAAATCGTAAAAATATTTTGAACTGGGGGCGAAATCATAATTTTAAACTAAGGGCAAAATCATAATTTTGAGCTACGGGGAAAAACATAATTTTATTTTGAACTATGGGCAAAAATGTAAATTTGAGTTGGGGGCAAAATCGTAATTTTGAGCTAGGGGCAAAAACATATTTTTATTTTGAATGAGGGCAAAAGCGTAATTTTAGACAGAGGGCGAAACCGTAAATTTATACTAGGAGTAGAATTAGAAATGGGTTTTTGAACTGAGGGCAAAAGCTTAAATTTTGAGCCAGGGTAAAAATATAATTTTATTTTGAATTAGTAGGGCTGAGCAATTTACGGTTCGGAACCGCTAGAACCGAGGAACCGAACCGGAACCGCCAGATCTGAACCGTACTGTTGTATTCCGGGTCCGGTTCCGGTTCTTAAGTTTGGGAGAAAACGGTTCCTGGTTCGGTTCCGGTTATAACCAACAGTTCCGTTTAAAGAACCGCTAGAACCCGTTTAGGTTTAAACTTTAAATAATATATTTAAAAACTCTATTAATTCATTTAAACTTAAAATATTATATTTAAAAAAATGTATCTAGTATTAAAGAATATTAAAATAGTTTTGGCATAATGTTTGAATGAAGTTTGTGTGATGGTTAACTAAAAGTTTTTAAGTTAACTTTTGGTTTTTTACATTGTATACTTTCGGTTTAAAATATTTTATTGTTGCTACTTTTACTCTGATTAATTTAAATTGTGGATATTGCAACCCTTTGTTACATGTTTTAAATGATTTATTGTTTTAATTGTTTTTATTCTTTTATTAGTTTTACGATTTAATTGACCACCGGTTCCGGCAAGAACCGTTTACGCTAGAACCGTTTAACCCGGTTCCGAACCGAACCGGAACCATTAGAATACGGTTCGGTTCCGGTTCTTATATTTAGAACTAAACGGTTCTGGTTCGGTCCCGGTTCGGTCCCGGTTCGGTTCGGTTCGGTCCGGTTCTGAACCGTTGCACAGCCCTATGAATTAGGAGCGAAAACGTAATTTTAAACAAAGGCCGAAACCATAATTTTAAACTAGGAATAAAATTAAATTAAAATAGGTTGGTCTAATATGGAAGTGTCAGGCAAGCTGCCTGACACTATTCCCTCAGCTTCAAAATGTATATGTAGTAAAATGACATAACGAGCATATCCCAGATTTCCTCTGATCAAGCGCGCTAAAATGTTTACATTAGCCAAGATGTAGCGTTCAAATGAACTCCGAAACTAATATATATTGCTTGTAAATCCACTCATAAATAAACAGAAACTTGGTAACTCAGAAACCCATTAAACATGTTTAATCAGAACCAAATAAGCGTTGTTCAATGATGGTTTGCAAATCAATAGAAAACAAATTCATTAACATGTCAGATCTACATGAAACCAGAACCATGGATTGCATCTAGACAGGAGAGGGGTATGACTTCGCTTGCTGGCGAACTCGTTTCTTGTATTCCACAGTATCCTGCACATGGTATATTTTGCGCAAATCATATCACGAGTTCCGTAACTTGATAACTGATGACAAAAAATTACAGAAATAAACCAATGATTACCTGAATAAAGAGATGATATCCCTCGGTTTGAGCAGGATCAGCAGGGTTCGGAGTGTCCAGCAAATCCTGGATACCCACTAGAATTTGTTTAACCGTAATTGCGGGTCTCCAACCCTGTAGTAACAGATAATCATAGAATATTATTAGTGATAACGACAATTCTTGACGTCACTTTTAAGCTTAACATGGATGATATGCGCGTACACTGTCTTCATTGAGGATTGATAGACAAACGGTTCCAGACGGGTAAACATTGGGGTGAAAGAACCCTTGGGGGAATTTGCACTTTGGTGGCTTGCTTGGATAATCTTCGGTGAAATTAAGGGTGAGGGGATAAAAACCACCCTCCCAATCAGTCTGCAAACGTCGCGTATGACAAAATATAGAATAGGATAAATACAGTCAACCCCACAATGATCTTGATAATATAGAGTCAAGAACTTGTACATGATCAAGCAATCAAAGAACCAACATAATATAAAAGCATTTTCATTTAATCGAACATCAAGCCACTTTTTTAAGTGTTACTTCTATCACGAGTTCAGACCGTATTCCCAAACATCATTGGTAGAAACTAACCGCCTGTGAGTTAAGCATTCTCTGCGACTTTAACTAGCAACTAATCATTACATTAAGCATTCTAAATATTAGAAAGACGGCAACTCAAATTTTCTAAATCCATGTTCATCAATTGAAAGTTGAAATCAATTCTTTACGCGCTTAGAGGATCGATCTTATTTACACTGAAACATACTGGTTACAGAGAAGAAACTACCACCGTACATTATCATCAGCTTAAATTTTCATAGACACAAGTCATAAGCTTTGTTTTAAAAGGTGCGCATCAGGAGCATATAATGCACCCTGATGGGACATCATCAACTGCATAATGCAATGTGATTCCATGATGCAACTGGTGCAGAATGATGCGAGTATGCGACGCATTATGCAGTTGACCAATACTTAAACAAATCAGACCAACGATTGAGCAATGAGTTTGAGTATTTGAACAAATTAGACCATTGATTTAACAAATCTAACCAGAGACGACGAAAAGGTATCTTATATTTTAGTGTTTAAAAGTTGACAACTTAAAATATCATCTATAAATAAATATAAACCTTTAGTATTTTTTCTTAATAACGAACGTCTTGCATAATCGGCTTTTAGGGATTAAAAACGCATCAGATCACAAGTCACAACACCCTTTTTAAAACGAAAATGCAACCTGAAAGAATCCAAAAACAAACTGCCATTCTTCTCCCCCAAACTGTCACATAACTAATATCCAGTTTAGGAAAGTGATGAAAAAAAAACCCTTTCTTAATCTATACCTAATCATAAACGCAATCCGAGAATTATACCACTTATAATCGCATAAATTGTGTTAAAAACGTTAGTTGTGCATCACTTTCTAATCTATCACGTAACAGTAAAAACTAAGAGCATTATTTCTCAATCAAAACAAACATTTAGGTGACACGTAACATCTATAGACAAACTGGTACCAAACAACAACCTTAAAAAAGATATTCAGATGCAACAGTTAATAAAAGATTATCCCAGCAGCATATTAAACATTAAAACTTGTAAAACTAACAGATGGTAAAAACTTACCCCAGCTTTACCGGGTATAGTACAGTGCCAGACCATCAAATTAACTGTACCATCGGGGAGAGATTCTGGCCTCGCTACGAAACCCTAATTAATTAATAACACGAAATGAACAATTAGCAAGTGAAATTATTAAAAAAGGGGGGGAGGATTAGGGTTTGGAATATGACGAACATGAGGGTGATTCTTTCGCCATGCTTTGCGTTCCTCGGTGAGACGACCACGAGCTATGCCGCCAGACATGATTCGCTGTGGCGATCGGTGGGCTGTCAAAGATTTGCTTGCGGCCTCTGCCAAAGTGGGGATACGGCTTGCGTATTGGTTATTTCTTCTTATCAAATAGTCGTAGCCTTTTATTTCACCGACTAAACTTTTATGTGACTTTTGGATATTGTTATTTAGATTGTTTTGTTGATATGATTAATTTAACCATGTTCTTTTTTTATAACTTGTGAAATATAATATTCCGTTAAAACATTTTTGTTTTTATCTATGTTTTGATATAAACTAGTAATAAGACCCGCGCGCGTTGCGGCGCGGGTACATCGCAAACGTCGAACGGATTAGTCCAAGCGTTATGTGATGTGTTAATCATATAATAATGTACGTTTCGAAGTATCCGACTGAACTCAATGTAACCTATAGATGTGTTGTAATTGGATTAAAATGTAAAGCAAATCGAGTTTATAGTGTACAATCATAACGTATTATATGCGACTCGACTAACTCCAATTTATACCATCAAGTCAAAACGTATTATATGTGACCCGATTCATATGTAGGAAACATACAAAATAAAGGCCAAAAACGTATACCAAATTTACATCAAAATGTAAAAAGAAAAATTTAAAAGTTGCGGGGTCGGTATAAAGCATATGTGAAAAAAACGTAAATTACCAAAGTATAGGTAAAAAATGCAAGTTACAAAAGTAGAGAGTAAATAAAAGGAAAATTCTATATGCAAAAAATATGAATTATTGGAAATTTTGGAAGTCAAAGAGGGGTGGTTTCACCGACTTTGTACTTTAAGTAATACAGAAATTAGTAAAAAGCTAAGGGCTAAAAATGCCAATTGTTAAAGTAGAAGAATAGTAAAGTTAGATAAGGGACTAAAATTGATTACTCTAAAAGTGGAGGGGTCGTAGCAAAGCTGAAGGGCTTGAAATGAAATATTGAAAAAGTGTAGGGGAATAGCAAAGCTGAGGGGCTTGAAACGCAAAATGGAAAAAGTTTAGGGGGTGTAAGGCAATGCCGGTGGGTCACCCCACCGACATAACCTTTTAAGTTATAGTAGAATTCGAAACCAAGTTGGGTTAACGCTCACAAGATTCACGGACTATATATATATTCAACACATGCCTAAACATACTTTCTAAGAAACACGTAAGAAATTCTTACTAACAACAATTGTTTTTTTTATGGGCTATTTACCAAATTAGCCAAGAATATAGTTTGACCACCGAAATAGCCAGCTCATGCCTATTTGGAATAGGGCATCAGCTCTCTTATGCGTCCTTCCAGCTCTCTTATGCGTCCTTCCACTCTTAAATGGACACGTTTATGGACCCACCATCTACCACCCCACCCTAGCCCCTACACCTCCAAATACCATTCCCCAAGACTGACATGCATAATTATCACAATGTTGACTTATCTACCCCTTTCGTTTTCTTCTACCTCCAGATATCATCATCTTCCTTTATTATGGATTCCACCTACTTTCTCCCCACTACACCTTCCACCTATATAAATCCCCAATTTCACCCCTCACTTCCCTCAAACTTCATCATCAATTCATCATTCTTTATACAGCCATGGCTCCGGAAAGTCCTAACGCTAATGTATACAGCCATGGCGAGTTGCAGGAATTTTCCGCCATTTTTTCCGGCGAGTTGCAGGAATTTTCCGGCCAAACTTTAGAATATTTTGCACACTTTAATCTGATCCCACTTGTTTTGTCTCATTTTGCTGTCACACTCGTGTCACATCGCTGCTGCTGGGCGACTACCACATTCTCGTTTTACAGGAATTTTCCGTCTGCAACTCACCGGATACGGAGCCGGAGGCGTCTGCAACTCGCCGGAGATGACTGCAACTTTCAGACGCATCCCTTGCACTTCCCAGACGCATCCCTGCACTTCCCAGACGCATCCCGGCACTTCCCAGACGCATCCCGGCACTTCCAGACACATCCTGACACTTCCAGACGCATCCCGGCACTTCCAGACGCATCCCGGCACTTCCCAGACGCATCCCGGCACTTCCCAGACGCATCCCGCACATCTGAAAATTAAAGACGCATAAACTACCTCGGGATCTGTGATGCGCTGTTCCAAGAGGGCATGAGGTATCAGGTCACTTTTGCCACGTGTCAACTCACCATTGGCGGACGCATTAAATGGTGGATGCCCTGCTCCAAGGATGCATCAAAAGGCTAATTTGGTGGTCCAACTATATTCTTGGCTAATTTGGTAATTTTTCCTTTTTTATTCGTCCAGAGATAAGAATGAATTCTCTACAAAGGAAAACAAAACTCATGCTACCTACACTTAACATTTTTTGCAACTCCCAACTTTATCTTTATGTTTGCACAACCATTACGTGATTAGGTCAGATACTATTGTAAACAATATTTTATGTATCGTGCTTATTCAAATTTATGTTGCATCGTATGTACGAATTCCACTAGTATACTTGATGTGGTGATTTTTTATTGGATAAGATTTAGGTGATATTCTCTAACACGATATCAGATTTAAAATTGTAAAATGATAATTATTTTGATGAAATACATACACACACGGGATTGTCCAAAAAGCATGTGGCTCGTAGCTCGCTTGATATGGCTCGGTTTGAAACTGAATCGAGTTGGCTCAACTCGATTAGAAAGTGAAGCTCGGCTAGATTTGTAACGAGCTGGATTGGCTCGCTCATTAGCTCAAATTATTTTACTTATAATATATTTTATTTTTATATACATATAACATATTATATAATTATGGTTCTTATCTGCATGTATCCAGTGGCGGAACCAGAACGATTTAGTTAGGTGGTCATCATAAGCTTATATTCTATACCGTTCAAATTAGGGGGTCCATCTCTAAGTTTGTTCTTCAAAAACTCAAAATTTATCTATAAAAATTTAAAAAGTTATGGTGACCGGAGGGTCAACGGACCCTCTTGACCCCCCTCTGGTTCCGCCCCTGCATGTATCTAAAGGTGCCTTGGATATCTAGGGCATTTTGGTTATTATTTGGATGTATTTCGTTAATTTTGGCTTGTAATCTATTAGGTTAGACTTATTTTAAATGTGTTCTTTTTAACTATAAATGATAGTTTAGATTATTGAATTTTGAAGCAACGAAATAATTATTCTTTTTAAATCCGAACCTAACCAAGCCAAGCCGAGCTCGAGCAGAGCTTTTCAGTTCACTTTCAAATTTGAGTCGAGCTGGCAGCTCGAGTTTGCCTTAGCTCGACTTAGCTTAGCTCGTGAACATCCATATACACACATAATAGGCAAGTGCACATATCGCATTGTAGTATAGTTTAGATAAGAACCAAGTATCACATCAAAGGACCCAGTCGGCTTTCAACAATCAACTTTCATTATCGTTAGTCGTTTAATAATCAGAGGTTGGTTGTTTGCAAGATAAAGTAAATAACTATAAAGTAAATACCATTAAAGTTAATAAGATGGAAACAATTAGTTCAAACAAGGTATTGTTTGGGATAGAATCCACTTGGGATATCTTAACGTTAAATCAATAGCGCAGGTGTGGAATGCAAGGTCCCGTTAGGGTTGTCGGGCACAAGACTAAGTTAACATGTTATGTTTTTTTTATTAATATTGTGGAAGGGCTCTCTTTAGGGTCACCACAACCCTCAACCCTTTAGAAAGTTTATTAGATTAAACCAATACTAGGTCGGACTATAGATGTAACATCCGTAAAAGAAAACCGGATCCTAAAACCCGATTTGTTTTGTAAAACGAATTCTAGAACCCAACCCGTTTTTGTAACCTGATCTGCTTCCATATTCCATGTAATATTATTATTTAGTGTTCAAGCAATAAAATGTTTCGGATTTTATGTTTTGATCATACATGTTATCATGTCTGGTGATTTATAGTCTCATACATGTTTTATACAAGTTTCTAAATTCATTTCCATGTATCTTAAAGCAACCATCCATCTCTCAAGGTAAGACTTAGGTTTATTCTTAAGTTGATCAAAAACTTTGGAGACTTCATGAACACACCTAACACTCGTATCTTGACCTTCTTATCATCCAAACTTAACTATACATATGCCCTAAGATAGTACATTGTGTTTTGGATGGTTTAGATGTAAATGATAGCAAGCAAGAAGCTCTACATGTCGCGTACTTAGTTTTGGTATAAGATGACTTTCGGGTGACTTTGTTGCCAAATTTTCTTCATCATTGGGCTATCATTCTGGACCATTCAAAGCTCCAAGATATACTTGGTATATTATGGAACAAGTAGGTTCAGTTGGTGCATAAAACCGAGCCTAAGCATAGTGGGAATCACACACACAAGTTTGAGAATGTAACCCTCAACCCGCATCGAGATCCAAGGTTTAAACCCAATTCTCGACACCATGAATGTTGTATTACTCTCATCCTTATGATAATACTTTGAAAATAGTGAACGTAGACAAAAACCACGCGCGAAACGGAGTTATAACGAAGCGAGAATCGCAAAAACAAGTTTGGTGCGCGAACCCCCTTTTACACTCGTCCCACATCACCCCCAATACAAATTTATGCTCCCTTTCACACCTATAAACATCCTTGTTTGGTTGCTTATTGCTTGCAATGTAACGCCTCGCTTTTTGAAACTTCCTTATTTAGAATGACTATGTATATTCCTATTTCACTTCCAGCTTCGTAATTCGAAACGTTGATCGTAATAAAACTTGATCATTTTATGTGAATTATACTTTGATTATGCGTGCTTGTAATACGTTCAAATTATATACATGTTCGATACATATTCATCTTACACACAAACTCATACTTATTTTACGAACAAACTATCGTAAGTACATGTTTTTATACACTTTATATATACAAATACTTAATTATATATTCACAATACTTGAGTTATACTTTTATACTTAATTCATGCTTAATTACATGTTAAATATATAAGAAGTACCTTAAAATACACCAAAAACCAAACTACAGGGACTAAAAGTGTCAAAATATGAAAGTTGTCCGGAGAACAAGCCAGGCGACACGCGCAAGGCTCCTATCTCCCTTTCGCGACCCGCCTGCGAGGTCGATCCGCAGCCAGCCGAGATTCAGTCGCGCATTGGTCCATTTTCACCTCCTAACTCTCACGTAACTCTCTTTAAAACACCATTAACTATTAACCTAACTTCCCCACTATAAATATAACATCCCTAACCCTCATTTTCATCCAAACACCATATTCACTCTCAAATCCTCTAAAAAACACTCAAAATTTTTGATTTCTGGACAGAAAGTTTCAAGACTTTTAAGTGAGTTCTAGCTCACTTCTTTACTTATTTCTTCCTTGTTTCTTCTATCATCTTACTTGGATAACCTCTAGGAAGGTTTTCACAAGTTTGCCATGGCAAACTAAGATGAAACCTCACCATATTTGAGGTTCAAAGTAAGATTAAATTATGTTTTGTTCAAAGTTCTTATATCTTCTAGTTCTTTTACTAAACTTGGTGAAATCTTGTACCCACCAAGCTCACAACTTAGTCCATAATGGTGGGTTTGTGTTGAGGTTGATTTCCATCAAGTTGTGAGTTCAAAACTCTTTTACTTTAAGTTCATACATGCTATATTCCAAGTGTTGAAAACATTCACGATTCACCATCTTCTATATGGTTGAACTTGTGTCTTGTAAAAGTGTGAACCGTGGGAGCTTTGGCTTTCCAACCAAGTTCCACTACCTGACTTGTGAACCTTGTGTATGAACACTCAAGTAGCTTTCTAGTCTCAAAGTAACATAAACCTGTATAGCCTCCAACAATTAGTTAACTCTTTCCATGTTGTGGTGGTTCACCAGGGTTAGGTCTTACTTGGCTACTTGATAATGTATTAGTTAGGTGTTTATTTCTTGTCATTCATGACCCTCCGAATCATCCTTGTGATGATTTGTGTAATAGTGAATCATACAATGAGGTCAATCCTCCATGCTTGACTTCCATGACAATCTATGAAACTCATGATGGACATAGTTTTAGGATTATTATATAATCATATATATATATATATATATATATATATATATATATATATAAGAACATGGCCGAACTTATGATGATAATCGGTATATGATTATTCATCATAAACTTAGGCTACTTTATCTACGATTCTAAGTCTCTCGTAGTTGATTCTAATAGGCAAACTAGGACCCATGAAACCACATGCAACTTAGTGTCAAAACGAGTACTTAGCCTAGATATACTTTTATGCATACATACTTTTGTACTTAAATTCTAGATTCCGAATCTAACCACTCATAAACACCGTATGACCTTACCTTCGATTCCCCGTTCTCAAACAACTCGTCACTCACAGATAATCGGAAAGCTTTTGCAAACTTGTGATATACATGACCCCTTTTTCCTTTTACACTTTTGGGTGCAATATGTTATACTATTTAACACACAGAGTCATACTTTATGCTTAAAATCACAAACACAAACAATCTAATCATACACGCTTAAATATGTGATACTTGATTTGTATACTTGGATGATTCTTTTGTGCGATTTACTTGTCATTAACTTCGTACGAGCCTCCCATTAACATGTATTGCGTTATAGGAGTAACGCATCGCCCGTATTCTTGAGGTCATGTTAAGTCTTTAATACTTGTGGTAATCAGAGGATTGACTTGCATAATTGCATGCCATGTTTACACTAATCTCGTTAACTATTTCTGTCATGTGGATTGTTCAAACTTTTATACATATATGCTAGTACTCAAAACTTGTATAATCGCCAATACTTTTGTATTGAACAATACTTTAAAACGTATTGCAGGATTTTGATGATGATGATTCACAGAATCTAGTAGGATGCATAGAAACGCACTTTAAACTTTAATACTTATTGTATTATAATTCATTTTGTTTCAACTTGTTGTATCTCTATTTCAAACAATGTCCTTGATGTTAGCAATAAAATGAAATTATTTATTAAATACTTGTCACATCTAGTGTTATGAAGTCTCGAGCAATCTCGTTCATCTCACTCCGATGTTTCCGCCATCGGTTGGGGTGTGACATGCAACACCTAGTTTAAGTACAAATAAGTGGAATAGCCAAATTTTGGTGGTTCCACAAGTGTGATACCCCTTCGTGTGTTGTGCATAGTAGTTCTTTTACGCTCTCGACGAGGAGGTGCCGCCCTTCAAGCTCTTCTTGTTTCATAAAGCTTCTTTTTGAGGTAAATTTCTCTTCCATTTCATTATTCATTTATTTATTGCTTTCTTAGTTTACTTAGTATAATTTAGGTTCTTTGTCACACCCCAACCAATGGCGGAATCATCGGGGCGCGGCACTGAGCGAAACAGATTGTCCAGAAGTTTCCATAACAACTATATTTACCAAATATTTAAAGCAACACGTCCCATACCATGTCATAAATGATAATACAGTTATTACAGAAAAGATCTAGTCAAATTGTTCTGTTCTGAAAACTCAGATTTTTATTACAGACAATTGTTTATTGTTGGCCTAGGTCTTTCCTAGCCTCGATTTCACTGCAAGCTAAGCAAATAAGCATCCTAAGCACCTGTCACATACGTTAAAGTAAAGGTCAATACACATAGTGTAAAGGTGAGCATACAAGTTTAATAATAACATATAGAGTTCAAAATCGTTACGCATAACCAGCACGTACACAGTGTGAAATGAGGCATGTTAGTTATCAACATGAACACATCGATACCAATGACTGCGGGTTGACTGCCCAAGGCAGTTCGCGATACACACTCACCACTGTGAGCCATGTAACTAATTGTCCTTAACAACCCCTGAGTGAACAGGTGCTGAGTCCAAACTATAGTACTATCGTTGCTAAGGCAGGTAGACAAAATTCCATGTGTAAACATAACAAACAAGCATTCATTAAGTCACGTATAACATGCGGTAATTGGTTAGCGATTAAAGTATTGCGTAGTGTGTTTGATGTGATTTAGAATAAGTAACGTATGTAACACCCAAAAGTGCGTAAAGCAAAAAGGGATCGAGTATACTCACAGCGATTGGTGGATTGAAGGGAGCGCTAGAGAGTAGGGTTAGCCTGAACAGATTGATAGCATAACAATGAGCGACGCGTAAGACGAAACAAGTGTTAGTGGGTCGGACGGCAGCTCGATCGGATGGTAGTCCGATCGAATAGCTGGTCGTGCGTGTAACAGTCCGCTCGGATGGTCATCCGATCGGGTGACCTTTTGAGTGGATTGTTTCCTCCTTTGGGAAGGACGTGTTTGTGTATGATGGCTTGACTTTTGAAGTTTTCGTTGTAGCATTTGAAAACTTAGAAGTATCTCTACCTTTCAGGTCGATCGATCGAACGACCGTTCGATCGGGCGACAGTCCGATTGGTAGGACACTTCAGCGAGAGTAAGTTCACAGCAGATTGTCACTCGATCAGATGATGGTCCGATCGGGTGGCAACACATGTGCATTGAACATGTTGAAAATTTGTTTAAGTATTGCAGTTCCAAAACATCTCATAGTCGGATGGTCGGTCGATCGGGTGGTAACCCGATCGGACGGCAGTCCGTTCGGTGTTTCAAACTCTTGAAGTTTGTAATGAAAGTTAAGTGTGGGGCCAAAGTGCGGGTCGATCGGATGACAACCTGATCGGTTGACAGTCCGATCGGAAGGCATTCCGTCCTGGTCGTTCTGATCTCTTCACACTTGGTTGTTTTGATAGTTTGTCATTTTATCGAGATATTTTGATAACATGTTAAGCAACAGAAACCTCGTCAATACTTAGTACTCCTGATCGGACAGGAATCACCCAAATCCGGCCAGTTAACTGTTCGAGACGGTGTTCCACGTTTAACCCGAAATCGGTATTCTCGTGGATAGAATTCAGATCTTGAACCAACACAACCACAAGAATGAGTAGGAAGTCGGTACAAGCTCCGATTCTATCGGTTTTGGATGCAGTGAGTGTAAAAGAGTTGAAAGAAAGTTGGAAAACCATCTTTCAATCCTTTTCATCGTGAATATGTTTAGATCTATGAAAGATCTTTGTTTGTTTATGTGGAAATTGGTTAGATCTAAGTTGTTCTCGGTGGATTGAGGCCAAAACTTTAAGTTCTCAAGAATATCATGATGACATCATCCTAGAACACCTCACATCTAGTGATTTCACGGTTAAAAGTTAAGATTCGAAAGATAGAAAGGTGTAGAATCAAGTGTAGATCAAGGAAGTACAAGATTTAGGTTGAAATCTTACCGGAATCGCGAGAAATCGAAAGAAAGGTGGGATTGGAGCGCTGGTCGGACATGAGAGTGCCAAATGTGGTAATTTTGATGGTGACGGGGGGTATTTATAGGGTTTCCCAAAGTGGAAAAGGTGGATCGATCGAGTAACATCCTGGTCGACTGGGTGATCGATCGAGCGGTAGCTCGATCGAACGGCTGGTCGATCGGCCGGTCACTTGGTCGATTAGCCAATTGGTTCAAGTGTTCGGTGCGATGAGTTTTTCCATTTCGATTGCGATTGCGGGTGCTGCGATGCGATGGAGTTTCCTATTTAAATTACTTTTAATCCCAACTACTATATCAACATACAATCATCCTTATTTCGTATTCGTTTAGCGTTTGCGATTCGATTGCGATTCGAGTTTCGATTGCGTTTCGATTATCCACCACAACATAACATAAATAAACATGCACAAGTAACACATAAGGCACAAACACACACATAAAAAAATATCCAGAACGCGTAATTCGAGTTGCGGGTGCGATTGCGATATCGATAAGCGATAAAATATGCGATAAATATCGAATAAACCTCGATTATTAATAAGTACTCCACATAATACAACTAATGTAACACATAAAATAGACTATCTATGAGTCAAAGAAGTCAAAACCGGAATTGAGCAAGGAGTGACAGATCGCAATTAGCAATCTTGTCTCCCTTTGACTTCAATCTTGACTTTGATTTTGACTTCCGAAACACGGGGTGTTACAGCCTCCCCTAGTTGAGGGAATTTCGTTCCGAAATTAGGCCGAAGCCGTAACAAACAACTGCGGGTACTTCGCCTTCATGTCGCTTTCGAGTTCCCAAGTGAACTCTGCGCCTCATTTGCCTTCCCATCGGACTTTCACAATAGGAATGCGCGAGCGTCTGAGCTGCTTGGTTTGGCGGTCCATGATTTCGACAGGCTTCTCCACGAAGTGTGTGTTTCGTTTATTTGGAGATCGTCATGAGGCACAATTAAATCATGCTCAGCCAGGCACTTTCGGAGGTTCAAAATATGGAAAGTCGGGTGAACGTTACTAAGTTCCTCCGGTAGTTCGAGTCTGTAGGCGACTTTTCCGATCCTTTCCAGAATCTTAAAAGGTCCAACATATCGAGGCGCTAGTTTCCCTTTCTTGCCGAATTTGACCACACCCTTCCAAGGTGATACCTTTAGGAGTACGTAGTCGCCAACGTCAAATTCAAGGGGCTTGCGTCATCTATCGGCGTAACTTTTCTGTCGACTCCTAGCTTTCAGCAGATTGTCTCGAATTTGGAGGACTTTGTCAGTCGTTTCTTGCAATAGCTCAGGACCGGTTAATTGCGAGTGACCGATCTCGTGCCATACAATAGGCGATCGACATTTTCTTCCGTATAAAGCCTCGAATGGTGCCATTTGTATGCTGGAATGATAACTGTTATTATACGAGAATTCGACTAACGGCAGGTAAGCATCCCAATTACCACCGAAATCTATGACACACGAACGAAGCATGTCTTCAAGAGTACGGATCGTTCTCTCAGTCTGACCGTCGGTTTGAGGGTGGAATGCAGTACTCAGATTAAGCGTAGTACCAAGAGCAGCTTGAAACGTTTCCCATAGTCGCGAGGTAAACCGAGCGTCACGGTCAGAGATGATGTCGCGAGGCGTCCCATGTCGACAAATGATCTCATTGGTGTAGATTCGGGCTAATCGCTCTACCTTGTAGTCTTCCCGTATTGGCAAAAAGTGAGCTGATTTGGTCAAACGATCAACAACAACCCAGATGTTGTCGTGACCTGATGGCGTGCGCGGGAGTTTTGTTATGAAGTCCATAGCTATACTCTCCCACTTCCACATAGGGATCGGGGGTTGTTCGAGTAAGCCAGAGGGTCTTTGATGTTCAGCCTTGACTTTTGAGCTGGTCAGGCATTTCCCAACGTAGAGAGCGATATCCCTCTTCATGCCCGGCCACCAGTACTTGTAGCGAAGGTCCTGGTACATTTTATCGGCACCGGGATGAATAGAATACCGGGATTTGTGAGCTTCGTCCATCAATATCTGTCGCAAATTGGTCCATTTAGGGATCCAAATTCGGTCCAGAAAGTGGAATATCCCATTCGACTTATTCACAAGCTGGGTTCCATCGTGATAGATTCTTTCCTTCTTCAAGGTGCGCTCGTTAAAACAAGCATGTTGGGATTCGCGGATGAGGGTTTCGAGGTCGTATTGGGCTTGGGTATCACGAATGCTGAGCAGATAGCTCCGTCTGCTGAGAGCGTCGGCAATGACATTTGCTTTGCCTGGGTGATAACGAATCTCACAGTCGTAATCGTTGAGAAGTTCTACCCATCGGCGTTGACACATATTAAGTTCTTTCTGATCAAAGATATGTTGTAGGCTCCTATGATCGGTGAAGATCGTACACTTGGTACCATATAGGTAGTGTCGCCAAATCTTTAACGCAAAAACAACTGTGCCTAGCTCGAGATCATGGGTTGTATAGTTCTTCTCGTGGATTTTGAGCTTGACGAGATGCGTATGCAATGACCTTGTCTCTTTGCATGAGAACACAACCAAGACCAAGGTTCGAAGCATCACAATAGACAATGAAGTCGTCATTTTCGTCGGGTAAAGTGAGGACGGGAGCATTGCAAAGCATGTGCTTGAGGGTTTGAAAAGCAGACTCTTGTCAGTTCCCCAAACAAAAGGCTTGTCTTTATGAGTGAGAGCGGTAAGCGGCACATCGATTTTTGAGAACCCTTCGATAAATCGTCGATAATAGCCCGCTAATCTGAGAAAAGAACGGACTTCAGACGGGTTCTTAGGTGTTATCCAACTCTTAACGGCTTCAATCTTCACGGGATCGACGTGAATACCTTGATTATTGACAATGTGACCGAGGAATTGAACCTCCTCCAGCCAAAATTCGCACTTGGAGAACTTGGCATAGAGTCGATTCCCTTGGAGTAGCTCGAGAACCAAACGTAGATGTTGCGCGTTTTCGGCTTTCGACTTGGAATAGATCAAGACATCATCGATGAACACGATGACGAAGCGGTCGAGATAAGGTTTACACACGCGATTCATCAGATCCATGAAAACCGCGGGTGAGTTGGTTAAACCAAAAGGCATAACAACAAACTCATAGTGGCGGAATCGAGTGCGAAAAAAGGTTTTGGGTATATCCTCCTCTTGAATGCGTAACTGGTGATAGCCTGAGCGTAGATCGATCTTGGAGAAACACGTAGCACCTTGTAGCTGATCAAACAAATCGTCGATGCGCGGCAGGGGATAGCGATTCTTGATTGTCAACTTATTCAATTCCCGATAGTCGATGCACATCCGAAACGACCCATCCTTCTTTTTGACGAAAAGGACTGGTGCGCCCCATGGAGAGGTGCTTGGGCGAATGAAGCCTTTATCAAGTAGTTCCTGGAGCTGACTCGAGAGTTCACGCATTTCGGATGGAGCGAGTCGGTAAGGAGTTTTGGCAACAGGGTTTGCTCCAGGAATGAGGTCGATACGAAAGTCGATATCACGACTTGGCGGTAATCCGGGAAGATCATCAGGAAACACATGAGGAAATTCACGAACCATAGGAACATCTTTCACTTCTGTCTTTCCTTTCTTTTCCTTCTCCGCTACTACAATGTTAGCCAAGAAAGCTCTGTATTCCTTGCGGAGATACTTGCTAGCTTGGACACATGACATGAGCTTAAGACCTTTCGAAGCAGTTTCGCCATAAACACACAATACATCACCATTCGCGAGCGAGAACCAAATTATCTTATCGAAGCACACAACTTCAGCATGATTTTCACGAAGAAGGTCCATGCCTACTATGACGTCAAAACTTCCGAGTTGCATCGGAATAAGGTCTATTGGGAAGATGTGATTGTTGAGTTCAAGAGTACAATCACGAAGAACAGAATTAACGGTGACAGTTCTTCCGGTGGCGACTTCAACATCGAACGTTGAGGGGAGTTGGGAGCGCTTACGACTAAGGAGCTTCTCGAATTCGAACGACACAAAACAGTTATCGGCTCCAGTATCAAACAAACATGAAGCATAAATACCATTCACAAGGAACGTACAATTGACCACGTTGTTGTCAGCCTGGGCTTGGCGCGCATTGATGTTGAAGGTTCTGGCGCGGGCGGCTTGTTGCTGTTGCTGCTGAGGCTGTTGCTGCTGCTGTTGCTGAGGCTGCTGCTGCTGCTGGGGCTCTTGTTTCACAACCCTGTTCGGGCACATGTTCGCAAAGTGGTTGGGATCACCACATGAGAAGCAGACTCGGGCGTTGACCGCGGGTGCCTGAGCCGCTTGTTGGCCTTGTGGGGCTGGGAGCAGAGCTTGATGAGCAGTGGCTTGAGGTGGTGCTTGACGGGGACCAGTATGGCAATTAGTAGTGAAGTGGCCGTACATATTGCAGTGCGCGCAAAAACGGCAGGCGAGACCCACCGAGTGATGATAAGTGCATGTCGGGCAGGCAGGGTGGGGACCAGTATACGCACGCTTTGCGGGCGGCGCATAGGTGATTGGAGCTAGAGCTGATCGGTGTTGTTGTTGTTGCTGAGCTGGTACCACTTGAAGTGGAGCAGCGGTAGTGACAGCACAGTTCTTGTTGCTGGAGCTGCTGTTGTTGTTCCTCTTCTTGCGGCGAGAGGACTTTGATGTCAGCGATGTGGTGGTGGTGGTGTCGGCAGTTGGTGCGGCGGTAGCTTGGTGCAGGTTCTTTGAAGCTTTATCCCAGTAACCAGCTTTTACCCGTTTGTCGTTGATTTCAGCGGCAAGCAAGTAAGTTTCTTCGATCGTTGCTGGCTTTGAAGCTTTCACAAAATCTGCAACACAATCCGGCAGAGCGTGGATATACTTCTTGATCGCCATGTCGATAGTCTTCACTTGATCGGGGCAGATGATGCTGTGCTGCTTAAAGCGAGCAGTGAGGGCAGCGTTGTCACCATCTTTTTGCTTGATGTTCCAGAATTCATCCTCCAGCTTTTGGCGCTCATGGGGAGGGCAAAACTCATCGAGCATAACGTTCTTCAACTCGTCCCATGACAGACCATAGGCTGCATCATTTCCGCGCTTGTTTCTCTCGGCGGTCCACCAGTCTAAAGTGCGGGACTGGAAGACGCCGGTCGCATTCAGTGTGCGGAGATTGTCAGGACATCCACTCTGACGTAAAGTGACTTCGACCGAGTCGAACCATTGAAACAAAGCTGTAGGGCCTTCTTCGCAGGTGAACTCTTTCGGTCCGCATGCCTTGAACTGTTTGAAGCTGAAAGCAGCTTTGGGAGTTTCGGCTCTGGATTCTTCAGACGATTTGCTCATGTTTTCGTACAGTTCACTAACGACTTGGGGTACAACTTTTGCCATTTGCTTGGTAATCATGGCAGCGAGGCGTTTGTCTGCTTGCTTTCGACTAGCATCTCGGGTAGCGCGAGATCCAGATGACGACATTGTCTGCAACAGACATCGCCACAGGACTCAACACAATATGATCGAATCTCACCTCATAATCCTAATACTACTCAAGCTTGGTAACACGTTTACGTAACATGTAGGCACATAATCATAGATTCACATAAGCACGTAAGGCACAGAAACACATAAGCATATAAGCACGTAATTTGTCTAGAAGCACACAGAGGCAGTCAGAATATAGAAACCTATCATTCAAGGTTCGTGATCGTTCGAAAATAGCGGCCAAATAACATATCGAATAGTATAGTATAATCGAATAATATAGCGATCGACATAACGTACGGTGGTTCCTCATGGTAGTAGCGATTTGTCAGTGTTTTGAGGTAGAGTGTAGTGCAAGTCGTGTGTGTCGATCAAAGCGTTAGCGAAAATTGAATAAATCTCCAAAAATTAAAACACATAAGTAGGTAAACACACATACAAACACATAAAATCGACGAATCATCAGAGTCAGCAGTTGCGGGCTCAGAATCGAAACACATAAAAATCGAGAAGTGGATTGTCTGCGGCTATTTAGACATCGACTTACCAAAGTGATTCGACTATTCACAAGGACCTGTTGTACACACTTTGACTTTCAGGACTGTGCTTTTGCCTCGAATCTTGGGCTCGGCACGCATCCTTTCAGTCATATCGTGACTTCAAGTCGTTGGAGTCCGTCGAGACTTTGGTGAGAGTTTTGTAAAACCAAGTAAAGGTCAGAATCAAGTCGTCAAGGTTCGGGTTTCACCCCTGTCTTAACAACTTTGTTCCTGTTTCGATAAAATAAAAGAGAATTATGCGTCAAAGTATGGATTTCACTCCTGATTCAACGCAATTTCTTGTGTTTATAGATGAAAATGCGAGGCGAACAAGCAAATTTGGTCGAGAGTTTGCGGTTTTCACACCTAATCTCGGCCTACTCGCTCGTCCATTATTTGAAAACTAAAGTGCAGTGATAGTGTAGCGTGGGCGAGGATAGCGAGAAATAGCAGTAAGCTCGTACATAAATCCCTATCGGATATGCACAAGTCGGTCTGTTGGTTCCTAACTATAGACTAGGTCATTTCTAAGACATCGGCCCGGAATAGGTCGTGTCTTGCCTAATTCCCTATAGTTATGGCTCTGATACCAATCTGTCACACCCCAACCGATGGCGAAATCATCGGGGCACGGCACTGAGCGAAACAGATTGTCCAGAAGTTTCCATAACAACTATATTTACCAAATATTTAAAGCAACACGTCTCATACCATGTCATAAATGATAATACTGTTATTACAGAAAAGATCTAGTCAAATTGTTCTGTTCCGATAACTCAGATTTTTATTACAGACAATTATTTATTGTTGACCTAGGTCTTTCCTAGCCTCGATTTCATAGCAAGCTAAGCAAATAAGCATCCTAAGCACCTGTCACATACGTTAAAGTAAAGGTCAATACACATAGTGTAAAGGTGAGCATACAAGTTTAATAATAACATATAGAGTTCGAAATCGTTAAGCATAACCAGCACGTACACAGTGTGAAATGAGGCATGTTAGTTATCGACATGAACCTATCGATACCAATGACTGCGGGTTGACTGCCCAAGGCAGTTCACGATACACACTCACCACTGTGAGCCGTGTAACTAATTGTCCTTAACAACCCCTGAGTGAACAGGTGCTGAGTCCAAACTATAGTACTATCGTTGCTAAAGCAGGTAGACAACATTCCATGTGTAAACATAACAAACAAGCATTCATTAAGTCACGTATAACATGCGGTAATTGGTTAGCGATTAAAGTATTGCGTAGTGTGTTTGATGTGATTTAGAATAAGTAACGTATGTAACACCTAAAAGTGCGTAAAGCAAAAAGGGATCGAGTATACTCACAGCGATTGGTGGATTGAAGGGAGCGCTAGAGAGTAGGGTTAGCCTGAACAGATTGATAGCATAACAATGAGCGACGCGTAAGACGAAACAAGTGTTAGTGGGTCGGACGACAGCTCGATCGGATGGTAGTCTGATCGAATAGCCGGTCATGCGTGTGACAGTCCGCTTGGATGGTCATCCTATTGGGTGACCTTTCGAGTGGATTGTTTCCTCCTTTGGGAAGGACGTGTTTGTGTATGATGGCTTGACTTTTGAAGTTTTCGTTGTAGCATTTGAAAACTTAGAAGTATCTCTACCTTTCAGGTCGATCGATCGAACGACCGTTCGATCGGGCGACAGTCCGATTGGTTGGACACTTCAGCGAGAGTAAGTTCACAGCAGATTGTCACTCGATCAGATGATGGTCCGATCGGGTGGCAACACATGTGCATTAAACATGTTGAAAATTTGTTTAAGTATTGCAGTTCCAAAACATCTCATAGTCGGATGGTCGGTCGATCGGGTGGTAACCCGATCGGACGGCAGTCCGTTCGGTGTTTCAAACTCTTGAAGTTTGTGATGAAAGTTAAGTGTGGGGCCAAAGTGCGGGTCGATCGGATGACAACCCGATCGGTTGACAGTCCGATCGGACGGCATTCCGTCCTGATCGTTCTGATCTCTTCACACTTGGTTGTTTTGATAGTTTGTCATTTTATCGAGATGTTTTGATAACGTGTTAAGCAACAGAAACCTCGTCAATACTTAGTACTCCTGATCGGACAGGAATCACCCAAATCCGGCCAGTTAACTGTTCGAGACGGTGTTCCACGTTTAACCCGAAATCGGTATTCTCGTGGATAGAATTCGGATCTTGAACCAACACAACCACAAGAATGAGTAGGAAGTTGGTACAAGCTTCGATTCTATCGGTTTTGGATGCAGTGAGTGTAAAAGAGTTGAAAGAAAGTTGGAAAACCACCTTTCAATCCTTTTCATCGTGAATATGTTTAGATCTATGAAAGATCTTTGTTTGTTTATGTGGAAATCGGTTAGATCTAAGTTGTTCTCGGTGGATTGAGGCCAAAACTTGAAGTTCTCAAGAATATCATGATGACATCATCCTAGAACACCTCATATCTAGTGATTTCACGGTTAAAAGTTAAGATTCGAAAGATAGAAAGGTGTAGAATCAAGTGTAGATCAAGGAAGTACAAGATTTAGGTTGAAATCTTACCGGAATCGCGAGAAATCGAAAGAAAGGTGGGATTGGAGCGCTGGTCAGACAGAAGAGTGCCAAAAGTGGTAAGTTTGATGGTGACAGGGGGTATTTATAGGGTTTCCCAAAGTGGAAAAGGTGGATCGATCGAGTGGCAGCCTGGTCGACTGGGTGATCGAACGACTGGTCGATCGGCCGGTCACTTGGTCGATTAGCCAGTTGGTTCGAGTGTTCGGTGCGACGAGTTTTGCCGTTTCGATTGCGATTGCGGGTGCTGCGATGCGACGGAGTTTCCTATTCAAATTACTTTTAATCCCAACTACTATATCAACATACAATCATGCTTATTTTGTATTCATTTAGCGTTTGCGATTCGATTGCGATTCGAGTTTCGATTGCGTTTCGATTATCCACCATAACATAACATAAATAAACATGCACAAGTAACACATAAGGCACACACACACATAAAACAATATCCAGAACGCGAAATTTGAGTTGCGAGTGCGATTGCGATAGCGATAAGCGATAAAATATGCGATAAATATCGAATAAACCTCGATTATTAATAAGTACTCCACATAATACAACTAACAAAACGCATAAAATAGACTATCTACGAGTCAAAGAAGTCACAACAGGAATTGAGCAAGGAGTGACAGATCGCAATTAGCAATCTTGTCTCCCTTTGACTTCAATCTTGACTTTGATTTTGACTTCCGAAACACGGGGTGTTACATTCTTAGTTAAGGAGCATTAGGCTCGGCTCGTTTAGGTGGTCTTTGCTAAGGCTAATCCTAGAACACCTATCATTTCTAAGGCTCGTCTTTTGGATGACCTAGCTTTGCAAAGACACGTCATTAGGACGTGTAGCCTTGCTTAGGCTCGCCTTTAGGCTTGGTGTAGCCTTTTAGAGGCTCCTTAGGCCCAACGTGTCCAACATATCATGTCCGTTCATTTAGCTATTCCTAGCATAATGTTTAATCACGCTTGTCATTCGGATCGTTCACTTGTTTATTTGAGTTGATGTCTGATCACATATGTTCAAACCCAGGCCAGCCAACTTGATATAGCTGTTGATCTTGATTCCTTTCCATCATACTAGTTTGCTCGAGCATTAATGAGGTGAGTAATCTTAGCTCCTTTTTACTTTATCTTTGGAGTGTATCATGATACCTGCATTTACAAATTTACTTATATTACTAAACATGCAAAATCAATTATTCATTTAAGCGTTCATTTATGTATTGTGTTATGTTGTGTAGAGTCGCGTTGTGGTTATTGTTGTGTTGTGAAGTGTTGCGTTGTGGTTATTCAATTCTTGTTTATAATTAATAAATCATTCATTGTGGATCCACGGCTGACCTTTCCTCATGAATATGGGATGTTGGTGTCGTCTCACCTTTTCCAGAGGCTGACCTTTCCTCGTGACTATGAGATGTTGGTATCACCACCGTTTAGTCGAGCCCTTGTGGGTTCGGGACACAAGCTTTATTTATTGTTAGATGTTCATTCTTTGATGTCTATGATTACACATGATTTGCATGTTATTTTTAAAAATATGTTACAATAATTCAAAACCTATGTTTAATCACCAACTACTTGTAGTTGACTTTTTATTTTTGCACATGATACAGGTTACAAATTCTGATACAACTTGGAGGATTTGAAGTAACATAGGATCGCTATGGACTTAGTCTAACAAGTGAATCATTTATCAAATGTGTAATTTTATTATGTTTGTTATGAAAATTACTTGTATGTGTCAGTTGATAAATTGTTACAACTTAATTAGTTGTAACACCCGTCGTTTTATTTCGTAAAAATGCGGTAGATGTAAAAAGAAAATTTAAAACTAACAATACTTAGTTAGTAAACTAAGTAACACTTTACCATAATATTTAACATAGTAAAATAAATGGTTTCAAAACATTGATCATTCAGCAGTGTCTACAAAACAACATAGTTAACTAGATCATATTAGGGCGGAAGCATCCATAAGTTTTGTGTTCGGTTCTTGAAGATCATCATCCGCATCCTTGCAATATCTAGAAACTGGAAATTTTGGCAAATATTAGTACTAGGGTTTTTATAAAATCGACATAATCGAAACTACGCTAAAAAACAGATTCGATTAACAAGAATATGCAAAATTTAACATATGGGTCAGGGCTCTACCGTAACTTACGGTAGCCACCGTAAGTTACGGTAGACACTGTTTCACTTTGGTCTGCCGTAAGGCAGTATAGAACTGTCGTAATTGTTTTGTTCTCTACCGTAAGTTACGGTGGAGACCGTAACTTACGGTAGCTCCTGCAACTTTGCTATTTTGACTATTTTGTTGATTTCACCCGAATCCACATGTCGTTTTAGGTGATTCTTTTCCTACGTGTCTGTAAATTCATTACGGACATGCTCATTACAACTATCATATCAAGAATTTGATTTACATGTTATACGTCAAAAAGTCACTATACAATTTACATCATTATTCGACCCGTTGGCTCATCTTGTGGAAATCCTCCATTATGATGGCTACCAAACGGTTTCTTACCAATTCTAATCTTATTGATTCAAGTAACGATTGTGGTCACTTAAATCATCACAACTTCTATTCTACAATACGACTATACATAATTTAACAACAATTCACTTAACGTAACGGGTCAAGTTACATACTTGCATAATTTATCAACATTGGTTTCTAACCATGATCACCCATTCCTGGGCTTGTCAATCTTAGCGTATCACATCCACTCCATGGATTACGTTTTTATAACTCAATTTTAATGAGTGACGTTTTAGTCACTTCAACACTACAGTTCAACCATTGTTTGACCCGTTTGGTTGTTTAATGGAAACCACCATTTTTCAACATACCAAACTTGTTCGAACCAACATTCAACCCATTTACTCATCTAGTGATCTTCGTCACTTTAACTAGACATCCGAATTCATACACCATTCTAAATTCAAGTCTACTAGTAAAAATACATAACAAACATAACGTAACGAAACCATGGTTACGTACCTTCAAAGCGTTCCCTTCAAACGCGTATCACCACTAGCTTGTCCGCTTGACGTTCCGATTTCCTTGCCTATAGAGTTCAACCATAGGTGTTTAGAACTCTTTTATAGTATATAACGCATAATTTACCACACTAATCAAATATGCGTTTTTAGTCCAAATTCTCAACATTTATTTTCTCTTAGGCATTATATCAAACACCTAGTGAGCATGATTTCATACAATTCAAAATCAAGTTCTTGACTAACTATTTAACCAAGATTTAAACATCATTTCACATGTTCATGACAAATTTTCATATCAACAAATCTGGATTTGCTTCATAGAGCTCAAATACACTAAGTTAACAAAGATATTCCTAGTGTTCAACATGCTTCTACAAAAACCCACCTATCACCTTCAATGGTGATTATAGATTTCACAAGAAATAGGCAAGATTTCAACAAGATATTGACTAGGGTTTATCCCTAGACACTATTTCATTCCAAACAACTAACATGCAACATAAATTCTGAATTACTTGAATTCATTCATAAATTTGGATGAAGATTTTCCATGGAAATTACATACCTTATGATCCCTTTTCAGAGGAGATCACAATTCCGTGCTTGAAAATCGATTTGGAACTGATTTGAACCTCCAATTTGATCAATTTTGCACAAGTTAGGGTTTGGTGGGGAAGCTCTTGTTCGCCCCTGATGTTGATCGACCAGACACACCTTTGTGTGTGTTTGGTGTGTGTTAGTTTGTTTTAATTAAGTTAAGTTTCAAGTTCTACACATAAGCCCCTCAACTTTTATATAGTTTATAATTCAGGCTTTTTAATTCATTCATGTGTTACTACAAGACCCATAACCATATTTGTGTTATTATGTCGAGACACTAACTAACTAGGTTAGTTATTTCCTGGTTAGCTTATTCTCGTCTATTTTTTTTTTTGTACTTTATAATTCTAATATAAAATTTCATAAATTTCGGGGTGTTACAAGTCCACCCCCCTTAAAAGGGTTTCGTCCCCGAAACCTTCTTTAAGTAGTTCTTTGGTTTAGACCTAACTATCTTTGTCTTATTTTCCAAAGCATCCTTTCTTTTCCGCCATAAGGTTTTTATTCGTATTGACATATGTGTCTCGTAGGCACATGTTCTATTGGACCGAAATCTTTTATCATCTATTTCCCATCTATGTCCCTTTTTGACCGGGTTGTCTTTTGACCATTCATCCACTGAATCCGTTAGCATACTTACTTCACACTAGTCTTATATTGACAAGCGCTCTACATAGGTCATAGCATTATTTTGACTACAACTTGTTTTATTGCCTAGACTAATTGGTCACCATTTTACCTCATACCGCGTCATTCGGGTATGCTATATTGCCGTCAACGGCCCTTTGCGTGTTTATCATTTCATATCTAGTAACTCATATTACAGCATGGCTGTATTCTGTACCACTCTTGGGTCCGTGATCACATCACGTCATGTTTAGATTTTCGTCAGTTTTTCATTATTATGAATCTTCTTTTGAATGCATCGTCTTACACCTATCGGCGTTAAGGCTTATGTTCTTTAGTATTAACCATTTTCTAACTTCTCTCATAATATTTATATTTGTTAGAACGCTGTTTCTTTACTAAAACTAAATTTTAGTTTAATGTTTTTCTCTTTAACACATGTCGATTAATCATATCAAGGTATTGACGACAAGGATTATTATTCTGCGTTATCATTTTACGCGAGAAATCATAATTGGTTCCCACGCTTTATATTATCGACCCAATGGTCATTTCGGTTCCGTTGACCTTTATATTGTTTATAACCTGAAGGTTATGGTGATCCCATGGATCATCTTCTATTCATATCTTTATTTAATTGCATAAGTATACATATGGCGTCAAAGCATCTCCTTTTTATATTTCGAATAAATGACTTTTGTTTTCAAAATTCATTTGACCTTAACCATAGTCTAAAGCTACACTCATTTTCTTTCGGATTATCCTTCCAACTCTATGACTTCTTACGTCACTTTCGTGTTGGTTTATTTTACTTATTCCATTATTTGGTTTATGCCTCTAATTCCTTTCAACCCGTTGCCGGGTTCGTTATCGTATTGTTTTTAACACCCCGGTTTTAGTTGTTTGCATTTTCCTTTCCATACTCTTTTACGACCTATCACATTGGTTCAGTAATATTTCACATTTTCATTATTCGGGTTGTGCTTACTTGGAATATCAAGTATTATACTTTATTCGGCCCGTTCAGTATTAAAATAGTTGAACTTAACTATCAAAATTTCTGTTTTTGCGAAGTTTTATTGTCCTTTAGTCATAACTCTTAATCCAAGTCTTTTGACTTTTAATTCTGCGTCACTTTCCCTTGGTTTACGCATATATCCGTATTCCTACCCATCAATTGGGTATTTTACCAAATTCATTATTAAAGTAGCCATTCCGGCATGCATT
Organism: Helianthus tuberosus; assembly: GCA_030545235.1. NCBI lineage: Eukaryota > Viridiplantae > Streptophyta > Magnoliopsida > Asterales > Asteraceae > Helianthus > Helianthus tuberosus. The sequence continues at coordinate 173,590,052 of CM060401.1, forward strand.
AAGACTTCGTTTTGATCTATTCAGTAGTATTAGCGTATTCCATCTCCCTTATTCCACCAAGTCTTTTATTCTTTCATTCGTCTTGTTTGACTTGTTCGTGTATACTTCATCGCCTATGATAGTCAAACTTTACCCCTATTCCCTAACATTCTTGTTTATTGGTTTATATTTTTATTTACCTTGATTCCTATCCCTTCCCTTGGGCTTATTACCTTAATGTAACACGCTCCCGTCATCCGGCTTCCTGTTACCTTTATTATCCAGCATTTTGCTTATTTGATCCAACGCCACCTTTCTGTTGTTAGCGACCCTTGGGTCTGTTTCTTTTACTAATGTTCCTAAAGCCCATTTCTTAAGTCTTATCTGGTAAAACCACTGTTGTGGTTATGCGGCTTTTGGGGTTTACCCGTTCTTATTCTAACACTTTCATAAGGTTTATTTTACTAGGCTTTTATATAATCACTTCCATCACTGCAATCATCGTTCTTTCTCATGAGGATTTGATTAATAATGTATTACTTGGATGGTTACCCATACCCGAGTTTCTAAATTTGCATTTATTGATACTTCATTATTCATAGTAGCGAATAATACGTATCATTCATTTAACTTCTTTTTCGCGGATATTCTCGGTCCGAATTTTAATTTCTCATCCTTAACCTTAATCCTATTGAAACAGTAACAGAATTAATTCATTTAATTTTATTATTGTTTATCGTTGCATAAACTTTATCTACATCGTCTGTTGATGTAAATGACGCTCCTACGCGTTTTATTTAGTTCGGCCAAGTCTATAACCTTGTCTTCGCTATTTATTATTATTGCAATTTCCGGGTTCGAGTGTACACGCACTCCTTCCCATTGCAATATTTATCGAGATTACTTTTACCTCGATGCTCAATGTACAGTTTCAGCACCTCTTATAAACACTAGAACTTTTATTATTACCTATTTCTATTTCTTAAAGCATAGGTTATTTCGTTAACGCGAATGTAGGATGTTGAATAAATCGATATAAAACAAGCGATTTATTTGCACTCGTAATAATTAAAAAAATTCATGCTGAAATTTAATTTACAAAAGTATACCTGAAGCGACATCAGGTTCAGCTTTAGCCTCTGTGGCTGTTATATAAAACAACTTTGTCCTTGATTTCTGGGCATCAGACTTTGTGTCGGTTGTGTCCTTGGTTCCAAGCTTCTTTGGATATTTAGACTTCTTATGTCTTGGCCTACCACATGTGCCCTTGTGAAATTTTCCACAAAATTTACACTGATGTACTACACTTTTTGTAACTCCTTTCTTAGGAGCTTTATTAGACTTGGATCTCTTTATGGGACTTGGATTCATATCCAACACCCTCATTTCTTCTATTTCTTGTAATATGATGTCTTTCAATTCAGCCATCATATCGTCCACCACCGGCACGATTGTGGTTTGTAATCTATCAATATACTGCGATAGACTATTTTCTAGAGCTTTTCCGACTGCCTCGGAAATCTTAGCTTCCATTAGTTTAGTTAATTGAGATGCTAATTCGCCCCCGGTTACACTGGGCATTTCTTTCATCTGTTCGGTGACTTTCGGCACCGTATCATCACCATTGCCTTCATTAGTCATCTTGATTCTGGATGTTTATATTGATTGTTAAACATTTCATTTTGTATTATTTGCATCTTTCGATTTGGTTTAACCAAGTTCACAACTTGCTTAAACCATTCATGTTTGGTGCACTTTCCGGGTTTGAATGTATTACACACTCTTTCCATGCACATCTAATCATATTCATTTTCTATATTTACTAAGTCTACTTAAAACAATTAGTTCTTACCGGATGCTTGATCAAGCTTGAACCGAACACTTTGTTGACAACCTTAAGCTCTGATACCAACTTGTAACACCCGTCGTTTTATTTCGTAAAAATGCGTTAGATGTAAAAAGAAAATTTAAAACTAACAATACTTAGTTAGTAAACTAAGTTACACTTTACCATAATATTTAACATAGTAAAATAAATGGTTTCAAAACATTGATCATTCAGTAGTGTCTACAAAACAACATAGTTAACTAGATCAGATTAGGGTGGAAGCATCCATAAGTTTTGTGTTCGGTTCTTGAAGCATTGGCTTGATCATCATCCGCATCCTTGCAATATCTAGAAACTGGAAATTTTGGCAAATATTAGTACTAGGGTTTTTATAAAATCGACATAATCGAAACAACGCTCAAAAACGGATTTGATTAACAAGAATATGCAAAATTTAACATATGGCTCAGGGCTCTACCGTAACTTACGGTAGCCACCGTAAGTTACGGTAGACACTGTTTCACTTTGGTCTGCTGTAAGGCAGTATAGAACTGCTGTAATTGTTTTGTTCTCTACCGTAAGTTACGGTGGAGACCGTAACTTACGGTAGCTCCTGCAACTTTGCTATTTTGACTATTTTGTTGATTTCACCCGAATCCACATGTCGTTTTAGGTGATTCTTTTCCTACGTGTCTGTAAATTCGTTACGGACATGCTCATTACAACTATCATATCAAGAATTTGATTTACATGTTATACGTCAAAAAGTCACTATACAATTTACATCATTATTCGACCCGTTGGCTCATCTTGTGGAAATCCTCCATTATGATGGCTACCAAACGGTTTCTTACCAATTCTAATCTTGTTGATTCAAGTAACGATTGTGGTCACTAAAATCATCACAACTTCTATTCTACAATACGACTATACATAATTTAACAACAATTCACTTAACGTAACGGGTCAAGTTACATACTTCAATAATTTATCAATATTGGTTTCTAACCATGATCACCCATTCCCGGGCTTGTCAATCTTAGCGTATCACATCCACTCCATGGATTACGTTTTTATAACTCAATTTTAATGAGTGACGTTTTAGTCACTTCAACACTACAGTTCAACCATTGTTTGACCCGTTTGGTTGTTTAATGGAAACCACCATTTTTCAACATACCAAACTTCTAACCAACATTCAACCCATTTACTCATCTAGTGATCATCGTCACTTTAACTAGACATCCGAATTCATACACCATTCTAAATTCAAGTCTACTAGTAAAAATACATAACCAACATAACGTAACGGAACCGTGGTTACGTACCTTCAAAGCGTTACCTTCAAACGCGTATCACCACTAGCTTGTCCGCTTGACGTTCCGATTTCCTTGCCTATAGAGTTCAACCATAGGTGTTTAGAACTCTTTTATAGTATATAATGCATAATTTACCACACTAATCAAATATGCGTTTTTAGTCCAAATTCTCAACATTTATTTTCTCTTAGGCATTATATCAAACACCTAGTGAGCATGATTTCATACAATTCAAAATCAAGTTCTTGACTAACTATTTAACCAAGATTTAAACATCATTTCACATGTTCATGACAAATTTTCATATCAACAAATCTGGATTTGCTTCATAGAGCTCAAATACACTAAGTTAACAAAGATAATCCTAGTGTTCAACATGCTTCTACAAAAACCCACCTATCACCTTCAATGGTGATTATAGATTTCGCAAGAAATAGACAAGATTTCAACAAGATATTGACTAGGGTTTATCCCTAGACACTATTTCATTCCAAACAACTAACATGCAACATAAATTCTGAATTACTTGAATTCACTCATAAATTTGGATGAAGATTTTCCATGGAAATTACATACCTTATGATCCCTTTTCAGAGGAGATCACAATTTCATGCTTGAAAATCGATTTGGAACTGATTTGAGCCTCCAATTTGATCAATTTTGCACAAGTTAGGGTTTGGTGGGGAAGCTCTTGTTCGCCCCTGATGTTGATCGACCAGACACACCTTTGTGTGTGTTTGGTGTGTGTTATTTTGTTTTAATTAAGTTAAGTTTCAAGTTCTACACATAAGCCCCTCAACTTTTATATAGTTTATAATTCAGGCTTTTTAATTCATTCATGTGTTACTACAAGACCCATAACCATATTTGTGTTATTATGTCGAGACACTAACTAACTAGGTTAGTTATTTCCTGGTTAGCTTATTCTCGTCTATTTTTTTTGTACTTTATAATTCTAATATAAAGTTTCATAAATTTCGGGGTGTTACATTAGTGTCATGAACTATGAACAATCTAGGCGCCCCATTCGATAATCCGCTTCGGTTTGGGGTGTTACAATAGATATCTTACTACTCATCCTTATATAGCATCTTATCTCACGTACTCAACACTCCATGGTCCTAGCAAAAGATCCACTGCAATGGATAACACGAGTTAGCGATGCTACTGACCTAACGATAACAATAGGTCTGTTAAAGCTTGCTCCACCTCGTCGGATCAGTTATTCTTCTAATGATGGTGACTCATCTTTATTCAACGGGGGTGATGTAATACTAGAATAATGGAATTTAATAATCCCAACTTTCACCAGTTGGCCGGCAACGGACCCAACTTCAAAAATAGCCACTGGCAGTCCCAACTTTTGACATTTTGTAAAACATTGGACCCTTGCTAACACCGTTATAATGGTGATGATGTGGCATAATGACGTGTCATAATTTTTAAACTGGGCTGGTTATGTGGCTTTGAACTTGAATATGTGGTATAATAGCCCTCCTAAAATATTTCTGACACCCCTAAAATAATTAGAACACCCCTATACGCTTTAAAATATACCCCGTATACGAAAACAGACCTTAAATACCTTTGTTTTATTAAAAATTAAATAAAAATGAATTTTTATAGTCTCTCGCGGGTCGCGAAGACTTGATCTTCATCTTACGCGGGCCGCGAGCGAGTGGGCATGAGGCAAGCCCCGCAGCCGCCACGTGTCACCACTTGTCGAAGCTAAGCCCATGACTGGGCCAAGCTAGGCCCTACGTACCCTATGTCACGGGTCGCGAAGGCTTTGCCTTCGGCTTACGCGGGGCGCGACAAACTCGAATTCCAGCCCTATAAATAGCTTCGATCGGCCTCAGTTCACAAATCGCTCACATACGAATTCTCTCTCTCAATTTTGAAGTGTAGGATTTATATCGGCTATTATACCCACTAAAATAGCGAAGCTTTGCCTCGATGTAAGTATTATAACCCCCGGTTACGTATTAGATACGCTGCCCGATTGAACTAGTGCTCTATAACGGCTGTCGAGGTTCTGCCCGACATAGTCATTGGAGCTCTGTCTCGGGGAGGGTATAACTAATGTAAGTATTGGGTTATTATACTAACTCGTGTGCATTGTTTAATTTATTAGATTATAACCAGGAAACCACAGGAAAAAGTCTAAATTAGCAATGTGAGTAATTCCTTTTTTTTGTAAACTGTTTTTACAAAACCTCAATTGTTTTAAATTACAATTCACAGTGATTGAGTATTTGTATTCTACAATTATCGTCGGTATGTTGGGGTTTTGTATACAAAATTTGTTTCTACACTGTGAGTAGTAACATGACCACAAGTCGGGTCGACAGTACCGTGGGTGGTAAATAAGGTAGAATAATAAACAAATGTAATTGTTGATTGCCCACAATTCTGTATAAGGATAAAATCTGTTTTGATTAAATTGGGATTCACTCACCAGTATTTCCCATTGACAAATGTTTTTAAAACGCGTTTTAGGTAACAAAATGTGAAAGCCAAAATAGAAGCCAGCTGGAGAGCACTGAAAGCTTAGAAAATGTGGCTATAAAAGTTACCTAAATAAAGAAAGATGTTTTATTCAATAAATTAGGGTTTATCCCTATAAAATATTTGTAATAAAAACTTGGGTTTATCCCAATATGTTTATTATAAAAATGTGGTGTTTTACTCTGATAAAATATTTCCTAATTACGGTCGGGATGTAAATTTCGCTGCGCCAAATAATGATAAACACCGATACCACCATCTTTGAGTAAGCCGCGGCCGCCCGCCTCCCGAGGTAGGGGTCGGGGGTTGCGACAGAAGGTGGTATCAGAGCTACAGTCACTGTTTTTAAGCCAAAGAAGTGTTCTGCTGACATTAAAATTGTTAATTTTGTTAGGAAACAATCAATGAGACTATGTGTATATGTGTAGATTATTATTTGGTGTTATTTGACAATTTGTTAGTTTACAGTATGAGTGATCAAGGACCTTCGGACTGTCACACCCCAACCAATGGCAGAAACAACGGGGCGCGGCACTGAGCGAAACAGATTGTCCAGGAGAAATCCATTACAACTAATTTACCAGATATTTAATATTATGTCCCATACCATAACATACCAAAGTAAACAGTTATTACAGACCAAATATCTCATAGACAAATAAAAGTTGTTTCGACAACTCAGATTTAAATTGTTTGTTGGTTTCTAGACTCGTCCTAACTTGATTCCACAAAAGCAAGCATCCTAGCATCTCAAACACATGTCACATATGTTAAAATAGGGGTCAATACACATAGTGTAAAGGTGAGCATACAAGTTTAATAGTATAATAGTAGCGAAAGCGAGTTTACACATAACCAGCATGTAACATGTATAGTGTGAAGCAAGTAGGTTATCGACAATGAAATATGCACAGACATGACTGCGAGTTGTAGAATGCACAACACATATCACCACTGTGACATGCAAGAAAAGCCCTTAACAACCCCTGTCCGCGACAGGTGCTGAGTCCAAACTATAGTACTATCGTTGCTAAGGTGTCAGGCAACAATCACTATGTAAACATAACATACAAGCATTCATCGAATAACACGTATAACATGCAGTTTCAGTTGGCGTATAAAATGTGTTTGCGTTGTGTGATCGATGTGATTTGATATAAGTAACGTATGTAACACCCAAAAGTGCTTAAAGCAAAAAGGGATCGAGTATACTCACAGATAGCGTTTAATAACTAAACACCGTCTTGGATTGAAGGGAGTGCTGAGAGATTAGCCTGAACAGAATGATAGCGTAAGCGATAAACGGCGAGTTAAACGGTACGAAGTGACTGAGTGTCGAAGGGACATCCGAACGGATGGTCATCCGGTCGGATAGCCATTCGATCGATTTTCCATTCGCTTGGGATGGAGGTGTTTGTGTATGATGTGACTTTGAAGTTTTTGTTGTAGCATTTTGAAAACAGAGAAGTATCTCTACCCTTCAGGTCGTTCGATCAAACGGTCGTCCAGTCAGATGGTCGTTCGGTCGGATGGCGATTCGTCCAAGTGAGATATTTCTTAGAAAACAAGTTCACAGCAGGATGGTCATTTGATCGGATGGTCTTCCGATCGGATGGAAATCCGTTAGAAACAGATGATCTTTGAAAATTATAAAATGTTAAATTTTGAAAGTCATGGGTCATCCGATCGGATTGTCGTTCGATCGGATGGCAATCCGATCGGACGGCAGTCCGTTTGGTGACTTGTTCGTTTTGAAATTTGTTAAGTTTGAAAGTTTTGCGGTTTGATCGATACGGTATGACAACGTGTTAAACAATGGGAATTTTCCTCAAGTCCAAGTTATCCGATCGGACGGGAATCACCCCATTTTGACCAGTCAACTGTTCTTGACGATTGTTCATGTTCAACCCGGAATCGGTTGTCTCTTTGATAGGAATCAGATCTCAGACCGACACTTCACCGGGAAATGAGTGGAAGGCCTGAATGAGTTCCGATTCTAACGGTTTTGAGTGCATTGAGTGTAAAAGAGTTGAAAAAAGTTATGAAACCATCTTTCAATCCTTCTAACCATGAAAATGTTTAGATCTATGTGAAAATAGTGTGGAATCATGTTGAAATCCTTTAGATCTGAGTTGTTCTTGGTGGAATGAGGCCAAACCTTGAAGTTAATAAGAACCCCATGATGACATCATCCTAGAACACCTCAAATCGGGCAGATTTCATGGTTAAAAGTGAAGATTCAACGGTGAAAATGATGAAGAGGTGTGTGTAGATGATAGATGTACAGGATTTGAGTTGAAAACTTACAAGAATCGTGAGAAATCGAAGGAGAAAGGCCTGTGAAGTTGAAGAGTCACACCAGAGCTGTCACATCACTGTTTGTGATGTGACAGGTGCTATTTATAGGATTCCAAAAAGGGAAAGGTGATGCAGTGAGCGGATCGGATGGCAACCCGATCGGATGGCCATCCGTACGGATGACCATTCGATCGAATGGTTATTCGATCAAAATGCTGCCGCGAGTTGGTTTTCGTGTTTCCGTTTCGTGCATTGAGCGTTGCGATGCGTTGCGAGTAAGCGATGCGATAGTATTACCCATTAGTTACATAAATAACCTAGCTACTAAATATCATAAATATAATCCTTGAATCTCGAGTTTGCTATGAGATTGTGTTGCGATAGAGTTGCGTTTGCGTTTACGATTAAACACCTCAACATAAACATAACATGCACAAGTAACACACAATAACACACACACGTAAAACAATATCCATAACCTATAATTCGAGTTGCGATGCGATAGTGATGCGATAGCGATAAGTCGATTAGCGATTACACTGCGATCAAATAGCGATTTATTAACAAGTACTCGACATAATACAACTAAGGTAAAATAAAAATAGAGTATCGATTATAAGTCGAGAAGTACAATCAATAATTAAGCAAGGAGTGACAGATCACAATTAGCAACCTTTTCTTCCTTTGACTTTGACTTGTACTTTGACTATAACAACCCTCCTGAATATTTTCGACACCCTAATATATTTTAAAATACCCCTATATGTCTCTAAATACACACCGTATGTGAAAACTGAGCCCAAAATACGATCTAGCATTAAAAATCAATTAAATACAAGAAAATTGGGGTCCTCGCGGGGCGCGTAGCCTTTGGCTACTGCCTACGCGGGCCGCGACAGATACAATATCAGGCGAGCCCCGGTGCTGCCACGTGGCAACCCTACATTCATGACCCGGACAAGCTAGGGCCTACTTACCCCTACTACGCGGGCCGCGTAAGACGACCCTTAGGTCTACGTGGGCCGCGAGGAACTCGAAAATCAGCCCTATATAAGAAGGGCATCGGGCCTTCAGTCAGTTCGCTCATTTCTTTTCTTTCTCAACGAATTTCAAAGTAGTAGAAGTAATTCTCGGGTATTATACCCCCCTAATTAACGACGTTCTGCCCCGATGTAAGTATCATAACCACGGTTACGTATTAGATACGTTGCCCGATCGATCCAGGGTTCCGTAACGGCTGTCGGGGTTCTGCCCGACGTAGTCGTTGGAATGCCGTCTCGGGGAGGGTATTACTAATGTAAATAATGGGTTATTATACTAACACATGTACATTTGTGTAAATTATAGATTATCACCAGGAAACCCTTACAGAAAACCTAAGACAGCAATGTGAGTAATCTCCTTTTTGTAAATTGTTTTTACAAAACCTTAAATGTTATACAATGCTATTAAGCAGTGATTGAGTCTTTGTAGTTCTTCAATTACTGCCGGTATATTGGGGTTTTGTATACAAAATGTGGAACACGTTACCATTGGACAACGAGTTAGCCAATGTGTAATATGACCCACCAGTCAGGATTGACAATACTGAATGAGTAATTGTGTAGAAATAAACAATGTGATTGCTCTCAATACTGTTAAGAATAAAATGTTTCTTGATTAAACTGGGATTCACTCACCAGTATTTCCCACTGACAAATGTAAAAGCCAATTAGAAGAAAGCCAGCTGGAGAGCACTAACGGCTTGGAAAAATGTGGCTATAAAAGTTACCTAAAAGACGATGTTTTAAATTCAATAAAATAGGGTTAATCCCTATAAACATGTTGTAATAAGAAACTTGGGTTTTACCCATGTGTTTAGTGATATAAAATATGGTGGTTTTACTCTGATAAACATTTCCTAACTACGGTCCTAATGAAATTTTCGCTGCCAAAATTGATAAATAATGATACCACCACGACTTGTCTCGCGGCCGCCCGTTCCCGGGACAGATAGGGGGCGGGGGTTGCGACAGAAGGTGGTATCAGAGCTAAGCCACTGATTCAACCACAGAAGTGTTCTGCTGATACCAAAATATTATTCAAAATTGTTAGGAAATTAATTATGGAAATACGTGCATATATGTATTTTACTGTTGTGTGTTATTTGACAATTTGTTAGTTTACATTATGAGTGATCAAGGACCCTCAGACGTGTATCGTCAGTTGTCCGATTCACCTAGGAGTGAAGGTACCTCTTCACAGCCTGCCCTCTCTAGGTATGCCGCTGATAATGAAGAAAGGATGTTTGTCTTTAAGGCTCAGTCTGAAGAGCCATTCCCTCAGAAAAAGAGAGGATGGTTCAGTAAGGGAGCATTCGAGCATAGGAAAAGAATGCGAAAGTTGCAATAGCAGAGAGTCCTAGCAGCCGCTAAGCGAGAGTCAGATGCCCATACATAGGATATGCTTAATAGAAGCCTAGCTAATTTTCATATCCTAGCAACAACTGTTGCTGACCCAAACCTGGAACAACTAGTAGCCCCACAACCCCTACCTTTATTCCCCACACAGCCGATGGAGATAGAGAACAACCCCGAAAATCAAGTAGAAATGCATGATTTCAACCCTGAGGAGATACCTAGGATACCAGCCCCTAATCCCTTAGCCCCGGAATATGATCCATGGTTCGATGATCATAGGGATTATGTGTCGCGCTACCACCTAAATGACAAACCCATGCTGAACTTAGCAGCCTATCCAGGTCTGGACCCTCTAGATCCCTACTACTACGATAACGATGAATACATTAGGGAGATTTTAGAGAATCCTTACCCCCAGGAGAATTCCATGCCCCAGTACCCGGACCCAGTACCAGCACCTGCACCCCCAATGAGTGCAGATAATGTGCATGAGCTCCGAACTTTCGGATAAGAGATCTTGGAGAGTAGTGAAAGGATGAGGTAGGTAGGAGAGCGACTCGTCTGGAAATACGACGAACGCAATATGGATTACTGGATGAATCCAGACCAGTAAAGGAGATGGTGGAGTTGGTAATAATAATAATAATATAATAATATATAATATGTTTGTATGAAATATATATATATATATATATATATATATATGTGTGTGTGTGTGTGTGTGTGTAATAATAATAATATATGTTGTAGTATAGACCACTCCGTGGTTAGCGATGCATAGTAGTATTGTATTGTAATTTTTAATTTCTAGTATTAGTGTGTATTTGACGCATACTATAATAGAAAGAGTAAAGTCGCAATGCTCGACGCTTTTGGTTAATATGTGTGTTGTGTGGTTGTTACTCAAATTGTTAATTATTTTGTGATATTAATAATTGGTAAATGTTTAAAATTCAGATGGACGATGAGGTAAACCAGAAAAACCAGAATAACGATAACCAGAGTAACATTAACCTGGATAATGAGAACCCGAACAACAACAACAATAACGAAAACCAAGTGGATAACAGTGCCATGCAACATATAGTGGCACAAGGGATAATAGATGCAATGCCATATATTATCAAAACAGTTAGGGAAGCTGAAAAAAAAGTAAACATGATAGTAAGCGACCCTCTGATCCTGAAAACAGCGTGAACAATGGACCCGTACTTCAAATGCCCATTCCTAAAAAGAAGGAGAACCGTGTCTTACGGTTGTTCTTATAAAGAATTCTGTTCTTGTAAACCAATGGAATTCTCGGGCAATGAAGGGGTCGTTGCATCTCTACGCTGGATAGAAAAGACTGAGGCAGTCTTAAGAATAAGTAAATGTGCTAAAGAGGATAAGATAATGTTTGCTTCAAATCTGTTTAAGAATTTAGCACTAGAATGGTGGAACACTATCCTCCAGTCTAGAGGAAGTGATAGAACTTACAATATGGGATGGGAGGAGTTTAAAAACATGGTAGAAAGGAAATTCTGCCCTCCTAATGAAAAAGAACATATAGCAAACAAATTCTTAAACCTTAGGATGATTGGAGTAGATAGTAAGGGTTATACTACATTATTCTTTGAATATGCCAGAATAGTGCCAACCCTTGCTTCACCTGAACCAGTATTAATCTCCCGTTACATCTGGGGATTAATTGGGGAAATTAGACATGTAGTCAAGGCAGCTAGACCTCAAACCATAGAAGAAGCTGTAGAACTAGCTAACACCTTGACAGATGAACTAGTCCGTACACGAGAAGAGGATCAAAGGAGGAACCTAACCCAGAAACTTACTCAAGAATTCCGTTCTGGAAATTCTAACCATGGGAGAAATGTAGGTTCTACCTCTGCACCCTACTGTAAGTATTGCAAAATGAAGCATTCAGGAAGATGCTCCATATACTGTAACTTTTGCAAAATATCTGGACACAAGGAGGAAGACTGCAGGAAAAAGATTAGCAACAGGATATGCTACAACTGCGGAAAACAAGGTCATATCAAGCCTAACTGTCCAAAGTTAGCTCCAGCCGCGAATGCCAAGAATACTAAAAATGCTAGAGCATTTGTTCTAACTGCAGAAGAAGCAAAGATGATCCCGGATGTGATCACTGGTACGTTTTTAGTTAATGATGTTTTTGCTAAAGTATTATTTGACTCTGGTGCGAACCAAAGTTTTATTGATAATTCGTTTTGCAAACTTCTTAATCAATCATTAACTAAACTCCCACAAGAATGTCTAGTAGAGACAGCAAATGGGGAAACCGTTAGGATTTCTGAGATCTTGCAGGGAGCAAGAATAGAAATTTTAAATCAGAAATTTATTGCAAACATTTATCCAATGAATCTGGCAGGATTTGATGTTGTGTTAGGAATGGATTGGTTAATAGCCAATAAAGCCAGTATTTTATGTGATCAAAAGTCAATCCAAGTAAATTCACCAAGCGGTGAATAGATCACATTTAAAGGAAATAAAATCTCTAAATCCACAAAATTCATCTCTGTGATGAAAACAACAAGTTATATAAGGAAAGGATCATTAGTGTATTTGATTTCTATAATCACTAACACTAAAGGAAAAGAATTAAAGGATATTCCCATAGTATCCCAGTTTTCAGATGTATTTCCAGAAGAGCTACCAGGGCAACCTCCAGATAGAGAAGTTGAATTCAGAATCCATTTGATACCGGGAACTGCGCCAATTGCTATAGCACCTTACCGATTAGCACCCGCAGAAATGCAGGAACTAAAGAAACAGTTAGATGAATTGTTGGAGAAATGATTCATACAGCCAAGCTCATCCCCATGGGGAGCACCGATATTATTCGTTAAAAAGAAGGACGGATCAATGCGTATGTGTATTGACTACCGTGAATTAAACAAAGTCACGATTAAGAATCGGTATCCATTACCAAGAATCGATGATCTGTTTGATCAATTGCAAGGAGCACGATTTTTCTCAAAAATCGATTTAAGGTCAGGATATCATCAATTAAAGGTACAGAAAGAGGACATTCCTAAGACCGCTTTCAGAACAAGGTATGGCCATTATGAATTTATTGTCATGCCATTTGGTTTAACCAATGCCCCAGCTGCATTTATGGACATGATGAACCGAATATGTAAGCCATATTTGGATAAATTCATAATTTTCTTTATAGATGATATTCTTATTTATTCAAAAAGCAAAGAGGAACATGCAGCCCATCTGCACGCACTTCTAAGTTTATTGAGAAAAAAAAAGCTTAATGATGAGTTTTCGAAGTGTGAGTTTTGGTTAGAACAGGTACAATTTTGTAGGATCGTTGAATCGATCAAATGAGTCGATTAGAAGAGTTCTCGATCAATACGAAAGGCGGAATCAGACATATTGATGTTATATCAGCTAGATTCACACTTAGAATCACTTTAACTGTCGATTGTATTGATTTTACAACGTTACACGAGCTGGCGACACTTCGGCAGAGCTTCGCTACCGGAATTAGAATCTTACAAATGAAGACCCAAGACTCACTATTTATAAGAGAAGCCAGACCGCACGAACCTGTTTCACACGACCTGGTCCAGTCCGCATGAACTGGTCACTTCGTGCGAAGTGGCTGGTTTCGGTCTGTTTCCTGTTTCTCTTAAACAACGTGTCCTGGTCTATCTATTCTATTACATGACTCGATACAAGACGAAGTCAACAGACATATGCACTAACAAACTCCCCCTTGGATGATGACGAGTCTTCAGTGTATTGAGTCTTCAGTCTTGATCGGTCTTCTCGCTCTCTCCAAAGTATCTTTCTCTGTAAGCATCCTCATCAATCTCTATCTTTCAATTAACAGACTCCCCCTTTCGATAAGCTGGGATCGCAGTCTGGAATTCACAATCTGCATCTTTCACAGGTTCAGGAACGTCTCCTGGCTCTCCGTAGCAACATAATCAGAAATCTGGCTCTAATCTGCATATGCTTACGCAGAAATCCTCAGGAGTCGAAACCTAGCTCTTTCAAAGCTTTTTTACCTGCACAATTCTCTACCCAAAAGTAAATTTCACAATCATTAAGATTTAACAAATTTAGAAACCACTTGTAGATATCATTCAATCATCAAAAATAGTTATATCAAGTTCAAATTAATGACCTTGATTAACTAACCATAAAATCAGCTTCAAAATTTCTCAAAGTGTTTTTAAAACGTGTTTCAGGTAACAAAATGTAAAAGCCAATTAGAAGAAAGCCAGCTGGAAAGCACTGACGGCTTGGAAAAATGTGGCTATAAAAGTTACTTAAAAGACGATGTTTTAAATTCAATAAAATAGGATTTATCCCTATAAACATGTTGTAATAAGAAACTTGGGTTTTACCCATGTGTTTAGTAATATAAAATATGGTGGTTTTACTCTGATAAACATTTCCTAACTACGGTCCTGATGAAATTTCCGCTGCCAAAATTGATAAATAATGATACCACCACGACTTGTCTCGCGGCCGCCCGTTCTCGGGACAGATAGGGGGTGGGGGTTGCGACATTGACTTTCAAAAGTCGGGTTGTTACAGACTCCCCTACTTTAGGAAATTTTGTCCCGAAATTTAAGATGCAGGCGTAACAAACAGTTGCGGATACTTAGCCTTCATGTCACTTTCGAGTTCCCAGGTGAACTCGGCGCCGCGTTTGCCTTCCCAGCGAACCTTCACAATGGGAATGCATGAGCATCGGAGTACCTTGGTTTCTCGACCCATGATCTCGACAGGCTTTTCCACGAAGTGTAATGTTTCGTCCACTTGTAGATCCTCAAGTGGGACATGTAATTCCTGGTCGGCTAGACACTTTCTGAGGTTCGAAACGTGGAAAGTCGGGTGGACATTACTAAGTTCCTCCGGTAGCTCGAGTCTGTAGGCCACCTTGCCAATCCTTTCCAGAATTTTAAAGGGTCCAACATATCAAGGTGCGAGCTTTCCTTTCTTTCCGAATCTGATCACTCCCTTCCAAGGTGCAACCTTTAGGAGTACGTGATCGCCAACTTCAAATTCAAGGGGCTTGCGGCGTCTATCGGCGTAAGTTTTCTGACGACTCCGATCTTTCAGCAGATTGTCTAGAATTTGTAGGATTTTGTCAGTCGTTTCTTGCAACAGCTCATGACCGGTAATTTGCGCGTCCCCGATCTCGTGCCATAAAATAGGCGATCGACATTTTCTTCCGTATAATGCCTCAAATGGTGCCAATTGGATGCTAGAGTGATAACTGTTATTGTACAAGAATTCGACTAAAGGTAAATGCGAAACACAATTACCACCGAAATCTATAACACACGAGCGAAGCATGTCTTTGAGGGTACGAATCGTGCGTTCAGTCTGACCGTCAGTCTGTAGATGGAAAGCAGTACTAAGATTGAGAGTAGTACCGAGAGCAAATTGAAACGTTTCCCAAAGACGTGAGGTGAATCGACCATCGTGGTCAGAGATGATATCATGCGGTGTCCTGTGTCGACAAATAACTTCGTCGGTATAGATTCGAGCTAATCGTTCTACCTTGTAGTCTTCCCGTATCGGTAGAAAGTGAGCGGATTTGGTAAGACGATCAACGATAACCCAGATGTTGTCGTGACCTGATGGCGTGCGCGGGAGTTTCGTTATAAAATCCATAGCTATACTCTCCCATTTCCACATCGGGATCTCGGGTTGTACGAGTAAGCCAGAGGGGCATTGATGCTCAGCCTTGACTTTTGAACAAGTCAGGCATTTCGAAACATAGATAGCGATATCCTTCTTCATGCCCGGCCACCAGTACTTGTAGCGCATGTCCTGGTACATCTTATCAGCACAGAGATGAATGGAATACCGTGATTTGTGGGCTTCGTCTAGCAAAATCTATCGTAAGTTGGTACGCTTGGGAGTCCAAATTCGGTCTAGATAATGGAATATACCATTCGATTTATTCACAAGTTGTTCGCCGTTGTTGATGATCCTTTCCTTCTTCAAAGTGCATTCGGTAAAACAAGCATGTTGGGCGTCAGGGATAAGAACTTCAAGATTGTGTTGGGCTTGAGTATTACGAACGCTATGTAAATAGCTTCGTCGACTGGGAGCATCGGCAACGACGTTTGCTTTGCCTGGATGGTAACGAATCTCACAGTCGTAATCGTTGAGGAGTTCAACCCATCGGCGCTGGCGCATGTTCAGCTCTTTTTGGTTAAAGATGTGTTGCAGGCTCTTGTGGTCGGTGAAGACCGTACACTTGGTACCGTAAAGGTAGTATCGCCAAATCTTTAATGCAAAAACAACTGCACCAAGCTCGAGATCGTGGGTTGTATAGTTCTTCTCGTGGATCTTGAGCTGTCGAGAGGCGTACGCGATAACCTTGTCTCGTTGCATAAGAACACAACCAAGACCGAGGTTAGAGGTATCGCAGTAGACTATGAAATCGTCGTTTCCGTCGGGCAGAGAGAGCACGGGAGCATTACAAAGCAAAGCTTTGAGAGTTTGAAAGGCCTCCTCTTGTTTGGTTCCCCAAACAAAAGGTTTGTTCTTGTGTGTAAGCGAGGTAAGCGGTACAACGATCTTTGAGAAATCAGCGATGAATCGGCGATAGTAACCCGCCAATCCGAGAAAAGAGCGAACTTCGGATGGGTTCCTTGGCATAACCCAACTCTTAACAGCTTCGATCTTCACAGGATCGACATGAATTCCTTGACTATTGACGATGTGACCGAGGAATTGAACCTCTTCAAGCCAGAATTCACACTTGGAGAACTTGGCATAGAGACGGTTTCCCTGGAGTAACTCAAGAACCAAACGTAGATGTTGCGTGTGTTTGGTTTTTGACTTGGAATAGATCAGGATATCATTGATGAACACGATGACGAAGCGGTCGAGAAAGGGTTTACACACGCGATTCATTAGATCCATAAAGACTGTGGGGGCGTTAGTTAAACCAAAAGGCATAACCACAAACTCGTAATGACCGTATCGGGTTCGAAAAGAGGTTTTGAGTATATCCTCCTCCTGAATTCGTAATTGGTGATAGCCTGAGCGTAGATCGATCTTCGAGAAACACGTAGCACCTTGTAGCTGATCAAACAAAACATCGATTCGAGGCAAGGGATAGCGATTCTTAATAGTAAGCTTACTCAATTCCATGTAGTCGATGCACATCCGGAACGATCCGTCCTTTTTTAGGAAAAGGACAGGCGCGCCCCAAGGAGAAGTGCTAGGGCGAATGAAGCCTTTATCAAGCAGTTCATGGAGCTGACTCGAGAGTTCGCGCATTTCAGAAGGAGCGAGACGATAAGGCGCTCTAGCAATGGGATTTGCTCCAGGAATGAGGTCGATTCGAAAATCAATACCACAAGTGGGAGGTAAACCAGGTAGATCGTCGGGGAATACACGAGGAAAATCACGAACCACATGCACCTTGTCTATTGCCTTAACTTCCTTTCGCTCCGCTACTACGATATGTGCCAAGAAAGCTTGGTATTCCTTGCGGAGATACTTGCCAGCTTGGACACATGACATGAGTTGTAACTTTTTCGAAGCGACTTCGCCATAAACACACAGTTGATCACCGTTCGTGAGGGAGAAATGAATTTATCGAAGCAAACAATTTCAACATGATTCTCCCGAAGGAAATCCATACATACTATGACATCAAAGCTACCAAGTTGCATTGGGATAAGATTGATCGGGAAAACGTGACCGTTGAGATCGAGGGTACAGTCACGCAGAACAGAACTAACAGTGACGGTTCTTCCAGTGGCAACTTCTACGTCGAATGTTGATGGGAGATTAACGCGTTTACGGTTTAGGAGCCTTTCGAATTCGAATGATACAAAACAGTTATCGGCTCCAGTATCAAATAAACACGAAGCATATATACCATTTACGAGAAACGTACCATTAACCATGTTGTTGTCTGCCTGAGCCTGTCGGGCGTTGATGTTGAAAACTCGCCCGCGGGCTGCTTGTTGTGCTGGCTGCTGCTGTTGCTGCTGGTGTTATTGTGGTGCTAGCTGCTGATGCTGCTGTGGCTCTTGCTTTACCACCCTGTTTGGATAGACGTTTGCGAAGTGGTTGGGATCACCACACGCAAAGCAAGCTCTTGCGTGAGTAGTGGGAGCAGGAGCTGCTTGATGGCCTTGCAGAGCTGGTAGAGCAGGAGCTTGAGCTGGGGCTTGGCGTGGACCGGTACGTCAGTTAGCGGTGAAATGGCCGTACAGGTTGCAGTGAACACAAAATCGGCATGCGATTCCAACCGGGTGATGATTGGTACAAGTAGGGCAGAGCGGGTGCGGTCCAATGTATGCACGCTTGGCTGGCGGTGCATTGACCACAGGTGCCGCAACTTGGCGGTTTTGAGGTTGCGGTTGAGCCGGTACGGCTTGGACTGGAGCGGCAGTTACTGCATAATTCTTGTTGCTGGAGTTGCTGTTCTTTCTCTTGCGACGTGAGGTCTTTGAAGATTGCGATGCAGCGGTTTCAGCGGTGGGAGCAGCGGTAACCTGGTGCAGATTCTTTGAGGCTTTATCAAAGTAACCAGCCCTGACTCGCTTGTCGTTGATCTCAACAGCGAGCAAGTAGGTTTCCTTAATAGTGGTTATCTTTGTAGCTTGCACAAAGTTAGCGACACAATCCGACAGAGCGCAGATATACTTCTTGATCGTAATTTCAGGGGTAGTAACTTGACCTGGGCAGATGATACTCAACTGCTTGAAGCGAGCAGTTAAACTAGCGTTATCACCGCCATCCTGCTTGATATGCCAGAACTCGTCCTCCAGCTTTTGGAGTTCGTGGGGAGGGCAGAACTCTTGCATCATAATGTCCTTCAACTCATCCCACGTCAGCCCATAAGTTGCATTGTTCCCTCGTTTGTTTCTCTCGGCATTCCACCAATCCAGAGCCCGGGATTGGAAGTCGCCGGTGGCGTTAACAGTGCGAAGGTTTTCCGGACAGCCACTCTAGCGCAGGGTGACTTCGATCGAATTAAACCACTGGAACATGGTCGTAGGCCCATCTTCTCCGGTAAATTCTTTGGGTCCGCATGCTTTGAACTGCTTGAAGCTAAAAGTAGCTTTAGCGGTATTAGTCCTGGATTCTTCTGAGGACTTGCTAGCGTTTTCGTTCAGCTCGCTAACAATTTGCGGGATGACTTTCGCCATTTGCTTGGCGACTAGTGCAGCGATAAGTTTGTCCTCGTGATTTCGACGAGCGGAGCGAGCAGTGTGTGATCCAAATAACGACATTGTCTGCAAACAGACATCGTCGCAGGATTCAAACACAATTTTGATTAAGTCGAGTATAGTCTACTATTACACCTAAAGGAACCTTATATAGCACAGGAACACGTATAAGTCACATAATCACGTAGGCACATAATTCACAGAAGCACGTAAGTACAAAAGCACATAAGCACGCAGTCCACACAAGCACGAAATCATGTATTCGACTATATTTTGCACGTATCGACCTACATATATTGCACGTATTCACCTATCTTTCACAGCGGCATAAAGCGATCGTGTATTGCGAGTGCGATTAGCGAGTAGCGATTACGAACAACACAAGTGATTTGTTAGCGTGTTGAGATAGATGTGTAGTGCGAGTTATGTGTGTTGATCAAAGTGAATAGGAAAAAGCGAGTAAACCACCCAAAAATCAAACACATAAACACATAAAATTACATAAAACACATAAAATTGAGAGGTCTCAGAGTCGGCAGTGGCGAATTCCAGAATCGAAACACATAAAATCGAAGAGAGATTGTCTCAGCTTGATAGATGTCGACTACTCAATGTGATTCGACTATTCTCAAGGACCTTGGGTTCACATTCCGGCTTAATAGACTGTGCTCTCGCCTCAATCCGAGCGATCGGCACACATCCATTTGGCCATTACGTGACCCTAGTTGTTGGAACGTATCGAGACTTTGGTGAGAGTTTTGTAAAACCAAAATAGAGGGTGGAACGAGTCATCAAGGTTTGGGTTTCACCCCTAACTTAGCGACTACATTCCTGTTTGTGTGATGTTTAGATCTATGCCAAAATAGTGTGGAATCATGTTGAAATCCTTTAGATCTGAGTTGTTCTTAGTGGAATGAGGCCAAACCTTGAAGTTCATAAGAACCCCATGATGACATCATCCTAGAACACCTCAAATCGGGCAGATTTCATGGTTAAAAGTGAAGATTCAACGGTGAAAATGATGAAGAGGTGTGTGTAGATGATAGATGTACAAGATTTGAGTTGAAAACTTACAAGAATCACGAGAAATCGAAGGAGAAAGGCCTGAGAAGTTGAAGAGTCGCACCGGAGCTGTCACATCACTGTTTGTGATGTGACATGTGCTATTTATAGGATTCCAAAAAGGGAAAGGTGATGCAGTGCGCGGATCGGATGGCACCCCGATCAGATGGCCATCCGATCGGATGGTCATCCGTACAGATGACCATTCGATCGAAAGGTTGCCGCGAGTTGGTTTTTGTGTTTCTGTTTCGTGCGTTGAGCGTTGCGATGCGTTGCGAGTAAGCGATGCGATAGTATTACCCATTAGTTACACAAATAACCTAGCTACTAAATATCATAAATATAATCCTTGAATCTCGAGTTTGCGATGAGATTACGTTGCGATAGAGTTGCGTATGCGTTTGCGATTAAACACCTCAACATAAACATAACATGCACAAGTAACACATAATAGCACACACACGTAAAACAATATCCATAACCTATAATTCGAGTTGCGATGCGATAGCGATAAGTCGATTAGCGATTAAACTGTGATTAAATAGCAATTTATTAACAAGTACTCCACATAATAAAACTAAGGTAAAATTAAAATAGAGTATCGATTATAAGTCGAGAAGTACAATCAATAATTAAGCAAGGATTGATAGATCGCAATTAGCAACCTTTTCTTCCTTTGACTTTGACTTGTACTTTGACTTTCAAAAGTCGGGTTGTTACACGGACGCTTACCGTCAACTGTCCAATTCACCTAGGGACGAAGTAACCTCTTCTCAGTCTACCCCCTCGGGGTATTCGGCTTATACCGAAGAAGGGATTTTCGTATTTAAAGCACAATCTGAGGAGCCATCCCCTCCCAAGAAGAGAGGATGGTTCAGCAGAGGAGCTCATAAACGTAGAAAAATGATGAGAAAATTGCAACAACAGCGGGCCTTAACAGTGGCTAATAGAGAAATAAATGCTCAAACACAGGATATACTTAATAGGAGATTAGCAAATTTTCATATCTTAGCTACTACAGCTACAGACCCGAATTTGGAACAACTCATAGCACCCCGGCCATTACCACTATTTCCCACACAACCCATGGAAATTGAACTAAACCCAGTAGACCAGCCACAAATACCTGCTTTTGACCTAACTGAAATTCCTATGGTACCAGCACCCCATCCCCCAGACTATGACCCATGGTTTGACGACCATAGGGATTACCAACAACTTTACCCAATAGAGGAACCCATGCAAAAACCAGTAGCACCTTACCCAAACTTGGATCCTCTAGACCCATACTTTGACAATGACCAATATATCAGGGAGATCCTAGAGAACCCATACCCACGAGAAGAACCGATGCCCCAATACCCTGACCCGATACCAGCATCCGCACCACCCATGAGTACTGAGAACATACAGGAACTCTGAACTTTTGGTGATAAGATATTAGAAGGAAGTGAGAGAATGAGACAGATAGGTGAGAGGCTCGTTTGGAAGTATGACGAGACGTATTTTAATTCACCAAAAGGTGAAAAGATCACAATTAAAGGAGATAAGCCAACTAGACCCACGAAATTCATCTTTGTGATGAAAACTGCAAGCTGTGCAAGAAAAGGGTCCCTAGTGTATATGATTTCCATAATCATTAACACTAAAGGAAAAGAATTAAAAGATATTCCTGTAGTATCCCAATTTTTAGATGTATTTCCAGAAGAACTACCCGGACTACCGCCAGACCGAGAAGTCGAATTCAGAATTCATCTGCTACCCGGAACAGCACCAATTGCTAAAGCACCTTACCGTTTGGCACCCGTAAAAATGCAAGAGCTAAAGAAACAGTTAGACGAACTGTTGGAGAAAGGATTTATACAGCCATGTTCATCGCCATGGGGAGCACCAATCTTATTCGTACAAAATAAAGACGGGTCAATGCGAATGTGCATTGATTACCGTGAATTGAACAAAGTCACGATTAAAAATCGGTATCCATTACCAAGAATCGATGATTTGTTTGATCAGCTACAAGGAGCTCGATTCTTTTCAAAAATCGACTTACGTTCAGGATATCACCAATTAAAGGTACATGAAGAGGACATTCCTAAGACCGCTTTCAGAACAAGGTATGGCCATTATGAATTTACTGTCATGCCATTTGGTTTAACCAATGCCCCAGCCGCATTTATGGACATGATGAACCGAATATGTAAGCCATATTTGGATAAATTCATAATTGTCTTTATAGATGATATTCTCATTTACTCTAAAATCAAAGAGGAACATGCAGCGCATCTGCATGCACTCCTAAAATTGCTGAGAAAAGAAAAGCTTTATGCTAAATTTTCGAAATGCGAATTTTGGTTAGAAGAAGTGCAATTTCTTGGACATTTAGTTAATCATGAAGAAATTCATGTGGATCCCACAAAGATCGAGGCAATTACTAAATGAAAAACCCCTGAATCACCAACAGAGATTAGAAGTTTTTTAGGACTAGCCGGTTATTATAGAAGATTTATCCGAGATTTTTCTAGAATAGCCATTCCTTTAACAAAACTAACCTGCAAGTCTGTTAAGTTTGAATGGGGACCAAAACAAGAAGAAGCCTTTAGAATTCTTAAGCAAAGATTAACCAACGCACCCATACTAGCATTACCAGAAGGAACTGAAGATTTTGTAGTCTATTGTGACGCTTCTAAGTTAGATTATGGATGTGTGTTGATGCAACGTCAAAAGGTTATAGCCTACGCCTCTAGACAACTTAAGAATCATGAAGAGAATTATACAACTCATGATTTAGAATTAGGAGCCATAATTTTGCCCTTAAAATTTGGAGACATTATCTTTACGGTAGTAAGTTTACTATTTTCACTTATTATAAGAGTTTAAGATATGTCTTTGGGCAAAAAGAGTTAAATATGAGACAGAGACGCTGGATGGAGATTCTTTGTGATTACGATTGTAATATCCAGTATCATGCAGGAAAAAGCTAACGTAGTAGCCGGTGCATTAAGTCGAAAATATCACGAAAAGCCAAAAAGAGTACGTTCTCTCAAATTAAATCTGCAGATAGATTTAAACGAGCAAATCAGAAAAGTACAAGAATCAGTAATCAAGGATGATACTGAAAAATTGAAAAGAATGATTAAGGAATTAGAACAAGGAACATATGGAATTTGGAGATTCCATAAGAAAAGGATTTGGATACCTAAATTAGGAAACCTACGTCACAGAATATTAGAAGAAGCCCATAAGTCTAAATATACGATACATCCTGGAAGCGATAAAATGTATCAAGACTTAAGATAGAATTTCTGGTGGATAGGAATGAAAAAGGATATAGCAGCTTATGTTGCCAAATGTCTAACTTGTTCACAGGTTAAGGCTGAACATCAGAAACCCTTGGGTTTGTTGCAGCAATTGGAAATGCCTGTATGGAAATGGGAATTGATAACAATGGACTTTGTTACCAAATTACCCAAGACACGAAAAAGTAATGATACAATCTAGGTGATTGTAGATAGATTAACTTAATCTGCTCATTTCTTACCAATGAAGGAAACTTTCAGTATGGAACAACTAGCCAAGTTATATGTAAATGAAATAGTTTCATTACATGGAATTCCTTTATCTATTGTTTCTGATAGAGATAGCCGTTTTACTTCTCATTTTTGGACAAGTTTCCAAAAAGCAATGGGAACCAAGCAAAACCTAAGCACCGCTTATCATCCTCAAACGGATGGACAAAGCGAAAGGACGATTCAGACAATGGAAGATATGCTTAGAGCTTGTGTAATTGATTTCGGAGGAAATTGGGACGATCATCTACCATTAATAGAATTCTCCTACAACAACAGCTATCATACCAGTATCAATGCTGCACCATTCGAAACACTTTATGGACGAAAGTGCCGAACCCCAGTCTGTTGGGCAGAAATTAGAGAAAAGTAATTATCTGGACCAGAGATAGTGCAAGAGACAACAGACAAGATTATTCAAGTCAAGGAACGACTAAAAGCAGCACGCGATTGACAAAAGAGTTATGCTGATAACAGGATAAAGCCATTAGAATTTCAAGAAGGAGACAAGGTATTATTAAAAGTTTCTCCTTGGAAAGGAGTGGTGAGATTCATTAAAAGAGGAAAGCTAAGCCCCAGGTATGTTGGACCCTTTGAAATTATTAAAAGAATAGGACCAGTAGCTTATCAGCTACAACTGCCAGAGGAAATGGCAGGAATACATGATGTATTTCATGTGTGTAATCTCAAACAGTGTTTAGCCGATGAATCATTGGTAGTACCTCTTAAAGACATAGAGGTAAATGAAAAACTCAAGTTCGTAGAAAAGCCTCTACAAATTGAAGACAGGAAAGTCAAGAATCTTAAACACAAGAGATTAGTTCTAGTCAAAGTAAAATGGGATTCCAAGAGAAGACCAGAGTACACTTGGGAGCTTGAATCTGAGATGCAGAGGAAATATCCACACCTATTCCAGTAGACCTCGAGGACGAGTTCTACAACAAGGCGGGGAGGATATAACAACCCTCCTAAAATATTTCCGCCACCCCTAAAATAATTAGAACACCCCTATACGCTTTAAAATACACTCCGTATACGAAAATAGACCTTAAATACCTTTATTTTATTATAAATTAAATAAAAATCAATTTTTATAGTCTCTCACGGGCCGCGAAGACTTGCTTTTCATCTTACGCGGGCCGCGAGCGAGTGGACATGAGGCAAGCCCCGGAGCCGCCACGTGTCACCACTTGTCGAAGCTAAGCCCATGACTGGGCCAAGCTAGGCCCTACGTACCCTATGTCACGGGCCGTGAAGGCTTTGCCTTCGGCTTACGCGGGGCGCGACAAACTCGAATTCCAGCCCTATAAATAGATTCGATCGGCCTCAGTTCACAAATCGCTTACATACGAATTCTCTCTCTCAATTCTGAAGTGTATGAACTATATCTGGTATTATACCCACTAAAATAGTGAAGCTTTGCCTCGATGTAAGTATTATAACCCCCGGTTACGTATTAGATACGCTGCCCGATTGATCTAGTGCTCCGTAACGGCTGTCGAGGTTCTGCCCGATGTAGTCGTTGGAGTTCTGTCTCGGGGAGGGTATAACTAATGTAAGTATTGGGTTATTATACTAACGCGTGTGCATTGTTTAATTTATTAGATCATAACCAGGAAACCACAGGAAAAAGTCTAAATTAGCAATGTGAGTAATTCCTTTTTTTTGTAAACTGTTTTTACAACACCTCAATTGTTTTAAATTACAATTCACAGTGATTAAGTATTTGTATTCTACAATTATCGTCGGTATGTTGGGGTTTTGTATACAAAATTTGTTACTACACTATGAGTATAACATGACCACAAGTCGGGTCGACAGTACCGTGGGTGGTAATTAAGGTAGAATAATAAACAAATGTAATTGCTGATTGCCCTCAATGCTGTACAAGGATAAAATCTGTTTTGATTAAATTAGGATTCACTCACCAGTATTTCCCACTGACAAATGATTTTAAAACGCGTTTCAGGTAACAAAATGTGAAAGCCAAAATAGAAGCCAGCTGGAGAGCACTGAAGGCTTGGAAAATGTGGCTATAAAAGTTACCTAAATAAAGAAAGATGTTTTATTCAATAAATTAAGGTTTATCCCTATAAACATGTTTGTAATAAAAACTTGGGTTTATCCCAATATGTTTATTATAAAGATGTGGTGTTTTACTCTGATAAAATATTTCCTAACTACGGTCCTGATGTAAATCCCGCTACCAAATAATGATAAACACCGATACCACCATCTCTGAGTAGGCCGCGGCCGCCCGCCTCCCGAGGCAGGGGTCGGGGGTTGCGACATGTGGCTTTCTATTAAAAAATTGAAAAACAAACTAATTAGTCATTTAAAGCATCTGCACCTGTTTAATAGAGCAATAGCGAGAGTAAGGAATCACCATTTATGTTCTTTAAACCTTCAATTACAACGATTAATAAGAAGATAAACAGAGATAAAGTGAAGAAGATTGAGAAATGAGTGAACGTAGCTGCTATCGACGGTGCACTGGCGGTGACACCGGATAAACTGTCTGAACAGTGCTTCTAGCCCAATCCAGAAACCGATGGTGGAGAACAAGTTAGGGGAGATAACAGATGGTGGAGAACAAGTTGGGGGAGAGAACAGATGGTAGGTAAGGTTGTGTTGTGTTGTGTTGTGTTGTGTTGTGTTGTGTTGTGTTGTGTTGTGTTGTGTTGTGTTGTGTTGTGTTGTGTTGTGTTGTGTTGTGTTGTGTTGTGGGTGGGCGGGGTTAATTGGGGGTGAGCTGGTGAAGGGGTGTCGACGCAGAGGAGAAGGGAGAAGGTGGTTGGTGGAGGAGGGGAAGAGAGGAGAGGGTGGTGTCGTGGTGGTTGGTGGCAGCTATAGAGGTTGGTGGCAGCGACGGAGATCCGTCCACTTCCTCGTCGGATCTTATGGTGGTTTGTGGCGGCGCTGGGAGAGGAGGATAGGGTGGTGCCGGGTGGTGAGAGGGTGGTGGTGAGTGGAGTTGTGCTGGTGAAGAAGAAGATAAAATGCTTTTGGGGTTTAAAAATTCAAGTTCAAAGCCACATTATCAGCCTAATTGCCACGTAACCAACACAGTTTAAAAATTATGACACGTCATCCTGCCACGTCATCACCGTTATAACGGTGTTAGCAAGGGTCCAATGTTTTACAAAATGTCAAAAGTTGGGACCGCCAATGAAAATTTTTGAAGTTGGGTCCGTTGCCTGCCAACTGGTGAAAGTTGGGATTATTAAATTCCATTATTCCTGTAATAATAGAGGTATGTATAAAGACGTATTATCTCTAACGTGAGTTCACCAACGTGAGTTGATGTAATAATAGACGTGTGTATAAAGACGTACATGTTATGTCAAGCCCTACCGAGTGTTGACTTAACAACAAGGTATGTTGATTCTTTTCCTATCATTGATTACTACCTTTTTATTTCCCTCTTGAGTCATTTATTTTCTTTAGTTTTTATTTATTCTTATTAAAACTTAACTTTTAGACTTGGCTAGATGTTAACGACGACTCGGTACTAAACTCGTGTATCCTTGGACGACCTCGATATCTTACCCTCACTATATTACGCCAACGATGGGTGCACTTACCCAACGTGAGTTGTAGTGTGATAGTACTATATTTTTATATCGTTTTTTTATAAATATTAAAACTTAAACTAGTGCATAAAACAACCTAAAGTAATCATCATTTTATAAGCACACCCGACCACGTCAAATTCCATCCGTATAAACAAAAGTATAGCTTACTCCTGTATCGACTAGCGCTATTGTGGGTTTTCAGTTTGACTATGCTAATGAGTCAAAGTCATATTGTCTAATGCACTACTCCATCGTATCATTGATGATGTATAAATCAACCAAGTATATTCCATCACCTACAATAAGTCATTGACAACTCGTGCATATTGTTGATCTCACAGATAGTGATGGTCTGTGCATTTCGATTCTTTGAGCACTTTGATTCGGTGATGGTTTATGTGATCCAGTGAAGCTTACTAGCAATCTTGAAACTTGCCATCTACTTTTTTATAGCTTATCAGTCTTCACTTTAAATCATCGCATCCACTTCGTTTCATAAGACTTGAAAAACAACTTTTAAGTCTTGCATGAGTTATATGAATTTCGTTCTAACTGTCTTGAACTGTTCAATAGGTGATTGATGTTTCAATATCATTGATACTTTTGTCTAGGGATCTAACCAAATCTTTAGACATGCACCTGCTTTCTTCGCTCCTTGTAGAGTTTCTTCATACCACGAGTCTCTTCCTTATGAGCAACATCTTCAACTTCACAACTATTTTCTTTCTTGGCTTGGTCACCATACCTAACAAATCAGTCTGCGTTGATACTAATTGTCATGAAGTTACCTCTTACACTTTCCGTACGACTTTATATGTGTTTTAAGATCAATCTTTTACCTAATAATGACAACGATTCTCAAGGA
Organism: Helianthus tuberosus; assembly: GCA_030545235.1. Lineage (NCBI taxonomy): Eukaryota > Viridiplantae > Streptophyta > Magnoliopsida > Asterales > Asteraceae > Helianthus > Helianthus tuberosus. The sequence goes on from CM060401.1 coordinate 173,618,639, forward strand.
CCATAACTTAATGAATCTTGGAGACGGTGAGGGCATTTGTAAATACCTCACATGACTAAGTGGTCTCTTTAGGAGATGTTAGATGTGGTTGAAACATTGATTTCGCACGTTACCTAAACTTTATCTCGAGCTATATATATATATATAGTTAAATGTTCTTCTATGCTATTCAAGAACATAATTATTCATTACAGGGGAGGTTCACTTGAAAAGAAAAAGAACAAATAGTGCAATTGTAAAATAGTAAGTAGTTTTTCTTTTATCTCATTAATTACTATCTTTAACTAATTAATTAGTCATAAAGACTATGATCATCTACACTAATTTTTTTTTGCCTATACACATAAAAAATTACGCCACACATTTTGAAATTTATCATACACATATTTTTATTTATCCTACACAACTCGTAATTTATCCTACACTCTAAATTAATTTTTTTTATTTTTTGAAAAAAATATATATTTTGAAAATAAGTTACAAATTTAATGTAATAAGCTATTAAAGAGGAATACTAGAAATTAATGATCTATGTAAGTTTACAGATATACCCTTACATTAAAATTAAATATAAAATTAAATGAAGTAAAATGAATCATTCTTATTGACTGAAACTTCTTCTTTTCTCTTCTTACAATTTTTTTTTTCATTTGAACCCTCAACTTATTCATTACTAGGTTATCGTACTTTGTTTAGGAAACTAGCCAAATACATATGTGATACTGATGTGATACAAACACTCAATTTTTAACCTACATATTGATTAGTTATTCAAATCTGATACACATCAATACTTTCTATAAAAGGAGAAATCCCAATGACATAAGAAAAGCTGATGTGGCAACCAGAGAGGCTGTCCAACAATGTTTTTCTTATGTCATTACTGCATCATAAAGCCTAATATATAAAATTACTTTAAAATCTATTTAAAACACTGACTTCAAACCTCTGCTCATATACATGTATTCATGGATAAGAAATTGAAACCTCTGTTATTAAAATCCCTGCTTAGATTCAAAATTCTGGATCCAGATTCAAAATTCAAACCATACACGTATACATATATAACACAACTGATTCTGACTCTACATTCAAATTTCAATTTATCTCTCTCACTCATATCCGCGAGCAATCTCTCTCTCTCTCTCTCTCAAATGCAGAATTTCCATATTCAGTCGGTTCATCTCCGATTATAGATCTTTGTACTTCACATAATTCTTCCAACATCATTGTTGCAACATCATTGAGAATATTTTTTTCTGTAATTTTGAATTTTAAATTTTGAACTGATCTACTCTAATTCTCGCTTTATATTTCAGCCTAATTAGAGTTGTTTGAAATTCATACAATCAGTTGCGGGTTATTTTAGGTTTGTGGATTCTTTTAAACTGTTGATAATTTTTATTTTAAAGTGTTGATATATTTCAGCTTTGTTTTTTTCGAGTGACCAGTGGGAAATTCTTCTGCACTGTTCTTGAAGTCTGATATAGGTGAGTGGAGGACTTCATGAAGCAATTCGATGCTGCTCCAGGTTTTCTTGTAATTATTTTCAATGATGATGTCGATTTTATATATTAGTTCTTCATCAGCTCTGTTTTCTTCCAGCGACCATCTAGAGAATTGCATTTCAACATCGTTTGTGTCCCACCCGTGGTAGAAGCATGGGTTTGCTATATAGAGTTTTGTTGGTGTTGCAGATTTTGATTTGTTTTTTGAGAGGATGAGTTTTTAAAAGACAATTGTTGATGTTTTGAATCAAACTAATCATCAGTATTTTATAGTGTTTAAAATGCATCTTTATGGTAAATGAAGAGGTTAATGGTAATTATGATAACCTGTTTTTTTTATGCAAGAGGTTTAAAATTTGTCCATTCGGTTTCTTGATATTAAATTTTATAGTTTTCCCATGAAAACTTATTTTTGAAAGGTTTTGCATTAAATGGCTGCTATTTTTAAATATGAATTTATATGTTTATATTAAATGTACAAGTTTTTGCCTCCTGGATTAGTTTAAGGGTACAGTGAAATTAAATCTAACCTTTGGGCTGTTAGTTATTTCACTATATAATATCATTGTCAGTTCACCTGTTTTTCATCACGTTTTACTACCAACATATCCTTCTTTCACATCAGACTTCAAGAAATATATAAATTAAAATGTCATCATACACTTCTGCAGACTCTGATGATTTAAAGCAGCACTTTATCAAGCAAGTTGAGGATCAAGTATATGAGGATAGGGCTACTCTTCAAGAGCTGAAGAGGTGTTTTGATGGACTGCATCTTGGTCTTTTCACGAGAGACCAGGTGTCCAGAAACCTGATGGTGATGCCTTCAACTTCCGTACGTGACCTTTGTGTTGTCAGTAATATAGAGTGCGGTGATAGAGACTTAGAGTTCATGGTGACGCTCAAAGATATACATAGAGAAGTTCAGTACTCGATGGAGTTGAAGCTAAAATTTCTTAATTCTTGCTGTTAGATTCTTAAATTTCTTGGTCTATATGTTAGATTTTAAAGTTTCGTTGTTCAGTACTCGATGTAATTGTTGATGTTTTAATGTCATAAATAAATTTTAATTTTATTAATCTTTGTGGAGCATTTTATTTTTACTAATTTTAGCATGAAAAGTTGTTTGAGTCGATATTTGCTACTGTAAAGGTCTGTCAAAGTTAAAGTTTTCCAAAAGAGAACAACTGCTTGAAATCATCGCCTGCTGATGATGAAAGCATTATAATGTCTTCAGAACATCAAAAGTCCATTTTTAAAAAATAGCTATTTTAAAAAAAAATCCTTAAAAGTCTGTTGAAAACAACTGTTTTTGAAACATCTGTTTGGCTAAAAATTCCACTGCTGAAAGGTATTGTCTATTCTTATAAGTTCTGTTTTATCTAACGACTGTTGACTTGCTACTGTTGCCAACATCTGTTGTTGCCTAACAGAGGTTTCCAAACAACTGTCATCCATTATCACAATAGAGGTTCTGAAGTGGGTAGATGTTACCCATCAGATCTTTGTAAAATGTCTTCAGAACATCAAAAGTCCATTCTTAAAAAATAGCTATTTTTAAAAATATTTTGAAAAATCCTTAAAAGTTTGTTGAAAACAACTGTTTTTCAAACCTCTGATTCTCTAAAAATTCCAGTGACATAAGAAAAGCTGATGTGGCAACCATAGAGGTTGTCCGACAATGCTTTCTTATGTCATTATTACATCATAAGTCTTAATATATAATATCACTTTAAAATCTATTTAAAACATTGACATCAAACCTCTGCCCATATACATGTATTCATGCATAAGATTTTGTCTGTAGAGTATTGTCTGTTGTTGCATATTTGGATTTGTTTTTTGAGAGGACATGTTTTTAAAAGACATTTGTTAATGTTTAGAATCAAACTAATCATCAGTCTTTTATAGTATTTGTTGATGTTTTGAATCAACCTCTGTTTGGATAAAAATTCATCCACTGCTGAAATGTATTGTCTGTTTTCATAAGTTCTGTTTATCCTAGCGACTGTTGACTTACTGATTCCCAACATCTGTTGTTGCCCAACAGAGGTTTCCAATATCAGTGTCCGATGAAGTGGTAGAAGCATGTGTTTGCCATGTAGAGTATTGTTGGTGTTTAAATGAAGAGTTTTTTTATTATTTTTTTATGCCAGGGTTTTAAAATTTGTCCTTTCGGTTTCTTGATATTTAATTTTATGGTTTTCCCATGAAAATTTATTTTTGAAATGTTTTGCATTAAATGGCTGCTGATATTTAATTTATATTTTTTAATATGAATTTATATGTTTATATTAAAAGTCTGTTGAAAACAACTGTTTTCCAATTCCAAACCTCTGTTTGACTAAAAATTCATTCACTGCTGAAGGATATTGCCTGTTCTCATAAGTTCTGTTTAATCTAACGACTGTTGACTTGCCACTGTTGCCTAACATTTGTTATTGCCCAACAGAGGTTTCCAAACAACTGTCATCCATTATCACAACAGAGGTTCTGACGTGGACAGATGTTAGCCATAAGATCTTTGTAACTTCTGACACGTTAGCATTCACTTTTTCACTTTATAAAACCCTGTTTCATCCCCAAACAGAGGTTTTACTGTCGTCTCAAATTTAAAATTCATCAAAGCGGTTTCCACCTTCTCCTTCAACACTTCTTCGTCAACCTCTCGCAAGTTTCAATTCCGATCATGGCTCTGACAATGAAAAAGCACCATAACTACGTGGCTATTTTTGAGAAAACTGAGAAAAATACTCTCTATCATTCAATGATTGATGTTCTTACATCATCAAAATATAAGGCCATTCTTACTGCCGATGCACCCATTTACCAAGAAACACTCCGCGATGGGCAAATGCGAATATTGAAGAACAAAACAATGAGCCATGCAGTATAACTTCAAAAGTCAGAGGTGAATCGGTTGTTATGACCCCCACTGCCATATCAACAACATTTGGGGTAAACAACTTGGCAGGTAAGATATCTTTCCCGAAAAATGAGATTCAAATAGAGTTGATTGAAAGGGGATATGATGGACAGTTGAATACGGCAACTATGTTTAAGGCAAATTTTCCACCACCAATGAAATTCCTGATCCATACTTTCTTAACCAGTCTCTCAAATAAAACTACTTCTTTTAATGAAATACCTTTGAAAATTCAGTACTTGGGGTATGCAATTTTGACAAGTACTGGTTTTAACTACTCCAAAGCACTGTTTGCTGACTTGGTTACAAATTTGAAAAACATTAAAAACGGAAAAGTGTTGCTTTTCTTATGTTTCCTAGACTATTAAGCTACTACCTGCAAAAACATGTTTCACAAAAAGCTTTTGAACAAAAGGTACAACTTTTAAAATGAATAGTCTAACATATGAAACTTTTACTCGCCTTATATCTAAAGAGTCAGATGTTTCCAAAACACAAGCAGAGAGGAATGAGCAAATTTTAGATGAGTCCACAACTGCTCCTCAAACCTCTGTTGCTGAGCCCACTGCTCTTGGTGATCACAGCACTACAACCACTGCTGTGAAACCCCCACCAACAAAACCCAAAAAGACCAAAACAAAATCCAAAAAGCCCACCAAAACCACAAAAACGGGTGCTCTGGAAGATGAGATCTCAGAGATTAACCCTGTGACAACACAAATGTCACTAGAAACCACTGTTGCTACTTCCTCACAACATGTGGAAAGATATCAACCCTTAAACTAAACTCCTCATAATTCCTCACAAAAGGAACATGTTGTATTCACAGGGACACCACAATATGATGTCATACCCTCATTTGAGAATATGCTTAAAAGCCCTTCTCCCGGGGAAATTTCTCTTTCCACACCAATCCCTTCATCTTCTATTCCATCAACGTTTGTAACATTGCTTCAAGCTATTGACATTCAGACTCATAGCAGCCCCTCCCACGAACACATTACTGAGAGTTTAACTTCAACAATAGTTGTGTCTAAACCTGTTCAATTAGCTAACCCAGAAATAGTTGAGGAGGCTACAACTCTTGAATTTCACGAAATTCTTGATGGTATTTCAAGTGGAGCAGCTACTACAAATTTCAAATCCACTCATCTACATTTGGACAGTAGTTTCATCAGTCAGACTCCCATGAAGGCAACCACTGCTGTGTCTACCAAGTTATCCACTGGTGAGTTCAAGTTAACCACTGGTGTGATCACTAAGGAAACCACTGATGCAGAGGGAAGCCCCCAGAACCAAGAACAAGGGGCATCTGCTAATGAAAAAAATTTGAGATACCTCCTGTTTCAAAAGCAGATACAATCACCTCTGGTGGGAATTCAGATGATCCTATTAAGTTAGGTGATGGATTAAAATACCAGGATTTGACGAAGAGGATATCCAACATGGAAACAACTGTTGCTGATATGGAAGATCAATTGAAGCAGTTGGTGGATGCTTTCAAAAGTCAACCTTCTCATCAGCAGTTATTCCAAGAGCTTTGGAACTCAGTACAACCCATTCTTGCAACTCAAAGGGAACTGGCCGAGCTTCAAAATAATTCCCACATGGAGCTAATTAGAGTATGGTTGAAGCAAGATACAAAGACACACAGGCTGACATCAAGGTCATAAAAGAATCCATTGCAAAGTTAACTGGCACTACCCGTGCACCTGTGTTTGAAAAAGATGATGAAGATGATGCCAAAAAGGGAGAGAAGGTTTCCATGAAAAACTTTGGCAAACCAACACCAAGGAATCAGCCAAAACAAAATCCAAAGCCTGCCAAGAAAACTTCTGCAAAATCTTCTGGAAAATCCGACACTGGTAAGAAAAAGGGAATTGATGATACCCTTAACAAACAAACAGATAAGGAGATTGAAGCAAAGCAGAAGAGAAAGAATAGAAAAGAAAGTAGAACATATGTGTTGAGGCAGGAGTTAGTGAAAAAAGTGAAGAAAGAAAACAAAGTGCTGAACATTGGAACCTCAAATAGAAGAAAATCATACAAACATAACAAACCTCCTATTGTCATATTTCCTAAACCAAAATCACCACCAGAAAAACCAACCATTGCTGCCAAACCTAAAACCATTGCTGAACCTAAAAAGCCAAACTCTGATATACCTAAACCAAAACTCTCACCACAAAAACCACCTCTCAAAAAGCAGAATACAAAACCCAACCTCCACTGAAACAATTGTTGATGCAACAAATGCTTCAATAGATGTTAAGACAACAACGGTTGAGACACCAGTTGTTTCAACAGTTGTTAGTCAATCCACTGATTCTACCCAATTTCAATTCCCATCACAATCAACCCATAGCACATTCTTCTTCACAAACTCCTACCTCCTCCAAAATCTGTTTATACAAGAAAAAGAAAATTCATGGTGCATGAAGAAGAGAAGGAAGAAAAAGATATACATGCACCAATTCCATTATCATCTGCTCCATTCATTCAAACTTCACCCAAACCATTCATTCCACCTCCATCACCAAAGATCAACCCAATCAAACATCCACAAGCTGGTTATACTCCACGAGACATTCCACTGGCAGTAAATTTCCCTCTGGAACTGCTTGCAGTTCAAGATGAAATGATTCAATTTTACATAGAGGATGATCCATCCAAAAGAACCTCCCCATCTCTTCATGGATTCAGAACTCCAAATAATATTGATGAATATCTGAAGCTAAAGGCCAAGCAAGCAGAATATCAGGCAAAAGAAGAGAGTAAAAGGGCTAGGAGACAGCAACTTACTAGATCGCATGCAACATGGGCTTAGTAAAGTCAAGAAGTTAGAAGAATTTGCTAGAGACCTTAGTAAGAAAATGTCAAATCTGTCACCAAATGCTGAGCTACAAAAGACATTAAGGGATGATTTCTTGAACATTATCATGGATACCAAGCCCTACGGAGCCTACAAGTCTGATTTCAAAGACTGGCCCTTTGAAGCTTTTAAAGAGGAAGTTAATAGATTTGAAATGATGAATAAAGATCCTCAAATGCAAAAATCTGCTCCCAACTGGAAACAATACAAGAAGGTTGAAGTGGATGAAGCATTGAAGTACAAGAGAATGAGGGCAGAACTTGTAGCAGCTAAGTATGGGACTGCTAGAGCTATTGTAAGATGGTTTAGGCAGTATATTGATCAAGCTTACAATAAGATAGAAGAGCGAAGAAAGACAGATCCAACCCTTCCTAAAAGCCAGCATACAAAGATTAAACCACTGTTAGACCTCGGGAAACCCTTCGCTCTAAAAAGTTGTTCTCATCAGCAGATGTATCCATCAGTGTCTTGAACCAAAGAAAAAGACAACAACTGATTGATGAGGAAGATGAAAAGAGAGAAGCTGAAATCAGAAAAGAGGCTATCAGAAATCAGTTACGATATGGATTGGATGAGGCTTCGTTGCAACTACAAGCTCAAGTTGCTCAAACACTTCTGTTGGATCGTTGTTTGACCCGACTGAGTCGTTCAGAAGAGCTTGTAATCCGATTCAAAGGCGGAATCAGTGAAACGGACACTCGATGTAATTATAATGTCTCTTATATTGATATAAAACTGATTTACAACCTAGAGACGATCCGACAGAGCTTCGCTACTCAGATCCGAAAAGTTACAAATGAATAACCAAGTGCACCTATATATAGAGGTAAAGATTTCGCTTGAGAGTAACCTGAACCAGTTGAAGCGAACCAGTTGAAGCGAACCAGTTGAAGCGAAATCTGATGTGTATGATTTCGCTTGAACTTGTCACAAGTTCACTTCAAGCGAAATCTTCACTTAAACCTCATTTCTCAGTTTCTCGAACCTCGTGCACTGATAATCCTATCCTATTACATGATACAAGACGAAGTCAATAGACATAGTGCACTAACAGACTCCCCCTTGGATATTGACGAAGTCTTCAGTGACTATTCTTCAATATGACACATCTTCAGTCTTGATCATTCTGCATCCTCACTTAGATTGTAACATTGTAAGCATCCATCACTCTCTTCTTCTATCAGCTTCAGGCTCCCCCTTTCATCAAGCTTCCGTGCTTTGGGATCGACACCTAGCTTTCTATCTACAAGTTTTTCTTTGTTTCAAACTTGTCTTCAGACTCCCCCTTAGACTTTGCTTCCGGGATCGTAGTCTCGACTATCTGCAATCACTCATACGTTTATAAGTAACAACATTTTAGACTATTCAGGAATCGTAACCTGGCAATTCCAATCAAATTCTCTAATCCACTCCCCCTATCAACAAACTGTATAGATTTAGCAGTATTAAAGAATCCAACTCCCTCACAGTTAATCATCCAAGTCCAAATTAATGACCTTGGATATATCACAAACTGTTTTTGAAATTTTTGAATTTAAATCAAGTTTCAATTTAATGAACTTGTTTTATTTTCAGAAACACAATCAGCTTACTTAGATTTTGAAATTCAGCACTCAGATATCAGTTGTCGAAAATAAAGCAGAAATCAAAATCTTTTTGTATTTTCTGAAAATATAAAGCAGTAACGAAATATGTACAAACATATTTACAAACAATATTTTTGTTTGAGTATGCGTCAGAGGATCATATCAGTTTATGACAAGTCACAAGTACCGTTGAGCTTAAAATCACATTACGCATTAAACAATTCACTTAGATTGTCGATATACTGATCCACTTAAATTTTCACACAAATTTCAACTGATTCAGGATACGAATTAGGTGTATTAAGAACTTAAACCTATTCATGTGTCCCACCTCTTGAATATACTCCCGTATCCAGAATCCCAATAATCAGTCTTACAGGTGAGTATACTACAATGATATCTGTACATAAATTAGGTATGCGAGGGCCGAGGGATCTCAGGTCGATACTTCCGTATACGCAGAGAGATATCAGCTTCGACTTTAAGGTATGTCCCCTTTAGAGGATCTTTTTGCTTACAACAGCAGCGACTATCAATTTTATTGTTTCATCGGCATGCTGAGGGTTTAATGCTATGTTTCAAGCATTGCAAAAAGCATTATCCAAGGACTAGGTCAGAACTACCGTTCAGCAGAAGTCCCGGAATAATACCCCAGACATCATTGAGTATAAAGACCTAGTATATCAGATTATGAGACCTTTCAAACGAGATTTCAGGGGTTACCTATATATCCAAGTAGTGTTCCCCACGAAATAAGTAAGTGTTTGAATTTAGGTTTATATCCCGAAAAGTTTACTAAATGTATAAAAAACTACCGACACATCCACGGTGAGATCGTTTAACACATTTAAACTTTCCATTTCTTTAGCATACTGTAACTGTCTACTGATGTACCATCATTTCCTCTTTTTACGCAAAAACTCAATTTTTGAATTTTATCATGTTTTTTACTTTTTCAAATTTTCAAATGTTTTTGTATTTTCTAACAATATTACTCCCCCTAAAATGCAAAATTACATAAAGAAAATTTGACAACCAACACTGATAGCTTTGTCTCGCCATCCATTTTCTGCATCTCATGCTCTGTTTTGCAGAAAATATAACATACCCCCATGATTTACAACCCATTGATCTTAACAGTTTGAAAACCGTTTTTCAATCTAGTAATCATGTTTGTTCAGCCGTGAGGGTTTCGGCATATTCAATCAAAACTCCCATTACAACAAACTATTTTCCCATAATGATTTCAAAACACTTAAGTTTGTTTTAATCAGAATGGTTTTTCCGGAAAAATTAGTTTGTTTACCCATCACTTGTGGGTTCGGGGTTATCTCATCACATTGTTCTCTTTAAAACCTTTTTGTACAGATTTTAACAATATAAGATCAAATACCACAATCACTTGTAGAAAATCAAGTACAACTTAATGTCCTTGATTAACCACTTGTAAGACGAAATATCACAGTTACCATCCTGTGAATTTCTCAAGAATGATGCCGATACCTGCTTCACACTTACCAACCTGGAAGCTCCGGCAAGTCAGATTTTTCTATTTGAAAAGTTTCACCCAAGCCTGACTGTCCTTGGGTGTATTTTGAGCTTTTCTCTTTTCTTCATAAAACTCTTTCACTCCTTTTTCCTTACCATCAACCATCTTACTAAAAATATGTTTAACATTGCTATTAAACATTTTTCCAGCATCAACACCTTTTGATTTTGTGTTTGTGGCTTGTAATGGAGGAAATTTTTCATCATTCATCAAAAGAACAGTTTCTTCCTTCTTTACCTCAACTTGTGGCTCCTCTGATTTTGTGGAATCAGATTCATTGCTCGAACTTGGCTTATCTGACTTAGATGAGTCAGATTCATCGCCTGATGGTGGCTTGTCTGACTTTGAAACATCAGATTCATTGCCGACCATTTTCTTCTTTTCCTTTTTCTCTTTTGTCCTCAGATTTGTATCTGAAGAATTCGATTTGCTTGACTTTGCAGTCGAGTGAATCGATTCATCAGAACTCTTATTCGAACCAACCGGTGAACCCGAAGACAAAATTTTCTCAAGATACTCTCTCGCCTTCTTCCTCTTCTTCCTCAGTCTGTCTTTCTGTCCCTGCGAAAGCTTTACTTTCTTATCTTCCACTTTCTGTTCTTTGGGCTTGACAGTGACTGGTTTCTTTATCATTCTCTGAGATTCAACCCTCAATCTTCCCATCGATCTCCTTGGGCAATCTCTGGTAATATGTCCTCTAATATTACATTCAAAGCATCTTCGTGTTTCACAATTCCAATTCTGGCAGTTAACAGCAATGTGTCCTCTAATACCACAGGTATAGCACACTCTGTTATCATACCATCCACTTCTGTCAGTCCAAACCTTCAGATCATAACATTGTTTGGCTTGGTTATAGTCATTTCTCCTCTTCAATGCTGGATTTGTCTTTTGAGCACTATGGTCAAACCTGCACCACTTATTACCAACATTTTGTGAGTTTTCATTTTTAAATTTTTGTGATTTTTGATAATGATTGGATGATTTATCTGATGAGCTTTTAATTTCAATTTTAGAATTTTTCAAATTTCTATCTTTTTGTTTCTGTTCTACACTCTTCTTAACAGGTTTTTGTTTAGAACATTCACCTGTTTCAGTAGATTGCAAAACAATATTTTTAAATTTTTCTTGTAAATCTAAAAATATTTTTCTTTTCTTTTCTTTTTCATCATCAGATATCTCATCACAATCTTCAACTTTGACATTTTCAATTTTGAAATTAATTGGTTTTGAACAAACATGTGATGTAGAAGTCACAAAACCTTTCAATTTTACTTCAAGCTCTTTGATTTTCATCCGAGCTTTTACAGCTTCTTTTTCAAGCTGAATAATTTTAGCAAGATGAGAATTGATTTCAATTTGTTTTTCAAGATTATCTTTACCAAAAACATCTCTCTCATCTTCTAAAATCTTTAACTGACTTTTGAAATCATTTTCAAATTTTAATTTTTCATGTTCAAAATTTTCAATTTTTTCTTTTAAAATTTTGTTTTCTGCTGTCAAACTGTTCACATCACTAAGCAGTTTGACATTTTCAGACTTCAAATTTTCACAAATTCCCTGCAACATAAGAATCTGGTTATCATCAGTTTGCTTCTCATCTCTCAACTTCTCGACTTCTAATGTCAAACTTTCTGCATCCTTCAAAAGTTTGTCATTTTCAGCCTTAAAGTTGTCACATTTAGAGCACACTAATTCTGAATTTAAAGATCCAAGCTTCAAAGATTCTTCGTTCTTTGGAATATCCTTTGTTTCCATCTTATATGTTCCTGCACAAAAGAGTTTAACGAAATCAAAAGGATTCATACTTTCATCAATATAACATTTCCTTTTAATATCATATTTCAAAATACTCTTTGTTGCAAGACACACACGAATTCTATTATCAATTTCAGTAATTACATCCAATTCCAATTTTTGTAAATTCTTTTCCATTTCGGTCAAAATTTCCTTCTTTTTCTTATTTTCCTTACGAAACTCTCCATTAACCTCATTAAAGAACTGTTTTGAATAAAGTTCTTGAAAAAAATCTTCCCTTTTTAACTCAACCAAAAATTTATCCCATTTAGCAGGTAATGCATTTGCCAATTTCAATATCTGTTCATCATTTGATATTCTAATATTCTTGTTTCTCAAACTGTCCATTAAATTTTTAAACCGTATTTCCAACTCATCCAACGTTTCATCCTTTCGACACATGAAATATTCAAATCTTTCAACTAAAACCTCCTTTTTCTCAGAAGAAGAACAACAAGTCCAATTGTTCATTCTTTCAAATTTAATGTTTTCCAGTTCATCAAACATTTTTAATTCTTGGTATTTGTGCCTTGTAAATCACCTCAAATCACCTGCAAACAATCAAACAAACAATCAGTATACACAATAATATACTGAAGCAAACTGATACACAGTTGACGTGGAATGATCCGACACAAAATTCCACTTTTCAAGCGAAATAAGAATTCCAATCGAAATCACTTGTTAAACAGTTGAAGCGAAATCAACTGTTTGCCTCTTGAAGCGAAAACAACTGTTAACTACTTGAAGCGAAATCAGTACTATTCTGTTCAAGCGAAACTTTCAAGTAACCACTTTCTGAATCGAAATACTGAAGCGAAATCCTTCAAGCGAAAACCAGCAACTCTATTTCGCTTCAGATGAACTCAAGCGACATTCAAAATCACAACACTATTTCGCTTCAGATGTTCAAGCGAAACTGTCCAAACAGTCTGATTTGAAGCGAAATCAATTATATCCTTCGAACACTATTCAAGCGAAATCTAGTTTTTGATTCAATTCAGTCACTTTTAATGCGAATTTCGGTCTCAAACTTTCAAGGCTTTGTTAAACTGTTGTTTTGCATGTTCGGTGAGAAGTTCAATCCATTTTGACCATAAAATCTCGTTCAATATGAAAAAGAAGGTGTAGAAGTCAGAATCTAATTGCAATCGAGCTAAACTCTTCCTCCTGTGCTCTGATACCACTTGTTGGATCGTTGTTTGACCCGACTGAGTCGTTCAGAAGAGCTTGTAATCCGATTCAAAGGCGGAATCAGTGAAACAGACACTCGATGTAATTATAATGTCTCTTATATTGATATAAAACTGATTTACAACCTAGAGACGATCCGACAGAGCTTCGCTACTCAGATCCGAAAAGTTACAAATGAATAACCAAGTGCACCTATATATAGAGGTAAAGATTTCGCTTGAGAGTAACCTGAACCAGTTGAAGCGAACCAGTTGAAGCGAACCAGTTGAAGCGAAATCTGATGTGTATGATTTCGCTTGAACTTGTCACAAGTTCACTTCAAGCGAAATCTTCACTTAAACCTCATTTCTCAGTTTCTCGAACCTCGTGCACTGATAATCCTATCCTATTACATGATACAAGACGAAGTCAATAGACATAGTGCACTAACAACTTCAAAGGTTGGCAAGCAGGCCTCAATTTCCAAACTACTCTCAAATAAAACTTCTCCCAAGAAACCCACCAGACCCAAAAATACTAAAGTGGAAGTCTGATAAACAGACCCATGTATTGACTTTGCTCAAGTCTGATGGTAGTGTTGAAAAGATATCAAGGGAGAATGCACTTGGTCTGAATCCAGTTGACCTCCAAGATCTTTTGAACCTTCAGCTTGATAGGGGTGAAGATGATACTGATTCCTTGGATTTTGAGCTCCAATTCAAAGGCAAATCCAGGAAAGGTTGATGAGAGAATAAAGATCTGCTGATTTCTAAAGTTTACTGATTTATAAAGGCTGTTATACACAAAAATTTGCTGAAGTCTAAAGTCTGTTGAAGACATATCATCTGTTGAAGTCAAAGAACTGCTGGAAGTCAAAGGCCTGATCAACCTTGATTTAGCTTTGGTGAAAGTTGTTGAGGCAGGTGATCGTGTGTTCGTAGTTAATGTTTGTTGAAATTAAATTGTATTCAAATTCTATTAAGTATTGTTAGACATCTTTACTTTCTATTAAAATGTGTTATTTATGGTTTTCTAAAAGTCACCCGTTTTTACACACGGATCTTACTACTAGTTTATCTATAATACTATAATAAGCATTTCCCATGTACAATATTGTAATTTTACTACGCGTATAAATTTCGAAGCATCATGTACAAGAAAGAACAAGCCAATTTAGAGGGGGAAAACTGGCACATTTCCAAAACTTTTAAGACTTCTCGGGGGTAATATAGTGATTTCATCCTACATTTATGTTACTAATCAATCTCACCACCGTATGTCCTTTCATCTACCTCCTAAATCCCTAAAGAACCAGATGATCGGTTCATCCCTTTTTCATGAACTTTCAATCGCTCGTACGGTTGTGTATGATAGCAACGCAGACAGTCTGAACATGATGAGTAATTTTACCTCACTTCATTCCTATTTGACTCTGTTTTCTTCTTTCAAGTATCTTCACTGAAATCGAGTTTCTACAAACTTCTTGATCCGTTTATCAGGTACGAATTTGCTCAATTGAGTTATTTTCATTCGAGTTTTGCTATTTGTTTCATCGATTAATTCGTTTTGATTTGTGTATTGTGATTTTAGAATGCACACACTTTAACTTTGAATCATAATACTTTTGATTTGTAGGAATTAATAATATGAAAAAGTAAATTAATTGAGTTATATGCAGGATATCTCTTTTCTTCATGGTCTGGGAATCAAATTTGTTCTTGTTCCAGGGAAACATGTACAAATTGATAAGCTTTTAGCTGAAAAGGGTTAGTTATTTTTGGATTAATGGGTAATTTTAAGTGTCGTTTAGTAAATAATGGTGTAGCTTTGTTGAATATATGGTTAATTTGGTAACCAAGTCAGGACGTGAACCAAAATACGTTGGAAGATACAGAATTACCGACCTTGATTCGCTCAAGGCAGCGATGGATTTAGCGGGAAGAATCCGGTTGATGATCGAGGCAAAGTTGTCACCAGGGCCGTCTTTATACAGCATCCGTAGACACGGAGAGAAGGAAAAGGTAAGAAGAAAGCGCTTCCAGTTAACAAAGACAAGTTCATCAGCAAGATGATTCTTCGAGGGGATTTCGTCATCATTGTACTTAGGAACCCCAAGTGAGAAGTGTTGTCATTGCCATCGGAACATCCTATATTCCTATGTTGTTGTACTTGTAAACCAAATTAGATTATGATGTCTGAATATTATTTCATCTTTTTTTCGTGATTTTACTTACCTTGTCTTTAAACATGGTGAATTGAAGTTTAGTGCACTTAATCCTGATTATGTGTTCATATCTTGTCCTGACTGATTATATCACACTCAGGTTAAACCGATGAACCATATTGTTGGGGTGAAAAACTATTTTTGGAAGCTTTTATAATTTAAATCTGTTCTTATTGTGAATTTTTATCGCAATATGTTAGCTGATTAGAGAAAGAATGTCCTTACTGCATGAGTAACGGTTCCTGCAAATATGGGCCAAGTTATAGGTTTAATCGCAGAGCTTGGAATTCATTGAAGCCACTGGTATGGGAACTCGGTTCTTCGAAATCTCTAAATCTTTTAAAAACCTTAACAAAACATTTTTTTCACTAAACTCATGTCTTCATGTTTTGCTTGGATAAGTCTCATATATTTCTTTTAAGTGTATGAAGGGAAGTCCGCATGCTTGGCGGTTGTTAGACGGTCCTGTGGAAGTTTCAATCGAGAGCTGTGCATCTTCCGATGACGAACGATGGACTCATGTGGCTGCTCCAGTGAGTTTGGACCTAATCAAGTCGGTTCGCAACTATTGAGGTAAGATACAAATCATACTCAATGGAAGGTATACTCTTAAACTTGAAGCCTTATCTGATTTGCACACCACGTGTTCAATATAATGCTCATTTAATTTGTTTCTTATTTGGAAACTCCAGTTGGTTTTTGTCCCTTGATATGCGCATTAGGAGTGGAAAAGCTTTTTTACACCAGATGGAAAGCTTCAAGATGGTGTTAAGTTTCTTAAAAAAGTTCGCACTGGGGTGTGTTCCGCTTTCATGTGATCTACTTAGATTAAAGTTTCAGTTGTCCATTTTCCTTATTTATTTATTTACTTACATACATGTAGGGAGTTGATGCAAGTATCAGGTCGGACTTCAGAGGTTTGGCCTTTCTTACTTGGAGTGTAAGTATATATTTTTAAATTACACCGAAACGGCCTATTGCAATTTCCAAGTGTTTTGAACCTTTTTTTACTCTCTTTTAAAGTTATGAGTTGAATAGTTGCAAAGAAGAAAGAGATAAATTAAGAACCCAGGGAAGGTATGCCTAACTGATATTCTGTTGTTGACCGTCATTGCACATGGTATTACTAAACTTTTTTTATAATATTTGTTACAGAAAGAATTACGAAAAGTTGCGGAGGCAATGCAGGAAACTTTTGAGGTGCAATACAGGTGAAAGAAGCAGCAATGGGTAGAGTGATGCATTCATCCAAGGCATGGACTCTGCAGAATCAGAGGATGTTGTGAGCGCCAGGGAGTCCCTTTCTAGCGAGGAAATAGTGTTCGGATAATCCGATAGTATTGGAAGATATTGGTGGTTCAACATGATTCATAGATCCAAACATTTCCGACTCCGACTCAACTGGCAATAATTATATTAATGATATATCTCATAGGAAATTTTGCAAAAGAATTCATGGGTGGGGTCAGACGATCGCCACAGTTTGGTATGTTGCAGTTTCTTTTATCAACTTAAAAATAGGCAGTTTTAATTTGTTTACTTGTAAAAGGTCGAATTTGATTTTTCTTTGTCTCAAACAGGTCAAAGCATAAAACTAAAATATAAGCCAAAAAGAAACACGTCAAGAGTATATGATTATTGAAATATATGAAAAGTATCTATCCATCTTTATTTACTTGAACAATCTAGGAGGTTATAAAAACTTGAATCGTCTAAATATGTCGTGAGATTTAGCAAAATAAACTTTATGATAATTTTACTTGTTTGACCATTTGTTAGTTTATTTATTTATTGTTTTATCTGTTTGACATGTTACTGACATATAGACCCATAGATAAGTGTAAATGGGTCAAAAGCATAACCTTTAGTCCATGTATTAAGAGTCTGTTTTGGTATTTGCAGTCACTCAGCATTAACGAGTTTTTGAAACCTGCTGCTGGTGAAAGAAACTACACCCCCGGTGGGCGTTCGGTTCGTTTACAGCCCAAGGTGGGCGGGTTGGGTCACGGGTTACAATGGGTTCCGGCCAAAAGATTTATTTTAAAGTACCAATCAAAATTGTTAAGGTCGGGTTTTTGCCTACCTGCTAACACTTTTACGAAAGATTTTAGTTACAATGAGTCAATGATAATATAGAATACATTTTGTATGTCTTTTAACCTGACTGACCCGTTTCCTTATCGTTGCAGCATATATCCTTGAGCCCGGATCGCAAACTCATAGCTGTAGTTGGGGATCATCTTAATGGATTGCTTGTACACTCTTCAAGTGGAAAGGCAGGAACTTGTGAATACAATATATTATTTCAACTCTTCATTTTAATTTTCTTATTTTCTTTTTTAGATAATGTCATCATTCTTGGCTACTCATTTTTTTTGGCAGAGGGCTGCCACAGTGGAAGGCCACCTAGACTACTCGTTTGCATCCGCATGGCATCCAGATGGCCGAATCTTTGCTACAGACAACCAAGACAAGACTTGTAGGCTATGGGATATAAGAAATCTTGCAACCCCAGTCTCGGTTCTTAAAGGCAACATGGCCGCGTTTCGATCGGTTCGTGTTTCATCAGACGGGCAGTTTTTAGTGGTTGCAGAAGCTGCGGATTTTGTTCATGTCTGCAAAACCAAGCTAAACTATGAAAAACGACAAGAGATTGGTTTATTTGGGGAGATGGCTGGTGTCTCTCTTAGTCCTAATGATGAAACGCTTTACATTGGCGCGTCGAACTGGATTTATTCGAGCTTGCTACAGTACAACAAACGACATAGGTATGGGTATCTTGATTCGTTTCTCTGATAAAGTAAGTCGACTTGTTTGTTTCTGTTTGTTGGAAGAGACCACGTATCATATAAGACTTCCATAAAAGAAAGTGTGTACCGAAAATCTTTGAAGTTTAGAAAGGCTTGTTGACTGTTAAATTATGTTTGGCTTATGTGGGAATCGCTTTATTTAGTTTTGTTTTTCGTTATACTGTTCTATAGTTTCTATAAAATAACCTGCCCGTGTTTCGGTTTGGTCCAGAAACCCAAAGGAGTGGAATCGCTTAGTTTTGTTTTTCGTTCTACTGTTCTATAGTTTCTATATTATTAAATTTAATAATAATTAACTTTATATGCAAAGAAGGAAATATTGCTTATAAAGGGGTCCATTCAACATATATTTTTCAAACCTTACTCCATATTAACTTGTACATCATGTTTTAAGTGGTGCATTTGTTTAATTGACAAATCTATTGTTTTTTATAACTTTTATTTTCTTAAAATAGGGTATTGTAGATGGTAAGTGCGGGTGGTAAGTTGGTGATTTGTTCATGCCTCACGTTATTGACTCCGCCGCAACGCGCGGGTCTCCCACTATACCAAATAAATACTTTATTTTGAGTATAACCTCGTTTTTAACAAAACTTATAACGGAATGTCAGGGAAAGAAATCAAGCACAACTATGTACTTAAGTTTTTAGAAAAATGTTATAAACGTAACTTATTAAAAAAATATCATTAGTTGATGAATTAACATAGGTTAAAAAAAAAGAAAAAAAAACAATTATTAAAAAAAGGTAAAGGAAATATATGTTTAAAAAAAAGAAAAATATGTTATTAAAAGTAAATATAATAATAAACTATTATAATATATTAAATAATAAAATAATAAAAAACTTATATTATTATAAAAATAAAATTACAATTCATCATGTCTCAAAAACAATATATATAATAATGTACGTTTTTAATTTATTTAATTTGAATTTCTTTCGATAACTTGTATTCGTTAACTCTAAAAAAATAAGTACGCGATTGTGTTTAGTTCGGTATAAATATTGTTGACAATGGGGTTGAATTAAATATAGTGTTTTTCTCGAGTGACGGTACCGTGCCGATACTTTGACACCAATTCCGGCCAAACAAAATCGCAATTGGTATCGGTAATGTTGGAACAAATATTCGTTTATAAGATTTTCGATTGATGTAAACATGTGTCCGTATTCTTTTAGGAATATTGAGACTTTATGTTGTTAGGTTTTCTCTTTTAGTTGCTATAGTGAGTGTCGATACCGTAATCGACTGGACGAATACCTAGTAGCCCGCTGCAAAGCGCGGGTATTCTCACTAGTGTAATTATATGAACCAACTCTATTACACGTTTTCAAAATGTATTTTATATTTTTATTAATTTTCTTCAGAGATGCCACGTGGCAAGCTAAGTTTTGTAAAAATGGTGACTGGACATAATAATAAGAGGTTGGATACTAAAAGACACATCTACCCTTGCCTCTTCTCTCCCGACGAAACAAACACCCGCCAAAATCACCCATGAAAATTCCCTTTCTTCTTCTTTTTCTGATTCAATTTTTCTCCATACACAAAAATCAAAATCTTCATTCATCCTAATCCTAATCCTAATGGAGAAGGAGAACTCACCGGAGAATTGCAACGTCAAGGTAGCCTTGCATATCCGCCCTCTCCTCCGCCACGAGCGCCAGAACGGCGGCCAAGAATGTTTGGACGTCGTTCCAGGATCGGCTCAGGTATATGACGTTTCGTTCTTTACATATAGCATGTTACCGGAATTATGGATCTAATGCGTAACTGAAAATTAATAGCGTTGACCTCCAGCTTTCCTTCTGCTTCTCTTAATTACGCGAATATGTCCAATAGATAGTGGTTTTGGATTCATTATTCTGTATATATTGTTGAGGAGAATATCATCCGCTTGTACACGATTTATGAGGTGCATTGTGTTTGGCTGGAAGTAAATAATTTCATTAGATACATGAAATGATGAAAACACATAGTTGTAAACCAAAATTGTGCATATCTTTGCTTTGTAAACCAAAAATATTGAATTCTTTAGACGATTGCGTTGCCTAGACTTGTTTAGCATTCCATGAAAATTAGTTATTTAGTTGTGTTAGATTCGTGGTGGTGTGTTTTATACGAGATTATTTTGACCCTATGTTGTCAAGCATCCTAGGTGCACTGAAGGCGTATAGGCCTAGCCAGAGCCTAGGCGACAGACGCTTAAGAAGCGAGGGCTTTTTTAAGCTAGGCACATAGTATAAAATATCATTTTTAAGGGTTTTAGACGTGTTTTAGGCTTGTTTAGGGCTAGTTTAGGTTGATTCCAGCCTTATGTAGGGTTTTTTTTTTCTTTTCTTTTTTTACCATTTTTTTGCCCGAAATTGGCCGGAAAATGCTTTAAAATCTGCACCTGAGAGCCTGAAACAGTGCCTAGGCGCGCACTTTTGACAACATAGTAATTTGACCTTACAGGACACTTTATCAGGTTAATCAAGTGTTACTTCTTGCCTGTTTTGCTAAGTGCAGGTGCTAATGGGCTCACATTCTTTTATATTTGATCATGTATATGGAGGAGGAGGGTCTCCATCAAACAATATGTTTGAAGAGTGTGCTGTTCCTCTCTTAGATGCGTTGTTTCAAGGATACAATGGTACAATTATCGCGTATGGTCAGGTAATTTTATTCGGATAAACTCTCTAGCAAGACATCTGTTTTTTGTTTTTATTTTTGTGATATTGTGTTATAAGTTGACTTAACGATTGTATGCAGACAGGTTCAGGCAAGACCTACACCATGGGCACTAACCCAAAAGAAACTTCCCACAGAGGACTTATTTTTCAGATTATGAACACAATATTTAGCAAGATCGAGGCATTGAAACATCAGTCTGAATTCCAATTGCACGTTTCCTTCATTGAGGTTACTTTCTTAATTTCTTTTCTTATAATGACCAATAAATACCTAGACATTTTTATATATCTAAGTGGTGTTATGTTCTTACGACCGAAGTTGTTGTTGGGGTTTTATCATTACAATTGGTTTTAATTAGAGGGTTTGAATTTTAAGATTCTAAAAGAAGAAGTGAGGGACTTGCTGGATTCAGTCATTATCGAAAGACTAGAAACCAGTGACAGAAATCCCGAGAATGCAATTCCCGGAAAGCATCCGTTACAAATTCGCAAAGCACCAGACGGAGCTGTAAACTTAGGATCAAATGAAGTTAGTGTTAGCACAGAGAAAGATATGGCAGCTTGCCTTGAACAAGGATGTTCGAATCGCTCCGTAGCATCAACAGATATGAACAATCAATCAAGGTGACCATTATCTTAACAAAATAGTAGACGTTCATATGATCTCGAAAATAGCACTGGATTAAATGTCTTGTTTGACATGTTTGTAACAGTCGTTCTCACGCAATCTTCACCATACATTTAGAGCAGAAGGATAAAAACACAGGTGAAACCGATTCAATCGAACTTATGGGCGAGGAATACCGCTGTGCAAAGTTACATTTGGTAGACCTTGCTGGATCTGAGAGAGCTAAGAGAGCAGGTTCAGAAGGGGTTCGTTTGAAAGAAGGTTAGTGCACGTGTTATCAATAATGTACCATCAAGTTTCGGCTAATCATGTTGGGCTTCTCATTAATGACTATAGCAGTTCTCTCGTTTGGTTTTACTTTTTATGGACAGGTATTCAAATTAATAAGGGGCTTCTTGCACTTGGTAATGTCATAAGTGCACTAGGAGATGACAAGAAACGGAAAGACGGAGTGCATATCCCTTATCGGGACAGTAAACTTACTCGCCTATTGCAGGCTTCACTCGGTGGGAATTGCAAAACCGTTATGATAGGTAGTTTTCTAACTGTAGTATAAATAGTTATCAGAAAACTGTTAAGTATAATGACTGCTTATGAATCTGTTTGCTTGTGCTTTTTATATTACTGAGTGGCATTTACTTTTTAGCTTGTGTCAGCCCTGCTGATTATAATGCCGAGGAAACTCTTAACACACTCAAGTATGCTAATCGTGCTCGCAACATTCAAAATAAAGCTTCCGTAAGTTTGTTTTAGTATATCCGTTTTTGGGTTCATTCATAATTATATTGTTGTTCACGTGCTTGATGGAATTTAATTTCCATATTTGGCAGGTTCAAAAAGAAGTATTTCCTACTGACACACACAAATTGAGGCAGCAATTAAGATTGTTGCAGGCAGAACTTGCTCACAGAAAGGAAGCTGAACTTGTTGAATTGCAGGTATTCTGTAACGATTTTTTAACATATTTTGTGGTTACCACTTGTCATAAAAACAAGCTGCATATGGTTTTTGCTACTATCTTGTAGGATCTTAAAAGAAAAATTGACTCGCTAGAGGATACCAACTCAGAACTTCTTGAAAAGATTAATGGATATCACAGAAAATGTGCTGTTGTGGAGGCTGCCAACTCAGAACTTCTTGAAAAGATTAATGGATATCAGAGAAAATGTGCCGTTGTGGAGGCTGCCAACTCAGAACTTCTTCAAAAGATTCGTGAATATCGAAGCAAATCTGTCGTTGTAGATCCTCGGGACACAGATTCTCACGTACGTTCAGTTATACTTTTCTTTGACAATCAACTGATGACCTCTTGACAGCATGAGTGACTATGTAAAGCCTTGAGGCCCTTATATCGTTGTTAATGAAAGAAAGTACAAAAATAACACACTTTAAGACATGAGTTTTAAATTCGCTTTAGGTCTCCAATTCTGTTAAAGACATGAGTTTTAAATTCGCTTTAGGTCTCCGAATCTGTTAAGACACCCGTTGACAGTCTTGGCGTATACGTCTATATCAATGGGTTGATTTTTGTTTCATATATATAAGATTCATGTCATTTTATTAACAGGATTAATAGACCATTGTTTGCTTCTGTCTCAGGAAGATACAAGAGGCTCACAGTGCACAACCTCCCCTGAGGCGATCACTGAATCTGTTGCAAGTAAGTTTCCACTGACAGTCTACACAAACATGAATATTTTCACAATAAATGCTCCTTTTCTTGCTCTAGCAATAACATATAGAGTATATTCGCTGTACTAATCCTACCTTTTCTTCTTGGGAATTAAGGCGGCGAACCTGATGATACGATGATCAAAAAGGAGCAAGGAATTCAACAGAATACTTTGCCCAAAGAGTTGAATGATTTAAACAGGCATTTGGAGCAGAATACAATTGATGTGGAAGCACTCGAGCGACGATATGGGGAAATAATCAAATCACTTGAGCAAGACAAAAGATTACTGCAGCTAGAAAAAGATGGCTTGCAACTAGAAAGAGACGGCTTACGAGATGAAATTGCACGTCTTGAGTCTCTCGGTGAGCCAATAACAAAGGAGAAAGCCATGAATGCAGAGAATCCTGAAGCAATTGAGGCAGGTGATTGTGATCCACAGTGTCATGCTTTCCTGGAGCTCTATATAACCAACTGCTAAACTGTTTAAATTAAACTTATACACAGATTTCAGAACAGATTTCAGATTTGGAGAGAAAACACGAGCACGAGATTGAACTTCTAAAGCAGAAAAGCCAGGATGCAATAAATCGACTACAAGTTGAAGTACGTAGTATCAAGTCCCAAAAGGTAATTCCCGAACAGATCTCACGTTTTCATGAAGAATACAGAATGTTTATAGAAGCTTTCTTTCTTTTTTTTTTACTTGAACAGGTACAGCTACAACAAAAGGTGAAACAGGAGGAGGAGCAATTTCGGCAATGGAAGACCAATCATGAGAAACAAATGATGCAGGTAATATCACTAACACCGTTTAACGGTGTTAGTGATTTAAGATTATATGTATGCAATATGTATCGCTGGCATCAGGACTTATTAAAAGTTTCAAACTAATTCTTTTTTATATATTTTTAAGCAGGTAAAGAAAGAGAGCAGGAAGAGTGAAATTGAATTGCAGAAATTGAATGCTCTGTATCAACGCCAAACACAGGTAACGATTTTACTTTTAAATGTGCTTTCACAAATGAAGCTGTAAGTGATGGTTAATTCGGATCAACTGTAGGTTTGTCAAAGGAAAGCAGAAGAAGCTGCAAGAGCTACCAAAAAGCTAAAAGAGTTGATGGAATCACGCAAGGTTGCCGCACGACGTGAAACTGTTGGTAAATAATTATCTCGGTAAAACTTGTATCCACAGCCTTTTCTTACTTGTAGTTAACTTCTTATTTCTCTTTTTTTTATTCCAGCTCAACCCCGGGGACAGCCTCGATCCGGACAGGTAGCTGTAATTTGTAAACCTTATTTTCCGCTAATATATAGTCTCATTTAAGAGGGATGTTAATTAAATTCCATTTGTAGATCAAAACTTTGAAGAGATGGGTTAATAATGAACTAGATAAAGTGATGCAAATGCATAAACTTCGTATGAACCATGAAAAACAAACTCAGAGGTATGCATGTAAGGTACCCTGCAGTTTTGTTCGGTTTTTTTATAGTTTCATACCCTCTTAAATCTCACGTAACGTTTTCTCTTATATATCCAGTCATGCAAAACTTAAAGAGGAATTAAGCTGCCTGAAACAACAGGAAAAGCTTTCTTCTCAAGGCAAGGCTCCGAGGTATTTTATGTTTCTATTCAGCTTTTTATTTGAGATATTATGCACTGAATAACGGTTAACGGTGTTCAACATGGTTTTCGGTGTTGAAAGAGGGGCTTCATTATCACCAAATACAAGAGCAGTTAGGATTGTTTCACTTGAAAGCAGGGTAAAATCGTCTTCCGCGGCCCTTGCTGTGTTGTCTTCACAGATTTCAGAGGCTGGGAAAGGAGATAACGCCTCTGCTGCACGATGGAAGATGTTACACGCACTCGGAGATGCAAAGGATTTGCTTCAACACCTATTCGGTATTGCTATTGAAGCAAGGTAAAATAGGTTTTCAACTTTTCATAATTTCTCGAATTCTAGCGTTCATTGTCCTACAAAACTCAGATACTTTTCTGGTACGGTACTTTTGGGTCAGCAGACGCCGGTTGTTGGAAAAGGAATATGAAACCAAAGCACAGTTTAGTGAATTTAACTTGCAACAAAATGATGACAGAGATGGTGGCTCAACACAAACACCATCTATCCAAAGCGCAAAAGTAAGTTCGCTAACAAAGAAAATGAAAGAAATCGAACAAAATGCAAGGGATAAAACTCCTTCAAAGAAATTAAAAGAAACAACCACCAAGGTAAGATTGTTTTTTTTTTAATTGTGTTAAATTTAGGGCTAAACAATTTGAATTCCTCATTTTTTTTTTAATTATTGGATTGTGATAGCAGGGAAAGGCTCCAACTCCGTTAGATATTTTCGCAGATATGGGTATTGAATATCCTTTGCCATTCCCAGAATCAAGGCAACTTGACTCTGAAGCTGGAATCTGCAATAGGCCACTGCCAGTAGTTTTGAAACAAACACAAAAGGTGAGCCTTTTTTTCCTCAAAACACAGGAACAGATTTTAAAGCCGTTAATCTTGTTTTGCTGATTGTTGGTTGGATTGGATGGTTCAGATGATACCAATGGCGCATGTGTCTATGAAAAAGTCACCACTTGGTGAACAGATGGGAAAGATCTCCCGGTGGAAGCGAAGTCATGACGAATGGCTGATACAGTTCAAGTGGAAGTGGCAGAAACCATGGAAGCTGTCAAGCCTGATCAGAGCCAGTGATCAGATTAGGAACAGTGATGAGACTTTAAAGGGTCATGATATGTCTCTCCGGCTTGGTCCAACCACATGATCGTTTCACATCTATCTGGGTATTAAAATGAACGTATCGACTAATTGTACATTCTTTATCCTCGGTTATTATGATTTCCATCAGGCCACTATCCTTAAAAACAAGAAATGATGGTTGGGACATTCAGTCTTGTTTACGAAGAGGTGTAGAGCTAATTACATACAATTAAGCATACATATTATAGAACTAAAAGAGCGAGGCGGTGCATCAAACTAGGATGATAAAAGAACCAAAAGGATTAGCTGCTAACTGTTTTGTAAAAGTTTTTTTTTTTTTTTTTGTACAACATTCTCTGTAATCAGTAAATGTTCTTTCTCTTCAGGTTAAACTTAGCAAAGTTTTGTATTGTTTAGCTCAATCCCCAAGAAATGGGAAGTCAACAACCACAAGTCTCATAAAATCCAAAGATTAAAAGATAAAAACAGTTGTATATGTCCCATAACAATAGCTATCCATATGTATATAATTAAAATTGTAGGATCTTACAGTACTTAAATCTTTACACCCATCCTCCTGCGAACCAACACCAGATTGTACAAAAATGTCAACCTTGTGCCTTCTGATTTCTCTCGCTATGGTTCCGTGTACGAAACGCTAACCGCCGTTGTAACCATTTCGTGAGTTGTAGTTGGTCATGAATATCCCTTATATGTGTTATCATCATCATCGTTACCGGCAGTCTCCTTAATCTCCTGTAACATCTTTAACACTTGTCTCATTACGGGCCTCTGTTCGGGTGACGTCATGCTACAAACAGCCGCAACTTCAACAAGCATTCCGAGCCTGTTATCATTTGGCATGTCGTCGTTCTCCCTCATTGCTCGCACCCATTCAGCCATATCCTCAGGGGCTAGGTGTGGATGCTGGGAAGGAGGCCTACCGGATAGAAGTTCCAACAACAGGACTCCAAAGGCATAGACATCTGATTTTGTAGTGGCTCGGTGGAACGATTTTCTTAATTCCGGGGCTTTGTAACCTGTGGATATGGATTCGTCAATAGCAGTTGGGTCCGCAAGGGACAGAAGGCAGTAGTCCGTGAGACAGGCCTCGAAATCGGAACCGAGTAGGACGTTGGTGGCTTTTAGATTGTTGTGAATGAGTCTTGAAGCTTGGTGGATGTAAGCAAGGCCTAGTGCTATATCTTCAGCAATTTTCAAACAGGATGTCCAGTGCAGTGGTTTTGCCCTTGTTGATCTTGATCCTGTTCATGTAAAAAATAACAAATTTGAAGTCAAATCTTTAAACGTAAAAATATATCTTTTTGGACAACCAGAATAAAAGATCCTATGACAGGTTAAGAAAAGCAGAAAGTCCAAACTGTATAAAAGGAAACCGAACTGTATCCATAACCGAAAAAAAAAAAACGAACAGAAATCTTCTTTGGTTATTCAGTTTGGTTCATAACCGTATCCAAATTGCTTATTCGGGTTTTCGGTTTCACAAACCTTGGTGATTCGGATAACCGGACCAAATAAACCAACTTGATGAAACCCAAGAGAGATGTCTGGCATCATCATGATGACTTCATGCTTACTAGTCAACAGTCAACACATTTGTTAGTTTGTTACAGTGATTAGTCAAACAGTGGGGAAACACAGTCCCCATGCCCGTGCGTCTCTACTTTACCAATAAAGTACACACGCTCCAATTCACCCGAGCCAACCCAGTGAGTTCACTCACACAAGCAGTTTTTGCATAACATACACCCAAGGAACTAACTAACTAACTAATTAACAAACTCACCGTGAATGAGGTTGAACAAACTGCCATTTGCTTGATAATCATAAATAACAAGCCTCTCTTGCTTCGCTTGAAAATAAGCCCTAACTGGAACCAAATTCGGATGCCTGAGACCTCCAACCGCCTCCAGATGCTTCTCGAAAGCTTCACCGGAAGTTATGGCGGTCTTCCCGGCGTCAAGCCTCTTCACCGTCACAATCAGCTGGTTATCCATAACTGCTTTGTACGTCGTTCCGATTGTTCCTCTCCCTAACAACTCCGCCGATGCTGACATCAGATGTTCCAGACCGTACATTGCCGTCTCTCCTTCACAGAATATCAGATTTCCGGTTTTCTCTCTGTGCTGTTGAGGTAACTGCAGTTTCTGATCTTTAACTTTAACCTCCTTGTTAACAATCGGAATTGCGGTTGCCGTTGTAGAAATCGCAGCAACGGCTGTTCCGTTTCCGTTATCGTTATCGTTTACGTTTTCAATTTCTTCATCGGAACTGAACGCCACTGATTTCGTTCGATGTTGATACCTTCGCTTATTCAAAACAGCAAAAATCGATATAACAAACGCTATAACGATTAGGAGTCCAATAACAAACCCTAGGATTACACCTAGCCTCTTGTGACGCCGTGTGGACGGCGGAGATACAGTTAAACCTTGCGAACCTGCGTTTTGAAGCACCGGCGCCGGAGCGGTTACGCCGGACGGAGCGTCAAAGAACGGAGACTTCGAGTCGCATATTCTGTTAACAACCTTACCGCAGAGGTTAGGGTTTAACAAGAAGGCTGAAGCATCGAATCTCGAGAGAACCGCCGGTATCGGTCCGGTGAGGTTGTTGCCGGAGACATTTAACCCTTGGAGAGTGGTTTGGTTGAGAGGCGGAAGCGAGCCGGTGAACCGGTTCCATTCCAGGCGGAGGTTGTTGAGCCGGTCTAGGTTACTAAGCTGAACCGGGAGTGAACCGGAGAGGTTATTGCGAGCGAGATCGAGTGACTGGAGCCGGTGAAGCGAAACGAGTGACACCGGAAAGGTTCCAGAAAACGTGTTGTGGTCAAGGAAGAGTGCTTTGAGGTTGGTGAGAGTAGAGAGGTCAGGTATGGGACCAGTGAGTGAGTTGTTGCGGAGACTGAGGACACGTAGCTGGTCCAGACGTGCCAATGTGTTATCAGCAAAGGTGCCGCTCAAGCCGCAGCTCTGGAGGACGAACCGAACCACTCGACCTTGGACACACTTGACACCTTGCCATTGACAGTAGTCGAACCGCTCGTTGAGGTTGTAGAGTAGCTTGTTGTTAGTATCAGCTTTGAGTTTAAATTTGAGGAGTGAAACGGCGTCGGAGGGGAGTTGTGTTTGTGATTCCACTGGGTTTGGGACGGCGGTGGAGACGGTGAGGAGGAGGAAGAGAGTGAAGAAGCGGTGGCGGAAGGGTTTAGGTAGGGCGCACATTGTTTGAGGAGTGGAGTTAGTGAGTTGTCTCTTTTTGTTTGCTTCTTTTTTCTTTCTTGTTGATTGAATTTTTTTTCATAATACAGGGGAATGCAGAACATAAATGAAGGTCAACAAAATGACAAACTATTTTGCTACATGAAAATAATAATAATAATAATAATAATAATAATAATAATAATTCAGGGTATTTTACTTTTACACTTTTTATCTTAAATAAAACTTGTATATGTTGATTGGTATACAAATAAATCTCACCTCTAATTTGGTAAACTTGAGGTTACGACCAAGTACTCACACTTTATTCTTCAGGATCCGTCTAGTCATCATGACTTTTAATTCCAACTTTTTATATTAAGAATGTTTTTTTTGGACTTGGTGGGTACTTGGTCATAAAAAAAGAGAGAATTTCCGAAAAAAAAACTATTTAAAAGCAGATAGAAAAATGATATGGAATATGCAAATATAAATAAAGCTCCTGAATAGATTCCCAGCCAACTTCAAATTTCCACTTCCTCATTCACATTGTCTTTGTTAAGGTAAGATTAAGATTAACTCATACCTGATTTCTCATCCAACTGATTGAACTGACGCATTTAGAAATTTCGTTAGTGTAGATGAATTGGTTTGATTAAATAATAATTATATTAAAGGCCAAATACACAAAATGATTTTAGTCTCATGCATCATTTAGTGGCGTTGATAACCGAAAGACAAGTGCACTAACTGGCCTCTCTGATTTGAGTACACAGTATACCTGTTATTTATTATAAATACGATTTGAGCATACCCAGCATAAAACATGCCGAGTATCTATAATGTGACCATTAATCAAATATTCCTTAAAAAAGAATGGTTCAATGGTATATCTGTTTTTGAAAGACCATTATACAATGTTTCAAGTTTTCTATGAGTCAGAAATTTATACGAATGTTTTAAGTTTTAGGAATTGTATGGGAATTGAGATGATGGAAACTGTGAGATCAATCTGTCTAATATAAACTTAAAATAAATAAATTCATGTCGGCTAAATTGGTATATAGGGGGTGTTTGGGATTCCTTTTCAACTTCTCCTTCTCAAAAGTCTGACCAATTCAGATTAGTGGTCTTAACCATTCAGACTCTATATAAATCTTAACCATTCAGATATCTGCTCGTGAAACAAACAACCTGAACCAGTAAGAGGTCTGAACCATTAAGAAAGTCATTAAGAGGTAAACAAACAGCCCCTTACTTTTGTATTTTTTGCAGGTCAGGGACGAGTATGAAAATTGGTTATGGGGGTGTTTGGGATTCCTATTAAAAGTGACTTTTTTGGAGCAAAAAGGACTTCTGAGAAGAGAAGGAACCCCAAACATCATCTGAGAACTTCTCCTTCTCAAGATCTAGAATTAAGAAATCCAGACTTCTCAAAAACTCATTTTTAAAGACAAAATTAACTCTGAAAGTCCTTATTTTCATTATGTTTGGGATTCCTTTTGCTTCAGAAGAACTTCTCAGATGATGTTTGGGGTTCCTTCTCTTCTCAGAAGTCCTTTTTGCTCCAAAAAAGTCACTTTTAATAGGAATCCCAAACACCCCCATAACCAACTTTCATACTCGTCCCTGACCTGCAAAAAATACAGGCTGTTTGTTTACCTCTTAATGAGTTTCTTAATGGTTTAGACCTCTTACTGGTTCAGCACTTAATGGTTCAGTTTGTTTGTTTCACGAGCAGATGTCTGAATGGTTAAGATTTATATAGAGTCTGAATGGTTAAGACCTCTAATCTGAATTGGTCAGACATTTGCCTCTGAACGGTTAAAAATTATACAGGCTTTTAATGATTCAGACATCTTACTGGTTCAGCACTTAATAGTTTAGACCTCTTACTGGTTCAGCACTTAACCATTCAGATATTGCCAAACAGCCCTTAACTCCATACTCGATTAACTGACCCTCTACCCATCCCGGAAGTTTTAGATTTCTGGTAATACCATGGATCTCGTGTTTCAATACCATACGTATTAAGTTGTAAATATGCACTTTCTAACTAAAAGTAATGGAATGATACTGTATTGTTGTAGATTAAAAAAATAAATAAACAAAAAGTTATCAGCATGATTTCAAAGTTGGGAGGAAGAGAGCTATGTCCTCCTTTATTCGAAAGTATATGGATGGGCACATCCACATGAATGGATTGTGGGAACCATCTACTTTGGAAAAGTAGGAACGCTGACAGAACAACGTGATCAACTACGTATTCAATATCAACATGGACTGGGTTGATTGGAGTTGGGTTGATTGGAGTTTTTGTTAGGTTTCTAAATTATTATATTCATCATTTGAAATAGTATAAATTATTCTTTCAAGTATCTAATGATTCTTATTTGTTTGTTCCTATATAGAACAAATTTCTTATGTGACACAAAATAAAAGTAGGAGAGAAGATGAAAGAGATGTTTAGATTCCATCAATTACTATTATCTTGTATTTTAACACCAAAAAATAGATGATTTGAAAGGATTGATATGTGTGTTATAAAGGCGAACGGGGTGGGTGTGGAGAGGGGTGAGGTGACCCCTTTTATCGCACGGCAACATCGCCGCCGACTCTCCCCACCCCGATGGTGAATCGAAAAACAGTGAGTGTTTGCCGATTGAGGAAGAAGAGAGATAGAGTTGGATAATGGCAGGGCCACTTTTTTCAACCAATCACAAATTTTTTTGTTTTTTATATTTAAAAAGAAAAATAGTTTACCTCTCCTCCAAGAGTGGTGACCACCCCTCCTTATGTTTTAAATCGAAAACACACATAGACGACTAACGAATCATATATGGAATGGATGCATTAGATATAATATTAAATTTAATTCACGTTAACATGATGTCACAATAAATTATTATAATAAGTTATATCTTTTATCTTATTTACTGGTTTTATTTGATAACATTATAGTACCATATGATCAATAAGAGAGCATGCATGTTCGTCTTTTACAATATTTTAAATATAAATATAAATTGTTATGAGTTGCATTCCACCATTTCGATAATTACAGTCCCATCACACACAGGGAGGGTGTCACGTGAGTAGATTTCTGCTTTTCTTTCAATACATTTGTTCCAGTCATTTTTTATCAATCAGGTTTTGCCATACGCACTTTAATTTTTACAACACTTCAAAAAACCAAAAATAAAAAAATTGAGGCCATGGCTCTAAGCGGTCACATGGTATCTCGACTACATCTCTTATTGAACCGGAGTCTTACCGGATCCATGTTCTCTTTTTTTTCCGCTCATAACAAAGAAATACTAATAAATATCTATCTCTATGTGACAGTGTTCTTTATTATTTTTTCAAAAGGAAAATTTACTTTAATCATGTCTAGTCCTTAAGACTTAAACGTAAAACCTCTAAACTTATGTACCATCTAAAGGTTTTGCCTTTACTGATGAGCTACTAGCCTGATTGACTTGTCTCCTCTATTTGATTCAGAATTTGGACATAAAGTTTTCTAGGATATTCATATGCTTTAAAAATAATTAAACAATTATATTTAGATCTTTTATACTATCTCACCACAACTATTTTTGCAAGCAACTTTTCTGATTTATCAAACCTAAAAAAATCCATAAATAGTCATGGTTATCTTGACTTAAAATGTATTTATAATAAATTAATAGAACACTACCTTGATTTTCAGTACTGATATCTTAAAAATTACAAGTTTTAAAATAATTTATCAAGTTATCCCATATTTTAAGTCGACGTTTATCTATAACTATATCTCTATATTTATATTTATCTTCTAATATAATCTTTATACTTATCTTTATTTTATTATTTTGCGAGTAAATTGCACAAAACGTCCCTTATGTTTCCTCAAACTTGCAGGTTCTAGCCTAAATGTTTAAAACTTGCTAAAAACATCCTTTAAGTTTATTTTTGTTGCTGGTTTAATCCTTTATGACTAACCAAGTTAATTATCTCAGTTTATTTCCCTCACATGCCTAACATGTGAGGGTCTCACTATCGTTTGATGACCGACATCAACTAACTCGCAAAATGGAACGGAGATGTGGTGCAAACGCAAAACTGCTTGAAACCTAAGCAAAATTGCCTTTGTTTTCACCGGAAATGTACTCCAACCACAATTGGATCTCTTAAATTTATGGGCCATTCACATGGAGCAAGACCCTTTTCATTCCGAGCTATCAACATCCACTTAGAGGAGAGATCCAGCCCGCATTTCGCTGACTAATTGCCAAACAAGCCATATTTGCAGGTTGATAGCCTCATGTTAGTTCTGTATCTGAATTCAAATTGAAAAGTGCATATTATTTTTTGTAATTGTTTTCCTCTTTAGTTTTGATTACTTGATTGAGATTACATGTATTAAACAGGGAAGAATAAAAACTAATATTTAGGTACAAAGCAATGTGTCATGAATGGGGAAAGAATAAATAAGTGGATTTAATGGACTGAATTATATTTGGGTGCAAAATTTGCGTTCCTTGAATTGTGAATAGATCCATTCCATACTCAAAAGCCTCTAATGGCGGTGGCTGAGGGCCTGAGGCTTTTTATTTTTTTATTTTTTACACTTAATAATAATAACTATTTAATATTTTATTGATCCGACCACATGTAACACACACGTTTTTAACCTGTTAATAAATTAAAAAACAACAAAGTGCAATTGTTATAACTTTTGTAATACACAAGTTTATAACCTATAATATAAAAATAAAAAACAAAGTAAAATGTTTTAATATGTAAATAGTATATTAAAGTTCTTTTTACCAAAAACGTATTTTGACGACTGTGTGTATTAACTGATTACATTATATTTATTCAAGCCGTGTAGTACACGTGCTTATTCAACTCATGTTATACACGAGTAATTAAAGATGTAACTTTTTTATTATATATAAATATAGTTAATCAACCCGTGTAATACACGGGGTTCTAACCTAGTTATTTTTATAAATTAATTGTGTTTTCTCAATTTATAGTTTCAGAAAATGTTGTTTACGCGTATGTGTTATATTATTAGTTTCTAAAAGTTTATTTTAATTTAAATATGAAATATATATTTTTTACAACTAACAAATCGATACAAGTATTTAATTGACATTAAACAATACAAACAAAGTTTACATAAATTTAAGAGTAAATTACAAGTTTTGTCCTTTATATTTACACCCAATTGCAGAAAATTTTGTTTACGCGTATGTGTTATATTATTAGTTTCTAAAAGTTTATTTTAATTTAAATATGAAATATATATTTTTTACAACTAACAAATCGATACAAGTATTTAATTGACATTAAACAATACAAACAAAGTTTACATAAATTTAAGAGTAAATTATAAGTTTTGTCATTTATGTTTACATCAAATTGCAGACGTTTAAACCTTTAGGTCAAGTCCAGTTAAATTTTTTAGTTAACTATGGTCATGTGCCATGCACATAAGGGTATTCTCGGCATTTTACATCCCTAAGGACTATTGATACAATAGGAAGTTTATTTGGCTAGGAAGGCTAGGAAGTGATCTTGACCATCCATTTAATTAATCAAGGGCTAAGATTAAATGAATGAAATTGAAGCAAAAAAAAGAGGCGCGTGGGTTTGTTAGGGGCATTCTAGTCAATCCAACACAATAGTTTATCTCTCCTCCAATTCCCCCCCATTTTTTAAACGTTAATAACTTTTTCATACGACATTTTTTTTTTATAAAAATTGCACCAAAAAAACCAGTGTTTTTTTATCTTTAAAACGAGTATACTATTGCTATATTTTCGAAAAAAAATTTTGAAAACCCAGTTGTGTAAAACGCAATGGAGAAAACCCAGTTGCGTAAAACGCAATGAAAAAAAAAACATAAAAAATGACTTTTTCTAAAACGCTACGCACCAAAAACACAAAAAAATGTCTTATTTCTAAAACGCAATGACCAGAAAACACAAATAAATGTCTTATTTCTAAAACGCAATAGCCTAAAAACACAAAAGAAAGTGTACTTTATAAAACACAATGCACCCAAAACACTTAAAAATATCTTATTTCTAAAACGCAATGGCCAGAAAACACTTAAAAATGTCTTATTTCTAAAACGCAATCCCTAGAAAACACATAAAAATGTCTTATTTCTAAAACGCAATGGCCTAAAAACACAAAACAAACTGTTCTCTCTAAAACGCAATGACCTGAATACACATAAAAATATGTTTACCTAAAACGCAATGAGTAAAAACACTTCAAAAATGTTTTATTTCTAAAACGCAATGACCAGAAACTGTTGTTCACAGAACCAGAAACTGTCTAAAACGCAATGACCAGAAACTGTTGTTCATAGAACCAGAAACTGTCTAAAACGCAATGACCAGAAACTGTTGTTCACAAAACCAGAAACTGTTGTTCACAGAACTAGAATCTAACTAAAACGCAATGACCAGAACCTGTTGTTTATAGAACCAGAAACACTAACCCCAGCCAGGGGCTCTGCCCCTTGGACCCCGCCAGGGGCTGCCGCCCCTGAGACCCCGCTACCAGGGGCGCTGCCCCCGAACCCCCGCCAAGATCGTAAAACGCAATGACTAAATCAAAAACCCATATCGTAAAAATGAAATTAAAGAATTTCTTACATGGATCTAAATGATTTCTTCAACAATTCACGAAGTTTGAATGATTGAAACACTTATCAGCGCTCGAATCGAACGAATCGAGTGATTATCTCCAAAATCACCGGAAAAAATGAGATTTTTTATGAAATTAAACTGGGTTTTCTTCAAAAAAAAAGCTGAAGAACACGTTGATCGGGTGTTTGAATCATTGATTTGTGATGAAAATCGCACTATAATGTAGTGATTATTGAGATAGAAAGTGAAGAAATGGTTGAAGATGGTGGGTTTTGAAAATGGTGGGTTTTGAAAATGGTGGGTTTTGAAGTTACTGGGTTTTGAAAAGGGAGAAGAAAGGGTTGGATTGACTAAAATACCATTTTTCTTTATTTTAAATGTTGCCACATGTCCTAATCCTATTGCTTCCTACACTTCCTAGCCAAAATAAACTTCCTATTTGATCATTTCCCTTGTTATCATTCTAGGCTTCTTCAACTTGTGTTTTCCCTTCTTTCTCCCATATTAAATAGTGATATTAAAAATATATATATTTAGATATTTAATATAAAAGTTTGTAATAGATACATATTATTTAATTACGGATCAAGGCTCCAAATAACTATCTTTAAGTCTCCAAATAATCAGATAAACTTATTTTTATAACTTACAAGCTTCTCTTTTAAGTCTCCAAATATTACCAAAGTTCAAATATATATATTTTTTAAAATACTATAAAATGAAAAGGCGAATTGGAAATAAATAATCTCACCTAACTCAATTTAGCCGATAATAATCCCAAGTCAGTTATTGGCCGATAATAATCCGCACTGGTCAATTTTTTTTTTGTAAAATAGTCCGCCATTAAAATAGCTTAACGGAGTTAAGTTTTGTTCCGAATTACAAACCGATGTTTTAGGCCTTTTGATCAGAACGAAAATACGAGTCGATTGATGTAAAACTTACCTTGAAATTGTGCTCGAAATGACTTGATTTTTGTTAATTGGAAGTTTAAACACCCGAATTGAAGCATCGTTTTCGTGGGTTGGGCAATATTTCGAGGTAAGTTTTACATCTATCAACTCGTATCCCCGTTCTGATCAAAAGCCCTAAAACATCGGTTTGTAATTCGGAAAAAAATTTAACTCCGTTAAGCTATTTTAACGACGGACTATTTTACAAAAAAATTGACCAGTTCGGATTATTATCGGCCAATAACTGACTTAGGATTATTATCGGCCAAATTGAGTTAGGTGTGACTATTTATTTCCAATTTGCCAAATAAAAAATAATGATAATAATTGTTTTATTAATGATTTATAAGTAAAACTAGTTTTTTAGAACTTTTATAAGCCATAACTCCAATCACAACAAAAAACTATTCATAAGCGTTCGTAAATCATATAGAGTTAATTAATTTATTTGAGAAAAAAATATTAACTATAGAATTTAACGATCCTATATCATACATGTCACGTATACATGTCTGTCGGTCCAATCACAACAAAAAAAAACTATTCATGATTGTTCATAAATCATAAAAACTGTTCATGATTGTTCATAAATCATATACAGTTAATTTAATACTTGATGTGGTTGGATGGTAAAGATTCAATATCTCAAATAATAATAATAAAAGGACAGGTGGTTGCCAATATATCTAGATCAAGTGGTGGAAGGCTTGCATTTTTCTTTAGAGATGCAGGTTCGACTCCCACTTGATGCAGAGTGAGGCACTAGTGGGCAATGATAGGAGACCCAGTGAAACCTGGGTTGGATACTTGAGCCAAATGGATTTTACTTGTAATTTCACCGTCGTGTCTACGGACGGGTGAGTTACTGGGTTTTCCCCGAAATTGGTGGTGGACTCGGGTTACTCTGTTTGTCTAGTGGTGCCCTGAGAGTGCTCGGAATTGATTATGTTGGCTGTTAAAAAAAAAGCACACGTGGTATAAAAAATCAATGTTTTTTTTTTGTGTGTATTTAGAGCATGCATAACGCTAAAACGTGCAAACCTCTACCTTAGCGTGCCACATCAGATTTCACACATCCGTAAAAAAGCCCCTCATTTTTCTTCCTATAACACCAAACCTCCACCTCACACTCTATATCGTCACCTAGTTTTACTTTTAATTAATATAAATTAAGTTACTTTTATAATAATATATTATTTATAGATCATATATATTTAAATAATCTTACTATATTAATAAATGAAAATCTTTTTTTGACATGTGTCAATCTCTGGTGCCTCCTCATATTATTTTTTAATTTCTTTTTCATATTCAACAATAGTTTAACTAAA
Organism: Helianthus tuberosus; assembly: GCA_030545235.1. Taxonomy (NCBI): domain Eukaryota; kingdom Viridiplantae; phylum Streptophyta; class Magnoliopsida; order Asterales; family Asteraceae; genus Helianthus; species Helianthus tuberosus. Next base: position 173,656,928 of record CM060401.1, read on the forward strand.
TATAATTTACATAAAGATAATAATTTTTTATCAAACTTTGAATTAATAATAATAATAATAATAATAATAATAATAATCTTACTATATTAATAAATGAAAATCTTTTTTTGACATGTGTCAATCTCTGATGCCTCCATAATAATAATAATTTATCATTTGTATTTTCTCCTTCTCCGTAGGAGATAGAAGATTTTTTTTTCTTGTAGAACTAAACAAATATATAAATTTTTATTCTCATTTAAATTAGATTTAGTTAATTTTTTAATATTATTATTATTTAATATTTAATAGGATACAAAAATAAGAAAATAATATTAAATCACAAACTCCACGTATCTCTCTTATTTATTAATTATTTCTTTTATTTTTCCTATTTATTAATAATAAACTTATATTTCATTAGTTCTACCACGTGTAATACACATGTTTCTAACCTAATAATAAACAAAAAATAAACTAAAATTTTAATAAGTAAATAGTGCATCAAATTCATCATTTAAATACATATCTTGTTGACTATATGTGTTAATCGATTACATTATATTTACTTAACTCATGCAATACACAGGGTATTTAAAGATATAGCAAGATTACTTATTATATAAAATTAAATTTATGCAACCCGTGTAAAACACGAGATTTTAAGCTAGTATAATATTATATAAAACATAATTAAATAAAAATTCAAAAAATAAAAAAACACACAAGAATAAAATTAAAAAATACATGAAATATTATTAAAAATATGCATAAAATAAAAAATAAAAAACCTATGTTGCCTAAAGATGTTCTTTAATCAACCATAGGTGCTAGACTAATTAAACTGTATCGAAGTGTATGATGAGCTTCATTGTCACGTAAATCCTTGAACCGTTACAAGCACTCTGTTAAATCATGTGTCGTTCCATTCTTTTGTAGTTCTACTTCTTCATTTTCATCACCCAACCACTTTAATTGAATTAACGTTATCAATTACTAACTATAATCATTGGTGTAAAGGGGGTATTTTATAATGTCTAAGGGTGCTTACACATTTGAAACTCACCGCATGAGAGTAAGATGCTTAGAATCTTGGTTGTAAGCTAACTACTATGAGACTGGTTTCAATTTTGCAATAAGTTTAAAAATTGTTTCTTCTCTTTAAAAACATCTAGATGTTAACATTTGAGAAAAATAAGGGTTCTTTAAACTAAATAAAGTGTTTAGAATGAAGTGGACTAAGATTTAGGGTTCTATTGAAGAAGAAAAAAGACAGTATAAAGAAAATAATAAATGTCACTTTTGTTCATATACGTGTACAAACATATGGCATAATGTAACACGAAATTGTAACACCTGGCATGGAACTAACTAGATTTTTCCTAAAATATAGGTTATCACTTATCTAGGTGAACATTAATACGACATGAAGTGTTATTGTTCTAATTTTCTAGATAGTCCTTTGATAAGCTATAACATCATCGGCAATGCATCGCACATTCGCACCAAAGGTGGGGCCTATCAGGGGCTAGCAATTGGGTACCTGTTAATACACGATTAGACCTGTTTGACTGAAAAATACACCCTTTGACTTTTTTAATTTTTAAAATAATTAAAATTACAATGTTAGGATCTATCATTTATTCATCTTTGTACATAAAACATAAAACTTTTTTATAAACATGAGGTAGAAAGTAGTTAAACGAGTCGTAATCATGTTTGAAACTTATGTTGTGCGCGCCGTCAGAAACCTGTTAAACCTGTTAAGACACGATTTGCCAGCCTTAGCCTCTCTCCTCCATGTCGTAAGGCTTTACGGGTGATCATCTCTCTCCTCCCATCTCACGTTAAACGCCAACCCTGTTCGTTAAGACAAATTTCCCATCATGTGTTTGCTAGTCATGTTCCTCAACATGTGTCTCTTAAACAGATCTCCACATACGCCCCGTTAAAGATGGTCTAAGTCGTTTTTATCAAGTGAGTTTTCGTAATTAGACATAACATATTGTTAATTAACTAAAAGTGACGTGGGTTACATAAAAATATAAATATATAATATAGAAAAACTCCATTTATGTTTAAAAAACATAGATGATGATTAATCTATGAAATAATTATATATAGTGTCAAACAAACAAAATTTTATTTTTCTAGGCTTTTTCTTACTTCATGCAACAGAAAAGCAAGGACCACTTTTGAGTTTCAATGACAAAACCGCATAATTTCTTGGGTCAAAGTGAACCACCCTAAGAAATTGCCTCACCAATATGAAACACATGCCCAGTTTTGGAGCCTGAAAAAATGACATGAAACAAAATGACAATACATAGCAACTTTTTTTTTCTTTTTCATCTTGCATATTAAATTGTCTCTGATTTCTTTTTTGAGATGTTTACCTATCATATTTTCAGTTTGCCCGCTTAAATTCCCACTTTCCAACAAACCATTGAAAAGTTTATATTCTTCAAAGTTCTCCTAAAAGAGTAACCCGTATTTTTCGTCCCTAACGTTTCTTCTATACATCAGGTTTTGTCCACCTTAAAACACTTTTTGATCTAACGTTTCAAGTCTTGATACTTGTAATCCAATTCTTTAACTCTATTAATGTATCTACTTATTTTTTTGTCAAATGACTAAAATACCTTTGGTAATTAAACATGGTGGGCCCCACCTGAAACACCCACTCCATCTCATCTTCTTCCTTACTCCACCACCACCCTTCTTCTGCGATGACAGTGGGGACGACGGCGTCACGATGGCAGCCGACCTGCGATGGCCGAGAGGCCACATGTGACATTTGCATATTTTCAATCATTGTACAACTCCGAACATTTTCGTTTTCAATAAAATCTTGTATTTTATGTACGAAATGCATATATTCAATCGTTGAACAATTTCGATCGTTCTCATGTTCAATAAAATGTTATATTTTATTTACGAAACACGTAACCGTACGATAGAACGAAAGGATATCCACGACATTTCCGGACTAAATCCAAGCTACACATGCCTTAACGCCTTTATATAACCTAAATGTTAGGTTAAAAGAGGTTAAAAATGACAAAACACGATTATACAAGTCTAGGGGCCAAAACTGCCAAGTTTCAAAACTTTTGCCCATCTCCTAAGCTTACGGACCGTAAGCATGAGGATCATACGGTCTGTAAGTAGATGCCAGACAGCAGAATGTTACCTGGCAGCTTCCTACTCAATCCCTTGGCCCCCAAGTCGCGAAATTTCCAATCTTGCACCTCCTTTGGACATTTGTAATGACACTAAGCATTCCATAACACTTGGAGGGACACTTGGCTTGATCTTGTGAGCTCAAATTCACTATAAATAGCCAAGATTTTTGCCATTTCAACTTCCTCATTTCACATTTCTTTCTCCCACTCTCTTGTAGCTTGTTTACAGCTTTTGGAGGCCTCCTACTGAGCTCTTCTAGTGTTCTTCAACACAAGTAAGTGCTCTATCCTAGTCTCTTTCATTATTTTAGCTATTTTGAGCTAAAAGTCAAACAGTTTGACTTTCGGTTCTGACCATTTTTGGCAAAGTCAAAGTTCAATTGAACTTTGCAACGTGATCGTAATCACGAAGGTATTAATCCCTTGCGATTGCGCCTTCTGATTACCACGTTTAGTAGGCGAAGTGACGAGTCAAAGTTTTTTAAATTAAAAGTAAAAAATGCGCAAAATTGCATTTTACGACAAAACTGTTTTCGGGTTTTAAAACTTATAGTTTTGACACCAAATCAGATTTATAACATTATTAGACATGTCCCAACATGTCTAACTCGTCATTTCTAATTTATTGCTTTTTATTTAGTCGTAAGTCGAGCGGTTAGACTACCGCTTTGACTTTCGAATCTGACTCGTTTGGTCAATCTTAAGATTCGACCAAGAGCATTTTTATGACCATAATAACATAGGGAATAACCATATGAGGTTATACCTTATGGTCATATAGTTTGGTTAGTTATATGATGAGTTGATTTTATATACTTTAAAATGCCAACAACGCCATTTTGGCGCATAAAATAGTTTTAAACATGTTAGACCATATTTTTGACATCTAAACTGATATTACAACATAATCAAACTTGTTTTGACATACAAGACTCATCATAGGACTTATTCAACCATTCGAACTCATAATTACGCTTACGACCCGTTAAATTAGCATAAACCACTTTAACAAGTCGTAACGGGTCAAAGCACTTAGGACTCCTTTCTAATCAGAATGTAAAGTCTATTAAACCATATCATACGAGACCCAACACTTGGTTTATAGACTTCCTTCTATCCAATCCTCCGATTAAAGTCTCGACACACTAACATAGTATTCCGATACACTAGGAAACAATTGAACTCTTGAACCTTTTAGCTTTGTTTGAACATTGAACAAGACATATACGCAATCCAAGTGAGTACATCGTCCCCTCTTTTACGTTTTCTAAATCTTTTGGAGTGATTCATATGTGCTTATCACTACTTTCATGTTTTCAAGACATAAAACATGGTTTAATTACCTAGTATACATAGTACATGTTTTCAAAACATAATACATGGTATATTTACCTAATATACCTAGTACATGGTTTCAAAGACATTATACATGGTATATTTACCTAATATACCTAGTACATGGTTTCAAAGACATTATACATGCTTTCAAAACATTACACGACATGCTTACATTGTACTAGACATATTGGTGCGTTGAACTCGACAATGATACATTCATTAACATTAATCATGCCAACCGGTAGTATGTTATGGTACCATAGGATTGACAACCCCATTCCCGCTTCCTAGGTTTGTTTGGAAGTGACCTTAGGGAATGACAGAATCCGATGACGTGTTTGATAAACCTTTGTCTTTATAAGGGTTTATCCGACAGTCGACAAGGCTTGAATGTATTCGCTAACAATCCATATATATGTTTTATGCAATAAAAGCAATTGTTTTATAAGACAAGACATTTTGGTTGTTTATATGAGACATTATCTTATGGTTTAAACAAGACTTTTGTTTACCATACAAGACATTTTATACCATACAAGACATTTGTTAGTTTATACAAAACATGACCTATTTTGGTTTTACAAGACAAAGGCATTTATTGGTTATGGTAAGTGATTTAGATAATGACACATGTGTAATACGATAAAAGCATGGTGGATACGCCGCTGATACTTCCTATATATAAGTGCTTTTATTGTATTACATGTCGTAGCGTTATCCAAATCACTTCAACAAAGACAAGACAAGACATTTTATTTTGTTATTTCAAAGACATATTATTTAACCATACATCATTTCTTTTAAATCAAATGAATTATCATATGATTTCATAAAGAAACACTTTTGTTAAAGGTTCATAGCTGCTTTTGAAATAGTTAAACATTTTCTTTTAACATTCAAAGCCATCAGTCTTAACCACAAAACCTATGTTACTCACAGGCATTTTTAAGCTGACGTTTATTTTCACATATGTTTCAGGAGCTAATGTTTAATTTTGAGCATGCTACACATAGGACGGACATGGGCCTTAGTTTATCTTAAAGCTTGAAAGACAATTATTGTACCCTGTTTGTGTTTATTTCCAAGACAATGTAATTTAACAATTCAATGATACAAAACCTTGTATACCATGTGTTTAAAACAATTTCTCCTTAACGTGACTCCCCGACGTTTCCGCCGTGGTTTGTTGTTTTACGCGGTCGGGGTGTTACACCACAATCAGTGATGACGACCGTATGTATTGTTCCAAAACTCAAGGAATAGAGATGGCAAACTTGAAGCTTTCAAATCCAACAGTGGCAATAGTTTTTAGCATAGATCAGATGGTTTTCAAGGTAAAGCACCCATCATTTCTCTGGTATAAAATCCGATCAATTGTTTTTGAGAATCGGCGACCACACCATCCGTTTCGACATTTCTAGATATTCGGGTAACAACAACAAGAGATGATAGTGTCGACTTGGTGCTATTAGGGTTCCAGCAAGGTTTGGGATTAGTGATGATGAGCTAATTCGATGATATAAGCGGATTCCGGCCAAGACTATGTTTTCGGTGAGTACTTCGACAAGCCTTTTTCAGTTGCATAATTCCATTTTGTTTCGATCGATGTTATTAAGGACGTTTGGGTCCGTTTCAGTGCCTCAAGACTATTTTGACTACAAGACTGATTTTTCAGCGATAGTTGCAACAATAAAAAGGACGACAAAAGACTCGCATTAGGCCCAATAGAGGCGACACTTATATTAAAGTTAATGTGGTGACGGTTATGGTGGTGTACGGCTACACCAACAAAGGTGTGTGATCGGCGGCGACAGGATCTGGTGGTCATGATGGTCGGTTAAATAGGGGCCCACCATATTTAATTACCAAGGGTATTATGGTCATTTGATAGAAATTAACGGAAAACTAAACAAAGTTAGTGCAATCGATTAAAAGTGTCAACACTTAAAATGCCAGGGACGAAAAGTGTTAAAGGTAGACGAAACGTCGAAACCTGATAGTTGGATCAAACCGTAGGGCCGAAATTCACTTTACTCTCTCATAGAATTTTTAGAAGTGATGATAATTGTTGTAGAAGAGGATTTTTTAACGGAAAATGTTATGGAAGTGTTTCTAAACTCCATAAGAAATTTGATATAAACTCATATAAAGGAGTTAAAAGTGATGATAAATGTTGTAGAAGAGGATTCATTGATGTTTTAGACAATTGTGCATTGATTTTATAAACTCCTTGAGAAATTTGATATAAACTCATATAAAGGTGTTAATTATTAGAGCATCTCGAACACATCTACTTTCAAACAAATCTAAGAGATGCCACATTAGTTGCCATATAATTTTCTATCCTTAACCAGTGGCGAAGTTTGATGTCTTCGACCGGGGGGGGGGGGTCGAAAACGTATATACCTAAAAATTTCTATAGAACCTGAGGGTCGAAAACAAATATACGCAAAAATTTCTATAGAAAACAACATATATAACACTACTGAGCGAAAAGTTCCCCCAGCCCCTCGCTGCCCCTTCAAAGCTGCGCCATTGTCCTTAATTCAAATGTATTCATTTCCTTTCCAATGTTACATACACTTTAAACACCTTTTTGTCTTAAAAAAGATTATATCTATACTATCTATTAAAGGAGGTTAAATGCTGATGTAATTTTGCCTACGTGTCATCAAATTAGCTATGCCACATTGGATCAGCTGATGTCATAATTCTGATTTTTTGATAATATTAATTAATGTATTAATGTATATACAATCTGTTTTTTAAATTTTGAATTTTGAATTCATTATACTGATCCCAAGACAACATATATCCCAAGACAACATATATCTTCTTTCTCTCTTTCTCTCACATATATCTTCTTTCTCTCTTTCTCTCAAACCTGATGATTCTAGATATGGAAGCGTGAAAGGACGAGCGATGAAATACAAAGACAGAATGCGAGAGAGAAAGAGAGCGTGAAAGGACGAAGGATGTTAGATCGGTGGCTGCCATAGCTCCATCAGTGACGACGGTCAAGCGGCTAGGGTTCCGATCAAGTTCTGGCAAGCTTCCAAGGTGATTTGTGAGGAAATCATTCTTTCCATAAATCTGTAAACTTGATTCTGCTTCAATCCATCTTCTTCCACTCATGTTTGATCATCCAAGGTATGCTTTAGGGTTTTAAAAGAATCGTTCGTTCATTTCTTCATCTTTTAGGGTTTTAAAAAAACATGATTTTTTGTTTCAGATTTGTAAAAACTCGATGTTCGTCTTGTCTTCACGTTTTTTGTGGGGTGGATATAACTTGAATCACCAAAAACTTGATGTTCGTCTTGTTTTCACGTTTTTGATGTACATTGGATTTAGTTTTGCCACTTCCTCTCATCGTATTTGGTGCAGGTGCGACTTTTTTGGTTTGATTTCTTCATCAGCATTATTGTCGTTTGTTGATTACATTTTCACTGGTATGTTATAGCTTGATTTTGGTATTTTGGGTGTTTGAATTTGGTGTTTGAATCGTTTAGGGTTTTGGTATTTTGGATATATCTTTTGATTTGTGTGTTTGATTTTGGGGGTGGTTGAGTGTTTGTTATGGTTTAGGGTGATGAAGACATCCAGCCATTTAATACCCTAATTGCTTCATCCGTTTTTCTCTGCAGGTCGGAGTTTCCATGATTCAGATTCAAATCGACTCTGTCCAATATCGATTTATTAAGGTTCGGTGTTATAACTCTATTTTAGATTTGTTTCGTGATTCATTCTTTTATGATTATTAGATCAGGTCCCAATGTAGCAGGATGTGGTGGTGGAGGAAATGGTCGTCGTTGGAATGTTATATGAGACAGAGAGAGATAGATAGATTGGTTCATCTTATTAATTGTTTTTTAATATTGTAGCGATGGTTGTGCAGGTGACATGGAATTTAAACAGAATAAGAGTTTGAAACCTGAAAAACAGATGGATACGGATAATCCTGATGTCAACACTGTAAGTCCCTCTGCACACTCAATATGCAACTTTTTATGGATTATTTTTATTTGACATGCATTTTTTTTGTTAGCTTGAGCTATGTGAGGATGATGAGTTTATTGTGCTGACATGTGATGGTATCTGGTAAGGGTTTATATGAAATGGCACTATAATTTATGCCATGCAATTATTCTTTCTTAATCTTTTGGGTCATTACTAAATTATTTTACTTTCATGTGTTTAGGGATTGCATGTCAAGCCAAAAGTTAATAGATTTTATATATGAGCAATTGATATCGGTAAGTTTGAGATAACTCATGTTGCCCTTTAAATTACATCAGGTTAGAGGTGACGTTGTTTGATGACAGTGTGATTCATCTTAAATTTGATAACTGTCATATATGTTGTGGTGCAATGATGTTCGAGGGTTAGTTAAGGAAAACAAATATCGGTTAAATTGTTTGTAGATTGGTATCAACTGGCATAAATTTTCCTAAACTTGAGAGCATGGTTTATGTCATCAATTTCAATTTCTGACTGCTATAAATGCCAACTTTTTTTGTTTTGAGGTTTTGCCCTTCTATAAATGCCAACTTTATATGGCCGATTCTGAAAAAAAATATCTGAAATGTCTACTTAATGTTGTGTGTTTCAGATTTACTCTGCCAGAAATGTTGTTGACTTTTACTATACAAAAAAATCCGCATTTCAACCCCAGCCCGTTTTCACTGCATAAAAATGGTCGCTTTTAACATCAGTTGGAAGTTTAAATCATTTAGTAAATAATGCATCAGTTTTGGTTTTGCTTTATCTCAAATCAATTAAATTGATCAAATTAAATTTATCAAATTTTATTATGTAACGGTTTGAATTCAGGATTCTGTAATTTTGTTTTGATTTGGTTGATTTTGGTTGAAATTTATTTATTTCATGTGGTGTTTTATCTTACTTTGAAGTTTGCTTTATTTAAAAGCTTTATTTGTGTTAATTTGCTTAATTTTAGAAATTAGGGTTCTAATTTGGGGATTTTGATTACATGTAGTGTTTTCAGAGGGCTCTGCAGTCACCTGTCTTCTATCAGGTACAATATCTCTGTTTTAAAATTGCTGATGAAAATTGTTAATAATTAAATCTGATTGATTTGTTTATGTATCAGGTGCCGATGTTAACCGTCAAGCTGTTGAAGTTCAGGTATCTTTATTACCAGATTTTGTAATGGATGTATAGGTTTGTTTAATTAGGTTTTGTGTTTATGATCATTAACCTAAATGGATTCTCAATCGTTCTAAAAATTGAAAATGCACCATACGCTCTGTACCGTTTCCGAACTCTCGACAGATATATGTTTCGTATTTGGCCGACCAATAAAAATGTTCTGGGTAATTTTCAAATTGTTTACTACTTAATATAAATTTAGTTTTTTTTCTGTTATGTTGATTTCTGATGACTACAAAGTAATTGAGCGATGTATCGATTGCTATTTGCGGTACAATTTGAATGAATTTAATGTTTTATCTAATTAGAAGTGTTCACTTTTAGATAAATTAATTACCTTTTTGTAGTAATTTGCTTAATTTTAGAAATTAGAGTTCTAATTCAGGGATTTTGATTACATGTAGTGTTTTCACAATCTATTAAGTGAGATTAGAGGATGACCTCGATTTGCCTACGTGTCACGTTCTTAGCTATTAAGGAAGAGAGGAAGACACAAAGGATGTGTCAAACACAGTTAAGATGATACAAGTTCAAGGTAATAAGAAGAAACCCTCTGTTGAAGAAGCAACCAGTGATAGTGTTTTGGTGGAAAACATGGAGGGGTCGGTGACGTTGTCGAGGGTTGTCAGGAAATGCTAAGTGATAGCATTTCCTGACACTCCTCGACAATGTCACCGACCCCTCCTAAAAATTCCATCAAAACACTCTCACTGGTTGCTGCTACAACAGAGGGTTTCTTTTTATTACCTGAACCTGTATCATCTCAACTGTGTGGACTGACCCTGTATGTGTTGTTACATCAAGATTCAATTAGGATTTTTTTTTTATTTTGAAAATTGATCGGTTCAGTTTTGATCACCTTAGATGCTTTTGTCATCTGAGGCTATGATGGCGAGATCTGGCGTGTTGTTGCAACATGCCCTAATCGTTGCCGGCTGCCGTTCGCGGCTGTTCTAGGTAGCGTTGGGTGTAATCGATGTTTGGTTGATGATAATTAGATCGATGTCACCTAAGGGATATTCAGTCAATGATGTTGATGAGATGCTTCTCACCTGAGACTAAAACTATGATGAAACAAACGTCTGCCCGAATATACGCGAGGTCTGACATTTTCAAATCATTTGTATTACTTTAGCAAATCATTTAGTGTTGACTGTGTTGATGAATAAAAATGAATTCAAAGTGCATTTTTGTTGTCCTTTCAACATGAGGCTATGATGATTTTGTAGATCTGAGTAAAAATTGAATGAAGATAGCATTATGGTATGGAAAGGTCGTAGGATGGCAGTTGTTCATGCAACCTCTCTTGCAGCCATGGTGTTGTCATCTTTATGCACAATCTGAGCCTGACAGTCTGACAATATAAATGTTTTGCAACTTCACCATGAATAGAGAAGAAAGAGAAAGTTGGATCTCTGTGATATTGAATAGAGAAGAAAGAGAGAGTTGGATGGAGATATGATTACTTCTGAGTGCATTAAATGGCCAAAACAACTCCGCATGTGATTTTAAATTTTGCTTCCTAAAAAACAGATTATTACCTGAACCTGTATCATCTGAACTGTATTGACTGACCCTGTATGTGTTGTTACATTAAGATTCAATTAGGATTTTTTTGATTTTGAAAATTGATCGGTTCAGTTTTGATCACCTTAGATGCTTTTGTCATCTGAGGCTATGATGGCGAGATCTGGCGTGTTGTTGCAACATGCCCTAATCGTTGCCGGCTGCCGTTCGCGGCTATTCTAGGTAGCGTTGGGTGTAATCGATGTTTGGTTGATGATAATTAGCTCGATGTCACCTAAGGGATATTCAGTCAATGGTGTTGATGAGATGCTTCTCACCTGAGACTAAAACTATGATGAAGCAAACGTCTGCCCGAATATACGCAAGGTCTGACATTTTCAAATCATTTGTATTACTTTAGCAAATCATTTAGTGTTGACTGTGTTGATGAATAAAAATGAATTCAAAGTGCATTTTTGTTGTCCTTTCAACATGAGGCTATGATGATTTTGTAGATCTGAGTAAAAATTGAATGAAGATAGCATTATGGTATGGAAAGGTCGTAGGATGGCAGTTGTTCATGCAACCTCTCTTGCAGCCATGGTGTTGTCATCTTTATGCACAATCTGAGCCTGACAGTCTGACAATATAAATGTTTTGCAACTTCACCATGAATAGAGAAGAAAGAGAAAGTTGGATCTCTGTGATATTGAATAGAGAAGAAAGAGAGAGTTGGATGGAGATATGATTACTTCTAAGTGCATTAAATGGCCAAAACAACTCCGCATGTGATTTTAAATTTTGCTTCCTAAAAAACAGATTATTACCTGAACCTGTATCATCTGAACTGTATTGACTGACCCTGTATGTGTTGTTACATTAAGATTCAGTTAGGATTTTTTTGATTTTGAAAATTGATCGGTTCAGTTTTGATCACCTTAGATGCTTTTCTCATCTGAGGCTATGATGGCGAGATCTGGCGTGTTGTTGCAACATGCCCTAATCGTTGCCGGCTGCCGTTCGCGGCTATTCTAGGTAGCGTTGGGTGTAATCGATGTTTGGTTGATGATAATTAGCTCGATGTCACCTAAGGGATATTCAGTCAATGATGTTGATGAGATGCTTCTCACCTGAGACTAAAACTATGATGAAGCAAACGTCTGCCCGAATATATGCGAGGTCTGACATTTTCAAATAATTTGTATTACTTTAGCAAATCACTTAGTGTTGACTGTGATGATGAATAAAAATGAATGCCTGGAGCATTTTTCTTGTCCTTTCAACATGAGGCCATGATGATTTTGTAGATCTGAGTAAAAATTTAATGAAGATAGCATTATGGTATGGCAAGGTCGTAGGATGGCAGTTGTTCATGCAACCTTTCTTGCAGCCATGGTGTTGTCATCTTTATGCACAATCTGAGCCTGACATTCTGACAATATAAATGTTTTGCAACTTCACCATGAATGACCTTCGTCGACGCTGTGTTGGTGATTAAGGTTTTGAAAAGGGATCGTGTATAATTGTTGTCACATCTATACAAGAAAATGGTGTTGGTGCATACATCTGTCGTCTTCGTCTTATATCGAGTCTCGGGTTCGTTGCGGTTCTAAACAAGAATTATGTCATCATCATTGATGATGACATCACATACATGACATCACCTATTGCATCATGGTCACAAGAAGACAAAACAGATTGTAGATTATATGTTGACCGTTTGAATATTAGGTGACCGTTTGAAGTTGTATTAGATTGAATATGTATGACCGTTTGAATGTCCTGACAGTTTGAACATGTGCATGACCGTTTGAAGTGTCATGACCGTTTGAAAGGTGGCATGTCACTTTCAAACGGTCAGGGTTAGCCTATAAATACCTTCAAACTGTCATCATTTGTAACATTCTGAATTCCGACGCCGAAGTGCTGTCGAGGTGTCTCCAGCTTGTAAATTGTTCAGAGATTAATATACGAGACAATTAATAGTGAATCCAAGCTAAACGAAGACCGAATCAATGAATTCCGCCTCTGATTCGGTCTGAGCACTCTTCTGATCGACTCGTTAGGTCGTTTCACGATCCTACAAGTGGTATCAGAGCTCAGGATGAAGAGTTCTTACCGTTTAGCTCGTTTTCGCTAGCAAATACTGATTTTCTACACCTTCTTTCATAAAATTGATATTTTTCACGGATAAAATCGGCTAAAACTTTCACAATATGTGCGTAATTGTATTTTAACAAACCCTTGAGAGTTTCAGCTCAAAATTCGAAGTAAAAGTGGTAAAAATGGACTGAAAATTGCTGACCGTTTGAACGAGACTTGGCTGTCAGTTTGAAACTGGACATGACCGTTTGAATCTGACCCTTCCCGTTTGAAAATACATCGTGACCGTTTGAAACTGACCTGTCCATTTGAAATCTGCTCATGACCATTTGAAACATAACCTGACCGTTTGAAAGTTGCCAACATGACCGTTTGAAACATGGTTCCTATTTGAAAGTGTTTCAGTCTTCACATAATTATACATTGAGTAGTGTGAACCGATTGAAAGTGCATTGAGTCATGTAAATATATCGGTTTATGTGTGCATGTGAATATATCGGTATAATATGTGCATGTGATCATCGGCCCAAGAAATTGTTTGTCAGAATACATGTGATTGAATTAATTTTGTTTTCGGTATTCAATATAAGTGTGGCAATCGAGATAATTGATCATGTGTTGTTGTCGGCTTCAATAAAAAAAAAGAAAGGGGTCTTGTTGATTATGTGAGCACCGACCCACTTGTTATTGCATGAGATGTTGTCAGATTGTCGGCCATATATCATGTGATTACTTGTTTTGGTTTGTCAACCCATATGATAAAGTGATAAGTGTTAAACTAATACAAAATCTCGGCCCAAATTAAAATTGATAGGTAAGTTGTTGGCTGGCCCATGTGATCACATTGCTTGAATATATCTTGGCTCAATAGAATCATAGTATAATCAAGTTGTCATCGACCCATGTGATTTGTTTCATGTAACGAGGTAGTTTCTGAAAAGTGCATCGTATATTGTGCCATTTGCAAGAGGTGATCAGAACCATTTGATGTGCATGTGATTTTTGATGTTTGTAGGATAAGTGGATTTGTGCCAAAAGTTAAAAAAATTCATATTGCTCGGTTTGAAATCACATCAGGTCAAAGCTGTCCGCATAGTGTGTCAACTTTCAGTCCACACAGAATTATCACCAGTTCGAGTACTAGTCTTATTCGATTAATCGATAATTTGTTTAAACTGATCGTTTGTTTGTTTGTTTCAGGTATTCCGCTTGAAAGACAGGTTGCTATTCCGCTTGAATCTGATTGTTAGGCTATTTCGCTTGAACTACAATAATCATGGATATCAATTTCTTTAATATGACAAGAGAAACAATTGATAGAATAAATGTATTAAATAAAGAATTTGATTCATTTTCAGGTTGTCCAGGAGAAAGTACAAAGAGTATCATTGAGAGGTATAGCCATCTTGTTCGCTCAATGTCTGAGAAGGGTATTAAAAAAGAATCAGAAGAATGGGTTGAAAAATTTGTCAGTGCTTTACCTCAAGAAGAATGGGAAAATTATATTTTAAACTTGAAGATTTCTGGAGAATTTTCCCAACTGACAATTTGTCCACTCATTAAAAAGATTGAAGAACAGATGGTGATCAATGCTGAGAAGAAGAAAAGTCAAAGTGGAAAATCAATATTAAAGAAGAGCAAGAGTAAAGGTGTCCAAGTGGGAGAGGAACAAACTGAATAGATTTCAGTGATGAAGAATGAAAAGAAATCTGCTGATAAACAGATTCTTGAAATGAAGGAAAATTGTGAGAGGTTGAAATCAGAAAAATGACAAACTGTTAAGTAATTTGAATAGTTTGACATTAGAAAACAACAACTTGAAAGGAAACGAAAAAGATTTTGAAAATGAAAAATTAAAAATTGAAAAAGATTTTCAAAGTCAAATGAAGATTTTAGAAGATGAGAAATCTGTTATCTTTAAAAATAATCTTGAAAAACAAATTGAAATAAATTCTCATCTTCAGAAAATCATTCAACTTGAAAATGAAGCTGAAAAAGCTCGGATTAAAATCAAAGAGCTTGAAGAGAAATTGAAAGGTTTTGAGACTTCGTCATCAACACCAGCTTATCCATGTCCAAAACCGATCAATTCTGTTCCAATAAGTGACAATGTCACAAACTTTGACAAAGTCAAAGTTGAAGATTGTGATGAGAAAACTGATGATGAAGTTGAAAAAAGAAAAATATTTTTAAAATTAAATGAAATGTTTCAAGATACTGTTTTACATTCTACTGAGAAAGGTGAATGCTAAACGCAAAAACCTGTAAAGAAGAATGTGGAACAAAAACAAAAAGATAAAAAGCCGAAAAATCTTCAAAAAGAAAATAAAAGCTCATCAGTTCAATCATCCAATCGTGATAAAAAAACCACAAAAATTAGAAAATCAAAACTCAAAAATTGTTGGTAATAAGTGGTGCAGGTTTGACCACAGTGCTCAAAAGTCAAATCCAGCAAACAAGAGGAGCAAGGATTATCACCAAGCCAAACAATGCTATGATCTGAATGTTTGGACTGAAAATGGTGATTGGTACGATAACAGAGTGTGTTACAGATGCGGCTATCAAGGACACATTGCTGTTAACTGCCAAAGTTGGAATTATGAGACGAGAAGATGCTTTAACTGCAACATCAGAGGTCACATTGCCAGAGATTGCCCAAGGAGATCAAATGAAAGATTGAGGGTTAATTCTCAGAAGATGGCAAAGAAACCAGTCAATGTCAAGTCCAAAGAACAGAAGGTTCAAGAACCTAAAGTTCAAGAAACGAAAGTGAAGCTTTCTCAGGGGCAGAAAGACAGACCGAGGAAGAAGAGAAAGAAGGCTAGAGAGTATCTAGAGAAGAGTTTGTCCTCGGATACAACTGGTAAAACAGATAAAAATTCTAATAAATTGTCTTGCTCACCAAAGAACAACAAATCAAGCAAAACGCATTCATCAGATACAAATCTGAGGACGAAAGAGGGAAAGAAGAAGAAGAAAATGGTCGGCGATGAATCTGACATGTTAAAGTCAGACAAGCCACCTTCAGGCGATGAATCTGACATGTTGAAGTCAGACAAGCCATGTGCAGGCAATGATTCTGGTTCGTCAAAGCCAGAGGAGCCTTTGGTTGAGGTAAAAATGGAGAATTCAGGTTTAACAATGGATGATGCAAATTTTCCACCATTGTTGAACAAGAATTCAAAATCACCCAAGGACAGTCAGGCTTGGGTGAATCTGTTTATATGAAAAACCTGACTTGCCGGAGATCCCAAGTTTGTAATCGCGGATCAAGAATCGGCATCTTTCTTGATAATTGATTGTGTGATTGAATCTTATACGTTAAATTTTACAGGATAAGTGTGATTTGCCGGAGCTTCCAGGTTGGTAAGTGTGAAGCAGGAATCGGCATCTTGATTGGTAAAATGGTTTGTGTAGATGTTTTATTCCTACATGTGGTTATATGATTTGGATATTTTTACAAGTGGTAAGAGTTTGGATCTTACAAAGTGATTACTCAAGGTCATTAGTTTGAACTTGATGTAATTCTGATACAAGAGATTGAACTGACAAGATGATGAACCAAACCCCTAACTTTACAAGTGGTAAAAACAAACTAATTTTTTCCGGAAAAACCATTTTGATTAAAACAAACTTAAGTGTTTTGAAATCATAATGGGAAAATAGTTTGTTGTGAGGGGGAGTTCTGATTGTTCAAGCCAAGCGAATGGAGAATTGAAGTGATTCTCATCAAGTTGTCACATTTCTTGTACAACTTGTTTTCAAATTTTCCCATAAAACCAAAATTGAGACATATTTTGATTTTAGGGGGAGTAAAAATTTTAAAAAAATTAGAAAATTTGAAAATGTCAAAAACATTGAAAAATGCAAAAATGAGTTTTGTTGTCAAAAAGAGGAAACGATAGTAGATCAGTTGGACTGTCACAGCATGCTAAAGAAATGGAAAGATATAATGTGATAAACGATCTTACTAAAGATGTGACGATAGGCTCAGCTAGACTAGACTAGTAGATTTGCGATAACGATACAAACCTAAATGAAAAAGCCTAGTTCTAGTGGGAAACATGGTCAAAAGCATAGTACTTAGTTTTGTCCTTCTTGACTGTGTGCCTACTCCGTAATCGCTGATTGTCAAAAGACATAAAACTGGTTAAGTTTGTGAACTTTCACAACTTTGCTGAAAAGTCACTGTGATTGTGCATTTTATTTTGCAAAGATTTAAACTTGTTTTATTTCTTTATTTTGTTTAAGCATCGGACATCCTCTGCGTATACGTGAGTATCGATCAGGATGTTGTTGCCTAAATGTTCTGCTTTATTTTCTTTGGTGTTTCGTTTAAGCTTTGGACCTCCTCTGCGTATACGGAAGTATCGACCTGGTGGTTAAAGCCTAAACAACTTCAGCTTGTTTTATTTTTCTTATTTTGTTTAAACATTGGACTTTCTCTGCGTATACGGAAGTATCGACCTGATTGTTAATGTTTAAACATTCTGCTTTGTTTTCGCACAATTCACAGTTGATAAAAGTTTAAAGGCATTACTTGAGTCAGTGTATTGCATGATGAGGGGATATGCTGAGATCGTGGGGTCCATAAGAACTTAGTGCTATCTTAATATACCTTAACGTATCGGTAAGCATTTCGAAAGTTTTTAGATTGAGTTTAAGTGGACAACAATATCGTCAATCAACGTGAATCGTTTAGAACTGAAAATGTTTAAAAGCTTAACGGTGCTAGTGATTGGTCACATAAACTGATATGATCCTCTTACACAAGCTCACAAAAATAGTGTCTGTAAATATTTCTTTACTGCATTTCATTTCATTCAAAAATCCAAAAAGATTTTAGTGTGTTTTAGCATAAATTTTGAAAAATACAAAAATATTTTCGACAACTGATGTTGAAGAGCTGATTTTCAAAATTTCAAGTGCTGAACATGATGAACAGGGTTGGAAGTGAGTGCTTAAATGAAGAAATTTATTTTGAGAAAGAAAGGTTTCATTAGTTAATCAAGGTCATTAATTTGAACTTGATGTAACTATTACTAGTAAGTTTTTCTTATTGATTTAAGTAAAAACTTATGTTGTGATGAGAAAATGTGTGCAGGAAATGAACTGAACAGAGATAAAATCAGGAATTGATCTCAAGGTGATAGCTAATTCCAGATGGCGATCCCATCATGATGAGAGGGGGAGTCTGACGAGGCTAGAGCTAAAGGGAAGATCCTGGTATATGCTAAGAAAGAAAAGAGACTGATAAAGACTGAAGATGCGAAAACTCGACACTTAAGACTCGTCAACATCTGATGGGGAGTCTGTTGGTTCATACATCTGTCGTCTTCGTCTTATATCGAGTCTCGTGTTCGTTGCGGTTCTAAACAAGAATTATGTCATCATCATTGATGATGACATCACATACATGACATCACCTATTGCATCATGGTCACAAGAAGACAAAACCGATTGTAGATTATATGTTGACCGTTTGAATATTAGGTGACCGTTTGAAGTTGTATTAGATTGAATATGTATGACCGTTTGAATGTCCTGACAGTTTGAACATGACCGTTTGAAGTGTCATGACCGTTTGAAAGGTGGCATGTCACTTTCAAACGGTCAGGGTTAGCCTATAAATACCTTCAAACTGTCATCATTTGTAACATTCTGAATTCCGACGCCGAAGTGCTGTCGAGGTGTCTCCAGCTTGTAAATTGTTCAGAGATTAATATACGAGACAATTAATAGTGAATCCAAGCTAAACGAAGACCGAATCAATGAATTTCGCCTCTGATTCGGTCTGAGCACTCTTCTGATCGACTCGTTAGGTCGTTTCACGATCCTACAAATGGAGTTTGCAAAATGTCAGAGATGCCTATTTAGCTGTATGTGAGGACGCCGGTAAGTTTTCCAATTTTTCGTTTGTAGATTGGTCATATAAATTGACGTTTGGACCTGATTCCTGTGTTTTGTTTTACATGTGGTCGTGTGGCTCTGGTGGTTTTACCAACACTTCTTGGTGAATTAGATACATTTCATGTGATGTTGCTACCGAGGTACTGTTATTATATACAATATTATTTTGATTAAATTGTATTTATAATATTATCAGCATGGACAATGTGGCATATCTGAGAGGTTGACCCGTAAGAAAAGTGAGGTCATCTTCTGAGAGATGACCTCATTTTGCTTACGTGTCAACTTCTTAGCTATTTCACATAGTCCTTGCTGATGTCATAATTCCGATTTAATCAAAATAATATTGTATATAATGATTTTGTAGATTAAAGTGTCCTTTCAAGATGAGTCTATGATGATTTTGTAGATTAAAGTGTCAAGAAGAAAGAGAGAGATGGATGTTTGATTACTTCTCACAGGTACATTTAATGCACAAAACAACTTGAACGTCTCTACTCAGACCGATGAAGATGATTTTGTCATCTGAGGTTACGATGGTGAGATCTGGCCTACTGTTGCAACATATAAAGCATCGTTGCCGGCTGCCGTTCGCGGCTGTTCTAGGTAGCTTTCACTGTAATCCATGTTCAGTCGATGATTATGCCATCGCTGTCACATAAGACAACGTTTTTTAGATTGTAAGCGATATTCAGTCAATGATGTTGATGAGATGGTTCTCACCTGAGACTAAAACTATGGTGTTTTCCAAGAATTCTATGGTTGGCGGTGCTCCCAGAGTGGTGATATATATTAGCTATGCCACATTGAAGGAGCTTAGAATCGACTGGTAATTTTGCCTACGTGTCATTATATTAGCTATGCCACATTGACTCCGCTGATGTCATAATTCCAATTTTTTTTATAATATTATGTATATATAATCTGTTTTTTATTTGTTATTAAATTGAAAAAGTTTTCTTTTTTTGAGCAGGCAAAATTTGAAAATGCATGGGGAGTTGTTTGGCCATTTAATGCACATCAGAAGTAATCATATCAACTCTCTCTTTCTTCTCGATTCAAACTCATAGTCCACATTTCTCTCTTTCTTCTCTATTTCTCTCTTTCTTCTCTATTTTTCATCACAAGCGATTTCGATTCAAACTCTAGGGTTTCCTTTACAAAGCTTCCACATAGTGTTTTGGTAGTAAGCTAGGGTTCCGAGCACTTTCCGGTAACTTAGATTGTCACACCCCGATATTTCCACGTATTACCAGTGGGCCCGGTGGGGAGTACCGTGACGTAGTTGATATCATCATAGTCAAACAACACAATTTAATACACAGCGGAAGCAAATGATAAATATATTAAAATCCGATATAAAGTATATCAAAGTATTACAAATGGAAAGTAAAGGATCCACAGGCGGATCGAAAGTAAGATAAAACATTGTTCAACAGACTTTAGGCATCTAAGCTTGCGAGACTCTTTATTGATGCTAGGAGTAGCCAGCCTATTCCGATTAGTACCTGCACTTAGCCTTTTTTGGAAAATACGTCAGTTTACACTGGTAAATACAATTTAACTGACTCATTTTGAAAATGTTTAAGAAAATTAATTTGAGTGCGCATGGCACAAAACTTTTTATAACTTGGGATAATTATTTGAATATAATACTTGTAAAAGAATTACATGTTCCTTATGCGTTCAGTAGCCCGATCCGTAGACCGGGTTAAAGATCAATAGACACACCACATTATTTATTTAGGCACTGACGGGTGTACGCCTACACCCCGTGCTCAGGTCGTGGCCATCTCGTAAGATGATGCCAAGGATATCCGGGACATGGTCATTAACCCCCCAAAGGCTTTAAGCAAACAAAACAATTTAAACGGTCATCTCGATAATACTTAACCACCAAACGATTAAGGTCGAATGCCCGACCAAGCTGTATTTTATATACCGTACCCCAAGCCCGTATAAGGGAAAATAAGTTAAAAGTATTTACCTGAGCTAAATATAAATTCAATCCCAGCCGTATCAAATCAGCAAGTACAGATAGCTTTTACAGGGCTCCTAAATCTGGAACGAAGGTTTTTAATAACCTATTAGATTCCTAACGGGTCTTTAATTAAGCCTATGCTTAGACCGGTTAGTTTTAAAGGAATATACGGTTCAAAACGCATGATTAAGCGAGAACCGGATTAGAATTTGGTTTAGACCCGACAAGCTTGTATACTTGTATAATAAGGGTAAACTAAACACATTCTGGATTTTGAGATAAAAATGATATGGTTTGACCCGTTTCGGCTAATTTATGCAAACTAGTTACATAAGCTGATCCGAACGCGAAAAGTGCGTAACGGGTAACCATATGAGTCATATACAAGTTTCCTAAGTTAATATGCCTTAAATATGTTGTGATATCAGTAGGATACCTTCTATTATGCCCAAAACGAATTTAAAACCAATTTATGCCCCGTAGGGGTATTTTGGTCATTTAAAAGGTTATAAAAGAGTTTAAATATTAATCTGAGTTACAGGTCTGATGTAATCAGTAAAAATACTTAATTTAATAAGTTATAACAGTAGGGTAAAACACATACGTGAAATTTATCATTTAAAACCAAACTATGCACCTTAGGGGCATTTTGGTAATTTCACTTAAAAAGGTCAAAACTGGAAATCCGAGTTTAAAACTTTTACTTACTGTTAATATATAAGGATTTACTTAAAATATCAGTAGGTATCAAACCTTATATGTTTAAAATAGTTTTATTACATACTATGCGTTAAAAACGCTTAAAAAGGCGATTTGGAGCCATTTCCGGGTTTTCAAAGGAAAGCTGATATTTTTATTATTACAGAAGGCTCAAAATATTTTATTTATCATATTAGATCAGTATAAAAAGGTTTGGGGTCAAAAGGATTTGTAAAACTCATTTTATAACCCAAAAGGGCAAAACCGGCAATTACCGAATCAAGCTTAGAACTCTAAGTTATGCTCAGCCTAAAAATAAATAAAAATCTTCAAAAATCCTAAAATATTATTTTATATTAGTGGGTAAAAAGTTTGGTATTAAAAATTGGGTTTAGATAGGCTATATGCTAATTACGCCGTTTAATTAATAAAAAGCTTTTCATTTACGCTAATGAGCATAACTCCTAATCTAGACCTCAAACTGATGTCAAATTTTAGGGACAAGTTTATAAATCAGTAATAAAGATTATTGTCCTCTCACATTTTCAAGATTCTTGTTTTAGGGTCAAAATGGCATAACGGTCAACATTTAAGCATATAACGGAAACATGTAATTGAATAGGATAACTAAGGATCTAAGTTGTATAACCTCAGAGGGTTACACTAACCTATAACATGATCCTAAAGGAATCCTAAGGCATATCTAAACTAAGCTAAATCGGGTCAGAACTGAAAGTCAAAGCAAAAGTCTACTTTTGCGACTTTCAGTTCCGAACCGATCCTAAACTTGAAATTGTCGGGTTGAACATGCTTAGGCATGTTCTTATACTAATTACCAAGTTATACAAGTGTTAAAACAGGTCTCATAGTTTTTACATTGCTAATTATGAATTTATTTTCAAAATAACTTTCTGTTGACTTTTTATAATTATGTTTGACCCGACATTTGACCAAGCTAGGGTGATAATCAGTAGGTGCCCTCTTAGGGGTTTATTACCTACACAATTACCAACTTATAACTACTCTTAATTCGACTAATGACTAGACCATTAGTGATTAATCACTAAGTCAAACCTTAATTACGATAAACTTGACTTTTGGCCATTAAACTAATGAAAACTGAAATTAGGAGGTTAAGGACACTTACAAATGGTCCTTAGTACTGAAAAGAACTCCAAAGAAGTTCCAAATGTTCAGGATCCTCCAGAATTGAGAAGGTAGCAAGATTGGAAAGAAATGAGCAAATGAAAGTGTTGAGGAACACTTCTATTTATAGGTTTTGGAGGATCATGGATGATCAACAAGTGTTGGAATGAGTTAACAAGATCATTACAGGTGTAAAACCATCTTTCCCAAACCATCAAAGCCCCTAGAATCAAATATGTGAGACATAGAAGCAAAACCAAAGCTGGTTTTCAGTTTCTGGTACTGGGCATGGCTTACGGACCGTAAGGGTCCCAGCCATACGGTCCGTAAGGACCAGGCCAGCTCACCAGAACTTTCAAAAGTTGACATATTTGGCCCCTGCACTTTCAAATGTCATTTCCGACACATCTAAGGCCCGTTAAACCATTTTTAAGGATCTATAATGATTCCTAAGCATAGGGAACATGAAACATGCTCAAAAATATGCCGGGTGTCGGTTCGTTTGGTCGTACGGTCACGTTGTTCGGCTAATTATGACGAAACACGGACGGACGCGAAAAACGATCCAAATTACGCGACGAATGGAATTTTATCAAGCCAAACACTAAAATAAAATATTTTGGTGCTTACATAAATTTTTGGGTGTCCGGGTATATTCAGAATGTGAGATATGCGCGAAAGTGCAAACTTGTGCACTTTTTGACACTTTTAGTCCCTGCATGACAAAAAGTTTCTTTTTGCGCACCAAACACCTCTAAGACTATATCCAAGCTACATAAAGGATAATTATGGTATGATTAACTCATGGTCATATTCCGAAAGGTCCGATACCCTACGAATCGACATACTTTTGCAGTTTGACGCAATTTGTCCTTTAATTGCGCAAAGTAGCGCGGAATGCCGTTTAATGACATCCAAGCCTTACGTGGCCCATAATGGGCATTCCCAAGCATATACTTAAATATTACTATACTCCTGTTTGCTTAAATGGTCACCGAAAGGCGTAGATTCAAAAGTTGACGCTTTAGGTCCCTCTATTACGCAAACTTACGCATCTCATCATTTAATAGCATTGAAGCCTCATCTAATCCATATTAGGCATTCTTGAAAGTATTAATAAATATCACAATGCTTCGGGTTCGCTAAAAGGTCATTCAGAGGTATAATTAAATATATTGACGCTTTTAGCCCTTCTAACTTGCAAAGTTACGCGTAACTTTACTTATAGGCATAAAAATCTTAGACGGCCAATAGTTGGCATTCCCAAGAGTATAATAAAATATCATGAAGCTCCCGATTTGTTAAAAGCTCACTCAGAGGTAAGAATTAACATGTTGACGCTTTTAACCTTCATTGCGCAAACTTTCAATTTATTACGCAAACGGCTACACTCGATCGACGAGTGGCTCATTTGTGAATATAATCATCGTGAGAGGTTATTCAGAAACTTATTTTTGGTATGCTAACACTTCCAGTCCTTTCATAATCAAATTTTTCGATTTTTCGAAAAATTAGTCCCTTAAATTCACACTTGTCTTCATTAGGGTTTATTACACGTGTCAATACATCATTGGTCGTGATTTTTCCAAGGTGTTACATAGATGCGTTTCCGATGAAGCAAATGTCAGCCTGAATATATGCGAGGTCTGACATTTTGCAATCATTTGTATAGTTTAGTAAATCATTTAGTGTTGACTGTGATGGTGAATAAAAATGAATGCAAAGTGCATTTTTCTTGTCCTTTCAAGATGAGGCTATAATGGTTTTATAGATCTGAGTAAAAATTGGATGAATATAGCATTATGGTATGACAAGGTTATAGGATGGCAGTTGTTCATGCAACCTGAGCCTTGCATTCTGAAAATGCAAATGTTTTGCAAGTTCACTATGAATGACCTTCGCTGACGATGTGTTGGTGATTAAGGTTTCGAAAAGGGATCGTGTATAATTGTTGTTACATCTATACAAGAAAATGGAGTTTGGTTGGTTTGAGATGCCTATTTACCTGTATGTGATGACGCCGGTAAGTTTTCCAATTTTTCGTTTGTAGATCGGTCATATAAATTGACGTTTGTAACCAATTCCTGTGTTTTGTTTCACAGGTGTTCGTGTGGCCAGTTTACTGTGAATTTGGTTGAATCATCGTTTGTAAATTGGTTCGTGTGGCCATTGATACAGAGTGACTGTGAAGATGTTAAGGTTGAAGCAATTGTCTCCTACAGATCAAGTAGTTACTCTCAATTCTCGATTGTTGTTCAATCAGAAAGATAAGGTACTTTTTCCATCCCTGAAGATGTTCTTGGTCTGTTTGTTCTTAGTCGTGATTGGTAATTTCAAGAATTTGTAGTTTGATAAAGGTTTCATTTTTTTTGATTCGTTTTATTTGTGGTGATGATTTTTGTTTTGTTGTAGTGTTTGATTTGTTTTTTAATTATTTTGGTTGGCTGATACACGAGAATCACCCATAGAACTCACCACCAGAACCATTGGGCATGTCGAAAACGATGATCATGAAGCCAACAGCATCAACTTACATAAACAATCACTGGTTAATTCAACACACAGGCAAGTCTGGATAGGTTGTTTATAGATTCACTGATCTTTGTTTGTTTTTCATTCAGTTTACTTTTCACTTAAACGTGTTTTGATGATAATAGCAATTTGCTGATTACGATGACGGTTAGTTTGATAAGCAGCAAACCGGTGTACACATGTGGAGGCTGCGGTGCAACACTTCAAGTTTGGTAGCATATAACTAACTACTTGTGTTTTGTTTTTTTGGAACATTTTGTTTGCTTTTATGTTTTAATATTTTAATGTGTTAATACAACCAAGAAGTGGAATAACAGTACAATTGACACCACATCACACAGAGCAAACAACAATTCTTCAGGAAAAACCGGTTAGTGCATTCAGAAGTTAATAATTTGAATTATGGATTGGTATTAAGATGTTTGTAAATTGGTTCTTTGTTTTCAGCTGATGTTGAGATTCTTGAATCAGTGAAATTCCGGTGCCATATAATTAAGTACAGGTTATACTTCAAGCTTTCTCGATCTGTTTGCAGGCGAATAGGTTGACTCGATGAGGTATGAAAAATAGAATTGATAAATTTAGGGAAAATGTGATTGAAAGATGATAACGCAATAGTGGAGGATCTAATTCTACAGCTTCGATAAATTCAGGTGTGTTTTCAAAGAATGCTTCCTAGATGTTTGAAGACCGACAAATGTCCAACGAAGCAACACTGTGGACATTTGTTGTTCTTTGTCGGTTTTCAAACATCTATGAACCATTATTTGAGAACACCCCTGCATTTATCGGAGCTGTAGAATTAGATCCTCTACTGTTGGGTTATCATGTTTCAAACCCATTTTCCCTAAATTTATCGATTTTGTTTTTCATGCAGGATATAATCTGTTTTTTAGTATTTGATTTGGCCGATGACCCATGTTCAAGGATGCTTTATGTTTCAGACTATACGAAGATTGCATTTGGTTATCATAAGGTTAAATTTTAAATTAATATGGTCTCATTTGTTACTAAGCTTATAATTATACTTAAGCCATCACATTCTTTTTGTTAGGTCTCAATGCATCTAATCATAGCAACCATCATTGAGCCATCACATTCTTTCCGTTTACATATCAGGTAACGGTTTTTCTTAATACATCTCAAAATTAGTTTGTTATGTATGATTTTTCAATGTGGTTTTGAAACTTATTGGATAGTAATTGTTAATTTCAGATAGGTTGGGTATTTGTTGATACATATTTTGTGGACGCGACTTGGTTCGGTTCAACTCGTTTCGGTTCGACCCGGTTAGCTTCGGCTCAAGCCCGACGTCACGACATTCCTCCGTCGTGCGTCCCAGAGTTCGACACGCGAAGCACGGAGCGCCGCAGCCGGTTCCCGCTGCCACATCATCATGACATCATCATGATGATGTCATGATGATGTCATTAGTTGACCAATCTTCTCAAATATGAAACAAGTTGGAACATATGTACGTGCATGCTTTTCATGTTGGGCCATTGTCACTTTGGGCCTTTGACCAACCTTGGGCCGGACACAAAGCCCCAATCGCACATCATATATAAACCGAAATCACTTGTGATTTCGGTAGAGAAGAGAGGAGCGGACAAGAGAGACAAGGCTGCGAACATAAGGGAGAACCCGAGAGAACTAGTGTGAGAGTTTGCAAATATTGTTTTGTAAACATTTGATTTGTAATCGTTTTCAAGTATTAATACATTGGTGTTAATCGTTGAGTCTCGGTGTCCTTTTCGTGTTCTTGTTCATTATCTTCTCTCGATCTCGATCTCGGTTTGCATCTCCGGTTGGATTCCGCACAACCGGGTGTGTTTGACAACAAGGATTAGGCGACTAGATCCTCCCCTAGCCGGACCTACAAGTGGTATCAGAGCCTTGGCTCTTCTCCTTGTTAAAACCGAGTGTTTTCGGGTGTGATTCGAGTTTTTGATGTTTATATTTTTCTTGAAAAATTCTGTTTAAAGCTTCAAAAATCATCGTATTTTGCTGAAAGTTGTTATAAAAACCTGTTTATTCTTCATTTTCACATGTTAAACATTGGTTTTTAGTGAAGTTTCGGCCAAATTAGTGTTCGGAAAGTTGTCGGTTTACCGGAAAATTCAAATTTTCTGGGTTTGTTCTTGATATCTTCATCAAAACTTCAAAGTGTTCTTGGTATTTTTTTTTACTTTTTAATCTTTGAAATCTGGATATTAAAGTTGTTGGTGTTTTGAAATTGTTAAAGGTTTATAATAGTACAAAAGAACATCATTGTTTGATAACTTGAAAATTGTGTTTTCCAAAAGTTGGTATAGCCGAAAGTTTCTGTTTTGTGTCAGACTTATATTAGAAAGTCAACTTATACATCGCACAAGTATTTGGTATTTGAATCACACAAGTTTCAACACTCACACAAGACTCATTGGGCTTCAAGTAATTGGGCTGAATATTGAACTGGGCTGTTTGTCTACTCGCACAAGACTTATTCAGTCACTGATGTCAATTGCACAAGAATAAACCAGCGATTTTGGCTCTAGGCGATCTTAATATCAGCGAATTTGAGACCTGATAGTTCAGTAACCAGCGAACTTGCTTGACCCGGCACTCAAATCCAAAGGCGACTTTGGTAACCGTGTAATCGTCCTCAGCGAGATTATTACGGTTTTTCGGCGATTTTACTGATCTTCGTAAGAGCGAGAATAGGCAGCGAAATTCAGCTACTAACCAGCGAATTTAAGTCAGTCCAGCGAAATTAAAAAAAAGGGGTTTACATAAGTATCTTAATTGTTTTTATCAAGTGTGTTAATCTGGTTGTTATCATTCGAGATATTAACATAGTTTGTGAAAATTAAAAAAAAAAACTTGTTTTTCTATTTTCAAATTAATTTTCACTTAATATATTTAATCTTTATAAAATGGGAACAAACGGTCAGTGGGATCCAACCGCGTGGACTCTAACAACTATGACTCCACAATCATCAGCTACGCAATCATCAGCTACGCAATCTGCGTCAGATTTCAACAAAACTGCATGGATGCAGGCTATTGCCCCACCTCAAGCTGCAATGATAACTGCAAATCAATGGGCATTGGTCACAAATCAAAGCAGCAGCATTCAATCTATGATGCAGAACGACAGTGAAACTGGTACAAGCACAAAACCGCCAAAGCTAAATCACATCAATGATTGGGGATGGTGGAAAGAAAGGCTGAGAACTTATGTTCAGGGGCAAGGTCAAGATCTATGGATGTGCTTTTTCACCGCTTTTGACAATGATTTGGAAGTTGCAGGATCTAATCCACAAACTTACAGCACTATGTCTGAAGATGATAAGAAGAAATATGAGTTAGAAAAGAAAGCATTCATGATTCTCACACAAGCTCTTCACAGAGACATTTACCACCAGTTTGTTTACTGCACGACTACTAAAAGCTTGTGGGATATGCTCACGTTACGATGTGAAGGAAATGCTCAATCTAGAAAGATCAAGCAAGAATTACTGAAGAAAGAGTTTGAAGGATTCACGTGTATGGAGAATGAGACTTTGGCAGATTTATCTACAAGGTTCCATCATTTGTTGAGCGAGATGTTTGCTTTTAAAGTCACTGCCACTCCACAAGAAATGGTGAAGAGATTCGCTGATAGCTTACCAGCAAAGTGGAGCAGTTATCTTGAAATTCTCAAAGAAAATGGTGTTCTAGACACAATCACCGTTTATGAGTTAATTCAAAGATTGGAGAACAAGGATGTAGAAGAAAAGCTTAAGGCAAAAAGAACACTAACTCCTCAAAATCCAGAGATGTACTATGGGATTGCAGGAGGTATCAGTGGAGAAAAACCAGCCTCTCAACATGCGAAGTTTCAAACAGCCTTCATCTCAAACACCGGACCTTCCACAACAAATCAGTTTGATCCTTCAGCATACACGATGATGTATTCAAGACCAGATTCTTCTTCTCTACAACAGAATGTGCAACCGACAGCTCAGCAATTCACACCACCGCCTTTCTTAGACCCAAGCAGAGCTCAGCAGCAACAACCGCAACAGCAAGGGTTTTATGGAAGCTCTTCAAACTTTCAAGCCTCTTCAAATCCGAACACAGTCAGATTAGACACTTCCAACTTTTCCAAAGTCAGTGTCGAAATAGCCAAGGAGCATATGGAGATGTTGAACACCTTGGTTAGTGCTTATTGTGGCTTGATCGCAGGTCAGATTGGGAATATCAATCTAACCAATGAAGATTATCAGCAAGTGGATAAAGAAGAGTTTGAAATGATGGATATCAAATGGGCTCTTGCTAGTGCAATTCGAAGAGCAAAGGAGTTTATGGAAAGGACGGGAAGAACCAACTTGGAAAGCAAGAAAGACACCAAGTATGGGTTCGACAAGCAAGCTGTAACGTGCTTTAACTGTGGTGAACGGGGTCATTTCAAAAGGGAATGCACAAGACCAGCTCAGCATGGAAACCAAAATCCCTTTAGAAACCAAGGCAACCAGCAGAATCAGAACAGGAACAATGTTCGTACGTTGATACCTGTCAACAACCAAAGCCAAGCAGGGCCATCAAATGCCAACCAGGCACTTGTGGTTCAAATAGATGAAGGTTGTGATTGGTCGCTTCAGTTTGGGAATGATGCTCCGGATGGAACAGCATGTTTTGCTGAGGTTGTCAAGGATCTTAAGCACGCCAGTGGCGGAGAATCTTCCACCAATGGTGATGAATCTTCTGAAGAGGAAGACAGTTCTGGTTATAGTGGAAGCTCAGATGAAGAATTCTCCACTTCAGGCAATGATCATATGGATGAGACATCAAGTGCGTCAGTCGATGCAGATATTGATGAGCTTTTGGAGGAAGCTGCAGCAGGAATTCAAAGAAGATCTATTTTGGTGGATCAAGCTGCTTACTCTTCGTCTTCTCTCCATTCAGCCTTTATGGCTAATGTCGACAGTTCATCAGGTCAGGTATGTGTCGATAAACCCACTGTAGTTAGTTGTGATAACTGTGATAGTTTGCGTGTTAAAAATGCTGATTTAGAGGCAAACATGTCTGAGTTGCAAGGCAAACATGATGCTTTACAAGATAGTTTGTTTGACTTGCAAGACAAACATGTTTCGATGAATGATAAGTGTTGCGATTTGCGAAGCAAACACGAGGGTTTGCAAGAGAAATTTGAAATCACACACAAACACAATCAAGAATTGATTGTAGATCTTTCTAAAGCAACTGAAGCTAACTTGTTTTTAACCAGAAATGAAAAGGAATTTAAAGCAACAATTGCGTCATTAAGACATGATGTTTCAGAATTACAAAAGGCTGTTTTGCGAAAACAACATGCTAACAATAATCTTATTGACACAATTGAAAAGCAAATGGTAGAGTTGGCAACAGCTCGATGTGAATGTGAGACAATTAAGCAGAAACTGGAAAGCTATTCCAATTCCCGCTATGTATTGGATCACATCATTGACGTTCAAAAGAAAAAGGGGGATGCAAGATGTATTGGATTCAAATCATGTCCTCCCCCAATGAATCACAATTACTCCAAATTGCCTGATGACGAGGATATGCCCCGTTTTGAACCTACTGTGCCACTCGATCTAGATGACTTTGCAGCAGGCCTCGGGTTCACAACTGGTACATCATCCTCGGGTCAATCAGAATCTGAATCTGAGAATGTGACAGATTCATCATGTGGTAAGGAACAGAGTCCTCCCATTGTTGAGGATGCTGATTCTTCGGATGATGAATCTGAAGAAATTGTGAAACAACAGTCTAACTCGGTTACAACAGATATTCCAATCGAGAATCACATCCTGTGTGATCCACCAGTGAAACCGAGTAAGACTGAAATGTCAAAACCAATGGAGTCCCTTGTATCTAGCAGTGAAGGGAATAACTTGTTGTACACGCTCAAAGGAGATAGCAAAATCTACTCTAACAAAGATTTTCCAATTAAAAATGTAAATCAAGATTTAATTGAGCAAATTTTTGAAGGATGCACTGATAAGTTTTTGGGGAACAAAAGTGGCAAAGTTACCGTCACTCAATGTGATCCAATTCCGTGTGAACAAATTAGAAAACAATACGGAAACCAAAAACTACCAATTGAGCGAAAACAACAAGTCAACTCCGGAAAGGGTAAGGTACAGGGAAAGAAGGCTCAGAACAAGAATGTTCAAGCACCTAAAGTTCAGCAGCCTAAGACTGAACAACCAAAGGTTCAACAACAAAAGGTGCAAAACAAAAGAGCTCCTGTTAAGAAACGAGAACCGAAAATGAACTTTGTTGGATCCACGGGTTCAGACAAACTTGAAACATTTCAGGAAAAATCTAACGTTGATTTTGTAAAACAAGTTAGAATTTTAAAACGAAATGATCAGAATAATTACACCCAACACACCAACGGATGTGATTTAGGTCCAAGCACGTCTAGATCACAAAGTTCATGGTCTGGTTCTTCGTCTGGTCATCAACGTGTTTCTCCGAAGTTTGTAGAGCGGAGAACATGTTTTGAATGTGGGACAGTTGGGCATATTGTAAGATATTGCCCACACGTGCAAAAGCTGAAGTCAAAAACGAGTGCTCCCCAAGAAATCGATTACCGAAAACGGTCAGCTTCCCCGAAACAAGACCCGCGTGTCTTGAAAGAAAGGGAAAAGAAGTTAAAGCAAAAGAATCAAAAGGTAATTGAAAAGGCCTTAAAATCAGAGGTCAAAGAAGAAAAACCTGTACAAGCAAAATCTGAAACTGTAAAACCAGTAAATGCTAAAACAATAAATTCAAATACTGGTAAAGGACAAACAGCTTGGAAGAAAAAGCAGGTAACTCAATCAGGGGGAGCACCACAGGTTCTTTTTCCTAATCATCAAGTGATTGAAATCACTTTCCTTGATGATCAAGGACGACCCAAGTCCACAAAGGCTTGGGTCCCCCTCTCCAACTAATCTCTGAGTGAGTGTGCAGGATGTTCCAGGAGGAACTATCGATAGTCATTGGATTGTTGATAGTGGAGTGTCCATGCACAAGATCGGCGACAAAGAAGTTGTTGCCTGTGATGGAGAGAAGAAAAAGAAAAGAAGACAGAATTGTCTGTCGAAAGAAATTGAAACCTTCGACAAAATGAAAATCATTCAAGAGTTTGATTGTTCAAGGCTTTGATCGGGTCCCTGGGATAGATTCAATCAAAATGTACGCACCTTCAGCACGTTTGAAGTTCAAAATCAACAAGATGAACGTGCAGTGTACAATTTCTTCGCGGTGTGATTGAAGAAAATGTGTTTGTTGAACAAACCAACTGGGTGTGCGGATGCCTTGGCATGGATTGAACAACCGCACACTACTTCTGAAAGAGAAAGACAAAGACCTTCGCTGGTGCAATGTGGAAGACCAGCCGGACCCAAAGGTTTTTGATCTTGTTGCTGTCAAGAGATTTCTCAGTAGCTACAAAAAAATCGACTTTGAAATCCACACCGGGTGGATATCCAGTTTGGGAGAGCACTCAGGTTCCTGGCAATGCACGAAGCAGTTGCAGGATACGGTTTTAAATTTCTAATCTCTCCTATACTTGTCGATATTTTAGCTGCTTTATGAATTATTATCATCTCATACAGCACCCCTTGACCAGACACGTTGATCTCGAATATCACCTCACACGTGATTGTTTCAATTTGAAATTCATCGATGTTGTCATGGTCCGCACCGCAAACCGACATGCCAACTGATTTTTCCAAAATTCGATAAATCTTTTCTGATTAAAACTTAATTTTGGTAAACGGCATTGAGGTAAAACAAGAGTAAAACCAACATCGGAAAATCATTTTTGTAAATACCTTTGTGTTTTTAAAATTTATCTTAGTTTGTTGATTTTAGGGGGAGTAAATCCAATTTAAAAAAAAAAAAACTCAAAAACAATAGAAAAACAAAAATGAGTTTCCTGGCGAGCAAAAGAGAAAATGATAGTACATCAGTGGTCTGTCTAAACTTCTTTAAACTTAAACTGGAAAATGATAAGCAGCTCTATATAAGATGTATCGGTAGGCTCACAATCATTTTAAAGTGTGCAGGGTGATATAAACTTAAATCGACTGAAGACCAGGTGGGAACCATACATTGGCATATGGTCTTGGTACCAAAATTTCGTTTGAGAGATTGCCGAGGTTCTGAGATATTCGGTCTTTATGCTGCTTATCATCTGGGTATCATGGTTGTATCTTTTACCGAAAAATAACGGGGACGCAAGTCTATATCTTCCATGATACTATACATACGTGTACATATTGCATTCGACCTCAATAAGTGATAAACAATCACATGTCCAAACAAATAAGTGATAAAATATCACATTTATCCGGGAGTCAAGTTCGTCTCTCTGCTGTACGAAAGTACTGACCTGTTCACGGACTTGCTCCTGTGCCCTCATGCATATGAAAATCAAGTTCCTCATCAATAAGTGATTCTATCACATAGGGCTTGTTTTCAATCAAAATAAGTGAGTTTCTCACATCATATACGGTCAAACAGATGATAATCGGTATACTCACCGGTAAGATGAACCCTCGTGCATACCTTGATACGGGAATGTGTCGTGATGTGGATGAACACCGGTCTGTAAGTATAAATCATACCTTAACGTATCCGCTCGCCATGATTACATCTGATAAGTTGAGCTTATGTGGACAACAATACCGATAATTGTTATAGGATGCTTATCTTAATGTTAACTAAAAGAACAACGAGAGTGTTTTGACATGACCGTACACTGATATGATTCTCTTACCCTCGAAACTCGCAAAAAGAATGTCTGTAAATATGTGTTTACTGCTTTCGTTTCTGCATCTTTGTATATATTTATTTATTGCTTTCCGTCTTTACTTTTGAAAAATGAAAAATTCCAAAAAGATTTTAGGTGTGTTTTAATATAAACTTTATAAAATCCAAAAAGATTTTGCTTCTAGTTTATTTTTGATTGACTGATGTGGGAACTCGAGTCTATCCTACCCAAAATCCTGATTCTAAGCCGGAAAACAATTGCACCTTCATAAACTGTCGAAGTTAACAAGTTTTGAAAGTTAAAGGATTAAAATTGAACATTTTGTTAAACTTTCAAACTGTTGTCGGTCGGTGTTTGATTGAGATTTGATCTCATATGTGTCATTTGTTTAAATGTTAACTATATTCCAAGCGGTTGTTCTCATTATGCGTTTAGCTTTCTTGCATGTGCAGATGCTAAAGGCGATGAGAACATGTTCGATGACAAGCTTTGGAATGAAGACACGAAGTGGAGGCACTCAAAGTATAAAATGATCGAGTTGCCGCTGACCCTTCATCAACACCACAAGGATCTGAAGAATTGACAAGTCAAAAGATTCACGAGCATAACTCATTGGAGAGTTCATTTTAAGGGGGAGTTTATTGACACACTACCTAAATGAAAAGGGAGTTTGTTGATACACTTTCTACTTACAACGCGTGAAGACTTTGAAGATCCTCCGACGTGGAAGACATGGAAGTTGAACCTCACGAGTAGCGTCCAAGGGGGAGTTTGTTGATACATATTTTGTGGACGCGACTTGGTTCGGTTCAACTCGTTTCGGTTCGACCCGGTTAGCTTCGGCTCAAGCCCGACGTCACGACATTCCTCCGTCGTGCGTCCCAGAGTTCGACACGCGAAGCACGGAGCGCCGCAGCCGGTTCCCGCTGCCACATCATCATGACATCATCATGATGATGTCATGATGATGTCATTAGTTGACCAATCTTCTCAAATATGAAACAAGTTGGAACATATGTACGTGCATGCTTTTCATGTTGGGCCATTGTCACTTTGGGCCTTTGACCAACCTTGGGCCGGACACAAAGCCCCAATCGCACATCATATATAAACCGAAATCACTTGTGATTTCGGTAGAGAAGAGAGGAGCGGACAAGAGAGACAAGGCTGCGAACATAAGGGAGAACCCGAGAGAACTAGTGTGAGAGTTTGCAAATATTGTTTTGTAAACATTTGATTTGTAATCGTTTTCAAGTATTAATACATTGGTGTTAATCGTTGAGTCTCGGTGTCCTTTTCGTGTTCTTGTTCATTATCTTCTCTCGATCTCGATCTCGGTTTGCATCTCCGGTTGGATTCCGCACAACCGGGTGTGTTTGACAACAAGGATTAGGCGACTAGATCCTCCCCTAGCCGGACCTACAGTATTGAGACCAAGAAATTCAACGCCAATTGCAATTATGGTTTTAAGGTCAATTATTGGCTTCAAACAGAGACAGAGGACCATTGTTTCTGAATGTATTGTAGCTTCAATTATGACTTATGCCTGATGTTGTTGTCAATTTATAAGTATAATGCGAGTGTGAATTCATTAAAGAATTTCACATCATATTTTACATATAGATGTAGACAAAAACTTTTATCATTATACTTATAATACTAACACATACTGTTTTTAACATTGTTTTATAAAGATATGTAACTAAACACAAATAATTTAAATGATGTATTATAATCTATTTTTTAATATTTGATTTCGATGATTATTAAACATACCCGTGTGTTCGCACGGTTCCCTACAACTAGTATATATATATAGGGGAAGGATCCACTAAAAAGTGGATTTTGCCTAAGTAGCCTAAGAATGATTGTGATGATGACATGTAGCACTCCTAATAAGTAGGAATAAATGGCATTTTGGTCCTTATAAACAGGAGTGAAAATGACATGTGGCACCTCTTTTGTTTTTTAAAAATACAATAAAAAATCTAGTACAAAAAAATCTAGTACAAAAAAATATAGCACAAAAATGTAGTACAAAAAATATAGCAAAAAAAAATCTAGTACAGAAATATAGCACGAAAAAATTCAGCAAAAAAATGTAGTACAAAAAAATCCAGCACAAAAAAATGAGAATAAATTTAAGACAAAAAAATTCAGCACAAAAAATTTAGCACAAAAATATAGTACAAAAATCTAGCACAAAAATTGTTATGCATCATAGAAATACAACACATTTTAGTGGGTTTTTTTATTCTTCATATTTTATATAGCAATATGGTACTTAAATTAAAGATAAAAAGACGCTCGATTTTATGGTGAAATTTTTATGAAAAAATAATGTCGTATAAAAAAGTTATGAACGTTTAAAAAATAAGGGTGGAATATGCATGTGCCTTGCATGTGGAGAGAGAAAATCCATAAATATGATTTTTCCAAGATACCCTTGCACTACTTCTTTCTCCTACCCTTTCATCTTAACCATTGATTTGAAAAATGAATGGTTAGAATTCATTCTTACCCTACTTAGGCAAAATAAACTTTTTATTTGATCTTACCCCTATATATATGTGTGTATATGTATGTATGTATGCATGGGAAGGCTAAAACAATAACCCATTCTAGTTGAAAAAACTAAGCCTCATCTTTGAAACATCCATGAAATTTCAAACCTCGTTTTTCCTCCAAATTTTATTTATACAATTTAACACCATGTTACATTTATTCTTAATACGTTTTATTTATACAACATTCCTTTTAAAAATTTTAAGCCACAATACAGTTCAGAAAAAAATTTACAAATGTTATTTTAAATTGTTATGATTTTATACAAAAAGGCGATTTGATTTGAATTTTGAAAACAGATTTTTAAGATTAAATCACTTTCTAAGTCTTATTTAAAAAATTGATGAACTTTAAAAATATACAACTGAAAATATAAGTTTTATAAATTAAATTTTGAATTAATTTATAAAATAAAATAGAAAATTTTAGAATTATTTATATACAAATTCCATGTTTTTAATTTTTTATAATTAAATTAGATAATTAAATAAAATTCGAAACTATTCATTTTATTAAGAGAAAAATGCCCGGATAGTCCCTGAGGTTTGGCCTTATTTCAGCTATAGTCCCTATCTTTCTAAAACGACTTGAATAGTCCCTGTGGTTTTCCATTTTGTTCTCGGATAGTCCCTGGGTCTAACTTCAGTTACTTTTCTCTGTTAAGTGGGTGTTGAAATGACCAAAATACCCTTTCCTTAAAAGGCCAAACCACAGGGACTATCCAGGCATTTTTCTCTTTTTATTTATAATTCCCTACCACATTCATTCTTCATCATCAGTTCATCACCTTCACACCCTTTTCTCTCTCTCTAAACCACCATCTCCTTCATCTCCACCACCACCATAAAACACCACCGCCTGTCAACACCTCCATCACCAACCCATCATCCTCGCCGTCTCTCACCGCCAAGCCACCACTGCCACAACCACCACCAACCACCATCATCCGCCACCACCACCTTCATCACCGTAATCAGCCACCAACCACCATCATCCGCCACCACCACCTTCATCACCGTAATCAGCCACCACCCCCATGTGTAAACCCTTGAAATCGCCATATGATTTCATTTCAGAAATTCTTGTTCAATCGGTACGAATGCCACTAAAAAACTATAGGGCTTTTATTCAGGCCATGAATACGAGTAGAATGGTATAATTTTCACCTCAAATCGGTGCCGATTTGACAGTCCGGCGGTTGAAGACGGCCAGCGGTTGAAGTGTGAAGAGGATGGAGGTGGGCAGCGACTGATGTGTGGAAGGCCGGTTCAGGTTGGAGGCGGAGATGGAGGTGATGAGTCCGGCATTAGGTTGTTTGTTGATTGCAGCATTAGGTTGAGACTGTTTGAAGGTTTAAAGGGTCCACTCGGTTGTATTGCTCACATATAAAATTTGAATCAGTGTTTTATAATTTGTAGTGTGGAACGAAACAACAGTCCATGTGCAAAATCAGAATTAGACAATTTTGTTATCCGTTCATCTGTTGACAGTTAATTCTTTGGTTGTTTCGCATAAAACTGAATTCTGATCTGCACACGCTTAGAAACAAAATCAGAATTGTTCGTTGGGATTGTGCAAATCTGTGGATCTGTTGTTCATTGATAGAAATCAGTTAAGTCCGCAGAATCAGTATCGTTGCAGTTTGTTCGCTGAAGTTAATACGATATCTGGGATCGCACACTAATTAGCATTGCATATCTTTCCGATTCAGTCGCAGTACATTGCATAGAATTTCATCTGTTGTTATATGTTCGAAACAGAAATAGAGTTTAAGTACATTTGCTGGTTTTGCTGGTTTATATGTTTGAAATTAGTCCATTTTATTGAATATCAGTCTACAGAATCAGTCGTTTAATCATCTGCAGAATCGAATGAATCTGCAGAAATCGGAACGTCATTGTTCAGTCCATGTAAATCACTGCAGTAATTTCAGTCGCAGAATTGAGTTTATCCGCAGTGCGAGTTCATTCGTTGGAAGTTTATGCAGAATCTGACCCTTTCGGAGATGAGTGTGGGTGTGAGGTTATCATCGAAGAAGGAGAGGGCACAGGGGTTTTGTCTGGTGTGCGGGTTATGATTCACAGGGTGGTGGGGGAGGGTGGAGGAGGGTGATGGTGGCGGTGATGGTGGAGGGTGGAGGTTGAAGATGAAGTGTGGTGGTGGGGTTTTATAGATAAAAATGAAGAAGACGCCCGGATAGTCCCTGTGGTTTGGCCTTTTAAGGAAAGGGTATTTTGGTCATTTCAACACCCACTTAACAGAGAAAAGTAACTGAAGTTAGACCCAGGGACTATCCGAGAACAAAACGGAAAACCACAGGGACTATTCAAGTCGTTTTAGAAAGATAGGGACTATAGCTGAAATAAGGCCAAACCACAGGGACTATCCGGGCATTTTTCTCTTTTATTAAAACATCTACCCTATCATATTATTGAAACATCTACCATATCATATTTTTCGTAAGAACTTGTATGTGAACGCTTGTCAATTAAATTAATACGTTTTTACCCAAAGTTAATTAAATATAGAGTAAACTGTCATTTTGGTCCCTGTGATTTGGGCAATTTTGCCATTTTAGTTCAAATCTCAAACTTTTTAAATCTGGGTTCATGTGGTCACTTTTATTGTCATTTTAGTTCAAAATTCAAAAACTCTCATTTTTTACTGTTCCAACATGCCTATTTTGTCTTTTTGTGCAGGGGCATTTTGGTCGTTCTGATTTTAATTTAACATATTAATAATTAATAAACTAAATTAATATTAAGTTTATGTAATCCATTTTTGTTCAGATCATCTTCTTGCCAAAACCAGAGATTTCAGCGATGGAACACCACCTGTCACACCCCTCTCGCACCACCACCCCCACCACCACCTGCACCAAAACAAGAGATTTCTCCGGCTCCATTTCGCCCAACCGATTCAGATCCGAATCACACCAATTCAATCAAACCTGATTCAATCAACAATGAGGTAACTTATGACACAAACCTGATTCAATCAACAATGAGGATTCACACGAATTCAATCAAACCGGCGTCATCATCTTCATCATCGGCATCATCCTCATCACCGGCGTTGAAACCCTAACCCCCAACTTCCCCGGTGAGGGCGGCGGAGGTGTTGGTGTCAAATCTGAGATATATGTTCCTGTCAAGTGCTGAAAGTTGAAACGAATGGCGGATTTGACAGTTTTTGTATCGGATGCGGTTGTTTTGATGCAACCGCTGAAAGTTGAAACAAATTGCAGGTTGTTAGGTTGTGACGGGTGGTTGCAGGTGCCGCCGTTGTTCCTTGGGCGTCATCGGAGTTTTGGTGTAGTGGGTGTGCGGTGGGGATGGTGGTGGTACAGTGGGGGTGGGGATGATGATGGTCTGCGGTGAACTCTGTGTGAAGAAGAAGTTGGTTGAAGAAGAAGATGATGGTATTTAATGTATTATAATAATTGTATAATAATTTCAAATGACCAAAATGCCCCTGCACAAAAAGACAAAATAGGCCTGTTGGAACAGTAAAAAATGAGGGTTTTTGAATTTTAGACTAAAATGGCAATAAAAGTGAAACCACAGGGACCCAGATTTAAAAAGTTTGAGATTTGGACTAAAATGACAAAACTGCCCAAACCACAGGGACCAAAATGGCAGTTTACTTTTAAATATATTTAGTTTTCCCACAATTAATAATAAACTTTAGACATTATCAAACATGAACAAAAATCCCTAATCTCTCATTTCACTTAGCTTATTATCTTACAATTCAATAGATATTAAATTAGCATTATTTAAATATTTAGGGTCAATTGTTGGAGTTTTTCCTTTCACGTGTCATCACAAGAACTTGTGAGATTTGTTTGCTAGCTAAGGTGAGTACATAACTCCTTTTATATTTTTACTTTTGGGTGAAACATATGTTTATTAAAAATCGACATTTTATGGCTATATGTGTTCTAATTACTTTTATGTGAAACTTGTTTGGATAACTTCACATGTGTATTCATTAACTGTGATCAAGCTGAATCGTAATATATTATTCCCGTTTCGGGTTTTAAGAATACGCATTGAACTCGGTATTTTTGAAACCCCTACATGGAAGGTTTCTTGAGTTGACCTTCTATTCCCTTTCCCATGCATCATTAATCCTTGTATCTC
Organism: Helianthus tuberosus; assembly: GCA_030545235.1. Taxonomy (NCBI): domain Eukaryota; kingdom Viridiplantae; phylum Streptophyta; class Magnoliopsida; order Asterales; family Asteraceae; genus Helianthus; species Helianthus tuberosus. The sequence goes on from CM060401.1 coordinate 173,697,959, forward strand.
ATTTTTTTCTCTCCATTATTAAGTTTTCAAGACAATGTGATTCTAGCTCTATATTTCCTTCGGTTTAGGTTTTCTTCATTAAATTCTCACTTTCTTCCTTCACATTTACTCATCTTTAATGGATCATCCACTAATCAATACATTAGATTTTTTTTGAACCGCAACAACTATATATTAATATAGCGCTAGCAAGAAGCTGAAAAGTACAAAAAACAAAGAGCAAACGAGAACAAACGACACAATCACATGATCATACAAATGTCAAACTCAACCCATTTGTCCCACTCCACTTTGCTGGACGCCCTGTTATTCAGCCAGAGAAATGTCTCTTCCTTAAGCTGGTCTATAATCTTCGGCACTGGGATCATGTTGCAGTTGAACTCTTTCTCATTGCGCACTAACCAAATTCTCCAAAGGCAACCCATAACAACCATACAAGCTGACGTCACTAGGAACAGAAGCAAAAAACTCTATTTCCCACCGGATAGTATTTTGAGTGAGGTTAAAGCTTTGGGTTTCTTTTGGTTCTCTAATAGATCGAAGTTCAAGAGGATAGAATGGGGGGGAGTGGTGTTCTTTTGTAAATATGTAAGTTGTTTTGGTCGGCCCGTCTTGGGTCGGCTTGTTCGTTAATGAAGTTTACTTTTCAAAAAAAAAAAAAATCAATACAGTAGATATGGAAGAAGAAGCAAATGGGTCGTCATTTGTGTCATATGCAACTCTACCGATTCCATCCAACTCGCATCTAAATAGTCAGGATCTAGGATTTTCAAACCATCAACCATCTAATGAAACCTCATTTATTGCATCTTAAGTCATTGTGGTCCACCAAATCTTTCTTCTTCTCCCTTCATTAATGGTGATAGTATTAATGTTAAGGATATTTCTCAGAATGAACAAGATCGAGGTATTGATCTTCCTTTTTAGTCTTAATGAACAAGATATAGGTAATTATCTCCTTTTTTTAGTTATAAATGTGTACCAAATCCAAGCATTTAACCTCTTTTTTGCCAACATGGTATAGCCCAGTTGGTCAGGGGAGTTTTCCGTAAGGTTTCTCCTCTGGGGAGGTCTCAGGTTCGACTCCTGTTGTGTACATATTGGGATTTAAATATGGAGTTGAGTCTGGGCAGGGTTTAAGAGCTTGTCTTGAGTCTGGGCAGGGTTTAAGAGCTTGTCTCGCCCCTGTGGGGTAGTGGGTCCTTTGGCCCCTACAATTGCTTTCTAAAAAAATAAAATAAAAATTTAACCTCTTTTTTAGCCACAAATTTATTTTTAACCAAAATGATAATGAACAAGATCCAGGTTACATTTTAAAGATGTCAAAAAATGATAACGAACAAGATCCATGTTACATTCTAAAATTTTTAGAAAAGATTCCTAAAAATTTCATAAAGAACCAGGTATTTAACTGCTTGTGACCCACTTGTAACCATGCTATTCTAAACATATATGTTTTCGTAACATGCATTAACGATCTTCTTTCTCTTTAACATGCTTGTAACCTAACTTTGTACATTTTTTGTAGCATACCTTAAATGTATGTTTTTTTAACCACGTGAAAAAGGTTTAGGTGGATTGAATTACATGTTACACATGGTTTAAATATATTATTGTACATAATTGGTTCATTAGGCACAACGTTCATGTTTAAACATGTTTTTGTAACATGATGTTTTTTTTTTTGTAACCGACTTGTAACCAACATTTTGTAAACATATGTTTTTGTAACATACATATTACCAGCTTCTCATATCAGACGTCAAACATATTGGTTTGTAACATGTATGTAACCTAAGTGTATCCTTTTTTGTAACATACCTTAGGTATATGTTTTTGTAACATGCATGTAACATAACACTTTTCATTACACACTTGTAAGGACCTGCAAAAATGCCCCAAAACGATCCGTAAGTGAAAACCCGGACCACTGAAACCCTAATGTGCATGAAAAACCAAGAAAACAAGAATTTTAAGTTTCAGGCGGGCCGCGTAAACTGTAAGCTTAGGCTTATGCGGGCCGCGTCAACTTAAAGTTGACTGGATAAGCGTTCCGGGCCACGTGTCGCACACATGGCAACCCTACTCGTGACACACCAGCCCTACACGTAGGATAGGGGTTCTCGCGGGCCGCGTAAAAGCCATGTTAAGGCTTACGCGGGCCGCGTAAAACTTGAAATGTTGCTATAAGTAGCCTGTGCATGGGGCTTTCTTCTGTGCTCGAAATCTCACTCTCAAAACGTCCCTATTCTGCTAAAAACGAGTTTTACAATATCAAGACGCTGTTACGAATACAGGGTATTAACTCGATCACTGCTACGATACAATGTCCGATTTATTGAAACCGATCCGATGGATGTTTAAGTGCTACCCGTATTTGGGCTATACTTTGTCATTCGTCGTTAGGGTTTTGATTTCATGAGCTTATCATAAATGTTGTATTAAGTTACTGACCTAGTTTCGTATGCATTGTTATTTAAATTAGGTTATCAGGCTTATCAGTAGGCTAAACTCTGCCCAACTAAACTTGCAATGTGAGTCATTCTCTTTTTATTAACAATGTTTTACAATACTCCAATTATTTTCAAAAGTTATAATTACAGGGATTAAGTCTTGGTTATCTTGAATCACTGGCAAGTGGGGTATTGTGCACATTACTAATTTCTCACGGTTAGGTTCATCAACCTAACAGTGATAATCATCACTACTTGGGTGAAAGGACCCAATAGTGGTATGACCATCGTCACCAGGGTGTGACACGGCGCCAGATAAAAATAAGATAGTAGCCATTGTAATCGCTCTTATGCTGTAATTTATAACTAAAGTGTCGTTTTGGTTAACCTGAATGACTCGCCACTATTTTCCCGCTGATAAAATATTTATAAACATGTTTCAGGTGACCTACTGTGAATCAAGGAAAAGTGCTACGGAGCACTAATAAAGCTTGAAATGGTGGCTCAATTAAATCAATAAACATGTTTTGTAAAACAGGGAATTTCCTCGTGAAATTACTCTATTGTAAATTTCGGGGTTTGTCCCAGATTATGAAATAAAATAATTGGGCAGTTTCAAGTTTCAAAAGATCCTGTTAAACTTCCGCTGTCAACTCAATTAATAAATACCACGGGTTTTCTGTCCCGCGGCTCCTAGACCGGGTAACACCGGGACGGGGGCCGTGACAGAAAAAGGTGGTATCAGAGCCACTGATTTAAGCCAATTAAGTATTTAGAAATACTTAATTTCTCAAATTGCCACTCTGTGATTCTGTGAAAATTTAACTCGCAAAATATAACTTTCTAATTAGGATTTTGTGTTTTCTCTCTGTATCTGCTAAACAACATGAATGAGTTGTCTAAAGCTCTTCAGAATTTCAATATCCATTCTGCTGGTATGGAAGTTTCCAGAGACTTTTCCGATTATCTGGCCGATACTGAAGAACCCATGGAATTCCAGGCTCAAGCCCAGGAGAAACCCAAGACGAAAAAGAGAAGAAGAATCATAGGTTGGAGACGCGCACGGAGGAAGAAGCCAGCCGCGCAGAGGATTAAAAAGACTGAGAACCCAAATGATAAGGGCAAAGGAAAGGAGATCGGGGAAAGTTCAGGACAAGCCCAGGAAATGCCACCCTGGGAGGAGCTGGATCGCAAACTGGCAAATTGTGAACTCATTGGACCTGCCAATGAAGACCTCTTCAATTACCCAATTGAATCACAACTTCCAGTTAATTTGGAACCTGCTACCCCAGATCCCATTGTCAACCACCAACTTCTACCTGGAGAGCTGGAGGAATGGTGGACAAGTGATTGGCAATTTCAGAATCTTTTGAATAACCCTCACACCTTTTTCCCTCAGTTTGACCCTGAGCCTGCACCAAACCCACCGGTGAGCACCGGGAACTTGGCTGAACTTCGCCACTATGGCGAGGAGCTGGTGGATGCAGGAAATAGAATTCGGGAAGTGGGGGAGAGGATATCTTGGAAATACGATGAGAGGGAACGTCGTTTCTAAAATGCCAGCTGACAGAGATCGTATGTGGTTATGTGGTTGTGTGTTTAATAATAATAAAATAATAATAAATATTAATATAATCATGTAAAATAACTTAAAATAAAACTTTTGTAATATAACTAGTGTGTACGGATGCCTACTAATATATAAAAATATCAACGTCGCAAAGTCGACAATTTTGGCTATACGTGTTAACATGATTATGGGTGATTGTTTTATTGTGACTAATTAATAATTATTTTGTGCCAATAATTTATATATTTATATATATTGATAATTATCAGATGGAACACGCCGTCAATGAGCCAGTTAACGAAGATAATCAATCCGAACAAAACAACGGAGACCAATTTCTTAATAGGCAAGATATAGAAAACATTGTTGCCCAGGGAATAGCAAATGCTATTCCAACAATCCTTGCTGTGTAACGCCCAAATTTCATATTCCTAAAGGGACTATTATCATGCTATTATTTAACAAAATTCGGGCATGACCCGTTCGTAATAAGAACAATTCCCTGTAAGACTAACGTGTAATAACTTAAAATACGACACAGCGGAAAATAAGAGCCCAAAAATTTCGTTCTTTACTAGACATAATACTTACAGGAAGGTTCAAATACAAAAATTCATACACTCATTAAAAAGGATTTACCACGTCCCGTTATATTAATACTTCAAGACCTACATTTTTTTGTCAAATTATGTGACCGATCCTTCCCGTACAACCCTCGCTCTTGACTCGATCTTCAAACCTTCTTTTCTTCGTAATGATGCTAAGTCCACGCCACCTTCATTCACCACATACATATACATCAGTTAGATATAATGACATCATTCCTAAACTAGACATACGTAATCCATAGCCAGTCCGCATTCCTTCTTCCCATACTAATCCCCACGAATAAGCTTTCCGTGTACATTCGTGCATTCCAAACTCTTTAACCCTGATAACGACGTTAAAAGAATACCTGCATTCTCATTTCATACTCAAGACAATGGTTTAGTAACTTATTACTTCAACTGATTTAAACTGTATAAACACATACACAGGATTAGTTCGCTAATAAGCAATAAATCCTATTCAATCACATTCCTATGCATGGGACTTAATGCTCAATTTGACAACCCGTCCCCAAATACTTTAATGTACTCGCATTCTCGCTTCGACTACCGGCTTGTGTGTTTAATGTTTCTTTACCCGTAACCCCGGGCTTAGCACTTATGGAATTGTGCACCCATTTACCCGGTTTGCACCTATTATTGCTCAACCCGTTGATTTGTCTATCATAAATCCTTATTATAGACAAATCAAACATTTTTACATCTCGAACTTTCATATATCATCAATGTATAAGATTTACGTATTAACAATTAACAACAACAAAACGTTTCGTCGCGTACCTGGCTCGAGTCAACGCATAGACTCGTTTTTATACCTCGCTTTATTAGCCGAAACTTTATGGCGACGCAATTATCCAAATTGCTATTCACTCCTATGAACAAGTGACTTTCCAACCAAACATTAGTCGAATTTGTCAAATGGTATTATCACTACCATTTGGCCCGTGTGGTCTAACTGACCAAATATTGATATTTATAAAACTTGATATTTTAATTTCAAATTCACGCATCCGACCCCTTTCGGATTTTACCCCGCTATTTCTTTTATTAGTTACACTATAAGGTAACCTTAACAAAAACTCATTAAATCTTAGTCATTCATGACTAAATTACCAATTTGCCCCTTTTTACTATTAACCATGGTTTTTATCATTTATATCTATTCCGACATGTATCATATCGCGTCGGAAACCACATTTCGATTTTATCGTATTTATAGTTCATAAAAACAAATTCATATTCTACAAAAGATGTAAGCTTTACTTACCTTGTGTCCATTAGAGCTTCTTTGCGTACTTGATCCGTTTAACCCATTCTTCTCCAAGATCCCATATAGCTTGTCAAGAGTCAAGCTATTACATCATATCCATAAGATGATTAGTTTAGCCATCTAATATCATAATAATTAGACCTTATGGATTTTATTAGCACATTTATCAAGATACTAGTTTTGGGTCAGCTTGACTTTTAGAAGTCAAACCACTTATAGATAAGTATATCTTCCAACTATTACATACAAACACTTTAAACACACCTTAACAACTGTAAACATTCACCCGAAGCAATATTTAGTGTTTAGTAAATTGGTAACTAGAAAATCATATGTTTTAAGTTCATAAAAAACATTATTTTCATTGCTGCATTTTTCACGCAGCAGCTGTTCGGGGTCACTTTGTAAGGACTCTCAAAATTTTCATAAAAATACCCGTAAGTGAAAACCCGGACCCCTGAAACCATACCTTACATAAAAATCAAGAAAATCAAGAATAATAGGTTTCAGGCGGGCCGCGTAAGAGACAAGACATGTCTTACGCGGGCCGCGTCAACCCTGAGTTTGACCGGATAAGTATCCGGGCCACGTATAACCCACATGTCAAACCTAAGCCCATGACCATGCAAACCTACACGTAGACTGGGCGGCCACGCGGGCCGCGTAAGATATAAGGGATGGGTTACGCGGGCCGCGTAAGGCCCTAAATTCAGTTATAAATAGCCCGTCACTTGCACAGTCCACTGGTGTCGATCAAAACTTTCAAAAACGAAAGTGTATCACTCTGAAGTCGAAATTTCATATATAATTAGCAAGGCGCTGCTCCGATACCGGGTATTAACTCGATCGCTGCTACGATTCAATGTCCGATCGATTAAACTATCCAATGGATGTTTAAGTGCTGCCCACATGCGGGTTTATGCTTTGTCATTCGTCGTTAAATCGATGAATGTTTAAGTATCACACTTTGTCATTCGTTGTGAGGGTTTAATCTCGTGAGTGATCGTAAATGCTGTATTAGTTACTAACCGAGTTCGTGTGCATGTTATTAAATTTAGGTTAAAAGGCTAATCAGTAGGCTAAGCTCTGCTCATATAAATCTGCAATGTGAGTCATTCTCTTTTTATCAAAAGTATTATACAATACTCCATTTTCAAATGTTCTAATTACAGGGAGTAAGTCGTGGTTATCTTAATCACTGGCTAGTGGGGTATTGTGCACATTACTAATTTTCTTCCGGTTAAGTTCGTTGACTAACCGGAATAATCATCACTACTTGGGGTGGGACCCAATAGTGGTATGACCATCGTCACCATTGTGACACGGCGCCAGATAAAAATAAGATAGAAGCCATTGTAATCGCTCTTATGCTGTAATTAATAACTATGTGTCATTTTATGCAATATGAATGATTCACCAGTATTACCCCGCTGACAAACTATTTTTAAAACATGTTTCAGGCGACCTGATGTAAATCAAAGAAAACGTGCTATGGAGCACTATCAAGCTTGAAGAGGTGGCTCAGTTAAAAATAAATAAACATGTTTTAATAAATCAGGGAATTTCCTAGTTAAATTCCTCTATTGTACATTACGGGGTTTATCTCCAAAATTATGGAATAAAATAATTGGGCATTTGAGTTTTAAAAGATCCTGTTAAAAATCTTCCGCTGTCACATTATTAATACCACGGGTTCCTGTCCCGCGGCTCCTGACCGGGTCAAACCGGGGCTGGGGCCGTGACAGGAAAAGGTGGTATCAGAGCCACATTAATCAAGCCACTGATTTAAGCCAATTAAGTATTTAGAAAATACTTAATTTTACTAATTTCTATTCTGTGACTATTATTTGAATATTTGTGTACAGTATGGGTAAGCAAAAGCTTTCAAACATCTATCTTAATATAGATAGGCCATCAAACGAGAAGGGAAGTTCATCCCAAACAAATTCCTCAAAACCCTATGTCAATCCTGAAGAAGGAATATTTGTCCGTAAGGCACAATATGAGGAACCACTTTCTCCTAATAAAAGAAGTTTGATTATTAGGAAAAGTCAAGAGAAACTAAAGAAATCCAAAGGAGGGAGAGTTAATCAGAAAACCCAAGAACTAGGCAGTAACCCTCCATGGGAGGACAAGTTAGATGAAAAATGGGCAGATCTTTATATGCTAGCAACTGTAGCAGTAAATGCAATCTTTAAATACCCTATTTTCAGTTTTAGTATCCTTATCACCTACAAGCCAGAAACCTTATCCAGTAAATAAATAAGTTTACAGTAAATCCTAGTGTGTTTTAATTTTCAGTTGTTTTTGTAGTCACCTGGTATAAAATAATATTTAAAGGTTATCTATGAAATTTTGTTATAAAAATTTTAACTTAGCATTTTGTGTGTGTTTTGCATATTTGCTAAACAACATGAATGACCTGTCTGAAGCCCTTCAAAATCTAAATCTCTATCCGGTAAAAATAGAGGTTTCGAGAGATTTTAATAGGTACATACCAGATCTAGAAGAACCTATGGAATTCAATGCTCCACCTCCGGAAAAGCCAAAACCTCAGAAAAGAAAGAGATATGTATGGGGGAGGCGTGTACGTAGGAAAAAGCCAGCCAAGAGACTTCCCAAAATAGAAAATCCTTTAGATAAAGGAAAAGGGATTGAAGTCAGGGAAAGTTCTAGGAAGATGGAAATGAAGTTTGGGGAAAATTCTAGGCCACTGGAAATGGAATTTGGAGAAGGTTCTATGCAGGTGGAAATGGAGTTTGAGGAAGGTTCTAGGCAAACCCAGAGAGAAATTGGGGAAAGCTCTAGACAGATCAAGGAGTTACCATTTCAGGAGGAATTAGATCGTGCATTGGCAAGCTGTGATATTGTCAGGCCTATTAATAATAATCTCTACCCTTATCCTGCTGAAACACAACTACCAATGAACTTAGAGCCAGCTATTCCAGACCCTCTAATCCACTCCCAACCTCTAGGAATGGACGAGTGTTGGACTAATGACTGGCAGTTCCAAAACCTGCTTAACAGTCCTTATTCCTTTCTCCCTGACCCGGAACTTATACCAAACCCACCGATGAGCAATGGGAATTTAGCTGAACTCCACCACTTTGGCGAGGAATTGGTGGATGCAGGAAATAGGATCAGGGAAGTAGGAGAACAGATCTCCTGGAAGTACGACGAGAGGGAACGCCGTTACTAAAATACCAACTAACGAAGGATAGTATGGTGTAAGAATGTGAAACGATGGTTGAAAAATAAATAAGTAGAATATAGTCTGTAAAATAACTATAAAATAAATCTTTGTAAGATAAAGGCATGTAATGATGCATAATATATATAAAAATGGAATCGAGAAATCGATAGTTTTGGATATATGTGTATTGTGAAAATTGTATAATTGTTTTATTTACAATTGTTATTTATTGGATACTAATAAATTATATATATTAATTATCAGATGGAAAACGCTAATAATGAACCAGTAAATGAGGTTAATCAATCTGAGCAACACCCGGGGAATCAATATATGACTAGGCAAGATATAGAAAATATAGTTGCTCAAGGGATAGCCAATGCTTTTATACGATTTTTCTATGATTTTATACGATTTTTCTATGATTTCATACGATTTTTGAAAGATCAGGTCAGAAACTAAATTATGTGTAAACAGCTTGCTGTCAAAACGAATTTACTAACTTTTCATGCTGTTTTGACCCACTAAATCTCATAACCAGCCTCTTATGACCAAATATGAAATGTAATATGCGAAACAACATTTTCAACGATATAAGGCTCGTTGAGATACGGCCTTTACAAGATGACTATCTAAGGCTGTCAAAAGTGACGAATTTACTAACTTTTCATGCTGTTTTGACCCACTAAATCTCATAACCAGCCTCTTATGACCAAATATGAAATGTAATATGCGAAACAACCTTTTCAACGATATAAGGCTTGTTGTCTAACTCCTAATAACGAATGAGATACGGCCTTTACAAGATGACTATCTAAGGCTGTCAAAAGTGACGAATTTACTAACTTTTTTACACAAACTTGAATCAATTCAAGTTTCATGTAGGCATTTTTTCAAACACTTAATGTGCAACCATTTAACACATGATTCTTTAACATGTCAAGATGGTTCTTAACCCTTTAAAACTTGTAGTTTTCACTAGGATTTTCACCAAGTCTAAGCACCCTAGTAATTATTATCATCAATTGACATCAACTAACATAGATTCAAGTACTACAACATCACATATATCAAATTTACACATGATCACAACTAATTTTTCCACCCTTCTACATCTCTAATATTTCATATCAAATGGGTTATGCAATTAGCTTTTCAAATGATCAAATTCACACATAAACAAACATGATTCTTGTTCCATAGAGAAGTCCTAACTCCAATCTACACAATTTCTTGCATAAACTCGAGATTAGGTTATGACCCAATTCCTACAAATCGTGATTTCGAGAAATTGGACTTACCTCTTTAAAAATTGAGTTTAGATGAGTGTAGATTTGAGTTCATGCAGTTGATTTTCTTCTAATTTCCTACCCAATTGATTGAATTTGATAAACAAGGGTTTTCACCCTTGTTCTCTGCCTTGTTCGATCCCTAGACACACACAATGTGTGTGTTTCTAGGTTTTCCCCATTCTAATACCTTTATTTTATTATTGGCCACGTTTAACCCCCTTAGAGTTTACATGTTTTTAATTTGGCACTTTCCATCCTTTAACTAGCTTTTGTGATATTTTTACTAACTAAGTTAATTCTTTTAGTTATTTAACCTATTTTCATGTTAACCCTTTTTAGGGTGTTAACATGCTGCTCCCCGAAATCCAGTTGAACCTCAACCAATTACTCCCAGCAAACGTACTCACGGCGACAATTTCAGTAATAGTGTAAATGGAGGCGGCAACATTAATAATAATGATAATGATGTGATGCAAGCCCCATTTCTTAAGAGAATGAAAGCTGCAACGCCTGGTTGCACTTACAAGGAATTTCTTGCCTGTAAACCAATCGAATTTGCAGGCAATGAAGGGGAAACTGCAATACTGCGTTGGTTAGAGAAAACCGAAGCAGTAATTAAGATAAGTAAATGTTCCGAGGAAGACACGGTCATGTACGCGTCGCATCTTTTTAAAGAAGGGGCACTAGAATGGTGGAATACGGTACTACGAGCCAAGGGAAGTGATGTAGCGTATGCCATGAATTGGGAAGAATTTAAGAGTCTAGTGGAAAGAAAATTCTGTCCCGGATATGAAAAGGAACAAATGACAAATAAGTTCCTGAACCACCGGATGGTGGGTGTAGACAGTCGAGGGTATACTTCGACATTCTTCGAGTGTGCAAGAGTTGTACCAACCCTGGCTTCGCCAGAACCGGTACTTATTTCTCGCTATATTTAGGGTTTAATTGGCGAAATCCGTGATATTGTTAAAGCTGCGAGACCCCGCACAATTGACGATGCGGTGGAATTAGCCAACACTTTAACCGACGGGCTGGTACGCACAAGAGAAGAAAACTGGAAAAAGGAAGTGGCCCAAAAGATTACCCAAGGATTCCGTGTGAGTAATAGTACTAATTTCAAGAAAAAGGGAACTGGGCAACCTTCCACTGCTCCATTTTGCAATACCTGTAAAAGGAAGCATTGTCACACCCCGAAATTATCAGAGCTGGCGTGACTGGACTGGTATCTTCATTGCACAGCGGAAGCAAATAAGCAAAGACTTCTAGAAACTGAACGCCTGCTAAGTACTCGATTCCCCAAAGGTTCTCCTATTCCAACCGTGCCTTGTCCTAGAAAAGCAACCTGAGAAAGAAACATGCGAAAAAGTCAACATAAAGTTGAGCGAGTTCATAGTTTGTTTGTAAAAGATTTGAAATAAATCTTTTGAGTTGTGAAAGGTTTGAAATAAATCTTTGGTATTGTGAAAGATTTGAAGTAAATCTTTGGAATAACCGGTTTTTGAAGTAGTATTGAGAAAATGAATTTAAAAACCATTTTCTTGCGAAGTTATATGGAAACGTTGTGTTTGTAACACGTTATGTTCATAAAACCATGTTTTTGTAATGTTCGTAAAATCATCAATGCCCACCCTGACTTTGACCCGCATAATCTTATGCCTTAAATTTTGTAGAAAACATGGTATTTAATTTGTATGAACAAGTATGTTTCGTACGTATAAAATCCATGGCATGTAGCAAATAAGGAAAAAGAGATCACCAATGGTTTGCAAGGCCATTGATATGTGTGAAGTGCAAGTAGGAAGACTCAAACCTAGCAGATTTCGCGTTGGGTACAAAGTCACTCCAAGGTCCGTTCTGTTGGGCCTCTCTGAGGTCCGTTCTGTTGGGCCTAGAGTTGGGCTCGCTACACCCAGATAGATCTACCGCTTACGTCCCTCGGTCCTACAATGAGGATTAATGGTCTCCAGTTCCCGCCTACCCACTCACATGATCTAAGTAGTAAACCCTCCTTACGCTAATCATACCATGTATAAAAAAAATCCCTAGTCACCCTGACCAGCTCCCTGGTCACCCTGACCAGCTCCCTGGTTACCCTGACCAGAATCATTCCTATTTCGAAAATAAGCATTTGTTTTGTAAAAACCGGTATGTTTAGTATAACCTTTCGTAAATCATTTGCGTTCCTCAAAATCCCTTCGTAATGTGATTTAGAAATACGAGTTTTGCGTTTGTTCTAAACTTTGTTTGTTTTTGCAAAACGTGCATGTCTTTCCACCCCGAAAACATTTACAAAAATTGTAAAACAGTAAAAAGTGGGGTTATGAACTCACCTGAATATTCCTGTGCAGAGCTAGCTAATTCACGACTTCGTGATGTCGTTTCCAAGACTTGGCTTGCTAGCGTGCATTCTACAATATTCCTAACATGGAATATCTAATAAGTTTCTAAATAAACGTAGTAACTAACTACGTGTCACCGAGCTCTACCAAATCGTTAATCGAATGATTCGACGATAAGTCATTAACTTAACGAAAATAATTAAGTTATACTTGTTAAGTCTCTTTTAATGTCAGTAGCAATTTAATAAGTCTTGAAAAAGACTTAGTTTCCGAGAGACTTAAAATGAATAAATATTTATATAAAAATATATAAATATATCGTTGTAAGTGCGTTAGCCGTCTCGAGTAGTCGTACGTGTATAAAAGAATATTTCTACGAAAATATCATATAACAAACTCGTATCATATATCGTGTTTCGTATGAAAATAATATATAATAACTTGTATTATATATATCACGTCTTGTGTACATTTGCCAAAAATATACGTATATGCCGTCTGGGCGTATAAAATAAATATGAAGAGTTATATTTATTTTATAAAGAAATCGTCGAGTTGTTTTGTTTGAAAATAAATATAAACCATATTTATTTTTGTAAAAGATTTCGCGTTGTTCGACATTTAGAATAAATATATAACTATATTTATTTTGTAAAAGTATACGAGTCGACGACGTTCGAAATAAATATAGCATTATATTTATTTGTAAAAGCGTTTGGAATTATCAAGGCTTGAAGTATTATAAACTCGAATTCCGTTAAGCGTCGTTTTTGAAATATAATACGTGTCGTGTTTAAGGGTTTTTCTCGAAGAACGGGCAGAGTTTCCTTTATTTTTGGACGGCCCTGACAACTAAAGTGTCGTTATTTTTATCAAAAAGCAACCAATATTCAATCAACAATATATCAATTTGACAAATATTTCATAAAATGTAAAATATAATCATGTCGGTTCGAGCTCGTTATCACGCATAATTAAAATAAGGAATAGTTAATGAAAATAATCGCGGTTTAAACCATTACCCAAATCGCTCGTTGTTATGTTAACTGAGTTGACCGGCTGACCGAGTCAACTGGGTTGACCGAGTTGACTCGCTGAGTTGACTGGGCTGACTCAGTTTGACTGAGTTGGGCCGGATCGAGCCGAAATGTACTGAGTTGAGCCGAGCCCGTCTCCGAAGCCGCTGACTGAGTTGACTCGGTTGACCGAGTCAACCGAAACCGGGACTGAATCTGAGCCAAAACTGATCCACGATCGAACCGCCTGACCGAACCGAAACCCGTTGACTGTCTTGTACCGGGAACCCGAACCGAGTTAACCAGAACCAAACTCGACTTGCTGAACCGGACCCTGAACAGACGCGAGTCTGACACGAACAAAACCACCAGCAGATTAAGAACATCATCATCTTCGACCAATCAGCAGCAATCACCATTCTTTAACATCAAAACCGACAGGATACGAAAAAGATCGGGACTTACCGTGAACTCACCGGATAATGTCAAGTACCGCCTGAATCGGGACAGGGACCGCCGGTTAAAATAACCGACCGCCGGATAATGGAGCCGACCACCGGTCCGTCGGTTCTTTCTCTCTTCCTCGGTCTCTCTCTTTCTCGTCTTCTCGTCCGCCACCCGATGCCACCCCCCACAGCGCCGTCGGCCGTGGGGTTCCGTTACACCGCCGCGAGCTGCCACCGGTGATGGTGGCTGGCCGATCTTCATCCAGCAGGGATAGGGGATCGAAAGTGTAGCAGGGGTTTCTTTTGTGTGTGATGTTGTTGCTGGATAATCATTAAGAGAGAAACAAGATAGGTCTTGGTGTGTTTATGTAAGTAATATCGAGAGGGAGAGGGTAAATGTGAGAGATGGATAGGATTTGTGTGTTGTTTGTCTGTGTGTTAAATAGAGCAAGAGCACTCTCAAGGTCTTTTATGTATTTAAGTTAGCTTCAGGTCAAATCTTTTATCCAATGACCTAAAATCTCTTGGATAGATTTATTGAGATTTATGAGATTTTGCATGATTCTCTAAATCTGGTAGAGATTTACTAGGATTTTGTAGGGATTTAGTAGATCCCGATAAGATTTTGTAGGGATCTACACATTATGCGTAGGTTTAGGCTTGTGGATTTTGGGCTTGGGCCCAGGGCCTACAAGCTCAATCCCCGTGTATAAGTGGCCTGTAATTCCTACGAGACCCGTTGTCGAATCCAGAACTCCGTTTAACGTCAAAAATTAAAATACACAAAAACACGGTCGGTAGTCGTTGTTTGCACGCCCGTTCGTTGATTACGGTAATAATCGCGAAAAATTGTATCGTTGCCGTCTTCTCCGTTTTTCGATCCGGTTTCGACTGTAGTCAATAAAATTTAATTACGAAGCTAAAACATATCGTAAAAATTTAATATTTGTCGGCGTTGTCAGTATCCTGTTCGGTTTCAATCTGTTGCCGTTTAACGTTTCCCAGGTTTCACTGTAAACCACCGTTCGCGCACTGTAAGGTTGGATAAACGTTCCTAGGCACTCCAAAGGCCTAATTAAGTTAATTCGCGTTGTAAACACTATTTATTATCGCGTTAATCGCCTGTTAATTACGTAATTAAGGGCCGTAAATTACGGGTTGTCACATTCTCCCCCTGTTACAGAAATTTCGTCCTCGAAATTTAGACTATGTTATCCCCTCAGAATTGTGTTATTCGCAGGTAAGTCCGAATAATAACAAAGTGAATGACCGCGTAATCGAAACAAGACTTATGATATAGTCACCAGTGCGACTAAGTTAACAAGGATCCAACAATGAACAGGAACTTCGACCAATCGAATTCCATATGAACGTTTATAACATGTAAATGAGTTCTAGAAGTAATAACATCCACTGGATGAACTTAGAATCAACAATCTCAAATATAATAGTTTGCATGAAACGCTCGATCGTGATCAGCGCAAGCTGCAAGTCATACTGACGCCACAAGGTGTCGCAATGAATGAAACAATTTAATAATAGAGGTGATCGAACAAGTATCACCTGTGTTTTGCATAAAACGCTCAATCATAATTAGCCCAAGCTACAAGTTTGTACTGACACCACAAGGTGTCGTAGTGATTGAAATAATTCAATAATAACGGTGATCAAACAAATCCACCGTGTTTGAAGTTAAATGAAAGCGTAATAGGGTGAATCCGAAAGTTTGTTTCAAATGAAATCATAGAATTTTCAATCGAAATTTGAACATCAAAGAAATAATGTTTTAGATCGAAGGTGAAGAAGCAATGGATATCGCAAAGTTTTCGATCGATAATGAAAGAACCGTTAGTAGGTACACCGGAATGTAAAAATGAATTTGTGCACCATTGTCTTAACACACTATTGTATTAAGACCGCCTGGATATAATAAATCGAAGTGGATTGGAAAACAATCAATAAATAAATATTTAGATCCGTGCATAAGATGCGTAAACGAGTTTAGCGCAAGCTTCAAATTAATGAAGATCACCATCATATGGTGTCGGAATCAACAAACAGTTTAACGGAGTCGAATGCCAAACAAGTTTACTTCGACTCGGAACAAATGAAACACTTGTTAAAACGAATTTGAATATGATGCTCCCAATACATCATATGATGTTCTGAAGTGAATATATGTAATGGACAAGTTCAAACAATTGAACTTGGTTTCGGCGCAATCCGACAAAAATATATGTATTGACAAGAAAACTTTAGGCATGGTTACAACAAAAAACCATGTATGTAACTTGTAAAGAAATGATCGTGATACAATGACCATTAAGAGGAGTAGAGATACGAAAATCTACTCAGTAAGTGTGAAATTCGAAATTTCAATAAAGAAATTTGAGGACTTTACCTGGGGTTTCGTGTGACGACCAATTGTTAGGTGACATTACCATGGAATGTCGAACATAGCGTATTTGTCATTAATTTGGTAGGGGGGGGGGGGAAATGCGGAGACAATCGTCTTCTCCCTTGCGTGATTCGTGTCGTTGCAGGATCGTGTGACCAGTTGTCGTTTCCTGATCGTTAGTTCTCCTGCTGAGAGGGATCTAGCGTCGTCGTTAAATCTGCGTCATCGTTCCTTCTCAAAGGCCTCGCCTCGATAGTCGTATGTGACGCGCTTCAATCTCCGTTGATGTATAGCTTAAGTTTCACGTATACCTGTGCACTAGCGCTGTGTGCCGCGTAGAAGGTGATGTACCCCGACATCCGTTGGCGTAAAATTTGAGTTCTATGTATTCTCATGCGCTAGCGTTTTGTTATGCGTAGGATGCCTGCTCGGGAAGTTAAAATATCATAGACAATATGGATAATATTGTGTGCCCGAGTTAATATTCGCGGTTCCTACGTGATGACCTTTAATAAACACACACATGCGCAAATAATCAATTAGCAATCAAATAGTCCTCCTAGTCCCACTAGCTTCCCAGCCTCCCAGACTGACTCCCTAGTCCCACTAGACAATTTTCCCAGCCTCCCAGACTGACTCCCTAGTCCCACTAGACTATCCCTCCAGCCTCTCAGACTGAATCTCCTAGTCCCACTAGCCTCCCAGCCTCCCAGACTGAATCTCCTAGTCCCACTTGCCTCCCAGCCTCCCAGACTGAATCTCCTAGTCCCACTAGACTATCCTCCCAGCCTCTCAGACTGAATCTCCTAGTCCCACTAGACTATCCCTCCAGCCTCTCAGACTGAATCTCCTAGTCCCACTAGACTATCCTCCCAGCCTCTCAGACTGAATCTCCTAGTCCCACAAGCCTCCCAGCCTCCCAGACTGACTCCCTAGTCCCACTAGACAATTTTCCCAGCCTCCCAGACTGACTCCCTAGTCCCACTAGACTATCCTCCCAGCCTCTCGGACTGAATCTCCTAGTCCCACTAGCCTCCCAGCCTCCCAGACTGACTCTCCTTTTTCCGAAGGTCTTAAATGCATGTTTCCTAAACTCTCAGAGTGTTGTGTACTGTATGTAATTGTTTCGTGTATCGTGTGTAAAACACAACTTTAGCGTACGTTTGAAAACGAGATTTTGACTGTTTGTTTTTCGGCAACGGTTGGAGACCATATTCGAGTACTGGGCGTTCTGTATGTATTCAACGTCTTAATAGTCTAAGTCCCAGAGAAAAGTGAGGTTAGAGCCTAGGTATCACAACAGAAACCTAATTCGCTGTAACCTATAGCTCTGATACCAATCTGTCACACCCCGAAATTATCAGAGCTGGCGTGACTGGACTGGTATCTTCATTGCACAGCGGAAGCAAATAAGCAAAGACTTCTAGAAACTGAACGCCTGCTAAGTACTCGATTCCCCAAAGGTTCTCCTATTCCAACCGTGCCTTGTCCTAGAAAAGCAACCTGAGAAAGAAACATGCGAAAAAGTCAACATAAAGTTGAGCGAGTTCATAGTTTGTTTGTAAAAGATTTGAAATAAATCTTTTGAGTTGTGAAAGGTTTGAAATAAATCTTTGGTATTGTGAAAGATTTGAAGTAAATCTTTGGAATAACCGGTTTTTGAAGTAGTATTGAGAAAATGAATTTAAAAACCATTTTCTTGCGAAGTTATATGGAAACGTTGTGTTTGTAACACGTTATGTTCATAAAACCATGTTTTTGTAATGTTCGTAAAATCATCAATGCCCACCCTGACTTTGACCCGCATAATCTTATGCCTTAAATTTTGTAGAAAACATGGTATTTAATTTGTATGAACAAGTATGTTTCGTACGTATAAAATCCATGGCATGTAGCAAATAAGGAAAAAGAGATCACCAATGGTTTGCAAGGCCATTGATATGTGTGAAGTGCAAGTAGGAAGACTCAAACCTAGCAGATTTCGCGTTGGGTACAAAGTCACTCCAAGGTCCGTTCTGTTGGGCCTCTCTGAGGTCCGTTCTGTTGGGCCTAGAGTTGGGCTCGCTACACCCAGATAGATCTACCGCTTACGTCCCTCGGTCCTACAATGAGGATTAATGGTCTCCAGTTCCCGCCTACCCACTCACATGATCTAAGTAGTAAACCCTCCTTACGCTAATCATACCATGTATAAAAAAAATCCCTAGTCACCCTGACCAGCTCCCTGGTCACCCTGACCAGCTCCCTGGTCACCCTGACCAGCTCCCTGGTTACCCTGACCAGAATCATTCCTATTTCGAAAATAAGCATTTGTTTTGTAAAAACCGGTATGTTTAGTATAACCTTTCGTAAATCATTTGCGTTCCTCAAAATCCCTTCGTAATGTGATTTAGAAATACGAGTTTTGCGTTTGTTCTAAACTTTGTTTGTTTTTGCAAAACGTGCATGTCTTTCCACCCCGAAAACATTTACAAAAATTGTAAAACAGTAAAAAGTGGGGTTATGAACTCACCTGAATATTCCTGTGCAGAGCTAGCTAATTCACGACTTCGTGATGTCGTTTCCAAGACTTGGCTTGCTAGCGTGCATTCTACAATATTCCTAACATGGAATATCTAATAAGTTTCTAAATAAACGTAGTAACTAACTACGTGTCACCGAGCTCTACCAAATCGTTAATCGAATGATTCGACGATAAGTCATTAACTTAACGAAAATAATTAAGTTATACTTGTTAAGTCTCTTTTAATGTCAGTAGCAATTTAATAAGTCTTGAAAAAGACTTAGTTTCCGAGAGACTTAAAATGAATAAATATTTATATAAAAATATATAAATATATCGTTGTAAGTGCGTTAGCCGTCTCGAGTAGTCGTACGTGTATAAAAGAATATTTCTACGAAAATATCATATAACAAACTCGTATCATATATCGTGTTTCGTATGAAAATAATATATAATAACTTGTATTATATATATCACGTCTTGTGTACATTTGCCAAAAATATACGTATATGCCGTCTGGGCGTATAAAATAAATATGAAGAGTTATATTTATTTTATAAAGAAATCGTCGAGTTGTTTTGTTTGAAAATAAATATAAACCATATTTATTTTTGTAAAAGATTTCGCGTTGTTCGACATTTAGAATAAATATATAACTATATTTATTTTGTAAAAGTATACGAGTCGACGACGTTCGAAATAAATATAGCATTATATTTATTTGTAAAAGCGTTTGGAATTATCAAGGCTTGAAGTATTATAAACTCGAATTCCGTTAAGCGTCGTTTTTGAAATATAATACGTGTCGTGTTTAAGGGTTTTTCTCGAAGAACGGGCAGAGTTTCCTTTATTTTTGGACGGCCCTGACAACTAAAGTGTCGTTATTTTTATCAAAAAGCAACCAATATTCAATCAACAATATATCAATTTGACAAATATTTCATAAAATGTAAAATATAATCATGTCGGTTCGAGCTCGTTATCACGCATAATTAAAATAAGGAATAGTTAATGAAAATAATCGCGGTTTAAACCATTACCCAAATCGCTCGTTGTTATGTTAACTGAGTTGACCGGCTGACCGAGTCAACCGGGTTGACCGAGTTGACTCGCTGAGTTGACTGGGCTGACTCAGTTTGACTGAGTTGGGCCGGATCGAGCCGAAATGTACTGAGTTGAGCCGAGCCCGTCTCCGAAGCCGCTGACTGAGTTGACTCGGTTGACCGAGTCAACCGAAACCGGGACTGAATCTGAGCCAAAACTGATCCACGATCGAACCGCCTGACCGAACCGAAACCCGTTGACTGTCTTGTACCGGGAACCCGAACCGAGTTAACCAGAACCAAACTCGACTTGCTGAACCGGACCCTGAACAGACGCGAGTCTGACACGAACAAAACCACCAGCAGATTAAGAACATCATCATCTTCGACCAATCAGCAGCAATCACCATTCTTTAACATCAAAACCGACAGGATACGAAAAAGATCGGGACTTACCGTGAACTCACCGGATAATGTCAAGTACCGCCTGAATCGGGACAGGGACCGCCGGTTAAAATAACCGACCGCCGGATAATGGAGCCGACCACCGGTCCGTCGGTTCTTTCTCTCTTCCTCGGTCTCTCTCTTTCTCGTCTTCTCGTCCGCCACCCGATGCCACCCCCCACAGCGCCGTCGGCCGTGGGGTTCCGTTACACCGCCGCGAGCTGCCACCGGTGATGGTGGCTGGCCGATCTTCATCCAGCAGGGATAGGGGATCGAAAGTGTAGCAGGGGTTTCTTTTGTGTGTGATGTTGTTGCTGGATAATCATTAAGAGAGAAACAAGATAGGTCTTGGTGTGTTTATGTAAGTAATATCGAGAGGGAGAGGGTAAATGTGAGAGATGGATAGGATTTGTGTGTTGTTTGTCTGTGTGTTAAATAGAGCAAGAGCACTCTCAAGGTCTTTTATGTATTTAAGTTAGCTTCAGGTCAAATCTTTTATCCAATGACCTAAAATCTCTTGGATAGATTTATTGAGATTTATGAGATTTTGCATGATTCTCTAAATCTGGTAGAGATTTACTAGGATTTTGTAGGGATTTAGTAGATCCCGATAAGATTTTGTAGGGATCTACACATTATGCGTAGGTTTAGGCTTGTGGATTTTGGGCTTGGGCCCAGGGCCTACAAGCTCAATCCCCGTGTATAAGTGGCCTGTAATTCCTACGAGACCCGTTGTCGAATCCAGAACTCCGTTTAACGTCAAAAATTAAAATACACAAAAACACGGTCGGTAGTCGTTGTTTGCACGCCCGTTCGTTGATTACGGTAATAATCGCGAAAAATTGTATCGTTGCCGTCTTCTCCGTTTTTCGATCCGGTTTCGACTGTAGTCAATAAAATTTAATTACGAAGCTAAAACATATCGTAAAAATTTAATATTTGTCGGCGTTGTCAGTATCCTGTTCGGTTTCAATCTGTTGCCGTTTAACGTTTCCCAGGTTTCACTGTAAACCACCGTTCGCGCACTGTAAGGTTGGATAAACGTTCCTAGGCACTCCAAAGGCCTAATTAAGTTAATTCGCGCTGTAAACACTATTTATTATCGCGTTAATCGCCTGTTAATTACGTAATTAAGGGCCGTAAATTACGGGTTGTCACAAGCATTTTGGAAGATGCAAAGGGTATTGCAATTTCTGCAAAATTCCAGGGCATCAAGAAGAAGATTGCAGAAGGAAGAAATCTACAATTTGCTTCAACTGTGGAGAAGCTGGACATTTTAGACCAGACTGTCCTAAATTGATCAAACCAGCTGACAACAAAGCCAAACCTGCAGAAGGAACTACCAAGAAAAATGCAAGAGCCTTCCAGTTGACTACCCAGGAAGCAGAGCTAATCCCTGATGTGATCGCTGGTACGTTCCTAGTTCACGACGTTTATGCAAAAGTATTATTTGACTCTGGTGCAAACCAAAGTTTTATAAATACTTCATTCTGCCAAGCACTTAATCTACCCCTAACCAACCTTAGACAAATTTTTACGGTAGAAACCGCAGATGGTAATTCTGTTCACATAGATAAAGTGTTGCAAGAAGGAAAGATAGAACTCTTAGGTCATAAATTTTCTGCAAACCTGTTACCTATGAATTTAGCTGGATTCGATGTCGTATTAGGAATGGATTGGTTAATAGCCAACCATGCTCGAATCCTCTGTGATAAGAATTCCATAGAAATTCATACACCCACAGGAGAAATAGTGGTGATTACAGGAGATAAGCCGCGTAAGCCAATGAAATTCATTTCAGTAATGAAAGTGGCTAGTTACTCAAGAAAACAAGGAATAATGTATATGATATCGGTAATTATTAACACTAAAGGTAAGGAACTTAAGGAAATTCCAGTAGTATCAGAATACCCGGATGTATTCCCAGAAGAACTACCTGGATTACCACCCGATAGGGAAGTAGAATTTTGAATTCATCTAATTCCTGGAACTACACCGATAGCCAAGGCACCCTATCGATTAGCACCCACCGAAATGTTAGAATTGAAAAAGCAGTTAGATGAATTATTAAGTAAAGGATTTATACAACCTAGTTCATCCCCGTGGGGAGCACCAGTGTTGTTCGTGAAAAAGAAAGATGGTTCGATGCGAATGTGTATCGATTACAGGGAATTGAATAAGGTTACAATTAAAAATCGATACCCATTACCTAGGATTGATGATCTTTTGGATCAACTTCAAGGAGCTAGATACTTCTCTAAGATAGATTTACGCTCTGGATACCATCAGTTGAAAGTACAAGAAGAAGACATACCTAAAACTGCTTTTAGAACTAGGTATGGTCATTACGAGTTTACAGTCATGCCCTTTGGACTAACAATTGCTCCTGCAACATTTATGGACATGATGAATAGAATCTGTAAACCGTATTTGGATAAATTTGTGATTGTCTTCATTAACGATAAACTCATTTATTCCAAAAGTCAGGACGAGCATTGTGAGCACCTACATGCACTCTTAATTCTGTTAAGAAAAGAGAAGCTTTACGCCAAATTCTCGAAGTGTGAATTCTGGCTACAAGAGGTACACTTTTTATGACACATGGTGAATCGTGAAGGTATTCACGTAGATCCCTCCAAAATAGAAGCGATCGCCAAATGGAAGGTTCTGCAATCAGCTATGGAAGTCAGAAGTTTTCTAGGGTTAGCCGGATACTATAGACGGTTTATTAAGGATTTTTCCAAAATAGTTGTACCATTAACTAAGCTAACCTGTAAAGCAGTGAAGTTTGAATGGGAACCTAGACAAGAAGAGGCTTTTAAGATTTTAAAACAAAAATTAACAAACGCCCCAATTCTTGCCTTACCAGAAGGGACAGAAGATTTTGAAATCTACTATGATGCTTCTAAACTAGGATTAGGATGTGTGCTAATGCAACGCAAGAAGGTAATTGCGTACGCCTCAAGGCAATTGAAAAAGCACGAGGAAAACTATACGACTCATGATTTAGAGTTAGGAGCCATAATTTTTGCCCTTAAGATTTGGAGACATTATATGTACGGAAGTAAGTTTACTGTCTATACAGATCATAAGAGTTTAAGATACATATTTGGGCAAAAGGAATTAAACATGAGGCAAAGAAGATGGATGGAAATTCTAAGTGACTACGACTGTGATATTCAATATCACGAAGGAAAAGCAAACGTAGTTGCAAATGCCTTAAGTCGTAAGTATCATGAAAAACAACGACGAGTTCGTGCTCTTAGATTAAGTTTACAATTGGACTTAATGGAACAACTGAAGAGTGTTCAGGAAACAGCAATCAAGGATGATGCTGAAAAAATGAAGGGACGGATAAAGGAATTAGAGCAAGGAAATGATGGAATTTGGAGATTCCACAAGAAAAGAATTTGGGTACCTAATCAAGGAAACTTAAGAAATAAGATTTTAGAAGAAGCCCATAAATCTAGGTATACCATGCATCCTGGTAATAATAAAATGTACCAAGATTTAAGAAATAAATTATGGTGGATAGGAATGAATAAAGACATAGCCAGATATATTTCTAAGTGCCTAACTTGTTCGCAAGTTAAGGCAGAACACCAGAAACCCTCAGGTCTACTACAACAATTAGAAATGCCTGTATGGAAATGGGAGCTAATAACCATGGACTTTGTGAGTAAGTTACCCAAAACCAGAAAAGGTAACGACGCAATCTGGGTGATTGTGGATCGATTAACCAAATCAGCTCATTTTCTCCCCTTAAAAGAAACCTTTAGCATGGAAGGTTAGCAAAGTTGTACGTAGACGAAATAGTATCATTACATGGAGTCCCACTCTCCATTGTATCAGATAGGGATAGTCGTTTCACTTCACATTTCTAGACAAGTTTCCAAGAAGCTATGGGGACGCGATTAAATTTAAGTACAGCCTACCATCCCCAAACAGACGGACAAAGTGAAAGGACGATCCAAACCCTGGAAGACATGCTTAGAGAATGTGTTATAGATTTTGGTGGAAACTGGGATAACCACCTACCTTTAATTGAATTCTCCTATAACAATAGTTATCATTCAAGCATAAAAGTTGCCCCGTTCGAAGCACTATACGGACGAAAATGTAGAACTCCAGTCTGTTGGGCAGAAATAGGAGAAAGCCAACTATCAAGTCCCGAGATCGTGCAAGAAACCACCGACAAGATCACTCAAATCAAGGAAAGACTAAAGACGGCTCGAGATCGCCAGAAAAGTTATGCAGACAATCGAGGTAAGCCGTTAGAATTTCAAGTTGGAGACAATGTACTATTGAAAGTTTCTCCTTGGAAAGGAGTAGTTCGGTTTGGTAAGAAAGGAAAGCTAAGTCCAATATACATAGGACCATTCCCAGTAATTCAACGCATAGGACCAGTTGCTTATCGCTTACAACTACCGGAAGAGTTAGCTGGGGTACATGACGTATTTCATGTATCCAACCTCAAGAAATGTTTATCCGACGAATCACTGGTAGTACCTCTTCAAGACATACAGGTGAATGAAAAGTTGAAGTTCGTGGAAAAACCGCTTCAAATAGAAGACAGAAAGATTAAGTTTCTCAAACATAAAAGATTGGTACTGGTCAAAGTCAGGTGGGATTCAAAAAGAGGACCCGAATACACCTGGGAGATACAATCGGAGATGAAGCGAAAATATCCTCACTTATTTCAGTAAATCTCGAGGACGAGATTCTAAATAAGGTGGGGAGGATGTAAGAACCTGCAAAAATGCCCCAAAACGACCCATAAGTGAAAACCCGGACCCCTGAAACCCTAATGTGCATGAAAAACAAAGAAAACAAAAATTTTAAGTTTCAGGCGGGCCGCGTAAACTGTAAGCTTAGGCTTACGTGGGCCGCGTCAACTTAAAGTTGACCGGATAAGCGTTCCGGGCCACGTGTCGCACACATGGCAACCCTACTCGTGACACACCAGCCCTACACGTAGGATAGGGGTTCTCGCGGGCCGCGTAAAAGCCATGTTAAGGCTTACGCGGGCCGCGTAAAACTTGAAATGTTGCTATAAGTAGCCTGTGCATGGGACTTGCTTCTGTGCTCGAAATCTCACTCTCAAAACGTCCATATTCTGCTAAAAACGAGTTTTACAATATCAAGACGCTGCTACGAATACAGGGCATTAACTCGATCACTGCTACGATACAATGTCTGATTGATTGAAACCGATCCGATGGATGTTTAAGTGTTGCCCGTATTTGGGCTATACTTTGTCATTCGTCGTGAGGGTTTGATTTCGTGAGCTTATCATAAATGTTGTATTAAGTTACTGACCTAGTTTCGTATGCATTGTTATTTAAATTAGGTTATCAGGCTTATCAGTAGGCTAAACTCTGCCCAACTAAACTTGCAATGTGAGTCATTCACTTTTTATCAACAATGTTTTACAATACTCCAATTATTTTCAAAAGTTATAATTATAGGGATTAAGTCTTGGTTATCTTGAATCACTGGCAAGTGGGGTATTGTGCACATTACTAATTTCTCACGGTTAGGTTCATCATCCTAACAGTGATAATCATCACTACTTGGGTGAAAGGACCCAATAGTGGTATGACCATCGTCACCAGGGTGTGTGACACGGCGCTAAATAAAAATAAGATAGTAGCCATTGTAATCGCTCTTATGCTGTAATTTATAACTAAAGTGTCGTTTTGGTTAACCTGAATGACTCGCCAGTATTTCCCCGCTGATAAAATATTTTTAAACATGTTTCAGGTGACCTACTGTGAATCAAGGAAAAGTGCTACGGAGCACTAATAAAGCTTGAAGTGGTGGCTCAATTAAATCAATAAACATGTTTTGTAAAACAGGGAATTTCCTCGTGAAATTCCTCTATTGTAAATTTCGGGGTTTGTCCCAGATTATGAAATAAAATAATTGGGCAGTTTCAAGTTTCAAAAGATCATGTTAAACTTCCGCTGTCAACTCAATTAATAAATACCACGGGTTTTCTGTCTCGCGGTTCCTAGACCGGGTAACACCGGGACGGGGGCCGTGACAACACCCGCTTTACAACACCCTTTCCGTCAACGCCACCCTCGTCAACTCCAACCCTTATATGTTTTCTCGTACAACTTCGCCAACACCACCGTCGTCGTCCGCATAAGCAACTGCTCTTGCTCTAACGGCTGGTGATACCGACACAACTTAGTTTATAAATATAACTGCATGCATGTGTGTGTTAATCACAAAAAATAAATTGATGGGGAGTTTTATAGCCATTTTCTATCAAAATGAAAATATTGATTTTATGAATAATCATTAACTATATAATATTTTAAATGCTAAAAAAATTTTCAGTTAAATAGTAAAAAAAACTTTAATTAAATAATAAAAGAAATAAAAATAAACATACGATTAACATGTTTCAAAAGATCTTCATCAATTGTAATAAATTTGGATATGTCACGGTATTACTTGAGTTTAAATCATGCCGACTTTTTCGTGGTTCACCGTCACGAGCGTTTTTTATCTACATTTCGATGCACAAAACTGAGTGGCTGTGATTTATTGCTACAACACGCAGGGTCTTTTACTAATTTTTAACTAAAATCAATTTTTTTGATGTTATGTTTATAATTAGTTGTATGTCCCGCCCGCGTTGCGGGGCACTAAACCATTTGTTTATCGGTTTGGTAAATGTTGGCTTATTTTTTCAATTACTTGTACATAATACTTATAACACAATCTCAACAAAAATTGCATTGATATGTAGATAAAAACACGCTCATTTTTTTATTAATATTTAGGAACTCTATAGTACATTTATTAAAGTTCAGGATAGCGATGTAAACTGACTTAAAAATGGATAAATGAAAAACTGGGTAAACTTTAAGGATTGGAAATGTTATTAAAAAGAGTAAATTACAAAAATCTTCCTTTAAGTCTGTTACTTATTACAAACTGTGTCATTTGTCTTTAATAAGTACAGTAACCATACTCGATGTTTGCAAAGCATTGCACGTTATGTCATTTAGCCCTAACTCAGTTAGTTTTTATTGTTAAATATGACCAAATGAACCAAACATGAGGGTGTTTTGATCATTTTACCCTAAATACTAAAATAAACAATCAAAAAAATTATATATATACCTATACAAACACCATGTATAAATAACTAACTGATTATTTTATTTTATATATATAGCCTACACATGTGTAAATAATCAATATAAAACTAAAAAATATATAAATAAATTAGTTTGATGATTTCTATTGGCATGGCTTACGCATTATACCCTTACACAATTAGTAACTTGGATTATGTTTCATTTGTTTAAAAGTCATACCTTTTAGTTTATTTTACTCACACCATTTCATTTTATACATAACTTAGGACACAATGGTTTGAATGAAATTACTACCAAGCAACATGATTCCCTTACACTACCTATTTTCCTTACGCTAAAAAGCAAGCAAATTTTTTTTTTAATGGCTAACGTTACTCTCCCAAACTACTATATTTACAAATAACTCACCCTTGCTTGGGATTGAACCCAAAACCTCCCACTAAAAGCAAGCAATTGCATTGTTACCTTCAAGCAAACCGTTGCATTGTTCCCTTCATTAATTACTAGCGTTTCAATCAAAGGTTATGTCAAAAAAAGGTGTCCATTTATAATTACCGTTTCAATATTAAAGTTATTTAATGATTACTACTATTATTTAAATAATAACTAGTATTAATCAGCTCGTATTGCGGCGGGGGCAAGCACTAATGCCACACTACTGCCAGCGACCACCGACACTTAAGTTGCGGTGTTAATGCGAAGAAATTAAACCGAAACGTAAAACATAGAATAAAATAACTAAGTTGATCTAGGACTCGCGCGTTACGATGAACCCGCGTCTATTTTTTCCCGTTTGACAGGTTCATCGTAATCTATATATAATATATATCATTACCACTATACAAACTATAATGCATACATTACAACAACCATTGCATCAATATGTTGCAAATTATATTTATACAAGATTTTGGCTAAATTAATTAGATTATTATAAATAATAATAATTTACAAATAAAACAACACAACTTTGAATGGATCAAACCGATTGAATATATGGTAAGATAATGAAACCATTATTTGATTATGGTACAACCACTTAAGCACAATATACAACCATACATGCATACAAAACAGATTGAATTTGGTAAGGTAATGAAACCATTATTTGATTAAGGTACAACCACTTAAGCACAACTTACAACAAATATTTGATTAAGGTACAACCACTTAAGCACAACTTACAACCAAACACTTAAGCACAACTTACAACCAATATTTGATTAAGGTACAACCACTTAAACACAACTTACAACCAAACACTTAAGCACAACTTACAACCAATATTTGATTAAGGTACAATTACTTAAGCTGAACTTACAACCAAACATGCATACAAATGTTTCAAATTAATAGTATATAAATAAACCATGACAAAATCAATCGGTGTAACTGTTTTTAACTAGTAATTTAGTCCGCCACGTTGCGGCAGCGTTAGAACATAAAGTAACTCGAATTTATATCTTTGAACAAAAACAAATTATATTTGAACCGTGTCATTTCCGAACAAAATTTACGTCAAAAACATAAACAACTGAAAATGTACATAAAAATAAGCATAAAAGTGTATTATATTTATCCGAGTAATTTCCGAAAATGAAAAAAATACATCGAAACTCAAGGTCAAGCAAATTTATCTTCAATCAAGTTAAATTTGTGGCCAATCATTTGAATTCTTGTTAAGACATGTAACCCAATTTGCAGTTCCAAAACATTTTAAATCTTATGTCCAACTAATTCACAAACAACAATCCATTATGTTGCACAAATCTTGGCGCAAATAGAAAGATTCAAAGATCAATAGCTCAACGTTCCATTTTAGTTCCTTATATCCTTTTGCAATTCCAGCCCCTGGTTTTAAGTTTACCACATCTTACAAAACCATCTCTGATACCACCACAACTGATGTTGTGCCTCACCATCATCAATTCACCATTACCATTATCATTTTACTACACCTTCACCTCCACACCTATGGCTCTCTCACCGCTGCCAAGACAACACCACCACAACCAACACAACACCATCACCGCCAAACAGCCATGGCCACCGCAACCACAACAAAACAACCCGGCACCACCTCAGTGCCACCACCATACCCGCCACCGATTCATTTCTTTTTTAAACCAATCGTCGGAAAACCTTCCTTACAACCCTGAATAGCCATCGAATCTACCGGCGAGTCTTCCAGCCGGCCACCACATCAAAACAAAAAGTCATTAGATCATGCCACCCGAAATTTCTGGTCACCCAACCACTAACCACTAACCACCACCGTGTTAAACGTTCAAAGCCGTAACTGATCGAGTCACGTATCTCCACCGCATGGTTCACGCCGCTATAGTTGCACACTTTCTCGGACTCCAAACACCCATGATCTTCTTCTTCAATGTGGGGTGGTGGTTGGTCTCTAAGGTTACTCAAAAATAAAGACACTGCAGAAAAAAAAAATCCAAAAAAGGGAAAACGTGAGCTAATCAAACATTGACACTAATGTTTGTTGGCCAATACACCTAACGACCGACAGATGTAGGTTGAAAAACCTGGGTATCGGAAATGTAGTTAAGAACATACCCAAAATATTATATAGTATAATTTTTAAACCAACGTATCCTTTCATTTCAACTAGTAATTAGACCCGCGCGCGTTGCGGCGCGGGTACATTTTAAACCTCGAATGGATTAGTCCAAACGTTATGTGACGCGTTCACCATATGAAAGCGCACGTTTTGACATATCCAAGTTAACTCAATAGCATCCTAATATTGGATCAAGATTACCTAAAGCAATCAAATTTCTAACGTACAATCATAACGTATCTATATGTGACCTATTCATACATAGGAAATGTACCGAAAAAAGCATTAAACACGTATAAATGGAAAACTGACACGTGTAATCAAAAGACATAATCACATCAAGGATTGAAATTTTACTTGTAGCACGTTGAAACATCGAGTGGATTAGTCCAACGTTATGCGATGCGTTAACCATATGAAAAACGTGTATGTTGACGTATCCAATCTAACTTAGTGTAATCTATATAAGCATTTCGGTTGGATTAAAAAGTAAAGTAAATCGAATTTAAACCGTACAAAAGAAACGGAATCAACCTCGGTTTGGTTCGTTTAGTGGGGTTTCACCCAATCACTACACCACCCTTGCCTTTTCATCAATAATTAGTGGCGTCAAACGTACAGTAACTCAAATATATACCGTAGAATGAAAGCGTATTATACTTGATCCGACTTGTTGCCGAACAAAATTTACGTCAAAACACAGGCGAGATACTTTCTATTCAGCTTTAAATTCAACGGTGACTAACATATTTGGAACGTGTTAATAAAATATGAGTCGTTGAGAGGTGTCTTAATATGATAGTTGAAATGATTTATGAAGTGATATAAATGCATAGGTGTCCAGTTAGTAATTGTTCAATTGGCAAAAGATAAATAGGGATCAAATAATTTACGTTCATACAACCCAGAATCCACTTGTATTAACAATCCACTAAACTCTTCATGGGCTTTTGTCCTTTATGAACTTTTGTTTTTCTTGTGTGGTCGGTGGCTTTGGCCACCGACTTTATGTTTTAAGATGTTATATAATATATTAAAGTTATTTGAATTGATTATTACTATTATTTAAATAGTAATAATATGACAAAATTACACGTTGCAAATGTGTTTCACTTGTGAAGCAATGTGTCCCTTCACTAAAATATTAATTTGATTACTACTATCTTTTGAATTATTATTATTTTATACATATTATTATGAAGTGGTGATGAATAGTATTTTCAATGAGATTTTTTTGAATATTATAATCTTTTAGATATTAAAATGAAACTTTCATAAACTTATACATATTATTATGAAGTGGTGATGAACAGTATTTTCAATGAGATTTTTTAAAATAATTTTTTGAATATTATTATCTTTTAGATATTAAAATGAAACGGTCATGAACTTAAATGTGCGATAAAATTTTGTTTTAAAGATATATCTTTTAAATTAGTCATATTTCTTTATATTAGATTTAATTTTGTTCTAACAAATTACATTTGTAGTTTCTCACATACCATAATGATTGAAACGGTCATAAACTTATACATATTATTATGAAGTGGTGATGAACAATATTTTCAATGAGATTTTTTAAAATAATTTTTTGAATATTATTATCTTTTAGATATTAAAATGAAACGGTCATGAACTTAAATGTGCGATAAAATTTTGTTTTAAAGATATATCTTTTAAATTAGTCATATTTCTTTATATTAGATTTAATTTTGTTCTAACAAATTACATTTGTAGTTTCTCACATACCATAATGATTCATCACCTCTATCGTATCATATCCAATCGATATCAACTGAACAACGCCAATACCAGTGTATACTTTATTAAAAACGAAGTTGTATTAAGATTAGAGTTGGGCATCATAAACTGTAACACCTCGTAAAATATCAATATATTATATTTAACATTTATTTTTAACTTTTAACATGTATAACATTTATAATTAACTTTTAACATGTTTTAATTTTTTGAGTAAATTACAAGTTTTGTCCTTGATGAACAGTATCTTCAATGAGATTTTTTTGAACATTATTATCTTTTAGATATTAAAATGTAACGGTCATAAACTTATACATATTATTATGAAGTGGTGATGAGCAGTATTTTCAATGAGATTTTTTGAAATAATTTTTTGAATATTATTATCTTTTAGATATTAAAATGAAACGGTCATGAACTTAAATGTGCGATAAAATTTTGTTTTAAAGATATATCTTTTAAATTAGTCATATTTCTTTATATTAGATTTAATATTGTTCTAACAAATTACATTTGTAGTTTCTCACATACCATAATGATTCATCACCTCTATCGTATCATATCCAATCGATATCGACTGAACAACGCCAATACCAGTGTATACTTTATTAAAAACGAAGTTGTATTAAGATTAGAGTTGGGCATCATAAACTGTAACACCTCGTAAAATCACGTCCAATGATGTATTGACACGTGTAATAAACCCTAATGAAGTCAAACGTTGACTATGAAGGGCTAATTTTGCGAAAAATCAAAAACTTTGATTATAGAAGGACTGGAAGCGTTAACATGCTTTAAATAAGTCTCTGAATAACCTCTTACGGTATTCATATTCACAAATGAGCCACTCGTTGATCAAGAGTAGTCGTTTGCGTAATTAATTAAAAGTTTGTGCGATGAAGGGTTAAAAGCGTCAACATGTTAATTCTTACCTCTGAGTAACCTTTTAACAAACCAGGAGCTTCATGATATTTGATTATACTCTCGGGAATGCCAATTACTGGCCGTCTAAGGATTTTATGCCTTTAAATGACGTTACGCGCAACTTTGCAAGTTTAAGGGGTTAAAAGTGTCAATGTGTTTAATTATACCTCTGAATGACCTTTTTACGAACCCGAAGCATCGTGATGTTTAATAATACTTTCAAGAATGCCTAATATGGATTAGATAAGGCTTCGATGCTATTAAACGATGATATACTCAAGTTTGCGCATTAGAGGGACTATTTGCGTCAAACTGCAAAAGTCTATCGATTCGTATGGTATCGAACCTTCCGGAATATGATCATAAGTTAAACATGCCCTAAATATCCTTTATATAGCTTAGAAATAGGCTTTGAGGTGTTTAGTGCGCAAAAATAAACTTATTTGATCAACAGGGACTAAAAGCGCAAAAAGTGCATACGTTTGCATTTTCGCGCACATCTTACGTTCTGAATATATCCGGACATCCAAAAATTTATTTAATCATTAAAATATTTTATTTTAGTGATTGGCATGATAAAATTTCATTCGTCGTGTAATTTAGATCGTTTTTCGCGTCCATTCGTGTTTCGTCGTAATTAGCCAAACAACGTGACCGTACGACCAAACGAACCGACATCCGTGATATTTTTGAGCATGTTTTATGTTCCCTATGTTTAGGCTTCATTGTAGAGCCTTGAAAATGGCTTAACGGGCCTTAAACGTGTCAAAATGGGCCTAAATAACATGTAGGGACTAAAACTACAATTGTTTGAAACTTTGGCTGATCTGGTCAGCCTTGGCGGGGCGCGTAAGACTCATCCTGAGTCTATGTGGGGCGCATAAGCCCATCAGACCTGCAAAACAGCTGATTTCAAATCAGCAGCTGGGTTTTTGGGTTTGCAAATGGTTTTTAGCATATCTATGGGCTATTTTGGGGCACCCATGGTATTCTAAACCATGGGCACACTTGTACGGCTCAGATCGAAGCTCGTTTATCAAGGAATGATCTTAACAGTGGCCCGAAAACTATATAAACCCCCCCATGTTTTCAATCCAAGCTCACACATGATCTGAAAATTCTCTAAGTTGAAGCTCAAAGCTTCATACCTTAGAATTTATAGATCATACCTTCATAGCTTGGACCTCTTGTAAGTTTTCTTTCGCGCTTTTATGCGTTTTTAGCACAAAACTCAAACAATGTTTGACTTTCTGCATTGACCAGTCAATGGTCAACACGAAGTCCGTTTGAACTTCATAACGTGAGCGTAATCACGATGGTTATAGTCTCTTGTGACTATACCTCCTAATTACCACGTTTACTTAGTTAATTGTCGGGTCAAAGTAATTAAAATAAAAGTCAAACGAGTCGTTTTTAAATAAAATTCATAACTAATGATGTAAAGGCAATAAAATCAGTTTGTCACTTTAATAACTTGGTAAATATTAATTGAACATGTCTAGGCATGTTCAACCCGACAATTCTGAGTTTAGGCTCGGTTCGGAACCGAAAGTCGCAAAAGTAGACTTTTGATTTGACTTTCAGTTCTGACCCGATTTAGCTTAGTTTAGTTATGCCTTAGGATTTCTTTAGGACCATATTATATGTTAGTATAACCTTCCAAGGTTATACAACATGGTTCCATAGAAATCCGATTCATATGAATGTTTCCGTTAAATGCTTAAATGTTGACCATAATGCCCTTTTTATATTAAAACGAGATTTTTGAAAATGTGAGAGGACAAAAACCTTTATTACTGATATTTAAGTATGTCCTAAAAGTTTGACATCAGTTTATGGTTTAAAATGAGAGTTATGCTCAATATCGTAAATGAATGCCTTTTTATTAATTAAACGGCATATTTGATATAAATCCTATTTAAACTCAAATTTTGACATCAAATCTTTTGCTTACTGATGTAATATAATATTTTGGGATTTTAGGAAATTTTTATTAAATTTTAAAAGGATCATAACATAGAGTTCTCGCATAGGCTCGGTAATTGACGATAACGCCCTTTTTGCTAATAAAATGAGTTTTATACATTCTTTATTAAAAATGAAGCTGTATTCAGATTAGAGTTGGGCATCATAAACATGTACCATGACGAATCAAACCGGAACCGATTCCGACCGAACAACTTCGATATATACCGGAATCGGTATTAAGAACCAATATACGTTTTTACAGTTTTCGATCGATGTAAAACACGTGTTGATATTATTTTAGACATGTCACGACTTTGTTTATCGGACTTCCTCTTTCGGTTGCTATAGCGAGCGTCTGTACTATAACGAACCGAACCGCTATCGGTTGGGTTTCCGCCGCATAGCGCGAGGCAGGGGCGGACCTACCTCTTTGGTAGGGGTAACCCCCGCTACCCCTTGGTCGGAAAAAAATTGGAAAAATTAATATAAATTTTGGAAAAATTTGACGTTTTTTCGATTTTGTTACTGCTTATTTATATTACGT
Source organism: Helianthus tuberosus (assembly GCA_030545235.1). Taxonomy (NCBI): domain Eukaryota; kingdom Viridiplantae; phylum Streptophyta; class Magnoliopsida; order Asterales; family Asteraceae; genus Helianthus; species Helianthus tuberosus. The sequence continues at coordinate 173,733,427 of CM060401.1, forward strand.
TACCTCTTGGTCGGAATCATAGATCCGCCACTGGCGCGGGGAACTCAACTAGTTAATTGTAAAACATAAAACTTTTTAAAAAATATTAGTTATCGACAAAGATTAATTGATTTATATCTGTTAATTTTGTTTTCATATCATAAACGTTGTAACTTTTGTATATTATATTGTGTTGACTTAATATAAAGTTTGTGACATATGTTCCATGAGTATTAATACGAGAGTGAAAGGGATGTTCAGATTGTAATTAGTTAAGTAGTCGCATGAACGTTGCCAAACGGCTCCCTCCCAACCACCCTTAGCCCTTCCCCAATACTTAAACCACCCTATGCACATTTTTTTCTATATTTAATTATTGATGATTATATGAATAAGGTAAACATCATCGAACTCATAATAAACTGCTTTTATCATAGATAACACCACTTAAAGTATCTAAAGATCCACGTTAATAGTTATAGTTTATGTGTTTCAGTCACAGTAATTAGAAAATATGATGATTTGGTTGACTAATGACACGTTAGCTATATCCCTTTGTAATTTATCACAACTAGAGTTAAAAATAAGGCCGAGCGATGTGGCGGGCAACAACTTTCCGCATGATATGGCTGTTTCTCACGGTTTCGTTAGTGTACCGAAACCAAAAAATATTATATTGTGAATACAGCTTAATTTTCAATAAATATTTTGTCTCAGTGTTAGGAAAACATAAAAACGAATACCGTACCCTACCGATGTTCAAAGGGTATTGGTTTCGTTCTTCGCAGAAAAGGTTATTGTATCGGGTACCAAAAAAAAAATACTATATTGCGAATACAATTTAATTTTCAACTAACTTTTTGCCTCCATGTTAAGAAAACATAAAAACGAATACCGCTACTGATGTTTAATAGGTATTGGTTTCGTTCCTCCCGGTAGAGAAAAAAATTCAAATATATTTAACATGTTTGAATAAAATTACAAGCGAAAAACAAAATAATTACAGCAATAAAATATTAAATTAACAAAATAACAAAGATAATTATTTATAATTATCTTCCTATACTAATAAATGAAATTCTTTTTTGGACACGTGACATTTTCTAGTGATTTCTCATCTTATTTTCCTATTTATCTATCATATTAAATAATAATAATAATTTAAAAAAAAAATTAGATAAGAATAAACGTTTTTTTATATAATCATAAAGTTATATCCCGAGTATTATGAGTAGATCTATATACTTTGGAGTTCGGTGATTGAAATTATGGTAAATTAGGAATCAAATGTCCCGTTTGATATATAATTACTAATTGTATTATTGTTTTTTTTTTCACTAGAATAAATAACTATTCTAGGTCTGGGCATATGTTTCTATAAAAATATACGTGTTCTTAGATGCATCGCTATAATGGTTTGAACTCACCATTATAGTCGCACAATTCTTTCAAATTTTAAATTTAAACAACTTTGTTTTACCTTTGTAATGTTAGGCGTACTGTTATAATTGGTTTAAACCTATCATTTTTCACACATTGCAATTGGTTTAGAAAGAACACAATTTATAAATATAACAATTATATACTCCATTCAAAGAGAATTTAATTCTCGATTTTACGGTGTAATGCATAAAAATAATGAAATATATGAAAACGTGAGGTTCGATCTCCACCTTTTTGTACCGTAAACTCTCTTGAATACAAATTTAAGACAAGTGTTTTATGAATAAAATAAACAAATAAGCATGAAGGTGCATAAAACTAACTAAAATCATTGTATCTTATAATTTGAAGGTATCATAAAAACAGGATTCAGCCCCATGTAATACATGTGTTTTTTTACCTAATAATAAATAAAAAAACAAACTAAAATGTTATAATAAGTAAATAGTACATCAAAGTTCATTTTTAAAAGATAAATCTTGATGACTATATGTGTGAACATGCGACATTATATTTTAATCAACATGAGCAATACATGAGTTTTTTAAAGATATCTTTTTTTTATTTGTTATATAAAATTACATTTATGCACCCCGTGTAATACCTAGGGTTTAAATCCAGTTATATTATAAAGAAAAATCAAAAGTAAACAAAAAAGGGAAGAAAGATAAGATACTCATAAAATTAAATTAAAGAGGAAAGAAAATAAAACGTTTTGGTGCAGAACTTATTTGATTTAAAATGTTTTAAAAGTAAATAATCATAAAATATATAATTTTTACCGTAGAACTTCTTACATAAGACCATGACTATGTGTAGTGGTAAATTGTTATAATGCTCCAACCATGGGGCATTATTCGACACGTGTCATCCCAGTCAGCATGAGGCATTATAGCATAAAGTGGTGTAGTGGGGATAATGCCCAAATAATGCCCCTTCCAATCATTAAAAAAAAAAAGAAAACAAACTAAATGATCATTGGCTAGTCAAACCCACTTCTTCTCCCATTGGCCACATGCAAGAATCAAATGGAGCTATGCAGCGTTTTCTTAATAACGCCAAAATCAAATTTCTGAATTTTTTAGTAGAGTAAACTGCAATTTTACCCCCTGAGGTTAGGGGTGATTGACACTCTTACCCCCCCCCCCCCCCCCTAAGGAAATACTTGCAATTTTACCCCCCACTGTTCACTGATATGTCACAATTCTACCCCCCGGCTTCAATTTTACTCCCCAACGTTTGCTGTTATGTTGCAACCTTACCCCCCGGCTTCAAATTTGTTGACTAATCTGTTGACTATAATTTGAAATGACTATAATGCCCTTTCATATTTACCCCTTGTGTTTTGTGCACTTTGGGATATTACCCCTTGCCACCACTGCCACCGCCATTCACCACCACAACCACCACTGCCACCTCCAGCCACTCACCCCTTTCTCTCACACCCACCATAGCAACAACCAACCACCATTTGCCACCACATCACCACCATTATCATCGTCACTGTACACCAACGACTGCCACCACAACCACCACTGTCACCTCTGCCACCTCCAGCCACCACCACAACCACCATAACTTTACACCCGCACACTCTTTCTCTCTCTCATCTCCATTTCACATATAACATTTTGCAGACCTATAACATATCTATGAAATTACTTGTATTCTTTTTAATAGATAGCATATTCTTGAACATATAACATTTTGCAGACCTAACAGAACTTAGTCAAATTTGAACCATTTGAATAACATTCAAAATAGCAATCACAAGTTTGTTTGAAAATAAGCGAAACAGATAGATGTGTACCGTAAACCCTGTCGGAGATCTCAAGGAGTCGATCCGACTTCCGCAGCGCCATCTAACGCCCAACCCGATCCAATATTTTGATACCTGTGTAATCAGTTTATTCGATCCAACTGGGCAATTTCACCTTCTAGTTAACTCCTTCCAAACTTCAATTGACGAATTCGATCCCCTTTAATAAGCTTATCAGTTGACTATACAAAAATTGGTGGGAACTTAATGGTGTAAAAATATATTTAATGGAGACTTGGTTTGCGGGAATTTAAAATAGGTGAAGGAATGGAGGGAGGGACAGAGAGGAAATGGGCGAATGATTTAAAATTGGTGTACAGTGACGATGATAATGGTGGTGGTGTGGTGGCAAATGGTGGCTGGTTGTTGCTATGGTGGGTGTGAGAGAAAGGGGTGGGTGGCTGGAGGTGGCAGTGGTGGTTGTGGTGGTGAATGGCGGTGACAGTGGTGGCAGGGGGTAATATCCCAAAGTGCACAAAACACAGGGGGTAAATATGAAAGGGCATTATAGTCATTTCAAATTATAGTCAACAGATTAGTCAACAAATTTGAAGCCGGGGGGTAAGGTTACAACATAACAGCAAACGTTGGGGGGTAAAATTGAAGCCGGGGGTAGAATTGCGACATAACAGTGAACAGTGGGGGGTAAAATTGCAATTATTTCCTTAGAGGGGGTAAGAGGTCTAATCACCCCTAACCTCAGGGGGGTAAAATTACAGTTTACTCTTTTTTTTTAAATAACGCCTAGTGTAATGGAGGGGGGGCGTTTTGGGGCGTTTTTTTCAATTTTTTTTAAAAATTACGCCCCACTACGAATGGTCTAACAACTATCATTGTTAATGCTAGTATGCTACAAAAATTTATTCCTAAGTAAATTATATTATTTAATGTGTCTACTTGATACCTTATATAAGTTTTGAATATTACGCCAAACATGTCTATTCTAGTGCTTGACAACTCCCTACAAAGCTACAATCACCAACCTCACTATCGCCTATCATCGCCACTCGTATGAAGAAGAGGGAGCAGGAGGAGGAGAAGAAGAAAGAACAAGGGGAAGTCACTACCTGATTAAGGATAAGTTTAAAGGTTATTTAACTGAAAAAGCTATAATCGCCACCCTCACTATTGCCACTCGGGATGATTGTCTATCGCTTTAACTAGATGAAATAGCCAAAGTTTTTCGAACCTATTTTGTTGACTAAGGGGCTGTTTGGTAGCCTCTGAATGGTCATTAAGATGCTACCTCTTAATGGAACCATTAAGAATTTTACCAATGAGAAGGTGGAAGAATGTGACATGTGATGATTTACCATTCAGATGTTAACTCTTAGGTGCTGTTTGTTTTTTCTGCGGCAAAAGGTCTGCAGTCTGCGGACCACATCTGCAGGCATCTGCAGGAGAAGAGGTGAACCAAATGTCTGCAGTCTGCAAGGAGAAGAGGGTTTGTTTTTTTTTTCTACAAAACCACTTCACACACAATAGCTCTACCTTCTCTCTACAAACTCTCTCTCTCTCTACAATCTGTCACCACCACCGCCCAAAGCACCACCACCACCGCCATCACACCACCGCCGTCACACCACCGCCTCTCTCTCTCTCTACGGTCTCTCTCTCTCTCTCACCGATCTCGCTCTCTCTCTCTCTCTCCTTTCTTCCACTGTCGCCGCCGCACGCCACCGTCAATGGTGGTCGGCCGTTTAATCTGTAATAGGGGGTGTCAATGGTGGTCGGCTGGAGAAGCTCACCGGAAAGGCGGCTCCGGTCGCCGGCTGAAGAGGTTGTCGGCAGGTGGAGGTGGAGGGGGTGGTCTCTCTCTCTCACCGATCTCTCTATATTCTTTCTCTCTCTCTCTCTCTCTCTACGATCTCTCTCTTCTTTCTCTCTCTCTCTCTCTCTCTCTCTCTCTACGGTGGTGGTGGTGATGTATCAGGTGGCGGAGTTATTTGGGGGTTTTGTCGGAGGTGGAGGTGGTGGCAGAGGAGGTGGTGTCGGAGGTGGAGGTGGTGGAGGTGGTGGCAGAGGAGGTGGTGTCGGCTGGAGGGAGAAGAGGATAAGAGCTTTGAAGAGTTTGGCAGACTTGGGGACATGTCTGCTTGGGGAAGAGGTAAAATGTGAGAAGCTCTTCTGGAAAACAAACGAGCTGCAGACCTCAAACGTCTGCGCGCATCTGCGCGACGCAGACTTAAGTGGCCAGAAGTGCTTCTGGCCAAAAAACAAACACCACCTTAACTATTCAGACTTGAGGTTACCTCTTATTTATTCAGAGGTTTTAAACCATTAAGAGGTAGAATCTAAATGGTCATTAAGAGGCTACCAAACAACCCCTAAGAGAATTAGATCATAATTACTTGTTTCACTATCTTGATTAATTAAGTTTCTTTTTTTTTTTTTTTGTAAAAATTTAGTTTGTTAGGTTTAGGCTACGATGAAAAAGGAATATGCAAAATTGTAAATGCCCAAAGAGTAGTAGCCTTTTTATTTTTTTATTTCTAACAATAAGAATATAACGGCCATTTTACATTAGATAGATATATTTTTAGTGTTGGATATTAAAAATGTCTAAGCATGTTACTTATTAACAAGGGCGGACCTACCCTTTAAGGTGGGTGGGTGGCCGCCCCTTAAAAAAATTAGTGTAATTTTTTAAGGAAAATCTTGATCGCCCCTTTTAAAATTTCAGTTAAGTTTCTTAATTGCTCCTTTAAGAATGTTGTAGTTAGAGTACTTAGAATGAAAAGGAGAGTGGAAACACATTTATCGGAAAAATGTCTTGTAGAGAGGCAGCTTAGTTGTATTACATGTACAATCTTTACTATCTATTAAAAGACAAATGAGCATTACATCACAATGCTGATGTGACAGCCATTTAGGCTGTCCAACAATGCCAATATTATGTCATTGATTATATTTGGAGGTTTAAACCTAGATGGGATTTGGTAACAATGGGAGTGTGAGGGGTGTTCCGGCACAGTTACAAAGTGATATTGGGTTTTGAGACTGGAATTCCAAATGGAAATTCTTACGTGCGAAATTGTTGCTATTGGAGAGTGTTTACCCTCTGGAAGTCTCTAGAGCTGGTAGTGCGAATCACTGGGAGTCAATTGAGATTGAGGATGAGTCATTTGTTGGATTTGCCAAGACTGGGTCTGTAATGACCGTATTGGAGCGGTTGGGAGCTTCAATGGTCATTTCAAGTTACTGATGAAAAGGGTCACTGCAACTAGGTGGATTTGTAGATATGTTTGGAGTTTGGTTTGTTCTATGCGAGCTGGACCTGAAGACTTCCGTTCCTGTGTGTTAAAGATTGTTGAGTACTGGATGATTGGGTTGTTATGTGCTTGTGGCATGATGGAGTTTCTCGCAAGGCCTTCAAGTGGGAGATTGTTGGTTTATGAAGTCCTTGGTTATTGGGCTTGTTTAATTGATGATTAGAAGACTTGGATGGAATGCCCAATTTGGCCCGTTTAGTTTTCTTGTTCACCAAGATGGAAAACCTAATTGTTCTCTATATATACCTAATCATGTATTGTAATTTTAGTGTGCCTTGAGCTTAATGAGATAAACTAGTTGCAGCCTGTGGACGTAGGTCCCCCCACTGGGACCGAACCACGTAAAATTATTGTGTTGTGTTTTATTATTTTCTGTCCGCATGATATTCGTTTGTGCGTGTATGTTGGTTTTGTGTCGCTTGATATCTAACATTTAACGAAGTTTATAGAAGTATGTTAGTTTATCACTACAAATTAAAAAATAAAAAATTTGAACATTTTGTTTTGAAATCCATTATTTTGTGTGTATGTGCAAAGATAGATGGTTGGTGGGTTTGCAAAGGCGATGGTTTCCGGTTTGCACGATGCATGAATGTTAAAAACAAATTTTATTAAAAACACTAAATCAAATCAAATCAAAGCATCGTAAACGATATCTTAGATTAATATAAAATATTTAAATACTTTTTAAGTATAAGACTGGAAATAAAACATTAGATTAATATAAAATAGTTAAATACTTTTTGAAGTATAAGGGGCTGTTTGGCAACATCTAAACCAATAAGTGCTGAATGAATAAGAGGTCTGAATGGGTAAGAGACTCTGAACCAGTAAGTGCTGAACCAGTAAAGTGTTGTTTGGTTGCACCTCTGAATGACTGTGTAAAATGACAGTTTTACCCCTCTGAACTATTTGGGCTGAATAAAATACAAACCTATTCATACCATCATACCATGAATCTTTTCATACAATCACTTTTCAAATAATAGCATTATCATACTTTCACAACAAAACAAAATTGAACATAATTCCATACAAATAAATACAATCTGTTTATATTACTAGGTTCAAATTGCATACAAACAAATACAATATATTAATAATAGATACAAACAAATACAATCTATTTATAATAGAGCTGTTCACATCAATCGAGGCAAAAAGTTCATGATTAATTACCTGTGGAGATGGAGGTTGTGGAGGGTCGGTGTGAGGAGAACGGAGCCTGTAAAGGGCGCTGCGATGGAGGACTGCTGCAACGTGGAGGACGGCGGAGTGGTGGAGGGCGGCGAAGGAGAACAGAGGATGTGTAGGGCGCTGCGATGGAGGACTGTGGCGGAGTGCTGGAGGGCGGCGGAGTTGTGGAGGAGAGGAGAGGAGATGATGGCGTCTGTATTGAGGAGATGATGTTTGTATTGTTAGGTCAAGGGGCATGAGTGTCAAATATCTCATTCAGCGTATAAAAGTAGCTGAACCATTCAGCTCTGAATGGTTCCATTAAGAGGAGAACTTTTTGTGAACCAAACAGCCCATACCTCTAGCCGATTCAGAGGTAGGCTCTGAATGAATCCATTCAGATGCAAACAAACAGGCCCTAAGACTGGAAATAAAACAATGTAAAGCAAAAAAGATGATATTTTCTTGCTTAATAAAATTACTATTAATACAAGATCGTTTAGAGTGCTTAATTGTGCTATTTTGCCATTTGGGTTGTTTAAAGTCAACATATTAAGTAAATTAGAGATTAGGTGCCAAATGCAGCAGCTACCATCTCACTGTCATATGTTGGTGCCACTTTCATGTCATCATCCTTTTCCCACTTATATTTAATTTATTAAAATATTTTTATAAAAATAAGTAAGATGTACAGTTTTTTTCCTTACTTTTTTTATTTAACAACCAATTAAAATATACAATCCTATTCCTTCTTTAAAATCACCTGTTTCTTGCTCCAAAGCTTTCTAATTACCAACAAATCCACATACACACAATGAAGAACACCATTACTAATGGCAACACAAAGCTCATTCTTCTGCATCCCTACATCCAGAAACAAGGCAACCCGAACCGCCTATGGCTCGTCGCTCTCGTGTCAGTGTTCGCGGTAGCATCCCTTCTGACCCTTGTCTACACCCGCGAATCGTTTCACACAACCACAACTACCACCACAACACGCATCACTGCCACCATCACCCACAACGAACAAACGCTGCCCAAATCAGTGATGCGAGCTCTTGTTCACTATGCCGCCAACACCAACAGCACCAATCACATGTCACAAACCGATATTAAACAAATCTCTGATGTCCTCAAACAATGCACCTCCCCTTGTAACTTTCTTGTATTCGGGCTCACCCCCGAAACCCTCCTCTGGAACGCTTTGAACCACTATGGCCGAACCGTTTTCATAGATGAAAACCGCTACTATGCTGCTTACATGGAGGAAAAATACCCAGAAATCGAAGTGTATGACGTCCAATACACCACCAAGATCAGGGAGCTCAAGGAGCTTGTCACTTCTGTTAGAGAACAATCACATAACGAGTGTGGGCCGGTTCAAAATCTGTTATTTTCTGATTGCAGGATCGGGCTAAACGATCTTCCTAACCAACTATATGATATAAACTGGGATGTGATTCTGGTGGATGGTCCACGCGGGTATTGGCCAGACGGTCCAGGGAGTATATCGGCCATATTCACCGCCAGCGTGCTTGCTCGGAGCAAAAAGGGTGGGAACCATAAAACCCATGTGTTTGTGCATAATTATAATAGGGAGATGGACAAGGTGTCTTGTGAAGAGTTTTTGTGTAAAGAGAATTTGGTCAAGTCTTCTAAGGATTTGTTGGCCCATTTTGTCATAGAGAGAGTGACGGATGAGAACGGCAGACACCAATTTTGCCGAAACAATTCAACAACGTCATCCTAGGCCAGCCATCACCGCCTATCACCACCCATCACCGCCACTGTGTATTTTTACGATGTAACCATTACTTGCAATAGTGTAAAGTGTAAACATTGATTAATCTTGTCGAATTTGTTTTCAAATGGTTCATTTGTAAAGGACTCCATAGAATATGGGGTGACCCTTTGAAATTACACCTTTTAATGACAACGAATGTTTATCGAAAACAAAACTACAAATAGTTATCTTAATTCGTGATGTATTAGTATACAAAAAATACCATTAAAACGTACATGTTAAGGCTTTGAAATCACTCTAGATCAAGTGTTCTTGACATAAAGAGGCCTCGAAACACAAAGTTCTCTTAGTCGATTAACCATATCATAAAGGAACTTGAAGGTTAATATGTACTGTGCATTAAAATCATCTCTTACTTAGTTACTTGCGGATGAATCCTAAACCACTCCCCTAACATCTTGTGAACATGAGCGCGAATCATTCTTCATGGCACCGGATACTTTTCACAAAGCTTCAAATATTCAACTAGATCAGCTTGATCCAGTTTACCATCCTGCACGCCGTCTTCACCATCAGATACCCAATCAACGGTCCTAAATCCAGCAAACAGAGCTGGATTTTCTAAAAGGGTCTCTGCTGAAAGTACACCGTCAGCACCAGTTTCTTCTAAGCAGTGTTTCACATCATCCATGTGACGTATGTTCCCATTTGCAAGAACTGGTACCCGAAGAGCGTTTTTAACAGCCCGTATCGCGTTCCAATTTGCCCTGATCTTTTTTCCACCTTTTTCGTCTCGTGTACGCCCGTGTACTGCAAGAAGGGAACAGCCTGCATCTTCTAACATTTTGGCATAGTTTAAAGTGTCTTGTAAATCTGGGAAAAATTGGATTTTGCAAGACACGGGAACGTTGAGGTTTTGAGCTAATTTTTCAACCATCGACTTTACAAGAGGTAGTTTGTCCATTAGGAAAGCTCCGTAGTTTCCTCTTTTGGCAATACGCTGCGGGCACCTGCAGGTTAATAATTTTTCAACTAACGATTTCACGAGAGGCAGTTATTAACCTATGCTAGCACCATTTGTGTTGGTGCTCAATGAGCATAGATAAACCTCTATTTTAATCTCAAAGGCCATTCGTCTTATGCTTGAGTTTTGCACTCATGTTCTTGCATTTACATTAAAAAATAAACAGACCACAAAGCTGCCATGAAGAACAGTACAAAAGAAGTTCTCTTACAGAAAGTAAAATACTTGATTTTAAACTTGAAAAGCAGTTTAAACAGCTCACCCCAAATTAATGTCGACGTAATCACAATAAGACTCCACCCTGCGTGCTGCTTCCAGTAGAGTGTCTGGATCATTAGCACAAAACTGAATAAATAATGGCCGATCTTCCTGCATATTTCAGATTCGATATATTACATACAGCGGCGGATTGATCACTAGCTTAGGGGGGTCCAAGACACCCACTCAAAAACATATATGCAATGTAAATTTTGTCAGAAATTTGTTTGGGCCCCTCCATAACTTTTCTTAAGGCTCTTAAAAGCCCCCCTATGTTACCAAATAAACCAAATCAAAACCAACAGGTATTCTAAACTTCTAGTCTATCTTTCTACTATTGCCCGTTTACCTGCCATTCTCCTGTAATTTTGCTTAATATTTATGCAAAAACTTAAAAGATCACAGACGGCACTTCCAACACGCCTCATCCATCGCCATTCTAAAATCACAGGTTCTTCAATAGCCAATTCATCGCCATTCGAAAAGTGTTTTGTTCAAAATTGTTTTGTGAGGCTAGACGCGGTCTTTAGATCCCTATTTGCAGGTTTGAAAACTCAAATACTTAGTTGTGTAATTTTTTTACTCCATGAATAACAATGTTTACTCCTACCGTTTGAATGCTTATATTATTACTTAAAGCCGTGTAATAATCGGAAAGTTTGCTACAGATTAATGAATTTTTTTTTTACCTGGCCGACATGTCCTAACCTGACCCATTTTGTGGCGAAAAATCTTAGATCCACCATTGATTACATTCAATTGCAGTCGGAGGATGCTAATAACAATTAACAAACAAGCTTAGTTATTATTATGTTTTATTACCTTGCAGGTAGTGAATTCCTGAGAGCGACACTTGTCATTCTCGTTAAAGATGCGAGAATGAAGCATAGGAGTGTAGGCAGCTTCAGCACCGTACTTCCGACACAGTAATCGAAAGGGAAGCTCCGAATTATCGACCATTGGTGCTACAATGTGCTTAGGCTCACCCAGCTTCTTCCAATGGGCCCACGCCCTCTCAATTCTGGCATCGCCATTTGGACCGACTACAGGTTCTGTGGGTTTGGAACATAGGTCTTCAGCAGGGGAGTCAGGGTTTGAATGGTGGAATCAAGGACCATGGGGGGTTAAATTAGGATGGGCATTTCCAAACCCGAACCCGTAGAACCGGCCCGGAACTAGTTCCAGGTCCTACCCGATACATAGGATAACCGGGTCCAGGTTCAAAAAATCCGGAGGTTCTTACCCGGTTCCACTTTTTCTCATAATAAATGGGTAGTACCCGGTTCCTAACCCGTACCCGGTTCCTCCAGTACCCGGTTCCTCCATTGTACCCGGTATAATGTTACCGTTAGAACCGGTTGGGGGTTGCAAATATCATTAAATGCCAACTATTACCGTTGGAACCGGTTTCTATCCGTTGGAACCGGTTACTAGCCGTTGTACCCGGTTACTAGCCGTTAGAACCGATTCCTATAAATTGTTTTCAAATTTCATTTGTTTAACTCACCAATCCTCTTATTCTTCTTATATCATTTTCTTCTACTTCTTGTAATACTTTTCTACAATGGCTTCAAAGAACTCTAAAACTACAAATTCCCCATCCGTCAATAATGTTCCTCAAGGTCAAACCGCTTCATATGTTGTTGGAACATTATCACATAGTCGCAATGCGGAAGTACGGTGCAATTGGGACTTGGTCGAAATGAGTGACGGTTCGCAAAAGGCCCAATGCAAACATTGTGGCGCCTTGTTAAGCAAGGACTCTAACTCGACGTTAACGAAGCATGCTAAAAAGTATTGTAAAGCTTTAAAAGATTTGACACCCGGTCAAGTTCAACTCTCAAAAGATGGTACCCGACATACCCGGTTCCAAACAGTGTTCTGCAGCTTTTGATTTCAAATACCTGACAGAACCGGTTCCTGACAGTACCCGACATACCCAGTTCCAAACTATACCCGAACCCGGTTCGACAATACCCGTAACCGGTTACACTTTTTTTGACTTCTACCCGGGTTCAACCCGGATCCGGTTCTTCAGTGTACCCGGTTCCACTCAGTGTTATCAGTACCCGGGTACGGGTAGTACCCGGTTCCGGGTATTAAAAATACCCGATTATGCTCATCTCTAGGTTAAATGGTGATTGGTAATAAGTAGTAAGGCGGAAAAATGTAGGGTTACCCACTCGGTAGAAAAATATGTCTTTTAGAACGGGTCTAAAGTTCAAATCTAGGTAAATGTGAAGTTTAGAATTATTTGTGTAAAATAGTGTATGTGTAAAAAAAAATTTATTGAACATGTGTTATGAATTATATTAATTTATTAATAATATTGTTAATATGGGTGAGGTTCGACTACAAAGTTCATTTTTCCTATAAAGTGTACAAAGTCATAAAACATCACAATTTTAGCCATAAAACACACCAAAAACCCACAAATAACATAGTGAAGATCTGACTATTACATAATATCCAAACCTTAACGGTCCTTAAAAACTTCAAACACACCATCGTACAACTATGTACATAAAACACAACATGATAATCAACATAAAACACACTAATGTTAGTCATTCGATAATCAAAGCCTTATCATCCAAAACACAACATAAAACCCACAAATATGGTGTTTTAGTAATCTTCACTAATCGTGCTGCAATTTCTGCTAACTGGACAGCAATCGAATCAGTTCTTGAACCTCCGATTTTGATCTGACTCTTCCGGCTCTGAACCATCATTGCTTCGATTTCCCGGCAATGGAACCAATGATACGAACTGAAATTTAGATTAGACTAAAACAAGAACTGAGGGATAGTCGATCAAATTCGAGATGGGCTATTCTACAAATACAAGGTATAAAAACCCTAATTTTAACAAATAAACATCCACCCTTAAAACTAGATAATTATGGGAATTAAAAGACTTCAACATCAGGCAGTTTTCCCCCACTCCTCCATCTCCTGTATTTTAGGATCTTCCCCCACTTTCTAACTTTTTTTATTTCTTTCCCGCCACACAGCACCAACTAGGTCTGACCCGACCCAGTTTGACCCTGACCCATTATTGGGTTCGTATCACAAACCCAGGCTATAACATTGTGCCTCATATTTGGTAAGGTTGATAAAAGTATCCTTGTAACATAAGAAGTTGCCATATTAAATGTTAGTTTATCCCTTCCCCGTGGCCCAGTGGTATCCCCACTTGGGTTTGTTGGTCGGCCCCTCCTTTGGGAGGTCACCGGTTCGACTCCCACTGTGGTCTTAGGGGGGGGGGGGGGACGTCCCAATGATGGATCGTATCCTACCGAGGCATGGTGCGGTCTTGAGGGCAACCCGGTTTTACCCAGCTGTTACCCCAGCGAGTCTCTCGTGTGGGGGCAGTATGGTTTCCGGGCGGAAGTCAGCTTACGCGGCGGCCGGGGCCCAATCGAACATCGTGTCCGAGAGTGCGGGGCTGACAGGGAATGTCTTCGACATGAACCCGGTGACCAATAGGTCATGTACATAGAAAGTCACCTTCCAAAAAAAATATTAAATGTTAGTTTAAAAAATCAACAATAAACAAGTAAAAAAAAATTTCAACAAATCCTTAATCAACATAACTTGTATGAAAGTATGAGGAAATAAGAAAATCATGTCAATTAATGATGTGAATTCAAACCAATGCACAATCTAGAATTCTAGATGTGAATCATTCATGTGAATGATGAAGATATGAGTAAAACGATATCATTATTAGAAGATTCCACATAATCCAAGAACAAGTATTAAAACATCACTAGTTTAAAAAGGTCAAACTCATACAAAAAACTGAAAAAGGATGATGATTGATTGATGGTCCAACCATGGATCAATGGTAAAAGCACACCATCTCAAATAAGCATAATCAACTCAAAGGAAGTTATCTCTATCCAAGCTAGCCAAAACCTAACAGCAGACTGTGATTGATGTATCATGTAATCGGGAATTGTTTTGGACGCCTTATCATTTGATCAAAGAAAGTTTGGTGAGCTCCAAGCTATAAAAGGTCGATGTGTTGATCAGTTCTGTTTTATGCATAATAGAAAACATGAAAACATACCCGTGATTGCAGAACATGCCAGCAGAGAATCCAGATGGAGACGCAATAATAGAGTTTGACATGATTGTCATCTTGATCTGGTTCCTCCTTAGGGTGCAAACTAATGATGGTGATGATAAACCGAATAGGGTGTTCGGTTATGGAGAGGAAGCGATTTGATGTTATCAGTAATTAGGTTAATTTGAAGTCTACCCTTTAACCTCTACATTAGTCTCCTTATATATGCACCTAAGAGGAAACCTAATTAGTTAATAAGGGTAATATGGTCCATCAACAATTACCAACTAATTATTTAATAGGTTATTATATATT
Source organism: Helianthus tuberosus (assembly GCA_030545235.1). Taxonomy (NCBI): domain Eukaryota; kingdom Viridiplantae; phylum Streptophyta; class Magnoliopsida; order Asterales; family Asteraceae; genus Helianthus; species Helianthus tuberosus. Next base: position 173,748,531 of record CM060401.1, read on the forward strand.
TTTATCTATATAATGTAAATGATTATAATGGCTACTAGATTAAATATTACACCATAATATATTTAATCTTACACGATGATAGTTTACAGTCGATTGTGAAAATTCTGATCAACTCGAACAAGTTGTGTCAAATCAAACCAAGTCTTGTAAACTCTTAGTTAAAAGTAGATCTTGACACATGACACATGCCAGATACACCGTTTAATTATGGAACGAGCGTCTCATGTCCAGATAAAACTTATCTATTAAATCTTGTTTGTCCAAATCACCATCATGCAAGCACATATACAGGTCTTACTTTAGAATTTAAGCAATCATGTCACCTACACCGAGTGTATCCTGTTGTATGCTAAATTTCTAGAATTCTAAATTATGCCAAAGTGAATTTTGAACTTTGAATACTATTTTGTAGAATATCAAGAAAAGAAGTGTCAACCAAAGGTGTCATTTTTTCAAACGAATGGTGCTCTTTACCATACTTGACTGATTGATATTTTATAAAGTGCAATGATGGAGTGTGACTTTTAATTAGAAAACAAAAAAACTTTAGTTTTATACTTACTATATTAAAGAGTGTGACGGCTTTACTTAAAAAAACAATTACATTTCAATACTTTAATCTTTAACCTTTTTTTAATTCCATTATTATAATTACTTGTAAGTTATTTTGTTTTTCTTTCATAACTTATAATTGTTAGAATTAAACTGAGCACACATGAACAAACAAACAGAAAAAGCACTAAATAACACGAGACATTTTACGTGGTTCGGTTACGGTATGCAATCTAAGGCAATTAGGGTTTTCGTATTATTGAGTGATAATAAATTACAAATACAGGAGATATATTTATAGACTAGATGTAATGTATCTTTTAATCATTTATAATTAACTAAAGCGGGCCTACCGATGGGGTGGTGGTCCATTGGCAAAGGTAAAGCCTTTAAAACACCTAGGTTGGGAAGGGAAAGGTCTTGGGTTCAAGTTTCACAGACGACAGAGAATTAGGGTATGTTTGGCATGGAGCTTTTAGGAGCTTCTAGCTTTAAGCTTTTAAGAAAAAGTTCCTACTCAATAAAAGGTCTTGTTTGGTTGAAGGAGCTTTAAGCTTTTAGGTTAGGAGCTTCAAGCTTTTGGTTGAACGCTACTACTAGTAGCGTTTAGAAGGAGCTACAAGCTTTTAGGGAAAAATGACTATTTTAACCACTAAAAATAAGGAACTTTTTAATGCACCAACTTTCTAAATTTTTAGTTATGTCCATTTTGGTCATTTTATACATTTTATTAAAAGTTCCAGCTACTCTACCAAACACCAAATATATCTAAAAAGCTACTAGCTACCAGCTACAGCTACCAGCTTCCAACCAACAGCTTCCAGCTACCAGCCACCAGCTACTTTTGCCAAACATACCCTTAAAGAAATTAGTTGTTCAAAAAAAAAAAACTAAACTGGGCCTAATTAATTAGGGCCTGGTCAAAAACTCTAATCTGCTCCTCCTAATCTTAAATTGTCTTTTAAGTAGCCCGAAGCCTACATATATCTATATATCTATATAACTATATAAAGCAAATCTGATGAATAGAAATGTAATTTAACATCACATACAAATTTTATAACATGTAAAAAAAATAAAGCCTTTAGAGCAAAGTTTTAAGACGCCTAGGGCTAAAATAGAGAAATCCTCCTCCCGCATTTACTATCCAGAATCCCAATTGTCAAAACCGTCGATGCTTGGTGTTCTCTGATGTTGATTCATCACGACAGTCCTTCAATTGAATCGCCTCCCCCTTTAAGAAACCATCAATCTCCGGTTTGTATTTGCTTATGTTTTCTTCAATTGAATCACTGATAAGCAGATGAGTGAGGCTAGATTGTGTTCGTTATTGAGAGAATTAGGGTACGAAGGTCACCGAAAACTCTATCCCGACAGTTTCGAATGGCCTACGAAGAAGATGCTAGTCCTAATCTTGATTGGATTTGCTCTAGCTTTCGAACTCTCTCTGTATTTTGTCTCTCTAGAAACCAACCAATTACATGTTTCTTTTTGTATGCAATATTGTTCTCATATTGTTTTCTAGATTGTAGGAAGTTCAATTTTGTAGTTAGGGCTGCCATTTCACAACGTTCTTTGTCCTAATTTATCAGTTAGGGTTAACGACGGTTCTATCTTCAATGGAAACATGTTAGATATAGCATGTTTTGATACTGATAGTGCTATTGACAAAAAGTCAATTTCTAGAATTTAGAGGATCTAATATTGTGTTTGTGTTTGAATTCTCAGGTATGAACAGTTTACATAAGATGGAAACGACCGACCTAAGACGCTCCAGACGTCCCATCGTCATTTCCCCTCGCCAGCAGAAGCAACACCATTGCCGACAACAAAATCTGTAACCAGCCTGTAACATTTCATTATTGACAACACCAAAATCGGTAACCAATAGTATCCTCTTGTTGTTAATTTAATTTCGATTGACTGCATATTCTTAAACAAATAATTTGTATTTTGTTAATGATTTCTTTATTAGGTGTAGAGTTATATTATGAAACCATAACCATCAACTTGTTCCCAATTCAATTTTATATAATTGTGTTTCAGTTGTAAGCGTTTACACTTGATAATGATAGAGCTCTAGAAGATATGTATAATCAACATGCTGAGAATTCCCGCCAATTTGATGCTGGTTTGAACACAATGTCCACTCGCATTGCTACTGCCTTTGCTTCAATGAAGGTAATTAGCAGTAAATAATGATCATTTATATAAGTTATTTGTTAAAAGGATGAACATGTTACATATCTTTAGGAGTTTTCATTTGTATGGTATTGTACAAAGGGGATGGATGGATGTTCTGCAGCAACATTCGGTGATTTGGTGCATGTAAAGCTTGCTTCTGCGGTCTGGAACTCCACTACAATGTATTGTTTTAAACGAAAAAAAGTTACATCTATGGTTGACCTTTTAATTTCACTCCAAATGTTACAAACCGATATCTCGTATATTATTGTCATTTTCTTGGTGTGATTTGTTCTTTATTTCAAAAATCTTTCATTTGAATGTAATTCTCAATTTCTAAATCGTCAGTTATTACTCCGATTCAAACAAACCTCAACTGACTACTTTTTGGGATGGTCATCCTATTTCTTTAGCTGGGTTCCTTCTATATTTGTTTATTTCATTAATCATCACGTGATTCTGGTCCTTTTTAGTTATTTTTAATGTATTGTCAACCAACTGTCTGACGAAATGCATGACACGGTTATTTTAGTGGGATTTTGTTGTTTGAAATGTGGGCAGGTGATAAAAGTCTTTGTTCTGAAGTTTTGAGTTTTGACTAATTGAAGTCTTTTTCATTTATGAAATTGGGAAGTAACAAATTTCCAATATTTGATCTTATATCCTTGACTAACCAAGTTCATTTGTTATTTATCTCGAATGGCCTAATCCTTCCGATTTAGATGCCTTCGTTTGCAACAACGGTGCTGATCTGTACTAACATCTTCTCATCCTGAAGATAACCTGTTTTTATTTGATCTTTATTTCATTCTCACATTGCATACCGGTGGGGTGGTCAACGGATTACGAAGACTTTACTAAGGTGGGATTCTTCTATTATTGACAAAAAGGCCCAAAATAAAATGAACATGTTGTTACAGAAGATGAAGCAGTTTCTACCAACTACTGTTATGCTTTTAATTATCAAAATCCAGCACTGGTAACTTGGTAAGTACATATATTACTTCATTTGTCCCCGAATTAATTGCTATGTTGGTCGGGTGGGCGGACGGGCTGGGTAAAATGTAAAAGCGAGTCAATTCAGGTTTGGTTGACCCAATAACACTATATATTTAATTAGTGCGCTATATATTTGGAGACTTTCAACTGTTGGAGGTTCTGCCCCAAAAGATCTTAGGAAGATGATGAGAATTCAAGCTCTCTTGTCACATTATTTATTGCCAAAATAGGAGGAGAGTTAATGTTATTCCAGTGTGGGCGTATCGTTCCCAAACGCTCAGATGTGTCCGTGCTATATGTTTTTTGTTCTTTATTTGGTTGTATGGTAATATGTTCTCATCCTTGATTTATAAGTAGCCAGGCCTTGTAGTCAAGCTGTCTATGAAAAAAATACCAGGTCCTTTTTAGGAACACCAGGCCCCACGGGTCTGGTTACGGGCATGTTGGGTTGTGCTGTGGACAGGTCCCATTCTTTTGGACCATCTGTGAAGTCATGCTTGCACATTTTTACCATCTAATTTCAGGTACTTATATCTCCAATGGGGTATGGACCAGTGGTGGATCCATGAATTTTTGCCAAGGGGTTCACTTTTTTAAGCGTTCCAAAATCATATGTCCGAACATAAAAAATACCGGTCGGTTCTATGGTTCGGGTCGGGTAAGGTTCATCACATAATAAAAATACGATACAATAATGAAAAAAAACATCGTCATGATAAATTTAAAAAACACGTAACATAAATAAGATGGTCTTTACGGATTAAAAAAACATAGCTACAATTGTTCCCTTCAAGGTTTCATCTTTTGCATTACATTGATCGAAACTTGTTGTAAGAACTCTCTTTCAATATAGCAAATGCATCAAATTAAATTTCATTATAAACTTACATCTAATTAAACTTCATTACAAACTACATCAAACTTGATGGGTTAATTAATCAATCACAATAATTATTAATTATATAAGGTACAACATATTAAGTGGTAAAACCCTAGATCTAATTTGTTTTTTGAATTAAAAAAAAAACTGCACAAAATCATGGAAAACGGAGTAGAGCATACTCGAACTCATGACCTCAGCTTTAACAAGCGCACAGACTTACCAGTGAACCAGCTAAATCATTTGTTTATAAGGTTCCTCTACAAAATATTAAGGGGTTCCTTCAGAATTTTGTTTGTTACTTAAGACTATAAATTACGAACCGAATGGGTTCCTGGGAACCCCCTAACTGAGTGTAAATCCGCCCCTGGTATCAGGGGCGGACCTATATGTATGTAAGGGGTGGCGTCCGCGACCCCTTGGTTGGAAAATTTTTGGAAAAATTAGTATAAATTTTGGAAAAAATTGACGTTTTTTCAATTTCGTTACCGTTTATTTATAAAACGTTACCGCTTGGTCGGAATCCTAGATCCGCCACTGCCTGGTATGGACTTGTCAAAAGTTGTGGTTTTTATTGGTGAAAATGGAGACATAGGTTATGAAGGAAATCTTGGTGGTGTTCACAAGTCTATTATACTTAAAGGAGTCGGTAATGCTATTAACGATCAACATCATGCCAACAGAATCCACTCGCTTTCAGACGTATGGTGCTCTGTTTATTGTTACTATTTTTTATTTACATTAGAGTCTTTTGTTTGTGTCGGTATCATTTCAATACTGTAACCAACCGAACAATATTAGATAAGGTTTGACTTATGTTCTGTCCCGAATTCTTGACTCCGACGCAACGCGCGGGTTCCCCCTAGTCAACAATAATATATGATGTGTTATACAATTCCAAATGATCGATGCGATCTTTGTATAGTGTGTGAGTTGTTTACTTTCAAAATAGGAGTGTAAACAAGCCCAGAGGTCGAGAGCTACTCGTAATCGGCTCGTCGAAAAGCACGAACGAGCCGAGACTTAACAAGCCTGAGCTCGAGCCTGAAATAGAGCTTGTTTTGCTATTGAGCCTAAGCACGAGCTTGAAATACAAAGCTCGTTTTGTATTTTTTATATATATAATATAATAATAATGATAACAACATTTGCGAGCCGAGTTTTGGCTCGTTTAAACGATATTGAAGCGAGCTCGAGACGAGTTTTTAGCTCATTTGAGTTTGTTCTCAAAATAGCTCGAGCCGAGTCGATTCGAGTCGAGCCGAGCCCGAGCTTTGAGTTTTATTCTCAAGCCGAGCTCGAGCTTAAATAAGTAGGCTTAAACCGAGCCGAGTTCAAGCCCGAGCTTCATAAAAACATGACGAGCCGAGCTCGAGTCTAGTCGGGCTAGGCCCGGCTTGTTTACACCCTAGATCCAAAACCATTGATTTTATGATTAAATTTGAACTTTTAAATAAAAAATCATCACAAATTAAATTTGAACTTTCAAATAAAAATCATCAAAACGAAAAGCACGTGACATACACTCCCCATCCACCTCCCTCCAAATTCAATTTCTTTTTTTTTGTCAACTACAACCCACTCCCTCTTTTTATCATTAAAAAGATTTCCCATCTCTACAAAAGGCTGATGGGTATGGAGCGACCGCCACGTAGGAGGGGCTTGAAGGGGATGGACCTAAGGGGTGGGGGATGAGCTCATTTATGTATATATATGTATGTATGTATAGCTGTGTGTGTGAGGAGAGAGAAATTGAGCCCCGTCGAGAACGGCTGGTGAGAGACGCTGGGGACGGGCCGGACCGAGGGGGGCGGTGTGGGGGACCGGCGCCGGGCCTAAGCCGGCCCCCATACCGTCTGGTCTAACATACTTATGTACCTTTTAATTATATTTAATTAATATTTACTTAGTAAAAAATAGTTAGCCAATGATCGCTGGATCAAGTGGTGGAATACTTACATTTTTCTTCGGAGATGCAGGTTCAACTTCCACTTGGTGCAGATTGAGGCACTTGTGGGCAATGATAGGAGACCCAGGGCAACCTGGGTTCGATCCTTGAGCCAAACGGATTTTACCGGTAATTTCACAGTCGTGCGTACGAGCGGGTGGGTTACAGGGTTTTCCCCGGAATTGATGGTGGACTCGGGTTACTCTCGGAGTACTCCGTTTGATCCAGTGAGTGCCCCGAGAGTGCTCGGGATTGATTCTATTGGCCATTCAAAAAAAATTAAAAAATAGTTACTTAAAATCAAAATCTTAAGTCAAAATTAATAGCTGTAAGTCTGAAACACAGCATTTTAAAAATCAAATTAACTAATCAATAAAACACAATCGATACCCAAGATATGCTACCATCATCAGGGGCGGACCTACCTTATGATAAGGGGTAGCGGCCCTTGACGCTCCAGTGCTAGCGTAAATTATGGAAAAATTTGACGTTTTTTCGATTTCGTTACCCTTTTTTTGAAACGTTACCCTATAATGATTTTCTAGACCCGCCACTGGCTACCGTATTAATTTGCATGGGAATTCAAACAACTCCTGATTAATAATTAAAATTAAAATTATGATTAATTACGGTGGGTGATCATGGATTCATGGCTTTTAATCTAATTAGAAGAAGAAAATAGATTGATGTTTGTTGAGAATAACAACAATAATAATAATAATTAAGATGATTCTAAGATGATCCCAGAAGTTTCTGCAGCAGCAGAAAGTACATGATTATGGTCTCCTTCGTAGGTCACGATCAACATGCTTGGATCATCCAATGCTCTCTCTACATGCTTCCGAGCTGGACATCCTCTCACAGTGCTGCACTTGTAGTATCCTCTGTCCAACAAATTCCACAAATTAGAGATGGATTCACGCCAATTGCTTATATTTTTCTATCTTTTAAGGTTTCAATTCGGTTTACTTGGAACCTAACGTTGTGTTCCCGACTCCAAAAAATTGAAAATACATGTAGTTTAGAGTTTTTTTTTATTATTGAAAGAAATAGAAAGAGGAAAAACGATTTTTTTAATAATCTTAACTATTTTATTAGAAAGAAGAAAAACGAAAATTTTAATAATCTTAACTAGAGATATAGTAATTAAATACATTATATCTTTTAGAGTAAAATGCCAAAATGGTCCCCAAGTTTAGGTCACTTTTACCACTTCAGTTCAAAAATAAAACATTTTGTATCTAGGTTCACGAAGTTTCATTTTTGTTGTTATTTTCATCCAATTTATAATCTGGGTTAAAAATTCATGTCCTTTTTGTCATTTTCCTCGCTTAAATGAAGGGTATAATCGTTATTTTATGTCTGAACTCCATCAGGATTTCTGAACTCCATCATTTTACTGAGAAAACGACAAAAAGAGGCAGAAATTTCTAACCCAGTTTGTCAATTGAATGAAAATGTCAACAAAAAATAAAACGCCAAGAACCTAGATACAAAAAGTTTATTTTGGACTAAAGTGGCAAGAATGAAAGCGTTTTAACCTTTATTCGAACTATTCTCAACATATACAATTACATGTTTTGATGACGTCAGGGAATAGTATTGTTTGGTGGTTCGCCAATTTGGGCGGCCACTTTGACTTTTGGTTTTTTTTTTTCATATAATAGTTATTTATAGGTGAAGCCAAATTACAATTTTATCCCAAGTGTAAAATTACGATTTCGCCATCGATTCAAAATAAAATTTCGCTTTTGCCCCTTGCTTAAATTTACGATTTTGCTCTCAGTTAAAAAATACAATTTTGCCCCCAGTTCAAAATAAAATTATGGTTTTGCCCTCAGCTAGAGTCCTGCCAAATTACTATATGGTTCCCTGTTTAAAATTACGGTTTTACCCCCAGTTAAAAATTACGATTTTGCTTGCAGCTAAAATATTACGAATTTGCCCCCATTTCAAAATAAAAAAATGGTTTTGCCCTCAGTTCAAAATATTATTTTGCCTCCATTTTAAAATTACGATTTTACCTCCGCTAAAAATTGCAATCTTGCCATCGTTTTTTTTCTTTGGCAAAACCATGGTAGTGTTTTATTTTACTTCGTTGACTTAATTTTGTTCTTATCCATGCCAAATAGCTGTCTAGCACTGGCTAATTGGTCTTGACAAGTTATTGTTTTGCCCCCAACTCTAAATTAAACGCTTGCCATCGTTTTAGTTAAAAAAAAATTATCATAACTATGGTACTGTTTTTCTTTAATTGGTTAACTTGATGTCTTTTTTTTGATATCGTGTTATAGGTAGCATGTATAACTAACCGACATAAAATCGTACATGTTATTAACCTAAGAAATACTCGGTTTAGCGCCCCGCAACGCGGGCAGCGCATAACTCTAGCTGCCTAACACTGGCTCATTAGTCCTGAAAAATTACATTTTTGCCCTGAGCACAAAATTACGGTCTTATCATCGTTTTTTTTCATAGCAAAATTATAGTAGTCTTTTTTTTAATTGATTGAGAATTATTCGGCCATCGCCCCGCAACGCGGGCGGGGCATCTACTAGTTATCCTACATATACATTTAGAAGTTGGGGCAGCGGCGGGAATAGTACTATTTTGTGGTTGGCCAAAAGTAGCGGTCACCCCTTTTTTTTTTGAATGTAATAGTAATTTATAGGTCTTGCCAAATTACAATTTTATCCCACGTTTAAAATTACGATTATGCCCCCGGTTAAAAAGTAAATTTGTCTTTTGCCCCTGTCTAAATTTACGATTTTGCCCTCAGGTAAAAAAATCCAATTTTTCACCTGTTCAAAATAAAATTACGCTTCTTACCCCAGCTAGAGTCCTGCCAAATTACGATTTCGTTCTCAGTTTAAAATTACGAGTTCGCCTCCTGTTCAAAATAACATTTTGGTTTTGCCCGCAACTAAAAATTATGATTTTTCCCTCAGTTAAAACATTACGACTTTGCCCCGGGAATAGTTCAGTTAGGTGGTTGGCTAAAAGTGGCGGCCACCTTTTTTTTAACATATAATAGTTATTTATAGGTCCTGCCAAATTACAATTTTATCCTTAGTTTATAATTACGATTTTGCCCCCGGTTCAAAATATAAATTTTGTTTTGGCCCCGGCCTAAATTTACGATTTTGCCCTCAGTTAAAAAAATACGATTTTGCCCCAGTTTAAAATAAACCTATGGTTTTGCCCCCAGCTAGAGTCCTACCAAATTACTATTTGGTTCCCAGTATAAAATTACGATTTCACCCCCAGTTCAAAATAAAATTTTGGTTTTGCCCCCAGCTAAAAATTACGATCTTGCCCTCAGTTAAAAATTACGATTTTGCCCCCCAATTTAAAATAAAAAAATGGGTTTCCCCTCATTTCAAAGTATATTATTTCACCTCCATTTTTAAATTACGATTTATCCCAGATAAAAATTGCAATCTTGCCATCATTTTTTTTTGAGCAAAACTATAGTAGTGTTTTATTTTACTTGGTTTACTCAATTTACTTTTTTTTTTCGTGCCAAACAACTGTCTTGCACTCGCTAATTGGTCCTGACAAATAATTGTTTTGCCCCTAACTCTAAATTACACGTTTGCCATCTTTTTTGTTATTTTTTTTATCTTAACTATGGTAGTGTTTTTGTTTAATTGGTTGACTCGATGTATCTTTTTTGAGATCGTATTATAAGTAGCATGTATAACTAAACGAAATAAATTATTAAACTAAGAAATATTCGGTTTAGCGCCCCGCAACGCGGGCGGCGCATAACTCTAGTGTAACACAAATTTATTGTGTATATTTTCCAATTTATTTTTTTCCTTTTTCTGTCCTTAATTCCCTAGTAATTTTACCTTGGATGTGGAGATCCTTTAATCGGTTTCTGGCCGTACTTCCGCCACGAGTAATCATCCGGTGGAATATCCGCTAGCTTCGGGCTAATGGCCTTAACCCTAATCACCCTCTTCATCCTCAGCTTCCTGCAGTTACATCAACTCAACTTTGAGATCACGAAACAAATTGTTAACAAAACAAAAGTTGTTTGACTTTCTTTCTACCTTCGTTTAGAACATTGACAACGACCAGAAGAACCACCACCGCTACACTTCCCAGAACCACCATTCTCCGACGAACCACACTTCCGTTTCAAACACAACGGCGGTTTACCGTCGGAATCACCGGTCAACGTGGATACAAACGAGCTGGCTCGAGAAAAACTAATCGTTTTAGTCAAAGAATCTTTCCTCTGAAACAAAGCCGGTTGATTCCCGGTGGCCGTAGACGACGGCGGAGGAGGAACAAACGGCACCTGTTGTATAGGTGTTGGAGAATACACTTTAGTCTCACCCTCCGAAACGACATCGTTTTGGTCCTTCATTGTGTTACAATAATTTTGATAACCGGTTTGGTTAACAGGGCCACGTCGGAAGCGTGCATGGCCCGTGAGTTCCCGGTTGGGCCGGCCCAATAAGGAAATGACTTTTTTGAACTTTGCAACAGCAGCATCAGCTACAGCTTTATAATCAGATTGTTGTTGAGAATTTGATTGAGAGAGCAAACGGATGAGTTTTTGGACGCTTTCGAGGCCGGAAGCAGCTTGTTGAACGGCGTCGTTTTCGTCGGAAATGGTGGTTTTAAATCCCGTGATAAGATCTACGGCCATGGTGAATTAGACCATGGAGATGAAGAGGAAGATGAAGAAGGTAGTTGTTGGTGATAAGAAGCGGTCAAAGTGATGGGATTGACGAGGTAAATAGGGTGAGAATGAGGAAGGTGACAGGCATGTTGTTTTAGCATTCTGATTAGTCAAAAGTAGGTTTGAGTAAGATCCAACCACGTTAGTCCACCCCGTTTTATTTTTATTTTTATTTTCATAAGTTTTGTTAATCTTAGGTTTTTTATTTTTGATTTCCGACAAAAGTGATTAGAAGATATTGAGTTTGGTTCGTGTTTCTTTTAATCTTGGCGTGACTTGTTGATATCTTAAATCGTGAATATGAAGCTAAAAGATCTAGGTAACTTTTATGTATTATTGTTCAGTTAGAATACGGATAGATATAACTATAACGAACTCTCATTAATATTTTACATCTAACACTTTATATTTACGTGTAGTTGGAGTGGGATGAAATCAGACGCTCAGACCAGAGCAAAAAACAATAAATAAAATGGAACGGAAAGAACGTGTAAGCAAAGACCTATCGAATTTAAGCAATAAAACAAACTATGTGGGTAGAAAGCAGCGGTTCCTTATCTAAATAGTGGTAGAGGCAAGATATACGACAACATGGATATGGTGACAAAGAAATGCCTATAAAGGTAGAAGCTACAACTGTGATGATGGTTCTAAGGCCACAGAGGCGATGAAAAATGGCACGACTGTCGGGTTATAGTGACAGGAGTTGCGACACTTATGATCTTTGGGTAAAGGGTCTAATCCTAATCCATGAATACATAAGTAAATACCCTCCTCTATTGAGGGAAACAATGAGTGGCAAAGCCACATGTAATAAGAGGGGGAGCCTCTTTAGTGTATTTTGTAGGCACAAATCTTGATTCTCGCCCTTAAAAGTTTAGTTAAACTCTCTAACCGTCCCATAAAAAAATCATGGATCAGTCACTGGAAACAATGACTTTTCAGCAATACTTTATCGGTTATGATCTTTAAGATAGGCACACAATCTACCATGATAACGTATTCTCTTAAGAGAGTCTCACATAATTACAATCTCAATTTTTGTTGAAAGCAAGGACCTGCACTACACTGATACAATTTGTCTAAGATGGGAGTTGAGCGCACAACCTCTTGTTTGTTAGGCCACCTCGATAATGTTATGTCAAAGACATGTTGGTTATGATCTCATTTTGACTTAGAGAGGTTACTGAGGAGGACTCTGATGAAGCGTTTTCGAAAAAATCTTTTTCTTTTGAATGTGTGCAATAGGCTTTTAGTTTTGATAATCGATAATGAAGAAATGGCTTTACTCGAACATCAATATCAAGCCGATATATAGTTCCATCCAAACCCAAATATCTAAGTAAGTTAATTATCGTCATTATATATTATTACTATTTGCATTATGCTAGTTAAAAAAATGATTGTAATATAATTTAAGGTTATAAACAGAAGCAATTAAACAAAAATATATTAACCTTTATGAAATATCGCTATAAATTTGTTCTAGAATCTATGATTTTGAATCATGTTTTACTTCAAATGGTTTCCTGAAAAGTGAAGACTAATTTGTAATAATAGAATGTGAACAACCAACTTTATACAACTAAAACCAAGGTCATAACTTTCAAAGAAACTTAAGCGTAAAATGGATAAAACATAATCACAACAACCAAGACAAAGATAAATTAACTGAAACACGCACTTAAGTTGTAACATGAATTATAGAATTACGAGAAATTAAAATGAAATTGCTAAACTAATCCCTAAACCGATCGTGTTTTAGTTGCTTTCAATATAAAAATGTCGATGGTTGAAAATCTATACTATGTATATATTAGTAATTATTATATTTAGTATATGTATCTCAATATTCAAGTTTTAGTTGTTATCAAAATAATGATTAAAGGCGGTTAAGCTGAATGTTAGCTTAAATATTATGTAATGCTCGGTTGTCCTCGTATCCCTAACAATGAATACAAATTAGCGAAGATAAGGCCATGGGTATGGGGCTTGGGTTTGGGCGTGGGTTGGGGGAAAACGCCCAAGCCACCATCCCGGGTGGGCTTGGGTTTGGGCGTGGCCCTTGGGGCTTGGGTTTCAAGCCGGGCGTGGGGCGGGGGAAGTGAGCTGACATGGCGGGCTGTGTATGGCCAAAAGAAAAGAACCGTTGGGCTAGCCGTTGGCCAACGGCTATATTAAAAAAAAAAAATTCTTCCATTTTTTCACTATAAAATTCACATTTTTCTTCCATTTTTTACCACATTCAACCACATCTTTACTATAAAACTCACATTCTCCTTCTACAAAACGAAAAAATGCATCCTTACAACCGTCCTTTTGACCCGAGCAACCCGTATGGATTCCAAGAAAATAATCCTAGCCCACCACCCACTCGTCCAATAGCTCGTCCATTTTTCATACACTCTTCTATGCCCGACATGGCGGGTTATGCATCGTATATCGGGAATCGTGTGTTTACTAACTTCCCAAACAACGACGATTTGATACCTACCTCGTTTTCACAATCGCCCATCGACCTTTCACCAACCTCCATCGACCTATCACAATACGAATCCGTTCCCGAAACTCAACCACCCAATCATGGTCCTTCCGCATCGAAACCCATCAAAAAAAGAAGTCATAAGAAAAAAACCGAAGAGGATAAAGTAGTTGAAACCGCCAAACGAAAACAACAAAAATGGGTCGTTGCTGAAGAAGTTGCATTGGCGAGGGCTTGGTGTGAACAAACTCAACATTCAACTTTAGGTATTCTTAACCTTTGTTTTTATTAATGGTTTTTTTTATATAAGTTTGTAATAATTAATTTTTTTTATTAAAATAGGAAATTCGCAACATCGAACCGCCCTGTGGGAATCGGTTAGTAGACTATTCCATGAAGAAATGGGTAGGGAGAGTTATCGTGAAAACGATAGCTTATCCTCAAAGTGGAGCGAGATAAGCACCCAACTTACAAAATTTAGTGGTTTTTTAAATAAAGCAAAGCAAAACCCTAAAAGTGGTGAAAACGAAGCCGACATTTTGACAAATGCAGTGGTCGCATTCAAATCAAGTGTGAAGACCGACTTCCGTTTCATGCATTGTTGGGAGATTTGTAAGTTCCATCCAAAGTGGGCGACTATCCCCATTGGTAGCGAAACTAACTCGTCTTCCAAAAGGTCAAGGGCCTCGTCCCAAGCCCAATCTGATGCACGAGATCAAGAGTTAGAGGACCTTTTGGATGATTCGCCAAGCCCAAACCGGCCTGAGTATGGAAGAAATGTCTCAAGAAGGCGTGCTCAAAAATCTAGATGTGAAACGCCATCGCCTTCAGCTGGGAGTTCTGGCTCGCGTAGGGGAATATACAACGAGCAGTTGGATGACATTTCATGCAAGATGGATACATTCAACGTATTCCAACAACAAAGGGCCGAAATACGAAGGAACAAAGAAAAACGAGATGATATGAAATTTCTAACCCAGTCCATTGATCACCTACAGGGTGACGAGTTACAACTAGTCTTGGCGATGAGAGAAGAGATAAAAAACAAATATAAAAGTTAGGAAATTTTAATGTTTTTTGTAATTTTCTTTATTTAAAAATATTAAAAAAATTAAATTTGTTGTTTTAAATATTGAAATAGCCCGCTGGGTCAGCCCAGCTCCAGCCCACCAAACCCCGCCCCGCCATACCGTGTTGAATGTGGGTTTGCCCATGTCTGCCACCCCATTCCATGTGTCAACCAATGCCCAACCCACGCCCCAACCCAAGCCCCACCATACCCCATGGCCTAATCATTTATCGATATTATTTTTATTTAATTTATGTTGTTGTAATAGTTTCTATTGTTCGATGTATCTTTATGACATATTATTTTAATTTAATTTATGTTGTTGTAACTAGTTTTTGCCCCGTACGCGTTGCGGGGCAATAAGCCGAATATTTCTCTCTCACAACATGTATGTCTGTACAGAGGGCAAAATCGTAATTATATTTTGAACTGGATGCGAAATCATAATTTTAAACTGAGAGGAAAATCATAATTTTGAGCTAGGGGGAAAACATAATTTTATTTTGAACTGTGGGCAAAAACGTAATTTTGAGCTAAGGGCATAATCGTAATTTTGAGCTAGAGGAAAAAATAACATTTTATTTTTAACTGGGGGCAAAAACGCAATTTTAAACAGAGGGCGAAACCGTAATTTTAAACTGGGAACAAAATTAAAAATGAGTTTTTGAACCGAGGGCAAAAGCGTAATTTTGAGCTACGGCAAAATTATAATTTTATTTTGAGTTGGGGGCAAAAACGTAATTTTAAACAAAGGACGAAAACGTAATTTTAAACTGGGAATAAAATTAAATTAAAAATGAGTTGGTTCAATAGGGAAGTGACAGGCAGCTAATAATTTTGAGATAGGGGAAAACATAATTTTATTTTGAACTGTGGGCAAAAACGTAATTTTGATCTGAGGGCAGAAGCGTACTTTTGAGCTAGAGGAATAAACAACATTTTATTTTGAGCTGGAGGCACGAACGTAATTTTAAACGGAAGGCGAAACCGTAATTTTAAACTAGGAACAAAATTAAAAATGAGTTTTTGAACCGAGGGAAAAAGCGTAATTTTGAGCTAGGGGCAAAATTATAATTTTATTTTGAGCTGGGGGCAAAAACGTAATCTTAAACGAAGGACGAAATCGTAATTTTAAACTGAGAATAAAATTAAATAAAAAATGGGTTGGTCCAATAGGGAAGTGTCAGGCAAGTTGCCCTGGCACTATTCCGTGAACTTGTAATATTTACGAAATATCACGTTGTAATATTGTTTGATACATCTTTAAGATATATTTATTTACGAAGTATCACGTTTATAGTTTCTATTGTTTGATGTATCTTTATTATATATTAGTAGTAATATCTATGTGTAAACACGGGTGATTTTTAGAAATTCATGCATACCACATTTTAAAAGAAAGTATAGACAGGTGTATAGATATTGTAATTTTTAGTTTAGTTTTTCTTTTGATTAATATTAAATTATTCATGAGTTATTCTCATAAATCTTGCATGTTGATGCATTTGAACTCTGATTTACAACTAAAGAAATAATCAGCCTAAACAAATAATCAAAAGTAGTCATTACCTTTCATCATAAAAAAACAAGAACTACTATTTTAAATAGTGATATCTGGTTGAAATTATGTGCAAAAACATGTTGTTTTTAGAAAACCATTCATACCACATTTTATTAAATAACAAATCACTATATATTTTTAGGAGGGAATTACTTTCCCGAATGTTCATATCTGTTGGAAATGTATTTATTAAACTTCGATACAGAAGTTGTAAAACATCAAACGAATATACTAACAAACTTAAAATATTTACTTTAAAAAAAATCAATACAATTTGAATACAACTTGACTTTCAAGTGTCAACAAACATTAACTACGATTACACAATCACCTGTCTCAACAACTTTCACCAAAGCCCAATCAAGACTCTCTTATCTAGCAACATCTCCTTTGCCACATGTTGTATCCTGGCTACATATGCTGCTGGAAACAATGTCGTAGCTGCTGAACCAACAATCTCCCTCTAGAACAGATGATGCCACAACCTTTGTTATTGCTGATCTTTATTCCTCATCAACAACTCCCCGATTTGCCCTTTGAATTGTAGTTCAAAGTTTAGGGAGTACATATCTTCAAAATCTCTTTCAAGTTCAAGGTCCAACAGATCTTGGAGATCATATGCATCCAGACCATATGCATGTCCATCTTAAGCTCTTGAACTTTACCATCTGATCTAAACAGAGTCAATTTGTGGGTGTCTGAGGAAGACTTCTACTTTACAATTTTTGGATCAGTTAGTTTTCTGGGTTGAAATTTTATTGATGATCAGTTTGGTGATTGTCGCATACTGACAAGCGTTTCAACTGTTTCTCTTAGTTTGGCAGCTAGTTTGTTAGCAGCAGCATCTATGTGAAAACCAAGCTGGCATCTAATTCCCTCTTTTCAGATTCTTTCAAACTTCTGCTCAACATCTTCATCAGTCTGCTTTTGCCTTTTTACTTGTCTTAAGGAAAGTATTGATAAAGCAGATACTGAATGTAGCTTTTTGGAAGTTTAGGTCTATTGAGGGATGGCAGCTGATGGAGGATATGTTGGCTTTTGTGGAACTAAAGGATCTTTGGCTCTGAGTTCTTCCAGGCTTTTGTAGGTCTCAACTATATTGAGTTTACACCATCTGGAAATGGATCTAGCAGTACCATAACTTGCAGCCACAAGTTGTGCTCTCATTCTTTTAAGCTTCAATGCCTTATCTGGATTAACTTGTTTGTCTTTCTTCCAATCAGGTGGACTAGGCTTCACTGAAGGATCATTGAGCATTTTGGTGATTCTTTCAATCTCTTCTCTGAGAGCATCTGATGACCAGTCTTTAAATTGAGCTCTGGTTACCTTGTATGGTTTGTAACACATGATGTGTTCAATGTAATTTCCCCATAGTTCCTCGTCTAGCTCAGCAGAGATTGCCTTCTCTGACATGGATTTGCTTAGGTTCTTAGCATAGTCTTCAAGTTTGCTAACTTTGCTAAGCTCATGTGACAAGAGACCCTGAAACTTCCTGTCATCCATCCTTTTGTTGTTCTTTTTTGCAATGTACCTAGCCTGTTTTGCTTTCATCTTTAGATAATCATCTAAATTTCTAGGCTGTCTATAACCATAAAAAGATGGGAAGGATCTTTGTGATGCATCCTCTATTGTGAAAAATGATTCAATTTCACCTTTGACAGTTTGAACTTCCAGAGGATACTGAGCAGCAAAGGGAATGATTGATGGTAGTGTAGCAGCTTGTAGAGGTGCAGTGGCTTTTGATGGAACTGATGAAAGTGGTGTGGTTTGAATGGGAATAGATGATAAGGGGATTGGTGATTTAATCTCCTCATCATCTTCTTGCACTACAAAAGTTTTTCTTTTGCATGTTCCCCTAACTTTTGGTATGGTGTACGTTTTGGTGGTGAAGGTGGATGTGTGGGAAATCTTTGTGGTGTGGGAAGTGGTTGAATGATTGGTGGTGTAGATAAAATGACCATGGCAGAGGTTTAGCTAACAGCTACTGAAACAACTGATGTATCAGCAGTGGTTTGCCTAACATCTGCTGATACATTCGTTGTACCAGCATCTATTGGGTGAATTGATGATGGAGGTGGTTGAGTGATTGGTGGTGTAGAGAAAATGACCATGGCAGAAGTTTGGCTAACAACTGCTGATACATTTGTCGTACCAGCATCTGTTGGGTGGAATGGTTATGGTGGTGGTGAAGCTTTCTTTTGTTTCTTTAGTGGTGGTTATTGTGGTGAAGGTTGGGCTCAGCAGTGGTTTTGCGTTTAGCAGGGGATACAGTTTTAGCAGGTTCAACAGAGGTTTTAGGAGGGATGGCTCTTGGCTTTCTTACAATTCTTGAAGACTTCCTCCTTTGTGAAGTACCAATATTCTCCTTTTACTTTTGCTTATCATGTTCTTTCTTTATCAAACTGGAAGCTTTAGATTCTTTGTATCTTGTTTCTTCTGCTTTTCCAAAGTAATCTCTTCGGCTTTCTTGTTAAGGGTCTCATCAATCCCTTTTTGTTTTCTAGACTC
Organism: Helianthus tuberosus; assembly: GCA_030545235.1. Lineage (NCBI taxonomy): Eukaryota > Viridiplantae > Streptophyta > Magnoliopsida > Asterales > Asteraceae > Helianthus > Helianthus tuberosus. Next base: position 173,767,410 of record CM060401.1, read on the forward strand.
TGATGCTTTTGCAGAAGATTTTGGTTGAGCAGACGCTGGCTTTTGTTGCACCTTTGGTCTTGATTTTGTTTTTGAATCAGGCTGCAACTTTCTCAATGAATCTTTCTCCCCCTTTTTAGCATCATCCTCCTCATCATCATCTGGAAGGACTGTTGCAGGGGTACAGCCAATTGTTTTGACCAAATGTTCCCTACTGGCCTTTATGTCTGCTTGTGTTACCTTGTACCTAGCGTCAACCATATTCCTGATGAGTTCCATGTGAGTATTATGGTTGATCTCAGCCAAATTCCTTTGAGCTTGCATGATAGGTTGCATAGATTTCCACAGCTCATTTGCAGTTTGCTGAGTGCTAGGCTGACTTTGAGAATGCTCCATCATCTGCCTCATCATATCTTTCATCTCAGCCATTGATGATTCCATTGAAGTCATTATATCCGTCAATTCTTTGTATCTCAATTCATCACCTAATTTAATAGGATCATCGGAATCCCTACCAGTGGTAGTTTTATTTGTTTTGATAACAGGAGAAGCCTCCAAATCATCATAAACAAATGCCCCTTTGTCTTGGTACTTGGGACTACCAACTACAGCAGAGGATACAATTGTAGCCTTAACAGTTGTTGTCTTCAAGGGAGTCTTAAGAATGTAACCACTATCCAACTGTAAACCAATTGATTCAGCAGTTGTAGTGGCTGCTCCACTTGAACTACCACCAAGAGTTTCTTGACACTCAGGGGGTGTAGCCTCCTCAGCTGTTTGTGGGATAGCAGATTGAATTTGTTCAGACTCAGTCATTTGTGGAAGTGTACTCTCAATAATGAGTGAGTGAGAGGGACTGATTCGTGTCTGAATATCAATTGCCTCAAATAGAGGTATAATGGTGGGTGGAATTTGAGGAGAAGGTTGTGGAGTAGAAAGCGACATTGCCCTGGGAGAGGGGATTTTAAGCATACTTTCCAATGAAAGTTCTACTTCTTGTTGTGGTGTCCCTGTGCTTACAACATCATTCTTTTCTGAGGATTCATGAGGAGTTTGTTTGGTTGGAGATCCTACCAACTGCTGTGAGGAGGTAGCAACAGTGGTTTCAGGTGACTTTTGTGTTGTCACTGGATTAACCTCTGGGATCTCATCTTCCAGAGGACCTTTTTTAGGTTTTTGTGTTTTGGTGGGCTTTTTGGAGATGGAAGGTTTCTTTTTGGGTTTGGCTGGTGTGGGTTTCACAACACCGCTTGTGGTGTCATGTTCACCAGGAGGAGTAGGCTCAACAATAGAGGTTTGAACAACAGATGTTGACGCATCTAAAACAGGCTCATCCTCCTTTGTTTGTGTTTTTGAAACTTTTGACTCTTTATCCATAAGTCTGGTAAAAGTTTCACTTGTAAGACTATTTATTTGAAAAGCTACACCTTGTTCAAAATCTGTTTGTGACACTTGTTTTCGTAGGTAGTAACTTAGAAGTCTTAGATACAACAAAAAAACATTATTAGCACATTTTTTCACATTTTTCACATTTGCCACAAAATCAGAAAACGGTGCTTGGGATAAATTGTAATAGGATTTTGTTAAAATAGCATATCCTAAATACTGAATTTTTAAAGGTATCTCATTAAATGCGGTAGTCTTGGCTGAGAGACAAACTAAAAGAGTATGGAAAAAAAATTTCATTGGCGGAGGGAAGTTTGGTTTGAAAATAGTAACTCCCTTTAATTGTGCTTCATATCCTCTTTCAATGAACTTTGTATGAAGTTCATGCTTTTCAAAGATGGTCTTACCTGCCAAGTTGTCCAATGCAAATGTAGTGGAAATTGTAGATGGGGAAATTCGAACCAGACTTTTTCCGACTTTAGACGTGACAGTAAAGTGCTTTTTATTTTCAGACTGTATTTCAGCCTTAGCCCAAAATTTTCGGAGTGTTTCCGTATGAACTGGAGCATTAGCAGTCTTTATATTTTGATGACGTTAAAACGTCAATTATTGAGTGAAAGCTGGTATTTTTATGTTTAGAGCCATGATCGGAGAAGAAGGTGATAATGGAAACCGCTTTTGAGAATTTTGAATTCGTGATGGCAGTGAAAGCTATGCTTGGGGATGAAACAAGGTTTATATAGAGTGAAATAGTGAATGCTGATGTGGCAGCGGTTGCAAAGATCTGATGGCTAACATATGTCCACGTCGCAACCTCTGTTGTGATAATGGATGACAATTGTTTAGAAACCTCTATTGGGCAACAACAGAGGTTGGGAACAGTGGTAAGTCAACAGTCGTTAGGATAAACAGATGTTATGAGAACAGAGGATACCTTTCAGCAGTGGATTAATTTTTAGCTAAGCAGAGGTTTCAAAAAACAGTGGTTCTCAACAGACCTTTAAGGATTTTTGAAAAGTTTTTCAAAAATAGTTATTTTTAAGAATGGATTTTTGATTCTCTGAAGACATTTTAATGCTTTTGATTCACCAATTCAGCAAGATTTGCTGGGATCAAATTTGATTGACCAAGCTCTGATACCAATTATTAGGATCTGATTTTGATTATTGTGACAGTTAAGATGATAACAATGGAAGAAGATAAAATAGAAATGGAAATATGCAGCAGAATAATAAACTTTTTTTCTCATAACAATGGGAAGAATGATTTCATCATCAAGCTTTTATAAAGATTGCAATTACAATGTTTACATGTGCATGAGAATCACAAACTCCCCCTCAACGTTACGGAGCCCTAGATCAATCGGGTAGGGTAACGAATTAGTGATCGGGGTTAAAATACTTACAACGAGGCAGAGCTTCGTGTTTTAGGGGTATAATAACTGAGCTACTTTTGCTATAATAGAGGCAGAGAGAGAAAGAAGAAATGAACGACTGAGAATGTTGCTGAACTTCTCAATTTATATGCTGATCCGGCACTCGCTCGCGCCCCGCGACCCCCTTTTCTCTCTCTTTTACGCCCCGCGACGGAACCCTAGCTACGGTTAGGGTTGCCAGGTTAAACCCTAGATCTAACACGCGTTTGGACACGTGGCGCAATAGTGTGTCTGGCAAGCAAAGCTTGTCGCGACTCGCGAGCCACCCCTTCCCCCTGACTCTTTCGCGGCCCGCGAGGCACACAAGAACATTACTTTATTTAATTTTTGATGAAATTAAGATTATACGGGTCTAGTTTAGCTTATACGAGGTACATTTATGGCATTTTTCGAGATTTGTTATACTGGTCTCTCGTGAACAGACCAAGGTTTAGTCCATCAAAACACCTCTTCAACTCTTCAAGAGTAGCCCTATCCGCATATACTTGATACTCAACTTGCTTGATAAAGCGCTGCTTTAAATCATCAGATTCTACAGAAGTGTATGACGTCATTTTAAGTTATATATTACTCAACTGACGTGAAAGAAGGGTATCTTGGTAGTAAAACGTGATGAAAAACAGGTGAATTGACAATGATATTATATAGTAAAATATCTAACAGCCCAAAAGTCAGATTTAAATTCACTGTACATTTTATAATCTAGGAGGGAAAAACGTGTACCTTTAATATAAACATGTAAATTTATATATAAAACCAGCGAGCTTTTAATGCAAAACCTTTAAAAAATAAGTTTTCATGGCAAAACTATAAAATTAAATATCAAGAAACCCAAAGGACAAATTTTAAACCTTAAAAAAAACAAGTTATCATAATTACGATTAACTTCTTCATTTACCATAAGACCCATTTTAAACACTATAAAAGGCTGGTGATTAGTTTGATTGAAAACATAAACAGCTATCTTTTAAAAACCTGTCTGTTAAAAAACAAATCAAAACCAGCAACACCAACAATACTCTAGATGGCATACAGATGCTTCTACCACTGGTCAGACACCAGCGATGTTAAAACGCAATTCCCTAGATGATCGCTCGAAGAAAAGATAGCAGATGAAGAACTAAACAGAAAAGTCGGCATCATCAGTGATAATAATTAAAAGAAAACCTGGAGCAGCATCGGATTGCTTGATGAAGTCTTCCACTCTCCTCCATCAGATTTCAAGAACAACAAAGAAGAGTTTATCACACAACTGCTGAAACAGGATCAGAAAATCTGCAACATGCTAGTCGATCTGCAAAACAAAAGAAAGAATGAAATAGCGTAGAAGAAGGCGAGAGTCTTCGAAATCCTAGCAAGTGTTAATTATAGCGTGTAATATTTTATGCATATTTCAGTGTTTAATCTTTCTTTGTATTTAATTTAATACTATCAATATCCATATTAACAGATTCTTAAATCCGAGTGTTAATAAAAATTATCAACACTTGTTTCTTCATATAATCAAGTTAAATAAGTATAACTACAGTAAAAAAATAAGCCACAAACCTAACATGCAACTCTCTCATCAAAGAAGCTAGCACATGGTCAACCGCAGACGGTGGTTTTTGTGGTTATTTTTGAAGGTCAGGTCTATTAGAGTTACAAAGTTCCAATAGATAATACAGACTGAAATATAAAGAGAGACTTAGAGTAGATCAGTTCAAAATTCAAAATTACAAAACAACAACCTATATCAACGAATTAGAAGCTTGTTTGGAACGATGATACTGGAACAATGAATTGTAATCAAAGATTAGCTGGCGATTTTAAGGCTTCTTTGGAACAATGATTTTGGAACGATGATGTGTGATTGCAAGCTTCGTTGCAACGACGATGTTTGAACGATAATGTGTAAACAGAATCAGTAAATGTTCCAACGAAGATCTGTAATTGGAGATTAACAGGCTGAATCATGGGAGCTCTGCATTTGAGAGAGAAGGAGAGAGATGGATTGAAAGTATGGTTTGACTTTTGAATGTGGAGCCTGAATCATGTATGTTATATACATATATATGTAGAGCCAGAATTTTGAATTTTAAATGTGACCTCAACAGTTTTTTAATTTTGAATGGTGCGCAGAGATTTGAATATTATATAGATAAAATGTATTTTAAATGTGTATTGAATTTTAAGATTTATGATTCAATAATGACATAAGAAAGACATTGTTGGCTAGCCTGGATGGCTGCCACCTCAGCTTCTTTTATGTCATGCTCATTTGCCCTTTTATATAAAGTACAGATAGATTTATTTACGAAATATCACAACTCAAACAAACAATTGCGTATACAATTTTATCCATATTTTGTATTTCGTTAACGTCCATAACAAGGGTCGGCCTGGTGGGCGAGGCACATCCCCGGCCGAGACCCGATTATTTTGAGGGCTTAAATTTTTTTTTTAAATGTGACACCAAAAAATGTATTGGACCCTCCTTGTAAAAGAAGAAAAGCTAATCTTACAACTTAATGGGCCAAAACAATTTTATTTTTATCAATATCTAAAATCTTATAAGAGTGAATTGCAAAAATTGTCCTTTATCTTAATACTCAATTTCAGATGGCGTCATTTGCCTTTAAAATTGATGAGTTTTGTACTTATTGTTTCAAAATCTTGCACGCTCTGTCCTTTAGCCATAACTCAATTGTTTTTTTCTGTTAAATCAGATCATGTACAAGGAAAATGAGGGTATAATTGTCTTTTCACCGTATTATTTAAAAAACCATTTTAAAGTAAAATATATATATCAGCTCATTTCTTTATCTCTCTAAACAAACAGAACTCTTCCTCTCTCTATCATCACCACTACCACCTCCTTCCACCACCACCACCACCACTGCAACCTCCTTCAAGCACCACCACAGCAACCTCCTTCCACCACTCTTTCCCTCTCTCTCTCTCTACACTACACCTCTGAAGGTTGAAGACCTAGTGGATGATTAGGGTTAGTTCAAAATAAAAAATAGGGTTTTCATGTAAAAAAAGGTTAGGTCAAATTGAGGGTTGAAGGTTGAATAGGAGATGAGATCTAGATGCATATAGTGGATTGGTGGCTGATGATGGCAGATAAAGGATGGTGGCCGATGATGGTTGATAAAGGATGGTGGTGTGGTGGGGTTGATGTTTGCGACTATTGATGGTGGCGGTTGTTGGTGAGGGACGGTGGTAGGTGGGTTGATGTTGGCGGCTATTGATGGTGGCATTTGTTGGTGAAGGACGGTGGCAGGTGGGTTGATGTTGGTGAAGGTTGATGAAGGATGGTGACAGGTGGGTTGTGATGGTTGATGCTGGTTGTTGGTTATGGTGGAGAGATGGAGAAAGAGATGTAGAGAGAGATGGGGTAGAGAGAGTTAGATTATATATATATATATATATATATATATATATATATATTATAAGATTCTTTTATTATAAATGTTAAAACATTTTTATATAAATGGGTAAAAAGACAAAGCTACCCTTGTGTGATATGATTTAACAGAAAAAATTAACTGGATTAAGGCTAAAGGACAGAGCGTGCAAGATTTTGAAACAATAAGTACATAACTTGTCAATTTTAAAGACAAATGACACAGCCTGAAATTGAGTATAAAGATAAAGGATTTTTTTTTTCAATTCACTCATCTTATAATATATTAGGCTTATTATTTTTATTTTGTATTTTTATAGATATTCATTATCTAAACATCTATCTAATGTCAAGCCCTAATTTGGGTGTATTATTAAATGTTGATTGTTTGAGTGTGTCTTATATTATTTTGAATGTTGAGCCCTAAATTAGGTGTGTTGTTGTTGGATGTTGAGCCCTAAGTTGGTTGTTTTGTTGATTGTTAGACTTAGAAATTAGAATTGAGTAATTGTTAATTGTTAGACTTGGAATTAAGTAATTATTAGTTGTCAGATATTAATATAGAATTGAGTAATGGTTATGACTTTTGAATCTGGATTTGATTTTTTAGAAATTATGTATCCTAAACGACCATCCACAATGTCACAAAGAATGCTTAGTGGGTTGACGATGATAGCTATCGAGAATGAAATTTTAGAGGATATAAACTACAAAGAAGTGATCAAACATTTACTATCAAGAATTCTAAAAAAGTTTCACGAATCAACGGTTATCTATTGCTGTATGTAATTCTATTATTCTAATAATATATTTTTGCTATGTTCGTTGTTATAACGTTAATTGTTGTTTAAAAAATAATTTATATAATTCGTTGAGTCAAATGATTTTTTTATCCCAACCGAGACACGTCAATCCTAAGGATTGGTCTGTAAATAATGTCAACTATATTAAACCCACAATTAATTTTCAAAAAAAAATATTAAACCCACAATTCATGGTAATAACATGAATCTCTTACATTGTTTTGAGCGACAATAGATAAAGCAAAAAAAAAAAAAAAACATAGCATAACAAATATGACCTACATATTGAAGACATGCATTGTAACACGTACGCGAGCAAAATCAGAAAATCTGATACACATCTTATTTATATTTATACTAGGTTATAACCCAGTGTATTACACGGGTTGAATAAATATAATTTGATATATCTAACTACTATAATAAAAGAAACAAACTTTTAGAAACGTGTCATTCATTGAAAGTATCCTCAAATTTATATTTATCTAAATAAATAAATAATAAATTAATATTAAATCTTATCATACTTTAATAAAATATTATCCTCAAATCTAAATTGTTAATTTAATATAATTTTAAAATAAATACATCTCTTATCTACTTATCTTATATTAAATATATAAATAATAAATTAATATTAAATGTTATCCTAATTTATTAAAAACATAACTTTTTTTTTTAATATTTGGTATACAAAATTATGTTTATTCAACTCGAGTAAAACGCGAGGTTTTTAAGGATATAATTTTTTTTATTATTTGGTAGATTTTTCAACCCGACTATACACGGGATTTTTTAAAGATACGACGTTTTAGTATTTAATATACAAAATTACATTTATTTAGGATATATTTTTTTATTATTTGGTAGATTTTTCAACCCGACTATACACGGGTTTTTTAAAGATACGACGTTTTTAGTATTTAATATACAAAAATACATTTATTTAATCTGTGTAATACACATGGTTTTTAAAGATATAACTCTTTTTTATATCTATTCAACACGTGTAATATACGAGGTTTTTAAGGATGTAATTTTTTATTATTTGGTAGATTTATTTAACCAGATTATACACGGTTTTTTTTAAGATACGACGTTTTTAGTATTTAGTTTACAAAATTACATTTATTTAATCTGTGTAATACACATGGTTTTTAAAGATATAACTTTTTTTATTATTTGATATATAAAATTACATTTATTTAACCCGTACAATATACAAGGTTCATAAAGATATAAGTTTTTATTATTTAATATATAAAATTACATTTATTCAACCCGTGTAATACACGGGGTTTTAACCTAGTTAAATAATAAAACAATATATCTTTAAAAACCTTATATGAGTTGAATAAATGTAATTTTATATATTAAATAATAAAAAATAATATCTTTAAAACCCCGTGTATTATATGAATTGAATAAATATACTTTTATATACCAAATAACAAAAAAAAAATTATATCTTTAAAAACCACGTGTATTACACAGGTTGAAAAAAAATGTAATTTTGTATTCCAAATAATAAAAAAAAGTTATATCTTTAAAAACCTTCGTGTATTACACGGTTTCAATAAATCTAACTTATATATCAAATCTTTATTTTTTGAAAGTTATATACCATTTGATTTATATATTATGTAATAAAATTGATATATTTTTTAATAATAAAAATAAAAATAAATAATATATCAATACAAATTTATATCTTTAAAAACCTCCGTGTATTACACGGTTTGAATAAATCTAATTTTATATATCAAATTATTATTTGCAATTTATATATAATTCGATTTATAAATTATGTAATTAAATCGATATAATTTTTTAATAATGAAAAAAATAAATTTTAAATTTAAACTAAATAACAATTATCTATAATTTAGTAGGAGAGTTATCTATAAGAGATTAAACTAATAATAATTATCAATAATTAAGGATGAGATAATTTAGTAGGAGAGTTATCTATAAGAGATTAAACTAATAATAATTATCAATAATTAAGAATGAGATAAAATAATAATTATTTATAATTTAGTATGAGATTATCTATAATAAAGTTAGACAACCTAATATGATGACAATTGTTCTTTTAATTGTTTCTTTTATTATATTGTATAGATTTATATACACTAACGCGAGCAAAATCAGAAAATCCGATACACATCTTATTTATATTTATATTTATATACGCTATAAGAATCATGAGGGGAATAGTGCCCCTCATTGGTCGATTTTTTTTAACTTTCAAACCTTCAACTTTCTATATATACGTATTTAACCTCTTTGTTTAAAAAACATCCTTTTATTTGTTAACTTTTTTATATGCGTGTTCAGTCCTTCTACTTTAACACTGGTTGTGTACATGATTAGTCCCTCTACTTTTTTTCTTTTAAGTAATTGAATTTCGTTTTTTTATTTTACTTTTAAACCTTCGACTTCGCTAATATACATGTTTAGCCCCTCTGTTTTCAGAAAGAAAAAAAAGCTTTCTTTTTATTAGTTAACTTTGTTTATATGCGTGTTTAGTCCCTCAGTTTTAACATTGGTAGTATACATGTTTAGTTTCTCTACTTTTATTCCTTTAGTATTTCATCTTTTAGCCTTTCCACTTGTTGCCGTAATGAATCAACCCAGGAGAATAGTGACTGTTAGCTATTAGTGGGCACCGCTAGTACTCTTGGACTTTAATAAAGTTACTTTATAATTTCTAAACTTTACTATAACAAAAATTATTTGACACGCGTTTTTTTTATCTATGTCTCAATGTAATTTTTATTGAGACCGTATTCTGAGTGGTATATACAAGTAACTGAAACACAAATTTACATGTTATTAAACTAAGAAAAATTCCGTTTACCGTCCCGCAACACGGGCGGGGCATACACTAGTATAACTACAAAGGACTTCGAGGGTAATAGTGCCAGACAGCTGCCTGACACTCCCCCCATTGGTTCGGGTATATTACGATTTTAACCCAGTTAAAATTACAAATATGCCCCTATTTAAAGTTACGATTTTGGCCCAGGTTAAAAATTACAGTATTGCCACCGCTTTAGCTTTTGGCAAATTACGATTTTACCATAGCCCAAAATTACAATTTTGCCCCCAGTTAAAAATTACAGTATTGTCATCATTTTAGTTTTAGTTTTTTTTTTCTTTCTAAAAGGTGTGGGGGAATAGTGCCAGGCTTCTACATGGCACTCCCCTATTTTCCTGGGTATGTTACGATTATACCCTAGTTCAAAATTACGAATTTGCCCCTATTAAAAATTATGATTATGCCTCTGGTTCAAATTTACAGTATTGTCGTCGTTTTAGGTTTTGACAAATTACGATTTTACCCTAGTCAAAAATCACAATTTTGCCATTAGTTCAAAATTACAATATTGACATCCTTTTAGTTTTTTTTGGCAAAACTATAGAAGTTTTTTGTTTTAATTGGTTGACTTGATTTACATTTTTTTCGTGTCAAGGAGCTGCCTAACACTCGCTCATTAGTCCTGACAAATTACAATTTTACTCTGAGCTCAAAATTACGGTTTTGTCATCGTTTTAGTTTTTTTTTCTAGCAAAACTATAATAACGTTTTTTTATTTGATTGAGAAATATTCGACTTACCGCCCGCAACGGAAGCTGGACGTCAACTAGTTAAATTAAACAATTTGATGTTGTTAGATAATTTTAAATATTGCATGATGAGCATGTGATGTCTTATTAATATGATTTTTCTTTTTTCTAATTTGTACAGCAACAATAAACCAAATAATGAAAGTGAAAGCAAAAGGTCAAAAAGGGAAAAAGGAGAAATAAATAATTCATTATTGAGGAGGTTGCATTACGCATCTGACGGATGTAATACGGTGAAGCTTTTGGCCTATGACTATGAATCAAGAAATTGACCTTTCATTTCGTGACTTTCTTCTATGCTAGTCAATAAGAAGTTTCTGACCGTTGGATCTTCAAAATATGTTTATTTTATGTTTGTATTTAATTGACCTTGTTAAAAAAAAGTGACCGACTTTTACTCTAAACCAGATAAATATCGGTCGGTTATACCAGTATTACCGTACCGAATGCAAATACGGTATGAAACACCCTGTTAATTATGGCAAACTGCATCGACTTTGTACCGCCTGTAAAATTTGGTATACCGGTACCGGCCCATATTAGTTTTTGGGTTTGAATTTTTACTTTTTATCGACGCATCTCCATGTTTCCTCCTTAGTTTTAACTTAGCCAGTAGTGACTTCCAGTATTCCATCTCCATAGATCAAAACTCAAAATCGCTTCATCACTCCATCATTCGTGACTTGTTCTAGCCTTTCATCATTCCATCGTTCATTCCAGACTTCCATCTTCATCCACAAGTTTCGTTCCAGACTTCCATTTCCATCGTTCGTTCAAAGTTTATCACTCAAATTCGTTCCAAAATCCAGACTCCAGTTTGCGATTGGTAGGCTATTTTAATTTATATTTTCTTTGAATTTTTGTTATTATTGACAATAGTACAATGTGTGCATATACTATGGAACAAGATCAGGAGAAAACACTCAAAAGTGTGAGAATGGTGAGAACGCATCCTGGCCTAACACGTGGCGCGGGACATGATCAGGGCCCGAGGGGTTTTTTGTCTTTTCAATCTTCTTTTATTTTCCTAACGCGCTATAACATTTTCTGGCGTCTAAGATTTTTTTGGCGTTAATTGTATTTATTAAACTTTTTGGCGTTGAATTAATTGTTTTTGTGTCACATAGATAATTTTTTGGCGTTATAGCGTTTTCTGGTCAATTTTTTTGGCGTTTTGTGACGTTTTGTATAATAATTCACTACGAGTCATTAATATTTGCATAAGTTAACAATAAGACCAAATGTTTTTTTTTTTGCGTTTAATGAATTTTTTGGCGTTTAATAGATTTGACTAGTTGCTTTGCCAGCACTCGTTCTCACAGTTTTCACACTAATAGCGTTTTAGTGTTTGTAGTTTTTGGCGTTTTATATAATAATGTATTTTATTTGTAGAGAATTAGATAACAAAACAACAGATAACTTGATAACAAAACAATATAAAATGAAAATAAAAAAAATAAAAAATGGTAATCTAATTTCTCTTCCGAATCTTCACTGTCATCAGCCTCTTTCTTGAATTTGTTTTGGCGTTTTGAACCTTTTTTGAATACTTTAGCTAGATGCCAACTTTCCTACATAAACCCCGTCTTTTTCAGACGTAGCTGCTTAGTGGCATCCTGTGTTTTGATGTCATATTCTTGTTTGGTGGCATGTCATTGAAGATTAACTCTTGCTTGATGCTATTTATAATAATAGAGTCCAAAATAGCATTTTACACTTGTGTTGATTCCTTTATTCCATGCCGATATTCATCAAGAACAAAGCTCACATGATGGCATATCACTGTCATCAGTCTCTTTTTCTTGAATATTTGTCCATCTCATTCAGCAAAATATTATTGAGATAACCCTCTCAGAAGAAGAATCCATTTAGTAAAAGCTTTGCCATCTCTGGTTTTTTTAACTGACATTTTTTTGGCGTTTTAAAGTGAGTGGTTTCTAGAGGATATGACGTTTGTGTTTTCTGGGTGTGATCAATTTCATTGTGTATAGACCCCTCTCTTATAGGAGTTTTTTGGCGCGTAGTTTAGGCGGAACTTTTTTATTGTAATAAATGATAGTAATAAAGTAACTGTGTTTTCAGTTACTGTTTTTGTATTTACTGTGTTGATCAGCTTTTATCAGTTTTATAGGTGATAGATGTCCCATCTTCTAAGTTTGGCGTTTTTTTAAATGGCGTTATGCAGACCAAGTGTAACACCTTGTAAAATCACAACCAACAATGTGTTGACACGTGTACTAAAACCTATTGAAGTCATACGTTGACTATAAAGGACTAATTTTGCGAAAAAAAAAAAAAAACTTTGAATGCGAAAGGACTGAAAGTGTCAACATGCTTAAACTAAGCCTCTGAATAACCTTTCACGGTATTCGTATTCGTAAATGGGCCACTTGTTGGTCGAGAAGAGCCGTTTGCATAAATAATTGAAAGTTTGCGCATCGAAGGGTTAAAAGCGTCAACATATTAATTCTTACCTCTGAGTGACCTTTTAACAAACCGAGAGCTTCATGATGTTTGATTATACTCTCGGGAATGCCTAATATTGACCATCTAAGGCTTTTATGCCAATAAGTGATGTTACGCGCAAAGTTTACAAGTTAAAGGGGTTAAAAGCGTCAACATGTTTAATTATACCTCTGAGTGACCTTTTAATGAACCCGAAGCATAGTGATGTTTGATAATACTCACATGAATGCCTAATATGGGCTATATAGGGCTTTGATGCTATTAAACAATAACGCGCAAGTTTACGCGTTAAAAGGACCAAAAGCGTCAACGTGTGAAACTACGCCTTTGAAAGGCCTTTTGAGCGAACCGGAAACTCCGTGACGTTATGTCGTCTTCCCGGGTATGCCGAAGTTGGGCCACTAAAACTTTTGTAGCTTATACTAACATAACATAGAATATATATATATAAGTTTCGTGCCAAAAATGTAAATTGTGAAACTCAATTTATGCGTAAGAAATGACAGGGACCAAAACAGCATATCTGCCAAATTTTAAAAGGGCCGGACCTCGGTCGCGGGCCGCGAATGCCAGGCCTGCTTCCTACGCGGGCCGCAAGCTCAACAGCAGCAACAACAGATTTGATTTTTTTTGTTGTTTTGTTATTACTTGGGGCCCAATCTCATTTCTTAAACCATCAAAGCAATACCATGGGTGTTAACTGAATTAGACATCTGGTTTTACACCTGTAATATTCTAAGCAATCCCCTAAACACTTGTTGATCATCCAATCATCCTCCAAACTCTATAAATAGAGGTGGGTTCTTGCTCAAAAACTCACACCTTCATTTCATTCTTGTTATCTCTCTCAATTCTGGAGGATCCTGAACATTTGGGAACCTCCTTTGAGTTCTATTCAGTCCATAGGACCATTTGTAAGTGTCCTTTCGTGACTAGTTTATTTTATTTGGCTTAAAAAGCCGAAAGACTTTTAGTTAGACCGTAAACGGTCAAGCCATTGTTCGCAATGAACATGGCCACGTGATCGTAATTACGTAGGTGTAAACCCTCAAAAGGGCACCTCCTAAGAATCACGTTTGCTTGGTCAATTGACGAGTCAACGTAATATTGTTTTAAAAAGTCAACGGGTCAGTTTTTGAAATAATTGCGATATGAGTTTAGAAATATTATAAAATACGTTTTATCACTTAAACAAATTGGTAATAATTATTAGAACATGTGTAAACATGTTCGGCTTGTTAATTCCAGTTTTAGGGTCGGTTCGCAACCGAAAGTCGCGAAGTTTGACTTCTGCATTGACTTTCGATTATGAAACGAATTAGATTAGTTTGCTACTGATTTTAGGTTCCGTTAGGATCATATTATTATGTAGCATAACGCTATAAGGTTATATTACATAATCATATTAGAAATATGAGTTTTTGCACATGTTCTGTTAATATGCCGTACTTTGACTATTATGCCCTTTTTAGCAAATATAAGGTTTTAGACATCAATAAGCTTTCAAACAACTTAGGTACTGATATGTTAACATGTTTAATATATTTTGATGTTAAAAATCTGATCATAAACTGAGTTTGCATATAATATCGTAAATTATGCTTTAAATTGACCAAAATGCCCTTTATGCGCGTAGGTCGGTTTTAAGCATAATTTTTCATATCAAACTCATTGTCTAATGATGTAATATCATAATTAGGATAATTTGGGATGTTCATTCAGTTTACAAGCTGAGTTTACGCATACGTTCTTGAATTACGTCCTTAAATGACGATAATGCCCTTTTTGCACCTAAAATGGTTTAAAAGCGTAATTTTCACACAAAACCTTTTATTACTGATATGTTATATTAATTATCATAATTAGATCATATAGACCTGGTCATAACACCAGTTTTCCTTAAACATCGCACATATAGTCATTTAACGATTTTAACGCCGTTTCGGCGCAAAGTATGGTTTTAAACCATAACTACCAACCAAGACTTGTTACCTACTGATTTTATAAATCATTTTAAATATTTTTTACAGTAGGAATATGTTATAAACTCAGATTCCCAAATTAGCCTTCCAGACTATGTGTGAAATTACCAAAATGCCCTTACGGAGCATAGTTGATTTTAAACTATAAAACACACATATGTTTGATATCATACTGATATACTATATCATAAATAAAGTGTTTTCACAGAATATTTATGGCCGTAACATCAGATTGTACGCAATTTCCTTTTATACGTCGTAAAATGACCAAAACGCCCGTATGAGGCATAATTTGATTTTTAAACCTTAACGGGCATACAAGCTGATATCCTACTGATATTATAACTTGTTTAAAGTATATTAGCATATGGAACTTGTTCATGACTCATACAGTTACTCGTTATTGCTTATACACGTACGGTTAGACTTACGTAACTAGTTTACGTAAGTTTACCGAAACGGGTTAAACCTTATCATTTTACTTCAAAATTGTAGGATCAAAATATGACCTAAATGAGTCGGTCTGAGTCAAATCTAGATCACTAGAGAGGCGAAAACAATCTAGTAACCTTGAATCGGTGTTAGAATGTGAGTAGAAGCAGAGAAATACACTTTAAACTGGTTTTCCATTGATATTAGACGTTAATACATGCAGAGAATTTGACAGCACTTCGTGACAACTTTCACCAGAATGTTTTAAATGGAAAACCCAACACCCCTATTTATAGGGTTCCTAATTCGCATGAAATGGCATGACCATTTCGTACGAAATGGCAAAGTCCATTTCGTGCGAATTGGCCTTACAATATCCATTTCGTGCGAATTGGATTACATACACAAATAACTTTAACTTTTACACTTTAACCCCTATTACAATCCACTTACACGACCTAGACTGATGACATAGGCGATAGACATTGTGTACCAACAAACTCCCCCTTGGATATTGCCGCAGTCTTCAGTCATCCTGTCTTCAAAACTTTCTTTCAAAGACTTGAATTTTTCTTCACTTTGTTTCGGCTTTTTCAACAGAAATTTCCTGAGCTTTTCATTTTCCTCAGCAGCTCTCTTCTCTCCTTCTCAGCTTTCAGAAACTCTTACTACAAGGCCCCCCTTTCTTTAAGCTTCCGTGCTTTTGGGATCGACACATGGCTTTCCGATTACAAGCTCCCCCTTGCGTCGAGCTCGTCTTCAGACTCCCCCTTAGAATCAGCTATCGGGATCGTAGTCTGGAACTTTTATCTGCATATCTCAAAAATTTATGAGTAAAAGCATTTCGAACATCCAGGATTGATGACCTGACTCTTTTAAAAAAAATATGAATATTCACAGGATTATCTCCTCTATCAACAAACTTCATAGATTTGACGATTTAAGAATCCAAATCCCTCACAGTCAAGCATCCAAGTCCAACTTAATGACCTTGGAGACTTCACAAACTGTTTTTGATTTTTAAATTTTTCAAATTTTTAACTTTCACACTTAGTTAACCAAGTCCAAGTTAATGACCCTGATCAACTGTTTAGCCTGCCAAGTCCAAGTTAATGACCTTGGCTGACCAATTTATGATCTCGCTGCTATTTTGAAACAAATTAAGTTCAAATTAATGAACTTTCAAACATTTCGAACAATTACCAACATATTTTTCAAACTTTATTTTATCCAACCCACATGATCCAACTTGTTTAGCACTTGAGACTTTGATCATCAGATCCTCAACGTCTGTTGTCGAAAATAAGATGAAACATCAAATCTTTTTGGATTTTGATAAACAATAAACTGTACACTCATATTTTTGATGAGCGTGTTAGGGGATCATATCAGCTGCTGACAAGTTACAAGTACCGTTAAGCTTTGATTTCATACTAAGCATTAAACAATTCACAGTGATTGCCGATATACTGATCCAATTTTAAATTCTCACACAAATTTCAATCTGTTTAGGATATGAATTAGTGTTTTAAAGGCTTAACTCATACGCGTGTACCACCTCAGAATATACTCCCGTATCCAGACCACTATATTCAGTCTTACAGGTGAGTGCACACTAATGATATCTGTAATTGGGTTAATGCGAGGCCATGAGAGCTCAGGCTATTGCTTCCGCAAAATCAGAGAGATGATGGCTCGACTTTTAGGTGGGTCCCCCTTGGGGATCTTCTTTACAACAGCACATGATTAGCATTTTTTAATGTTTCATCATTTTTTATGCTGAGGGCGGGCTTTAAGATTTAAAGCAGTGCAAAGTATTATACAAGGACTAGGCTGTTGCTCCCGCAAAATCAGAAGCCCTGGTATAATACCCCAGATATCAAGACGTACAAAGACCTAGTATGTCAGAAATAGAGCCTTTCAAACAGGATTTCAGGGGTTACCTATATATCCGAGAGATGTTCCCCACGTAATAAGCAAGAAATGATTTAGGTTTATATCCCAAACAAACTTACTAAATGTGTAAAAACCTATCGGTATATCATCAGCGAGACTGCTTAAAACAATTAAACTATACATTTCTTTAGCGTACTGCAACTGTCTAGCTGATGTACTATCATTTCCCCTTTTTACACAAACTCTTTTTCAGTTTTCTATTGTTTTTGGATTTTGAAATTTTATCATGTTTTTGTATTTTCTGTGAACTTTCTCCCCCTAAAATAAAAAAACATATTTTTGTGTTTTTGGTTTTAACAAAAGCAGAAAATAAACTGTACAGAAACTTGACAACAAGACGCATATCACTTCTGATCGCCGTCCTCCTCGGCTTCACACTCAACAACCCTCCTAGAAAACAAAATTTTCAACCCGTTCAATTTTAAAAGATAGTTAAATCTCGTTTTATCAAAGGGTTTTGTGTAAAAATCAGCTCTCTGATCATCGGTGTGTATATGATCAATTCGAATCAATTTCTTCTTGTAGCAATCACGGATGAAATGATGTCGAATTTCAATATGTTTCGTTTTAGAGTGATGAATCGGATTTTTAGTTATATTTATGGCTGCCTCATTGTCCACAAATATTGGAGTATCCAAGAACTGCAAACCATAGTCCCTCATCTGCTGCTGGATCCAGAGGATCTGAGAGCAACAGCTGGAAGCTGAAACGTATTCAGTCTCACAGGTCGAGAGAGCGACTGTGGTTTGTTTCTTGCACTGCCAAGTAACAAGCCGAGTTCCAAAGAACTGGCAACCAGCAGTTGTGGACTTTGCATTAAGCTTACAGCTCCCAAAGTCAGAATCAGCATAACCATTAAGAGAAAAGTCACCAGATTTAGGATACCACAAGCCGGTGCTTAGGCAAACTTTAAGATACCGTAAAATTCTCTTCACAATTGTCATGTGTGACTGTCGCGGACTTGACTGATATCGGGCGCAGAGGCAAGTTGGATACATGATGTCCGGTCTTGACGCTGTCAGATACATTAATGATCCAATGATCGACCGATAGTGCGTCTCATCCACCTTTTCACCGCTTTCATTCGGACATATCCCATGATTTTGAGCCAAGGGGGTTGATGTTGGAGTTGATTCGGACATGTTGAATTTTTCCAGCACATCATTCACGTATTTCGTCTGGTGTATGAAGATTCCTTCGGGCATTTGCTCAACCTGAAGCCCTAGGAAGAACTTCATCTCCCCCATTGAACTCATTTCGAACTTCTTTTTCATAACCTTCTCGAACTCTTTGCACAATTCGTCGTTCGTCGATCCGAAGATTATGTCATCCACGTATATCTGCACGATGAGTAGATGTCCTGCAACATCTTTTGTAAAAAAAAGTACTATCGACAGTCCCTCTGGTGAACCCGTCGGCCAGCAGATGTTGGGAAAGCGTCTCGTACCAGGCTCTCGGGGCCTGATGTAGTCCGTAAAGCGCTTTGTCGAGTAGATAGATCTTGATTTTGTGCACTGGATCGGTAAACCCCGGTGGTTGTCCGACGTACACTTCTTCTTTCATCTTTCCATAAAGGAATGCAGATTTGACATCTAATTGGTAGACCTTGAATCCTTTCCAAGACGCGAATGCCATGAAGATTCTAATTGCCTCAAGTCGAGCAACAGGCGCATACACTTCAGTAAAGGCGATGCCTTCTTACTGACTAAAACCTTGGACTACCAAACGTGCTTTGTTTCTCACAATGACCCCTCTATCATCCCGTTTACATTTGAAGACCCACTTGGTCTTGATCAGCTTTTGATCTTCCGGGAGATCCACCAACCTCCACACTCCAAGTTTTTCATACTGCAATAGCTCCTCCTGCATTGCATTTACCCAACTTTCCTCGGTCAATGCTTCTTTATATGTTCTCGGTTCTACCTGCGAGTTAAAACATTTCAATGAAAATTCTTCATGTAAAGGAGCGATAGATGAATAAAAACATGTAAGCCCTTTGTTGATTTGATCACACATTTTCACTCCACTTTGAAGATCACCAATGATTTGTTCTGATGGATGATAAGACAAAGTTCTTGGCATGACTGTATCAGGTACGCTCACTTCCGATTGCAAATTTGTTATGTCCTGATCACCTGTGTGATCAACAGCTTCTGAAGACGCAATATTTGGTTCCTCGTAAAAAATCGGACCGGCTTCCGATTCTGAGTCGTCAGACTGGTCAAATATTGGAGCTGGTTCTTCTGTGGGTTCGTGTGCTGTTCCACTTGGACCGGCCTCGTGATCATTTGCACCCACGGTGGGCGAGGAAACTACCAACGGTCTCGGCATTTGATCTTGTGAAAGAGACTGTTGTTGTTGGTATAAGTATGCTAGTTTCTCCTCACTTGGCTCAGTCGGCAACTGGAATGACTCCCAGAGTTTATCATAATCGAATAGCAATCTGTTTCCAGGAAGTTGTTCCGGAGCAGTAAACCTTTGACAGTCAACGTGTTGAACTTGAATAATCTTCCCCAAGCATGGAACAAATACTCTCTTCAATGGACTTGCATAACCTACAAAAAAACCTTCGTTAACTTTTGCACCAAATTTTCCATCTGGATCAATAAATGTGCATGGTGATCCAAATGGTTCTAAGAATTTCAGATTTGGTTTATAGCGATGAAGTAATTCGAAGCAGGTTTTCTTGTACCTCTTTACTGTAAGAACACGATTTAGCGTATAACATGCTGCAGCAACTGCTTCACTCCAAAAGAATATCGGCAACTTGGAATCAGCTAGCATAGTACGAGCTGTTTCGATCAGTGTGCGATTCTTTCGTTCTGCGACACCATTTTGTTGTGGAGTATACGGTGCGCTGAATTCATGAAGAATGCCTTTGTCATTGCAAAATTCAAGCATGCGGTTGTTTTTGAACTCTGTTCCGTTGTCGCTTCGAATTCGTCTGATCGGCAGTTTGTACAGCGTCTCCATCTTTTTGAACAAAATCATCAACGAATCAAACGTTTCATCTTTTCTTTCGAGACACATCACCCATGAAAATCTTGTATAGTCGTCAGTGACCACTAGACAATACAGATCTCCACTTACGCTCTTCACATTTACCGGTCCGAAAAGATCCATGTGGAGTCTCTCGAGCGGTAGTCTGATGGAGTTCAAGAGCTTCTTTGGGTGTGACTTCTTCGTTTGCTTACCCTTTTTGCATTCTACACAATCATCATTCAGATGGAAATTATTCAGATTAACACCTTCAACAAGATCATTGTGAACTAAGAAATTCATTTTTCTCACATGAATGTGACCCATCTTACGATGCCACATTCTTGATTCTTTTTAAGTTGCTTTTGATTTAGTTACAAAACATTGTGCCTTTTTGTCTGATGTTGTTGCGACGCTCATGTCTAGGACATACAAATCGTTTTCACGAGGAGCGCGCATCAACACCATATCTTCTGGAATTTTAAATCCTGGTTTAATGATCAAACACTCATTTTTTGTAAAATGAACTGTGAACGACTTGTCACAAATCTGCGATATGCTCAACAGATTGTTTTCAAGTTCAACAATGTAGTTCACTTTATCAAACGTTACAACTCCATTGGTAAGAATTCCTTCACCAACGATTCTTCCTCCCTGAGTTCCCGCAAAGCCAACATATCCTCCATTAATTGATTTGACATCATAGAGTAGTGCTAACATCCCAGTCATATGCCTCGAGGCGCCGCTATCCATGATCCACTTGGAGATGATCGACCTCGGAAGCCCCTGCACACATCAAAGACATTCACTCAAACAACGATGCCTAAGATTTCTTCACATTTGGAACACTACCAAATACAAGATCATAAGCTACGTCAACTTTTGGAATGTTGAAGACAACGTTTGGAACAACAAGTTTTGACTTTGATTTTAGATCTCCCTCCTTGATTGGTGGGAATTCCTCAATCAATTTGTCCAATTCAAACTCAGGATTTTCATTGTTAGTTACAACAACTGTCGGCTCAGATTTTAAAACCTTTTCCATTATCTTTTCTTCAAATGATTGTTTAGGTTTCTCCACCCATGATTGATTTTGAAAAATCTTTGTTTTAGGATAAACCTTTGAAGTCTTTGGAGATTTTGAAGATTCACCAATCTCAAAGGTTGATTTTGGCTTGTCCTCGGACTTCAAAGATTCACCGCGTTTCAGAATACGCACGGGGGAAACCATCGGTGTTTTTCCCTTCACATCATTTGAAGTTTTAGGTTTGGGTTTCTGGAAAACTGGTTTTTCAATCCTTTTAACACACTGTTTGGACATGTGACCAATTTCATTGCAACGATAACAGACTCTTTTGTCGTATTCAACAAAAGTGGATCTGTTGGTCTCATCTTTCAACTTTTTGGCTGCATTGAAATCGTCAACTGCTTTTTGACTAAAGATATAATCCTTTTCAGTTACTGTGTTCTTACCCGCCACAAACACATCACTTAACTTTTCTTTTGGCTTAACCTCTTTTTTAGCCATTTTCTTCTCAAAACCGACACCTTTCTTTTTGAAATTGTTACCATGTCTTTTGTTATGACCATTGTTACCCACCCATTCTTTCTTTCCCGGGTTGTTTGGTTGTTGTTTCACAAAAGATTTTTTCGGTTTTGATAGAAACGCGTTGTTGTTAACCTCTGAAATGTCAATTTCCACAAGTTTGAACACTTTTTCAACATTTTCCAATTTTGCATTCTGAATTGGATACTCAAAATCAGTATAGAGTTTGTCAGTTCCGATCATTGTGTAAACCACAATGATCGAATCATCATTCACAACTTTATCTGATTTTGGGATGAATTTGTCCAGAAAATTTCCGTCATCTTCAGAATCAGAATTGGAATTTTCCAAATGAGTTTTAACCGTTCCGAAATCAGAGTTATCACTTTCTTCATCCAACACTTGATCAACAATAGTTTTAATCACTTGTGACTCATTGTCGGTGTCAGATGGAGAGAATGTAACATCAATGTTTTCCGGTAACTCATTCTCTACAGTTCTCAACTTGAGATTCAAAGCTGCTTCAACTCCATCTGGATATTTCTGTGTATAATGATTCCACATTGGGGGTGGAACATTATTTAAAGCAGGTTTAGCATCAGGTAGTTGAGGAACAATTCGATCAATCACATAAGATGAAGCATTATAACTGATCAATTTCTTATCAACTCTTTCTTTTTCAATACGCATCAATTCAAGTTCCTTTTTCAAAGATGCAATTGTGTCCAGATGAATGTTAATCTCCATCTGCTTTTCCATGACAGTTTCTGTGAACAACTTAGTAGCTTTATCATTTTCTATACTTTCCTTTTGAATCATTTTGATTGAAAGTGATAAAGTGTCATAAGCTTCTTTCACATCATTAAGATCAAATTTTACGTTGTCAGTATATTTCTTCAATTCTTGAAACTGTTTGTCTTTTTCAAGACAATCCATGCAGGGTTTTAAACATTTTTCGCATGGTGTTTCAGGAATTGGGTCAATCTTTTCAAAAACCTTTTCTTCTTTATCAGTTTTAATTTCTGGTTTACCAAACCCGTCAGACTCAGACTCAGATTTTTCTCCTTATTTGATATCCAGATTTTCTGATTTGAACTCCGACTCCTTTTCGACTGACTCCTTTTCGATTGACTCTGTTTCGACAGAATCCATTTTGACAGACTCCGTTTTGACATACTCCGTTTTGACAGACTCCTTTTCGACAGACACTGACTCTTGAGTTTTGTCTACCTCTTTCAGCTTGACTATCAGCGCCTTGTCAGCTATCTCCTTCAGAGTTTCTTCATTCATCTCTTTAGAAACATCTATGATTTCTTCAACCGGAGCTTTTTCGACGTCATATTGTGGACAAAAACCTGTAGTTGGATCGCTGAAGAATCCTGTAAAAGAATCAAACATGTTAGGAGGCATTATGGATGTAAAAGAATTAGCAATAATCTCCTGTTCTGATTGATAATAATAAACTTCTGCTGCTGCCTCTTCAAGCTCTGCCAGACTCTCTTCACTCATTACTTCACCGACTTCCTCAGTTTCAACAACCCATTCTGGCTCTTCAACAATCTCCGCTATCATAGCAAGACCCTCACCAGGAACATATTTATCCCAACTAAAACCTTCCGGAATCTTCTCATCATCCTAATTAACCAAAAGAGCTTTTTCTGGTTTGTTTTCAATTTGAGGTCTTGAATTAAATGGTTGCTGACTATTTTTGTGATAGATTGCTTGTCGGTAGTAGTCATTTGTGAACGGATTCTGATGATTGTTTACTTCCCTGTTTGGACACTCACGTTTGAAATGCCCTTTTTCTTTGCATTTGAAGCAAGTTACTTTCTCTTTATCAAATCCAAGCTTACAATCAGGTCCTGAGAGACTGTTTCATCCGGTTATTTCCATGAACCTTTGTGCTCTCCTCACTAAGCTTGCCATTCCCCATTTGATATCAATAAGCTCTAATTCTTCAGGATCAATTTGATCGTACTCCTCCTTTGTCATGTCTGGATTACCGATCCTTCCAGCAACTAGACTCTTATATGATTCAAGAACGGAAGCTAATAGTGCGATATGGTGCTTTGCAGCTGCTTCTGTAAAATCTTGACCATTTTTTATGTTTACAGCAATATTGCACTGTATCCCAGAAACGTAACTCTGATTATTTGAACTTGATGAACCTTGAGGATACACTTGTTCTTGAAGCTTAGGATTTGGTTCATAACTTGTGAATGGTGAATAGTTGTTGTTTGGTGTGCTTTGTGAGACTCCAGATGTAGGCTCAGCACTAAATGTTGTCTGAATTTTTGGACTTGAGTTAGATGTTGCAGAAGAGCTTCCTTTGTAGTACAACTGAACATCTTGTTGTACATTAGCAGATTTCATTTTTCTGATCTTTTTAAGTTCAAGCTCATCTGATTCAATTTTCTCAATGAACGCGCTTAGATTGAATCCAACATATTCCAAGTTATTTTTCAAAACCAACAAATATGTGCCCCATTCATCATGCGGTAAAGCATCTGCCAACTTGTCAACCCATTCTTCATCTGTTTTGTCAATGCTCAAACGCTTCATTTCTACAACCAAATGACAATATCTCTCGATTAACTCTTTTGTTGACTCACCCTTGATAGCAGTAAAAATATCAAATTCCCTTTTCAGCAATGCCGTCTTGCTCTTTATCATCGAAACACTTCCAAGAAACTTGACTTTTAGTGAATTCCAGATAGACTGCGAGTCATTTTGATTTTGTAGCAAAACCAAAATATCTTCTTTGATTGATTGTTGCAAGATACTCATCATTTTCTTCTCGGCTTTAAAACTATCCTGTTCAATCGGAGTTAACTGATGAAGTGTTTTCTCAATACCCGCTCCATTCATCAGAGGTACATACTTTGACTCAATTTTCATCCAACACTCAAAATGATTTGCCTGTACCCAGGTTTTAAACCTCTCTGACCACCCTGAATATTCGTCAATGTTCATTAATTTTGGTGGCTTTTGCATTGTACCAAGCTCGTTCTCCATGTTTACATTCTGCACAATACTTGCTGGAGTTTGAGATGCTGTCATTCCTCCTCTGAAAAACATGTTATAAAATTCTTGGTTCTCCATTTTAAACGATGAAAACAGTTTCAAAAATTTTTCTAAGTTTTTGAAAAATATCACTTTTCAAACGAAATGACTTCCACACGATTTGAATTTTCGAACGGATTGAACCTTCAAATGAAATGGACTGTTTTCAAACGAGTTGATTTTTCAAGCGACCTCACAATTTCAAACGCATTGGAATGTCAATTCATGCGAAATGAGTAATACTTTCCAATTCGTGCGAAATGAAGAACTTTTTGAAATTTTCAAGCGACCTGGTCCAATTCGTGTGAATTGGACAAAATTTTCAAGCGATTTGGTATAAATTCACACGAAATGGTTCATTTCGTGCGGATTGGACACAATTTTCACACGAAATGATGTTTTTGAGACTTTTTGATCGATTTTAGTCCGAATTAAGGTCTGTAACTTTGAAGGATTGATTAAAATGGTGTTTTACACGTTATATTCAAAATTCAGTCCATTTTGTCCGTGAAATCGTTCAAAAATCCAAGAATGAGTAGAAGTAGAGAGTTCTAAACCATTCAAAGCACTGATTCAGCCGATTTGACTCATCCAGAGCTCTGATACCACTTGTAGGATCGAGATACGACCTAAATGAGTCGGTCTGAGTCAAATCTAGATCACTAGAGAGGCGGAAACAATCTAGTAACCTTGAATCAGTGTTAGAATGTGAGTAGAAGCAGAGAAATACACTTTAAACTGGTTTTCCATTGATATTAGACGTTAATACATGCAGAGAATTTAACAGCACTTCGTGACAACTTTCACCAGAATGTTTTAAATGGAAAACCCAACACCCCTATTTATAGGGTTCCCAATTCGCATGAAATGGCATGACCATTTCGTACGAAATGGCAAAGTCCATTTCGTGCGAATTGGCCTTACAATATCCATTTCATGCGAATTGGCTTACATACACAAATAACTTTAACTTTTACACTTTAACCCCTATTACAATCCACTGACACGACCTAGACTGATGACATAGGCGATAGACATTGTGTACCAACAAAAATCCAGAATGTTTTTAGTTTACCCATATTATACAAGTCTTCATACTTGTTGGGTCCAAATTACATTTTATTCCGGTCATCACTTAATCTAGCGTATCGTACCGTTTCCAATACTTTAAGTTAGCCGGTCTAGGTCCATGACCTAATTAAGACCCGTTAGCATTCTAAATTGGTTATTTATACCATCATTCCAGACTAGAGCCTTCCGGTAAATTGTACCTACGCTTACTTAATTGAATACGGCTGAGTTATCATAAATCTTGCAATTTAAGACAGGAGCTAGCTCAGGTAAATACTCTTAACCTATTTTCCCTTATAAGGGCTTGGGATACGGTAATATAATTACCGCATGGTCAGGTATGGGATTCGAAGACCAATAAGTCGGGAAATTCAAATAAACTGTTTTAATTTGTATTGCTTGACTGAAACATTGGGGGTTAATGCGACCGTGTCCTGGATATCCTTGACTCATTAATTGCAAATGGCCACGACCTAAGCACGGGGTGTAGGCATACACCCGAGTGATGCGATATGGTTTATTAAATAAATTTTATACCCAATATGGGTTCCCAATAAGGGAATAAGTGGTGTGTCGGTTAATCATGAACCGGCATAGTACCGGGCCCCGTATGTAGAGCAAGTTATGTAAAACTGATAACATGAGATATAGTTTGTCCCACGTATAAAATATTTTCGTGCCTTGTGCACCTAAACCAATTTTCATAAACATTTTCAAATGTGTCGGTTGATTGTATTTACCAGTGAAAACTGACGTATTTTCAAAAGTCTAAGTGACATGTACTATCACACCTCGATATTAACAGCTCAGCCCGGTGGGGAGTATCATGACGTAAGATTGATATCGTCATAGTCAAACATACACAGAATAGCACAGCGGAAGTCTTGGAATATAAAATATTATTACAAACCCAATTGTCAGAAAATACTAAAAAGATAATTACATTCAAGCTTGTAATATTAAATCCACAGGCCGATCTAAATCAAATACACAACATGTTCAGCAAACATAAGGCATTACGGACTTGCAAGATCCTCTACTTAACGCCCAGGAGCTTCCAGCCAATTACGTACAGTGCATGTCACTTAGTCTTTTGAAAATACGTCAGTTTACACTGGTAAATACAATTAACCGACTCATTTGAAAGTGTTTATAAAATTGGTTTGGATGCACAAGTTATAAAAGATTTTATAACTTGGGACAATTATATAAAAATAATCTTGTTTACAGATTTACATGTTTGTCGTACGTTCAGGGCCCGGGATAGAAGCCGAGTCATGATTAATCAACACACCACTTTATCCCTTCTCTGGAAACCCATCGAGGAGTTTATTTATATCTTAATTCCCTTTTTGGGGAAAAGAAACCATATCGAAACTGACAGGTGTATGCCTACACCCCGTGCTTAGGTCGTGGCCATTTGCATTTAAATGTTGCCAAGGATATCCAGGACACGACCGTTAACCCCCAAATGTTTATATATCAAACAAAACAGATTAAAACGGGTTATGTCAATGAATTAACCACTAATCGATTAAATATTCCATACCCGACCAAGCGGTAATAATTTACCGTATCCCAAACCCGTATAGGGAAAATAAGTTAAAAGTATTTACCTGAGCTTAAAATGCAAATTTTGAATACTCAGCCGTATAATCTACTCAAACAAGTGCAAGTAGCTTTTACCGGGGCTCCTAATCTGGAACGAAGGTTTTATTAACCTATTAGATTACTAACGGGTCTTATTTAAGTTACAAACTTAGACTGGTTAGTTTAAAGAAAGGTTTACGGTACGAAAACGCTAGATTAAGCGATGACCGGATTGGAATGTGATTTAGAACCAAAAAGTTTGGAGACTTGTATAAAATGGGTAAACTAAATACATTCTGGATTTTGAACTTAAAATGATAAGCTTTGACCCGTTTCGGCTAATTTATGCAAACTAGTTACATAAACCGTACCGAACGCGTATATGCATAACGGGTAGCCGTATGAGTCATGTACAAGTTCCATAAGTTATTATGTTTTAAATATGTTATGATATCAGTAGGATATCGGCAAATATGCCCAAAAGATTTTAAAATCAAATTAAGTCCTGTAAGGGCATTTTGGTCATTTTAAGATTTATAAAAGAGGTTTAATAGTAAACTGATGTTCTAGTCTAAAACATTTTGTAAAAACATTTATTTTATGATGTTAAATCAGTAAGGTCATACATATGTGTGGTTTACCATTTATGGCCAAACTATGTCCCGAAAGGGTATTTTGGTCATTTCACATATGCCTTTAGGGACAAAATTTGAAGTCTGAGTTCATGACTTATACCTACTGTAAAAATATTAAAAAATATTTATAATTTCAGTTGGTAGCAAGTCTTGGGTGCTAAATATGGTTTTAAACCATACTATGCACCTAATTAGCGTAAAAATCGACAATTGACGATATTTGCGATGTTTATGAAATTCTGAGATTTTGATCAACCTTGAATGTTTAAAATATTTTATTTTTCATATAAAATCAGTAGGATAAGGTTTGGCATGTTAATCATATGTAAATCTCATTTTATTAACAAAAAGGGCATTATCATCAATTATAGAATTTATACAAGAACTCTAAGTTATGGTCAGTATATAATCTAACCCAACATTCAAAAAATCCTTAAAAATAATATCTTAACAATAGGTAATGAGTTTGGTGTCAAAATTTAGGTTTAAACATGATTTATGCATAAAAGTGTAATTTAATTAAAAAAAAGTTAAGTTTTACGATATCTTGCATAACATTAATTTGAGACTAGAAAATTATGTCAAATTAATTTAGACATGTTTATATATCAGTAACTAAGTTATTTATATGACCATATATTCAAAAATCTCATTTTTAAGCTATAAGGGCATAATAGTCAAAATTAAGCATAATAACGGAAACAAGCAAATAACTCAGATTTTTAGTATGATCGTGTAATATAACCTTATAGGGTTATGCTATATTATATTACGATCATAACGGAACCTAAAATCAGTAGTAAACTAGTCTAATTCGGTTCACAATCGAAAGTCAACGCAGAAGTCAAACTTCGCGACTTTCGGTTGCGAACCGACCCTAAAACTGGAATTGACGAGTCGAACATGTTTACACATTTTCTAATAATTATTACCAAGTTGTTTAAATGATAAAACATATTTTAGAATACTTCTAAACACATATCACAATTATTTCAAAAACTGCCTCGTTGACCTTTTTAAACAATATTACGTTGACTTTGACCAAGCAAACGTGATTCTTAGGAGGTGCCCTTTTGAGGGTTTAACACCTACCTAATTACGATCACGTAGCCATGTCCGTTGCGAACAATGGCTTGACCGTTTACGGTCTAACTAAAAGTCAAAGCGTTTATCGTAAATGCTTGACTTTTCGGCTTTTTAAGCCAAATAAAATAAACTAGTCACGAAAGGACACTTACATAAGGACCTAGGGACTGAAATAAACTCATAGGAGGTTCCAAAATGTTTAGGATCCTCCAGAATTGAGAGATAGGAAGAAGGAAGGATAGATGCAAGTGAAAATGGTTGAAGGTCTCATCTATTTATAGTTTTTGAGACTAGATTGGATCATGACAAGTGTCTAGGGACACCATGAGATGATCCCAAGTGTACCCATAGCTGTTACAATTCAGTTTGCAGCCCTAGGTTTTGATTTCAAGTGGTTTAGAATGGATTTGGAAGCAAGAAACAACAAAAACCATCTTTAAAAAACAACCAGCTGTTGCTGTGTTCTTGCTGGCGGCCCGCGAACAAAGAGCCCAGTGGGCTTTGCAGCCCGCGAGGCTGTCCGACCCAGAAACAAAGTTTAGCAGTTATGCCGTTTTGGTCCCTGTCTTCTTTTTGTTTTTTGTTTATGTTGTAATTAAGGAATACATGATCTAATCAACTATAATACTTACGTTACCGTTGTTTGTAGCCTGGCAGCCCGCGAGAGCAGGCCCAGACCTAGGCCGTGGCCCGTGACAAGGGTAAGCCCAGTCAACAAGTTTAGCAGACTGATAGAAATGGTTCCTGTCTCAACTTTTAGCATTTTGACAGTTTTTGTCCCTGTCTTTTAATTGCTATTAATCTGTCATAGTGACATATTTGGTTCCTCAAATTTTATATTAGGTACATCCAAGTTCAGCAATAACTTTTGAAGGTTTGACAAGAACATCCCCTTCATATTTTAATATCTTTTAAACTTTCATACTTGGCACTTTTGGCATGAAAGTTTCTAATCCCTTTTTATAAAATCAATATTATGCATGAAAGCCTTTAGTGACCCATTTTAGGAACACCGAGAGTACGACCGAGTATTACGGAGTTCTCAGGTCATTTAAAAGATCACTCAAAAGTGTAGTTTCACGCTTTAACGCTTTTAACCCCTTAATTTGCGAATTCCCTCGCATTATCGCGAAATGGCATAGAAATCAGTATTAGATACTTCCGAGGGTATGAACGAAGTTGCGCATATTAGTCCCTTTAACGCGTAAACTTGCGCGTATTATCGTTTAATAGCATCAAGGCCCTATGTAGCCCATAATAGGCATCCCCGAGAGTATGGCTGCACGTCATGATGCTTCGAGTTCATTAAAAGGTCATTAAGAGGTATAATTAAACATGTTGACGCTTTTAGCCCCTCTAAATTGCAAACTTGCGCGCAACATCACTTATTGGCATAAAGGCCTTAAATGGCCAATATTAGGCGTTCCCGAGAGTGTAATCAACTATCATGAAGCGCTCGGTTTGTTAAAAGGTCACTCAGAGGTAAGAATTAACATGTTGACGCTTTTAACCCTTCGACGCGCAAACTTTAAATTAATTATGCAAACGGCTCCTCTCAAGCAACAAGTGGATCATTTGTGAATATGAATACCGTGTAACGTCATTCAGAGGCTTAGTCTAAGCATGTTGACACTTTTAGTCCTTTCGCATTCAAAGTTTTTGATTTTTCGCAAAATTAGTCCCTCATAGTCAACGTTTGACTTTATTAGGGTTTAGTACACGTGTCAACACATCATTGGACGTGATTTTACGAGGCGTTACATCCTCACCCCCTTAAAAGAAATCTCGACCTTGAGATTTTCTTAAAAAGATGGAAGTACTTTCTGTCGTATAATGGACTTAACTTCCACAGTATATTAGGGCCTCTACGGCATCCCAGTTGACCTATACAATAGGTACACGCTTTCTTTCGGAGCTTCTAATCCTGTTGATCCTTAATCGATACTGGTTTCTTATCAATCCATAAGTTTTCGTTAATCTGCACATCATTGTGTGATAATGCTATCGATTTACCGGCTAGACATATCCTTAATTCACAAGTGTGGAACACATTGTGAACTCCACCAAGTTTCTTAGATAAGTTTTTAGCTTACAGGCTATTGATATTGACGTATTCGATTTTCTTGAATGGTCCTACATAACTAGAGCTTAACTTGCCAGTTACATCAAAATGCAACACACCTTTCTAGGGTGGTACTTTCTGTTGAATCCTGTTCCTTATTGAGAACTCAAGAGGTTTGCGACTCTCATCAACATTGATTTTCTGCCGATTACTGGCAGTTTTCAGATGATCATGGATTCGTATGATCTTATCTGTTGTTTCCAGGGTAATTTCAGGTCCTGATAATTGGACTTTCCAAACTTCTGTCCATCAAACGGACGTTTGACATTCCATCTATACAAGGTCTCCAAAGGAGCAGCCTTGATGCTTATATACTAACTATTTGTCATAGTATAACTTATTTAGGGTGAGATAGGCATTCCTATCACTATTTAAATCAATCTTAAGGAACAACTAACCTCATGGTTAGTCGAACAATTCGGTGATCTTGGGCAACGGATGGCGATTTTTAATCATTATCTAAATAGGGTTGCGGTAAACAATGCATAAGCATAATGAACCATCTTTCTTAAATAATAATACCGGAGCTCTCAGAATTATGAATTAGGCTTTATGAACCTTTATCTTAAAACTCATTTAATTAGGGTTTCAATCCTTCCATTATTGTTGGTACTAACCGATATGGAGCTTTTACAATAAATGTAGCCCTAGGTGGGATGTTAATCCTAATTTCACTTGCCTCTCAGGAGGTAAACAGGGTAGTTCTTCGGAGAAGACAATCAAGACACACAGAGATGACAGAGATATTCTAAATCTCAGGCTTCAGTTCATCTATCGTTACCTGTGTCATATAAATGACACATTCACTTTACGAATGCATGGATGCCTTAATTAGTGCCACTTACTTGGACATTTCAATTCTGGATATCTTCTTTGAATACCATTAGCTGACTTTAATACAATATGACCATTGAAATATCTCAAGGGTTCTATGCATTAATCCTCCATACCGATCAGGCATGAAAGCAATCTATGGAACACACTAAGATACACCAATCCTCATATGACGCTTTTATCATACAGTCTGGCATTCTCAGCTGATAGAAATCAATGAGATAAAAATATAAAATGACTTATATTGTTGTACTCTATCTGAAGAAAGAGTACTTAGATTTTATGAATGAAGATTTTTCGACAAGAATAGAAGAAATGGTTCCTATGATTTTCGTCGGTAAGTTTTACCTTATACTCAATATCTGGAGTCCTTATGGGAAAATTCTAAAAGTTTGCTAAGCATATGATCTACGGAAGACTTAGTAGTACCTGAATCAAAACAAGATTCTTAGCAACAATATCATTAATTCACGATAAGGGATGTACCTGTTGTCATTATTGATATGAACTGCTTCTGGCATACATCACGAGAGTTTAGGCGCCTCCATTCTTAGTCTCTCTATACTTAGCTATACCATCTTTGATAGTTTTAGGGCAGTTAGTTCTGATGTGGCCCTTAACACCACAGCCGAAACAGACTGCATTCTTATGTTTCTACATTCAGGGAACTACAGATGCCACACAGCTTTGACCTTCAGTCTGTTAAACACTGTCCCAATGCCTTTTGTTGCAAGTCTTGCATACATGTTTCTTATTGGACTTTTGTTGGTTCAATTTAATCCTGACTTGTCCTTCTTCTTAGATTTCTGGGAGTTATCCTTCTCCCTTTTCCTTTTTATGGCAGTCTCAGCTTTGACTGATTCACTTCCTAACCCATCTAATGTGAGTGGCTGAGATAGATTCATAGTGGACTTATAAGAAGCATGCTTTGAAGCCTTAGTATGCCCTCTTATTTCCGATGCTAAACCACCAATATATAGTGCATTATGTTTAGATTCTAGGTTAACCGAATAGGGCACTATCCCAGACAATGAATTAAAGTCTGTAACATACTGTCGACAGTCTAGAACTTTTGTGGTGAGAGTCAG
Organism: Helianthus tuberosus; assembly: GCA_030545235.1. Lineage (NCBI taxonomy): Eukaryota > Viridiplantae > Streptophyta > Magnoliopsida > Asterales > Asteraceae > Helianthus > Helianthus tuberosus. The sequence continues at coordinate 173,800,887 of CM060401.1, forward strand.
AAAATTCTGATTTCACCTTTTCCATTTCGTGTTGTGTCGTGTCGTGTCGTGTCATGTCGCGAACAATAGGTTTTTCTGATAAGGTCCATAAACTTGGACCATCCCATATTGTATAAGAGTATCTTTCCTGTGACTTTATTAATGTCTTCCACCAACTAAGGGCATCACCCTTGAATGACTGTGATACATACCTCACAATGTCTTTCTCAACACAAACACTGATATACACAATGGTTTCCATTTCATCCATCTATTTTATGCAATCAATGGCTCCCTTTTTCGCCATTGAAGTCTCTTAGCTTGCAAGAGACAAAGTACTTTTAAGTACATCCTTTAGAGGAACGGGGCTCCTCGCTATATATCATCTTATTTGGTTTATTCTTCGCATTCGAAGTATGAACAAAGCTCTTCTCATGAGCAGAGGAATGTGATTTAGAGCAAGTAGCATTTGGCTCTTTGAACTTTTTCATGACCTTTCTCATAGCTTTTCCAACAGCTGCGTCAATCACAGCTTGGAGATTAGCTCCATTAACCTTGAGGTTCACATTTGTTGCATCATTAACATTTGTTGCATCATTAGTATCGCGACTGTTATTTGTCTGATCCGAGTTTGCCATACTCGAAGCTTGGTACTAAACATCAAATTAAACAATTGCTTAGTTGCATTCCAATAGCCTGTCATCACCCTGACGACGTAACGTACATTAGCCATGGTATCATTAATCCATATAGGCTAATAGGTTATGTACATTCCTAATGAATGTTTATTTGAATGTATGTCAACTACTTTTAGCATAGGTCACAAGAGGACCATCAATGGCATTCATGGTTTGGGCCGAGTCCATTACCTTTTTGACAAGGATCAATGTTAAAACTGTACTTGTCATATTGACAATTTTCTATAGCTCTGCGGCTCGTCACAAGGACTTTTTAAAAATACGAAACATAATTTTGTCATGAAGGACATATAAATGTAGTACATAGGCTTGTCACGAAGGACATTAATAGCTATAAGGCACGAAGGCCTTGTCGCAAAGGACATATAGGATATGGCACAAAAGGCCTATCACAGAGGACATTAATATATAAGCCGCAATCTTATTTGATCAGGGATTTTAAGGTTTGAACATAGTTCTTCACCTTTGGGCAGAGAGTCATAGACTACATCTGTCATTGCTTGAAAGGCAGTTTATTTAGCCACATAGGCCAATCCAATGGACATCACTAATGGATGTTTATATGTATATATATAATTATCGTAAATTTTGGATATTAGTCATGATCTTATCGATCTCATAGACTATAAGGCTTGAGCATTGCCCATCACCTTGGACGGTAAACCATAACGGTCACATTTGTTAATGTCTCTAATGGACAATATAGTATATAGCCTGTAGGCGAAACATCACTAAAGGATGTTAAATAACATGATCATCGTATTGGATGATATTAGTCATGATCATATTGATCTTTTAGACTATGAGGCTTGGACATAGTCCAACATTTTTAGACAGGGGGTTGTAGACCATAAATGTCGTTGTCTTATAGGACAACAAGTTTAGCCCGTAGGCATTTCACCTCTAACGGATGTTTATATTTTGATCATCACATTGATGATACTTGCCATGATCTAATTCGATCACATAGGCTTTAAGGCTTGGACATAGTCCAAATACCTTGACGGCTGGTGTGGTTTCTCAAGTCACACTGCCAGGAGTGTTAACATGTTCTTAGATGTTAACAAGGATTAGTTGCCTTAAGAGGGTTTTACCATCATAGCATGTCTGTATTGACATATTGGCTAGGTTATACCATTAAGAAGATCTTTTGAAATTATCTAGCAGATCGATAAAGTTCAAATAAAATGGATACTATTGTTTGATAAAGGACGAAATGAATACCTATATAAATTTTCAAAGCTTCCCATAAATCATTAGGAAATTTACAACAGTGCCTTAATCAGAACTTTTAGTATCTTATTTGTCCACAGAGGACTAAAAGGAAAAATATAAGGACTATAAAATATCATAAGTCCGTATAGGGACTATATTAAAACAGTTTGCCCATGAAGGGACTATAATGAAATGTCATGTCCGCTAAGGGACTATAGTGAAATCTCATGTCCACAAAAGACTATTTCGAAATAGAATATCCCCAAAGGGTTTTTAATAAAATAACCTGTGTTGGGATTGAACCCTACCAAAGGAACAGTTGATTAAAGCCAAAACTGGATCAGAGCAGTGAATAAGCAGTTGCTCTATATAAGTCTCTCCCCTTGAAAGTGATTCTAACAACTAATGGCCTCTATCCACTGTCTGTATACAACTGCTGTTCTACAAACAACTGATCATGTATAAAGACTAGTGAAGACTAAAGCCCTGATGATCAATCTACTGTTATGGGTCAAGCACTGCTGAAGACATAAAGTACTGCTGGAGTCACAACAGTTGAAGGGGAAAGCAATAGTTTAGTCTATTCCTTTGTATTGTAATGTAATCAGTAGTTTGATAGCAGTAGTTATATTAGATCAGTAGTTATAGGTTGTTAGGAGGTTAGATGTCACTTTCATGGTAACGTCAGCCAAGATGCTTCAGTGGTTTGCTCGTGCCTATAAATAGAACAGTACCCTGTACTGTTCTATTAGCTCTTTCATCACTTGTCTTCCTGCACAAACAATTCATTGTGAGGCTGAGGGGGAGTTTGTAATACATGCATGCAAAGTTGTAATTGAAGTTTGAAATAAATTCAATCATTCGGTTCAATGTTAAATCATGTGTGTTGAAAGCAATTCTCCTATTTGATTGTGTGTGAAAGTTTGTTTACATTTAATTTCCGTTGCAATTACTTGTTCATCTTCATTAATTCTCAAACAAAAACACAATCAATTGAAACTTAGATCCTAACAATTGGTATCAGAGCTCGGACAGTCAAATTTGATCTAACAGTCATTTTGACATAAATAGTTCAGCTCATAATCGTTAATACTGTTAAATTGTTCGTTTCGTTGAAAACAGAGTAAGGGTTAATTACGATTAAAGTTGATTAACCAGTGCCTGTAAAACAACCAGGATGGCGTCACAATCACAAGATATGAACAACAACATCGGATCTCTCTTCAAACCACCCATGTTGAAACGAAATGAGTACAACATCTGGCAGAGAAGGATGGGACACATCCTTGCTCAACAGAATACCGAATGTTGGAAGTCGGTTATCTTTGGACCACATGTTCTAATGGTGCCGAGTGCTGAGGATCCAGGAAAGTATGAACCTAAAAAGGTTGAAAACTATACTGAATTAGATTTTCAGGAATTTGAATTGGATGCCAAGGCATTTAGCATCGTTGCTTCTGCATTACCCAATGAAATCTATGCTGGACTGTTACACTGTAACAGTGCCAAGGAATTATGGGATGCATTGAAGGAACAGTTTGGGGGAACTGAAGAAGTTATTGAAAACAACAGGGAAATTTTGAACCAACAGTATGAAACCTTTTGTCACGTTAAGGGTGAAACATTAACACAGCAGTTTGAGCGATTCAGCTGTCTCATAAGTGAACTAAAACTTGTTAAAACTGAATTTCCAAAATCAACCGTTAATAGCAGGTTTTTAAGATCACTTCCTGATAAATGGGACACCATTGCATTTGTGACCAGAAACTCTGTTGAGTTCAAAGATCTGACACTGACCCAACTTCATGGTAGACTCCTGACCTATGAAAGGGAGTTAAACCAGAAAAAGAAGTTGCAAGAGTCTAGCAAAGTTGAAGATGACTACACATTTGGCAACACATGTCTTTTGGGTCAGGAAGAGTCTGGCAGCAGTAAGGATCAGAGTTATGATCATTTTATTGACATAACTGCTGGTGCAAACTTCAACTCTGATCCTCACTCATCAAACTTTGCTTTCACAGCAAATGGAGAAAGCCAGATCTCTGATAATCTGTGTTTTGAACTCAATGACTTACAGCATTTTGATCCAACCGACCTTGAAGAAATGGACATTTTGCATCAATTGGCATTGCTAAGTGTAAGAACTAGCAAATTTTACAAAAGGACAGGGAGAAAATTCCCAGGGTTACATGGGAATCTGAAAGTAGGGTTGGATAAGTCCAAGATCAAGTGCTATAAGTGCAATAGGCTAGGTCATTTTGCTAGGGAATGCAGGAGTCAAACCACTGGTCCAATTATTACTCATCCAGGCTCAAACACTAGACCACAAAACCAAAGCATTATGCACTACGCCCAATATACCCCTGCATCACATGTTAACACTGCTCACTATGCACATGTGGCAACCCCTGCTCCTGTGCATTATGTTCAAACCACTGTTCCCCAAATTCAGTATGTTCAAACCCCTGCTCCCCAGGTTCAGGTGCAACAAGTTGCACCTCAACAAACTGCACCAACAGTGGTTCAACCAGACCAACAAAGCTTTTTCACACAAGGGCTGGTTGACTGGAGCAGTTTACCTGAGGAGTTAGGAGATGAAAATTTTGCACTGTATGCTCAAAGCACTGCTTCTGGTAATGATGTTTGTTTTGTAACTTTGGAGACCATACATGAGGGGTTGGAAGCTGAAGAAGAATAGTCAAGGGCTGAAACAGTGGACAAAATTGCTGAAGCAGTGGTTACTGCTGTTGCTGATGACGTACTGCGGGGAGAAAGTTCAAAACCCCGGTTGGAACCACTGTCAGACCCCTGGTCCAAAGAAGAAGAAGAAAAAGAAAAGAAAGAAGGTGAAAAGGAAGAGAGAGCTGATGAAGAAAATGATCATCCAAGTGATTGTGCAATGATGGCTGCATCCAAGGTATCACCTCAAGTTCTTCAAAACTTGTGTTCAGACAAATGCATCATAGCATTTGCTAACATTAAAAAGGTGAATGAAAACCTTAGGTATAGGTTCTTAACTTCTGAAGTTCAATTTGAAAAGTCATTAAAAGAAGTGAAAAACAAGTTAAATGAAAAAGAAAGTGAAATTTGCAGCATCAAACAAGAGCATAGCATAACCAAGGACCAACTCCAAACAATGATAGAAAAATATCAGGTTTGCAAAAAGGTGTTGGAATCCACCCAAATTACTTGTGAAAAATGGGTCGAATCCTGTAAAGGTTATGAGATTATGCTTGAAAAACAACTTGAAAGTAATGTAAAATTTGGCATTGGGTTTAGAAAAAATGACCAAGTTGAAAACAATGCTGCAAATCAAGCTGGTTCAGTGGAAATCATTCCAACCAACAATAATGGCCAAGAAGTTAAAATAACTGACAAACTTGCTAACAAAATCACTCTAGAAAGATCTGTGGGGTCTTCAACTTTTGAGGAACTTGAGAAGTACCAATTTAAACCCACATGGTCTGATGAGTGTGACATTCTTGAAAACTTCAAGCCCATTGACTTCACAACCACTGATGGTGTAAAAGCTCCTAAAGCAAAGGTGATTCCTCTTAAAGACATCCCAACAGTAGTTCAAAACTCTGTTGCAAAGGAGTTTGAGAAGAAGAAAATAAGAGAAAAAGTTAAAAACCTGTTTTGTGATTTTTGTGAAAAGAAGAATCATCTAACAAAAGACTGTTTTCATCTAAAAGCATATGATATCAACAAAACAAGTGTTATTGTACCTGCTGAGAGCTACACCATCTGTGGTAAATCAAACCACAAAACTCAGGAATGTGTGTATCTCAAATCCTTTGATGTAAAAAAGAATGAGTACACTGCAAAAACATCCCTGAGTTCATCAAACCCATCTATCAAATTCACCAAGAATCAACCACTGTTTGTGCCAGTTCAAACAGCTGTTACAAAATAGCTGAACCAAACCTCTGTTAAAAGAGATGTTCAGGTGACTGATGCACCCCCTGCCAACCAATACCGAAGAGGTAAAGGACAACCACCATACCAAAGGATCCCACATGTTTATGAGGTTTACAAAAAGCCTCCTAAACCAAGAGTGAACAGGCATCCTTTTGGGTATTAGCAGATAATTGGGCAAGACCCCCAACAGTGGTTAGAGAAAAACAGTTCCAAAACTGTCCAAACCCCTGAGCTAACCACTGTTCATCCACCTGAACTTAACCTAGACACTATTGAGACCCCATCCAAAGCCTTATTGGCTTTGGAGACCCTAATGAACTAACCTTTTACTTGATGTGCAGGGAGCTTCTGCATGCTTAGATAGTCTTTGGTATGTAGATAGTGGAGGCTCCAGGCACATGATAGGATGTAGAGCCCTACTAAAAAATTTCAAAACTCATGGAGGGGATGATATATCCTTTGGTAATAATAGTAAAGGGAAGGTTATGGGGTCTAGTACAGTTCAGTCTGGTAATATTAAGTTTGAAAAAGAGGCTCCGGTTAATTTCCTAACGGACCCGAAGGAGGGGAGGTCTTCCCTTCGACCAGCCGATGTGCTGGTTTTTGGATGGTCCGGGGGTAAGCATGCTTGCATTGATCTCACGGGGGTGTCGCCTCTTGCCGGTTTCAGGGGCAGTGGTTTTGTTTCAGGGCAAGCGACGCGGAAGGCTGAGGCGGGGAAAATATCCAAGCACGAGCAGGCCTGCATAGATAATCAACATGCCTTCCTTCCTTTCGCGTTCGATACCTTTGGTTGTCTGGCCCCTGTGGCGTCCGGTTTCTTGAAGCGGGTTCAAAAGGCAGCACTTGCGCATGCGACAGTGTCTGTAGGCCATAGTTATGTGTTTAGCCGAGTAGGATTTGCAATTCAAAAGGGGGTGGCGGCGCAGCTTGTTGCCCGTCTACCAACCCATGATTTGTAATTTGCTCTAACCTTCTAATAAAAAAATAATCAAGTTGTTGAAAAAAAAGTTTGAAAATGTCAATCTAATAGACAATCTAAAATTCAACCTCCTAAGTGTCTCACAAATGAGTGATAAGGGCTTTGGCTCATTCTTTACAAAGGAGTGTTATAGGATTGTTGGACCAGAAATGGTTGAAAAGATTAAAGAAATAATAAAAAATGGAAAAACCCAACTTATTGCTCAAAGGAGTGGCAATGTTTATGTAGTGGATATTTCAAAAGAGAGCCCTAGGACTGATGCCTGTCTGTTCTCAGCTGCCTCTAACAAAGAGACAGAATTATGGCACAGGAGATTGGGGCACACAAATCTCAAGACAATCACTGCTATATCCAAACAGGGGTTAGTAAGAGGCTTACCTCAAAAATTGTTCACCTGTCCTGAGCATTGTGTTTCCTGTCTAAAAGGAAAACAACATAAAAGCTCATATAAATCCATTGAAGAGTCCAAAACAACCAAGTGCTTGCAAATGCTTCACATGGATTTGTTTGGCCCAGTTAAAGTCATGAGTCTTAGGAAGAAAAGATATTGTTTGGTTATTGTTGATGACTTTTCTAGGTTTACATGGACTTACTTTTTACATTCCAAAGATGAGACTGCAGACATTCTGCAAGACTTTGTTACACAGGTTGAAAAGCAGTTTGATCTTCCAGTAAAAATATTTAGGAGTGACAATGGCACAGAGTTCAGAAATAAGGAGTTAGATGATTTCTGTGTGTCAAAAGGAATTGTAAGGCAGTACAACATTCCAAGAACACCAGAGCAAAATGGGGTTGTTGATAGAAAGAACAGGACTTTGATTGAGGCTGCCAGAACCATGCTTGCTGATTCAGGTTTGCCATTAACTTTCTAGGCAGAGGCAGTAAACATTGCTTGCTATGTCCAGAACAGAGTTTTAATTAACCCTAGACATCAAAAGACTGCTTATGAACTACTGTATAAAATAAAGCCATTGATTTCATATTTCAAAGTTTTTGGCTGCCCATGTTTCATTTTAAACTTAAAAGATTCTATCTCAAAGTTTGCAGCCAAAATTGATTGTGGTTATCATCTGCGATACTCAACCACTGCTAAGGCCTACAAAGTGTTTAACACAAGGACTAAGACAGTTGAAGAGACTTTGAATGTAAAGTTCAATGAACTTTCATCAATGAAAATCCCAGCAAACCCTGCAGAATTATTTGATCTTGATAAATTCACATTTGAAAGTGTTGCTGTCAAGACTAACAATGCAGGTTCATCAGAAAATTCTTCATCAAACTATGGATATGAAGTCATCATTCCTCAACAAAAGTCTGCTTCAATGGGAAGAGCAGCAGATGTTCAAAACAGCTGTCAAAGCTCATCCACTGCTTCCTCAACAGTTGTTGACCAAAGTAGCCCATCCTCATCAACCACTGTTGACAAAAGCCATCAAACAGTGGATAAAAGTCAACATGCTTTCACACCTGTTCCACCTATTCCTCCACCTCCATTTGAAGCCACTGCTGGATCATCAAAGTCACCAGCAGTGGTTTGCTCAGATGATTCACATCTGCAGCCCTCACCATTAAATGTCATTGTTCCATACAAAGGAGATCTAATCTTCTTGAAGTCTCATCCACCTAACCAAATCATTGGCAACATCAGTGAAGGGGTGCTAACAAGAAGCCAATCCCAAAACATCTGTCTTTTTGCTGGTTTCCTATCTCTCCATCAGCCGGTCAAGTACCAAGAGGCACTGAAAGACAACAGCTGGGTAGAAGCCATGCAAGAGGAGCTCCAATAGTTTAGAAGACAACAAGTTTGGGAGCTTGTACCACTGCCAGAGGGTGTGAGTCCTATTGGCACAAAGTGGGTCTTCAAAAATAAAACTGATGAAAGGGGTATTGTTGTCAAGAATAAAGCTAGGCTTGTGGTTTAAGGGTTCAGACAGGAAGAGGGCATTGACTATGATGAAACATTTGCCCCTGTAGCAAGATTAGAAGCTATCAGACTATTCCTGGCCTTTGCTGTCAACCACAACATCAAGGTGTATCAAATGGATATTAAATGTGCATTCCTCTATGGTAAGATACAAGAAGATGTATATGTTTGTCAACCTCTAGGCTTTGAGGATCCATTTAATCCAAATCATGTCTACAAGCTACATAAAGCTTTGTATGGCCTGAAACAAGCACCAAGAGCCTGGTATGAAACTCTTTCCACCTTTCTACTTTCCATTGGTTTCACAAGAGGTAAAATAGATAAAACAATGTTTTTAAAATGGAGAGGGAAAGACTTGATGATTGTCCATATTTATGTGGATGACATCATTTTTGGAAGCACGTGTTCTAAAATGTGTGAAGACTTTAGGCAACTCATGACAACTGAGTTTGAAACGAGTGCAATGGGTGAACTCCAGTGCTTTCTTGGTCTCCAAGTAAGGCAACTGCAAAATGGCACTTTTATCCATCAAGGCAAATATGCCAAAGAACTTTTAAAGAAATTTGAGATGGATGATTGTAAACCATGCAGTACACCCATTGCAACCAATAAAATAGTCATGTCTGATGAAAAGGATGATTTGGTTGATCAAACTTTATATAGAAGCACGATTGAGTCTTTATTGTACCTAACTGCATCTAGGCCAGACATCATATTTGCAACATGTGTTTGTGCAAGATCCCAATCAGCCCCTAGAAAGTCAAACCTTATTGTTGTAAAAAGGATATTCAGATACATAAAAGGTGCTCCCACACTTGGTATCTGGTATCCAGCTGATGGAAATATCAAGCTTTCAGGTTTCTCAGATAGTGACTTTGCTGGATGTGACAAGACAAGGAAGTCCACTTCAGGAGGGTGCCAATTCCTAGGCAGTTGCTTAGTGTCTTGGCAAAGCAAAAAGCAAGCAGTTGTTTCTACATCCACTGCTGAGGCAGAGTATATAGCTGCTGCAAGCTGTACAATCCAACTGTTATGGCTTCAAAGTCAATTGCTGGATTTTGGTATCACTGCCCTAAAGACACCTCTGATGTTGGACATTCAGCCAGCAGAAAATATCATCAAAAATCCAGTATCCCATTCAACCACCAAACACATTGATATCAGACATCACTTTGTGAGGGATTGCTATGAAAAAGGTTTGATTTCTCTGCACCATGTTCCAACTAAAGATCAGCTGGCAGATGTGCTAACAAAAGCATTAGACACATCCACCTTTGAAAGCTTGATTCTAGGATTGGCATGCTGAACATGGAATAATAAGCAAAATCTTGTTTTTCTATGAATAAAAGCATTAAAATGTTTTCAGAAAATCAAAATTCCATCCTTAAAAATAGCTAAAAATGAAATTTTCATTAATCCTTAAAAGTCTGCCATAACCACTGATTTGGTTCAAACATCTGCTTTGATAAATTTGGCCACTGCTGAAAGTCAACCAATGTTTTTTTCATTTCCTTGTTAATCACTGTTGTTCAAAGTCAGTGTTTTAACCCACTGATAGGCTATCCACTGATAGTTGAAAATCAGCCACTGTTCTCATTATAACCATTGCAACCACTGATACTTGCTCCAACAGTGGTTTCCTTAACAACTGTCTTCCATTATTCATCAGTGGTTGACACGTGGTCAGTACTTGTCGGTCAGATCTTTTATAACCGCTGCCACGTCAGCATTCACTTTTTCCCTTTATAAAACCCTGATCAAAACCCCAAACAGGGTTTTCACTGTCGAATCGAATTTAAAATTCCTTTCTCAAAGCAGTTATCATCTATTTCTCTCAAATCACCCATCTTCTTCTTCCTCTCGCACACATACTCAAATCACCGTCTTCCATCCAAATTCACAAATGGCCACAGAGATTCCATACAAAGCTCCCCACAACTACTTGGGTCTATTGACAAAACCAAGTCATACCGAAACCTTCAATTCCATCATAGATGCTCTTTTGTCTTCAAAGTACAAAACTTTGTTGAATGCTGATGCCCCGATTTACCTGAAAACCCAGAGAGAATTTTGGAAGAATGCCACACTTGAATCTCAAGATAACACGACCATAGCCATCAATTCCTCGATAAAGGGTGTATCAGTTAAAATCACACCACAAACTCTATCCGAAGTTTTTGAACTGAATGATCTTCAAGGTAAAACTTCTTTTTCTAAAATAGAGTATCATACAGATTTTATAGAAAGAGGGTATGCTGAGGAAATGAAAAAGGATACCTTACAAAAAGGTAGTTTTCCTCCTGTAACAAGATTTTTATTTCATACCCTGTTAATGTGTGTTTCAAATAAGACCACTGCTTTCAATGAAATTCCATTGAAGATCCAATACCTGGGATATGCTATTTTACATGGAGAAAATTTTAACTACTCCCAGGAGATCTTTGATGATCTGGCCAAAAATGTTGATAAAAAATCATTTTTACTGTTTCCAAGGTTCTTAAGCTTCTATTTTCAAAAGAAATTTTCAAAGGATAATGCTCATGTGCTTATCCAGGGTGAACCTTTTCAAATAAATGGCCTAACATCTGAAACATTTACAAGGCTATCAAAAGTTTACAAAACAAAAGCAGAGGCTCCTGAGCAGAATTTAGCAGCTACCACTGCTCCTCAGGCACTTGCTGCTGAGCCCACAGCTCTAAGAGATCACAGCAGCGAAACAACTGCTGTGAAACCCACACCTAAAACCACCAGAAAACCAAAACAAAAGAAAACACAAAAGCCCCCCAATCCTACAAAAAAGGCAACTCTGGAAGATGAGATCCCAGAGCAACTGCCAGTGACAACACAAAAGTCACTAGAAACCACTGCTGCTACTTCCTCACATCAGTTGGTAGAAAGATCTTAACCTGAGCCTCAAACTCCTCCTGCTTCTTCTAAAAAAGAACAGGTTGTAAGAATAAGGACACCAAATTACGATGCTCTGGAATCACTTGAATCCATCATCCACAGCCCACTGCCCGGGGCAAATTCTCTTTCCACCCCAATACTCACTGCCACATATCAACCACAAACAAAACTTTTGTTGGATGCACTTGATATAGCTCAGACAGAAATCAGTTCCTCTCAACCACCTATCACTGAGAGTATGCCACCACAAGTGACTGAGTCTGAGCTCCCTATCTTTTCTAACCCACCAACAACTGAGGATGTTACACCCCTTGAGTTACATGTAACTCTTGGTGGTAGTTCAAGTGAAGCAGCTACTACAAGTGCTGAACCCACTGGTTTGCACTTGGACAATAGTTACATCAATCAGACTTCCTTAAAGGCAATTTCTTCTTTGGGAACCAGGGTGTATCTAGTATTCACTGGTTCACTAAAACTGGTCACCCCAGCTGAAGGAAGAAGTCCCCAGTACCAAGACAAAGGGGCATCTGTGGATGATTTTTGGGATACATTTCCTAAGTCAACCACTGTTACAACCACTGAATGTGGAAAATCAGATGATCCCATTAAGTTGGGTGATGGTTTAATGTACTAAGAATTGACGGACAGAGTTGACAAACTGGATACATCTGTTGCAGAAATCAAAGACATGCTGCAACAGTTGTTGAAAGCACAAAAGGTACCATCCACTGCTGCACCAACAGCTGCTCCATCATCTGCTCCTACTCCAAATGAGCTGTGGAGTTTGTTTCAACCTTTGCTCATCCAACAAAGAGAATATGCTGATCAGCAGCATGAGATACAAGTTCAAAAGATCAGAAATATTATGGAAGCAAGGTTTAAAGACACACAAGCAGATATAAGGGCCATTGTTGGTACATATGTCTATCGACTTCGTCTTGTATCGAGTCTTGTATTAGATCAGATAGATCAGGGCATGTTATACGAGAAAACCGTGAAATATATAGGAGTTAGTCATTTCGCACGAAATGGAACTTGTCCATTCCGTACGAAATGGGACTGGCCATTTCATTTGAGACCATTTCGTGCGGAATGGTCTGCCTATATATAGTTGCCTTGGTTATTTCATTTGTAGATTTTGTGATTCCGATACCGAGGTGCTGCCGAAGTGTCTCCAGGCTGTAAAACATTTATTTATCAATACAAAAGACAATTAGAGTGTAAATCAAGCTGATTCAAAGTCGATACGTTTGTTTCCGCCTCTCGTATTGATTAGAACTCTTCTGAACGACTCGTTTTGGTCGTGCAAACGATCCTACATGTGGTATCAGAGCTCAGGAGGAAGAGTTCTTACCAATTCAGCTTGATTTCATCAAAATTCTGACTTCTACACCTTCTTTTACAAGATTTTTCAAAATTAAACAAGATTTTACGGCTAAAATGGACTAATTTTCACATATAACGTGCGAAACACTGTTTTAACAAACCCTTGAAAGAATCATACCTAAAATCAAACTAAAACCTGATCAATTTGTCAAAATCATTGCCGATTGCATGACATCAGCATCATTTCGCATGAATTGATACATCCATTTCGCACGGATTGGCAATATTGAACTTCATTTCGCACCAAAGTGTCCATTCAGCTTGAAAGTTTGCCATTTCGCACGAATTGGGAGATTTAGGTCCATTTCGCATCAAATCATCCATTTCGCATCAAACCATTTCGTGTGAGTCAGTTCGCTTGAAAGTGTCATTTCGCACCAAATCCAATTCGTGTGAATATTGCCATTTCGTTTGAAAGACTAAGTTTGTGAAACATTTTACCGAAACATGGAAGAAGAGTTTTACAACGCGTTTGCTACTGCCCCGAGTACTCCTGTTACCATTGCTCAGAGCGTGAACATGGAAAATGAAACAAGAACGTTACAGAAACCTCCAAAGTTGATGGGCATTAAAGAATACTATTGTTGGAAAGACCGGTTCTAAAATTGGGTTCAAGCAAATCCTTTAATGTCTTGGGAGTGTATGGAAAAGAAGTATGTTAAACCTCGTACAGATGTGGGAGTTATCAAAACTATTTCTGAATTTTCGGATAAAGAGAGAGACATGTACAAGGCAGAAAAAATGATGATCAGTCTACTTCAGCAAGCTGTGAAAGAAGACATCTTCATATTACTTCAACACGATAGCACTTCACGTTCGATTTGGGAAGCACTTCGAATTAAGTTTGAAGGAAGTACGGAGATGATCCGGAGTAAGAAATCATTGTTAAAGAAAGAATTTGATTTGTTTACTAGCTTGCAGGGTGAAACTACAAAGAAACTGATTAAGAGATATTGTCATTTAGTGCGTTCAATCTCACTGTTAGATATAAACAAAGATCGAGAAGAATGGGTTGACAAATTAGCTGATGCTTTACCTCAGAAAGAATGGGGTACATATCTGATGATCTTAAAGAACACTGGAGAATATGATAAATTGATAATTTCTCAGTTCATTGAAAAACTTGAAGGACAAGATCTTAAACAACAAAAGATTGCTAGAATGAACAATCCAAGTGGTCAACAAGACATCAAGATGTATTACAAAGGGAATGTTCAGAATGTTGAAGCAAGTCCGAAGTTCCAAACAGCTTTCAGCGTAGAAAACTCATCCAGATCAGTTAATCAAAGTCCAATCAGCAACAGTGGATTTTCTTCATACTCAAATGTGAATCCGAATGTTTCAACCTCAAGTTATCAGTCTCAAAGCTCAAACAGTGGTAATGGTCATGTGTTACACTGCAACATCGTGTTGCATATTCAGAACGGTCAAAATTTCTCTGAAGAAGTCACTAAAGGTCATATGGCATTACTAGCTACAGTGTTAGAATCATATGAGGGTTTGGTTGTGGGAAGAATCGGAAATCCTATGCTAACAAAAGAGGATTACGATCAGATTGATGCTGAGGAAATGGAGCTTATGGATATTAAATGATGTTTAGCGAGTGCATTGAAGAGAGCTGAGAAATTTAAGCTGATTACAGGAAGAGATGACTTCCGTGATGCTAATGTTTCTACTCTAGGTTTTGATAAATCTAAAGTTACTTGTTTTCGATGCAGGGAAAAAGGACATTTCAAGAGGGAATGTACCAATCGAGAAGCAGGTGGAGCTCAGAATCCATTCGGGAATAATAATTATTATCAGAAAGCTATATATCAACAAGTTGCTCAACAACCGTCATCATCTCATGCTATTGAAAATGGAAAGAAGAAAGCTTATCTGGTTAATCAAGATGATGAAAGAGTGGCAGAAGGTTTTAGCTGGGGCAAGTACATTCCGGCTGATTCAAATTTTAGAGCATTCATTGCACAGATCAATCAAGAGCCAGATTTGATAAAGGAATGGATGGATGTATTTGCTAATGATGAGAAAAGTCAAGATGAAGAGTATGTCTCTTCAGAAGAAAGCTCAGAAAAGACAACAGTCTTTGATCAATCATCAACTGATAGCAGTGATGATGAAGAAGAAATACAAATAAACATTGGAAAAACTCAATTATCTCCTGAAAGTTTTAAATTTTATTTTGCAGATAGATTGGAGAAACTAAAGGAGAAGCGAGCAGCAAAAGAACAGAAAAAGGTAAAATGTGAGAATGTTGCTCAGGAAGAGAAGCATGAACAGAGTGAAGAAGTTAAAGTTGCTGAGAAGGTGGTTGAAGCTGAGAATGTGGTTGAAGTTGAGAAGGTGGTTGAAGTTGAAAAGATAGTCGAAGTTGAAAAGATTATCGAAATTGAAAAAATTGTTGAAGTCACAAAACCTTGTCTAAGATGTTTGGAACCATGCAAACATTGTGAAGAAAAAGATGAGAAGTATAGTGAGCTTGACAAAATGAAAGAAAAGTTATTGTTCGATGTTAAGTATGTGAAAGAATCGTATGATGTATTGAACAGAACGGTGAACAGTCTGCAAAAGACAAACTCAGAAAGAGAAGATGCCTTAACCATGATGAATGCAGTGATGATGTCTAAGCAGAAGGCTATCAATCACTATATTGAAGAATGTGCAAAGTTGAAGAAGGAGTTGGAGATAGAAAAGATAGAAAATGAAAGAATCAGACGATTGCTGCAAAGTTATTCAAGTTCTGATTATTTGATTGATAGAATTTATCCAACTGTTGCAGGTTTTGAAGCCTTTCAGGACAAGAAGTCGGAAGAGAAGGATACTGGTAAGAAACAAAGTGCAAATTATAACAAGTGTCCGCCTCCGATCTGGGAAGGTTATTCTCCCAGAAAACCAAATGAGGAACAAGTCAAAAAGGTTGTCAATATAAAGTTAAAGTCCGAAACAACTGATGATTTACTAGACAACATTGTCGTCATATTCACATCGTCTGACACTGATCATGAGTCTGAGTTAATAAAGAAAGTGGTCGATCAAGTGTTGGATAAAGATGAGGAGTCAGAGTCAAAATCCGAATCCGAGAGTTCGAGTTCATCATCAGTTGACAGTCCAAAATCATCGGTCAAAAGGGTTTATAATAAAGAATTTTTGTTATCAAAATCTAATTTGAATGACAAACCAATCAAAGTGGCTATACTTTGAATGATTCAGACAAATTATATCCTGATGAGGAATTTCCAATAAGAGGTGTTAAAACTGAAATGATTATCAAGGTTTTCAAATTAACAGAAATTAATATTTCTGAAATAAAAGATGTAAATATTGCTGAAAAACCTAAACCTTACACCTCAAGGGTTCAAGAAAGATTAAACAAGAAAAAGAGTTACAGTTCTGGTCCAGGTTATCGAAAGAAACCAAACCATGACAGTAATTTCAAAAAGAAGGGATTGGGTTTTATTCCACCTAGAAATCATAAAAATGAGAAAATTTATAAACCAAAAACTGTTTTTGTTTAAGGGTCCAGTTCTGAAGAAGAGAAGAAAAGCTCATTCTGGAAACAGTCAAACAAGACATTTCTTGCAGAAAAGCAAAAGTTTGAAAAGAATGGAGCTAATCAGAAAAGGGAGACAAGAACCTGTTAGCGATGTCAAGAAGTTGGTCACATCGCCTGGAATTGTCCAAAGGCAACCAGCACAAAACAGGAAGTTGTTTCTAAACTAAAAGAAAAAGTTGTTGACAAAACTGAACCACCAACTGAAAAATTCAAAGTGTTTAAAAACTCAACATATGAAGTTGGTGAATGTTCAAAAAGGTTTTACAAAAGAAGGGTGAATCTTAACAACCAAACATGGGTTGCTAAGAAATCAGATGTGAAATCTGGCGATGAATCTGACTCGTCAAAGTCAGAGGAGCCACAAGTTGAGGTAAAAAGAGAAAATTCAGTACCGCTGATGGATGATGTCAACTTTCCACCATTGCGGGCTGAAAATTTAAAATCAAAAGTTGGTAAAGTGGAGATCTTGAATCAATTCTATTCTGAAAAGAAAGAATTTGATGTTGAAAAGGCTTTAACGACAAAGTGAAAAATATTTTTGAAAAAATGGTCGAGGGTAAGGCCAAAGGGGTAAAAGATTTTTACGAAGAAAAAAGGAATGTTCAAACCCCGAGTTAAACTGAAAAGGTCACACCCAAAGCTGGTCAGGCTTAGGTGTCTGTATTTCATATGTAAAAATCCTGACTTGCCGGAGCTCCCAAGTTGGTAATCGTGGAGCATGAATCGGCATTTTTCTCAAAATCTCAAAAATTGTCATATTTCAACTTACAAGTGGTATTGATTGATGAGACATACAAGTGTATGTGCCTACATGTGGTTAATCAAGGTCATTAAGTTGAACTTGATTTAACTTTCATACAAGTGATTGAAAAACAATGTGATGAAACCCCTAACCTACAAGTGGTTTGTGAATTTCAACAAAACTTATTTTCCGGAAAAACCATTTTGATTAAAACAAACTTAAGTGTTTTGAAATCATAATGGGAAAATAGTTTGTTGTCAGGGTGAGTTCTGATTGTTAAGCCAAGTGGATGGAGAATTGAAGCAATTCACATCATCTTGTCATTTAAATTGTACAAATAAAAGGTCAAACTGGTTATACAGTTTACTGCTTTTTGCTTTCAAATTTTCCCAGAAAATAAAAAATTGAAACATATTTTTGATTTTAGGGGGAGTAAAAATTTTTAAAAATTTTGAAAATTTGAAAAATCCAAAAACATGATAAAACCAGAAAAAGCCAAAAACATTGAAAAATCAAAAATGAGTTTTGTTGTGAAAAAGAGGAAATGATAGTACATCAGTGGACTATCACAACACGCTAAAGAATTGGAAAGTCAAATGTGATAAACGATCTCACTGATGATATGCCAGTAGGTTTTTACACGCTTAGTAGATTGTGTTCGAGATATAAACCTAAATATCAAACTTGCTTATTTCGTGGGGAATATCTCTTGGATATATAGGTAACCCCTGAAATCTTGTTTGAAGGGCTTTCTAATTCTGACATACTAGGTCTTTGTGCGTGATGATATCTGGGGTATTATACCAGGACTTCTGATTTTGCGGGAGCAATAGCCTAGTCCTCGTATAATACTTTACATTGCTTTAATCATAAAGCCCACCCTCAGCATAAAATATGATGAAACATTGAAAAATGCTAATCATGTGTTGTTGAAGAAAAGATTCTCTAAAGGGAACACACCTAAAGTCGAACCATCATCTCTCTGATTTTGCGGAAGCAATAGCCTGAGCTCTCATGGTCTCGCATTTACCCTTTTACAGATATCATTAATGTACATTCACCTGTAAGACTGAATATAGGAGTCTGGATACGGAAGTATATTCTGAGGTGGTACACGCGAATAAGTTTAAGATTTTAAAACACTAATCCCGTATCTCGAAACAATTGAACTTTGTGTGAAAATTTAAGTGGATCAGTATACTGACAATCTAAGTGAATTGTTTAGAACTTAAAATGTTTAAAGCTTAACGGTGTTAGTGATTTGTCTCATAAACTGATATGATCCTCTTACACAAACTCATAAAAATATTTACAGACAATATAAACCTAGATTGTAAATATTTCTTTACTGCTTTCCATTATAAACAAAAATCCAAAAATATTGTGTTTTAGTATAATATTTTGAAAAATCAAAAAGATTTTCGACAACTGATGTTGGAGAGCTGATTTTCAAAATTCCGAGTGCTAAACATGACGAACAACAGGGTTGGGAGAGTCTGTTTGAAATGAGAAAAGATTTTGAAATGATAAAATGTC
Organism: Helianthus tuberosus; assembly: GCA_030545235.1. Lineage (NCBI taxonomy): Eukaryota > Viridiplantae > Streptophyta > Magnoliopsida > Asterales > Asteraceae > Helianthus > Helianthus tuberosus. The sequence continues at coordinate 173,819,730 of CM060401.1, forward strand.
AAATCTGAATGTTATTCTTACAAGTGGTCATCAGAAATTTTAAATGCTAAATCATTTTGAACGATACCTGCAAGAGATTTATAAATTTGTCAAATTATTAAATTTGTGAAATTTATTTTGAGGTAGAGGATTGTGCATGAAATAGCTTTGAAAGAGCCAGGGTTCGATTTCTGAAGACTTTCCGCATAAAGCCTGAGCAGAGTTTGAGCCAGGTCACGATCTTTGAACGAAAAGCTATGTCAGATTGAGATCCTGGAACATCTTAAGGGGGAGTCTGCTAGCAAAGGGGAGCCTGAAGATGCAAGAGCCAGATTCAAATCCTGATGATCATGCCAGCTGCTAATGCTGAGGAGTGAGAGAAAGAGGAGATTGAAGATTAGATCAACATTCAAAGGGGAGTTTGAATGGTAAAGAGCCAGGTTGAGATCCTGGAGAAGAGAAAAAGATTGAAAGATGCTTACACTGTCAGATACTTTGGGAAGAGCACGAAGACTGATCAAGACTAGAGATGTGGCATACCGAAGACTCGACACTGAAGACTTCGTCAACATCCAAGGGGGAGTCTGTTGGTGCATATGTCTGTCGACATCGTCTTGTATCGAGTCTTGTATTAGATCAGATAGACCAGGGCACGTTATATGAGAAAACCGTGAAATATATAGGAGTTAGTCATTTCGCACGAAATGGAACTTGTCCATTTCGTACGAAATGGGACTGGCCATTTTGTTTGAGACCATTTCGTGCGGAATGGTCTGCCTATATATAGTTGCCTTGGTCATTTCATTTGTAGATTTTGTGATTCCGATACCGAGGTGCTGCCGAAGTGTCTCCAGGCTGTAAAACGTTGCTTTATCAATAAAAAAGACAATTAGAGTGTAAATCAAGCTGATTCAAAGTCGATACGTCTGTTTCCGCCTCTCGTATTGATTAGAACTCTTCTGAACGACTCGTTTTGGTCGTGCAAACGATCCTACAGCCATCAAGGCTCATCTATTGAACACCACTGGCACTGCTCCTCCTTCTATCATCTTTGTGGACAGCCCACCACCAGCTAATGCCAAAAGGGGGGAGAAGATGAAGCAGTTGAAAAAGAAGGGATATGAAGATGGGTTGTATATTGCACCAGACAAGGCTAGTATGCTTGCAGACATCCCTAAGCCAGATGGGTCTAAAAAGGTTGATGTAACCACAAATGCCATTGCTGATGCAAAAGCAACGGTAAAAAGGGATATGGAGGCAAAGGATAAAGCTAGGTTTGAACAGGAGAAAAGAGTTTTTATGGAAACGAATTAGCAGGGTACTTCTGAGCCAAAGGATGAAGAAAATCCTGAGCCTAAAAGAAAGCAGCCCACTAGAAAAGTGAGGCAACCCAAGTCCACACCATCCAGATCCACAAAACATACTCCCAAACCTCCCAAAAGCTCCACACATCAAACCTCCAAACCAACAGCTGTTGTAACACCTGTTGTATCAACAATTGTTGGTACCTCAGTGGTTTCAGCAGTTGTTAACCCAACAACCACCACTTCAACACACACTACAACCACTGCTCCCACTACAAACACTGCCCCATCAAAAACATCCTCACCACCAAAACAGCCTCCTGCCGAAAAGCAGAAGACAGCTGATGACACATCATCAGTTGTAATGACAACAATGGTTGAAACACCAGTTGTTTCAATAGCTGTCAGTCAGCCACCTTCCACTACTATAACCACCACTCAAATCACCACCACTGAACCCACCAAAACACCATCAACCTCTCCTAAACCAAAAAGGAGAAGGGTAATTTTGGAAGATGATGATTCTCCACCACCACCAACATCTTCACAATCATTGTCACTTGTTACCATTCCAGATCCTGTTCCACTTTCTTCAGCACAAGCCTTTAACCCAAACACTGCCATTGTTTCTGCAGCTGTCCAATATCCTTTAGAGCTTATAGCAGTCAGAGAAGAGATCAAATCTTTTTACTCTGAAGATGACCCTGCTAAAAGAAACTTGACATCTCTTCAAGGATATCCAAGACCTAACAACATTGAAGAATATTTGAAGTTGAAAGGTCAACAAGCAGAGGATATTTCCAAAAGAAACACAAAGGGTAAATCTGACAAGGAAATCCAAAGATACTATCAGTTCCTTCTTACTCAAGTCAGTACTTTGGAAAGGTTTTCAAAGAATCTCTGTCAGCAACTGTCAGAAAGAGATGATGAGACCCTAAGAAAAGATTACATTGAGCATATTATGGCCTTCAAGAAATACAAGGGAGAAAAAGCTCAGTATAAAGAATGGACAGTAGGAGAGCTCAAGGAGGAGTTAGAAAGAATTGAAAAAATGAATAAAGAGAAAGTTAAACATACTCCTCTTGTTTGGGAAAATTACAAGAAAAATGTGCCTGATAAAGTGTTAAAGCCCGAAGAGAATGAAAGAGGAACTTATCACTGCTGATTTTGGGTCAAGAAATCAGGTGACAAGGTGGAAAGAAGAAAAAGTGGTGGCCTCTTACCAAAAGTTGGAAGAGTTAAGAAAGAAGAATCCAAATGTTCCACAAAAACCTGTCTACCCTGAAGCAGAGGTTTTAACAAGACCACAAAAACTGCAAGTCAGGAAATCCACTGCTCCACCTGGTGCCATCCTTTATCAAAGAAGGAGACAAAAACAGATGGATGCAGAAACACCAGAGGATATAGCTGCTAGTGATGATATTATAAAATCAGTCCTCAAGCATATGATAGCTGAAAATACTGATCTTGCTTAAGCTCAAAGTACTACTCAGCCAGTTATCACCAGGCCACCATCACCAAACTCATCTTCAATAAAACCTCTCCCAAGAAACCCACTGGACTCAAAAGTACTAAAGTGGAAATCTGACAAACAGACCCACGTATTGACTCTGATCAAGTCTAGTGGTGAAGTGAAGAAAATATAAAGGGAACAAGCATTGGGCCTAGGTGTTGAAGATCTGCAAGATCTCCTTGATCTTACACTGTGCAGGGATGAGGATGACACAGATTCCTTGAACTTTGAATTACAATTCAAAGGTCAAGTCAGGGAATTGTTGATGAGGCAATAAAGATCCTTAATAATGAAGAGTTTTGGCATCATCTGTTCCAGGGGGAGATTGTTGGGATTGAACCCTACCAAAAGAACAGTTGATTAAAGCTAAAACTGGATCAGAGTAGTGGATCCAGAATAAGTAGTTGCTGTATACAATTCTCTCCCCTTGAAAGTGATTCTAACAACTGATGGCCTCTATCCACTGTCCGTATACAACTGTTGTTCTACAAACAACTGATCATGTATAAAGACAGATGAAGACTAAAGCCCTGATGATCAATCTACTGTTTTGGGTCATGCACTGCTGAAGACATAAAGTACTGTTGGAGTCACAACAGTTGAAGGAGAAAGCAGTAGTTTAGTCTATTCCTTTGTATTGTAATGTAATCAGTAGTTTGATAGCAGTAGTTATATTAGATCAGTAGTTACAGGTTGTTAGGAGGTTAGATGTCACTTTCACGGTGACGTCAGCCAAGATGCTTTAGTGGTTTGCTCGTGCCTATAAATAGAACAGTACCCTGTACTGTTCTATTAGCTCTTTCATCACTTGTCTTCATGCACGAACAATTCATTATGAGCTCAGGCTGAGGGGGAGTTTGTAATACATGCATGCAAAGTTGCAATTGAAGTTTGAAATAAATTCAATCATTCGGTTCAATGTTAAATCATGTGTATTGAAAGCAATTCTCCTATTTGATTGTGTGTGAAAGTTTGTTTCCATTTGATTTCCACTGCAATTACTTGTTCATCTTCATTAATTCTCAAACAAAAACACAATCAATTGAAACTCAGATCCTAACAACATGTCCATAAAAGGACTATATCCATACAGCGTGGGCACTAAAGGGCTTTGCTGAACAGATGTCCTCACAGGGACTCAAATCGAAAGATATGTTCATATAAGGATTATAATAAACAAATGTCCATACTGGGACTATATAGAAGAGATAGGTCCTTATAGGGACTTTGAAGCAATACCTGTCCACGCGGGGACGAAAGGGAAAAATATAAGTCCGTTTAGGGACTATAAGACATGTCAACATTGGGACTATAGTGAAACGATATGTCCTCGAAAGGACTATGATGAATTATTATATTCTCCAGGGAACTTTAATGAAATAACATGTTGTTATGGGTCATTTTCAGAGCATATATATCCTAACTAATATTCTGCTTTTGATTGTTTACTTGTGATCAGGATACCGGATCAGGATATTGGTAACATCCTGGTTCAATATCCTGGTATTAACTGAATTGATCACGTGCATATTAAGAGTTACAAGTCTTCAACGTTCAAGAAGACTTCTTCCCCCAAGACTCGGGCAAATCAGTTGGGATAGAGACGTTGATCCCGAAAGACCAGGACTACAACGGTTACTTGGGAATATTCGGGGCATCTCGGTTTATTAGGAAAGTTAGTTGTTTTCGGTTAGCTATAAATAGTATGATCGGATCAAGTTAAGTCACTCACTTCATTCGCACACTTTACACTCTAGCTACTAGCAATCACTACACACCAACACTTGTACTCAAATTATATTGTAACACCTAGTTGATCCGCATCATATCCCGCACTGTATCCTGATATTTGAAGCAATAGAAGAACAAGGCAGCTGCGATTGTCAGCTCCTGAGGTTTTATGCCGGCTATCTAGATTGATCAAGGGCTTTCCTCGTACATCTCGTGTCACCCCTTTACATTTTTGCTCATTGTTTGATCACAGATACAGTTCTATATCCTGAGCTGCATCCTGAAATCTGTTTTTACAAACAACTTAATCAGCATATTTTAAACACATATTTTTAGCACACTACCTCACTTAACTAATTTGATCACTTAATTTCTTCGGTAATTTTTGACCAAAACAATTTGGCGCCCACCGTGGGGCAAGTGGTGCTATTTTTACTAAAAACTTTAGTAAAACCATTACTCGGTTTTCTATTGTCAAAACTTTTTGCTACATTGTTTTCAATGGCCTCGAGATCAAACATGAGCTCTTCCACCATGTCTGCTACAACCTCTGCAACAATTGGTTCAGTGCTTCCACCTCCTCCTCCAAGAATGCAAGCCTCTTCACAAGGAGTTGAGAGTCATGTGGCTCGGGATGTTATCCCCGCTCCCAATGCCCAGGGATCTGGTCTTGTTTTGGCTTCTAATGACGAAATTCTGAATTTGTTTGGTAGTGTACAGGAACAGATGAGGCAGCAGCAGGAAACTAATCGGATGTTGATGAGAGAGATACAACTCTTGAAATCCGGCCCAAGTAGGCCTGCTGAAGAAACTGTCACTCCTTTGCAACCCAGGGCTTTGAACTTCAGTTCTGCTGTTTACACTGAGTATAACCGAGGGAATATTGTGCCAAGCCATTCCCAGAATCATACTCCTGAGATACCCTCTTCAATAAGAGTATCAACCGTGAGAAGCTCAGGATATGCTTCAGGATATGGCCAGAATCCCCAGACTGGTAATGTATCTAATAATAATAACACTCTTGCTACTAATGGTGTTGGATCTTTGCAGGATGCAGGTATGACATCGGCATTTTCCATAGAACTCCAAAAGCTGAAAGACATGATATCCAGTGTGCCTGGGGTGGTCCAGCCGATTCCAGAAGTGTCCCAAGACAGTCACAGGATATCCCGGTTTGCGCATCCTATCTGTGAGGATGAAATCCCGAAAAGATTTCAAACACCCAACATGAAACTCTATGACGGAACCACGGATCCTGAAGAGCATATCGCCCAGTATAGGGAAAGGATGGAGATCAACCCTATCCCTCCAGATCTCAAGGAAGCATGTCTCTGCAAGGGTTTTGGTTCTACCTTGACAGGATCAGCCTTAAAATGGCTGTTAAACATTCCTCCTCACTCAATTACTTCGTTTGCTCATTTGGTTAATTTATTTAATAGTCAGTTTTCTTGCAGCCGGAGTTTTGAGAAACTAACCAGTGATCTTTACAGGATAACTCAAGGGCCTCAGGAATCCTTGAGGGATTATGTGAACAAGTTTAGTCGGGAATCCTTGGATATCCCACATCTTGATGTTGCAACAGCTGTGCGGGATTTTAAGATGGGATTACCAAAAGATTCTCAGTTTTATCAGGATCTTGTAATGAATCCCTGCAGGAATCTCGACGAAGCTCGTAACAGGGCCTTGAGATATATTCGCTTGGAGGATGATAAGAAGATGCAAGAGAGGATGAATTCCACCTCGACCTATGAATCAACCAATAGGAAATCAGAATCCTCGTATAAACCATATCGCTCTAAGCCATATGGCAGAAATGACAACAAGAAAGTGAATGCTGTTGAAGACGAGGATCCTGAAGAATATTCTGAATTATCTGAATATTGCTTTTCTGTTAACAAACCTGAGTTAATGTATGCTATGCAGGGTTTAGGAGACAAAGCTAGGTGGCCTCGAAAGAATCAACAAAAAGCTGATTGGAAGGATAAATCCAAATGGTGTGCCTTCCATGAAGATTTCGGACATATAACTGAGGATTGCATTGCCCTAAGAAAGGAAATAAGTTATCTTCTAAGCAAGGGATATCTGAAGGATCTCCTAGGAAGAAAGAAGAATAAGGGTCAGGATACTGGGAAGGATCCTGAACGAGCAGCATCACCCCCTGCGGATGCCAAGATAATAAACTTTATTTCAGGAGGATCCGACATTTGTGGGACTTCATATTCTGCGGCCAAGAGACATGCAAAGGAAGCTAAGGCCGAGAGGGGAGATAAACCAGCCAGGATGACTACCCTCACAACTGATAAAGTGATCACTTTCGACAGTGATGACAGGGATACTGTCCAGGATCCTCACCATGATGCTCTCGTAATAACATTATACGTGGCTAACCATTTTGTACGCAGGATATTGGTGGATAATGGCAGCTCCGTCAACATAATCCAACTAGAAACTTTGAAAAGAATGAATGTATCTCCAATGGATATTACTTCAAAATCCACCGTGCTTGTTGGGTTCAGTGGAGAGGCCAGGAACACAGTGGGAGAGATAAAGTTACCAGTATATGTTGAAGGGGTCAACTCGATACAACGTTTCTGTGTGATGGACTCCCTATCCTGCTATAACATAATACTAGGCAGGCCATGGATCCATGATATGAAGGCTGTGCCATCGACTTATCATCAGTGCATCCAGATCCCTACCCCTTGGGGGGTTGTCAAGGTTGATAGTGATCAGCAGGAGGCGAAGGAATGCTACTCATCCTCAATGAAATCCTCAACCAAGCCTAATGCAGCATAGCAATTAAAGATGCGGGCCCAGGATATCATGGAGGCTTCGGAGCAGGATGTAAAGAAAGTTATCCTGGATCAGGATAATCCGGATATCTCGGTGCTCGTAGGAACCAATATCCCTCAGGATATTGAAAATCAATTGACTAATTTTATAAAATGCAGGATGTCGACGTTCGCGTGGAAACACGAGGATATGACAGGTATTTCCAAGGATATTATAACTCACAAGCTTGGAATTGACAGGTCTTTCAAGCCTATCCAGCAAAAGATCAGGAAGTTTGCTCCAGAACGAAACATAATTATTCAAGAAGAGGTTGAAAGACTATTGAAGTCCAAGATGATCAGGGAAGTCAAATTTCCCAAGTGGCTAGCAAATGTGGTCGTGGTTCAAAAGAAGAATGGGAAATGGAGAGTTTGTGTAGATTACACAAACTTGAACAAACCATGTCCTAAAGACCCATTCCCTCTGCCTCATATAGACTCGATGGTGGATGCCACTGCCGGTCATGAGATGTTAACCTTCATGGATGCATCCTCAGGATTCCAGCAGATCCAAATGGAACCTTCAGACCAGGAGGATACTGCTTTCATGACACCAACAGGTTTGAAAAATACAGGTGCAACGTACCAGAGATTGGTGAACATGATGTTTAAAACAAACTGGGGGACACCATGGAGGTGTACATTGACGATATGGTAGTCAAGTCCAAGAAGGCTGAGGATCATCTCCATGATATTAAAGGAGCATTTGATATCCTGGACCAGTACAATATGAAACTAAATCCTGACAAGTGCTATTTTAGAGTGGGGGCAGGAAAGTTTCTAGGATATATGGTGACTAAAAGAGGAATAGAGGCAAGCCCGGAGCAGATTAAAGCTATATTGGATATCAAATCACCTTCAAATATGAAGGATGTTCAACGGTTAACAGGGCGAGTAGCAGCATTGAACATATTTATCTCAAGATCCTCCGAGAAATGCAAGGAATTTTATGATATCCTGAAGAAAAACAAGAAGTTCGAATGGAAAGAGAAGCATGAAGCAGCCCTGCAGGATTTGAAGCAATATCTCTCAACTGCACCTCTATTGATGAAGCCTGAAAATGGTGAACCACTGTCCCTATACCTCGCAGTATCAGGGAATGTTGTAAGTGTCGTTCTTATAAAGGACCATGAAGGTCAGCAATATCCTGTCTATTATGTTAGTAAAAGTTTATTAGATGCTGAAACTAGATATTCTCATCTAGAAAAATTGATATTAGCCCTAGTTATGGCATCAACCAAACTTAGACATTATTTTGAGACACATAGGATTCATGTTAAAACTAATTATCCTGTTAAGAACGTGCTTAGGAAACCCGAGATGTCGGGCAGGATGGCTAAGTGGTCAGTAAAATTAAGTGCCTATGATTTAGTTTATGAGCCTAGAAATGCCATAAAGTCTCAGGCTTTAGCTGACTTTGTGGTTGATTTCAGTAGTGACATTCAAAATGAAGTAGACTTAGAAGTACAGCAGCTAGGAGAAAACTTAGAATCCTGGACATTATATACTGATGGTGCATCTAATGTAAGAGGTGTAGGTTTAGGTATACTACTAAAATCGCCACAGGGGGACATATTACCCCAGGCTATTAGATGTGAATTCCCTGCCACTAATAATGAAGCAGAATATGAGGCTTTAATTACAGGATTAGAGTTGGCTAAAAATACGAATATTAAAAATTTGCAAGTACATGTCGATTCCTTGTTAATTACTAATCATTTTAAGGGATCATATGCAGTTAAAGGCGAGAAATTAATCGAGTATCTCGAAATTCTCAAAAAGTTAGCAGGATATTTTGATATTTTCACACTTGAACAGGTACCAAGAGAGGATAATGATGAAGCTGATGCCTTGGCGAATTTAGGATCATCAGTCAGGATACCGGAAGGAACCCGAATACCAATGTTATATATCTTATATCCTGCGACTAATCCTCAGGATAAGGAAGTACTAAATATTCAGGATCCTGATGAGAATCCTGAGAAGAATCCCAAGTCCTAGATGGTTCCAATTATAAGATATCTCAAGGAAGGACACATACCAAAGGATGAGAATCCTAAGGCCTTCAGAATGAAGGTATCACGATTCACTATTATAAATAATGTCTTGTATAAGAAATCTCTTGCAGGACCATATCTGAGGTGCTTGGAGAATCCCGAAACTAAGGAAGTGCTTCAGGATATACACGAAGGGGATTGTGGTAACCATACTGGGGGCAGGTCATTGTTCTCAAAAGTATTAAGAACATGATATTATTGGCCAACGATGAGGAAAGATGCTGCAGAATATGCTCGAAGATGTGATGCATGTCAAAGGCACATTAGCATACTACATCAACCAGCTGAACCACTATATCCTATAGCTTCCCCTTGGCCATTCATGAAATGGGGGATGGACATAGTAGGGAAATTACCAAAAGCTCCAGGAGGAAAAGTCTTTATGCTGGCAATGACTGATTATTTCTCTAATTGGGTTGAAGCTGAAGCATTTGTTCAAGTTAGAGACCAAGAAGTAGTATCCTTCATAAAGAGGAATATCCTGACCAGATTTGGAGTACCAGCTGAAATCATTTGTGACAATGGATCCCAGTTTATAAGTAAAAGGACTACTGACTTTTGCAAGAGATGGGGAATCAAAATGATCACGTCTACTCCGGTACATCCTCAAGCAAATGGACAAGCAGAATCCTCAAATAAGATAATTGTCAACAACTTGAAAAAGAGACTAGGGGCTAAGAAAGGAAGATGGGCAGAAGAATTACCCTTTGTTTTGTGGGCTGATAGGACGACGGTGAAGAATGCTACTGGGCAAACCCCATTTTCCTTAGTATTTGGAGCAGAGGCAGTAATCCTGACAGAGATGGTGATACCTACAGCAAGATCCAACCTCCGGGATCCTGAGCAGAATCCTGAAGTCCTATGCCAGGAACTGGATACTATTGATGAAACAAGAGACGCAGCAAGGCTAAGGATGGCAGCATATCAACAGAGGATATCTAAAGCATATAACAAGAATATAAGGACTAGAAGATTTCAAGTTGGAGATTGGGTATTGAGAAAGGCTTTTCAGAATACTACTAATCCTGCTGATGGAAAATTGGCTCCAAAATGGGAAGGACCCTATGAGGTTGAATCAAAATCGGGAAAAGGAGCATACCGACTCAAGAATATGGAGGGGGATATGCTACCGAGATCCTGGAATGCTATACATCTAAAACTCTATTTCAAGTGAGTATGGAATTTAAATTCTAACTCAGGATGGTATGGATTCTGTCTTTTTTATTAAATTTTAATATTATTTACTGTTTTGAACCCATTACTAACTTAAGCATCGGAGGGGTGTTAGCCAGGCTAACACCCATTGCAGTATATGCTTCGAGATATAGCTCCAGGATATACATCCGGGATACTTCAGAAGATTAGAGGATTGGCCCCCTCTCTCACGTCTAAGGGATCCTGATCCCTTCACATGTTTAAAGGTATTCACCTTTCTTCCGAATTGGGTTTAAACACCCCGCCTGGAGCGCAAGTTATTCGGGAATAGTTCAAGGTGGCGGGACCAGTTCATGTAAAAGTGGCTGACAATTTCGTTACTGTTGGCTATATCCTGAATCCTAAAGGTATATGAGGATTGATCACCCTCTCTCATGAAAGGGTATTTTCATACTCTCTAAGGTTTAAAGGTTATCACCTTTCTAAGTCTTGGAGTTTATACACTTCCGCCAGTAGCGCATGAAAATTTGGGATTTTCCCCAGGATACTAAGGATTTATCTCCAGTATATTTTTGGGTTTAACCCCTGTAACACAAGAATTGTCTAAACAGTTGGAACCGATATTCAAAAATTTTCTAAGTGTTTATAGACTTCATGCACATGGGACATTCCTTCTAAAGTGATTGTGTGAAGCTCAAAAGATCAAAATTGGGCTAAGTGTCTCGGATTGGGGACATCTTAGTGGGAAAAGTCGCAAAAGGGGTTGGAGTTTAATACTAGGGTTACACTCAGTTCCTGGTATGATCTTTCCTTTGTGAACCTTACATGAATTGTTTAACTCTGTTTAAGGCTCAAAGCATCCTGATTAGGATATATCATTAAGATATATTCTCGGAATACGATTCAGGATATCCGGTTAGAATATCTGGGATACAATACTTGGATTTAAAAAATCAGAGTTAAAAATGTTATCAAAACAAGGTTTATAAGTTCTAAGCAAACCATCTTTTTCCTTTAAAAACCCTATTGTTCGAGATTTTGTAGAATAAACTGTTTTAAAGATATCGGCTGAGTATCCTGGTCAAAATATTTTTGCAAAATTGAAATTCGAACTAAGCAACGAAAAATTAAAAGGCGACAACAAGTAAGTCAAAAGGTGGTTATATTATTAACAAGTCAAAAGTTGTGCTCTTGGTTTCACCTTAAACCAAGGCCCATCCACCAAAAGCACAACAAGTTCATAACGATATTTATGCGACGGTTGAAGATTTCATCTCAAACCGAGACCCATCCACCTCCAACCGTCGTATCGTCTAAAACAAGTTATACTGATTGATAATCAAGGGCTTCATCCTAGAACCCAGGACCCATCCACCTTTGGTTATCAAATTGTTCTAGTGCAGGAAATATAAATTGTTCAACGACAGGAAAAGTAAATTGTTTGTACAAACCACAACCATGAAATTTAAAAAAGTGGGCTCCGGCCTTGGCACATATATCCATCATCGCCCACAACGCTGCATTTAAGGGACAGCTCCCTCCTTCACCATGAAATTTCCAGCAGTATCCTCCTCAGCATTTCTCTCAGCATCACAAGCAGCATCCTCTCCACCAGCATTTTCTCCAGCATCACCACCGGCATCCTTTGAAGCGTTAGCATCAGGCACCTTAGCAGGATCTTCCACAGCAGATTTGGCAGGAGGCTCCACAGGATTTCCCCCGAGATCTTTCTGTTTCGCCTCCCAGGCCTTAGTGTTTCAGGAGGAGCACTGAAGGCCCAAAGCCATTGCCTCATAAGCCATTTTCAGTCTGGCCTGAAGAAGAGAAATGACGACAGAGTTCTTGAGACTCTCCCGATACGAAGCCATAGCATGCTCATGTTGGACTTGGGCGGCGTCGATCTTGGCCTGGGCTTCCTGGGTGACCTTTTGGATGGTGGACTGTTGCTCTTGGGCCATTGCCTTGTATTTGGCCTCGTAATGCTCTGATTTAGCGGTGGCGATCGCTGCTTGGTCTGCGATAGTGGCTTCGGCCTTTTTTAGCTGACTTTCCAGCATGACGTTCGAGCCGCATGCATCCTCGTAAAGGAAAATCAGACGTTCAAGACCCTGCAAAATAAAGAAACATGTATTAACTTTAATTGGGTTCAGTAATTAGCATATGGTGTAGGATATGGATCAGGATATTTACGTGGTTGAGGAAGCTGGTCATGAATTTGCTGGACTCTCCAAACCCATGATTTTCAAATGGGAATACATTGGGAATAGCAGGAGGCTGTGTTTCCTTTCTCTTCCGGGAGTTGGAGGCCCAGGTCCGAGATGCCGGAGGAGCTTTAGGAGCAGAAGTCACTTTCGAACTGGTAGGCTTCGGTGTGACGGATGGCTTCGGGTTGGATTCTTGCTTGACAGGCGCGAGACTGGAATAACTGTCCAACTCGTCAAGTTGGAAACCTTCAAGGTTGATAACTGGCACTGAAGAAGGGAAGAAATATTCAATTTGCAAACTTTTGTATTTTACAATCATTATAATTGTGTACTTACCAGACATCTCTGAACATGATTTTTGGCTTGAATCTGTAAGAGACAGGGAGAAGGTTCTTTCACTAGCAGGAAGTCGGTAGATTTCTTTGATCCTGGACTCTGATTCCGCACTTGGGGGTTCTAGATCTCTGAAATTCGCTGCACAAAAACATCAGGATATAAGCCTGCGATATAGTTTAAGGATACGCTTGAGGATATTCCTAAAACCCTAGATCCTACCCTTGGTTAACCATCTAACCGGCAGATCAAAACCCTTGTTAATAGAGTCTCTTTTCACGAAAAAGAACTTTCGCCGCCAATGGTTTTCGTTCTTGGTGGCCTTAAGGACTAAAGGGCTCTTGGAGGTGGAGAACAAAAGAAAACGGCTATTACCATGGGACCTCAACCGGTATGCTGTGGGGAGGTCTTCGATGCACAGGTCAGGGCAGTGACGAGATTTAATCTGGTTTAGCACCATCAAAACTCGCCAAACCATCGGCATGGTTTGGGCATAACTAAGGCCGGTATGCTCAAAGAAACGAGAGACAAAGGGCGAAAATGGATACTGGAGTCCCAAGGAAAAGGGATAGGCGAGGAAGCAGACCCACTAGTTTGACGATGCGTCTGATCGGATTTCCCGATCAAAAGGTCGTATGACTACTCCGGCAGGGAACGCACCAGAATTCTTCAGGGCGGCGATGTCAGCGTTATTGGCGGAGCAGATTTCGTTTTGAGGCTCTCGTATGAGGTTCTGACTCGTTAGGTCTGCGACTGGCTCGTTCGACCGGGATCTTGTTCGAGATGCCATAAAGGGTATCGGCCGAGAAACAGAAAATCCAAAGGAAAGGAAAAACAGAGAAGATAAGAGAAATACCTGAGATCCGCTTGAGGAGTGGTGATCATAATGTGAACTATTTCGGCTAGATATAGGCTGAGTAGTAGGGGTAAAGAGTAAATAGCATCTTGGAAGTTGCACATTGTCATTTCAAAGGTCTCATCGTATTAATTGCCTCGATCCAGGTGATAAAATTTAAAAATATATCTGTTTGAACTCAGAATTCCAACAGGTATATTTTTGGGGACAATTGTTATGGGTCATTTTCTGAGCATATATATCCTGACCAATATTCTGCTTTTGATTGTTTACTTGTGATCAGGATACCGGATCAGGATATTGGTAACATCCTGGTTCGATATCCTGGTATTAACTGAATTGATCACGTGCAGATTAAGAGTTACAAGTCTCCAACGTTCAAGAAGACTTCTTCCCCCAAGACTCGGGCAAATCAGTTGGGATAGAGACGTTGATCCCGAAAGACCAGGACTACAACGGTTACTTGGGAATATTCGGGGAATCTCGGTTTATTAGGAAAGTTAGTTGTTCTCGGTTAGCTATAAATAGTATGATCGGATCAAGTTAAGTCACTCACTTCATTCGCACACTTTACTCTCTAGCTACTAGCAATCACTACACACCAACACTTGTACTCAAATTATATTGTAACACCTAGTTGATCCGCATCATATCCCGCACTGTATCCTGATATTTGAAGCAATAGAAGAACAAGGCAGCTGCGATTGTTAGCTCCTGAGGTTTTATGCCGGCGATTTAGATTGATCAAGGGCTTTCCTCGTACATCTCGTGTCACCCCTTTACATTTTTGCTCATTGTTTGATCACAGATACAGTTCTATATCCTGAGCTGCATCCTGAAATCTGTTTTTATAAACAACTTAATCAGCATATTTTCAACACATATTTCTAGCACACTACCTCACTTAACTAATTTGATCACTTTATTGCTTCGGTAATTTTTGACCAAAACACATGTCTACAAAATATTTTTAATGAAATGACATGTCCGTTAAAAGACTATAACAGAGTTTGATGTCCACGAAAGGACTATATGGAAATATAACGTCCATGAAGGGACTATATTGTAATATAATGCTTACGAAGAGACTAGTTTGAAACATAATGTCCTCAAAGAGACTTTATTGAAATATAATGTCCTCGAAGGGACTATGTTAAAATATAATGTAAGATCGATTTTCTAATGCCTTCCTTGCTTCATTCCGATTGTTTCTCTTCTTTGTTTGCCGTATGCTATAGCGATACTGAAGATTTCAGTGAATTAAATAAGCATTCCAGTTCAGGATTTGTTGCTAGGAGTAGGATCTAAGGATTAATGATTTGAAAATTTTAAATTGGATCACGGATTTGTAGTTTAATAAGCATAGTCCAAGTTTGGAATTCCAAAACTTGGAGATAAGAATTTATTGATCAATGGCATTTATTGGTATCATCTTCAATATGGGAGCCTCAGGGTTCTCCTAGTATGGACTCCACTGGTACAGACTCCAAAATTTGAGCCTCAGGAACCTTCGGTATGGACTCCGGAGTCTGGTTAAAAATTTCAATAGGTTTGGTTTTGGGAATAGGTCCATAAAGGTCTTTCCTCTAACCGGTTGCACGCTTATCCTTGCCGTGGTACGAAGCTTGACATTTCTAGGCTTCGGATGCGGAGAATTTCCATCAATGGCTTCTTTGCCTGGCGACATATTCAAAACACATAAAATCGAAAACAATGTTTACTTAATAGGGATGAGAGATTCCTATGTTAAGTATAGACTCAGAAAGTCTAAGGAATATGCTACCGTGTCATTTGAGATTAAACACTAAAGGCTAGTGTTTAATTCACTCAAACGTTGGCTCTAATACCAACCTGTCACACCCCGATGTTAACAGCTCAGCCCGGTGGGGAGTATCGTGACGTAAGATTGATATCGTCATAGTCAAACATACACAGAATAGCACAACGGAAGTCTTGGGATATAAAATATTATTATAAACCCAATTGTCAGAAAATACTGAAAAGATAATTACATTCGAGCTTGTAATATTAAATCCACAGGCGGATCTAAATCAAATACACAACATGTTCAGCAAACATAAGGCATTACGGACTTGCAAGATCCTCTACTTAACGCCTAGGAGCTTCCAGCCAATTACGTATAGTGCCTGTCACTTAGTCTTTTGAAAATACGTCAGTTTACACTGGTAAATACAATTAAGCGACTCTATAAAATTGGTATGGATGCACAAGTTATAAAAGATTTTATACCTTGTGCATCCAAACCAATTTTATAAACACTTTCAAATGAGTCGGTTAATTGTATTTACCAGTGTAAACTGACGTATTTTCAAAAGACTAAGAGACAGGCACTATACGTAATTGGCTGGAAGCTCCTGGGAGTTAAGTAGAGGATCTTGCAAGTCCGTAATGCCTTATGTCTGCTGAACATGTTGTGTATTTGATTTAGATCCGCCTGTGGATTTAATATTACAAGCTCGAATGTAATTATCTTTTCAGTATTTTCTGACAATTGGGTTTGTAATAATATTTTATATTCCAAGACTTTCGATGTGCTATTATGTGTATGTTTGACTATGACGATATCAATCTTACGTCACGATACTCCCCACCGGGCTGAGCTGTTAATATCGGGGTGTGACAGGTACAAATACGTAAATAGGCTGGAAGCTGCTCGGAACTGTTAGACGAGGAACTTGCAACTCCTTCGCATATGTCATTAGTCTGATAAACATCTTTTGTTTTAATGATCCGCATGTGGATACAAGCTTGTCTGTACTAAATACTTTGATATTTTTAGGCATTTGTGTTTGTAATAATATTTTATATTCCAAGACTTCCGCTGTGCTATTCTGTGTATGTTTGACTATGACGATACCAATCTTACGTCACGATACTCCCCACCGGGCCCACCGGGCTGAGCTGTAAATATCGGGGTGTGACACCAAGATGACAAAATACAATAACGGAGTAAAGAAAATATTAAGCAGGAAAAATATTTATTGTTATTTTTGGCGTTTTGTAAGGAATAACCATTTTTAGTATTTTTTTGGCGTTTTGCTAATAGAGAGAGAAATATATCATTTAATTATCTTAAAAAAAAGATTACACAGAAGAAAAAAAAGAGGAAAAAAATTAAAAGCCTTCGTCCAGAGGTATTTTATCCGAAAAGTATCCATCACTTGCGTCATCTTCTTCCTCCTCTGAGTCTTCATCTGGATCTTCTTCCATGTCATCACCTTCACCTTCATCAGCTTCTTGTTCCTGAAGATTCTGTAGCCTCCACTTGAACATGTCTTGCATTAACTCCAATTTTGAGTCTATTTCCGTGTTGGTACAAGTGGCGTCATGCAATTCTTCCATGAAACCAAGACGCTGCTTTGTCATGATGTTTTATAGCCAGTAGACTTCCTGCTCTCCACTGTCGTATGTAACTGTCACCATGTCTGTTTCATCATCAAAACGCCATGATATCATGACAGGGTCCGGCTTCACATCTGCTTTGATTGGTCCAAATTTCCTGTTTAATGCTTTCATAAGCATATGTGTTTCATGGCATTCGTTGTCTAGAGCGATGCCAAGGGATAAGATTCCCCTCTGTATATCTTCTTCCATTTTCAGAATTGCCCTGACCGCCTAAACATACACCCTACTTCTGTTGTCAAAACGGAGGACGAATCGCCTGATCCACAGAGTGTATCTCCACGAAACGATTGTTGCCATTTTTGGCGTTTTGGTTAAGTTGGCGTATTGGTTAAAGATGTTTATTTTTATTTTTTATTTTTTTTTTTGCAGAAATGGATAGATTGAAGTGATTATGGAAGCTATGTTTTATCTCGTTTATATAATAATGTTTTTGGCGCGTAATTTTGGAGGGAATTTCTTCTAATAAATGTTAATAACTGAAATTCAGTTACTATGTTGTTTCATCTTCCTGTAATATTCAACGCGTTTTATCACTAATTTTTGGCGTTTTGTTTTTAATGGCCTTTTATTTATTTTTTTTGAATGGCTTGTTTTCATTTGATGGCGTTTTGAATATGAGTGGTAAAAGACCCTTTTACATTTAATGAAGCGCGTCCCACATAATAAAATTGATGTTATTTACGAAAACGCCACCGCGCAATCTAGTCTATGGATTGTTTTGATCGGACGACCCATAAGCGTTCTCACCGTTCTCACACTTTTTACCATTTTCTCTAAATCCTGACCCTATATACTATATAATCTTAGTGAGTCAACATGCATACATATAATTTTGGATTGTGAAATTTATGGAATTATAGAGTTAACTGGATAATTTTTATTTTCTTTGAATTTTTGTTGTTGTTGACAATAGTATGATGTGTGTATATACTATATAGTATTAGTGAGTCAACATGCATACATATAAATCTCGATGTATGTGCGTAATTTATGAAATTATAGAGTTAACTAGTTAACTTGATTGAACCACCAGATACAACCTGGTTCAACCGTTTGAACCATTTTTAGCCCAATCCAGTATAATTTAAAACCGGTTTTTAAAAACATTGCTTTTACTGAATTTACGTCAAAGTTATTGAATTTGTTTATAAATGATTAAATGCTTAAATCAATAATTTTTTAAAATTGATTAAATTTTAGTGTATGTTGCTTTGTTTACATAATCATCGGTTATTTACAAATCCCCAACAACGTATACATAATCATCGAAAATAAATATTTATCGATATTTTCTTCATTTAAGACCATGTGTATTGGGAGGCAGAAGACCCTTTGAAGGGGTATGGTCCCAGATCTCGCGTCAGCATAACCGCGAGTGACCATTACCCTTATCAAAAACCCCCACCAGCAATAACTTACCTGTGTCCGTGCGGGCACGCGCGAACACAGCGGTCCAATCTGTCCAGTGATGAGAAGACTTACCTTAAGGACGGAAACTAATGTTACGCATAGTGATGCGGCTCGGCACCGCATCCTATGAACATTTTCGTCACGACAAGGGATCTGGACAACAGTAACAGTCACTAAGCGGCGATGCGGCGTGGCACCGCATCCCGCATACATCTTGGATGGAACAAAGAACGCGGGAACAACATCAGTGACCGCAAGCAGCGATGCGGCCTGGCACCACATCCTGCCTACAAGGCAAGTGGGTCTGACACCACAGTGCAAGTGGCACTGGGAACAGTCACCTATCAGCCCACATGTGTGCAACAGTCTGACACCACAGCAGGACATGGCATCACCACCGTAACCGACAGGTCTGACACACCTGCAGGTAGCTGTGCGATGTCAGACTAGCTACTCAACTACCCTCCTTCACTCCTCGGCTATAAATACCCATCCCAATCCAGGTTTGAGGTATCACTCCTTAACTCTCTCACTACTACTACTATCACGCTTTGCTGCCCAAGCAAATTACTGATTCTCACGCCGGAGAGTGGTAACAAGGAGCACCCCCCACCCCATCCTCCTTGTTACGAGTCACGGCTTGTTTCCTTGTGCAGGAAACCCACCACCAGACGATCCAGCCGGCGACCCTCGGAAAGAAGGGATTAACCCTCTTGACGAGACCAGTGAGTTAACCCCACCCGGTTAACCATTGTTTCATCATTGGCGCCCACCGCTACTCTTAGCACTTTTTTCAACCATCTTTTTCTTTCTGAAAAACCATGTCTGATCGTCTAAACAACGCTACCGGGGATAACCTAAACCCCGTAAACACAGGGCCTACGGGGACTATTCCCATAGCCCCAAATGTTGAACATGTTGGCACATCAACGCAAGGGGGCGCATCCCTTACGTTCGGCCACGATTTATCACAGTACGCTTCTGTGATACCTCCAGGCATGAACCTTCATACCTGGTACGACCAGCAACAAGCTCTGCTGGCCGCAACATACAACAGAGCCTGCGCAGAAGCGCAAGTATCTGCGGGGCCTACCCCAGCACCGCATACCCCTGCGGGTCGTGTTTTACAATACGACGGTAGGGCCCCAACACACCCGGCCTCCAGAAGCAGGCAAGAAGACCGCGGTTCCTCTTTCTGCGATGTCCGCACACTCGATGAGGACGATTCCTCATATGGGTCCCGCCGCAGGGGCCATATACATAGCCGTCTATGCCCACATGGCGAAACTAGGCGACAGTTTACAGCCCACCATGGCCCGGGCATCCATAGCCGGCTGGGACCTCAGTCCCACCATGAAGGCCAGGGCCATACCGATCCCAACGATGGTACATACTGCGGGGATTCTCATGCTACTAGCAGTAGACCGGGAGGATGCAATTTTGTCCCTCCCACTCAAACCCGCACCACATACCTCTGCGCTGCAAAACGCCACCAGAGCCAACCCTACAGGCCGAAATCGGCGGCCGAAAATTCCAAGTTTGTCCCAGAGATTGCCAACGCCGATGTTACCACCACCAAATTCCCATTAAACATTGGGAAATACAACGGTTCGGCTGACCCGGATGACCACATGAACATCTTCACCGGCGCCGGGTGCAACGGCAGGTGGGATGAACCCACTTGGTGTCAATTTTTCCCGCAGACCCTAACAGGTCTGGCCAGGGCATGGTTCGATTCTCTACCACCGGGGTCACTGACCTCATTCGAGGACTTACAAGCAAAGTTCCTCGCGCATTTTTGCCAGCAACGACGTCATGAACGGGATTCTATGGACGTCATGAACATCTGGCTCATAGACAACGAATCAATTGAGGCGTTCGTTGTCCGTTACATTAAAGAATGCCTGGAGATAGGCGACGTGGCAGACCAAATGGCACGCAACCATTTCATTGTTGCTGTAAAAGACGAACAAATGGTTATGACTATCTCCGGCAAGGACGGCTTACCTAAGAAATGGGAAGATGTCATGGCTGCGGTCAAGACATACGCCCAGACCCAGCGGTCCCTCAAGCCGCACGTATCAAAGGCACAGCCCCAAACGGAAGGCCAGTCCTCCCACCAAGAACACAAGCGCAACAACAAGCGCAACCGGGACACATGGAATCGCGGCAGCGATTCCAGACCATATGTCCCTCGAAACAACCAGCCTGACGTAAGGGCTACAATCAATGCCCAGCGTGAAAACCGGGCGTTAAAGAAGGAGTCTCGGGATCGTAGCTGGACCGAGATCAACCAGTCGCCAAGCGACGTCCTCCTAACGGACGCACAATTCCTGCGACCGGCCCAACCAATGAAGTCCATGAAAAACCAAGATCTCGCACTCTATTGCGAGTATCACAAGGACTCGGGCCACACAACAAACAGCTGCATCAGTCTCCGACTGGAGATTGAACGAGCCCTAAAGGAGGGGAAACTGCAACACCTGTTGACAGGGGCGCAAAAACCTACAAAGCGCATCACTCCCCACAACGAGGGTACCTCCACGGGTAAAAGGACCATGTACGTGGCTTCAACCCACATGATCAATGGAGGGCGAGGAAGGCCGCGCAAGGCGGCAAGAAGACCGGACAATGACTGGAAGGACGAATAAGTTATCTTTCCAAAAGTCCGAGGCGGACCGCGCGACAGGCGCACCGTGGTTATCACAGGCCACCTGGCTCACTACTGCACTGAGCGATTATTCATCGACCCGGGCAGTACATTTGATATTATATACGAGCAGTGCTTCAACCAATTCGATCAAGAAGACAAAGATCGGTTGCAGCCGGTGGACTACCCGTTGGCCGGGTTTGCAGGGGAAACCGTATTCCCCTTGGGCCAAATTACTTTTCATGTGCGCCTCACCAACGGGAGGCACACAAGAACGGAGGAGGTAAACTTCATGGTTTTACCTAACACCTCCAAGTACGACGTACTTCTCAGAAGAGAGTCCCAGGGCGACTTCAACATGATCACATCCGTCCCCCACTCCGCCATCGGTTTCCCAACCACGACGGGGGTCGCGATAATATACGCCCGAAGAGAAGTTATGTCTACGGACGAATTGCGTCCGACCAAGATAGCAAGGCCTACCCCCAACACTTAACCAGAAAAATGGATTCTTAACGCAAGACACCCGGAGCAAACAGTTACGTTGGGCCACGCCTTGTCCCCTACCATCAAAGCGCACCTGTAGCAGCTCCTCTTCAGGAACCAGGATATCTTTGCGTGGACACCCGCAGATATGACAGGGGTACCATGTGAAATCGCACAGCACTTCTTGAATACCATGCCAGGTATCAAGCCAGTGATCCAAGGCCAACGCCACCTTGGATTAGCAAAAAACCAGGCGATGTATGAGCAGGTCCAAGAGCTGCTCTCCGCAGGTATCCTGCGGGAAGTCAAATACCAGACTTGGTTGTCAAACCCAGTCATGGTAGAAAAACCGTCCGGGGACTGGCGCAGGTGCGTCGATTATAAAGATCTTAACAAAGCCTGCCCCAAGGATTGTTACGCACTTCCGGAGATCGACGAAAAGGTCGATAACCTCGCACCATTTCGGTGGAAGTGTTTCCTCGATTATTACAAAGGCTACCACCAGGTGCAGATGGCAATCGAGGACGAAGATAAAACGGCATTCCGCACTCCTACCGGGAATTACTGCTACACAAAAATTTCATTCGGGTTACGTAACGCGGGCGCAACCTATCAAAAGTTGATGAACGACACTTTTCGCGGTCAAATCAGCAAAAGTGTCGAAATCTATATGGACGACCTGGTCGTCATGAGCATGGAGGAAGACACCATGCTCAACGATATCGAAAGAACATTCCAAACTCTGCGAAGCATCAACATGAAGCTTAACCCAGGGAAATGCTCGTTTGGAATGGAGGAAGGCAAATTCCTTGGATTCATCGTAACCAAAGATGGATTCAAGGTGAACCCGGAAAAAGTTCAGGCGATCGAACGCATTCCATCGCCTTCTACGATGAAAGAGATGCAACGACTAGCCGGCAGGCTAGCCGCACCGAATAGATTCTTAGCCAACCATGCAGCTAAGTCTTACCCTTCATCAAGACCCTGCGGAGCTGCTTAAAAAAGGAACAATTCCAGTGGACCGCAGAGGCCGAAAAAGCTTTCCGGGAGATGAAAGAGTGTTTGATTCAACTCCCAACTCTAACCGCACCACGCAAAGATGAGCCACTTATCTTGTACTTATCTTCCGCGGACAACGCGGTAGGCGCGGTACTCATTGTGGAGCGGGAAGGAGTTCAAACACCCATCTACTACATCAGCAAAATGCTCAACGACCCAGAGACGAGGTACTCCATCATGGAGAAGTTGGTATTGGCACTAGTACACGCGTCAAGACGGTTGCGACGATACTTTGCAAACCACGTCATCACGGTGCTAACCAACTATAGGATCGGCCCGATCCTATCAAAACCCGACATCTCTGGTAGATTAGCAAAATGGGCAATTGAGTTGGGCGCACTTTCACTGAACTATAAACCGCGCCCCGCGATCAAAGGCCAGGTCTTGGCTGATTTCGTTGCTGAAGTACCAGCAAATCGCATTCAAGAATGCGAAGAAGAGCAAAACCCTGCATTGCCACCATCCTCCGCAGAAACTTGGGCACTATATACAGATGGTGCATCCAACGAAGAGGGTGCAGGTGCAGGTCTGCGACTCGTTAGCCCTGATGGGCAAGAGCTTACCTATGCAATCCGCCTCGATTTCAATAGCACGAATAACGAGGCAGAATATGAGGCTCTACTGGCAGGGTTGCGTCTAGCAGTCAAACTCGACGTCAAACATTTGGATGCACACGTCGACTCACTATTGGTTGCAGGGCAGATACGCGGCGACTATGCCGCAAAAGGGGATATCATGATCCTCTACCTCGAACAAGCCTTGCAAATGAAATCAAAGTTCACCTCCTTCAATATCCACCATATCAACAGGAGTGATAACAAACCCGCGGATGCACTATCAAAACTGGCATCCACCAGCTTCCAACACCTGGCAAAAGAGGTACGCATCGAGGTTCTGCAAAATCCCTGAGTACCCCTGCGCCAAGTCAATGTCATCCAGTACGGTACAACATACTAGATGACACCGATCATTGCATACTTACAATCAGGTGTTACTCCCGAAAGCAAGGCAGAGGCACGCAAGCTACAATACAAAGCGTGTCATTACCAAATGGGAGACGGTATCTTATACCGTAAATCATACCTGGGGCCACTCCTACGATGCGTCGACCCTCAAGATGCCACGTACCTTATCAGAGAAATACACGAAGGAATATGTGGCATACACGCAGGCCCACGCATGGTGGTGGCCAAAATCATGAATGTCGGGTACTACTGGCCCGGCATGCACCTGGATGCAGTTCAAAGTCTTGCGCAAGTGTTTCAACTGTCAGCGGCATGCTCCCAAGACCTTGCGCCCCAAGAACAACCTGATCCCCGTCACCACCGCATGGCCATTCCAAAAATGGGCAATCGATGTGGTGGGACCATTTCCAGACGCACCAGGTGCAGTGAAATTTATCATAGTGGCTGTCGACTATTTTACAAAATGGGTAGAGGCAAAAGCGCTCGCATCAACCACCGCTATGATAACAAGGAAGTTCGTCTGGGAACATATCATCTGCCGCTTCGGTCTACCAATGTGCATCGTTACCGACAACGGTTCCCAACTTCGCTGCCGATGACTTTCAAAAATGGCTAAAAGAGCTCAACATTGAACACATATTCTCTTCAGTGGCGCATCCACAAGGGAATGGCCAAGTCGAGAGTATCAATAAAAGTTTAGTCGAAGGCATCAAAGCACGGTTGGGGATAGCCCGACGCGGCTGGGTTGATAAACTCCCAAGTATCTTATGAGCTCACAGGACAAGCCCAAAGACAAGCAACGGTGAGACACCCTTCAGCCTGGTCTATGGCACTGAAGCGGTGATCCCCGCGGAAGTAGGCCTCCCCTCACCTAGAATGTTGGCTATCAACAAGATAGACAACAATGAGGAACGCAGGGTTGACTTGGACCTCCTAGAAGAAAGGCGTGAAAACCCGGCCATCAACGAGGCCAAGTACAAAACCAAACTTAAAAAGTACTACAATGCACGCGTCCGCATTTGTACCTTCAACCCAGGAGACTACGTCCTTCATGACAATGAAGCATCTAACGCGGAACGCCTAGGGAAACTTTCCCCCAAGTGGGAAGGACCCTACCTCATCCAAGAGGTCCTGGGCAAAGGCGCATATAAACTAAAAACATTAGAAGGCGAAACTATCGCACGCACATGGAATGCACAACAGCTTCGACGCTGTTATATGTCAGCCATGTTTTTACATTTACCATGTAACCTATCGGGCCGCAGGCCATTTGCACATAAATAAATAAACGATTCAATGCAATATTGTTTATTTACTCCTATTACAAATGCGTGTTCCACTCTGCGGTATCTACAAAAACAGATTGGCAAAATCTTCATTCGCGATACCCACACAGAGTGGCGACCACACGCAACTATTGTAATAAGCCAACAATGGCAAAACATTAACCGCCTATCCGGCAGGACAGGCGATTACGGTTTTCACAAAACCAACACAATTCCTACACCCTAACGGGATAAAAACAGGAATTGACTAGTACTCATACGACAAAGGTATAGAGTATAATTAACCGCACTTTACAACGAGTAAAGTTCTTCATACTTGCATATCATCTAGATATGCAAAAGGCAATTACAGACTTAGTGTTATTCACAATAACATTAAACACATACAGGTTCAAACATGCAAGTAATAAAAACACTTGTACAAATTGAACAGAGCGGTTAAAACTTTATATTCAAAAAATTTCTACACCTACGCGGTGCACAAGGGATTTACATAAAGTTCTTAACATTTACATGAGGAAACAAAAAAGGCACGCAGGCCAGCCTAGTCTTTCTTTGTACCGCTGGAACCCGCACCATCCTTGCCCTCAACAGCAGGCTTTTCCTCATCTTCCTCATCCGCATATAACACTCGCAAGCGGTCCACATAGTCCTCCGCATCTAGGCATTCTTCAAGATCCTCAAGAGCGGCAATGGTTGTTTCGTTATACGCCGCAACCGCAGCAGCAAGAAGCGCTTCGGTATCCACACCGTGGAACCCGGATCGCTCATCAGTATATTTGCCCTGGGCCATAACATTCATATGAGCAATGCAATGATTGTAGCCAGCCTTAAAACCCGCATCCCGGGCACGCTCCCTAATCTCAGGTGCGTCAAGAATGGACGTAACAATCTGTGAAACAAGAATAAAAAGGTTATCAAAGGCAAACCTAAAAAAGATAACAAAAAGAACGGATACTTACATGTCCGATCCCGTGCATACGCATCCATTCACGATCAGCCTTGAGCAGATCAAGTGAAGAAGCTAGGCTATCTCTAGCCTCTGCAGCCTCTCTTGCCCGCGCTTCAGATTCAGCAGCACGGGCAGAGACCTCCTCAATAGCGATCCCCCGGGTCCGCACTTCAGCCTTTTAATAAGGGAAACACAAGTATACAAAAATAATCAACATACTTGTGAGACATGTACAAATTCAAAAGCAAGAGACTTATACCTGGAGGCCCAGGATAGTTTTGGTTAAGTTGGTGCGGTCAACATTTGCCCCTTCAAGAGCCCTTGCAGCGCGGGCCTCTGCCTCCTTGGCCTCTTCAAGAGCCTTGGCAAGGCAAGCTTCCGCTTCCTTGGCTTCTTGGGCAGCCGCAACAGCTGCGGCTTTTTCTTTAACCAACGCAGCATTCGCTGCCTTGGCATTGGTAAGCTCGTGACGAACATGAAAAAGAATTTCATTCTGTTTGGCCAAAGATTCTTTCCAAGTCTTGCGCTCATCAGATAGCGTCTTGCGCTCATTAGAAAGAGTTTATTTCCAACTCTTGCGCTCATCAGAAAGCAGTTTTGCAAGGGTACGAACCTGTTTAAGCTCAGCAGTTGCAGCCCACTCCTTAGTCTGCTTACGCTTTTCAAAGGCAGCCTTATCCTTTTCAAGCTGCTCCGTGCCATCACGAGCAGCCCTCGCCAACTGTTCAGCCTCAGCCCGCAAGCGCATATTTTCCTCCTCATTGCGTCCCAGCACCTTATAGTTTTCCAAAATGGCATTCGCCATTATGGAACTCCCCACAAGCATGGAGGAGAGTTGGTTAATCTGGACCTCAGTTGGCAAGGCACGAGCTCGATTGACTTCAAATGGGGTGCCCAAACCACCCAAAATCTCCCTACACGCGGAGGGGTCAGCAGACACATCATCCCCTTGCATTACAGTCCATGGGGGGTGATGATAGGTCATGGCCCGGTCTTCAGTATAGGTGCGGTAATAAAACTCCAATTCAGACTCTTCAGGCTGAATGGGAGTCTCTGTAAAACCCGCACCCCCAGAAGCGGAACCAGAAGCCTTCTCAGCAGCGGGAGACTTCTTCCCCCCAGTATAAGCAAACTTCAGGTTCAAATCATCAGTGTCCTGCGGGGAGATTAGATTATCAGCAGAGTCCACCGTATCATAGATCTGAGCCGTAGGCCCCTTCCCAGTATCCTCCGCCCGCGCAGAGGGCTCAGGCACCACTTTAACCCCCACATCCGCAGCTGTATCACGCGGAGGGGAATGAGGAGCATCAAAAATGGAGAAACCTTCATCGTGCGGTTCTGTAATCAAAGCAAAAAGACTTTAAACTACAAGTACAAAGACAATACTTGTAAAAGTTACGAATTACTTACCAGAAGCAACCACAGGTTTAACAGACTTCAGAACAGCCATCCGTCGGGTCTGAATTTTCGGTTTCTTCTTCTCACCAGCATCAACAGCCTTATTTGCCTTTCTCTTCTTCTCATCAGCATGCTTGGAACCCGCAGAGGTCCCACCTGCAACCGCACTACCACCTGGAACACCCAAACCCTCAAGGGTGTCAGATACTACCACGTAATCGGTATATCTGCGGAAATGAGAACGAGAGATACCTGCCACCTGCGGCACAAAAGGCGGAACAGCAGGAGCCTCAGGTTTTTTCTTGCCACGACCCCGCGGAACTTTCTCCGCAGGCTTCTTCGGAGCACCCTTCGCCTCAAACTTACCCAGGGCCCCAAGAGCACCTGCGTGTAAATCACAAAACAGGCAAATAAGAAACACGAACTTCTTTACAAAAAAGTAAGAAGATTATATAATATACCTTCGCCTTGCGGAAGGGGTGCGTTCAACGCATCGTGAGTAGGAACGTGGAAGTTCCTAAGAATGGTTAAGTTAAAACCTTCACCTTCCGCAGTCTCAACAATTTCAAGCTTGCCTTCGAAAGACGGATCAAATATTTTCCACAGCTCAGCATCCCCTGATAAGTACTTTTACAAATCATTAACAATGGCTAAGAAAAGAAACCGCAGAAGAGTTAAACACATACCTCCACTTTTCTCCCGCACAACGGGCTTTGCATGCCTATCAGCCCTGGTCAAGATCATCCGCAGCACCCACAGCTGCGTGTTGTCCAACTTCTGATGCTCAATGGTCCTTAACCTTGGGAACCACTCCACCGTTCCCGGACCGGGAAGATCAATATCCTCTACAGGGATCACCTCGTTCACGTTGCGGAAAGTCATCCTTGCAACAACCGCCGCGGCCTTAACGTAGAAGAACTTCCTCTTCCACGTCGTGATACCCTTGGGGGGGGGGGTCATCAGCTTGGTGCTCCCATACCGTTGGCTAAAAGAAAAAAATTTACAGTTAACTGGTAGAACCGCCGGAAATTCTCAACGGTAATCGGCAAACCAAGAGCACGAAAGGTGTACTCAAAGTTTCTAATACGAATCATCCTGAAAGGACTCATCTGAGAGATATGAAGTTTGTAAAACTCCAAAACTTTGGCAACAAACACGGTTAATGGTAAACGAAGGTTACCATCACCGAATGAATCAGCCCACATAGTGACATAACCGGCCGGAGCATTAGCACCGGTGTCACCCTCATTGGGATAAAGAGCCCCAAACTCCTTGGGCATTTTTATACTGGTCATCAGTCGGTTAAACAACACCGGGGACCACTTCAAAGGTGGTAGGCCACCACCGGGGGCACTACCACCGTCGTCTTCTTCTTCCCCAGCCACCGGAGAAGAAGGTTCAGGGTTTTCACCCTCCACATTGTGTGGGTTAGATGGTTCAGCCATCGAGAAATGTAAAGAAGAAAAGTATTGAGTTTACAAGAAAACTCAGAAAATCACCGGAAATACAGACTGACT
Source organism: Helianthus tuberosus (assembly GCA_030545235.1). Lineage (NCBI taxonomy): Eukaryota > Viridiplantae > Streptophyta > Magnoliopsida > Asterales > Asteraceae > Helianthus > Helianthus tuberosus. The sequence goes on from CM060401.1 coordinate 173,848,842, forward strand.
GGTCGGAGAAGATGAAGAGAATACTCTTTTCTTTCAACAGAATTTTCGAAAAATTTGAATAAAGTGAGCAAACCACAAACGGTTTCCCCTTATATACTCATCGCAATTAATGCGATACAGTAACCGACTCAACACGTTCAAAAAGGGCCAATTTCGTATCGCCACGTGTTCAGCGCCGTTTCCGCTGACGGTTATCACGCGCACGTGGCAGCCCACGCGCCTGACAGAATGGACTTTAACACTACTTGCTATAGTGCATTTATGACCTCGGGCAGTGGAAACGTCCTTTCAAATCAGCACATGACAGAATCCTACCAACTTTCGACAACCCACACGTGCGGTCAGCCACGTAGGCAGCACAAAAGCGACAAACATTATCCAAACATAAGCGGCATGCGGTTTCTCTGGTTTACCACACCATAACCCATACCGCATGTCGTTTTTTACATACCCCTCAAAAAAGGAAAAAATATATATATCTAAATTATATAAAGGGGTATAACCAATCTCCGCACATACCCACGAGCACACGTGGAACATGTGGAGATGACACACACGAACCCGCACAGGTGTGTCAGATTCTCAGAACCAGCATGGTTCTTTGGACTGCGAAAACCGCTTCTCAGGATGCGGTAAACCGCACTCCATGTAAGCTTCTTCAAGCTTCAAAACCCTCATTTCCGGTTCACAACCACAGAGGGGACGAAATCAGCTTCTCCTCAGGGAAAAGGACAAGTATGCTGGGCAACCACACATCAGCAACCCTGACTCCTGAACCTTCAAGAGCCACATCCAGGCTACAAGACTTCTAGAAGCGAGTTCTTTGCTGCAAACCGTAACCACTCATGGGTAGCTGCTACAAACCGCAACTATGCGAACGGTAGCTACGGAAGAGCCACAACTAAACCACCACGCGGTTAAGCAAAGCTACTTCAAGGAAAACCGCTTTCCAACTAAGCATGAAGGAAAGTGGTTACAGAACGAATGCGGAAGAGTTTCAACCAACTTCCCAAGCACCTAAGGTGATCTCCTCCGGCGACACTACTTAAAGGAAAACTACTTTCCACCAAAGCGTGAAGGAAAGTGGCTCCAGAACGGTGGTAACAAGTCTGCTTATGACTAGTTACCCACCTGTGGACCGCATAGAATAAACAATGGTAGGCACAACCATGCCTGTGACCATGTTTATCTGCCCATAGTCCAGATTCACATTGTTTGACCAAACACGGCCAACAATGACGCAACTACCCCACGTGGCTCAAACACACATGGCCAACAAGGTGCAGCAACGAGGTAACCGTAAAGGACGTGCGGTTACTTGAGAGCTACACCGCAGAGGACGTGCGGTTACTAGAGAGCTAAACTGGAGAACACGAACATCCCACAAAACAGGGATCATCGTTACATGTCCAGTTGCTGAACATAGAGCTTGAGCAAAGTACTTACAACTTTGCATTAGCTGACGCAGAGGTCACAACTAGAGTGGCGGAGACAGACATCTTCCGTCACGATCTCAAAGGTTGGTTCGAACCCTGCTAACACCTTCAGTCACCGTTTCAAAGGTTGGTTCGAAACACCAACAGGTGGCTGATGACATCAGGAAAAGGTAGACCAAGAGTCAAGTCCTTGGCTGAGAATTTCGCATCAGACGGAACTTGCTCACCGGACATCCTTCTCAAAGGAAGAAACAATCCACTCGAACGACCTACCGATCGGACAGCAGTCCGAACAAACAGGTCAACAGTTTGATTTAATGAAAGTATGAGCCATCCGCATGGCCCATATTTTACCTTCTAGACACCATAGTCCAGTATTCCTCCCACATGCAACTTGCATAAGGAAGAAACACTAGACTGGGGGGATTTGAAGGGGTATGGTCCCAGATCTCGCGTCAGCATGACCGCGAGTGACCATTACCCTTATCAAAAACCCCCACTAGCAATAACTTACCTGTGTCTGTGCGGGCACGCGCGAACACAGCGATCCAATCTGTCCAGTGATGAGAAGACTTACCTTAAGGACGGAAACTAATGTTACGCATAGTGATGCGGCTCGGCACCGCATCCTATGAACATTTTCGTCACGACAAGGGATCTGGACAACAGTAACAGTCACTAAGCGGCGATGCGGCGTGGCACCGCATCCCGCATACATCTTGGACGGAACAAAGAACGCGGGAACAACATCAGTGACCGCAAGCAGCGATGCGGTCTGGCACCACATCCTGCCAACAAGGCAAGTGGGTCTGACACCACAGTGCAAGTGGCACTGGGAACAGTCACCTATCAGCCCACATGTGTGCAACAGTCTGACACCACAGCAGGACGTGGCATCACCACCGTAACCGACAGGTCTGACACACCTGCAGGTAGCTGTGCGATGTCAGACTAGCTACTCAACTACCCTCCTTCACTCCTCGGCTATAAATACCCATCCCAAACCAGGTTTGAGGTATCACTCCTCAACTCTCTCACTACTACTACTATCACGTTTTGCTTCCCAAGCAAATTACTGATTCTCACGCCGGAGAGTGGTAACAAGGAGCACCCCCCACCCCATCCTCCTTGTTACGAGTCACGGCTTGTTTCCTTGTGCAGGAAACCCACCACCAGACGATCCAGCCAGCGACCCTCGGAAAGAAGGGATTAACCCTCTTGACGAGACCAGTGAGTTAACCCCACCCGGTTAACCATTGTTTCATCACCCTTGTTCATTTTGCACTATGTGACGGTCCAGTTAGTATGTGGGTGTGACGCCTCGCTTTTTATAAGTTTCCGTATTTAGAAAGATTGTCGTGTATTTCTATTTTCGGAAACTTGTTTCTTTTGTAAACATATTTCGTTTCGTATCATTGTAAAACCCGAGGCTTCGATCATAATAAAATTGTTCATTTTATGAGAATCATACGTTATTTATTCATGTTTGCTGTAGCGCTCCGCATTTTCTGTACTTATTTAGAAAGTTGTATTCACATTTTTAATTTTTAGAAACTTGTATTTTTACTTCATTTCAATCCTTGTGTAAACCCTTACATAATCATATACTATTCGGTTCAAATGAAAACTATCACGAGCTGTGAGAACCGTGAGAACTTTTTGATTCCGCGCGAGTTGGGCTAATTTTTTTTTTAAAAAACGTAGATGAAAACATTATAAACACGTCTGTGAAAAAAGTAAAAAAAAATTGTCGAGGCCTTAGTTTTGACTGATGCAAGTTTTTTTTACGCGCTGGTGTAAAATTTTACAGTTGATAACTATTTTTATTTATCAGGGTGTAAAAAAAACTTGAATCAGTCAAAACTAACGACTCGACAATTTTTTTACTTTTTTTTTTTACAGATGATGTGTTTATAATGTTTTCATCTACGTTTGTGCAAAAAAAAATTTGGCCAACTCGTGCAGGATCAAAATGTTCTCCCCTAGGGGTGGCGGCGGTGTTACCGCCTGAGTTCGAACTCGGACTGCCTACCCGCTAGACACCCCGTCCCCTCTTTTAATCATTATCAAACTCTATTCGTTTTTATCATTATGCTAACCATATATGACTACTTTTACATGTAAATTGGTCGATGTATCTTATTGGTTGATTAACAATTTTAAAAAACAGTTGCAAACATAAGTTTATATCTATTTTGTATTTGATTCATGTGTATATCATCAACTATATTGCACTCTATTTCATAGTTATAAATTAAATTTCTTACATTGTGTGATTAACGTATATAAACCTACATAGTTAAAAGACATACACTACACTAGCAAATCTGATGCGTAGTATATTTATCACTTTAGTGTTATTAGATAACTTTTAAAAATTGTATAATGAACATATGATATCTCATTAATATGGCTTTTTTTTCCTTAATTGCACCACAAAAACAAAACAAATAATGAAAGTGAAAGCATAAGGTCAAAAAGGGAAAAAGGGAAGAAATAAATAATACATAATTGAGGAATATGTTGCATTGTTTTTAAGATTATCTATAAATCATTATTTGATGCAAAATAAAAAAACAAGGTCATGTTTACCCAAGTGTATCGAACGATTCAATCGGGTATACTGGACAGTTTAACCGGTTTTACTGGATGATTCAACCAGCCGGTTTGAACCGGTTTTTAAAACTTTTCATTTACTTGCTACAAACCAAAATGGTATCATGTTTGACATGCAAATGCAAAAGGTTTGGAGCACGTGATGGGCACACAGTCTGACGAAAGAAAGAGACCAGGGTAGTCAAGTGTACACTTTCAAAGATGCACAGAAAAAGTCAAAGAAGGGTGCTGTAGCAACGATGACCAATCACGACTTTTCCAAAAACAATAAATAACCCAAAAACAACGATTTCTTTTTTTTTTTTTTTTTAATAATGATAATGAAAAACTTATTTATTACAAGTACGTTGTCAAAAAATATTTATTAAATGGGGAATTGGCCTGTAATAGTGTCAACTAGACGTTATTGATCATTGTCGGTCTCACCATTGAATATTTCCCATGTCAGTCTCACCTTTCACTTATTTTTCCTCCACCGATCCCCAGTTAAAAAAACTTAACGAACTTAAGTTTTTTACTGAATTACAATCTGACGTTTTAGGGCTTTTGATAAAAACGGGGATACGAGTCGAATGATGTAAAACTTACCTTGAAATTGTGCTCCAAACAATGAAAGCGGTGCTTCAATTCAGGTGTTTAAACTTCCAATTATCAAAAATCAAGTTGTTTGCAGCACCGTTTCGAGGTAAGTTTTACATCATTCGACTCGTATTCTCGTTCTGATCAAAAGCCCTAATACTTCAGTTTGTAATTCAGAAAAAAAACTTAACTCCGTTAAATATTTTTTTTAAATGAGGACCGGTGGAGGAAAAATATGTGAAAGGTGAGACTGGCATGGGGAATATTCAAAGGTGAGACTGACAATGACCAATGACGTCTAATTGAGATCATTACAGTCCAATTCCCCTTATAAATTAGGGCAAAAGTTATTTATCCTTCTATATTTTAAAGAAAAACTTGAAAGCAAAATCGTTCTTAAAAAGTGAATCGACTCTTCAACTTATTATCAACCCGGATAACTCTATCATCAATGATTCTGATTAGCTTGTTGTTTGATTCTTCCATCTGATTATGTCATATTTTAGCATTACCCCGGCGAAAGTATTACATTAAGAATCATATCGTACATCTGCTCCAAAGTACTAATTTAATAATATCAAAGTTTCATTATGTCAGTTCTCATCTTTGCCAAATAACACAACCGATACCGTCTACTCAACCTCTTTTACATTTGCTACTAGAAGTCACAAAGTTTTTTATGAAATGCAAGCTAAAATGGGTCAATTTGTTTAACATTCTATTTTACATTTCCTACTAGAGTTCGTGACATCCCATGATTAGTTAGTTATCTTTTAACACAATTTCTTCTAATAAGTTGGTTAAGCTCCTGATAAAACACTGGTTAACACCGATGGTTAACTAGCTGGATTGTCTCTTCTGTGGGTTCAATCTCCTTCCTTACTCGCCGAATGACTAGGTCCTGCAAAACAGCAACACCGTTAGCTCGTTAAGAGGGGAATATGGGGGTTTCCCTCTTAACCGGGCTCCGACGTGAGAATAAGTACTGCTATGAGGAAGAAAACGGTGTGTGTTGTGAGTGAGAGTGTGGAGAACAGAATAGGATAACCTGGATGATGAAGGGTCCTATTTATAGCCGGAGGGTGTAGGAGGGAGGAGCAACCTCGCCAGCTGTTGTGAGTGAGAGTGTGGAGAATATTTAAAGGTGAGACTGACAATGACCAATGAAGTCTAATTGAGATTATTACAGGCCAATTCCCCTTGTAAATTAGGGCAAAAGTTATTTATCCTTCTATATTCTAAAGAAAAACTTGAAAGCAAAATCGTTCTTAAAAAGTGAATCGACTCTTCAACTTATTATCAACCCGGATAACTCTATCATCAATGATTCTGATTAGCTTGTTGTTTGATTCTTCCATCTGATTATGTCATATTTTAACATTACCCCGGCGAAAGTATTACATTAAGAATCATATCGTACATCTGCTCCAAAGTACTAATTTAATAATATCAAAGTTTCATTATGTCAGTTCTCATCTTTGCCAAATAACACAGCCGATACCGTCTACTCAACCTCTTTTACATTTGCTACTAGAAGTCACAAAGTTTTATGAAATGCAAGCTAAAATGGGTCAATTTGTTTAACATTCTCTTTTACATTTCCTACTAGAGTTCGTGACATCCCATGATTAGTTAGTTATCGTTTAACACAATTTCTTCTAATAAGTTGGTTAAGCTCCTGATAAAACACTGGTTAACACCGATGGTTAACTAGCTGGATTGTCTCTTCTGTGGGTTCAATCTCCTTCCTTACTCGCCGAATGACTAGGTCCTGCAAAACAGCAACACCGTTAGCTCGTTAAGAGGGGAATATGGGGGTTTCCCTCTTAACCGGGCTCCGGCCTGAGAATAAGTACTGCTCTGAGGAAGAAAACAGTGTGTGTTGTGAGTGAGAGTGTGGAGAACAGAATAGGATAACCTGGATGATGAAGGAGTTATAGCCGGAGGGTGAAAGAGGGTGGAGCAACCTCGCCAGCTGTTGTGAGTGAGAGTGTGGAGAATATTCAAAGGTGAGACTGACAATGACCAATGACGTCTAATTGAGATTATTACAGGCCAATTCCCCTTATAAATTAGGGCAAAAGTTATTTATCCTTCTATATTTTAAAGAAAAACTTGAAAGCAAAATCGTTCTTAAAAAGTGAACCGACTCTTCAACTTATTATCAACCCGGATAACTCTATCATCAATGATTCTGATTAGCTTGTTGTTTGATTCTTCCATCTGATTATGCCATATTTTAACATTACCCCGGCGAAAGTATTACATTAAGAATCATATCGTACATCTGCTCCAAAGTACTAATTTAATAATATCAAAGTTTCATTATGTCAGTTCTCATCTTTGCCAAATAACACAACTGATACCGTCTACTCAACCTCTTTTACATTTGCTACTAGAAGTCACAAAGTTTTATGAAATGCAATCTAAAATGGGTCAATTTGTTTAACATTCTCTTTTACATTTCCTACTAGAGTTCGTGACATCCCATGATTAGTTAGTTATCTTTTAACACAACTTCTTCTAATAAGTTGGTTAAGCTCCTGATAAAACACTGGTTAACACCGATGGTTAACTAGCTAGATTGTCTCTTCTGTGGGTTCAATCCCCTTCCTTACTCGCCGAATGACTAGGTCCTGCAAAACAACAACACTGTTAGCTCGTTAAGGGGAGAATATGGGGGTTTCCCTCTTAACCGGGCTCCGGCGTGAGAATAAGTACTGCTCTGAGGAAGAAAACGGTGTGTGTTGTGAGTGAGAGCGTGGAGAACAGAATAGGATAACCTGGATGATGAAGGGTCTTATTTATAACCGGAAGGTGAAGGAGGGAGGAGCAACCTCGTCAGCTGTTATCGGGCGCCAACTGTCCGACCAAGGGGAATATCCTCTTGGTCTCATCTGCTGCGTTCAGGATAGTGGTCCACGTGGCGCGCCGATATTCGTCCATGCTGGAGAAATCGTACTGTTGTTGTCGGTCTGCTCCCATATTTGCTACAGGTCTACATGGCGCTTGGTGACTGGTGACACGTGTTGTCCTTTCTGTCGGAAGGAGCATCTTTTGTGCAACTTCGACGTCTTCCAGAAGCTTCTAGAAGCTTCTGGAAAGCTTCTGGATTTACTTGTTGATGTAGGCGCCATGTTGGATGAAGAAGTGGTGTGGTCCCTGCCATGTGGACAAGGAATTGGGACCATACCTCCTCAGCTCCTAAGGTAAAATAGCTAAATATAATTATTGGTTTTCAAAACAAAATTATGTCTTTGGTACCTTATATTTTGGTTGTGCACTTATGTTGCACGCCCGTGCATGTTTACATAAAACTATATTTCGTTAGTATCTCAAATAAGTATTCATTAACTTGCTCATACATGAAAATTCCAACCAACCAAATCAGTTGCTAACTATCTTCTAACGATCCATTATAAGGTTTTGCTTCATGTAGGTAGTTGAGTCAATCTACTAGTTACACAATTTTGTTGGACTCCAATAACCATTATTTAGTTGACATTTTATGAAATATATATATATATATTACACTATAAAATGTAACAAGTTTTTCTCTTCAGACTGTGTATAATATTATTACATCATTTTATAGAATTAGTGATATTTTTTCAAGTGTAACCCACTGTTACACCGTATAGACACTGCCGATATATATACGCGTAGAATTGGACTAATTTTCTAATTATGAAAACTATGTAGTTCCTATCTAACAGCAAGTTATCTCTAGACTTACGCACATATTAACACCGTATAAAATGTATAACAACACAGTTATACGCACAATGTGATACTTTTTTTTCAAATATTACAAAAATATATCAATGTTATATACATATTAAAGAAAAAAAATGCTTGATTTTGTGGTGTATATATATTATAAACAATGTGGTATAAAAAGTTATGAACATCTAAAAAATCAAGAGTGGTATGTCACCCTTCTAACTTTTTACGAAACTTCAACTAATTATCACACTACTAGCAAATTAATCTTAACCATTAAAATGATGTGATATAGAGTCAAAATTGTTTACTACGTTTGTTAGATTAAGAACATTATAACGGATGATTATTATTTTCGTCTATTTTTATCTCTATAATTTCTTACCTTTTTCTCCTACTTATTGGTTGCCTTAATTCAAGGTCTTCTATATTTGACCCCCTTGTATTTATAGGGATGCTTCTGATGTATTCGACATTCACAATAATATCAAAATACACAAACCCATCTTCCTTTGATTTCTTTTACCATAATAAAATTATTACTGTATCAAAGCAAGCATAAGAAAAGATCCTATAAACACAAAACCATAATCACCATGTCTGGCGAAAGGAAGAAGAAAGAAAAAACGATGCGGGAGTTCTCGATCACAACTCGGACTATCCTAGGCAGATGCATGTCAACGACCCGTTAACCGACGGGAATTACATCGACTGGTCTCAGGAGATGTTAAACTTCTTGTTCGCCAAGAACAAGGTAGGATTCATCGACGGGTTGATTAAGAAACCAGAACATAATTCAACCAACTATATGTTATGGATGCGGTGTGACGCCATGATCAAGGGATGGCTAAACACGGCGATGGAGAAAGAAATCAGGACGAGTGTGAAGTACGCAACCACGGCTCAAGAAATATGGGCAGATCTAAAATAACGATTCAGAAAAGATAGCGCGCCTCGGGCGTATGAGTTAAAACAGTCCCTGACCACAACCAAACAAGAAGGTATGTCTGTCTCAGCTTATTACACAAAATTACGTGTTCTCTGGGATGAGATCCAATCTGTACTTCCTATTCCAAGATGTAATTGTGACGGGTGCACTTGTGGGATTGGAAAGAAACTTACTGAACTCAAAGAAAAAGAAAGGTTGTACGAGTTCTTACTTGGTTTAGATTCTGATTTTGGAACAATAAAAACACAAATTCTAGCAATGCAGTCGTTGCCTTCGCTTCGAACGGCCTACCATTTGGTAGCCGACGACGAGCAGCAAAGGGATGTTTCTGGTGTCAAAAGACCGACAACAGATGCCACTTCCTTTCAGGCTTTTATACCCAAGAACCGAGATAAAAAACAACCACAAAGTAAGTTCACTCAGAAAGATGGAAAACGCAGTGTTGGAGAACAGGTGGAGCATTGCGATTTTTGTGGGAAAGATGGTCATAATAAAGATGGATGCTTCAAACGCATTGGGTACCCGGAGTGGTGGTCGGGTAAAGTGAAACAAGAGAAGACAACGCCTAGGGCTGCTTGTGTGGAAGGAGAGGCGAGTGAGATACCAGAAGTGACGGCTGAGCAGTATCAGCAACTTGTGAAAATGTTTGGTGCAATCAGACAAGAAAGTGCACCCGTTGCAAAAATGGCAAGTAATGGTGATCAAGAAGGTAAATGGGTTATTGACTCGGGTGCTACTGAGCACATAACCCACAATGATTTTTTACTTAAAAATAAAGTTAAAATGAAATTTAAGCCACCTGTCATCATACCGAATGGTGCACCGATAGCCGTTGAGGGGCTTGGAGACCACGTCCTACCCAAGGGAATAAAAATAAAGGGGGTTCTCCATGTTCCCAAGTTTAAATGCAACTTATTATCTTTTAGTAAATTATCAAAAGATTTAAATTGTGCTGTAACGTTTTTCCCCGACTTCTGTATCATGCAGGACTTGAATTCGAGGACGTTGATTGGAATGGGTAATTGCAAGAAGGGTCTATATGAAGTGGGGATGATGGGAAGAAAGAGGCAAGTGATTATGGCAACAATTGATACATGGCATAATAGATTAGGTCATGCATCAACTTCTAAACTTTCTTATGTTAATTTTCTCAAGAACATTTCTTTAAGACCAAAGGATGTTTGTGATTCATGCATTAAAGCAAAATTTACAAGATTTCCCTTTCCAATTAGCACCACTAAAACAAATGCGTGTTTTGATTTATTACATTGTGATGTATGGGGCAAATACCGAACACTTTCTTTCACACGAGCAAGTTATTTTTTAACAATCTTTGATGATTTTGGTCGAGTTGTGTGGGTATTTCTTCTTAAACGCAAGGATGAAGCAAGCACTTGTTTAGTATTTTTTTCATAAGATGATTCAAATACAATTTGGGGAAAATATAAAGAGGATTCGATGTGATAATGGAGGGGAATTTACATCGAATTGCATGCTCGATTTTTATACTAAGGAGGGAATTGTTTTTGAGACAACTTGCCCACACACAGCACAACAAAATGGGGTGGTGGAATGAAAGCATCACCATCTTTTAGAAACGGCACGAGCATTAAAGTTTGAGGCAAACTTACCCACGAAGTTTTGGGGTGAGTGCATCCTAACAGCTACTTACATCATCAATCGGTTGCCATCTGATGTTATAGAAAACAAAACACCTTATGAAATATTGTACAATCGTCAACCCGAATACGAACACAAGAGGGTTTTCGGTTGCCTTGCATATTACAGGAACACAGAAACAAATGGTGATAATTTCGAACTAATAGGAAGAGTGGGGGTGTTCTTGGGTTACCCACCAGGCACGAAAGGATACAAGGTATTTGATGCTCAACACAATAAAATTGTTGTATCACGAGATGTGAAATTTATTGAAAAGGTGTTTCCCTTTGCAAAAGTAAACATAATGGAAGATAATGAGAAAATATTTGAATTTCCTAAGCATTGGAATGATGAACAATCAAATGATGAAGAAATTGGTCCTCAACCAATCAATAAGCAGATGGGGCCAAATGAGATAACCTTGGGCCAGCAAAACCAATCTGCCCCCTGAGGGGGAGCCACTAGAAACCGAAAGCCCAAGTGTAAATACTCAACCGGCCCAAACAGAACACTCAAGTACTGAAAGCCCAGAATCGCTAGATGAGCCCTTATCAGAAAACATTGGGCCGTTAACTGAAGGCCCAACGCCACAAGAAGATGGTCAAAATATTTTTGTTGATTCAGAATTTATTGGGCCCATATCAGAGAATGTTGAATAATCAAAACGAACAAGGTCTCGACCGAAACATCTCAATGATTATGAAGTCCAACTCCCCCCATCTATAGACCATGAGCAATCCACTTCCAATCAAACGTTCTCAACGGTACATCCTTTAGCACATTTTATTTCCTATGATAAATTTACTAACACTCATAAAGCGTTCTTGATGGCCATTACCTTAAATAATGAGCCAAAACACTATAAGCAGGTTGTGCAAGATCCAAGATGGAGAGAGAGGCAATGAAGAACGAAATCAACGCCCTTCAAGCAAATGAAACTTGGTCTCTTGAAAAATTACCAAACGGGAAGCGTGCTATAGATTCGAAGTGGGTATATAAAATCAAATACAAACCAAACAAGGAGGTAGAAAGATACAAGGCACGCCTTGTAGCCAAAGGTTTCACCCAAATGGAAGGCATAGACTTCCATGAAACCTTTCCGCCAGTGGCAAAACTCGTGACTGTTCGAACGCTTTTAGCCGTGGCTGTAAAAAAGGGGTGACACATCAACCAACTTGATGTCAACAACGCCTTTCTACACGGAGATCTACACGAGGATGTCCACATGAAAATACCCCAAGGATTTGGAAAACCGGATGATGATAAAGTTTGTAAGCTCAAGAAATCGCTATATGGGCTTAAACAAGCGTCACGGAATTGGTATAAAAAATTCACCACTTCCTTGCTTGAATTCAGTTTTAAACAAACCGGAGCCAACCCTTCTTTGTTCATTTTTAAGGAACATGATTATTTTTGTTACTGCGCTTATTTATGTTGATGATGTTATCATCATGGGTAACTACTGAAACAAAATTAAGAACACAAAGGTTTTCCTTGACAACAAATTCAGTATCAAAGATCTCGGTCCACTAAAAATTTTCTTGGCATAGAAGTGGCTCAGATAAACGAAGGCTTGGTTCTAAGTCAACGTAAATACATCCTTGACATTCTGGAAGACGCAGGTATGATGAGTTTTCGTCCAAGCCCATTTCCAATGGAACAAAACTTAAAGTTGGATAAATGTGAGGAAGAACAACGGGTTGATGGCCAACAATACCGAAGACTTGTTGGAAGACTTCTATACTTACAGGCCACACGACCCGACGTTACCTTCGCTGTAAATGTTTTGAGTCAGTTTGTCAGTGACCCATGACAAAGCCACATGGAAGCCGGTAATCGGGTCCTTCGGTACCTCAAAGCCACTCCGGGACAAGGCATTCTTCTCCCGAAAGCAGGTGGAAGTGTGGAACTAACCTCACTGTTTATAGTGATTCCGATTGGTTGGGGTGCCCGTTTACGAGAAGATCAAGGACTGGTTATATACTTCTATTGGGTGGAGTTCATGTCTCATGGAAATCGAAGAAACAATCGGTGGTTTCACGATCATCGGCTGAAGACGAATACCGGGCTATGGCAGCCACCGTCAGCGAGAGTCTTTGGATGAGATGGTTCTTAAAAGAGCTCGGCACTCCACCTGATAGGCCCACACAAGTGTTTTGTGACAACCAAGCGGCACGACACATATCAAACAATCCGGTCTTTCATGAACGAACAAAGCATGTCGAAATGGATTGTCATTAGTCAAGTCAAAGGAAGTAAAACCATGGCCACAAACTTCATAAATTTCAATAAGAAACAAGTTTGAAGTTGGATATGATGTACCGGAAAACAAATTAGTAACTTTTAAAAACACTACAAGTAGATTCTCTTTCGGCACGATTCCATTCATCAACTGTGGGGGACCACACAAAGTTGGAATCTCTCAACGCATAACCTAGAAAAGCTTGTTTATAGTGAATAGCCGATTCAAGCATACGGTGCGTTGAGTTCCACCTAGTTTTTACATCGGTACATAAAGACCAATTAGTGGATATGCCAAGTGTTATTGCTATTTCACCAAATTTCAGCCAAGTGTTATTGCTATTTCACCAAATTTCAATAAACGACCTGAAGACTTCCTAAAATATTTGACACCTTCTCTAATTTTTACAAGACTTGATTCGATAGTTCCTAAACCATCTTGCACTACCAAGTTTAAGGTGTGAGCACAACATCTTATATGAAAAAACAAACCATCAAAGTGTAACTTCCCCTTTCCTTTAAAATTACTCATCAAAATGTTGGTTGCCCTATCATTGTTCGATGCATTGTCTAAAGTGATGGTATTTTGTCTTGGATACCCCATTTTATAAGACACTCTAAGATACCATCGGATATAACCTCACTACTATGGGGTGGTGCAAGCTCATTGAAACCTATAATGCATTTTTGCAATTTCCAATCACAATCAACAAAGTGAGCCGTTAAACACATGTAACCAATCGTTTGGTTAGATGTCCAATAGTCACTAGTGAGGGATACCATCTCAGCCTTTTTCAAAGTTTTCTTTATCCTCTCTTTTTCTACATCTACAACTTTTATGCAATCTCGAGTGATTGTAGACCTACTAACTTTTTCATATAGAGGATTCATAGTCTTCATTAGGTAATTAAACCAGTGGTACTCTACAAACGAAAAGGGTAACTCATGTGCTATGATCATTTTTGCAATTATATTACGAATTTTCATTTGACTATAACCCCCATCCGGCTCAAAACCCTCAAAAGCATCACAATCATGTTTACCACTATCAAAGTTGAGAACACCGTTTTTTTTACCTTGCGCTTTTTTGAATAATCTACATTCTTGAAGGTGTCGCCTCATACTTGTTATGCTCTTCGAGTTACCGCGTACATATGTATGCTTGCAATAGATGCATTGTTTCTTTGGCACCATTTTCCCTTTGTACAAACCCTGAACATCTACAAAATGTACATGCACATCGGAAGAATTGTTAGTGCATATGTCTGTTGACTTCGTCTTGTATCGAGTCATGTAACTAGAATAGATAGACCAGGACACGTTGTACGAGAGAAACAGGAAACAGACCTGAACCAGCCACCCCTCACGAAGTGGCTAGGCCACCTCGCACGAGGTGACCAAGTTCATGAGGTCTGGCCAGTTCGTGCGACCTGGGCCAGCTCGTGTGGTCTGGTTCTCCTATAAATATGTGGTCTTGGGTCTTCATTTGTAACTTTGTGATTCTGGAGACGAAGTGCTGCGGAAGTGTCGAACAATCTGTAATGAGTTTCAAATCAATACAATCGACAGTTAAAGTGATTCTACGTGTGAATCTAGCTGTTATAACATCAATACGTCTGATTCCGCCTTTCGTATTGATCAAGAACTCTTCTGAACGACTCGTTTGATCGAATCCCGATCCTACAAGTGGTATCAGAGCTCAGGAGGAAGAGTTCTTACCATTTCAGCTTGTTTTCATGGATAAAAACTACTTTCTACTCATTTTCTACACTTTTTCATCAAATTTACTGAGATTCCACGGTTAAAATGACCTGATTTCGTGTTATAACTCGTAAAACATCGTTTTGAACAATCCGTGAACAAATCAAAACCAAATTCAACCTAAAACTTGATAAAAATTGACAAAATCATGAACTTTTGGACTTAGAATCCTCAAACGAGGTGGATATTCATCCAAACCGTTTAAATTTTGAACCAAATTGTTTGATTTATGTCCAAACCGTTCGAAAAACATTCAGGTTGTGTGAGTATTACACCAGATCGTTCGAAAGTGAAGCCAAGTCGTTTGAATATTCAGTTTCAGACCGCATGAGGAGGGTTAAGAACACCAGGTTGTTTGGTTGTATTACCAATTCGTACGGTGTGATCATCAGATCGTTTCAAATCTCCAGATCACAAAACCCAGCTCGTTTGAAATTCACCAGACAGCATGAGGAGAAGTCATTATACCAGACCGTTTGAAGAAGTTATTCAGATCGCACGAGTTTATCCAAATCGTTTGGAGAATGTCAGGTCGTTTGAACATATCTCCAGGTCGCACGGTGTGAAACCTCAACTCGTGTGAAGTACCATATCGTTTGATTTCAGCTCGTTTGAAACTCCAGCTCGCTTGAACATAGTGTTTTTGTTTACCTTTTACATCGAAACATGGAAAACGAATTTTACAATGCGTTTGCTACTGCTCCGGTTGCTCCAGTTACAGTTGCTGAAACTGTTGGTATCGATAATGAAACGGGAACTTTCCAAAAGCCTCCAAATCTTATGTACATTGAGGACTTTAAAGGGTGGCAAGACCGTTTTGAAAACTGGGTACAAGCAAACAAGTTTGATGCATGGGTGTCTTTAGAGAAAGATTATACTTTACCGAAAGATGAACTTGGAAATGAAAAACAATTAAGTCAATTTTTACCGGATGAAAAATTAAAATACACAAGTGAAAAAATGATGATTAGCATTCTCCAACAAGCGGTAAAAGAAGATATTTTCGTTTTGCTTCAACATGAGGGAACTGCTAGATCAATTTGGAGAGCGTTGATTAAAAAGTTTAGGGGTAGTGCCGATTTGATCAAAAATAAACGAGCATTACTAAAGAAATCGTTTGATATGTTTACAGCTTTTGAAGGTGAGACGACTAGGAAGATTATCGAGAGATATTGTCATCTAGTCATGGAGATGAAAAGATTGGACATCAAGAAAGAAGATGAAGAATGGATTGATAAGTTAGCCGATGCGCTATCACAGAATGAATGGGGAACATATCTGTTGATTTTAAAGCATAACCGACAATTTGAAGATATGAATTTGAGTAGGTTTGTCCAGAAGTTGGAAGAACATGAGCTATCAATTCGAAAAACTGCTACAATGAGAAGTCTGGGTGCTCAACAAGATGTTAGTCTGTACTACAGAGAAAACAAGATAGAGACTACTCCTAGTCCGAAGATTCAAACTGCGTTCAGTGCTGAAAATTCTTCCGGAACAAATGCAAGCAATACAAATCAGAGTAGTGGATATTCTTCGTCTTATTCAAGTTTTGAACCAAATTTCTCGACACCGAGTTCTCAACAACAAAGTTCAACAAATTTTACCGGTCAAGTATTGCAATGCAATGTTGCATTACATATTCAAAATAGTCAAAAAATTTCTCCAGATATTGCGAAGCAACACATGGCATCTCTTGTCACTGTGTTAGAGTCATATGAAAGCTTAGTTGCTAGACGAATCGGAAATCCGATGCTTACTAAAGAGGATTATGATCAGATTGATTCTGAAGAACTTGAGTTGATGGACATCAAGTGGTGTTTAGCTAGCGTTTTGAGAAGAGCAGAAAAGTTCAAACAGATCACCGGAAGAGATGATCTTCGTGAAGCTGCAACATCTCAGCTAGGTTTTGACAAATCGAAGGTTACTTGTTTTCGTTGCCGAGAAAAAAGGCATTTTAAACGAGAGTGTACAAACAGAGAAGCAACGGAAGACAAGATCCTTTCTGAAACAACGATTATCATAGAAAAGCAATTTATCATCAGGTTGCTCAACAACCATATCAACAACAATCTTCACACTCACGTACTATTCCGATTGAAGAATCAAAGGGTAAAGCTTGTTTTGGTCCGGTAGACCAAGAAGATGAAAGGATTCCGAAAGATTTCAATTGGGACGATTGTGATCCTTCTAGACCTTCAGTTTCTAAAGCATTTGTTGCTCGAATCTTTGAAGATTCAACCTCGGAAGAAGATTCAATCAAATCTACGAACAGTCCTAGAAGACAACCGATTTTTAAATCTTCAGGAAGTGATGAAGACACTGATGATGAGGAAGAGTATATTAATAAAGCTAGAAAACAATTGGATCCTTATAGTTTTGATTTGTTTTTTGCAGATAAAATAGAGATATTGAAAGAGAAAAGGGCTGCTAGACTGAAGAAAGAAATGGAAGCAAGAAGGGTTGCTGTAGAAAAGACTGAAGTTAAGATAGAAGCTGATAAGGCAAAAATTGAAGAAAAACCAATAGAGAAGGTCGAGGTTGAAGAGAATGAAGTGAAGATAGAAGTTGAGAAAGAACCGTTTGTGAATGAAAAGGTGGTGGAGAAAATAGTTGAAAAAATAGTTGAAGTTGAAAAAATTGTTGAAGTTGAAAAGATTGTAGAGGTTGAAAAACCTTGTGCTAAGTGTTTAGAACCCTGCAAAGATTGTTCCCAGAAAGATACAAAGTATGCTGAATTGGAGAAGCTCAAAGAGAACTTATTGCATAATGTGAGAAGCATAAAGGAATCATATGATCTTCTAAGCAGTAAAGTTAATTGGTACAAAGGAGCTAGTGATGAGGATATCCAGATGAAGAATCTTCTGAAAGCAACAGTTCTTCAAAAGCAAACTGCAATCAACAAATATATCGAGATTATTGCTGGGCTGAAACAAGAATTGGCAACGATGATGATTGAAACAGAAAGAGTGAATACTTTACTTCGAAGTTATCAAAGTTCAGAGTATGTTATTGATCGCATCTATTCTACCGTTGCAGCTCATAAGTATGCAGAAGATGAAGAAAATTCTGGTAAGAAAACTGGTTTGAATTATAACAGAGCACCAAATCCAATGTGGATGGCTATACCCCCCCCCCCCCCGACACTTTGAAAAGGTGGCTGAAGCACTCAATCTGAATCTGAAATCCGAGTCTATCGATGGATTACCTGATGATATTGATGTCACCTTCACAGCGTCTGACACAGATCATGAGTCCGAGTTAATTAAGAAAGTGGTCGATCAGGTGTTGGATAAAGATGAAGAGTCAAAGTCAGAGTCTAAATCTGAAAATTCGAGTTCATCAGACAAAAGTTCGAGCTCACCGGTCAAAAGGGTTTACAATAAAGATTTTCTGATGTCACAAAATAATTTGAATGACGAAACATTCA
Source organism: Helianthus tuberosus (assembly GCA_030545235.1). NCBI lineage: Eukaryota > Viridiplantae > Streptophyta > Magnoliopsida > Asterales > Asteraceae > Helianthus > Helianthus tuberosus. Next base: position 173,867,233 of record CM060401.1, read on the forward strand.
AAGTAGCATATACTTTGAATGATTCCGACAAATTATATTCTGATGAAGAATTTCCAATAAGAGGTGTTAAAACTGAAATGATTAACAAGGTTTTCAAACTAACAGAAATTAATATTTTTGAAATAAAAGATGTAAATCTTACTGAAAAACCTAAAAAATACACTTCAAGAGTTCAACAAAGATTGAACAAGAAAAAGGGTTACAGTTCTGGTTCGGGTTATCGAAAGAAACCAAACCATAACAGTAATTTAAAAAAGAAAGGATTAGGTTTTATTCCACCAGAAAATCATAAAAATTATAAAGAAGTTAAACCAAAAACTAAATTTGTTTCAGGAGTAAGTTCTGAAAAGGAGAAGGAGAAACCTTTCTGGAAACAGTCAAACAAGGAGTTTCTCGCCTAAAAGCAAAAGAACATGTTGAAGGAATCTGAACCGAAAGTTGAAAGAAGAACCTGTTTCAGATGTCGAGAGGTTGGACATATTGCTTGGAATTGCCCAAAGTCCACCAACACAAAACATGGAGTTTCTTCTAACTCTAAATTGAAAGAAAAATGTGTTGATAAAAAGGAACAACCAATAGAAAAATTTAAGGAGTTTAAAAATTCGACTTTCAAAGTTGGTGAAAGTTCGAAACATTTTTACAAAAGAAGAGCCAATTTAAACAAACATAAATGGGTTGTTAAGAAATCAGAGGGTGTTTCTGGCAATGAATCTGATTCGTCAAAGTCAGAGGAGCCACATGTTATGCTAAATGATGAGAATTCCGTTCCGACAATGGATGATGAAAATTTTCCACCATTGTCAAACGGAAACTTGAAATAAAAAATTGGTAAGATTGAGATTTCAGATCAATTCTTCTCTGATAAGAAAGAATTTGATGCTGAAAAAAGCATTTAATGGTAAAGTGCTACATATTTTTGGTAAGATGGCCGATGGGAAGGTGAAGGGAGTGAAAGAATTTTACGAATCGAAAGTTGTTAAACCAAATGAGGATGGTTCACCCATGATTGATCAGGCATGGGTGAGATTCTTTAAAAAGTAGCATCCTGACTTGCCGGAGCTCCCAAGTTGGTAATCGTGGAGAATGAATCGGCATCATTCTTGAAAAAATGTTTCTGTGAAAAATTTACAAGTGATAGTTTTTACAAGTTGTTGAAAAAACAAAGTGATGAATGAATCCCCATGATGTGTGAAATCAACAAAACTAATTTTCCAGAAAAACCATTTTGATTAAAACAAACTTAAGTGTTTTGAAATCATAATGGGAAAATAGTTTGTTGTCAGGGGGAGTTCTGATTGTTTAAGCCATGAGAATGGAGAATTGAAGCAATTCACATCAGTTTGTCATTTTATTTGTACAGTTTATTGCTTTTACTTTCAAATTTTCCCGGAAAATCAAAAATTGAAACATATTTTTGATTTTAGGGGGAGTAAAAAACTAAAATTTTGAAAATTTGAAAAATCCAAAAACATGATAAAATAAAAAATCCAAAAACATCGAAAAATCAAAATGAGTTTTGTTGTGAAAAAAGAGGAAATGATAGTACATCAGTGGACTATTACAACACGCTAAAGAATTGGAAAGTTAAAATGTGATAAACGGTCTTACTGATGATATGCCAGTAGGTTTTTACACGCTTAGTAGATTGTTTTCGATATATAAACCTAAATATCAAATACTTACTTATCACGTGGAGAACATCTCTCGGATATATAGGTAACCCCTGAAATCTTGTTTGAAGGGCTTTCTATTTCTGACATACTAGGTCTTTGTGCGTGATGATATCTGGGGTATTATACCGGGACTTCTGATTTTGCGGGAGCAATAGCCTAGTCCTCGTATAATACTCTGTACTGCTTTAATCATAAAGCCCACCCTCAGCATAAAAAATGATGAAACATTGAAAAATGCTAATCATGTGCTGTTGAAGAAAAGATCCCCAAACGGGACACACCTAAAAGTCGAGCCTTCATCTCTTTGTCTGAACGGAAGTTCTAACCTGAGCTCTCATGGCCTCGCATTACCCATTTACAGATATCATTAGTGTACATTCACCTGTAAGACTGAATATAGGAGTCTGGATACGGGAGTATATTCTGAGGTGGGACACTCGAATAAGTTTAGTTTTTTAAAACACTAATCCATATCTCAAAACAATTGAACTTTGTGTGAAAATTTAAGTGGATCAGTATACTAACAGTCTAAGTGAATCGTTTAGATCTTAAAGTGTTTAAAGCTCAACGGTACTAGTGATTTGTCATAAACTGATATGATCCTCTTACATAAACTCACAAAAAGATGTCTGTATATAGTTTATTTCCCAAAATCCAAAAAGATTTTCCGTGTGTTTTAGCATAAAATTTTGAAAAATCAAAAAGATTTTATTTCATCTTATTTTCGACAACTGATGTTGAAAAGCTGATTTTCAAAATTCCGAGTGCTAAACATGATGAACGATAGTGGGTTGGGAGAGTGTGTTTGAAATGAAAAATGAAGTTAGAGTATGAGATAATTTGAGAAATGTTTTAAGATAATCTTAAAAGTTATGTTTTGAGGCTGATTTTACTGTTAGTTAATCAAGGTCATTAATTTGAACTTGATATAACTATTGTTGATGTTGAATGATATCTACAAGTGATTTCTAAACTTGTCAAATTTTAACAATTGTGAAATTTTCTTTTGGGTAGAGAATTGTGCAGGTTACCAGGTTCCTGATCCTGTTGCTACGGAGAGTCAGGAGATGTTCCTGAACCTGTGAAAGCTGTAGAGCCAGATCCCCGTGTCTAAGCCTGAGCAGAGTTTGAGCCAGGACACGATCTTAGAACGAGTGCTATGTTAGATTACGATCCCGGAACAACTTAAGGGGGAGTCTGTTAGCAAAGGGGAGTTTGAAGTTTAAAAGAGCCAGACTCAGAACCTAGAACATTGCTCGAGATAGAATGTGCTGATGCTGATGAGCTTAAGGAATCGAGAGATCTGATCAAGAGAGATTGAAAGATAGAGATTGAAGGATGCTTACAGAGAAAGATACTTTGGAAAGAGCAAGAAGACCGATCAAGACTGAAGACTCAATACACTGAAGACTCGTCAACATCCAAGGGGGAGTCTGTTAGTGCATATGTCTGTTGACTTCGTCTTGTATCGAGTCATGTAACTAGAATAGATAGACCAGGACACGTTGTACGAGAGAAACAGGAAACAGACCTGAACCAGCCACCCCTCAGGAAGTGGCTAGGCCACCTCGCACGAGGTGACCAAGTTCATGAGGTCTGGCCAGTTCGTGTGACCTGGGCCAGCTCGTGTGGTCTGGTTCGTGGGGTCTGGTTCTCCTATAAATATGTGGTCTTGGGTCTCCATTTGTAACTTTGTGATTCCGGAGACGAAGTGCTGCCGAAGTGTCGAACGATCTGTAATCAGTTTCAAATCAATACAATCGACAGTTAAAGTGATTCTACATGTGAATCTAGCTGTTATAACATCAATACGTCTGATTCCGCCTTTCGTATTGATCAAGAACTCTTCTGAACGACTCGTTTGATCGAATCCCGATCCTACAAGAATTTTTTCTCTTTTTTGAACATGCACCTCCGGTCGCTGTATCAGCTACATCAGTATCACCTGATTCATCAATTATTGGATTCAGGTCGTCCTCTCCATCAGTCAGATCAACATGAGCAGCCGGATTCTCGTTTGATTCTTTGTAAGAAGACATCCTACCAAAAAAACAGAAACAAACAGAAACAATCTGGTTAACAGAAACAAACAATCTGGTTAACAGAAACATAAGAGAAACAATCTGGTATTCTGGTTAACAGAAACAAAACATACCAAACGATTATAACATACCAAACGATAACATACCAAACGATTATAACTACTATAACAAACATACCAAACGATTATAACTACTATAACATACCAAACGATTATAACTACTATAATATACCAAACGATTATAACTACTATAACAAACATACCAAACAGAAACATAACATACCAAACGATTTAACATACACAAACATACAGAAGCAGATTAAAAAAAACAGAAGTTTAAAAAAACAGAAGACTGGATTAGACTCACTTGTTGCAGATTAAAAAAATAGAAGTTTAAAAAAAACGATTTAACATACGACTGAAACAAGTTTAAAAAAACAGAAGCAGATTAGACTCACTTGTTGCAGATTGAAGACTGGAGACTGGAGCGGCAGCGGCGATATGTGTGTCCGAAGAACTGTTGCAGACGATGTGTCGGAGACTAGAGACAGCGGCGATATGTGTGTCAGAGATTAGAGAGCGGAGATTAGAGAGTCAGAGACTGTGGAGACCGGAGAGGCGAAGAGTGAGAGTCGGAGATTAGAGAGCGGCGATTTGAATAATTGAATATGATACGACTGATTAGGGAATACTCTTTTAGGAATAGATTTAGGGTTAGATTTACATATTAAATATTAAGTTGGGTTGAATGTTATTTGGGCTTTTAGTTTTTTTGGGCTATTATATTTTTTTGGGTTTTTAATCTATAAAATCTATAATATAAATATATATATTAATTATTAATAAAAATAATTCGAGCGATCGACGAGCGAGCGGAGCTATGCTCATGCTCGGATTGAATTTGAATCGAACCGATCCGATCGGCTCATTTACAAACTGAGCGGGAATCGAATGAGCATTTTTCGAGCGATCGTCGAGCAGTTTGGACAGCCCTATGTGGAACTAACCTCACTGTTTATAGTGATTCTGATTGGTTGGGGTGCCCGTTTACGAGAAGATCAAGGACTAGTTATATACTTCTATTAGGTGTAGCTCATGTCTCATGGAAATCGAAGAAACAATCGGTGGTTTCACGATCATCGGCTGAAGCCGAATACCGGGCTATGGCAGCCGCAGTCAGCGAGACTCTTTGGATGAGATGGTTCTTAAAAGAGCTCGGCACTCCACCTGATAGACCCACACAAGTGTTTTGTGACAACCAAGCGGCACGACACATATCAAACAATCCGGTCTTTCATGAACGAACACAGCATGTCGAAATGGATTGTCATTTTGTCAGAGAACGAGTCAAGTCAAAGGAAGTAAAACCATGGCCACAAACATGCAAGTTGCGGATATTCTCACCAAGCCTTTGGGAACACAATCACTTCGAAAATTACTTGACAAGTTGGGCGTTCGCGATCTTCACGCTCCAACTTGAGGGGAGTAACGGATGATTATTATTTTCGTCTATTTTTATCTCTATATTTTCTTACCCTTTCTCCTCCTTATTGGTTGCCTTAATTCAAGGCCTTCTATATTTGACCCCTTGTATTTATAGGGATGCTTCTGATGTATTCGACATTCACAATAATATCAAAATACACAAACCCATCTTTCTTTGATTTCTTTTACCATAATAAAATTATTATATTATGTATATGTATTTAATCCAACCTCTATTTAATATATCATTATGGTATATTTTTCATTGCTAGTTAGGCTTTAACCCTAACACTTGTATTTTCTAATATAGGTGGCTAGATGACAGCAATACCACTCAATGTAATGTAGGTGTAAATATAATTATTTTTAGTTACAATGCTATCTTAGCTCGTAATTAAACTAGTTTGGAATTGGAATTTTATTTGTTTTTCATATAGAAGGAATACATGTACATAACATATAAAGCTCGTGTTTCATCTAAGAACATAAATCACGTACAACTTAGATATAACTATTGTATCCTGTATCATTATAATGATCGGGAAATACGTATGTATCTCGGTGTTTGTATGGTCAATGATACCAAACCCAGTAAATCACACAAGTAGCAAAGTTATTATTAGGGCCTGGGGATGGTGAAATGTAGGCAAATTTTACCTCTACTCTAAGGTAGAGAGGCTGCTTCCAAGGAAACCCGCAGCTCAAACCACACAGACAAATATCATGAGGTATATATGTATATGCAATGTATAGAAAACTACCACTAATAACATAGGTGGTGAAAGCGTACATGGTTAAAAATAGATAAATATCATATCAGAAACAACCTATAAACATATATACAAGAAAACAATCACATGTAAAGTCCACCTAAAGTGAAAACAACAAGTCCCTACAACACAACTAAAACACATTTATACCCTCCCATAAAAGTCCTTAACCTTAATCCTACGTCTCCACAACCTCTTATCATGGACCATGTCCTCAGAGAGGTGCAACCCTAGTAAATCTTGCCTAATTCGCTCGTCCAAGTTAATTTGGGTCTACCTCTAATCCTCCTTCTCTTCACAGTGAGGGTTTCTACCACTCTAACTGGCTCAGTCATTTGCCTCCTCTTCACATGCCTAAACCATCTCAATCTCCCCTCTTTTATCTTATCTAAAAAACTAGCTACTCCTAACCTTTCCCTAAAAACTTCATTTTTTATCTGATCAAACCACGTGTGCCCACAAGTCCACCTCATCATCCTTATCTCAGCTACATCCATCGTGCGCGTTTGCGTTTTCTTGATGGCCCAACAACCAGTCCCAAATAACATAGCAGGTCTAATTGCTAACCTATAAAATTTCCACTATAATTTAGTTGGAAACCTTTTATCGCACCACACCCCAGTTGCTGCTCTCCACCAATACCAATACCATCCCACCTGAATGTGGTGGGCTTCGTTACTATCTATCTCCTCATTCCTTTGTATAAAAGATCCTAAATACTAAGGGGCTGTTTGGCAACTTCTAAATGGTTAAGTGTTGAACCAGTAAGAGGTCTAAACCATTAAGTGCTGAACCAGTAAGAGGTCTGAACCATTAAGAGCCAATCTAATGCCTAACCGTTCAAAGGCAAATGTCTAACCAATTCAGATTAGAGGTCTTAACCATTCAGACTCAGTATAATGCTTAACCATTTAGAGGCAAATGTCTGAACCATTCAGACATTTGGTCATGAAACAAACAGTCTGAACCATTTAGTGTTGAACCATTAAGTGCTGAACCAGTAAGAGGTCGGAATCATTAAGAGCCTCATTAAGAGGTAAACAAACAACCCCTGAAACTCACCCATTTGGTTCATATAAATTAGCCAATTTCCTTGTATATTTATACTTTGTTACTAAATTATTCAAGACTTGTATAATTTGAGTAACACTCGAATGAAGAAAGATTGACATGTCACTATTACATAAAACCAAAACAAAGCATAATTTCTTAGTTAATAAATCATAACAGTTCAAAAAAAGGAAATCTGAAAAAATCATTTGTTTATTTATTATAGTAGTTGATTTAACGTCTCTAAAAAGCTCTTGAAATTCCTCAAGCTACTCGCCTAGATAATCACATGCACAAAGAAAAGAAAGCACGTATGAGCCAAATACGGTGGACTTAGGGGGGACGGGGTGGTCCGTTATACCACCCCAAAACGCGTTGAAATGTCACGGAACACCGCCGCCGGTGCATATATCACGCGTTATTTTCTCAACGCGTCATTTTCATCACTCGTTGAACAATATTGAATGCTGCATGTTGATTGGATATGGCTCTGTGATCTGCATGTATTTGACAAGATATCCTGTTGCACTTGGTGATGCGTGTCCTCTTGACCTCTTGCATGTTGACAACAAATTATAGTGGAGACATGCTCTGGACACGTGTTCTTTGTGAGTAAATATTTTGGGAGTGGTAGAATTCCATCACTAGTGATACCACCCCGCCTACATTTCTATCACTAGTTATAGAAATTTGGTTGATGACATGGCACGATCTTATTGGACAATGTGAGTGATAGTTTCTATCACTAGTGAACCACCCCTCCCCCCCTTAGCAGGGGTAATTAATATGGCATGGGTTTTCTTTTACCAAGTTTTTAAGGCTTCTAGAGGCATAAATGTTTAAGTTAATATATGAGGTGAGTATTTGACTTCATAACAAATATGCCATATCTCATGTAATATAAGCAAAACACATATAAGGTTCTCACAAAATTTAGTAAGAATATCTAAAAAAATGTCTTTCACCTTGCAAGTTGTTCTCTTTTCTTCTCTTCCTTTGTTTCTTGTCTGTCTTATATGGAAATCATATTTTTCTTCTTCAAAATCTCATAAAAACCAACCGCCATCTCCACCAAAGTTACCACTCATAGGAAACCTTCACCAATTAGGCTCGAGCCCTCATCGTGCCCTTCAATCCATGGCTCAGACCTATGGCTCACTCATGTTGCTTCATTTCGGAACCGTTCCAGTTATTGTAGCTTCTTCTGTTGATGCAGCCAAAGAGATTATGAAAACCCATGATATAATATTTTCAAACAGGCCGTTTTCAAACATCGCCAGTAGAATTTTTTATGGCTCTAAAGATATAGCTTTTGCACCATATGGAGAGTATTGGAGGCAGGTGAAAAGCATTTCTGTACTCCATCTTTTTAGCAACAAGAGGGTTGAGTCATTTCGACAAGTGAGAGAGGACGAGGTAGCTCGTATGATCGAAAAGATTCAAAAAGCCAATAATTCTGTTGTTGATTTAAGCGAGTTACTTGTTTCACTTACGAATAATGTCGTCTCCAGGGTCGCTTTGGGGAGGACATATGAAGGGATGGAGGTTAAGAACATGCTAGACCGGATGGTGCAATTAATGGCAGGTTTTTCTATGGGAAATTATATTCCGTCGCTAGAGTGGGTGGATCGATTGAGTGGATTACATCGAAAAGCAGATAACCTTGCTAAAGAAATTGATGAGTTTTGTGAGGGTGTTGTCGAAGCGCATTTAAATAAGAAAGATTTTGGTGTCGAAGGACAAGATCTTGTTGATGTCTTATTGGAAATTCAAAGAGACAACTCGACGGGTTTTCATCTTGAAAGACATATGATCAAGGCTCTTATCTTGGTAAGACATATGATTACGACTATCATCTTCTTAACATGAATTTGTTTTAGAGAGACACACACATACGCATATAAGTGAGTTTCAATTCAAGACACTAAATTATTGCAAAAAAAAAAAAAAAATAAACAAAAAACAAATCTAAATCGGTTAATTTTTTTTTATTAATAGTTCATTATTTTTTACTTTTAATGTTTATCTACACATGTATTGTACAGGTAGTGTAACCCACACATGACTTGCACTTGTGTAGGTTTTATAGATAAACTAAACTTGTGTAGGTCTTATTGTTTATAAATAATTAATATTATTTGTTTGAAAATAAATAATAAAATACATTAAAAAAAATTATGTTAAACTGATGGTGATGGTGATGGTTGTTGATGGTGGTTGCGGTGGCGGCTGATGGTGGTGATGGTGGTGGCGGCGGTGGCTAATGGTTGTTGTTGATGGTGAAAGTTAAGATAATTAAAATTCAATAACTTAGTTTGTGTCACATCGGCCAATAACTTAGTTTGTGTCACATCGGCCAATAACTAGGTTTGTGCCACGTCAGTAAAAAACTAATCCAGTTAGAAAATGATCGATGAGAGTCAAATTCTTACAAGTTGGGACTGTCAGAGAGAATTTTAAAGTTGAGATTAATGTTGACCAATGGGTGAAAGCTATGATTATTAAAATCCAATTAGAAAATAATCGATGGGGGGCAAATTCTTAAAAGTTGTTATGTGTATGTGTATACATATATATACACACCCAAACACATATATTGGGAAATTAATAAGAACTCATAAATGTTACGAGAACTTGTGAAAAAACAATAAAAATCATACATACACACACATACATATCTATACATAGGGTACAATTCAAGAGAGAACCATAAAATTAATCAAAGGTTGGAAACGCTTTTTTTTTTTTTTGCCATTCGAGGGGTAAAATAGTTGCACAAGTTATCACATCAAAATTTTATTTATCATCTTTCTAACCTATTGTAATGAGACCAATAAAATCATCATAATTAGTAGAAAGATAACAATTGAATCAGAATTAAAGGGAAGAAAATGAAAAAACATAATTGAAATTAAAACCGAATGAGGGCAAAATTTAAGCAAAATTAGATATGTGACGAGAACATTCGATATATAACAGATCGATCAAACAACACATAACGTAAAACAACACACATACCGCCATTAACAATATAATGTAGTAGTGTATACACATATGTTTACCGAGTCTCTTTTTAAGCTTCATTTGTCTGTGTGTAATTTGATTTTGACTGATTATTTCTAGGACATATTTAGTGGTGGCACTGATACCACATCCACCACCCTACAATGGGCAATTACCGAGCTATTAAGAAACCCGCGTGCAATGAAAGAATTGCAACAAGAGGCACGCAAAATAGGACAAGGAAGATCACTGATACCCGAAGAAGATTTAGATAAAATGCCCTACCTAAAGGCGGTCATCAAAGAAGCCTTCCGTCTACACATTCCAGCCCCACTACTTGTTCCTCGTGAATCAACAAAAGATGTTAAGCTACTCGGATATGACATCGCATCAGGTACACAAGTGGTGGTTAACGCATGGGCAATAGCAAGAGATCCTTCGGTATGGGAAGAACCTGAGGAGTTTAGACCAGAAAGATTCTTGAACAACCCTATTGATTATAAAGGTTTTCATTTCGAGTTGATACCCTTTGGTGCTGGACGAAGAGGGTGCCCTGGTATTAATTTTGCAACGGTTATTAACGAACTTGCTTTGGCAAATTTAGCGTATAAATTTGATTTTGCGTTGTCGGGTGAAAAGGCTTTCGACATGACTGAGAGCTATGGTATTACCGTTCATAGGAAGTATCCTATACTTGTTACAGCAACTTCTTATGAGTAATATATAGTTGCAAGGGTTTGTTAAAAAGAAGTTATCCACTTTTATTTATGTATTATTATGTAATAAATCATACGTAATATTTATGTTAAAAAGTAGAAATAAAAGTGTGTTGAAACAAGTACTTTTTGCATTACTATGAAATTTTATAACTAGAAAAACAATGGCAATATGTTTTTAACATGAAATATGAATGCCATTACATCATTAAATTATGTCATTTTTAAGCATAAAGTTGTTAATTCTTGAAAGTAACCGAGTCGAAGGAGATGAAGACTTTCAAACTGTACATGAGGTGAAGTCAAGACTGGTTCTTTTGTGTTGTTTGTCTGTTAACAAGTTATTAAATAGGTATCATTTTAGATTTTTAGGCTACAATGTTTTTGGAGGCTCTAAGCAAACTACAAATGCGAGGCCCCTTTGAACTGGTATAAAGAAAACATCGATTCTGCTTTCGGCATTCCCAGTCTCAATGGCAAGCACAATATCAAAATTCAAAGATTCAAAGAATCGATTAAGGATTTAGAGAAAACAGTGATTAAGTAATTGCAATATATAGAGATTACTATAAAAAATGTTAACCAACATGGATTGTCCTTGCGACAACACTAATTTCCCCTAATTTCGCCTCTATTTTCTCCCTAATCGGCAACAACATTGAGCTTAATGAGCATGCGCGACGTTACAGTTAGCGAGAATTGTGATGACGGCCTAAATTTAATACGAATTTCATATTGCTTGGAGTAGGAATTGGGTCTCTTTAATTTTAAAATTGGTACTTCAATTTGGCCTCGCAATAAATATAGCTTTTGTTTTGTTCATTTAGGTCTAAAACAATAATACACATATGCTATATATAGATTTTAAAAATTTGGAGCCCTTAATTTTTGGAGGGCTTAGGCCGTTACTTAGATTTGAAATTCTCTAGGTATGGCCCTGATATTAGGTTAATTGAGTCCTTTTTTTCTAGAGTAAATGTCAATTTACATCCCTGAGATTTACATCAAAACGCAGAAACAACCCTCATTTGAAAAAACGCAATAATCAAATCTTTGTGGTTGTCGATTGCGTTCAATAACGTCCCTCCTTAATAGCAGTTTAGCCACAAAATGAATCTTACGGAAACGGTAACAAACTTGGAGATGAGGAACCAGTGCTTACTGAATCATACAAAATGATAAAATTAGTTAATTACTAAATCATATATAGATTATTAATAACGTTTTAAATATTATCTTAGGTTTAAAAAGAAATGCGGAGTCAATTTTATTCACCTGGAACTCTGGATGGCTGGAAGCCTATCAAATTTTTATTATTTTAGTGCCGGTAATATGTTTCCGGGCCTGACTTGACAAAAATAGGCCCTTGGAATTAAAGCCCTATCATATTTGTTAGTTGGGCCGATTGGTGATCTAGTGGTGAAGTAAATACGAAACTATACAAAAATTAGAGGTGTAGGCAAAAACCAGTTTGGCGGGCCCGGTTTATAACCCGACCTGCGACCAAAAAACCGAGTTAGCCTCAACCAGTTTGGACCCGACCTAATTTGAAAAACATGTCAAAACTTTTTTTTTTTACTCAAACAAGTTGAGCCCAACCCCAGTGCCCAATCGATTTGATAGGTGGACGTTTTACCTTCTAAACTGGTTTATAACCCGAACTATTTTTAACAAGAGTTAATTACTGTTTTCGTACCTGAGGTTTGTCAAAAATAACGGTTTCAGTCCATTAGTTTAAAAATTGTGATTTCAGTCCATTAGTTTCATTTTCGTAACCATTTCAGTCCACCAACTTAACTCCCATCCATTTATTCTGTTAACTTTGGGTTAAATTACAAAATTGCCCCTATGGTTTAATTAAAAAAAACGCTGGTCATAGGCTTCGAACCTGTGACCTTTGCTTTAAAATGCGATTGTTAAACCAATAGGCCGTGTATCAAACTTGTGAATGAATTCATATTGTTTCTCTTATAGCATAGCATATTATTCATCATCTTCCCCAACCCTTTCATCATCATCATCTCTGCAACTAGAATTGGGGAAGACATACGCTGCCTCTCATCTTCTTCGCTGGAAGCTCCTGCACGACCCGGAGATATCCGTCAGTCTGACCCGACCTTTATACCTTCGTAACTTGACGGTTCGACTTCATTGATGACCAAATTTATTGGTAATGATAGCGATTAATGATGACGACGCCCAAACGTTTTCTAAACAACAAATTTATTTGTTGTTTTGATCATATAATTTTCCATTAAAACTTGATAAGAACTTAAAATGAATCTGTTAAAATTCGGTCATTACAAGCTGAAATCTTCATATCAATGGGTTCTGGTAGCTTACCTTATCATTACCCACTCCCCAAATTCGTTAAACACCTTTCAAATTCGCGAACTTAGCAAGAAACGAGAAGCTAGGGCTTGTAACTTGAAGGGATCATATCTCGGCCAATCAAGCATCAATTCAGCTGATTCAAAAGCCTAACCTTATTGTATTTTCGTGCTTCATAGACCCCGTTGCCAATTTCTGCAATTTGGGGCTTTTTGGTTTAGGATGCGAGTTGGCAAAACTGAACATAGGGTTCTACTTAGGGCAATATGAATTCCAGAGAGATGATGATGAAAGGGTTGGGGAAGATGATGAATAATATGCTATGCTATGAGAGAAACAATATGAATTCATTCACAAGTTTGATACATGGTCTATTGGTTTAACAATCGCATTTCAAAGCAAAGGTCACAGGCGAAAACCTGTGACCAGCGTTTTTTTTTAATTAAACCATAGGGGCAATTTTGTAATTTCACCCAAAGTTAACAGAATAAATGGATGAGAGTTAAGTTGGTGGACTGAAATGGTTACGAAAATGAAACTAATGGACTGAAATCGCAATTTTTAAACTAATGGACTGAAACCGTTATTTTTGACAAACCTCAGGGACGAAAACAGTAATTAACTCTTTTAACAAATAGATATTTTTAGAGTTAATAGCCAAAATGGTCCCTGAGGTTTGCTCACTTTTGCCACTTTAGTCCAAAACCCAAATTTGTTACATCTGGGTCCCCGAGGTTTGCATTTTGTTGCCATTTTAGTCCAAATTTCAAATTTGACCAGATTACCCACTTTTGACCTGCTATTTTGTCTTCACCCTCAGGGGCATTTTGGTCATTTTGGTCATTTATTATCTCTTTATTATATATCTCAATTATAATAACTCACTATCTCTCCCTCAACACAGAGACTTCATATTTCAGCACCACCACCGTCCACCACCACCGCACCGCCACCATCGCCACAGCACCTCCACTACCGCAACCATCTCTGTCTCTCTCTCTTCTCCCTCTCTCTCTTCCGCAACCACCACAACCTTACCACCGCCTGCCACCCGACCCCCATCACCACCTGCTACCTCTGTGAGAACCACCGCCACCACAAAACCCAAACCCCCACCCCTGCTACCTCTGTGAGAACCACCGCCACCACAAACCCACCACCACCGAATTAACACCCAATCAGATACATCCACACACCGACAACAATAATGCCACTGCAGAACAACAACAACAACAAGCACCACCACCTCCACCACAAAATCATCAAATCGGTTGCAACATATGTGACTCAAAACCCACATCAAAATCAGATCTAATCATCATCTCCGACCACACACCGTTATCCACCTGCAACACCAGATCTAATCAACAATTCCTCTATAATCAACAATTCCTGTATCAAAATTCCTCTCTAATCAACAATTCCTGTATCAAAATCTAACCCTAACCCACCATTATATAATTCCTATATCAAAATCTAACCCTAACCCACCATTATATGATGGTGCCGACGGCGGCGATGTTGATGATGGATGATGATCTTGACGGCGACGGGGGTTTTGATGTTGATGATGATGATGATCTTGGAGATGATGATGGTGCCGACGGCGGCGATGTTGATGATGATGATGATCTTGACGGCGACGGGGGTTTTGATGTTGATGATGATGATGATCTTGGCGGCGACGGTGGTGTTGATGTCGATGATGATGATACGGTGAAGGAGGTGGTGGTGGTGATGATACGGTGGCGGGGGTGATGATACGGTGGTGGTGGTGGGGTTGATGATACGGTGGTGGTGGTGTTGATACGGTGGTGGGGGTGGTGGTGGTGGTGGTGGTGGTGTGGTGGTGGTGGTGGTAGTAGAGAGAAAGAGCAGAGAAAATGAGAGAGAGAGTGTTCTGTGGGTTAGAGAGAGAGAGGAGTGAGAAAATGAGAGAGAGAGTGTTATGTGTGATATATATATATATATATATATATATATAAAAGCATAATGACCAAAATGCCCCTGAGCTAAAGGACAAAAACCAGGGTTTTTTTTTTGAAATCTGACCTGATTTGAGTTTTGGACTAAAATGACAACAAAATGCAAACCTCGAGGACCCAGATGTAACAAATTTGGGTTTTGGACTAAAGTGGCAAAAGTGAGCAAACCTCAGGGACCATTTTGGCTATTAATGTCACGACCCCCGACCCACCCTGGACGGAATCGAGAATCGTGAACAGCCCGTGGTACCGGTGATTATTTTGAAAAATATTGCAGCGGAAATTTCATCAGGACCGTGAGTTAGGAAAAAGATCAGAGTTTAGAAACACCGGATTTTATTTATTAAATAGATGGGATAAACCCATGTTTTACAATGGTAGCTTAAATAAAGATAAATTTGATTATATAAAACAATATTTCTTAATTTGATTTAATTAATAAAATAAGCCACTTCTTGATGCCTTTCAATGCCGTATCCATCTCTTACTCCAATCTACTGTAATTACCTGAAACGCGTTTTAAAAAGGTTTTGTCAGCGGAAAATACTGAGTGAGTTCATTCATTTTGCTAAAACGACACATTTGTTATAATATACAGTATTAAGAGCGATTACAATGTTTCTGATATCAAGCCAACTACCCACGGTACTTGTCACTCGACCCATTGGCCCATTCGTCCAATGGTGTCTGTGACTATGGTCATATCCCCCATTGGCTGCCCCAATGGTGACGATTATCAAGTAATGTATACAAAACCCCACATACCGGCTGTAATATGGTGATTACAAAGACTTAATCCCCGTAATTATAACTTTAAAAAATAAACATGTTTTTATAAATAGATTTGATAAAAAGAGAGAATGACTCACAGATAATCATGCAGATTCATACGGACAGAATTTAGTCTACAAAGCCTTGATATATTGTAGATTTATACAGGCAGGGCTTAGCCTATTGATTTTGCCTTGTAACCTAGTACATACGAACTAGGTAGGTAACTTAATACAATAATTACGATAACTCACGAGATCAAATTCTCACAATGAACGACAAAGTGCAATACTTCATCCATCGAATTAACGATGATCCGTCAAATTAATGACGAACGACAAAGTATAATACTTCATCCATCGAATTAACGATGATCCGTCAAATTAATGACGAACGATAAAGTATAACCCTAGTGTGGGCGGCACTTAAACATCCATTGGATATATTGATCAGTCGGAACATGAATCGTAATAGCGATCAAGTTAATACCCTGTATCGTAGCAGAATTCGAGCTAGTGTGTGTTTGGTAGTAATAAAAATATATATTTGTAATTTAAGTATAGTATCCCTAATTAATCTTATCCCGATGTCTCGAGACAGAACCCCAACGAACTTAGTCGGGCAGGGCCCTGACATGCGTTATGGGCTCAGATCAATCAGAAAGGGTAGCGGTGATCGGGAGTTTAAAACACTTAATACAAGTAGAACCTTATTATTAGTATAAAAGAAAAATATATATATATATATTTGAGAGAATAGGCGACATATGGGAAAAGAAAAGAAAAGACTGAACAAACTTTTGATGAGATGCTGCTCTTATTTATACTTGAGTTTTACTTGATGGTTACGTTTTTTGAGAGGACACGTAGACAACTTCATTAAATGCTCTATCTTTAGAATTTCTAGTTATTATTTTATTTTGATTTAATTATTTATGTCTATCTCCTGACACATTCATATTGGATATGACAATTCAAGTTGTAGTTTCTTTTTATTTATTATTATATATATATATATATATATATATATATATATATATATGTAGATAAATAGGACATGAAAATATAATAGGACATGACAGGTTTCTTTAGTGTAGGATTTCCTTTATTATATTATTATTATGATTTATTATATTATTATTTTCTTAAATATCTCGATCATATATCCAAGTTCTCAAATCAATTGTTTTAATTTTATTATTTACTTTATTCTTATTACACATATTTAGCATTCAATTTTGATTGACTGATTTTAACTTTTATTATTATTATATTATTTATTTTGTTAATATCTCGACATATGCATCATCATTTAAAGAAATTAAATATTAATTTTATAATTAATTTAACTGCTTTACTTATTTGGCGTGTATAACTTGTAAACTATAACGTTTTTAGAAAATAATAAATATGTTATTGGAACCAGAATATTTTTGTCTACATTTGGGTCTAAGTTTTATTAAAAACAGAGTAGGTTCAAAATACAATGTATTTTATAATTTAATTAGTAAACGGTTCCTGGGCCCGTCCAGGTACTTCATATTTCTTACAGCCAACTTACCCGTAATCTACCCGTCTAATAGTATAAATTTTTATAGACTTTTATTTTATTAGAAATGGCACTCATATACAAGCCAATTAATTAATATAATATTTCAACCAACTATATAAAATAATGTTTAAAACTATTTGGGTTGAATATTTATACTAAAATAAACTAGTTACTAGTTACTAGTGGTTAATAAATTTAACCAAACCTATAATTTATATGATAAATTTAGGAATGTTACATTCTCCCTACCTTGTTTTAAATCTCGTCCTCGAGATTTGGGTTACGATATTTCTTTTAGACTTATGTCATATTTTAGTTAATAAAACAATATTAGGGTAGATGACACAGAATTAAAATATAAATTTTGTGAATACGAGTTGTATCTTAAGTAGGATTCAATGGTTTAACTGAATTAGTTCAAGAAATCGATGACAAATGAATAAAATGAAATGATATATTTTCCAAAGTGACTAGGTTCAAAATAAAAGCATGAAAAATAATTTGTTAAATATTTATGATATGAGAAAATCAAAGTGTTGAGATGAGTGAATTGCAGGGATACACCAAAAGACAATAAAGTTAGTGTATCTTTATTTTATAGTTCGTATCTTAAGTGATGATCGTGAGATAATAGATTACGTCTAGATGATCGCGAAATCCTATAATATTGTTATAACTATATTTAGATATGTTAAACTCTTATTTAGTATTTTAAATTTCCGATCACCTTTATGTATAAATTTTGATATGATATACATATACATGATTTATACTGTATATTCACATATATTATACTGTATATTCGATTTTTTCTTATATATATATAGTTATCACAGTATAATTTAGCAGTTATAAATAATTTTTCTTATATATAAAAATATATATATATTTATATATAGAGAAAAATTTACTTTATATCAAATATTTTTATAAAGAAAATTTATATAGGATTATATATATATCGATTTTTATGAATATATGAAGATATATTTATGTGATAAAATTCCATATAAATATGGAGTCTACGTTTCATAAGAATTTTTTTTTTTTTTTTTTAACTAGTCATTATCATGGTTAGATATTGGTTGGTGCTGCCTTGTTTAAGCATAGGTGGCCAGTCCATGCCTAACTAAGGCTAGGTTACCCAATATTTGCCCTTGACAATAATCCTAGTATTTTAAAATAATACTAACACTATTATTATTTAATATTTTCTTACTAATAATAAAACTGATATTAGTATTACATAACTAAACATACACTTAAATGGAAAAATTTCTAATAAAAATGGTGAAACCAGCCGTCCCCAGGATCGAACCCGGGTCTAGGCCACACCCTTTCGCGCATCTAACCAACCGAGCTAGGTGCCTAGTTTATGAAATTTCCATTTTGGTTAAATATAAGCACATGTACAATAAATTTTGTACTTCTTATTATAAGTCACCTACTTATATTGACTAAGTATTTACTTATCCTCCTTATGGTGACTAATAAGAATATAGTAATACTATTAGGTAATCACTTATGTAAGTTTCCATATATATAAAATAAATTTTATATAATGTTTTTTTTTTTTTTTTTTTCGATTGAAGATGTTAAAATAATAATTTATCACGAAAGGCTAGATTGATGTTGTAAAAATTATTTAAGAGATACATTAAAATATGACAAGAATTTGTGTATCATTATCTTAATACATGATTTGTGTTAAGATAACTTTTATAAATATCCGTATATGATATATATATAAATGAGATTAGTGCAAGTTTTAAATTTTATGAAAACGTTAGTACAAGGTGATTGTGATCAAAGAAATGATTTAGTGAAGTCGAAGACCAAATAAGCATTTTATAGTTCTAGAGAATTGAAGTGTTTGTTGGGATTATGTTGAATATGATAGCTTCAATCCATCATATGGGAATTTGAAATGAATATGTAATGCGAACAAGTTCAAGCAATTGAACTTGGTTTAATCATAACGAGTTCATGTAATAAGAAAGTTCGGACATGGTTACAACAAAATCATGTATGCCAAAGAAAATTGAATTTCTCAAGAAATTTATTGACTAGATATCAAAGGGTCATCGTTTTGCATTACTGCGGTATATAGTGAGTATAGCGAAATGATATTTGAGTTTGGATAACAACAATTTGGAATGAAGTCTTCCAGTAGGTTTCATAAGTTAATCGAACCATATGCGCAACCAACAATGCATGTGTAATGTGTGGATTTATTAAGAAATGAAATAGATCAATATTCGTTACTATGAAAAATTCTCATGGTATGATGACCATTAAGGGGAGTAGCAATGCAAAAGTCTATTCACCGAGGTCAGAATTTTACAAAAGAAATTTAAGAATTTTATTTGGATTTTCGTGTGATAACCGTTGCTAAATGACATTACTAGGGAATGTCGAATAAATGAAATAGGGAAATTATAAAGTATGTGACTTCTTTTGTAGTGCTACTAATTATGACTCTGATTAGACTGTGCACCGATTGTTGTGAAATTTTGTTTCAAAGTACCTCAGCGAGATTCATGTTATTTGTAGGATCACGTGGCCCAGTGCTATTAGTTCTTCTACTGACGGGATCCACATAGGTGTTATTATACCTAATTATATTTTTCAAAGGTCTTGCCTTGGAAATTGTGTGGAATATACTTCATCTTCTGTGGACTTATAATTAATTTTTTATGTGTTTTCTTGTATATTATCACAACTTTACATGCTTCTTATTTGCGTTAATAGTTTATGGTAACGCGTTAGAAATTCTTTTGATGGCGTTTTATCTTAAAGGGTTTTCATTGTTTATTTTATCATACGAGCTACGAGACAGATGATTAAACAAAATAATGTTTGGTATCGGAAAAGAAATTCCTGATAAAGAAATCTAGACACAGATACTTGTGCTTTATTCCTATTTGACTTTTGGAATTCTTTATAGATATAACTATCTATATAATCATCTATTTCACATACCCTTCATAAAGTCAATGCATCTAACAGATTCATATTTTCAAAAACCAGTCAAATATCTGGTCAAGATACTATTTAGGGAAATTTTGCCACTTGTTTGACATATTATATACCCCGTCTTATCCGGTTCTCGCCGGAGAGGTAACTTCAGTATATCCGGACAAACTGGAGAGTCTGCTACACCATACCCAGTCTTGCCGGAGAAAATTTTCTATTTCTCATAAATAGTATCTTTTTAAAAGTGACTCTTTTATTAGGGCTTTTATCCAGAACCAAAGAAAATTGTATTTCCCGTAACATATCTTATTCTAGCCCAAGTAATATCAATAAGCAATAATTACTATTAATTCTTTCTTATTTATCATATCTTGCAATATTCTAATTACCATTCTTATGGTATATCAAAATCCATCATACTTTATTTACACCAGTACTTAGCTTATCTCGAAGCTTATACTAAGGCATTTTTTCTTAAGTTCAAGGCTAAATACTATCCTGAGTGCTACCATAAAATATCAAGTTCCTAACTCTTTGTTTAGGTATTTTAATACAACACCTATTGGCTTAAAGCAGTGGCTCTGATACCACCTTCTGTCACGACCCCCGACCCACCCTGGACGGAATCGAGAATCGTGAACAGCCCGTGGTACCGGTGATTATTTTGAAAAATATTGCAGCGGAAATTTCATCAGGACCGTGAGTTAGGAAAAAGATCAGAGTTTAGAAACACCGGATTTTATTTATTAAATAGATGGGATAAACCCATGTTTTACAATGGTAGCTTAAATAAAGATAAATTTGATTATATAAAACAATATTTCTTAATTTGATTTAATTAATAAAATAAGCCACTTCTTGATGCCTTTCAATGCCGTATCCATCTCTTACTCCAATCTACTGTAATTACCTGAAACGCGTTTTAAAAAGGTTTTGTCAGCGGAAAATACTGAGTGAGTTCATTCATTTTGCTAAAACGACACATTTGTTATAATATACAGTATTAAGAGCGATTACAATGTTTCTGATATCAAGCCAACTACCCACGGTACTTGTCACTCGACCCATTGGCCCATTCGTCCAATGGTGTCTGTGACTATGGTCATATCCCCCATTGGCTGCCCCAATGGTGACGATTATCAAGTAATGTATACAAAACCCCACATACCGGCTGTAATATGGTGATTACAAAGACTTAATCCCCGTAATTATAACTTTTAAAAATAAACATGTTTTTATAAATAGATTTGATAAAAAGAGAGAATGACTCACAGATAATCATGCAGATTCATACGGACATAATTTAGTCTACAAAGCCTTGATATATTGTAGATTTATACAGGCAGGGCTTAGCCTATTGATTTTGCCTTGTAACCTAGTACATACGAACTAGGTAGGTAACTTAATACAATAATTACGATAACTCACGAGATCAAATTCTCACAATGAACGACAAAGTGCAATACTTCATCCATCGAATTAACGATGATCCGTCAAATTAATGACGAACGACAAAGTATAATACTTCATCCATCGAATTAACGATGATCCGTCAAATTAATGACGAACGATAAAGTATAACCCTAGTGTGGGCGGTACTTAAACATCCATTGGATATATTGATCAGTCGGAACATGAATCGTAATAGCGATCAAGTTAATACCCTGTATCGTAGCAGAATTCGAGCTAGTGTGTGTTTGGTAGTAATAAAAATATATATTTGTAATTTAAGTATAGTATCCCTAATTAATCTTATCCCGATGTCTCGAGACAGAACCCCAACGAACTTAGTCGGGCAGGGCCCTGACATGCGTTATGGGCTCAGATCAATCAGAAAGGGTAGCGGTGATCGGGAGTTTAAAACACTTAATACAAGTAGAACCTTATTATTAGTATAAAAGAAAAATATATATATATATATATTTGAGAGAATAGGCGACATATGGGAAAAGAAAAGAAAAGACTGAACAAACTTTTGATGAGATGCTGCTCTTATTTATACTTGAGTTTTACTTGATGGTTACGTTTTTTGAGAGGACACGTAGACAACTTCATTAAATGCTCTATCTTTAGAATTTCTAGTTATTATTTTATTTTGATTTAATTATTTATGTCTATCTCCTGACACATTCATATTGGATATGACAATTCAAGTTGTAGTTTCTTTTTATTTATTATTATATATATATATATATATATATATATATATATATATATGTAGATAAATAGGACATGAAAATATAATAGGACATGACAGGTTTCTTTAGTGTAGGATTTCCTTTATTATATTATTATTATGATTTATTATATTATTATTTTCTTAAATATCTCGATCATATATCCAAGTTCTCAAATCAATTGTTTTAATTTTATTATTTACTTTATTCTTATTACACATATTTAGCATTCAATTTTGATTGACTGATTTTAACTTTTATTATTATTATATTATTTATTTTGTTAATATCTCGACATATGCATCATCATTTAAAGAAATTAAATATTAATTTTATAATTAATTTAACTGCTTTACTTATTTGGCGTGTATAACTTGTAAACTATAACGTTTTTAGAAAATAATAAATATGTTATTGGAACCAGAATATTTGTGTCTACATTTGGGTCTAAGTTTTATTAAAAACAGAGTAGGTTCAAAATACAATGTATTTTATAATTTAATTAGTAAACGGTTCCTGGGCCCGTCCAGGTACTTCATATTTCTTACAGCCAACTTACCCGTAATCTACCCGTCTAATAGTATAAATTTTTATAGACTTTTATTTTATTAGAAATGGCACTCATATACAAGCCAATTAATTAATATAATATTTCAACCAACTATATAAAATAATGTTTAAAACTATTTGGGTTGAATATTTATACTAAAATAAACTAGTTACTAGTTACTAGTGGTTAATAAATTTAACCAAACCTATAATTTATATGATAAATTTAGGAATGTTACAATTAACTCGATATTTTTATTTTTGTTCACCAAAAAACCGGATTCTAACAAAAACCGTGAGAAGCAATTTATTTATTTATTTTGGGATTCATACAAAAATAGAAACAAAGAAACTTATTTTGATCATCCATTAACAGTCCATATACTTGTAGCAAATCCATCTAATGCAAAGTTTAAATCTTTACACTTGTGCCAAACAGTCTCACACGACCGTCTGAATTAAAAAAAGAAAATGTAAACTTGAATTACCTATATATATACATGTGTGTATATTAACATTTTAATACCAGAACTCTCAAACCATATTTTCCACTTTCCTCTATATATTTTTTATAAACTTCTACAAAAAAATCATGAAACACTGGAGCCTCTTTGACACGAACAACCCGTATTGTCTAAACCAAAACGAGCCAAACACCCCGAACAACCCAAGCAACGCTTACCTTTTTGCTCCAAACCTTTTCACCAATTGTTATTGACCCATACCACCTAATGTTATCGCATCCCCTCAAGCCGAAACACAACCGCCAGCCAACTTTTTCTAACAAACCCAATACTCCCAACAAGCAATACCCGAAACACAACCTGACATCATTCAACCAACACAGCCTGGCCCCTTAAAATCAAGAATCAACAATAAACACCTACATCCAGACAAAGTTACGGAGGATATAAATGCGACTTCTTTCATACGGAGAAAAAAATAAGCCATTGATATTTTATTCAACTTATCAAATGTTTTGAAATGTAATATAAGCTTTTTTTTTTCTTTCTGAATTTTTGCTAATTTTTATTTTGTAATATATATGACAGCCGATAAAAGATAACATAGAAAACTTATAGCTAAGAATAGGGATGATCAAATAGTATCCGATACAGTCCACCCCTCTAGCTCAGTTGGCTGTTGGACCGGGTGTTTCCTTGTGAGAATCCGGTTCGATTCCCGGCAAAGGCAAATGGGTGTGACATGTGCGCTATGATGGTGAAAAACCCACCGAGGAGGGTTTGATCCTGAGCGTCACTCCGGTTTTCATCCGGCTGTTACTCCAGCGAGTAAAATCATGTGGAGGCAGTACGGTTTTCGGGGGAAAGCCTTCGAGCCAACACTGGTTAACCCAACGCTGGCCTGCCTATCTGGGCCCACGTTCTTGGAGAGGGTCCGCAATGTGCGGATGTGACAATGGTCACCATTAGAAGTTCACCTTCAAAAAAAAATTAGTATCTGGTACTGAAACCGAACCGGTGCCGCTATTGAAACGTATCATACCTGGCCATTCCCGGTACCCGCTTTTTGCCATCTTTTGGATCTGTACCTTTGGTACGACATCGATATTTTAGGTTGATTTACCTTCGAATACCATACCAAACACTTTCAATATCGATATTAGTACCATTTTTTACGACTTCTTACTAATAAAGTGAAACGGAGCTTCTAAGAACATAACCATAAATAATGGAGTTGTTAAATTTTTTTTTGAAAGGTAAATTTCTTTAATCCCTGTCGTCTGTAGGACTTGAACCCAAGACCTTTCCATTCCCGACCTAAGTGTTTTAAAATGGAGTTGTTAAATGACAACAAAAACAAGTTAAAAGTCGGTGGAGTGTAATTCAGACACCGAGATTTACTGGTTTAAAACATACGAAACCCACATCATCATCATCAATCATCTTGTGAAAAAGATATAAAAAAAAAAATAAGAATCTTATTTCATCTACAATACAACTAACGAAAGCGACTCCAACAACTGCAGCTTCTTCCTCAATTAATTAACAAAATTCGAATTCCCAATCAAACCGATTCGTAGATTCAAAGCATTCATCCTCCTGATTTAACACCTCATTCTCCGTTAGTTCAACCCACCCACCCCCCATCATCATCTCCTCCAACAACCATCAATCTAATTCAACTCTACAAACAAACACTTCAACTCCTCCACAAAATGAAACTACTAGCCTTACACCAGAGCTACGCTAACCGCAACCGCACCAACAGGCCCCCGTTAGATTCATCCATGGACGGACCTAACGCCGTTAAGTCTCCCTCCAACATCTTCTGGTTAATCCTACATTGTTTATGCTGTCTCATTAGCCTTGTTCTCGGATTCAGATTCTCTCGTTTAGTCTTCTACTTATTCTTCTCCACTTCTTCGATCAACAACTTGTACACCTCCACTACGACGACGTCGTTTGCATCCGCATCCGATATCGCCCAAACGCTGTCGTTTACCACTTCCAATGCTAATACAAATAATGTTACCACCGGTGCTGCTGCTACTAGCAGAGTGGTGGTTGGGCGGCACGGGATCCGGATCCGGCCGTGGCCGCATCCGGATCCGGTGGAGGTTATGAAGGCTCATAGGATAATTGAAGCGGTTCAGCGGGAACAGAAGGTGCAGTACGGGATTAAGAACCCTAGAAGTTTGATTGTTGTGACTCCGACTTATGTGAGGACTTTTCAAGCTTTGCATTTGACTGGATTGATGCATACTTTGATGAATTTGCCCTATGATGTGGTGTGGATTGTTGTGGAAGCCGGTGGGGCCACTAACGAGACGGCTGCGTTGCTTGCGAAATCGAAAGTGAAGGTGAATGTGAAGGTTATGCATATTGGATTTGAGAAGAAGATGCCGATTTTTTGGGAGGGGAGACATAAGGTGGAGTCTGAAATGAGGTTGAAGGCTTTGAGGTAAATTTAATAATTCGGTTATAATTTGAAGTTTTATGATAGAATTTGAGTATGAGTTGACTTAATTGTTTGTGATTTAGAGTTGTGAGAGAAGAGAAGCTGGATGGGATTGTGATGTTTGCTGACGATAGTAATATGCATAGTTTGGAGCTTTTTGATGAGATCCAAAATGTGGAATGGATTGGTGCGATTTCGGTTGGGATTCTTGCGCATTCGAGTCATTCGGATGAGGATCCGTTTGAGGTTCATGGTAAAAAGACGGTGGATGAAGAAGATGAGAAGAAATCACCATTGGCGATTCAAGGTCCGGCTTGTAATGCATCTGATCGGTTGAGCGGATGGCACACGTTTAATACTGGTGTATATAAAGGAAAGAATGCAAATTATATTGGTGATATGGCAGTTGTGTTGCCGAGGAAGTTAGAGTGGTCGGGGTTTGTGATGAACTCACGGTTGGTATGGAAGGAAGCTGAATTTAGGCCGGATTGGATTAAAGATTTGGACGTGGTGGTGGCCGGGGATGGAGAGGATGATATTGGGAGTCCTCTTTCTTTGGTTAAGGACGCTTCTATGGTGGAACCACTAGGTCGTTGTGGGAAGAAAGTGATGCTTTGGTGGCTTCGAGCTGAGGCTCGTGCAGATAGCAAATTTCCTTCCGGGTTAGTCATCCTTCTAAAATTCAGTAGTTCTAACCTTTGGATAATAATGATTGTGCTTTTTTCAATGTGTTTTGGCCTAATAAGTTACCTTAGTGTCACATTTTTATCATTACATATGCATAGTGTTACAAGTGAGCATGCCAATAATGTGTTGAATGGTAAACCATTGTCCTAAATAGTGTAGAACTGCATAGATCAATTTCATAGTGATATAGGTTTGGAAAGGTGTGACGATGGTCGATGGTTTTTAATGGGGTGTTTAGATGTGCGTTTTGGAATGATGTATGTGAGATTAATATAACAATTGATCAGAACATGTTGCAGGAAATAGTGTTTGGATTGTTCAATTTGGAGTTCCTTAGGAACTAACAGATAAAGTGACCAAAATGTATATAATGTTCAACTAGTGAAATAACACAACATTTTTTTTTATCAGTTATAAAAATAAGTTGTATACATTATTTGTTAACAAGCTTTTTGAAAAAGATTGCTAGTGTATAATTTCAATAGTTATATATTTCTTTTTGGTATTACTTTTAATAAGGTTTAGAAGAGGGATTAATAAGTGATCTTAAATTCTTAATATATCCTAAGTAATCGGTTTACTTGACACCTAATCCCTAGATAGTAGGGTAGTCATAATCAAAACTGATCGTTAGGGCTTCAAAATGATATTTTTATCCATTTTGGTGGTGGTTTGATGAAGTGTGGTTGGTAAAGTCTTTCTAGCGAGTAGTGACATATATGTTTTTTTAAATCCTTTTTATTTATTTTGGGAATATAAACAGTTTGGTTCTTTGTGTTTGTGGGCATTGATAACTATAGAATTTACAATGTATCATGTATGTGATATAAGCCATTTCATGGATCTACATTCTACAACATATATGTATTAATTGTATGTTCATATTTATGTATATGTATGTTTGTTTATATGTATACATATACAAGTAGGTGTATTATGCAGATACTCTACTCATGAATTTGTTTTAAAGATCCAATTGCCACAATGCTGATATGATATTTATCCATTAGAACTCTTCGGTGCCTTGTTTCCTTGGTGTTTGCCCTTATAGTTCCTTTAAGAAATAGTACATGATAATGCCAAAATGACCTAGACTGTTCTAGAAAACTTTCAAGTCTCAAGATCCAAGAGTCTTTCTAGGGGAATGTTTGCTTAGGTTTTCATATCGGGTTTGTACTGTTAGTCTTTGGTAGAAATGGCTTGATGGGTGGTTCGAGCGGTTGGGTAACATTTAGACAGCATTTTTTCGTGCTGGCTGGGTTTACCTAAAGACTCCTTTTGTTCATTTTAAATATCTGTTAATTGATAGTTGATGCATTAATTTGTTTACGGATACAATAATAATCTCTGTCTTTGAATAAAGCGATTTAGGAGGTTGTTTACTGTTAAAATACACTTCGATACCAGATCATTTCAAATCAACATTCTTAATAAATAACCGAGTGAAATTCGTGACCTGTTAGCTGTTCCCAATAAGGTGTTGATTATTAAAATGATTATTGCAACATAAATAATGAGTCATAATCGTATACTTTATTAAAATCTTGATGATGTATGAAGTATGAACACTTTGTAATTGCCTCAAGAATTCATAGAATTTTTAAAACTCGAGGTATTCCATCCTAAGAGCTGGTTCTTTTTTTTCTGATGCAGATGGATAATCGATCCTCCATTAGAAATGACAGTACCCGCTAAGCGAACACCATGGCCTGATGTCCCCCCTGAACTCCCATCCAATACCCAAAAGGTTATCAGCAGCACCACCCAAGAGATCACCGAGAAGCGTGCAACAAAAACTCGGACCCCTAAATCAAGACGCAGTTCACGTGGCAAAAGAAAACACGAATCAAGAAATGCAGATTCACACGTCACTGCTAGGAATTCGGGAGAGAAAATCAACTTGTAGACATATTGAGTGAATACTTAAAATGCTGGCAAGAAACCTTGGTGAAGATATCTTTAATACAAAGTAAATAGGTGGTGTATTTTTCCAATTTTTTTTTAAAATGTTATTCTATTTACGGGTTCAGATTCCTTGGATTTCCTGTTTGTGGTTGATTAATATTCTGAGGGTGGCATTCTGCTATGGTGCTTGACAAAGGACATTTTTGCCTCTTATACATGAAGTTCTCATGAAATACACGAGTAGATGACATTCTTTTTATGGCAAAATACCACCATTAACAGTTGTTCACACATTCGGTTTCCGCCGTCCTTTAGGTGGATATAGCATGATCCGGCGTGGAAATGTTGTTTTGGGTTGTTCCAATGATTTTGTAAATCAGTGTTTCATTTCCTTTCCTATGATGTTTTACCATGTATGCAATAATTTAGCTATTCCACCCAGGTTTTCTATTTACCAAGTGTTATGTATTCCAGGAGACAACCTTGGTTCCAAATCAGTTTTATATACGTCTGGAGTGGACAAACAGCCTATAGCAGCCTGAATTTTTGAAATTAACATATTAACTTTACCATTGTGATGAAGTAAATAACTATTGGTGTGATGAAGCAACTATAGATAATGATGTCAACAGAGGATGCTGTGTGAAATATTGGAGATACAACTCAAAAGTAAGAATAATAGAGGATTATTGGAGATACAACTCAAAAGTAAGAATAATAGAGGATTAGAATAAAGAAGATGAGAGACTGATGGCACAACTCAAAAGTAAGAATAATAGAGGATTATTGGAGATACAACTCAAAAGTAAGAATAATAGAGGATTAGAATAAAGAAGATGAGAGACTGATGGCGGTGGAGGTGAGATTGGGTGTTAGGTGGTGGATGATGATGGCGGTGGAGATGGATGGTGGCGGAGGTGGAGATGGATGGTGGTGAGGTGGAGATGGACGGTGGCTGTTATGGTAGAAGAGGGGTTGGAGAAAGAGAGAGAGAGAAATAGA
The DNA here is from genome assembly GCA_030545235.1 of Helianthus tuberosus. Taxonomy (NCBI): domain Eukaryota; kingdom Viridiplantae; phylum Streptophyta; class Magnoliopsida; order Asterales; family Asteraceae; genus Helianthus; species Helianthus tuberosus. The sequence goes on from CM060401.1 coordinate 173,896,827, forward strand.
GATGGGAAAGAAGAGTAAAAAGGTGGGCAATCTCTTTTATTTTTTTAATTGTTCAGGGGTAATTTAGTCATTTCACACGCACTTAACTGAGAAATTTAACACAGGTTAGTAGGTTAGTGATAAGGATCACCCAAGTTTAAAAATTGCAATCACCGGGACCAATTCTAAAATTATTAAAATCTTGGGTCAACTCTGTAATATCTGCAACCACAGGGACCAACCAGACATAACTCTTTTTATAAACTTCAATTTGTTACATTTATACTTGTGTATTTGGTATTTCAATTCACTTTTAAGGATGGGTTTAAGATGGAGTTTTGGTTGATTAATTCTCTAAGAGGTAAATTTAATCACCTACACTTTGGGGTGTGGTTTCATCTTCCCCGACCACCCCCCATCAGCCACATCACATCCACCTGACACCATCTTTCTTTCCATCCCTTAAAGAGGGTGGTGTTCCCCTTCCCCTCTAATCAACACCTTTCAACACACAACACATCGGGGAGGATGGGGAGCATCCACTGAAGAAAACACGAGGGAGGGGGGGTTCCACGTCGGCTCCCTTCCTCCTTCCCACACCCCATGGCCTTGGGACCATAAACAAGGACCATTGGTACCCGTTAACAAAACTATGCGCCCAAAGATCATGAGTTACACATATACTAGACATGTATGAGACCAAACATGAGACGTAATTATACACTAAGAAACGAGATACGATTTTAGAATGATATAAACTGAAAATAACAAAACTTGTCTCAAAAGTCTCATAGACTCAAACTATACTAATGTCTAAACTAATGGTGCACAAAAAACCCAAACCCGAACCTGTATCCGTACCCGCTAAAAGAAAGCGGAACCGGGTTTTTTTTTAAACGAGTACCCTAACCTGTACCGACCTTACCCATAGGGTATGCACCAGGTGTTACTTTTAGTTCCAAAACTTGTACCCGTGACTAGACTGGAATTGCACCTGATTATACACAAAAACTGGTTCCGTAACTATATAAATCCACATCCATGTGTAGCCCGCCCCTTAAAAAACTTCATCAGTACCCTAAAAATACCTGAAAATATGGTAATAAAATACTCGGGTATAGGGTATCTGATTCCTTACCCTACTTGGAACCAGGGACATCAGGTATGGGTTTTCAAGCCAATAATTGATTTCATACCTGACTTGGTTATGACCAATACTTGTACATGGTTCTGTACTGGAACCAGGTATTGAAACAAACTGGTTTTATGCACCTTAGAGCATCCACATCCCTTCCACCATTTCTACCTTATAATTACACTAAAAATCACAGCATTTTCTTTTTTCTTTTCAATTAAATAATATTGTTTATATATTTATCATTCTATTTTATTTCTCATCCACTCATAACCAATTTCAAAATATATTAAAAAATTATAGAGAGTAAACAATGTTCTCCCAAATATATAGACGAAAAACAACATTTTCTCTCTCTTTAACTCAAAACCACTTTTTATAATATATAAAAACACATTTATAAATATCTGATGGAAGGGATGTGAATGCTCTTAGAGCATTCATATCGGATCCTCTATATTAATGTGAGTGAGTTCTCTATATTATATAGAATGGTTGTGAGTGGAGGAGAAACAAAAATGTTATTGTTAATCGGTAAATTTGAAGAAAACACTGTTCATCCTTTGTAAAATTTTAATATATATATATATATATATATATATATATATATATATATATATATATATATATATATATATATTTTAAAGTGTTTGTGAATGTGAAGAAAGAAAAAGTAATAATAAACGTGTAAAAAATATTATTTAATTGAAAAGAAAAATAAAAAGTTTTAGTATAATATTGAAAAGAAAAATAAAAAGTTTTAGTATAATGACAGAGATATAAAGAATCCATTGTAAATGCTATCAGGCCTCTAAACAGTAAGCCCAAATACAATACAAAACGAGGCTTCATAAAAGCCCAAACTGTCTTTAGGTGTATTATAAGATCCGAAGTAACAAAGGGTGAAGGGGGTTTGCAAAGAGAATAGGTTTCTTGGAAAGAAGGAAAGAGGAAGACGAAGAAGCAAACACCGAAGAGAAACCAGAAAGTATGGATCCGAAGGTGACCGAGGTCTCACAGCTATTTGAGCGATTCAAAGCTGCCTTAGTGCGTAATGATTTCGATACTTGTTCCAGACTTCTCTCTCAACTCAAGGTACCCTAAATTCACCATAAACCCTAATTATGTTCCTCTTTTTTCAGTATGTTGTTTATATGTTTGTTATTGTTGATATGAAATTACAATTCGAGTAGATTCGTTTTATAGATTGGTAGCTGATGTTATTATAAAGCCACGATTGAGATCTGAGAAATGGTATCGTTCTTTTGTGATTGGGATGCTCGTGTTGTTGCAGAATCTGTGATAATACTGATTATAGATTAATTGGGCAATAATAGACAGTTAAGATTTTTTTTTTGTGTGTATTTGCATAATATCAGACACTCTGAAATGGAATCAGGTTCTTATTTTTGTTGTTATGGTGAAAGAAAACCTTGAAACCCTGATCTGCTTTTCGACATACTATAATGGAACTGTTAATGCTAGGACTCTATGTTAGCAGAACCGTTATTGAATGACTGAACACATTATGCATGTCGTTTAGGGCAGCAGGGCATCCTAAACACTAGCTAGTCAAAGGAGAAAGCCAAAAAGAGTGGCCTGTAGGCGCTTAAAAAGTGCGTAGCCGGGACAACCAAGGCGCACGGTTGGAACAAGGCCATTTTTAGCTGCTTTACACTGTTTTAGACTAGTTTAGGTCGGTTCAGACAGTTTTGCTGTACCTAAGTAGCGTGCATTTGGCTTCTTTGACCACATCGTGTAAATATCACATGTCATGGTTTGTCGTGTCCTGCATATTGCTACCACTTGGATGTAACAGACGCTCATTGCACGAGTATGCGCTACATAAGACCTTTGTGATAAGATATGTCTTAAGACAACTCTTAAACCTGCGGAGTTCCATAGAATCTAATCTACTACAACAATAAGAATGCACATAAATCATGGTTTAATTTTATGCTACCAATTATATAAAGAGTTTTTTTCCTCCATAAAAACCGCGCAGTAGAAAAACCTGGCCCAAACTGTCAACCTGCTGAGCCAAACGGGTTCAGAAAACTGGTAGTTAAGTAGCTAACACGGGGTAGGGTTTAATTTTTCCAGGTTATGATCAAGATTGTAAATTCTTTCTAGTTCATAGGTCCCAAGGTTGTCTGATTGACTAGCATAGTTGCATTCACACCTAAAGAAATAATTGGTATTTAAGTTGAGAAACCGTAGATTATGTATGTTGGTATGTCAATTACATGTGTTCAAAATTGTATGTCATTCAGTTTCCTAAAAGGACACTGATCATATATCATTTTTCATATCCTGTTTGACTTGCAGTAACCTAGATTATAATTTCTTAACTTGCAGATCTTGTTGATAGAGTTTAAGAGCCTCCCACCATTGTTTGCTGAAACTCTTAATGCAGTTCAAGAGTTAACTCTAGCAAGTAAGTATTTACTATACTTTAATTCTTTTGTTATATTATATTGCTTATGATTTGAATAATCAACCAATATATTTGATAACAATTTTAGGGGATATATATGAGCATGCTGTGGTGCTTAGTGTAAAGATGGAAGATCAAGATGCATTTGAGAGAGATTTCTTTCAGCTGAAACCATACTATACGGATGTTGGGTAAAGTTACTTTCTATGGTTGACTGGATTCATTAGCATTACGGGTGATGATTCTAATTTTGTTATTATGTTGTTGAACAGCAATCGTCTCCCACAATCCCCCCAGGAGTACCCCATTTTGGGTCTTAACCTTTTGAGACTTCTGGTACAGAACAGGATTGCTGAGTTCCACACTGAATTAGAGTTGCTTTCAGCCAATGCTCTTGAGAATCCTTGTATCAAGCATGCAGTGGAGCTTGAGCAATCATTCATGGAAGGTGCTTACAACCGTGTATTGACAGCCAGACAGACTGTTCCCCATGAAACTTATGTTTATTTCATGGATCTCTTGGCAAGGACCGTCAGGTGAGAATTGCTTGATCTGCAATTCTAACATTATTTTCTCAATCCACGTAAAAAGTTATCTCATTGCTTGATTAAATTTATTTGCAGGGATGAGATTGCAGGGTGTAGTGAGAAGGCGTACGACTCTCTTAAGGTTGAAGATGCTCGCCAAATGTTGTTGCTGTCATCAGACAAAGAACTTTTTGAATACATCAAAGAGGTATCCTTCTTTGTTTCGAACCACGTGGACATATGAAAATTATCATGTCATGTCGCGTTTAACCATGCAGTAAATATTATAATATAACAAATATGAATTGTTGAGCAGGAGCATCCAGAGTGGGAGGTGAAGAACGGATGGTTGGTATTCAACAAGGCAAAAGAATCAGCAGCATCATGCAAGGAGATTCCATCCCTCCAGCTCATAAACCAGACTCTCAGTTACGCGAGGGAGTTGGAGCGCATTGTTTGATCATCCGCATTCCCCGTTTCTCAAATGTCAAATTATATGTTTCTTGATTTCGAAAAGCTTTTTATTTGCTTTCTGGAACTCGACCAGAGACTGCTTTGTAATTTACTTATAATCTCACTGCTTTGTGTTATTTTTAAAGTTGATTTGTAGTCTCGCTGGGACTTGTTTTCTAACGTGATCATGTCTTTTCTAATCGTATCCAACAAGTTGGAAAGAAAATGAGAATATTGGATCACCTTTCATGCAGCCAAGCTCTTTGAATACGTCTTTTATTCTTCTAAATGGCTAATGGCTCTACGAATTCGTTACTGTTGAGATTGATCTCACCATCATAGGAACTATGTGCTTTTGCTTAGAGATAGAACAAAGCGATTGATGGTCTGGTAAAACTTATAAGGCATTCCATGGGAAGTAAACGGCAGTTTTGGTCTCCATTTTGATTTTCGTCCATATTATTGGAAATGACGAAAGAGGAAATATTTATCAAGGTTTTGGAGCTTGCACGTTTAAAAAAGTTCGACAATGCTAAGCATAAACATCATGTCCATACATTATGAGAAGGAAACTTGAAAAGTCAAATCAAATTGTTAATTGAAGTTCCTCCCCAATATGAATGATTGGTTCTATATCTGATTAAGAGGATGTTTGGCAACATCTGAATGGTTAAGTGCTGAACCAGTAAGAGGTTTGAATCATTAAGTGCTGAACCATTAAGAGGTCTGAACTATTAAGAGGCAATATAATGCTAAACCGTTTAGAGTCAACTGTCTGACCAATTCAGATTAGAGATCTTAACCATTCAGAGGCAAATGACTGAATCATTCAGACATGTCCACTCAAGAGCAGGAAAACACGTAAAGTTTGGTGGCTTGAAGTTCTACTTTTAAGGTCAGTTAGAATGATCAACTTGTCGACGCATAAGTATGTAAAAGTCGACTATAAGCCTGAAAAATCATAAAGCATCTCCGGAAGGAAGTTGTATACTTGTATATCTACATGCGGCACAACAAATATATCCTAACACATGTAAATAGTGAATGTTACTAGTTCCAATCCACATCAGATTCTTATAGAAATAAACATATAGTTTCTCTGTGTTTTGCTCAAAGTTTTTAATGTCAAACTATTATTTTCTTGAATTAGGTCGAACTCATTTTCGTGTAACCCACTACATATAAATGCTTAAATACTACTTTTTTAATGTCAAACTCTTTTTCTCTTGAATTAGCTCGAAGTCATTTTCGTGTAACCCAATACACATAAACGCTTTAAATACTACTTTTAGAAAGTGCAACCAACACGATTCAAGTTATTATCAAAGATTTTATTATTGATTATCAACTACCATAAAGACATATTACCAAGACAACATGTATCGATAATTATGATATTACAGAAAGATGATTTTTGGCAAGTCTTCGAGAATTTTTTGAACGACCCTAATATATTCTTACTCTACCTACGCCTCAATTGAGACTCGAAGCCTCGAACCCAACACCTTTGGCGTACACCTTTACACTGGGCTACTACCAATGGTTTTAAGTCTCCTAGAATGATAGTCTCTTGAAAACATTATACAACTTTTACTACATACTAAAAAATGCCGGTAGTTTGAAAAAAGAACAAGTGGTAAAAAGGAAACAAAAAACGCAGCAGCGGCTGGTTGTGAACACATCAGCATCTCCAACATTATTGGCATACTTTGCAAAATTAAATCGACATCACCAATACGGGTCGTATAGGCCTATACGACTCGTATTATAGGGTAACTTCAATTTCCAAGGTTAGTCAAAGACTGATACTGTCTTCACAAGCTCCTCTAATACGCATCGTACAGGGCTATACGATGCGTATAGATAATAGGTTGTCGGTTGTCTATCAATTCAGACAGATAGGGTTCACATGCAAACCCTATACGGATCGTATAGGCCTATACGGTCCGTATTAAATACCATGTTACTTTCTGTCACTCAACAGTGACATAAAGTGATTGAAAGGAAAATTACGTTAGCCTTATACGGGTCATATAGGCCTATACGACCTGTATTGGTACGGTGAATTTGCATTCTGCTTGGCCTTTATAAACGAGGAAGACGAACACGATTCACAAAATTCATTCCCTTGTCTTTGTTTTTCTTTATATTCGATTCCACCATATCTTGGTTCAACCTTAATTACATTTTCGGCAAGTCGTCCGACATAAACACGAGCACGTTTATTCTGGGAAGCAGTGTGGTATAGCATTTTTAACATCTTTTGTTTGTTTAGTTTATGAAATACTTAGCACACCATTTGTATTAGGAGTGGTCTGCTGTCCCGGATTCTTACAATGTGTAACACCTCGAAAATTCACGTCCTATAATGAGTTGACACGTGTCATATGTTTGAACGTGTGAAAGAATGTTATAGAAGGATTAAACTTGACAATCATGGAAAGTATGTGAATATACGAGTTCTAAATGTCAACAGTGAATAAATATATTGTACATTAACCCTACATGATGCTCATACCTTCAAACGAATAAATCATGGATCATACGAAGCTAAATATGAAAGAAAGTGAGAGATTACAAACTACAGGGGTTAAACGTGTCAACATGTTTAAGTTATACCTCTGAGTGACCTTTTGACAAACCCGAAGCTTTGTAACGGTTAATTATGCTCACTAGAATGCACGATATAAATTTCATAAAGTTTCGTTATCGTATGAGAAAGTTATGATCAAATTCGTATACAAGGGGTTAAAGCGTCAACGTTGAAAGTTATGACTTTTCGGGTAATAACAAAGTGATCAAGGACTAAGTAAAGTGTGTATAAGTCCTAAAGCCCTTGTAGGTAAATAAGAAAGGGTCAAATTGCAAGAAATAAGCTTAGTTGACCTTTCGAAAGGCCAAGAGACGAGATGCAACAACTTGAAAACGTTTTTGCCTGAACAGAAGGCCCAAGCGGGCCGCGTAGACATCATCAACATCTTACGCGGGCCACCTGGCCCGCCCAGATGCAGAAAGTTTGGACAACATCCGTTTTTCACGCATAAACCGACTTTAATCAGTTGTTCCACTTCATGGGCGACCCCTAAGCAACCCCTAGGACCTTAGGGACATGTGTTGATGATCAGGTGTATAAAAAAACCGGTTAAAAAAAACCGGTTTCAGTTTTTTTTCCAGTTTCGGTTCTAAAACCAGTTTTTTTGTACACCTCTAGCTGAACCTGTCAGTCTGCCATGTCTGAACTTTATCCAATACAGATCGTATAGGCCTATACGATTCGTATTGGAATGTCAAAGTATAGAGATAGATTCCCCGATGTGCGAATAAAATCCCCCTTTAAAAAAAAAGATATTTATGAGTCACTCTTCCAACAATACCTTACCAACCCAAGTTATATCCAACCCGTGAAGGAACAACTTTGTACCTAAGAAGGGCAATATATATATTCTATCAATTTTGAAGCTAGGATGCCAATAAGGGCAATATGGGTATATAACGAAAAATAGTTATATCTAAAAGATATTTGGTATATGTCTTTTAAAAGATTCCAAGCTCTGTTTATGGTCCGGTTCGATCAATTTTAATAAAGATTAGACAAACGGCTAATTACAGTTACGGAAAACAATAGACCAACATGCTTAGTTTAGGTGGGTTGGTCAGACCGACTGGTTTTAAAAGGGTAGTTGCACGGTACCCCTGACCGTGGAAGGTATCTCCCTTCCCAGATCACCACCCGACAAGGATCCCTGGCGGCAAATACCCATAGCCATCAAAGAGGGGTAAGAAACATGTTTCAAACCCGAGACCTCGAGTGTCCTCGGTCCGGCTTAAAGCGGGTGTCGGTGGCCACCAAAGTGGCACTAATGGGAATTGAACTTGGGTCTCCATTGGAGAACCCAAGTCACTCCACCACTAGGCCACTTTAGGGGTTTGACAATTTGGTTTTGATGGTTAAGCCGATTTTTTTAAACATCAGTTTGTATTTCAATTTTTAAAATGACACATGGTTTATGAATATGATACTTATACTGTATACATAACACTGTATTCTAAATAAATATTTGAGAATACAGTTTGTTACTCGTCTACCTGCTATCTTTATGTAATTTGCCCTGGTGATTGGAATCAATCAATCATAAAGGATTAAAGGCTAAATGACTGATCTAGTTTACATTGCCGGTTTAAAGTTCCAAACCGTCGGTCAAACCTTTAATCACATTGCTGGTTTAAAGTTCCAAACCTTCGGTCAAACCTTTAATCCGCCAAATTGCTAAAACTGAACCGTACAGATTCAACTGTATAAACACTAGCTCAAGAAACCAAAACGAAATCAAGCGTCATATATATTAGGTGATTTGTAGACCACAAATTAATTTGCACGCCACAAGATACAACTTAAACGGTACGAGAACATCAACAACATATAACAGTCACTGTGGTATGCGAAGTAATTCGGGTGGTGTTCAAATTACCTCTCATAAGTTACAGAAAGAAAAAGAAACAAAGTTTAGATCAACTCTACTGTAGTTTAAGTTTAAAATTAAAATATTGAGATATGGTCACGAGCTACCATTGGGACTACTGTTGCCACTTGACCACCTCCTGAAAGTGCAACCCACAAGAGCCCTGCCACCGAAAAGACCAAACCGCGACTTGAAAACAGACCCTCGACCACTAGAGCTTGTAGCCAGTGGCTCAGGTTGAGTAGCAGCCACAAGGCTCACTGTAGCAGGAAACTCCACAGGGTCTTCTTGTGCGCCACTTTCACTCGTGCTTGCATCCACATTTTCCGCTTCAACATCCAAATTAACAACCAACGATCCCCTCCTAGCACGCAGCCAATCCCCAATTTCGCCCGTAACATTCTTACACTTCTTTACCTTAATCTTTACCAAATTCGGACACCCCCAAGCGAAAGCCTCAATCCCTTCATCAGACACAGGACATCCCTTAATACAAAGCTTCTTCAATGCAACACATTTTGATGCAATACATGCAATCTCACCATCCGCTACCGTCTCACTCCCACACAACGCTAATCGCTCCAATCTCTTACAATTCATAGCAATTTGTTCTAAACTTATCGAGCTTGGATTAATCCCAATCAAAACCAGCTCCTGAAGATTCACACTATGCTTTGCAATCGTTATTAACGCATCATGCCCTATCCTATTCGTCTTCCACCCATCAATATGAACCTTCCTCAAGTACTTACACCGCCCAGCCACCGCAATCACTCCAGCATCCGTACAATCCGGAGTCTTAACAATATGCAATATTTCCAAACCCGAACAATTCGATAGCGCCAAAAGACCTACATCACTCACTTGAACTCTCTCCAAATGCACTTCAACTAACGAATTATACGAAACATCCGAACCAGCAATAGTTTCCAAAACCCTATCCCAATCGCCTAAACACCGAATCAACTTCAACGTCTTCAGCTTCTTCGCACCGTAAATCAACGGTGTGAACAACTGACCGTTATAAAGCTCCTTAAGATGTATCGATTTTAAATTCGTAGCAGCGGAGCCGACACCAATCGGCTCCGCGGCTCCTGCGTCGGTTACGCCACGTAACCGCTTAACCGAAAGTTCTTCAAGAGAACAACAGTTATCCAAAAACGCATTCATACCTTTAGCCCCAAACATACAAGATCCACACGAAAACTTCTTCAACTCCTTACAGTTTTTACCTAACGCTGCCATACCTATATCGGTAATTTCACGGCATCCACGGAGTTTCAACCGCGTGAGTTTCCGGCACCGGAAAGATATTAAAATTAAACCGTTATCGTCTACGCTAACGGATCTACGGTCACATCGGAGAGAGAGTTTTGTAACGGAATCGAACCGTGAAAACATTGAGGATATGAACGGGATGAGTTCCGCTTGTGCGTTGAGTGCGAGACGGTGGCGGCTCTGGCCTTCGACTAGTAGCCATCGTTTGGATACCAGCGAGCAGCGTTTCCGGTCGCCGGAGTTTAGAAATTGGAAAACTAGGGCTAAACAATCGTCCGGAATTTCGGAACTATAGTCGATGTAAGAACCGGTTGCCGTAATGGTTTCTGATTGGGCAGAGGAAGAGGGTGGGAGAGTGGTTGACCGGCGGAGGATTGACGTTGACCGTGGCGGCGACGGTGAATGGGAGGAGGATTGGCCCATTCGGTTTGATTATTTTTATTTTTAATATTATTTTGGGTGGTTTGTGAGGGGGGGATTTATATGTGTGGATCGTGGAAAACGGGTTGGAAGAAATGGGTTTTCGAATGAAACGGTGTCGTTGCTTACAGCCGACCTTGCGTCAACTGGGGTTGGGTGGGGTGAGAATGAAAGAAAGACTTTCGTTTATTCCCATTTGGAGTATGGAATATGGGATGTTGCTAGATGTTAATATAGAAACATGCCAAACAATTTCTTTTGGTCGTTTAATAATCCTAAGGGTAGGTCTTGACCTATTCTTTGGATTTGAGTTATATACTTTTTTTTTAACAAGTTTAACATATATGAAGAGAAGAAGAGAAAGCGTTAGGCGGTATGGGAACTGGTTTTGTGAGACCGGACCTGATGATAAGTGTTGTTAGATGGTATTTGGTAATGAATGTGTACTTGGTTGGTTAGTGAGGTATTTATGGTAAATCTGCTAATGATAGTGTGATTGATGAGGTGTGGTTGTAGTGTTAATCTTTTCTCGTTTTCATGGATACGTCACGTTCTTCCTTTGACGTGGCTGGCCTGATTTAGTTATCGGTGTGCTAGAATCAGTGGCGGATCTAGAAAACCTTAACAGGGGCAACGTTTTAAAAGAAAGGGGTAACGAAATCGAAAAAACGTTAAAAAAACGTCATTTTTTCCAAAATTTACACTACCGCCCGAGCGGCAAGGGGTAGGAGAGGCTACCCCTTATGATAAGGTACATCCGCCCCTAGCTAGAATTTAATGGTGTAGATGATGACGTCACAATAAATGTGCCGCTTGACTAGTTTCAAGTCATGACTTTCCATGTTTATACTTTTATATGGATTGTATAGCTAATATGTTTAACTTTGTTGGTTATATACGGGCCTTAAAGTATTGTATACGGGCATTATTGGTCGCCTATGATTTATTTGAGCGTTGTGGTTCGTTTATATACGGAATTATGATGAGTCTATTTTTGTGACGTTTCGCACGATTATCGTACGTCTTATCCAGATGTTAATATCTGGTAATTGTCATTGTTACTACTTTTTTGTTTTTATTGTTATCGTTACGTGTTATCGTGGTGTGGTAGCATACACACGTCAACCATAATTCCTAGTTATAAATATCGGCGATCTACCGCTAAAAACGTCTCCATTGTATTCAAATAATTATTGTAATTTCTTGAATCAGCAAAATCATACTAATTCTACTTATATAATTATTTAAATAGGAAATGAAGCAAGAACATTGATTAATCTAGTTCAACTCGGACCCAGAGTAGCAAGTTGGAGGGTTCAATTTGCATGTGTAGTAGAAGTATTAATGTTTGACTTTTGAATACAATTGGAGAGGTCATCATCTTGACCAGCCTACCAAAAAGAAACGAAGAAGAGGTCTCTTTACCAAACTGCAAAATATGGCATCATCTTTTCAAATAATTTAAATTCATTATTACAAATTTTGCTAGTTATTATAACTAAATAAATGTTTATTTGTTCGCCACCTAAACATCATGATTATCTTATTTAGAGCAACCGACAATATATTTTTCATAGTTTTAGTCTTTGATAATTGAATAGATAAAAGGATTTAATATGTATAGCAGTTAGACCGGCTATGTTATACGGGACAGATTGTTGGGTCATCAAGAAAACACAAGCGCGCAAGATGGAGGTAGCGGAGATGAGGATGCTTAGGTGGATGTGTGGCCACACGATGTTAGACCGAATAAGAAGTGAGGTTTTTAGGGATTGGTTAGGAGTAGCTAGTATATCAGACAAGTTATAAAGATGAGAGGTTGAGATGGTTTGGGCATGTGAGGAGGAGGCAGTTGACAGAACCAGTTAGAGCAGTGGAAACCATGATAGTGGAAGGAAGGAGGAGTAGAGGGAGACCCAAGTTGACTTGGGATGAAAGACTTAGGCAAGATTTGGTAGAATTGCACCTATCTGAGGACATGGTTCATAATAGGAGTGCGTGGAGACATAGGATTAAGGTTAAGGACTTGTAGGTGAGGGTATAGATGTGTCCTACCTTTTCCTTGGGAGAGGGGGGTTAGATTTCTTTTACACTTTAGGTAGACCAACATATGATGATTTTCTTGTATATATGCATATATGTTGCTTACTGATGATTTATCTGCCTACTGCTACGCGATTTACTTGCCCGTTTTTCGTCTATCTGTGTGTTGGTTGTTTTGGAGCCGAGTGTCTCTCAGGAAGCAGCCTCTCTGTTCTTGAATAGAGGAAAGGATTGCCTACATCCCACCTCCCCCAGACCCTACCAATAGTTCTGCTATTTGTGGGATTTACTGGGTATGATTGTTGTTGTTGTTGTAGGGACATAAGTGTTGACAAGTAGACCAAAAGCATAATCAATGACAACAGATAAACGATACAATAGACAAAAGACTAAACCCAATAGACATAACATAAAATACAATGAGTATCAAACTAAAAACGCAATGGAAAGTAGACTAAAAACACAATTGATGACAACAAATAAAAGACCCAATAAACAGCAGAGTAAAACATAATAGACAACAGACTAAAAACAAAATGGACAATAGACTAAAAACAAAATGAGTAACAGACTAAAACACAATTGAAAACAAACTAAAACACAATGGGCAACAGAGTAAAAACACAATGAAAAACATACTAAACACAATAAACAACAGATTAAAAACACAATCGACAACAAAACAAAAACACAATGGACAATATATTAAAACACAATAGATAGCAAACTAAACACAATGACCAAAACCTATAACACAATGTATAGAAAACCTAAATATAATACCATCTTCATTGTGTCATGCGTTATGTTCTAGATTCTGATAAAAAAGCAATGGATAGAACACAAATTAACATTGTGTTATAAGTTTTTATAATAATATAATATGTAGAAACCTTAGTTAAAACGTAATTACCAAAACCTAGTAGAAAGACACAGTGACCAGAACCTTTAACACAATGCAAAGAAAACCTAGTAAAAACTCATATTAAAGATAAAAAAACCCGTATTATAGTGATTTTTTAAAATGTTGTATGAAAATGTTATGGACATTTTAAATTGATGGGGAATTGCATGTTCTTAACATGTGGAGAGAGAGTTAATAAATGTATAACACCCTTTTATGCCCTTCTACTATTTTTTCCCTAAAACTAATCTCAAAACCCTCCAAATCCAAGATTAATGGACTAAAAATTTTCTTACCGTTCTTATTTATTTAACACTTTGTATTTGATCCTAATACAAATGAAGAAAAACAGTAAATCTCTTAGTTACACCAGCAAAAAGGTATATCTCATGTTGTATGCATAATCTCATCATTAATTAATTAATTAACGATGTGCAAAATCATTAAACAGAGTTTCGAACATCATTAAAAGACTAAAACTAAAAAAGGACATAATTCATATCATCAAAGGAATGCTAACATGATCGGATTGTGCGTTTACAAAGGAGGAAGATGATGCGTCAAAGATATGTAAAATAAAATTTAAACATAAACAATACAATTGATAAAAACTGAAGTAGATATAACATTATTGAACAATGAACATTATAATCGACGATAATATGTGTTGAAAGCAAACCTACAAGTGAATCGGTGGAAAAAAATGAGCGTTTTTCCAAGACTGGAACAAGGGATTGAAGCTAGGGTTTTGTAGCGTTGGCGAGAAAATGAGTCAAGAAAATCCCAAATATAAATATATATACCTGGATAAAATGCTAGGGTCGGGTAAAACGATTTGGTATCCATAAAGAAAAAAAAAGAAAAACCAAATAGAGTTACCGCCCAAAAGAATGTTGGGGATGGTTGATCAAGTGACACACGGCCCAAATCCATCCTTATTTGTTACATATAATAATAGATTACTATTTTCTAATACCAATTCTATCAATTATCATATCAATCAATGAAGAATGATATACCAATTCCATCAATTATCGTATCAATGCAGAATGATATAATAATCAATGAAGAATGATATACTAATACACAAGTGTTAAAATCTCACATGACAAATCTAACGCAAAAGTAGATTTTGGGTTGTGATGTGTATTTCGTTTAGTAAAGTTCAAGTTGACTATTAAAATGCTTCCGTAAACTGGTATGTTCATGTTGATATTCTTAACTTGTTAATTAAACAAATAGATTGTCTTCGGTTTAAAGTAGACTAAATAAGAGCATTTACATCACGTTCCTTATACTTATTTCAACCAAAAATTTTTAGAAAACTAACTAAAAATATCACTCCATTTCATTCTTTATCCTTAGACTACACGGTGTGATGGGCAAGGGGGCAAAGCCTTGACACGTGGGTGCCACCTAGGCTTTGAGCGCTTTGCCTTCCAAAGCCCAAAAGCGTGGGGGTGGTGAAAGGGAAGGGGGCAAAGGCCAATGGGCTAAAGACGTCAAGTGGGGAAAGTGAAGGATAGAGGCAACGCCAGGCAAGATCTTGCCTTAGGTGAGGGACAAACAACACCCCTTTTTCTTCTTGGACGAGGTGGTGTTGGGCTTGCCCCATCCACATCGAGCGGTCTTATACCTCAAAATCCATATATCTTTAAAGAAGACTAAAGTAAATTGTTACATTAAAAAATATTAAAGCAAAACCGTATATTTTTATAGAAAAGAAATGGAATATGGAAGTAGAAGATAAATTTATGAAATAGTGAATTTATGATAAAATTATATGGATTGGGATAAAGAATGGTATGTGAATTCTCTAAATAAAATCATTTATAAGGTTTACCCATCAACTCGTTTATAACCTGTCAACTTGTTTATGGATTCGTTTACTACTTGATTACAACCCCTCCCTGACTCCCCGTTAGTATGTTACCAATAGAATGAGCAAATGTGTCGTTATTATCCAAAATCTGACAGTAGACGTCAAGTTTACAGAAAAATAAAACCTTTTAGCGTTATTAAATTATTTAGATACATCTTTTAATTTTACCATCGTTAAACCTAGAAAACAAATCACATCACATTAACTCAAAAAGGTCACAATAGCAATTTAGTCTTTAGTTTCCAGAAGTAACATTAATTGCCATTATTTTCAACATATGACGTACAAAAGCGAATAAGCGATATCCTTCACAAAGTGATTATGTCAATCTCAACTTAGCTTTCCTCTAATTGGTTTGATCACGAGATTAAGATTTAGAAGGATACGGAGCTTGATTATGATTAAATGAAAGTACATGGAAGTTCGATTTGTACAAGGTTTTAATTCTTTGTTGATGCTTGCCGTAGCCTACGGCTGGCATACCGACAGGGTGAAATAAACGTCTGGCTGTGACAAGCATTCCAAGCCCTTAAAACAATTTTTAGGAATAAATGGGCCTGGCGCTTTTTAAATCTAAGAGACGGGCCTGATGTTTTAAAAACTAATAAGTGGGCTTAATTATCTTAGGCTTAAACGCTTAGACATGGTGTATATTTAACAGAAAAATTGGGCTTAGGATTTTTTTCTTCATAAATATGGGTCTAAGATTAATTGGTTAAAGTTAAACGAGATGTTTTTGCTTGTTTATTGAACACGTAGCATATAGCATTATACATATCAAGTTGACTAGTAACAAAACTGTACATACCAATATATTGTAACAAAATTTTGACTATTTTCATACAATGTTATACACAAAAATAATAAGACATGATTATGCACTAGCAAATCTGCTGAGCTTTTCAAATGTATAGAAAAAGATTATCGACTTGTGGGTGTTATCAAGGCGGATTAGTGTCCTAAGATGTTGGTCTAGTGGTCAAAAGCAGTGGCGGAGCTAGCCCATTAATTTATGGATATCCCGAATTTTTTTTTACGTACAATCATACAATAATAAAAAAACGGTAATAAATAAAGTAAAACAAATATCTAATAGATTTGTTCTCTTTATTTTTTCATAGTTTGAAATCGTTCAATCACATCATCGTCTTTTACATTATCAGAAGTTTCTTTTTCGACCGCACAAACCATAGCATTGTTCAAAACTCACAACAAAACGCAGGGACGATGATCGGCGATTTCAACATCAACAGAACGCAGGTTCAGCACGGACGATTTCAGCATGTGCGAGTTCAAACGTTCAGCAGGGACGATGTTTAGGTATTCTATTCAGATCGTTGGCTTCTGTTCTGTATAAAATCGACCTTTTGTTTCCATTGTTGCCCATAATCACAAGTCAAAATGGGCCTCTTTCGATTACAATATTGTTTTGGGTCTTGGGCTAACTTTATTAATTATATTTAGGGTCTCCTTTCAATTCTGTTATTTTAATTTGGGCTTGTTTTATCATTTGGGTTTAATTATTCTACATATTTTCGGGTTGTAAAATGTTTAGTCTTATAGAAAAATGGGATTTTAGTAATATCAAGTATCTTGTTTTTTTGTTAGGGTATACTCGTATTTTTTAGGGGTATCCTTTGTATAAAACCGAAAAAAACTACGAATATGGGGTTGAGTCGTAGCCCGTGCTACGGCTCCTAACACTATAGTTAGGCCACTAGTCAAAAGGCATGCCCTCCCTAATGGAGACTCATGTTCGATTCTCGCTTAGGCCATTTTCAAGGGACATCTAGGTGAAGAGACCACTATCATCTCTTGAAATCTTTATCGCTGTCTCTGAAGATGAAAAACTTACTGGGGACAAGGAAGAGTACGAGAAGAAGCACAAGTGCGACGCTTACCGGAGATACTCTGTGATAAGACCATATTCGAGATGGTCAATCTCCAAGAAGGAAGAAGAAGATTTGGCACAATTTCTGATGTTTTTATTCAATAAAACCAAAATACTTATAAGAAGTTCAAACTTAGAAAACAAGAAATAATCTTTTTAAAACTAGAAACAAATAACTAAAAGTTAAGAAAGCATTAAATGTTTTTATCTTAGAATAGGGTGGAGATACAATAGAAAGTTTATTTGGCTAAGAAGGCTAGAAAATGATCTTGACCATCCATTTAGTTAATCAAGGGCTAAGATTAAATGATGGAAATTAAAGGGAATAAAAGAGGCGCGTGAGTTTGTTTAGGGGCATTCTAGTCAATACAAGGCAATAGTTTTTCTCTCCTCCAATTCCCCCCCCCCCCATTTTTTAAACGTTAATAACTCTTTCATACGACGTTATTTTTTTATAAAAATTGCACCAAAAAAACGGGCGTTTTTTAACTTTAAAACGAGTATACTATTGCTATATTTTCGAAAAAAAAGTTTGAAAACCCAGTTGCGTAAAACGCAATGGAAAAAACCCAGTTACGTAAAACGCAATGGAAAAAAAACCTAAAAAATGACATTTTTCTAAAACGCAATGCACCAAAAACACAAATAAATGTCTTATTTGTAAAACGCAATGGCAAGAAAACACAAAGAAATGTGTTATTTCTAAAACGCAATAGCCTAAAAACTCAAAAGAAATTGTAGTTTCTAAAACGCAATGGACTGAAAACACATAAAAATGTGTTTTATCTAAAACGCAATGCACCAAAAACACAAACACATGTCTTATTTCTAAAACGCAATGGCCAGAAAACACTTAAAATGTCTGTTTTCTAAAACGCAATGGACTGAAAACACATAAAAATGTGTTTTACCTAAAACGCAATGCACAAAAAACACAAAGAAATGTCTTATTTATAAAATGCAATGGCCAGAAAACATTTAAAAATGACTCATTTCTAAAACGCAATGGCCTAAAAAACAAAAGAAAATGTTCTCTGTAAAACGCAATGGACTGAAAACACCTAAAAATGTGTTTTACCTAAAACGCAATGACTAAAAACACTTCAAAAATGTGTTTTTCTAAAACGCAATGACCAGAAAACGCATAAAAATGTCTTATTTTAAAACGCAATGACATAAAAACACCAAAGAAAGTGTTCTCTCTAAAACGCATTGAACCATGACAATAGTTGTCTGTGAATTGTCTGAACCAGGAATGCAGTTCTAAAACGCAATGGCATATAACTGTCTACGAATGCAGTTTTCCAGAGACAAATTTATAGAAAATTAATTTTTCTCATGCATTTTTATTAAAGCAACCCCAGCCTGGGGCTGCCGCCCCCGGACCCCCGCCAAGATCGTAAAACACAATGACTAAATCGAAAACCCAGATCGTGAAAATGAAATTAAATAATTTCTTACATTTCTTCATCGATTGACGAAATTTGAATGATAGAAACACTTATCAGCGATTGAATCAAACGGATCGAGTGATTATCTTCAAAATCACGTGAAAAAATGAGATTTTGAATGAAATTAAACTGGGTTTTCTTCAAAAAAAAAAGCTGAAGAACACGTTGATCGGGTGTTTGAATCATTGATTGATGACGAAAATCGCACTATAATGTAGTGATTATTGAGATAGTAAGTGAATAAAAGGTTGGAGATGGTGGGTTTTGAAAATGGTGGGTTTTGAAGTAACTGGGGAGAAGAAGGAAGGAAGAAGAAATGATGGGATTGACTAACATACTCTTTCTCTTTATTTTAAAATTTGCCACATGTCATAATCATATTGCTTCCTATACTTCCTAGCCAAAATAAACTTCCTATTTGATCCCCACCCTCTTGGAATATGCATCTTGAAATTGCATCTAATCTCTCAACCGACTTGGAATTTGGTTTGTCTATTGGACCGTCGTACATCTTGCTGGGCCAGAGGAGCCTTTGGCTGCGAGATGGAGCCAGATGGGCCTGGTTCGATTGTATCAGTATTCCCCCCTTCGAACATGGCCTTGTCCGCGAGGTCAGAATTAGTTGATGAAACTAGACTATCCAAGAGGTCCGATGTTAAAAGAATGAACCCAAAATTCCAGTTGCTTTTGCAAGAACGAAGCAGTGAAACATGAAACACCGGATGGATGTGAGAGCCAATTGGAAAATCGAACCGATAAGGGACTTTACCAATGCGCTCTAAAACCGTTAACGTGAGCGTGCCATAATACCTGCGACTAAGCTTCTTAAAACTACGATTAACAACTGACTTTTGATGATACATGCGGAGTTTTAACAATACTCGATCCCCAACAGTGAATTCCATGTCTTTTCGGTGCATATTAGCTTCATCATTCATACGTTGTCGAGTTTTGTGAAGATTATCCTTAAGTAGATCAAGGATCTGTAGATGTTCAAGTAGGGCATCGTCAATTGACTTAGGCTTTGTATCCGACAGAGTGTAATGAGGAATAGATGAAGGTGGTCGGCCATACAATGCTTGAAACAAGGTCACCTCAATAGCGCTATGATAGGAAGTACTATACCACAACTCGGCCAAGTATAAAACTTTGTCATTCGTCTGGGTTCATCACATGTGAAACAACACATGTACCTTTTCAAGGTTCTATTAATGACTTCGGTTTAGCGGTCGTTTGTGGATGATAAGCACTGGAATGCAATAGTTGGGTGCCAATGGTTTTAAAAAGTTCTACTATCCAAAATCAGCTGTGGAATACAGGATCACGATCGGATAATATACTTTTAGGTAACCCATGTAACTTATAAACTTGCTTAAGAAAAATATAAGACAAGGATTGTGTCGTGTAATGCACCAAAAGAGCAATAAAGTGGGTGAATTTCGACAACTGATCGACAATAACCCAGATTGCGGTTTTCCTATTCGACGGCAGTAAGCTCGTAATAAAATCCACAGAAATCTCTTCCTAAACCTGATTGAGAATAGTTAAAGGTTGCAACATGCCATACGGTTTGTGTGTTGAGTATTTGGTTTTTATTGACAAATTTGGCATTCCGATACAAAGCGCGTAATGTCTGAACATAAGTTGGACCAAGAGAAATAAGATTTTAAGCGCTTGATCGTGGCCGTAATCCCGGAATCCCCTAATTTACTTGAGCGAAACTTATGTAACAACTTCTGGTGCAAGGCAGGTAAATCCAGAATTAATAAACGTTGGTTATGGTACACCAGCCCATTATGAATGGTATAATTGGTTACGGTAACGGAGTTAAGGATGCCATCAAATAAAGTATGACCAACAGAATACTTGGTGTAATGTTCTCGTAATTCTGTAACTGTTGCCTTGAATCTTCAACCCTAACTTGTTAAAACTCTAAAATCGCCCATTAGATGTCCTATATTCGTCCTGAAGGTAGCCCCCTTCTTCTAGAATTCATATTTAGGTTTTTATAAGTCAAACTCGGACATCAAACAACGTTTTTCATGATATGGAGATTCGACGCGTCGCACAACGGGTATTAGCTTATGGTGTCACGTGACGCGACATCATCAAAACATGCGGGGTCCACTAACCTCCTCGCGTCACACTAGAGCAACTTCTAATCACTATCACGTGGCGCGACAAGGGATTATTCTTTAACTTTCATTCTCTTTTATCTCGCGCTCACTTACGACTCATTTGGGGGCTCGGTTTTCTTCAGTCTAGCTAATTTTTATTTATTTTCTCCTCCGGAGCCCTGCGCATCGTAAATTATTAAGTAAAATTCTAAATCATAACTAAAGCAATACAAAAGAATGTGAAAACTTTAGAAACTATACACGGAAACTAGACGTATGTTGCAATACATCAACGCTAAACCTGTTAACCCACTTATTAAACCAATAGTGTTTAGTTTTACCCATACATTGTATTTTAATAGTTAAACTAAATGTTATCCTCTTCTTTTCTTTTTTGCTTTTGAACAACCTTGTAAGTACAAAAACTATACCACTAGACTAATAAGTCATACAAATGAGTCTTAACATACATAATGATCTTAAAATAAAAAGTGAATGCGAGATTTTTTTTTTAATTTTTCCCCATCAACATAAACATGATGTTTAATTGCAAAATGTAAAAAAAAATCATGCATTTACTCTAGTAGAGTAATTATGTATAATGACTCTACAAGTGTTATTTACACATTTTTTTGGATTCTGAGACTAAAATACGTGCTTAATAAGATGAGAAAAAATTCACTTTCACTTCTTACGTTAAGGCAATTTTGTCTGTTAAGACTCGTTTGTACCGAAACCTAACTCTTGATATATAAGGGGTTGATTATGAAAACAGGTAATTAGATAATTTAGATTATAAAAGACTTTTAATCTATTGATTGATTTAACATGTTATGAAAAAACATGTCATAAGTATCATGTAATCTTGGATTTAAGGTTTATTGATATTTTTTTATAATCTCAATGTAAAACATTACATTATATTATATTTGAATATATAAGTCGGTCTGTTGGTACTTAAACTATAGACTAGGTCGTTTCTATGACATCGACCCGGACTAGGTCGAGTCGTGCCTAATTCCCTATAGTTATGGCTCTGATACCAATCTGTCACACCCCAACCGATGACGGAAACATCGGGGCATGGCACTGAGCGAAACAGATTGTCCAAGAGAAATTCCATAACAACTACTTTACCGAATAGTTAATATTATGTCCCATACCATAACCTATTAAGCAAATCAGTTATTACAGACAACGATATCTCAAAGACGAATAACATGTTCCGACAACTCAGATTTTAATAAAAATAAATTGTCTTTGTTGGTTTCTAGACTTTCCTAAGCTCGATTCCATCAAATAGCAAGCAAGCATCCTAAGCACCTTTCACATGCGTTAAAATAGCGGTCAATACACATAGTGTAAAGGTGAGCATACAAGTTTAATAGTAATAGTAGAGTTCGAAATCGTTTACGCATAACCAGCATGTAACATGTATAATGCGAAGCTAGTAAGTTATCGACAATGAAATATGCACAGACTAGACTGCGAGTTGTAGAATGCGCAACACATATCACCACCGTGACATGTGAGAGGTAACCTTAACAACCCCTGTCCACGACAGGTGCTGAGTCCAAACAAATAGTACTATCGTTGCTAAGGCGTCAGGCAACAATCACTGTGTTAACATAACATACAAGCATTCATCGAGTAACAAGTAACATGCAATAACGGTCAACGTATAAATAGTGTTTGCGTTGTGTGATTGATTGTGATTTAGAATAAGTAATGTATGTAACACCCAAAAGTGTGATAAGCAAAAAGGGTTCGAGTATACTCACAGCGATAGAAATGGATTGAAGGGAGCACTAAGGTTATTAGCCAGAACAGTTAACGATAGCATAAGCGAAGAGTGGTGCGTAAATCGGTGAAAAGTGACCAAGTGTCGAACGGTAATCCGATCGGATGGCAATCCGATCGGATGGTCACTCGATCGGATGTCGATCCGTTCGGATGGTCATCCGATCGGATGTCCATCCGTTCGGATGCCATTCGGTCGGATTGACAATCGTTTGGTAAGGATGTGTTTGTGTATGATGGCTTTGAAGTTTTTGTTGTAGCATTTTGAAAATAGAGAAGTATCTCTACCCTTCAGGTCGATCAATCGAACGGTCGTTCGATCGGATAGTGATCCGATTGGCAGGACACTTAGTGAGAACAAGTTCACAACAGGACGGTCACTCGATTGGATGGCAATCCGATCTGATAGCAATCCGTTGGAAACTATTGTTCTTTAAAAAAATTGAAAATGACTAAGTGTTAGAAGCTCAAGTGCAATCCGATCGAATTGCAGTTCGATTGAATGGCAATCCGATCGGACGGCAATCCGTCCCAACGTATCTGATCGTTTTGAACTTGATTATTTTTGAAAGTTTGTGGTTTGTTCAAGACGATTTGATAACGTGCTAAACAACAGAACCTCATCAAGTCCCAAGTCGTCCGATCGAACAGAAATCACCCAAATCCGGTCAGTTGACTGGTTCGTGACGGTTGTTCTTGTTTAACCCGAAATCGGTTGTCTCCTTGATGGTAACCCGAAACTGGTTCGTGACGGTTGTTCTTGTTTAACCCGAAATCGGTTGTCAGTAGAAGATCAGAACGAGCTCTGGTTCAATCGGTTTTGAGTGCTTTGAGTGTAAAAGAATGAGAAAACTTGTGAATATTTCTTTCAACTCTTTTATCCTTTTGAAAATGTTTAGATCTATGCGAAATCGTTGTTAAATCATGTGGAAATCCTTCAGATTTGAGTTGTTCTTGGTGGAATGAAGCCAAACCTTGAAGTTCATAAGAACTCCATGATGACATCACCCTAGAACACCTCAAATCCATGGATTTCACGGTTAAAAGTTGAGATTCAAAGGTGAAAAAGATGAAGGAGTGCGTGTAGATCATAGAAGTACAAGATTTGAGTTGAAAACTTACAAGAATCGCGAGGAATCGAGAGAAAGAAGGCTTGGAGCGAGCTGGTCGAGTGAGAGGGCTGTCATATCACTTGTGATGTGACAGGAGGGTATTTATAGGGTTTCCAAAAGACGAAAGTCCACAAGTTTCGGATTGGCCACCGATCGGATGGCGGTTCGATCGGATGGCCACTCGATCGGTTGGCCATTCGATCCAGGTGTCCGGCGTGTTGAGTTTTGTCGTTTCGATTCATGTGTTGAGCATTGCGATTCGATTCGAGTGAGCGATGCTGTGACAACTGCCAAAAATTCAGGTATCCGTACAATTAATTAAGCATGATTAATGCTTAATGACTGTGCTGAATTGCAATAAATTGTTTTTTGATTTCTGCTTTATACATACATGTGCATCACATATTGTTTAATGTCATATCATTATTGCATAGAAGCTTATTTGACTCAAATGATGCACGAAACACAGTTGGCACAGTTATCAGACAAATCAGGAATAAACTGACAGAACGCAAAACATAGACAGACAATGTGTAGAGACACAGAATGGCCCAGACACCAAGTATGACACTAGTATAGTGTGTAGGAAAGTAAGGATTACAAAACTGCCTTTTTAGAGATAGTTTAAGTGCCGGAAAGTGCCTAAAACTCACATAAAGTGCTGAATTCACCAAAATTCAGCAAAAATCAGCATTTTAACAATCTAATTTTATGCAGAAATATGGTTAAATGGTCCTGAATGCTTTCCTAAGTGTCGGGAATCAAAAGTGTCACAAAAGATAACATAAAGCACACTAAACTGCATAGTTTAGCACTTTAACAAACCGGTAACCAACCGAACAACCGGACACTACCCGAAACATCAAATTTACACTAGAAGCACTGTTTTAACATTACCAAGCTAGTTATGGTCCCCGAACTTCATAACACCCCATACAAATATCTAATAACTAAAACACTTAACTAATACTTGGATTTCAACTAGTAAGTAACCAATTTGGTTAAAAACTATCCTACTACCCCCCCCCCCCCCCCATGTCTACGGCCCAACAAGGGACCCACTTGGTGGATTTGTTTCAATTTAATATTGGATATGATTCCCCCTTTAATGACATATTATACATAAGTTAAGAACTTGAAATGGGTTATAAGAATGCACATTAGGATCTTGAGCTCATAACAACACACACTAAAACACACACTTTCTCTCCTTTTCTCCTCCTTGTTCTCGGCCGACCCCAAGCACACACACCACCACCATCATTTATCCATTCTCAACCATTCCAAGCATATACAAAGGTGCTAGAGATCATACAAGGAAGCTAGGAGCTTACGGAAGTGCAAGGACCTTCTCTATTTTCTTTTACCCACTTGTTTTCTACACTTGATCATCCCTAGCCTTGTGCTAGTGGTAAGAATCTTGATCTTGCTAGTTTACTTCTATTTTAAGTGGTTAAAAGAAGAATCATACTCATAACTTTGAAGAACACTAAGAATCACAATATGTAAACTTGAACATAAGCATGTTTAATGAAGAAACTAAGTTGTTTTTGTGTTGATTTACTTGATGATTGTTGTTTGTTCATATATATGATGTAGATCATCATATGATCTTGCTAGATCATGATTAAAAACATAATCTAGCAAGATGAGAAAGTAGAAATATTGTAGGATGATAGATCATCCACACAAAGATCATGAACTTGAAAGAATACATTGATTTCTTGAAAAATAATGATCAAAGTGAGTAGTAACACTTATAGATCTAAAGATTTAAGGATGATTTCTAAAGAAACCAAGTTAAAAATATAGGTTTTACTAAATCTTGGGTTTTTACATAAATAAACTTTATCTTTGGTGGTTAAACAAGTGTAGGAACACTTGTGAAACAAGAAGAAATCATAAAGAAACATTTTTAGAAAACATGATCATAAGTTGTAAAGATCAATCTTCTTTAAAAATGAAGTTTTTAAAGAATCAATCACACTTTAAAGGTTAACAAGGCTTACTAAGAATACTAGTAAGTTACTACAAATTTTTACAAATATTCAAGTTCATGTCTACGGCCCAACAAGGGACCCACTTGGTGGATTTGTTTCAATTTAATATTGGATATGATTCCCCCTTTAATGACATATTATACATAAGTTAAGAACTTGAAATGGGTTATAAGAATGCACATTAGGATCTTGAGCTCATAACAACACACACTAAAACACACACTTTCTCTCCTTTTCTCCTCCTTGTTCTCGGCCGACCCCAAGCACACACACCACCACCATCATTTATCCATTCTCAACCATTCCAAGCATATACAAAGGTGCTAGAGATCATACAAGGAAGCTAGGAGCTTACGGAAGTGCAAGGACCTTCTCTATTTTCTTTTACCCACTTGTTTTCTACACTTGATCATCCCTAGCCTTGTGCTAGTGGTAAGAATCTTGATCTTGCTAGTTTACTTCTATTTTAAGTGGTTAAAAGAAGAATCATACTCATAACTTTGAAGAACACTAAGAATCACAATATGTAAACTTGAACATAAGCATGTTTAATGAAGAAACTAAGTTGTTTTTGTGTTGATTTACTTGATGATTGTTGTTTGTTCATATATATGATGTAGATCATCATATGATCTTGCTAGATCATGATTAAAAACATAATCTAGCAAGATGAGAAAGTAGAAATATTGTAGGATGATAGATCATCCACACAAAGATCATGAACTTGAAAGAATACATTGATTTCTTGAAAAATAATGATCAAAGTGAGTAGTAACACTTATAGATCTAAAGATTTAAGGATGATTTCTAAAGAAACCAAGTTAAAAATATAGGTTTTACTAAATCTTGGGTTTTTACATAAATAAACTTTATCTTTGGTGGTTAAACAAGTGTAGGAACACTTGTGAAACAAGAAGAAATCATAAAGAAACATTTTTAGAAAACATGATCATAAGTTGTAAAGATCAATCTTCTTTAAAAATGAAGTTTTTAAAGAATCAATCACACTTTAAAGGTTAACAAGGCTTACTAAGAATACTAGTAAGTTACTACAAATTTTTACAAATATTCAAGTTCATGAAGTAGTAGATTATGCATGATTTTGGGAAAATTGGTAAGTAAAGGTTGTTTATTATTGATTGTGAATTGATTGTGATGATTTTTACAAAAGAAAATCATATGCTTGAAAGCATGGAAACCTCAATTTTTAGGGGAAACTATGGCAAAATTTTCTAAAAATCTAAACACTAGAAAAATATTTATTAACCTACACTTACAAGTGTATTTTAAACCATAAATTGTTACAAAAACTTTGCCATAAATTTTGTTACAAAAATTATACTTATTGGAGGTTGGTTTTTATAAATAAAAGTGACTAAATATGTATTTAGGAAATATATATTTAGAAGACACCATGTGTGTGATTATATGTATATTTTGTGTATTAGTTATATTATTTTAGGACATGAAATAATATAACACATCAAAATACCAAGAATTACAATCCAAAATATTACCAAAATTCCAAGAATTAAAATACACAAATTACATCCAAAATATTGGCGAAACCGAACAAGGAATGTAACTTACAAAAATATTCCGGAATTTAGTTCACAAGTATATTTTGGTAGATAATATTTTGGACACAAGGAAATGAAAATATGGTTTTTACAATTACTACAAGAATATATCATATTTTGACAAGGGAAACATATATTATTTTTGGCAAGTATGAATTATATATTTTTCTTGAAATCATTTTTAGAAGATATATTATTTTTAAGAAATATATATTTTCTTACACAAACATGAAATACAATATTTTTGGAAGTGAAAGATATATTTTCTCAAATAAATGTAAAATATATCATTTTTGGAGAAAAATAAGTTTAAATATATTTTCCAAGTTGGACTTGAAAATGTATTATTTTGAAACTTATGTGAAGATACAAATATTTTTGCCAAAGGAAAATTATAAATAATTTTTCTAAATAATATTTATTGAAATATATATTTTGGAAATATATATTGGTAAACTTCTATCAAAGATAATATTCCGGAAAAATATATACGAAATTAAGTATAAGAATACTTAATGAATACAATAAAAATATGTATTCTCGTACGTATAAATACACACCGGAATACGACCCTGATGCATGGCAAAAATATACAAGTATAAGATACCCCCATCATTGGGAAAGATATACATGTATAAATACCCGAAGAGTATCAAGCCAAAAATATATTATTATTCCAAAATTTAGTAAACATAATTTAAGTTAAAATATTAATTATTTTAACAAATAATTATAACTTGGAATAATATCAAAGATACGAAGAAACGTAACTCAAAGACATTAATACCAAGTCAAGGCACGACCCTTTCGTCTAATAGACCTTAGTACGTTGTAGGAAGTCGTGTATTATCCGAGGAAGTTTGAGTTACGGTGATTGAAGACGCAAGACTGTGAGTTTCATGACCCCCTTTTCTTTAACTGTTTTTGGTTTTATAACTTCGGGGTTGAAATACATGTTACAACTATTTACAAACGTTTTGATTTGGTATGGTTAGCTAAGGAAGGGTACTACTTGATCATGTGAGTGGTGGGTATAACACTTAAGGTGTAACACCTCGAAAATTCACGTCCTATAATGTATTGACACGTGTCATTAGTTTGAACGTGTGAAAGAATGTTCTTGAGGGACTAAAGTTGACAAACATGGAAAGTATGTGAATATACGAGTTCAAAATGTCAACAGTGAATAAATATACTTTATAATAACCCTACATGATGTTTATACCATCAAACGAATAAATCATGGATCATACGAAGCTAAAAGTGAGAGATTACAAACTACAGGGGTTAAATGTGTCAACATGTTTAAGTTATACCTCTGAGTGACCTTTTAGCAAACCCGAAGCTTTGTAACAATTAATTATGCTCACTAGAATGCACGATAAAAATTTCATAAAGTTTCGTTATCGTATGAGAAAGTTATGATCAAATTCGTATGCGAGGGGTTAAAAGCGTTAACGTTGAAAGTTATGACTTTTCGGGTAACGATAAAGTTAACCGAGGTCTTAACAAAGTGGGTATATATCTTGAAGCCTTTATGTGTCAATTTAAAGGGTCCAAATTACAAGAAATAAGTTAGTTGACCTTTCGAAAGGCCAAGGGACAATATGCAAAAACCAGAAAATGTTTTTGTCTGAACACAAGGCCCATACGGGCCGTGTAAGCTCTAACAACATCTTACGCGGGCCGCCTGGCCCGCCCAGATACATAAACATCAGACAACAGCCTGTATTTGCGCTATAACCGACTTTAATCAGTTGTTTCACTCCATGGGCGACCCCTAAACAACCCCTAGGCCCTTAGGGACATGTCTTATTAATCAGGGACCATTGGTAGTGTTGTGTGTCAACAATCCATTGTGATTAAAGCACTATAAAAGGCCACAAGGTTGCAACCATTTCTTCACACCTTCCTTCAGCATTTCTGATCATTTCTAGAGCTCCAAAGAAGACTCAAGTGATCACTAATCAAGCATAGGACTTCAGTAAGTATGCTTAACCTTCTTAGTTAAGGTTTTGCTTAGTTTTAGCTTAAAAGTCAAACCGTCATAATTAACGGCTGACTTAGCGATTAATCACTAATGGTCCAGTGATTAGTCGACTTGAAAGTAGTTATAAGTTGGTAATTATGTGGGCAATAAACCCTTAAAGGGCACCCTCTGATTTCCACTCTAACTAGGTCAAATGTCGGGTCAAACTTGTTATTAAAAAGTCAACAGGATGCTTATTTTCCAATTTATGCATAATTAGCAATGTAGACAACATACAACCTGTTTGATCATTAATATAACTTGGTAATTAGTGTAAGAACATGTCTAAACATGTTCCACCCGATAATTTTCTGTTTAGACCCGGTTCGGAACCGAAAGTCGCAAAACTTTGACTTTTGCTTTGACTTCAGTTCTGACCCGTTTTAGTATGAATTGGAATTGCCTTAGAGCTTCCTTAGGACCAGGTTACATGCTAGTATAAACCTCCGTGATTATACACCATGGATCATTAGTTATCCAATTAATATGCATGATTCCGTTAATTGCTCATATGTTGACCAATATGCCCTTTTCACCTTAAAACGTGATTTTTGAAAATGTAAAAGAGTAGAAACCTTAATTACTGATATATAAACTTGTAACCAAAATTTGACATCAGTTTGAGGTCTAGATTAAGAGTTATGCTCATTAGCGTAAATTGAAAGCTTTATGTTAATTAAACGGCGTAATTAGCATATAGCCTATTTAAACCTACTTTTTGATATCAAAATTATTCCCCACTGATCTAATATATTATTTTGGGATTTTTGAAGATTTTTAATTAATTTTAGGCTGAGCATAACTTAGAGTCGTATGCTTAATTCGGTAATTGTCGGTTTTGCCCTTTCGGGCTATAAAATGAGTTTTACATATCTTTTTGACCCGAAACCTTTTGCTACTGATCTTACATGATAAATGAATTATTTTAAACCTTTTGGAATAATAAAAATATCAGCTTTGTATGTAGAACCTGGAAACGGCTCCTAATCGCCTTTTTAAGCGTTCTTAACGCATAGTATGTACTAAAACTATTTTAAACATACAAGGGTTGATACCTACTGATATTTAAGGTAAATTATAATATTTTAACAGTAAGTAAAAGTTGTTTAACTCAGACTTCAGTTTTGAGCTTTTCGGCTTATGTGAAATTACCCAAAATGCCCCTAATGTGCATAGTTTGGTTATAACTGATAAATTTCACATATATACAATACCCTACTGTTATAACTTGGAAAACTAAGTATTTTTGCTGAAAATATCAGACCTGTAACTCAGGATAATACTTGAACTCTTTTATAACATTATAAATGACCAAATTACCCCTACGGGACATAGTTTGTGTTTAAATTCGTTTTGGGCATAATGGAAGGTATCCTACAGATATCACAATATATTTGAGACATATTAACTTAGGAAACCTGGTTAGGACCCTTATGATTACCCGTTACGCCTCTCGCGCGTACGGTTCGGCTTATGTAACTAGTTTACATAAATTAGCCGAAACGGGTCAAACCTTATCGGTTTTACCCCAAAATTCAGAATGTGCTTAGATTACCCATATAAGGCAAGTCTTCAATCTTGTCGGGTCTAAATCACATTCTATTCCGGTCTTCGCTTAATCATGCGTTTGAACCGTATCGGTCTAAGCTTAAGCTTAACTAAAGACCGTTAGGATTCTAATAGGTTATTATAAACCTTTGTTCCAGAATAGGAGGACCAGTAAAAGCTACTTGCATTTGCTTATTGTGATTATTACTTTGCTCAGGTAAATACTTTTAACTTATTTTCCCTATACGGGCTTGGGGTACGGTATATAAAATACCGCTTGGTCGGGCATTAAATCTTCCATCATATGGTGGCTAATTGATATTTGATCGGCCCGTTTAAATTGTTTTGTTTACTTAAAGCCTTTGGGATGTTAATGACCATGTCCCGGATATCCTTGGCATCATTTTACGAAATGGCCACGACCTATGCATGGGGTGTAGGCGTACACCTGTCAGTTGCCATATAAATAATGTGGTGTGTCTATTGATCTTTAACCCGGCACGACCCGGGCTACTGAACGCATAAGTAACATGTAATTCTTTTACGAGATTATATATTTAAATAATTATCCCAAGTTATAAAATGTTTGTGCCACGTGCATTCAAATCAAATTTTTAATCATTTTCAAAATGAGTCGGTTGAATGTATTTACCAGTGTAAACTGACGTATTTTCCCAAAAAGATTAAATGCATGTACTAATCGTAATAGGCTGGATTTCTCCTTAGCATCAAAAGAGTCTCGCAAGCTTAAGATGCCTAAAGTCTGTTGAACTACTGTTTCCTATTAATTTTTTATCCTTCTGTGGATAAACATTCGACTATTGTGATAGTTGATATTAAAAATTATTAAAGTTGAATTATATCTTTCATTTGCTTCCGCTGTGCATATTAAATATTGTGTTGTTTGACTGTAATGTTGCCAACCACGTCACGATACTCCCCCACCGGGCCCACCGGTCAAACGTGTGAATATCGGGGTGTGACATGTTGGTATTAGAGCCAACACTGAGTGAATTAAACACTAGCCTTTTGTGTTTAATCTCAGTTACACAATTGCACATTCCAAAATTTTCGAGTCTAGACAAAGAACATAGGAACAATCCAAATTTGTTTCAATTTATTTTTAACTTTGTCTTTCATTTTATATATTCTTGTTGTTATCTTATGTTATATTGACAGGTTTAAAATATGCCGCCAAGATTCTTTCGACGAAGAGGACGAGGCAAGGGGTAAATCACCGCCCCCAATGACCACGAGGCAGGACCTTCACACATGCGAGCTCCTACCACCACTGCGAGTGCTGACCCTAGAGAAAACCGGAGGAACCTTTTTGAACCTGCTAGACGATCTGTCTCGCACAGTTCGACACCTCCCATTCACAACTCATATGGGCCACAGTCGGAAAATGAGCCCGATAACCCTCAACCTTCTTACATACCTCTTCAGCGATCCCAATCGCATAATTCCTTTGGTGACCCTACACCTGTTTTTAGGGGCCGGTTTAACCCGGCAAACTACTTATAAGAACCAGTGGGTTTTAACCCATTGGGGCCAGAAGATCATTACTCCGGCGATCATGCAGAGGACATGGACGAGGACACCGATACAGTCGAGCCCGCAATCGGAACTCCGAACCATCCTATCGAGGTCTCAGATGGTTCGTCTTTTTATGGATCACCCTACCGTGGTCCAGACAGTTACCAGGCACGGTTTAACCAGTTCGAGTGGTATTTTACACCCTCGCATCATTCGTCGCCTCATTACTCCGGCGATCATGCAGAGGACATGGACGAGGACACCGATACAGTCGAGCCCGCAACCGGAACTCCGAACCATCCTATCGAGGTCTCAGATGGTTCGTCTTTTTATGGATCACCCTATCGTGGTCCAGACAGTTACCAGGCACGGTTTAACCAGTTCGAGTGGTATTTTACACCCTCGCATCATTCGTCGCCTCACTAGCAGCTGCAGCATCAGCAGCAGGATCCCTCTGAGGATTCACGATTCGTGGCAGTCACGCCACCGCCTCCACCGCCACCTGTTCAGCCAGCACCTCCGCAACCGCCGAGGCGTAGGAGAACAGGAGCACGTATGTCTGCACGAGGAGGGGACTTTCATTTTAGCTCTCCTCGACAATCAAGTGGCAGTCATTATCCACCGCTTCAAGAAGATCCACAAATGGGTGGACCTTCGAACCCAGTTGCACCGCAACCACCACCGATGGGTTTTAATAACCCGATTCCTGCTTACACTGGTTCTATGGCGTACAACCCGTTTGATCCGCCGGTTCACACCAACTATAATTACGCTGAAGCCGACCCATACTTGGTAGCGGCCAATTACAACGCCTTTAACCCGGAAGGACCGTATGGAGCTCCTTGGGGAGTAGGGTACCCCACCCATGGGTACCAGATACCTGCCAGACCTATAATACGGACACAATCGCAACCGCCACGGTTTTCTCCCCCAGAGCGGGAGGAAATTCTTCAGAGACTGGACCAGGTCGAGCGAGACTTTCACCGAGATCGCAGGGAGCGACAAACTTTCTTCCAAGGATTGACAAGCCTAATAAAAGGGAAGAGCAAGAAGGACCACTGAATCCTTCCACTGTTGATGCAATTTCCTTGTAGTAGTTGAGCCCCTACGTGGGCCTGTCTTGCTGTATTAGCCCTTGCGTGGGTATGTTTGTTTGTTTTGAACCCCTGCGTGGGTCTATCTTTCTGTTAAACCCTACGAGGGTGTGTTGTTTGTTTAAGTCCCTGCGTGGACAAATATTTCAATTTGACCCCTGCGTGGGTATGTTGCTTTATTAAAAAGTCCTGTTTAGGGCGACGTGTAACCTATTAATAATTAATGGAATGTTTAATTTATAAATTACATTTTTTGCTATTATATGCATAAATATATTATATGGAATAAATAAATCAAAATCATTCCTTTTAATAATAATCTGCCTATTTAAATATTGAATAAGAATCTTAAGAGTGAAACCTAGCCTGAGTGTCATTGTGAAGACCTGGCCATGATGGTAAGACCTGTTTAAAAGATTCAAATCCCTGTTAACATCTGTAAACATGTTAATGCTCCTGGCAGCCGTGATTCATTAAAATCACACATGTCATTCTTATATAAGGATTCTTTAAAAGATTCCTAACCCAACTAAATGATCTCTGAATCATGGGTTTAAATCATCAATTAAGATGATCATGTTTTGACCATACATTGGTAATATAGTGCCTACGGGCCTTGCTCATTTCTACATGAGCCAAAAGACAGTGGTAGCTATGACTCCCTGTCCGAAAAGGGTAATGAACTATGTTCAAGCCTTAAAGCCTTGATTCTCTGAAATCATAGCTTATAATTTAAAAATGTCCTTGTGACTAGGCCTTTTGTGCTACTAATAAAACTGTTATTGTTTTTATAATTAGGATAAATTGTAATAAAAAACAAATCCTAAATAAATATGATTAACAAATTAACCAAATATGGTTTATGTATACCATGGTTAATGAATTGCCATAAAAGACAATTCTATGATAAACTCCCAAATAAACTATTGTTATTGTCTTATGTAACAGTTTAAATTAAAATGGCTGACTCGGATGAAATTAATAGTCACCCAAGGGAGAACAATGATAACGCCCGAATTAATATAAC
Source organism: Helianthus tuberosus (assembly GCA_030545235.1). NCBI lineage: Eukaryota > Viridiplantae > Streptophyta > Magnoliopsida > Asterales > Asteraceae > Helianthus > Helianthus tuberosus. The sequence goes on from CM060401.1 coordinate 173,931,530, forward strand.
GGGTGCTGAACTGAAAGCGTTAGTAGACGACGCTGTTACAAAGGCCTTAGAGCGGCAGTATGAAGAATATAGTGGGACTCGAAGTAGGACCCTATCTACACCGCATTCAAAGCCACCCTCCAAGAAGGATGAACCCAAGAAAGGAGATGACGATCATCACTCCTCAATTCATCATAGTGACCCGTCTCAGAAGATAATGCTAAATCAAGGACCCCGTGACAAGGGTTGCTCCTACAAATATTTTGTCTCATGTAAACCCAGGGATTTCACTGGGGAGAAAGGAGCTGTAGATTGTATGACGTGGTTAGATGAGATGGACACAGTTGTGGATATCAGCGGATGCGCTGAGAGGGATGTGGTCAAGTTTGTGTCGCAATCATTTAAGGGTGAGGCCTTAGCCTGGTGGAGATCATTGATTCAAGCCACCGGGAAGATCCCATTGTACAACATGACATGGGAACAATTTGTTGCCCTCATCAGGGAAAACTACTGCCCTCAGCATGAGGTGGAGAAGATAGAGTCTGATTTTCTATCATTGGTTATGAAGAACCTTGACTGCCAAGCTTACCTCACGAGCTTCAACACCATGTCCCGATTGGTTCCGTATCTGGTAACCCCGGAACCAAAAAGAATAGCCGGTTTCATCGGGGGTTTAGCCCCAGAAATAAAGGCAAGCGTGAAGGCATCTCGGCCGACTACTTTCCGATCGGTAACTGACATATCCTTGTCCCTCACTCTGGATGCGGTCCGACAGAGATCGCTGAGGAACTCGAATGCCGAGAAGAGGAAACGTGAAGATGACACTTCACGAAGGTCAAACAAGAAGCATCGAGGAAATAATGACCACAGGAAAGGGTCTGAGACCAGGAAGGATGGGCATCAGTCTGGTGATAAGCCCAAGTGCAAAGTCTGCAAGAAACAGCACTTCGGGAAGTGCAGGTTTGAATCGAACTCGCAGACTCAGTCGAAAACCTTTGCATGTGGGATATGCAAGTCCAAGGATCACAAGACCTTGGACTACAAGAAGCTGAAAGACGCAACGTGCTACCGTTGTAATGAAAAGGGGCACATTAAGACCAACTGCCCGAAATATGCAAAGAAAGACGACGAAGGAAAGAAGACAGATGCTAGAGTCTTCAGGATGGATGCAAAGGAAGCGGTGCTAGACGACAATGTGATTACAGGTACTTTCCTTGTAAATGATGTCTATGCAAGAGTACTTTTTTATTCAGGCGCTGATAAGTCTTTCGTAGATAATAAGTTTTGCAAATTACTGAATTTACCTGTCAAAACCTTAAGTGTGAATTATGAGGTGGAGTTAGCAGATGGCACCATAGAAACCGTCTCAACTGTGTTAGATGGATGTTTTATATCCATTAAGAACCACTCTTTTTCTCTGTCCCTACTTCCATTTAAGTTAGCCGGTTTTGACATAGTTTTGGGTATGGACTGGTTATCTCATAACCAGGCCCAAATTGTCTGCAACAAAAAGCAAGTGGTTATTAAGACTCCGTCTGGTGAATCACTTACCATTCGGGGAGATACCCAGTATGGACTGCCTGAGCAAGTGACTATGCTCAAGGCCTCTAAGTGTTTAAAGAAGGGTTGTGTCATCTACATGGCACAAGTGATTATTGATGAGCCGAGACCGAAGATAGAAGATATCCCCGTCATTTCTGAATACCCTGGAGTTTTTCCTGAAGAACTACCTGGTTTACCACCAGATAGGCAAGTAGAATTCAGAATTGACATCATCCCTGGAGCAGCACCTGTTGCTAGAGCACCTTATAGGTTGGCAGCAACGGAGATGAAGGAACTGAGAACGCAACTAGATGAATTGCTGGCCAAAGATTTCATTAGACCTAGTTCGTCTCCTTGGGGAGCACCAATCCTATTTGTCAAGAAGAAGGATGGATCGATGCGTCTGTGCATCGATTACCGTGAGCTTACCAAGGTCACTATCAAGAATAGGTACCCTTTGCCCAGAATCGACGATCTGTTCGATCAGCTACAAGGGGCAAGTTACTTCTCTAAGATCGATCTGAGGTCAGGCTATCATCAATTGAAGGTTAAAGATGAAGATGTACACAAGACTGCATTTAGGACTCGTTATGGTCATTACGAGTTCCTAGTGATGCCTTTTGGGCTCACAAATGCACCTGCCGCATTCATGGATCTCATGAATCACGTCTGCAAGCCCTACTTGGACAAATTTGTCATCGTCTTCATAGACGACATCCTCATCTACTCGAAGAACAAGGCTGATCATGAGAAGCATCTCCGATGTATTCTTTCATTACTTCAGCAGGAGAAGCTCTATGCCAAATTCTCTAAATGTGAATTTTGGCTACGAGAAGTCCAATTTCTTGGACATGTGGTTAGCGAACGTGGAATCCAAGTTGATCCCGCTAAGGTGGAAGCTGTCATGAACTGGCAAGAGCCAAAGACACCTACAGAGATTCGTAGCTTCCTGGGATTGTGTAGGTCAGGCTAGGGGAGGATCTAGTCGCCTAATCCTTGTGTACAAACCAACCCGGTTGTGCGGAATCCAACCGAGATAGCACACCGAGATAGAACACGCAATATGATGACACACAAGACTCAACGATTAACACCTCTGTATTAATACGTATGAAAAGATCAGTTACAAGCTCAATGTTTACAAATCTATTCTGTAAACTCTCTCTCAGTGTGTGTGTTCTCTCGGTGTTCTCTTTTGTGTACCTATGAAGTGAACACATTGCATGGATATTTATATCCATCACAGCTCGTCTGGTCGAAGGATCAGATAGACTGATCGAAGGATCATCTATCGATCAGAAGCCTATCGAAGGATCCACACATACCTCGAAGGATGATATCCTTCGAGCTCCATCTATATCCTTCGGAGAATTAGCCTTCGAGCTCATCGAAGGATATAAACAATCCTTCGATGACTCATCCTTCGACACACACATATTACAAACATTGTGCTAACTGTTTGGCCAAGTCAAACCAGGAGGATGGTTGACTTGGTCAAACTTACATCGAGCACACATAATAACAAACCTAAGACGTAACTCAGACTAACACAAGACATCGTTTTGTATCATGACGAAATACAGACAAAGTACAGACACAAGTGCACCAACAAACTCCCCCTTGGCTGTAGCTTTGTCTCGATCTTCGTGTCTTCAAGTGTTTGACGTCCTTTTAAGTCTTCAATGTCGGAGGATCTTTAAAGTCTTCACGCCTTCAAAGCAGAAAGTGTATCAACAAACTCCCCGTTGCATGTAGGAAGTGTGTTGACAAACTCCCCCTTAACATAAGCTCCCCCTTGAGTTATGCTCGTGAAAGTCTTGATCTTTACAAGTTGAGATCCTTGTGGTGTTGATGATGGTCAGCGGCAACTCGATCATCTTCATCACTTGAGTGCCTTCACATCGTGTCTTCATTCCGAAGCTTGTCATCGACCATGTTCTCCTTGCCTTTAGAATCTGCACATGCAATAAATCTAAACGCGTAATGAGAACAACTGCCTGGAATATCATAAGCAAGCGACACACATGTGACCATTGTTCAATCAATCACCGTCCGACAGTTTGAAAGTTTAACAAATTTATCAATTTTAGTTTTTAACTTTAAAAAAACTTGCAAATTCTGACCATTTATGAGATTTAGGCGCTTTGGATTTTGGGAATTTGCAAATCAAACCCTTCAAATTCTTAAAAGTTTTCAGAAACGACCGTTTTGAAAAAATTGCCCGTTATGAAGTTCTGCAAAGGTCAGTTTTATGAAGTATCTCGGCTTGCCAGGTATCTGATCGAGTACCAACATCGGTTAATCAAAAACAAGATTAAATTGAAAATCTTTTTGGATTTTGAGAAAGTTTATATTAAAACACACCTAAAATCTTTTTGGTATTTTTGAATATTTCAAATGTAAAGACTGAAAGCAGTAAATAAATATATACAAAGATGCAGAAACTGAAAGCATTAAATAAATATTTACAGACATTCTTTTTGCGAGTTTCGAGGGTAAGAGAATCATATCAGTGTACGGTCATGTCAAAACACTCTTGTTGTTCTTTTAGTTAACATTAAGATAAGCATCCTATAACGATTATCGGTATTGTTGTCCACTTAAGCTCAACTTATCAGATGTAATCATGTTTAGGGGATACGTTAAGGTATGATTTATACTTACCGACCGGTGTTCATCCACATCACGACACATTCCCGTATCAAGGTATGCACGAGAGTTCATCTTACCGGTGAGTATACCGATTATCATCTGTTTGACCGTATATGATGTGAGAAACTCACTTATTTTGATTGAAAACAAGCCCTATGTGATAGAATCACTTATTGATGAGGAACTTGATTTTCGATGCATGAGGGCACAGGAGCAAGTCCGTGAACAGGTCAGTACTTTCGTACAGCAGAGAGACGAACTTGACTCCCGGATAAATGTGATATTTTATCACTTATTTTGTGGACATGTGATTGTTTATCACTTATTGAGGTCGTATGCAGTATGTACACGTATGTATGGTATCATGGAAGATCTAGACTTGCGTCCCCGTTATTTTTCGGAAAAAAGAAACAACCATGATACCCAGATGATAAGCAGCATAAAGACCGAATATCTCAGAACCTCGGCAATCTCTCAAACGAAATTTCGGTACTAAGACCATATGCCAATGAATGGTTCCCACCTGGTCTTCAGTCGATTTAAGTTTATATCACCCTGCACACTTTAAAATGATTGTGAGCCTACCGATACATCTTATATAGTGCTGCTTATCATTTTTCATTTTAGGTTTAAAGAGGTTTGGACAGACCACTGATGTACTATCATTTTCTCTTTTGCTCGCCAGGAAACTCATTTTTGTTTTTCTATTGTTTTTGTGTTTTTGAAATTTTTCGATGTTTTTGGATTTTTCAAATTTTACTCCCCCTAAAATTAAAAAAACTAAGATAAATTTAAAACACAAAGGTATTTACAAAAATGATTTTCCGATGTTGGTTTTACTCTTGCTTGACCTTAATGCCATTTACCAATAATAAATAGTCAAATCTTGATTTGTCAAATGCTTTGGTAAAAAGGTCGGCACGTTGGTCATCAGTGTGGACGTAAGCAACATCGATTAGCCTTTTCTCAAAGCAATCACGTATGAAGTGATACTTAATTTCGATGTGCTTAGTCTTTGAATGCTGCACAGGATTTCTAGTGATCTGTAAGGCAGCAGAATTATCAACGTAAATAGGAGTTGTTAAGAATTCAAAACCGTAGTCCCGCATCTGTTGTTGGATCCATAGAACCTGGGAGCAGCAACTAGACACAGCAATGTATTCCGCTTCACATGTAGACGTAGCCACACATGTCTGCTTCTTGCACTGCCAAGTGACTAGGCGATTGCCTAAGAACTGACATCCTGCTGTAGTTGATTTTCCATCTTTCTTGCAGCCGCCGAAATCAGAATCACTGTAAGCCTTGAGATCGAAGTTATCATCCTTAGGGTACCATAACCCGGTGTCAGGGCAACCCTTCAGATAACGAAAAATCCTTTTGACAGCAGCATAGTGAGAGACCTTCGGATTCGCTTGGTATCTGGCGAGAAGGCACGTTGGATACATAATGTCGGGTCTTGATGCGGTGAGATACAATAGAGATCCAATCATAGCACGATAAAGTGAAGAATCCACAGCTTCCCCTTTTTCATCCGGAGTAATCCCGTGATTCTGCGGAAGAGGAGTAGAAATTGGCTTTGAATCGGACATCTGGAACCGGCTCAAGATGTCTCTGACGTACTTGGTTTGATGGATAAAAATTCCAGATTCGGACTGATTAACTTGCAAACCCAAGAAGAACGTCATTTCACCCATCGCACTCATCTCGAATCGATCTTGCATCACCTTCTCAAATTCCTTGCATAACTTATCATCGGTAGAACCAAAGATAATGTCATCGACGTATACCTGTACCAACAGAAGATCTTCACCTTTTTCTTTGATGAAGAGGGTACAATCGATCAAACCCTGTCTAAACCCGTTGTTCAGCAGGTAGGTAGACAGTGTCTCATACCAGGCTCGAGGTGCTTGATGAAGACCATATAACGCTTTGTTAAGTAGTAAAACTCTGTCAGGATGTAATGGATCTTCAAACCCCGGTGGTTGCTCGACATATACTTCCTCTTCGACTACTCCGTGAAGAAAGGCACTTTTAACATCCATCTGGTACACCTTGAATTTCTTGAAGGATGCGTAGGCTAGAAAGATTCTAATAGCCTCCAGACGTGCAACAGGTGCATACACTTCATTGTAGTCAATACCTTCTATCTGACTGAAGCCTTGAACAACTAACCTTGCTTTGTTTCGGACAACAATCCCACGGTCGTCCTTCTTGCACTTAAACACCCAACGAGTTCCGATCTTCTTGTAGTGTTCGGGCCTATCAACCAATTTCCATACGCCCAACTTCTCAAACTGCTGAAGTTCTTCTTGCATGGCTTCCACCCAGGAATCATCTTTCAATGCCTCCTTCCAAGATCTAGGCTCTTCTTGGCTAACATAGCAGGCGAAAGACCAATCATTTTGTTGTCCCGATTCTCGTATCTCAGCATACAAGCCAGCATTTTCATTATTTCTGATTTGATTCCTTGTCCTTACACCACTGAGAACATCACCTATAATATTCTGATGAGGATGAATGTTATGAATTCGGGTTTCAGGAACTAGAGGAATGTCAACATTGGTCCTCAAGTTATTGATATTTAAATTCCCGATATCATTCTGAAGCTGTTGAGTTGAAGAAGATGATGCATTTTCTTCTTGGACAATTGGCGCAGACACTGGATCCGTTGCTTCTGAAGTACCTTGAACCGGACCCCGTGCTTCACCATCATTTGCATCAACATACTCCTCATCTTCCGATGACAAATTGTAGTCGACAGCATCATTAAACACCTCATTTGAAACGAGATTGTTGACAGAAGAAGATGCTTGTGAGTCAACAATGATTGGGCGAACTAACTGAGAGCCAGTCGCATTCTCGCTTTCAGACAACATTTGAGCAATTGCATTGTCATCATCAAATGTCGGCAGATTGAATGAGTCGAAAAGACCATCATAATCGAACATCCATGGATCTCCAGAAGGCTTCGATGGATTAGAATATCTTTGAACTTTTACTTCACCCCACTCTTCAATCTTCTTGGTAGTAAGGTTCCATACTCGCAGATTAGGAGTAGCATACCCAAGGAAGTAACCTTCGATAGCTTTGGCACCAAACTTCCCGTCAGTCTCAATCATGGTACATGGTGCACCAAAAGGTTCTAGATATTCCAAGTCAGGAGTCTTCTTGTGTAGGAGTTCGAAGCACGTTTTGCCATGTCTTTTCACTGTGAGAACCCTGTTTAATGTGTAGCAAGCCGAGGCAACAGCTTCAGTCCAGAATCGAACTGGAAGCTGAGACTCAACCAACATGGTTCTTGCAGTCTCAATTAAGGTTCTGTTCTTTCTTTCAGCGACTCCGTTTTGTTGTGGCGTGTACCGAGAGCTGTATTCATGAAGGATTCCTTTTGCAGTGCAAAATTCATCCATAACCCTGTTTTTGAACTCGGTTCCGTTGTCGCTTCGAATTCGCCTCACCTTTAGATTATAAAGATTTTCCAACAATGTGATCAAATTCTTTAGAATTTCTAGAGTCTCGCTCTTGTGAACCATGAAAGCAACCCATGAAAATCTTGAATAGTCATCAGTGACTACCAAGCAGAAAACTTCCCCATGCACACTCTTGTGTTTGACTGGGCCGAAAAGGTCCATATGCAGACGTTCGAGTGGCATATTTACCGTGTTAACCTTCTTCAATGGATGTGATTTCTTGATCTGCTTCCCTTTCTGACACGGCACACAGACATCTTGAAGTTGAAAATTATTCACATTGACACCTCTCACCAGATTGTTTTTGACAAGGTGATTCATTTTTCTGAGGTGAATATGACCCATCCGTCTGTGCCAAGAGATCGTCTCCTTTTCAGTGGCTTTTGAAATAAAGCAAGTAACTTGTTTGGACTTGGTTATTGCTTGGCTCATATCAAGGACATACAAATCATTAACTCTTGGTGCTGATAAGAGAATCCATTCTTCGGGAATCTTGAATCCTAGCTTCAGCACATAACAACCGGCATCATCAAAATGCACGGTGAACTTCTTGTCGCAGATCTGAGAAACACTCAGGAGATTGTGATCCAACTGTTGCACATAATTGATTTTGTCAAAACTCACAACTCCATTTGAGATCATTCCCTCGCCGTTGATATACCCTCCTTTGTCTCCAGCAAACGCAACATATCCTCCTCTTATACTTCGCACATCAAAAAGAAGACGATAGTCGCCCGTCATGTGCCTGGAAGCCCCACTATCAACAATCCAATGACTATTAATAGTTCCTCCTGGAGCCGCCTCCACATGCAATTAACTTATCAGTTTGAGAGGGGGACCCAAGCCTTTGTGGACTTGGGTCGTCCTTGATCATCAAGGAAAGTGATTTCAATCACTTGATGATTAGGAAAAAGAACCTGTGGTGCTCCCCTTGATTGAATTACCTGCTTTTGCTTCCAAGCTGTTTGTCCTTTACCAGTATTTGAATTTATTGTTTTAACATTTACTGGTTTTACAGTTTCAGATTTTGCTTGTACAGGTTTTTCTTCTTTGACCTCTGATTTTAAGGCCTTTTCAATTACCTTTTGATTTTTTTGCTTTAACTTCTTTTCCCTTTCTTTCAAGACACGTGGGTCTTGTTTTGGGGAAACTGATCGTTTTCGGTAATCGATTTCTTGGGGAGCACTCGTTTTTGACTTCAGCTTTTGCACGTGTGGGCAATATCTTACAATATGCCCAACTGTCCCACATTCAAAACATGTTCTCCGCTCTACAAACTTCGGAGAAACATGTTGATGACCAGACGGAGAACCAGACAATGAACTTTGTGATCTAGATATGCTTGGACCTAAATCACATCCGTTGGTGTGTTGAGTGTAATTATTCTGATCATTTCGTTTTAAAATTCTAATGAACTCAATGTTTGATTTATCCTGAAATGTTTCAAGTTTGTCTGAACCCGTGGATCCAACAAAGTTCATTTTCGGTTCTCGTTTCTTAACAGGAGCTCTTTTGTTTTGCACCTTTTGTTGTTGAACCTTAGGGTGCTCAACCTTTGATTGTTGAATTTTAGGTTGTGCAGCCTTAGGTTGAGTAGCCTTAGACTGTTGAACTTTAGGTGCTTGAACATTCTTGTTCTGAGCCTTCTTTCCCTGTACCTTACCCTTTCCGGAGTTGACTTGTTGTTTTCGCTCAATTGGTAGTTTTTGGTTTCCGTATTGTTTTCTAATTTGTTCACACGGAATTGGATCACATTGAGTGACGGTAACTTTGCCACTTTTATTCCCCAAAAACTTATCAGTGCATCCTTAAAAAATTTGCTCAATTAAATCTTGATTTACATTTTTAATTGGAAAATCTTTGTTAGAGTAGATTTTGTTATCTCCTTTGAGCGTGTACAACAAGTTATTCTCTTCACGGCTAGATACAGGGGACTCCATTGCTTTTGACATTTCAGTCTTACTCGGTTTCACTGGTGGATCACACAGGATGTGATTCTCGATTGGAATATCTGTTGTAACCGAGTTAGACTGTTGTTTCACAATTTCTTCAGATTCATCATCCGAAGAATCAACATCCTCAACAATGGGAGGACTCTGTTCCTTAACACACGATGAATCTGTCACATTCTCAGATTCTGATTGACCCGAGGATGATGCACCAGTTGTGAACCCGAGGCCTGCTGCAAAGTCATCTAGACCGAGTGGCACAGTAGGTTCAAAACGGGGCATATCCTCGTCATCAGGAAATTTGGAGTAATTGTGATTCATCGGGGGAGGACATGATTTGAATCCAATACATTTTGCATCCCCCTTTTTCTTTATCTTTTGAGCGTCAATGATGTGATCCAATACATAGCGGGAATTGGAATAGCTTTCCAGTTTCTGCTTAATTGTCTCACATTCACATCGAGCTGTTGCCAACTCTACCATTTGCTTTTCAATTGTGTCAATAAGATTATTGTTAGCATGTTGTTTTCGCAAAACAGCCTTTTGTAATTCTGAAACATCATGTCTTAATGACGCAATTGTTGCTTTAAATTCCTTTTCATTTCTGGTTAAAAACAAGTTAGCTTCAGTTGCTTTAGAAAGATCTACAATCAATTCTTGATTGTGTTTGTATGTGATTTCAAACTGACTTTCCTTTTCAGCATATTTTAAACACTTTTCACATTCAATAGGAACAGAAATAGAGTCAGAATTAGTATCACATACCTGAGAAGTCTGACCTTCTACGTGAGCCATAAAGGCTGTATGAAAAGAAAAAGATCCATCTTCAGAGAAGAACTGAGCAAGCTTCTCGGAAGTTCCAGCAGATTTCTGGCAATAGATCTCCTCTTGCATAATGCTTCAGCTTCAGCCAAAAGCTCATCAACTTCCAAATCTAAAGCATCACTTGATAAATCACCAGCATCGAGTGATTCCCCATCCATGCTCCCACTATAACCCGAACTATCTTCATCTTCTGAAGATTCACCAGCAGACCCGGGTTCTACTACCTTCTCAATCACTTTAGCATAACATGCTGTTCCACCATTTCCTCCTTCTCCAAGCTGAAGGTTCCAATTGCAGATTTCATCAGCTTGAACAACCAATCCTCTGTGGGAATTAGTGTTTGTGGTTCCAGATGCATTTCCTCCAACGGGAACTATTGACCTGTCAGAATTGTTGTTCTGTTGCTGTTGTGGCTGTCCTTGATTCCTGAAGGGATTCTGATTTCCTTGCTTAGGTGGCTTCTGACACTCCCGCTTGAAGTGACCCTTTTCACCACAATTGAAGCAAGTGACAGCATTCTTATCAAAACCATACTTGGTGTTGTTGTTGCTATTCAAGTAGGTTCTCCCCGTTCTTTCCATAAACTCCTTTGCTCTTCGAATTGCACTAGCAAGGGCCCATTTGATATCCATCATTTCAAACTCTTCTCTATCCACTTGCTGATAATCCTCATTGGTTAGATTGATATTCCCAATCTGACCTGCGACCAATCCACAATAAGCACTAACCAAGGTGTTCAACATCTCCATATGCTCCTTGGCTATTTCGACACTGACTTTGGAAAAGTTGGAAGTGTCTAATCTGACTGTGTTCGGATTGGAAGTGGCTTGAAAGTTTGAAGAACTTCCATAAAACCCTTGCTGTTGCGGTTGTTGCTGCTGAGCTGTCGGTTGCACATTCTGTTGTAGAGAAGAAGAAACTGGTCTTGAATACATCGTGTATGCTGAAGGATTAAACTGATCTGTTGTGGAAGGTCCGGTGTTTGAGATGAAGGCTGTTTGAAGCTTTGCATGTTGAGAGGCTGGTTTTTCTCCACTGATACCTCCTGCAATCCCATAGTACATCTCTGGATTTTGAGGAGTTAGTGTTCTTTTTGCTTTAAGCTTTTCTTCTACATCCTTGTTTTCCAACCTTTGAATTAACTCATAAACGGTGATTGTGTCTAGAACACCATTTTCTTTAAGAATTTCAAGATAACCGCTCCACTTTGCTGGTAAGCTATCAGCGAATCTCTTCACCATTTCTTGTGGAGTGGCAGTGACTCTAAAAGCAAACATCTCGCTCAACAAGTGATGGAACCTTGTAGATAACTCTGCCAAAGTCTCATTCTCCATACACGTGAATCCTTCAAACTCTTTCTTCAGTAATTCTTGCTTGATCTTTCTAGATTGAGCATTTCCTTCACATCGTAACGTGAGCATATCCCACAAGCTTTTAGTAGTCGTGCAGTAAACAAACTGGTGGTAAATGTCTCTGTGAAGAGCTTGTGTGAGAATCATGAATGCTTTCTTTTCTAACTCAAATTTCTTCTTATCATCATCAGACATAGTGCTGTAAGTTTCTGGATTAGATCCTGCAACTTCCAAATCATTGTCAAATGCGGTGAAGAAGCACATCCATAGATCTTGACCTTGCCCCTGAACATAAGTTCTCAGCCTTTCTTTCCACCATCCCCAATCATTGATGTGATTTAGCTTTGGCGGTTTTGTGCTTGTACTAGTTTCACTGTCGTTCTGCATCATAGCTTGAATGCTGCTGCTTTGATTTGTGACCAATGCCCATTGATTTGCAGTTATCATTGCAGCTTGAGGTGGGGCAATAGCCTGCATCCATGCAGTTTTGTTGAAATCTGACGCAGATTGCATAGCTGATGATTGCGTAGCTGATGATTTTGGAGTCAAAGTTGTTTGAGTCCACGCGGTTGGATCCCACTGACCGTTTGTTCCCATTTTATAAAAATTAATATATTAAGTGAAAATTTTAATTTTCACAAACTATGTTAATATCTCGAATGATAAACAACCAGCCGAAGGATCCTTGATCGAAAGACCTGAAAAACACAAACTTGTTAAACTTAAACAGACAAGTATCGAAGGAACAGAACTTGTTCGAAGGATCAACAGTGTTCGAAAGATCACTGTTGAGTTTCGAACAATGATTTCGAAAGATTCTCCAATCGTAGGATCCTTATCTTTCGAAAAAGAGCTGTAGATCGAAAGATGTATGCTTCGAAAAGATTCCTTGGATCGAATGATAAGACACAGACTTCGAAGGATGTTCGAAGGATGATTATCTATCGAACCTCCTTTGATCGAAAGATGATCTTTCGACTTCGAAGGATATCCTTCGATCTGTACTGACACAGTTGACAAAAGTTGACAGGTTGGTGAAAAGGTGATGGGTTGGTAGGAAGCTTTCGGCAGAAGGTATGCTCAGACCATACTTTCTGCCAAAACAAGATTTGAAAAAAAAAATATTACCCAAAAAGAAGGTTCTTATCCAGAAAACCGGTCACCGGAGTAAGCCGGAATTTGGCCGGAAATAACCAACCTTCTCAAAAACAAGTTTTTAAGTTACCCAACCCGTCCTTTAACACACCCGGTAGTTTAGAACACGTTTTTATGACAAGAAAAGCGAGAAAAACACTAAAAACAGGTGCTAAACCAAGTGAGCCAAACACTCCAAAGTCTTGTATAAACTCGGTTTTTAACAAGGAAAAGAGCCAAAGCTCTGATACCACTTGTAGGTCCGGCTAGGGGAGGATCTAGTCGCCTAATCCTTGTGTACAAACCAACCCGGTTGTGCGGAATCCAACCGAGATAGCAAACCGAGATAGAACACGCAATATGATGACACACAAGACTCAACGATTAACACCTCTGTATTAATACGTATGAAAAGATCAGTTACAAGCTCAATGTTTACAAATCTATTCTGTAAACTCTCTCTCAGTGTGTGTGTTCTCTCGGTGTTCTCTCTTGTGTACCTATGAAGTGAACACATTGCATGGATATTTATATCCATCACAGCTCGTCTGGTCGAAGGATCAGATAGACTGATCGAAGGATCATCTATCGATCAAAAGCCTATCGAAGGATCCACACATACCTCGAAGGATGATATCCTTCGAGGTCCATCTATATCCTTCGGAGAATTAGCCTTCGAGCTCATCGAAGGATATAAACAATCCTTCGATGACTCATCCTTCGACACACACATATTACAAACATTGTGCTAACTGTTTGGCCAAGTCAAACCAGGAGGATGGTTGACTTGGTCAAACTTACATCGAGCACACATAATAACAAACCTAAGACGTAACTCAGACTAACACAAGACATCGTTTTGTATCATGACGAAATACAGACAAAGTACAGACACAAGTGCACCAACAGATTGGCAGGATATTACAGGCGTTTCATTGAAAAATTTTCAAGGATTGCTGCACCCCTGACTTCCTTGACTAGGAAGAAGGTTAAGTTTGCTTGGGGCCCTAAGCAGCAAGAATCCTTCGATATCCTTAAACAGAAGTTGAGCAACGCTCCTGTACTGACGTTACCTGAAGGTACCGAAGAATTTGTGGTTTACTGCGACGCATCACACACTGGCATGGGATGTGTGCTTATGCAAAGAGGCAAAGTTATTGCCTACGCTTCAAGACAGTTAAAAGTGCATGAAAAGAATTACACCACCCATGACTTAGAGTTGGGTGCCGTTGTATTCGCACTAAAACTTTGGAGGCATTATTTGTATGGTATCAAGTGTGTGATCTATTCTGATCACAAGAGCCTCCAGCACCAGTTTAACCAGAAGATTTAAACATGAGGCAGCGCCGATGGATGGAGACATTGAATGATTATGATTGTGAAATCAGATACCATCCAGGCAAAGCAAACGTGGTTGCTGATGCCTTAAGCAGGAAGGAAAGAGTGAAACCCATCCGAATCAATGCCATGAGCATTGAAATAAAGAACAGTTTGAATGAAAGGTTGTTAGCTGCACAGAAGGAAGCTGTGTTGGAAGCTAACTATCCTAATGAAAAGCTGGGAGTCACTGAAGAGCAATTATCTCAGGGCAAGGACGGAATCCTGAGGTTAAATGGAAGAATATGGGTTCCAGTTTATGGAGGACTTCGTGATGTGATCCTCTAGGAAGCCCACAGCTCTAAATATTCCGTTCATCTTGGAGCTGATAAGATGTACCAGGATCTGAAGGCAAATTTTTGGTGGATAGGCTTGAAGAAGTCTGTAGTCACCTATGTAGCTAAATGCTTGACATACGCGCAAGTCAAAGCAGAACATCAGAAACCGTCAGGTTTGCTACAATAGCCTGAACTTCCCACATGGAAGTGGGAAATGGTGACTATGGATTTTATCACCAAGTTACCTAAGACAAGGAAAGGCAATGATACAATATGGGTGATAGTGGATAGACTGACTAAGTCAGCACATTTCCTACCCATAAAGGAGACCTATAGCTCCGACATGTTAGCCCAATTATACGTAGACAAGATTGTAGCTCTACATGGCGTACCTGTGGCTATTATCTCTGACAGAGATACTAGATACACGTCGCATTTTTGGAAGAGTTTCCAACAAGCTCTGGGCACGCGCTTAAATTTCAGTACGGCTTACCACCCTCAGACTGACGGACAGAGTGAGCGTACCATCCAAACATTGGAAGACATGCTACGTGCATGTGTGATTGATTTAGGTGGTAGCTGGGATAACCACCTGCCATTGATAGAGTTCTCTTACAACAATAGCTACCATACCAGCATTAAGGCTACGCCTTTCGAGGCTTTATACGGTAGAAAGTGTAGAACGCCCGTTTGTTGGGCAGAAGTTCGAGATGTCCAACTGTCAGGTCCGGAAATAGTTTTTGAAACGACGGACAAGATTGTCCAGATTCGTGACCGACTGAAAGCTGCCAGAGATAGGCAGAAAACCTACGCAGATTTACAGCGTAAATCTTTTCACTTCGAAGTAGGTGAAAAAGTGTTGCTTAAAGTATCACCCTGGAAGGGAGTGATGCGATTTGGTAAGAAAGGCAAGCTAAGCCCGAGATACATAGGACCTTTCGAGGTTATCGAACGTGTCGGATCAGTTGCCTATAAGTTAAACTTACCGGAAGAGCTCAGTGGTATTCACAATGTATTCCACATCTGCAATCTGAAGAAGTGTTTCGCTGATGAATCACTGGTCATACCACATGTAGATGTGCAAATAGAAGAGAGCTTAAAATTTGTTGAAAAACCTGTGTCGATCGAGGATCGACAGGTCAAGAAGCTTCAAAGGAAGCATGTGCCTATTGTAAAGGTAAAATGGGATGCCATAAGAGGTCCCGAATATACGTGGGAGGTTGAGTCCACAATGAAAGAAAAGTACCCTTATTTGTTTCAGTAAATCTCGAGGTCGAGATTTCTTTTAAGGGGGTGAGGATGTAACACCTCAAAAATTCACGTCCTATAATGTATTGACACGTGTCATAAGTTTGAACGTGTGAAAGAATGTTCTTGAGGGACTAAAGTTGACAAACATGGAAAGTATGTGAATATACGAGTTCAAAATGTCAACAGTGAATAAATATACTTTACAATAACCCTACATGATTTTTATACCATCAAACGAATAAATCATGGATCATACGAAGCTAAAAGTGAGAGATTACAAACTACAGGGGTTAAATGTGTCAACATGTTTAAGTTATACCTCTAAGTGACCTTTTAGAAAACCCGAAGCTTTGTAACAATTAATTATGCTCACTAGAATGCACGATAAAAATTTCATAAAGTTTCGTTATCGTATGAGAAAGTTATGATCAAATTCGTATGCGAGGGGTTAAAAGCGTTAACGTTGAAAGTTATGACTTTTCGGGTAACAATAAAGTTAACCGAGGTCTTAACAAAGTGGGTATATATCTTGAAGCCTTTATGTGTCAATTTAGAGGGTCCAAATTGCAAGAAATAAGTTAGTTGACCTTTCGAAAGGCCAAGGGACAATATGCAAAAACCAAAAAATGTTTTTGTCTGAACACAAGGCCTATACGGGCCGCGTAAGCTCTAACAACATCTTATGCAGGCCGCCTGGCCCGCCCAGATACAGAAACATCAGACAACAGCCTGTATTTGTGCTATAACCGACTTTAATCAGTTGTTTCACTCCATGGGCGACCCCTAAACAACCCCTAGGCCCTTAGGGACATGTGTTATTAATCAGGGACCATTGGTAGTGTTGTGTGTCAACAATCCATTGTGATTAAAGCACTATAAAAGGCCACAAGGTTGCAACCATTTCTTCACACCTTCCTTCAGCATTTCTGATCATTTCTGGAGCTCCAAAGCAGACTCAAGTGATCACTAATCAAGCATAGGACTTCAGTAAGTATGCTTAACCTTTCTTAGTTAAGTTTTTGCTTAGTTTTAGTTTAAAAGTCAAACCGTCGTAATTAACGGTTGACTTAGCGATTAATCACTAATGGTCCAGTGATTAGTCGAATTGAAAGTAGTTATACGTTGGTAATTATGTGGGCAATAAACCCTTAAAGGGCACCCTCTGATTTCCACTCTAACTAGGTCAAATGTCGGGTCAAACTTGTTATTAAAAAGTCAACAGGATGCTTATTTTCCAATTTATGCATAATTAGCAATGTAGACCACATACAACCTGTTTGATCATTAATATAACTTGGTAATTAGTGTAAGAACATGTCTAAACATGTTCCACCTGACAATTTTCTGTTTAGACCCGG
Source organism: Helianthus tuberosus (assembly GCA_030545235.1). Lineage (NCBI taxonomy): Eukaryota > Viridiplantae > Streptophyta > Magnoliopsida > Asterales > Asteraceae > Helianthus > Helianthus tuberosus. Next base: position 173,948,697 of record CM060401.1, read on the forward strand.
TTCGGAACCGAAAGTCGCAAAACTTTGACTTTTGCTTTGACTTCAGTTCTGACCCGTTTTATTATGAATTGGAATTGCCTTAGAGCTTCCTTAGGACCAGGTTACATGCTAGTATAACCCTCCATGATTATACACCATGGATCATTAGTTATCCAATTAATATGCATGATTCCGTTAATTGCTCATATGTTGACCAATATGCCCTTTTCACCTTAAAATGTGATTTTTGAAAATGTAAAAGAGTAGAAACCTTAATTACTGATATATAAACTTGTAACCAAAATTTGACATCAGTTTGAGGTCTAGATTAAGAGTTATGCTCATTAGCGTAAATTGAAAGCTTTATGTTAATTAAACGGCGTAATTAGCATATAACCTATTTAAACCTACTTTTTGATATCAAACTTATTTCCCACTGATGTAATATATTATTTTGGGATTTTTGAATATTTTTAATTGATTTTAGGCTGAGCAAAACTTAGAGTCGTAAGCTTAATTCGGTAATTGTCGGTTTTGCCCTTTCGGGCTATAAAATGAGTTTTACATATCTTTTTGACCCGAAACCTTTTGATACTGATCTTACATGATAAAGAAATTATTTTAAACCTTCTAGAATAATAAAAATATCAGCTTTGTATGTTTTTTTTTTTTTGAACAGCAAGAACTTTATAGATAAAAAAGAGGAGAACCAGCGATGGGCTGGAAGGGAACAAAACAGAAAAAAAGGCCAAAGTAGACCAAAAAAAAGAGAAAAGCTACAACATTAATCTAAACTGGATAAAGGGTCACAGATCCAAATATCCCAGCAGCAAACCAACCTCTTGCTCCTATTTTTCAACCAGCTATAAAGGGAGGAGACCACATTTTCCATAACAACGCTCGCCGAACTGATGATGCCTTTGAAAATACGATCATTCCTGTCTTTCCAGAGAGCCCACACAGCCGCAAAAGCAATCCCGGCAATAAGATTTTTCTTCATTCCAGAATCCTCCAAAAAGATCAGATTACACAGCTGCTCCAAACTAGCCAATCCAGTGAAATCCCACTTAGCCCAAACCGAAATCAGTCTCCAGACATCCCTTGCATGATCGCACTCGACAAACAAGTGATCGACTGACTCGACGACCCCACTGCAGTGAACACAATCAGAAGATGGGAGAGCAACGCCTCTTTTCGCCAAATTCCATGCCACCGGGATCCTATTCTGAACTGCCCTCCAAACAAAACAGTTGACCTTGATCGGCACCCAAGAAAGCCACTCACACACGAAACCCTCGACCCCGAACTCGGCTATCTCCAAACACTTTCTAACCGCTTTGACAGAGAAAGTGTCCGACACCCCTGCTTTCCATATCCATTTATCCACTCCCGGCTCGAAAGGAAAAGAAGATACCATACCGACTAAGTCTTCCAGGTCACTAGAATCTTCTGTCGACAGGTTCCTCTTCTTCCAATGCCAGTTCACCAATAAAACGCCAGTGGGATCCCTGGAGATTCTGTCCGAGATAAGACACTTTTTAATCGATTCCATCTCATAAAGAGATGGAAACAGATTGCAGAAAGGAACCTTACCGAACCAAGCATCAAGCCAAAAACGTGTATTGCCACCCTGGCCCACAGATCTGACCCAAAGGTCCTTAACACTTAACCCCAAATCCCACATATCCTTCTCTGCCTTTATAATATGAGCCCACGGCCCAATCCCGGTTCTATTTGCCCTCAGCGAATCATGATGATTGTTGCACTTGTGGATCGCCATTATACATCTGACCCATAACGCCTCAGATTCTGTCCTCCACCTCCACCACCACTTGGATAAAAGAGCTAAATTCTGAAGCTTTAGACACCCCACCCCCAAACCACCCGAGGATTTAGGCTTAACTATTTTCCTCCAAGCAACCCAGTTGGTTTTATGTGTATCCTGCCCCCCGCCCCACAGAAAACGCCTTCTGATTTTTTCCATCGCTTCTATCACCATTTTAGGAGCTTTAAACATAGACAAGAAGTAAATGGGAAGAGACCCGAGGACCGCCTTTATTAACGTAAGCCTCCCCCCGAAAGAGAGACAAGAGGCTTTCCACGAGTTGAGTCTACATCGAAGTCTATCGATAACCGGGTTCCAATTTACCGATTTACCCATGTTAGCCGCAACAGGGAGGCCAAGGAACCTGAACGGAAGGGTCTCTGGCTCACACTTGAGGATAGACGCCATATTGATTACCTCCAATCTCCCGACACCAATCCCAAACACCTTACTTTTTGAGAAATTCACTTTAAGACCCGACGCTAGATGGAAACATCTAAGAATTCTAGCTAAGCTCAAAACATTCGCCGTGTCCCATTCGCCTATGAACATGGCATCATCCGCATATAGCACATGCGAAACCATTGGCCCATGATTCGGGAGCGAGATACCTTTGAAGATATTATTCGCTACGGCCGTATGTAACATTGCGTTTAATCCTTCCATAGCTATGAGAAAAAGATAAGGCGAAAGCGGATCTCCTTGTTTTACACCCTTCTCAAATCTAAACTCGCTAGTCGGAGACCCATTAACGAGAACAGATGCCTTGCCGGAGCATAAGATACTCGACACCCATAATCTCCATTTCTCCCCAAACCCCATAGCAAACAACACCTCCTCAATGTACCGCCAATTGACCGAGTCGAAAGCTTTGTCGAAGTCGACCTTAAAGAGCATGCATTTAATCTTAGACGACTTCACCCATGATAAAGTTTCATTAACAACCATATGCCCATCCAAAATATTTCTCCCTTCTAGATAAGCTGATTGCTCTGGGCCAATAATCTTGCCAATAACCCTCTTCAATCTCAATGCTAGGAGTTTGGAAACTACTTTGGATAAACATCCGATAAGATTGATGGGCCTATAATCTTTTAGGCTCAGCGGATCCTTTATCTTAGGAATGAGGGTAATAAAAGAGGAATTGCAACCGTTAGAGAGCAAGCCATTACACTCAAAATCCTTAACGAAATCAACAAAGTCCTTTTGAACAATATTCCAAAAGGATTTGATGAATTTGAATGTAAAGCCGTCTGGCCCTGGGGCTTTGTCATTTCCGCAGGCCCAGACCGCTTGTTTTACCTCCTCCGCGCTGAAGGGAGCGTCCAACACATCTCTATCTGAAACTGAAATGCAGGGCAGATTCAAACCTGCAATCTTAGGTCTTAAGACAACTCCTTCCTCAAACTTAGCTGAAAAAAACGACCTCACCTCCTCTTTGATACAAATTGGATCAGAAACCCACCTCCCATCAACCAATAAACCATTTAGTCTAGATCTCGCCATGTTACCTTTAACCATGCCGTGAAAAAACTTCGTATTTTCATCACCTTCCACTTCCCATTTGACCCGTGCTTTTTGAATAAGATCCATCCTTTTGATCGTCTCCAATTCAACAATTTTCTTTTTGGAATTAATCCTTTTCCGCCTTTCACAGACTGAAAGAGCACAACCCTCAGCTTTCAGCTCCAGCCCATTGATAACATCTTCTAGCTCTTTTTTCTCTGAATCAAGATTAGCCATACGAACCTTATGCCACCGCTTGATATCATCCTTTAGCCGTTTGAGTTTTATCATAAGAACCACTTCCATAGGCGCCAAAGGAACGTCCCTAGCCCAAGATGACTCGACCACCTGATTTAGATCATCACAAAGCAGCCATGAGTTGAAAAATTTGAACGGAATAGGTCCAAACCTAAGCTCTTTGCCTTCAAAAAATAGCGGGCAGTGATCAGATAAGTGACGTGGAAGGGCCGTGACATTGGCAAAAGTCCAAGTATCCATGAATCTTTTGCACACCAAAATTCTATCGATCTTGCTAAGCTTTTTTCCGTCGTCGCTCATCCAAGTGAATCGCCTTCCACCCATGTTGTATTCAACTAACCCCGCCAAGGAAATAAAGTTATTGAATTCCACCATATTTGACTCGATACCGGAAACCGGGAAACGATCTTCCTTACATCTAGTTTCGTTGAAATCCCCAAGAAGGACCCAAAGGCCCCCCCTGCCCGACATAATGCCCATCAGCTCCGACCACAGATGCTTCCTTTCGGAAGCACAGTTGCTGGCATAAACATTCACAAAATTAACGACTTCAATTGACCCTTTCCATTTCCCAGAAACAACAATAAAATTGGTATGAAGCACTTCACCCAGTTTCACGAATATATCTGGATCCCACAAACAGAAAAGGCCACCCGATCTACCTAAAGCTCCCACAGCTACTGAATCATACTTATCAGAACCCCATATCCTCCTCAAGGGAATATCCTTGATGTTTGAGAGTTGCGATTCCTGACCGCAAAACATCTGAACTTTTTTGGATCTAATGAGACCACCCACCCAATCAATTTTATCCCCTCCCCTACCCCCAATGCCCCGACAGTTGAGAGACATAAAATTCATCTACACTTAGCAACACCCCCTTCCCCCCTGATAATAGACCTCAATTCCCCGATCGTCCCTGACATGTCCAGCCCTAAACAGGATCCAACCGCCGCCGTTTTGACGGCTTCATCCGATCCAATACTCCCAGCAAAGCTGACCGATGAGCCCCCATGCCTCTCTACACCCGAACCCCGTGAACGCTTATTATCTAGAGAGAGAGCCCTAGCCTTATTTTGCAAAACTCCCCTCATGATGTCCCTCCCCCTCATAGAAGCGAACCTACAAACACCCTCACTGCATGTCCTTCTGGGCTTCTGAAGCACCTGCACATTTTGGGACGAAGATACCGTGGGCTACGGCTCCTAATCGCCTTTTTAAGCGTTCTTAACGCATAGTATGTACTAAAACTATTTTAAACATACAAGGGTTGATACCTACTGATATTTTAGGTAAATTATAATATTTTAACAGTAAGTAAAAGTTGTTTAACTCAGACTTCAGTTTTGAGCTTTTCGGCTTATGTGAAATTACCCAAAATGCCCCTACGGTGCATAGTTTGGTTATAATTGATAAATTTCACATATATACAATACCCTACTGTTATAACTTGGTAAACTAAGTATTTTTGCTGAACATATCAGACCTGTAACTCAGGATAATACTTGAACTCTTTTATAACATTATAAATGACCAAATTACCCCTACGGGGCATAATTTGTGTTTAAATTCGTTTTGGGCATAATGGAAGGTATCCTATTGATATCACAACATATTTGAGACATATTAACTTAGGAAACCTATTTAGGACCCTTATGATTACCCGTTACGCCTCTCGCGCGTACGGTTCGGCTTATGTAACTAGTTTACATAAATTAGCCGAAACGGGTCAAACCTTATCGGTTTTACCCCAAAATTCAGAATGTACTTAGATTAAACATATAAGACAAGTCTTCAATCTTGTCGGGTCTAAATCACATTCTATTCCGGTCTTCGCTTAATCATGCGTTTGAACCGTATCGGTCTAAGCTTAAGCTTAACTAAAGACCGTTAGGATTCTAATAGGTTATTATAAACCTTTGTTCCAGAATAGGAGGACCAGTAAAAGCTACTTGCATTTGCTTATTGTGATTATTACTTTGCTCAGGTAAATACTTTTAACTTATTTTCCCTATACGGGCTTGGGGTACGGTATATAAAATACCGCTTGGTCGGGCATTAAATCTTCCATCATATGGTGGCTAATTGATATTTGATCGGCCCGTTTAAATTGTTTTGTTTACTTAAAGCCTTTGGGAGGTTAATGACCATGTCCCGGATATCCTTGGCATCATTTTACGAAATGGCCACGACCTATGCACGGGGTGTAGGCGTACACCTGTCAGTTGCCATATAAATAATGTGGTGTGTCTATTGATCTTTAACCCGGCACGACCCGGACTACTGAACGCATAAGTAACATGTAATTCTTTTACGAGATTATATATTTAAATAATTATCCCAAGTTATAAAATGTTTGTGCCACGTGCATTAAAATCAAATTTTTAATCATTTTCAAAATGAGTCGGTTGAATGTATTTACCAGTGTAAACTGACGTATTTTCCCAAAAAGATTAAATGCAGGTACTAATCGTAATAGGCTGGATTTCTCCTTAGCATCAAAAGAGTCTCGCAAGCTTAAGATGCCTAAAGTCTGTTGAACTACTGTTTCCTATTAATTTTTGATCCTTCTGTGGATAAACATTCGACTATTGTGATACTTGATATTACAAATTATTAAAGTTGAATTATATCTTTCATTTGCTTCCGCTATGCATATTAAATATTGTGTTATTTGACTGTAATGTTGCCAACCACGTCACGATACTCCCCCACTGGGCCCACCGGTCAAACGTGTGAATATCGGGGTGTGACATAAGGCCATTAATCCACGTTGTAGGATCGAGGGACATGAGTGATAGATCTATTTGGGTGTAGCGAGCCCTCACCCATGTGGACCAGTGTGGCCCATGAGGTGACTATGTCTTATTCCCGGAGACAAATTTGTTAGGTTTGAGTTTTCCTGCATCACTTCACACATATCAATGGCCTTGCAAACCATTGGTGATCTATTTTCCTTGTTGCTTTCATACCAGGAGTTTACAAACCTACATACATTCTTTCAATGATTAAAAAGGTTATCCATGCACACAATCAAACACATGAAACTCGCTCAACTTTTGTTGATGTTTTCAAACTACATGTATTTCAGGGAATTAAAAGTGAATCTGGCGGGCGTTCGGATGTTCCAAGTTGGTTTAAGAATAAAAGATGCCATCCATGATCTTAGGTTTTGGTCAGTGTGTCTTATTCCTGGATGAGACACGTCTTCCAAATCCTGGTTTTATTTAATGTCTTTTGTCGAGTCTTTGTGAACTCTTAAACAAGTTGCATGGTTTGCACTCGAGTTTGACTTCCATGTTTTAAAACAATGTTGTTATTATGTTTTTAGACTTATTTAATGGATGATCATCGTTGGTTTTATCATATAGTGGTTGTTATGATTGAATGCAATGATATTAAGAAAGTCACACAAAATCACGTTTTCACATAAAAGTCAGGGTGTGACAGATGCGATAGTATTACCCATTAGTCACACAAATAACTTAACTACTATATCTAATATACAATCACTATAAATAACTTGCGTTTAGCGTTCGTGATTAGATTGCGATGCGATAGAATTGCGATTACGATTGCGATTAAACACCTCAACATAAACATAACACGCACAAGTAACACATAATAGCACACACACGTAAAACAATATCAAGAACACATAATTCGAGTTGCGATGCGATTAGCGATAAGTCGATTAGCGATTAAACATGCGATTAAATAGCGATTAAACCTCGATTATTAATAGATAGTCCACATAATACAACTAAAGCGATTAAATAAAAACGTCGATTACAAGTCATTGGCGTACAATCAATAGTTAAGCAAGGAGTGACAGATCTCAATTAGCAATCTTTTCTTCTTTTGACCTTGACCTTGACTTGTACTTTGACTTTCCAAAAAGCGGGTTGTTACAATAATAATAATAATAATAATAATAATAATAATAATAATAATAATAATAATAATAATTGATGAGACGCTAGGTAGCACAATACTATTTATCTGGGTCGTCTCGTACATGATGGTTCAATCTTTGTTCTTCACTTGACGAATGACTAATCCTTCCAAGGAATCCTGCAAAACGAACAACACCGGTGACTCGCTACAAGGAGGAGAAGATGGGGGGTTCTCCTTGTAACCACCATCCGGCGTGAGAATAAGTAATCCCTTTGACGATAAGTGTGTGAATAGAGTGAGAGAATAAGAAATCTGATCCCTAAACCTGGAGGTTGAGTCTTCTATTTATAGCCGGAGAATTGTGAACGAATGAGATTGTCAGCTAGCCGGTGTTCTCCAGCTGTCCGGCCAAGAGGAATATCCATTATGTCTCCTCTGACATAGTCAGGCCTGGAGGTAACGTGGCGCATGGTTATTCGCTCCAACTCAGCGTCATTTTTGTACTAGCTGTCGGTCTGTCCCATAGAGTTCTTGCGATCGGTGCTGCCGGTCTGCCATTGGTTCCACATGTTGTCCTTTCTGTCTGCTAGGAGCCTCCTCTTGTTCGTCATGTCACACCCCAACCGATGGCGGAAACATCAGGATGAGACGAACTAGATTGCAAGAGGCTTCATAACACTATGTGACAATATAAATTTAATTCAAATTTAATTTCAATACTAAAATTGTTGTACAAGAATCCAAATAAAAGAACAACATTGATTTCAATCATAACATAACAAAATAGATTAATCTAAGTGTGTTTCTAAGTCCACCTAAATCTTGTTTCTTCACTTAGCATCATCTTGACTATCAACCTGTAACATGTATTAAAATAAGATCAACAAAAAGTTGGCGAGTATACAAGTTTGATACATAGCATAAAAAAATACTTTTAAAACTGGGAGTATACTCGAACCCCTTTTTACTTTTAAACACTTTTGGGTGCAACATGTATTCTATATTAAACTCACGAAACTTTTGAGACTATTTGAATCACTCTTTATCCATATTTGAACATGAAACTATATGATGCTTGTTAATCTCGTATGTGATGTTAAACTTTTCGTGTCTATATGCTCATTAACTTCGTACAAGACTACCTTAACAATTATAGCGCTATAGGAGTAATGCATCGCCCACGAGTCTTGGGGTATTGTTAAGCTAAACATGTTACCTCCCGTTATTCTATTTGGGATAGGCTATTTTAACGCATTGGATTCTTGGGTTTGAACATATACTTGACACCGTTACGACATACTAGTAACTTGCATATTGTGATTCATGTTGGATACGAGCCTTAGAATATTTTAAAAGTATTTTTTTATGCTATGTATCAAACTTGTATACTCGCCAACTTTTTGTTGATCTTATTTTAATACATGTTACAGGTTGATAGTCAAGATGATGCTAAGTGAAGAAACAAGATTTAGGTGGACTTAGAAACACACTTAGGGGCTGTTTGGTAGCCTCTTAATGACCATTCAGATGCTACCTCTTAATGGTTTTAAACCTCTGAATGAATAAGAGGTAACCTCAAGTCTGAATGGTTAAGAGGTAACCTCTGAATGGTAAATCATCACATGTCACATTCTTCTACATTCTCATTGGTAAAATTCTTAATGGTTCCATTAAGAGGTAGCCTCTTAATGACCATTCAGAGGCTACCAAACAGTCCCTTAGATTAATCTATTTTGTTATGTTATGATTGAAATCAATGTTGTTCTTTTATTTGGATTCTTGTACTACAATTTTAGTATTGAAATGAAATTTGAATTAAATTTATATTGTCACATAGTGTTATGAAGCCTCTTGCAATCTAGTTTGTCTCATCTCGATGTTTTCGCCATCGGTTGGGGTGTGACACGTCAGGTGTCGCTTTCCAGAACCTTCTGGAAACCTTTGTATTGCGAGGTCGCCAGCTTGGAGTGGTGTGGTCCTCTTTACACGTGTCCATTCGTGTGATTTGGGACCATACCTCTCCAGTAATAATAATAATATGATTAATAATAATTAATAATAATATAATTATTATTAAACAAGAAATGAAAAAAAGCAGGTTATAAGAATCAAAGTCAGAACGTCATCTTAATCTAGCATATTGCTTAAAGCATCTTCAGTGTTTATATATAAAATTTACAGTGCTTTAACATATAAAAAGCATCCATGCTTCACTAAAAAAGTTCAACTACAATATTCTATATTTTCACATTAAATTCACTTTTATATCTATCAGTTATGTAACTAATTTACTACTTTATTTTTCGTATATTTTATCTATTTTTTTTAAAGTTATACTTACATAAATGTTTATTTAAAATGTTGTAATTTGTGCCCAAAGATTTTATTTAGGCAAATTCTATACACACCCCCCTATTACTGATTACACCCCCCTCCTCTCACATCCTATAAGAATGTGAGAGGAGGGGGTGTAATCAGTAATAGGGGGGTGTGTATAGTATCACCCTTTATTTACTTTAAAATTGATATAGTTTTTCTGAATCTTATTCAAGAAAACTTTTTTTAAATAATTATAACTAGAACATTGACCCGCGCACGTTGCGCCGTGGCCAACGAAATTGACACGCTGTTGATCAGATTCACATTTACAATGTGTTAAAGATGTTTTTGTCGGTTAAGTCTGTATAACTATCTTATACAAATAAGTAATTCACCAAATAAGTTCAATACAATTAATGGTATCATAATTACTACGTTACATGACTTGTATCAATATAAATAACCTATCGTGTTAAGACCCTGAGTTGCGGCGGGGGCATAAGACCGTGACAAATAGCACCAACGCCACACTATAGCCAACGACCACCAACATTGAAGTTGTGGCTTTTTTACGTGGAGAAATTAGACCGACATATAAAACATAGAAAATAATAACTAACTCGATTTAGGACTTGCGCGTTGTGACGAACTTATTAAACGGGAAAAAAATAGATGTTGTAAATACCCTGAACCACACACGTACGTTACGCCATGTTCACTCGCAAAATTTAGAACGAAGCGTATAACAAAACGCAAAATCGTTGATCCACACACAAATTGTGCCGTATTAACTCACAAAATTTAGAACCAAAGGTAAAACGAAAAATTTTGCAAAATATGAAAAACATAGGGGATCAAAGTTGAAAGTAAAAAAGTAAGCGTATAACAAAACGCAAAATCGTTGATCCACACACAAATTGTGCCGTATTAACTCACAAAATTTAGAACCAAAGGTAAAATGAAAAATTTTGCAAAATATGAAAAACATAGGGGATCAAAGTTGAAAGTAAAAAAGTTGTGAGGTTAAATTGGAAAAACAAAAAACTTTGGGTTAAACCGACAATATCCAATAGTTTTGGGTTTCAAGTGAAATATCAACAATTTTTTTTTGAAAAACCCCCAAAACATGGTGTACAACACCTAATGCCTCCTTTTGTTGTTAATTTATATGATGTAAATGTGGGATTATGATCAAAGACAAAGACTCTTTCAAATAAGAAGTGTATAAAAGCTCCTAAAAATAAACCCACAAAAAAAAACCACCCACCACCATCCAAAAACCTAACCCCCCCCCCTTTTAGGGTTTGGGAAGGGGGGGGGGGGGTAGGTTTTTTGGTGGTGATGGGGTGGGGTAGGGATGAGCAAAGCGGTATCCAATACCGAACCGATACCGATACCCCCTAATACCGATCCCGAATTTCACCCAAACTAGGTACCGATACCGAAACATGTCGGTTCGGTATCGGTACGGTATCGGTATTTAGAGGGTCGGTATCAGTATTATACCGATATCGTACCGTACCGATACCGAAAACGCCAAAAAGGGGATACCGTATGGGATACCGAAAAAATTCGGTATCGGTATTTCGGGATCGGGATCTGTATGGGATTGGTATTCGGTGGCATATGCTCATCCCTAGGGTGGGGTGGGGGTGGGTGTTTAGGTTTTGGGTGGTAGTGTAGTGGGTTTAAGTTTTAATTTATTGGACACTTGTCACTCTATAAGCCTTCTTACACTTCTTATAATTAGGAGTCTTTATAGAATAGCTTAACCATTGTGTTATTCGGTTTTTAAAATTGGTTCAATTGATACCACTGATGAATCCATAATCAATAATGTAGGCGGTCTTAATAGATTGAATGAATCAATAATGTAGGAGGTCTTAGAGCATGTTTGGCTAAGCTTTTCCAACCAACTTATTGACTTAATCAAAAAGCCAATAAGGAGTTTTAATGTTTGGCAAATGCAAAAGTCATTTTCAAAATAACTTTTTGAGAAGGAGAAAAAGTCATCAAAAAGTCTTTTTTGAAAAGTTAGAATGTTGTGACTTTTTAAACTAACTTATTGACTTATTAGCTTTTAGTCATTTTAAATCAATAAGCTAAGCCAAACACTTTTTAAAAAACAACTTATTGACTTATCGGCTTTTCCCACCCCATAAGCTAATCCAAACACTTTTTTTTAAAAACTCCTTTTCAAAAAGTCATAAGTCAATAAGTCATTTTCCCAAAAGTCATTTTTAACTTAAATAAGCTTAGCCAAACATGCCCTTAATAGATTGAGCCCACTAGGGTTATGCATAAGGGTCTCGTTTAAGTCCTTAGGGTGTCCGGGGAGCTTGCTGGTTCTAGATCCGGGTTTTGCGGGTTTCACGGGAACACCGCCGCAAGCACATGCTTTTCGAGGGATGGGTTCAAAACCGAGTTATGAACCAACATGGGCTGAGGCTTTGGTGATCGTTCTCCAAGGGTTGAGGTTTGAAGGGGTTGATCCCTTGAGTACCTCATGTGAGAGGGTTGAAGCTGAAATGAGGTGACTCAATTTCATTAGTGGGTTTAAACTTTAAAGGGTTGAACCCTTGAACACCCCTTTCACTCTTGTATATACCCATCTACATTACTCATTGGGGGATATACAGAAATATACCAATATTTAGGTATATCTAATATTTAAAACCATAGAGGACTAAAGTTGGGGAGGATGGAACTTGTGAGATGCAAAGGCCCCTGATAATGAGTTGTATATGTTAATTGATACACTTTTATATCTATTTAATAAACCAAATGGCTTGTAGTCAAGTTTTGCCAAGGTGTATATAAAACACGTCTCTCCCCTTGAGCTTAAAGCTTTGTCATGGTTAGTAGATGTGAATGTGAAAATGATGTCGCGTAGGCGCACGTAGACATGAACAATTTCACTTTCACATTCACTTGATGGCAAGTTATAGTAGTGAAAGGTGAATGACTTTTTATAATCACTTATCATCTAAAATGTCGATTAAAGCACGTGTCAAACTGCTTACGAGACTAAAAATGTTTTTTTTCTTTGAATAAATTCTGTTTTCGCTAAAATTTGTATTGGAATGTACATAAGTAGAAAAGACTATGTATTTGGTTTTTAAGCTAACTAATGAGTACAAGTTATTTAGGATAAATAAGATTAAATCTTAAATTAAATATTTAAATACTACTACTTTGCAATATCTTTATGTCATGTTTACTTGTCCCTCTTGCATTAAAGGTTGTTTATGCTTCAGTTGGTTGTATTTTTTTTTTTGGGTTGTAAACCCTTTTATAGTATTTAAATGTGTATTAGGTTGTCTGCATACCTGATCTGATGCCCCCACCCAATTTCCTCTTCCCACTACCCAAAGCCACCGCGGTTCCCGTCGCATCTGGCTGCCAACGTTTGTTTATCGGCCAGGGTATCCATACATCCCCCAAAAGTATTTACACATCCTCTAACCCTAAATGACCCTCATTGCCTAATACGCCTCAAACTGGCCCCATCAATACACCCCTCATTGTCCAATACGTTTGAAAATGGTCCCTATCATCTAATTAATGTCAATCATTGGGTGTCAGCCAATGATTGAGATATAAGGAACTTTATTTTGATAGTGTATTTGTATGGGGAAGTTGTGAAATATTTATATAAGAAAATTAAATTTTTTTTTATAAAATGTTGTTATAAAAAATTGTGTTAGTATTATAAAAACTTCATATTTTTATGAAATGAATTGTGTGTATATTATAAAATGTCATTTTTTTATAAGTATTATTAAATGTCAATTTTTTTATAAAACGAATTGTATATATTATAACATAATTTTTTATTTATGAATTATTATTATATGTTTAATTGTCAAAAATTTTAAATGTCAAATTTTTATTAAACGACTTTTATTTAATATTACTAAATGAGTATTATTACGTCTTTAATTGTCAAACTTTTAAATGTCAAATTTTATTAAATGGGTATATTATAACGTTTTATTAAATGTCAACTTTTTTATTTATCAGTTATTATGTGTTTAATTGTTTCCATAACGCAATGTGTATGTAAAAAAATGTCAAATTTTTATGTCTTTAATTGTTTTTCAATTGTCGTTTATTAACCATAATGCAACAAGAAACGTAATTCAAAATGTAATTAAACATCGTTTTATATTAATACACAAAACATGTAACTTTGATACAGAATGTAACGACTAAACCCTAAATCGCTAATTGTTACATATTCTTGAATTCCTGTACAGGAAAACGATGGGTGCAACATACACAATTTCGAGACAGGCCAGCTGTCTTGGAATTGCGTACCGAACCCTACCTTCCAACGGGATTCTGCTTCACATCTACCACACTGAGATGGCACAAGGGATCAGGAGGTTGGAGCAGTGGAGTCGGCATTTCGTTTATCAACCATCGTCCAGTCTTTCGCGTCTTGTCAGGATGGTGAGCGAAGTGGCATTCCCGTTGGTGGAAGGCTCATGAGAACACTAATGAACTCCTCTCTTGGAAGGACATGTTACAGGGCAGACCGCATTGGCTAGCGTCACTGGGAGCTGACGAGGCAACAGGCTACTCCGATAACACGTAATCCTAGATCGGCGTTCTAGTGCATGAATCTGAAATACGAACGTAGTTTCTCTATAAGGATTACGCTACCACCACCGTCAAAACACCGACTTTCGATATCCTGTTAATAAAAAATACAATTTAGCATTAGACTCGGCATTCGAAAATATATTGTAAAAATAAAAAAAAACAAAACACCAACACAGCCGACCCACCACCACCACCACAGCCGACCCACCACCTCCACCACCACAGCCGACCCACCACCACCACCCCAGCCGACCCACCCCCACCACCACAACCACCCCAGCCGGCCCACCACCACAACCTACCCACCACAACCCCAACACCACCACAAACGGCCAAAATACAACCGCAAAAAACAAACCTTGAATATTCCGATCGTATAGACCGATACGAGAGCGAAAACTATACGAGAGACGTGTGTGGTCCCCTTCCGGATTGTCATCGTGTAGTCCAGAACTCGTCCAAAAAATAACTTTTGCATATGTACTTATTAGGTTAAACTATAAAAAGAAATGAAACTGAACTTCAATGAGACCCGTATGGGTCGATTAGAGTCGTATGCAAGTGGGGTGTCATAAATGTCCTGTCAACTTTTCAGAAAAAGTAGATGTATATGGGTCTCATCGGGCTATACGAGGCATATGGGCTGAAAAGTTGTCAGCCTCCGTACCCACAATACGCGCGTATGGGCCTATGAGCGGGTGTAGAGGCGGGTTTTTTTGCATTTTTTGGGTGTTTTTCTTTTTTAATCTTAATTAAATCAGAAAATTTATTAAATTAATAATAAATAATAATAATAATAAAAATAATAACAATAATAATAAATAATAATAATAATAATAACAACAATAAATAATAACAATAACAATAATAATAATAATCAATAATAATAACAACAACAATAATAACAATATTAATAATAAATAATAATAATAATAAATATAATAATCAATAATAATAATAATAATAACAACAACAATAATAACAATATTAATAATAAATAATAATAATAATAAATAATAATAATAATAACAACAACAACAATAAATAATAATAATAACAATAATAAATAATAATAATAATAACAATAATAATAAATAATAATAACAACAATAAATAATAACAATAATAATAATAACAATAATAAATAATAATAACAACAATAAATAATAACAATAATAATAATAAATAATAATAATAATAAATAATAGTAATAACAACAAACAATAATAATAACAATAATAATAATAATAATAATAATAATAATAATAATAATAATAAAGCATATCACATATTGAGTTGCTCATTGACCAATAAGCCTCCCCTGGTTGAACTATTCCACCTTTGATAAAAGTAGAAACCACCAGGGGAGGCTTATTGGTCAATGAGACACTCCTAATGTGTCCACCAGGGGAGGCTTATTGGTCAATGAGCACCTTATAGGAGTTGTTTATGGGTCAATTGCCCTATACGACTCATATGCAATTAACTTTTTTTTTTAAATTGTGTGGTAATTAAGGGTTTTTATGTTATAAAACACCCTAATTAATATTTTTTTATAAAAAAAATTGTTGCATACACTATATTTCACGGATGTCACACCTTTGCCAAGTTAACAAATTCTTTTTCGTGAAGTTCTATTACTATCTACTAACGCCCTACCCTGTGTAATACGATACATGTACATTGTCACCCATTCCATAGCTTCTATACGTCGGTGAGGTATTTCAAAATCCATTTCGTACCGACATCGGGCAATCATCCCGTTAACTTAGCAATGATGAAATAGACACCTTTGATAAAAGCGATCGATAAAATGGAATGGTTCGGGTAAACCTCCGGACCATCGAACAAACGGGAAGTAAGTTTGACAAACACCATTGCTTAAATACGTTTTGGCCCGACGTATCGTATAATAATAATAATAATAATAATAATAATAATAATAATAATAATAATAATAAAACATATGCACATATTGAGTTGCTCATTGACCAATAATAATAATAATAATAAACAATAATAAATAATAATAATAATAATAATAAAACATATGCACATTTAAAAAAACGATGTTATATCTAGTCCCGGCAAACGGGTCGGGCCGGGGGTCGGGTATGGTCTTTGACCCATGACGATATTTTATGAAATGAATTGTGTGTATTATAAAATGTCAAATTTTTTATTTATCAATTATTATTATGTCTTTAATTATTTTTCACTTGTCATTTATTAACTATAAGGCAATAAATACACGAAACATCGTTTTATATTAATACACAAAACATGTCATTTTAATACAAAATGTAACGACTAAACCCTAAACTCTAAATCGCTAACTGTTACATATTCTTAAATTCTTGCAAACTGTATCGGTAATTCAGATCTCTATTCGGTCACCATATTGTTGCTATTAAGTTTAAGGATGCGTTCCACGGTAAACGTGCTTTCCGCTTCCCCATTACCACATGAAGAACCTCCGACCTGATCTGGCGCTCCCTCGTTGTTGCAGAAGAATTCTCAGTAACAGGTTCCACAGCATGAAGAACCAATCCATACAAAAGGAGTTCTCCCTCGAGGTTGTTGAAGCAGAAGCATTGTCGTTGGTGGACGTTCCAGGACATTCCAGTGCATGAATCTGGAATACGAACGCAGTTAAGCGTTTGAATCTAAAATATGAACGCAGTGTACTTCTCCATAAGGATTACGCTACCACCACCATCAAAACACCGACTTTCGATATCCTGTTAATAAAAATACAATTATAGCATTAGACCCGGCATCCAAAAATATATTGTTAAAAATAATAAATATAATTATAATAATATTAATAATAATAATATTACTTAATAAAAATAACATATGCACATTTAAAAAAATGATGATATAAGTCTAGACCCGACAAACGTGTCGGACCGGGGGTCGGGTATGGTTACGCTACCACCACCACCACCACAGCCACCACCACACCCGCCTAACCACCACCACCACACCCGCCTAACCACCACCACAACAACCACCCCCACCACCACCACAACCACCACAGCCACCACCACACCCGCCTAACCACCACTACAATAACCACCACCACCACCACAACCGTCAATCCTCACCACCACAACCACCACCACCACAGCCGTCAATCCCCCACCGCCGTCATGTAACACCATGTAAAAACGTGTCCAATTATGTAAAGACACGTGTCCTAAACTCTAAATATGTGAAAGAATGAGCTTGAAGGACTAAATTTGTCAAACGGTGAAAATATGAAACCACAGGGACTAAAAGTGTCAACATGCCAAACTTGTGGCTCTGAATGACCATACGTGGTGAATATATTCTTAAACGAGTGATTGATTGGATATAAGAAGCCGTTTGTGAAAATAATCGGAAGATTATAAAACTACAAGGGTTAAACGTGTCAACATGTTAATTCTGACCTCTGAGTGACCTTTTAACGAACCCGAGGCTTCGAAATATTCAAATATACTCCCAAGAATAAGTGGTATAAATTTCACGTGGTTTCGAGATCGTTAAGCAAGTTTTCAAGACTTTGGGTGAAAAGTGTCAACTTGACAAAACTTGCATTTATAGTGATATTTAACGAAACCGAGCCTAACGAAGTTTGTTTATACATCCTTGAGCCTCAATAAACTAACTACAAGGGCTTTAAATGTCATCAATGAGGTTTTAAACGACCAGGGACTAAAGCTGCCATGTTTGAAAGTGTTTTAACCTGGAAAACAGGTCTACGCGGCCCGCGTAAGACCTTACCTGACCCTTACGCGGCCCGCCTAAAAGTCCCCAGCGCAGAAAATTCAGGACAGGTGCGGGTTTCAGCTGTTGCACCGCCTTATTCTCATTTGTATCGATCCTAGGGGCTGTTAAACGGTTTTATTAATCCACTAGGACACCTTGGGTGATCCTAGGAGGTCCCATAACAGCAGTAGATGATCTAAACACTTGGAAATCACTATATAAGGAGAACTAGTTCATGTTTCATGAACTCACATTTGCAACAACCTTCAATATAACTCATCTCTGGAGCAAGCAAGCACTAGGAGAAAAATTACAAGTGTAGAAAAGATAGCAAGGACCATTAGTAAGAGTCTTAATCCCTGCTTAGTCGTTTTAATTAGCTTAATAACCGAAAAGTCAAACTTATCGTAATTAAGCTTTGACTTTCGGTTTAATCACAAATGGTCCAACCACTGACCGAAACGAAAGTGGTTATGGAACCATATTAAGATAGGTGATTAACCCTTAAAAGGGCACATCCTAATTATTTTGTTTGACTAGTTAATTGTCGGGTCAAACAAGTTTGACAAAAAGTCAAACTGGACAGAAAGTTTAAAAATGAATTAAATTAATAAAGCAGAGGTTCTAAATTATATTTTAACACTCTAATGACTTGGTATTTAATATTAGAACATGTTTTATCAGTCCTAACCCGACAATTATCAGTCTAAGGTCAGCTTATAACCGAAAGTCGCAAAAGCTTGACTTTTGCTTTGACTTTCAGTTCTGACCCGTTCAAGCTTAATTATCCCATGTTTTAAGCTTCCATTAGGACCACATTACTCAGTAGTATAACCCCCTGGAGTTATATTGCATGGTTCTTAGTGGTTTGAATTATATGCTTTTGATCGTTAATATGCTTATAATTGCCATAAATGCCCTTTTGACACACAAATGAGATTTTAGAAATGTGAGTGGATACAAACCTTTACTACTGATATATAAGCTTGTCCCGAAAATTTGACAACAGTTCTTGGTCCCAAATAGGAGTTATGCTCGATATCGTAATTCGAAGCTTTTTATTAATTAATTTGCGATATCTTGCATAATGCACGTTTAAACTTGGATTTTGAACCAAAACTCATTACCTACTGTTAAGATATTATTTTTAAGGAATTTTAAGATTTTTGTTCAGATTATTGTCTGTTTAAAACATAGAGTTCTTGTATAATTCGGTTAATGACGATAATACCCTTTTTAAGCATAAAATGAGATTAACAAATGATTTGAATGCCAAACCTTTTCCTACTGATTTCATACATTAAATAAATTACTTTGAGCATTTAAAACTGATCAAAATCTCAGATTTACATAAACATCTTGATTATCGTCGATTAGCGAATTTTACACTAATTAGGTGCATAGTATGGTTTAAAACCATATTTAACATCTAAGACTTGTTACCTACTGAATTTATAAAAAAAATTAAATATTATTACAGTAGGTATAAGTTGTGAACTCAGGTTTCCAAAAATGTCCTTATAAGCCTATGTGAAATGACCAAAATGCCCTTTCGGGGCATAGTTTGGCCTTAATTAGTAAATTTCACATATGAATGATATCTTGCTGATGTAATGTGTTAAATTATATATTATTACTGATTTCAAAAGACCAGAACTTCGGTTTGTTATAAAATCCCTTTTATAAGCATTAAAATTACCAAAATGCCCTTATGGGACTTAAATTGGTTTAAATTACTTTTTGGGCATATATGTTAACATTCTACTGATGTATTAACATATTTTAAGCATATTAAGCATTAAAATTACCAAAATGCCCTTATGGGACTTAAATTGGTTTAAATTACTTTTTGGGCATATATGTTAACATTCTACTGATGTATTAACATATTTTAAGCATATTAACATTTAAGACCTGTATATAATTCATTCGGTTACCCGTTATGCGGTTACGCGTTCGGATCGGTTTATGTGACTAGTTTGCGTAAAATAGCCGAAACGGGTTTAACCTTATCATTAAATCCTCAAATCCCAGAATGATTAGTTTACCCATATTACACAAGTATCCAAGCTTATCGGGTCTAAATCACATTCTATTCCGGTCTCCGCTTAATCTAGCGTTTAGAACCGTAAAGTTTCTTTCTAACTAGCCGGTCTAAGTCCTTGACTTAACTAAAGGCCCGTTAGCATCCTAATAGGTTATTAAACCTTCTATACATATTAAATAGCATCCAGTAGAAGGTACCATCATACAACTTAGGATTATACTGCTGAGTTACCTTTCACATTAGCTCAGGTAAATACTTTTAACTTGTTTTCCCTATACGGGCTTGGGATATGGTATTATAATAATACCACTTGGTCGGGTATGAAATCATTTAATCGGATTGTGATTAATAAATTTACATAACCCGTTTTAATCTGTCTTGTTTGATAACATAAGCATTGGGGGTTAATTCGACCGTGTCCTGGATATCCTCGGCTCATTTCATTTGAAAATGGCCACGACCTATGCACGGGGTGTAGGCATACACCTGGCAGATGCAAATGCTAAAATATAAACCCACATGTTGGGGATAACTTCTTTGTGGGTTCTATAAGTGGTGAGTCGGTTAATCATGACCGGCTTCCAACCGGCCCCAATTGTATGACAAACATGTAAATCTGTATACAAGATTATCTTTAAATAATTGTCCCAAGTTATAAATGATTTGTGCCATGTGCACTTAAATCAATTTTCATAAATGTTTTCAAAAGAGTCAGTTAATTGTATTTACTAGTGTAAGCTGACGTATTTTCTAAAGACTGATTGACAAGTACCTCTCTTAAATAGGCTGGAGCTATTAGGTTTCGAATAAGAGGATCTTGCACATCCCTAAGATACTAAAGTCTGTTATTTTATTTCTTTGTACTTTTATGATCCGCCTGTGGATCTTATTAGAATCCAGTTTGTATATTCTTTCGTTGAACACTCAGACATTATGGTTTGTAATAGTTTATTCACCAAGCCTTCTGCTGTGCTATTATATTGTGTATATTGACTATGATGATATCAACTTCGTCACGATACTCCCCGCCGGGCCTACCGTTAATATGTGGAAATATCGGGGTGTGACAGGTTGGTATCAGAGCCAACATTGAGTGAATTAAACACTAACCTTTTGTGTTTAATCTCAATGACACAATAAGCACATTCCTTAGACTTCCGAATCTAGGCTAATGACCTAGGATTTATTCTTAACTTTCCTTTTATTGTTTATATTATATTTACTTGTTTTGGCAGGTTAACTTCTTGGAAAATGCCGCCACGTGTGAGAGACAAAGGAATGGGACCAATGAGAGGAGGGCCATCGGGCCACGCGGGACCCTCTCATCGACGTACCCCATCCGCGACTTTCTCTAGTTCCGACTCACTGGACCATTGGAGTCATAACTTCGAGCCAGCGAGGCATTCTGTTTCGCTAGGATCCTCACCATCCGACCTTCCATACTTTGGGGTACCCATTCCTAATGAACCCCAACATTCCCATCACACTCAGGAGTCACACCACTCGAACCAATCTCACCACTCTTTACATGCCCATTCATCCCATCACTCCGACTCCATTTACTCTCCAGCTCAGTTTAACCCCAATGATTATGTCAACAATCTCTTTGGTTTCAATCCCTTAGGACCAGAAGATCACTTCTCCCAGGAGATGGAGATGGACGACGACCCTGACCCAGAAATGCAAACTGGAACACCGGGCCACCCTATTAGCATCTCGAGCGGTTCCCCATATCAAGGGTCGCCGTACCAAGGCCCGATCCATTTAAAGAATGGTGGTCAAAGTATGAATGGGAATTCACCCCTTCATATCACAACTCCCGGCTCAACCTCCTTTGAATGAGCCTTACCTTCAAGCTGTTACCCCACCACCTTTACCAGTTGAGGAACCACCTCAACCGCCTCCCGAGCCGCCAAGGCGAAGGAGAAATGCTCGAATGTCTGTACGTGGGGGACCACGGTTCGCATCCCCTCATGGTTCAAGTTCTTACCCTCCTATTCCCGAGGACCTCCAAATGGTTGGACCCTCGCACACGGTGCCAGAAGTCAATCCCCCGCCTGTTTCTCATGCACCACCGCCACCGCCAGTGGGTTTTGACAACCCCATACCAACATACCCAGGTTCATCTGGGTATAAGCCATCTGGTTATCCATCTGATTATGGAACCCATGATCCATATCTTACTGCTGCACAGTATAATGCACTCTATCCTTCTTCTTACCCTCTAGTTTATCCAACTGGATATCCGGTGCAGGGGTATCAATACCCCCCATACTAGCAACCTCCTCCTCATCAGGAGCAAACTCAGGAGATCCTGCAAAGGTTAGACAGGGTTGAGCATGAAGCAAATGAAACCAAAAAGAAGCATAATAGCTTTCTTAAGGGCCTTGCGAGCCTTATTAAAGGCAAGAAGAAGTAGGAGATTGTTTAATTTTTCTTGTATTGTCTTTTAATCAAGTCCCTGTGAGGACATTTTCTTTATTTTTAGTACCAATGTAACACCCTTATTATTATTTAACAATTTTCGTATAATTTACGAAAATAAACGGGTAATTAGAATTTCAATACATTGAAAATACGGGTTTCATTAAACTTTATTTAAAGAATTAAAACTATACAAAATAACATGTTTGAGTTCGTCATTTAACAAAACAACGATACATAGTGCGGAAGCTTATTTCTTGATCATGTTCGGTTCTTCGTTGTGCTTGATCATCATCCGGTGCTAAAATCATACCTGAAACTCATAAAACATGAGTTGGATTAGTCATATGTAACTTAGAACGTATTTAAACGAGTCCGGGAAGCGAAACTAATTACAATAAATTTTTTTAGCTAAATCAGGGTTCTGTCGCGTGTCGCGGAGGAACCACGTTGTTCCTCCGCGTGTCGCCTGGGAAACCAGTTTCCAGCAGGTTGCAGTTCAGATCAGCTATGCCAGTTTTTACGGAAACGGCCATAACTTCTTCGTTATTGATCCGTTTTACCCGATTCTTTTTCCTACGCGTCCGTAATTTAATCCTCCATCTTATGGAGTTAAAATCCTACATCCAACATAAGAAATTTTGAGACTTCTAAGCCTTTGACTCGTTACCTTTTTACCGAATTTTAACCCGTTTATGCATTTTATCAAACAAACGTATTTGTTTGATTCCTATATTACATACACTTCTACAAATTACTGTTACCTACCATATTAGGTTCTAATCATAGGTTTATTACACAATTTAAACCCGTTTTCGCTTATATGCTTATTTTGACCCGTTAAGGGTATTTAAGCACTTTCGAGCCTAAAATCGCTTTCGATTGTTTCTAGTATTTCATCACCACATTTCTTATCCTATAATCTCCCACCACAATTGTGTTTATGGCGGGTTTGATGTGGTGATCTATATAAACCAAATTTTACCTCTCGAATCATTATTTTACGGCAAAAACTCAAATAGTACCGTTTGACTAATATAATACCTCTTTCAACTTCTATACTTAATCTAAGTATTTACTTAATCATAAAACTTGTTTCCAAACAACCTTTAAAGGTTGTTTGTTCGAATTAGCTAACAAGGGCGTTTTGGTCCTTTTTAGTCTTTCAATTACGACAAGGTCTTTTGAGAGCATGTTTCACCCATGATTCTTCTTTTGAATTATGATCTTGCTCGAAAAGTCAATATGCTTTTCAAAACGCCACTACCCTCTATTAAAACATTCGGTTTACCCACTTAAGTAACCCATTGTCTATCTAAGACTTCATTAAATACTCATTGAACCTTACGTTCTCAATGAATCATTACTCTATTACACATACCTGGCTCGGGTCACTGTATTGACCTGATTTAATGCCTTGCTATAATATTCTCTAAATAGTAGCGATGCAAATATCATTTCTACATTTATTCCTGAAATCATATAACTCGACAAGAATCATTAGTCGCTATTATCAAAAGGTGGTATCTTCACCCTTCGACCCGTTTGGTCTAAATGACCGATTATATTGGCGAGATGACATGTATTTTCATCTCGACTATATGACTCGCTCCGATTTACATCGTGCGGTCGCTTTACTTATAATTCATTTCTTAACACTTTTCGGCCTATTAAGGCTTACTTCATAAGTGTCTTTTAAAGCCAATAGTTATGGTCGATGCATGACCAATTTACCGTTTTACCATTATTGTTTGTTTTGGTTTACCCTATAAGGCAACCATTCAAAAGTTTATTTTCCATTTGTCATAAAATGATCAAATTACCGATTTAACTCCTTTTAAACCATCAACATGGTTTCTTGTCATACTCGACTATCTTGTTCCGTACGTTTACACGCCGGAACATCATACCTCAATTATGTATTTATCTTATTCGTAACTAATACGATAAGAGAATATTCTAAAATATTAGACTAGTGTAAGTTATACTTACCTTGCATCTGAATTATGCTTTTCCCTTCATTCTTGATTCGTTTGACCCGCTTTCACTCCAAGCTTCACCTAGCTTGTTTAAGCGCCAACTATTATTCATCATTTCACAAGGTGGTTAGTTTAGTTATAACTTAATACGATCATTCCACCCTACGCATTTTATATTCAAGAATTATCATTCATCGTATTATAGGTCGGTTTGACTGTTTAAAGTCAACGACCTATTAATCATAAGTGATTACATGATGTAGCTTTACTACTCATTTAACTACTTGGTCAAATACACGGTAGCATCATACTTAGGCTACCGTTTATTCACTTTGTTTACCAAGTTTTATAACCATAATTCATCGAATTAACACTACATTAATCTTTCTTAACACATGATGATATCAAGCTTCATTTTTTTAACATGAATTTATCATCATTTCCATTATTTTTACACCAAACCCAATTCATGGTAATTATGATTCATGTACTCAAACACCTAAATGGTTCAACTAGCATACTTTTATTATCTAATATGAGGATTCTAATCACAATTTAGACACTAACATCATCATATCATAAAAACCCATCTCTATCATGTATGAACAAGTACTCAATCATGTAAATTTGTTCAAGTACTTTGTTTCTACTATCAACTATGACGATTTCTAGCACAATTATATCATCATCTTCATTATCTAGCCATAACCCACTTAGCACATACAAGGGAAATCATCAATTCCCTAGTTTTCAACACTAGTTCATCAAATTGTTAACTAGGGTTGTTCCTACACATAGATTTCTTCATAACTACACTCATGGATTCATCATCCATTCCCAAATTGTGATTTTGAGTGTTCATCATAACTTCAAGACATGACCAAATTACAAAATTTAACATACCTTACGATCCCTTTGACTTGGTGATCATTTATACGCGTTCATGCATTGATTTGGGGCTTGATTCGAGCTCCAATTTGGTGAATTTGTTGATTTTAGGGTTTGAGCTCTCTTGGTCGCTCCTGATGATCGATCCACACACACAAAGTGTGTGTGGTGTGTGTGTTTTTTTTATTAAAAGAACTTGTTCCCTTTTTGACGATTTTGGTCCCTCAAGTTTTGTTAACTAGTAAGTAGGCTACAACTGTGACAACTGGCCCAAACCGGTAATTTCCGTACACTTTAATTATTGCTTAATGACTGCAATTATATGCTTAATTGTCAGCCATGTCTGATTACATACTAAACAAGTGAATTCATGCACGTTGTATACTACAAAATATTGCTTTATGCATAAGCGAGAGCGTTGCGTCAAAAATACTAGTAAACTCACCGGTAAGACACACTGTGTCAACAGAACTGCAGAAAGCAGTCAGACAATAAAATTGGAGCCTCGGTGTAGGTCCGACAACAAGAATGCGTTAAAACCCAAGAGTACATACAAGGGTTTAATACACATGCAATGCGAAAGCAAAATTAAGCACTAAAAAGCACCCGAAACGCACTTTAAGTGCAGAATTTATAAAATTCAGCAATAAATCAGCATTTAGACATATAAATATTATGCAGAAATGTTGTTTTATTATCCAGAATATTTCCCTAAGTGTTGGGAATCGATAGTGTTATAAAAAGATACTTATTAAACACTAAAAAGTGCAATTTAGCACTTTAACGAATCGGTATGTAACCGAACAACCGGACTTTACCCGGAACATAAAAATATTGCCAATAACATCGTTTATCTTTTTCTGAGCCAGTTAGGGTCCCTGAATACCCTAACACCCGTCATAACACGCATGACACACTACTAACCGGGTTAAGCACTTAACTAACTTACTTAACCTAACTATTATCCAACTAATTAGTTGGAATCGGACCAAGACCCCCCCCCCCTTTTAGAAACCGTCCCCATCTAGGGGACATACCTTGTCCTCTAAATCATTTTTATAATCCTAATGCTCAATATCATCTAGACACATGACCCATTGGATAATTACCATATGATTTGTCTATAAAATCTAGAGATTACACATCATAATCATTCATCACATTTCTCAACTCAAACACACCCTCCTCTCTCTCTCTCAAGGCTTCGACCGAACACCCCCTTGAGCATACATCCGATTTCGAGTTTAGTTCAAGCCATTCCAATCATCTATAAGTGTTAAGGGTCGCATATAAGGAGTCTTGGTGCAATCGGAAGGTGAAGGACCTCACTCTCTTGCTTTTATCCACTCATTTTGCGTCTAGATTCTTCCCTAGCCTCGAGCTAGTAGTAAGTTGCTTGAATCACACTCTCGAACTATTTTGAAGTGGTTAAAATGTTATGTAACGGCTAAAACTCATAAACATACAAGTTGATACATAAAAGTCTACTAAAAACACTAAAAATGGTGGTTAAAAGCTCATATGTTGTGTAAATCTTGTAGTATTTGATTTGTGTAATTATTTAGGCCCGATCTATGTTGTGGTAGCTCGGATCATCGTTTAACCCGGATTGGTCATGATCATGGATTATGACATAAAGCTTGTTTAAGTGTAATAAGGGTTAGGTGATGAAACTCTACCACACATCAAACTTGAACTTGTGTAAAATCGATTTTACTTATGAAATGGTGTTCAAAACTAGTAGATCTACGGATCTACAAGCGGTACTTTCAAAGGACCAAGTGTCCAAGAAATCATATTTTCTAAAGCCGAGTCTTACATGAAAAAGAATGATTTTAGCGAACACACGAGTATGTAAACACTTGTGTAACACAAAGTTTCGACAAAATAACTATTTTTGTAAATGTTGACCGGAAGTTGTAAAGATGTAACTTCTTTAAAAGCGAGACTTTCAAGAAACAAAGTTGATCTATACAAAGATCCACTAAAAATAATGGAAGGATACTACCTATTTTGGAAAAACCACAAGTTCATGTATTTCTGCGATTATATCTATTTTAACTAGTTGCATATTGTTTATTGTTGAATGAGGAGATTGTTGACGATTTAAAAGAAAATAAACACATGTTTTGAAAACATGGGAAACCTCCATTTTTAGGGGAAACTCTGTCAAAATTTTTATAAATTTTGACACTTAGAAAAATATAAGTTTTTGGGAAACTTATTCCCTAAAAATGTGTTTAAAAGTATTACAACGGTTTCCCTAATTTTTGGTGATAAGAAATGAGGATTTCTTCAAGAATAAAAATGGATATAAGTATGTATATTTTTGAGAAATATATATATTATTTTATCACCGACTTTTGTGCTAAGTGTAAGTAGTATGTGTTATACGTGCTAGCGTATTAAGACTTAAAAATACACTAAATACTCGTGAGGAGTATAAACATAAAAATACACATACAAAATACAAGATACATAATTCGGGTGCGAAGTGCAAAACACAAAAGACTTATATTTATTTTAGAGGAAATAATAAGTAAGATACGTAGTTAAAAATATGAAATATTTTTAACACAACAATACAAATACAAAAGAGAGTGACTGTACTTGTGCGATACAAGTCTAGTAACTAACATTAAGAAAACGCGTATAGGTTACGACGTTAATTAAGCAAATCCGGTGAAGTTTACGACGCACAGGAACGCAAAGTTGTGAGTTCATGCTCCCCCTTTTCTTTTAACTGTTTTCAGTTTTATACCTTCGGGGGTGAAATACATGTTACAAATATTACAATGTTTACAAATGGTATGATGGATACAAGAATGATACGAGAAATCGTGTCACGAATAGGGTACCATAAGCACCATTAATCGTGTACATACTTAGACCGCATAACAAAAGGTTAGATCTAATGGGTTCCGGGCAGCCCCACTCTTGGCCACTCTTTTACCAAGCAGTGTTTTTGTGTCTCAGTCGTGAATCGACTACAGAAAAATGCCTATGGTTTGGTGACTTCCTATGTTGTGTCACATGTTAATGGCTTTGCAACCCATTAACACTTGATACATACAGAAATATTTGAATTATACATGAGTACGTGGTATACACAAAAGACTTGATTTATACAAAATACAAATTATGTTTTCATACAAAGTATACAAACGTGAAATACAAAAATTGCATGAATTCACACCAACTTTATGTTGACGTTTTTCCAAAACTCACATGTATTTCAGGTAACTAGGATGGATGTGCGCGCGGTCTGACCCATGCTCGTGGATGTCGCTATTGTTTATCTTTAAATAAAGTTGTGACTTTTAAGACAATATGTTATCTCGTGTTGTAAACACTTGACATATGTTTTCAGTAATGTAATATTTGAAAGTATTTTTGAGCATGTAGTATGTTTACTCTTCGTATGCAATGAGAACCTTTCATGATCACACCTCGTGCTTCCGCCGCAGAAAGGGGTGTGACAGATTGGTATCAGAGCTGCGATTGTAGTGAACCAGGATTCCTTCTCGAGTCTAGTCTACAATCTCTAGGATCCTTTCACGAAAACAATTTTCAAAGAGTTTTCATTGCATAAAACGTCCCGCGACATCCACTGCCTGAAACTGTCTACATGAGTCTAGAAAAGACACTACGAGACTTAGAGTGCACTTGAGTAGCACTTGTCGTTGACTAGAAATTACTTGCAATTATGTGTGATAATTAGCATGTACTAGAAGTAGAATGTCACAAGTATACGTGACTTTATCTGAAGGCGATGGCCCATCTGAAGGAAGAGACACGAGGATGAAACGAACTGTGCGGACTGTGCAAGGGGTTACGTAATTATGGATGCATACATAATTATGGAATTCAGTGCACAAAAATCACAGCAAGTCTTGTCACGTATAGATTCCCTCAGTGCAAGCCTACTAAGTACTCTGCTAGAGTAATAATTGTTTGATGTCACTTATGTGATATATACCTGTGAATATATATACTACTACTGCCTAGTAGGACGATATCAAACAAATGTGTAACCCTGTTGTGTTATGTTCTGTCAGAACATGGCACCCAGGAAAGCTGTGAATGCTCGCAATGACGATCAACCTCCTCCTCCCCCACTGCCGAGAACTGCTGAAGAGCTGAACGCTCTACTGGAATAAAGGATCTCTGCTGCTATCGCCCAGTACGAGGCGAACCGTACTCAAGACAGTGGAGGACCAAGCAACGCTAGACGTAATGGGAACGGAGATTCGTCTGGAGGCAATGCAGCTCAAGGCTGCACTTTCAAGCAGTTCCTCGACTGCAAACCAATGAACTACGATGGCACTGGAGGAGCGGTAGCATTTGTGCGCTGGACGGAGAAGACTGAAGCTACCTTCCGCATGAGCAAGTGTACCGCGGATCAACAAGTCACCTTTGCTACTGGGTTATTTGTCGATGAAGCTCTGACTTGGTGGAACCTGCAAGTCCAAACTTTGGGTGATGATGCTGCTTATGGCTTAACTTGGGAGGAACTGAAGGAAAGCATGAGAGAGAAGTACTGCTCTCGTGCTGAACTCCAAAGGCTGGAGACGGAGTTCTGGCACTTGACCATGGAAGGTGCTGACATTAATGGTTACACTCGAAGGTTCCACGATCTGTCTAGAGTGCTTCCCTACATGGTGACTCCCGAATTCAAGCGTGTTGAACGTTACATTTGGGGACTGGCCTCAGAGTTTCGTGGCATGGTGACGTCAGCCAAACCACAAACAATCATCGAGGCTGTAACTCTGGCTGTCAGCCTTACTGAAAATTGTGTTCGAATGAAGACGCTATCACTGAACCCAACAGAAAATGCCGAGACGCATGCTGAGTCGTCTGGCGACAAGAAAAGGAAATATGCAAACTTGAATCAAGCAACTCGTAACAACAAAGGTTCCAACAAGAAGCGTGACCCTAACCCGCCTCAAGGGGCGAAATCTCTTGCAGCTATGAATGACGCACCAGCAAGGGGATACCGGAGCACCTTGCCCAAATGCCATCGGTGTAAACACCATCACGAGGGAGCTTGTCGCATCTCAAAGTGTGACAAGTGTGGAAAGTTGGGTCACCGCACTGAAGACTGCTGGAGTAAGAGGAAGGGGAATGGAAATCGTAATGGGGCTGATGATAGGAACAATGGTGGAAATGGAAATGGTGCTGGTAACGGGAATGGGCGAAACCAAGGATGCTTCAGATGTGGAAGCAAAGATCATTTCATGAAGGACTGCCCAGAGAGAAACAATGCTCAGGCCCGAGCATTTGTGATTGGAGCAAGGGACGCACGCGAGGACCCTAATGTGGTCAACGGTACGTTCCTCATTAACAATCACTTTGCATCCATATTATTCGACACTGGCGCCGATTATAGATTCATGTCTGTGGAATTTAGACGCATACTTGGAATAGAATCTAGTAGATTAGAAATTCCTTATTCCATAGAACTAGCCAATGGTAAACTTGTTGAATCGGGCGAAGTTGTTAGAGGCTGCACGCTAGAACTTGGTGAA
Organism: Helianthus tuberosus; assembly: GCA_030545235.1. Lineage (NCBI taxonomy): Eukaryota > Viridiplantae > Streptophyta > Magnoliopsida > Asterales > Asteraceae > Helianthus > Helianthus tuberosus. The sequence continues at coordinate 173,979,711 of CM060401.1, forward strand.
CGAAGATTTAGCATCGACCTCTTACCTATTCAATTAGGTAGCTTCGATGTAGTGGTCGGAATGGACTGGTTGTCCAAGAACAAAGCTGAAGTCATTTGTCATGAGAAAATCATTCGCATCCCTCTGGCGAATGATGAAACTCTCATAGTACATGGAGAAAGACGAAACGCGCCTCTACGAATCATCAGTTGTATGAAGGCACAGAAGTGCTTAAGGAAAGGATGTGTTGCTTTCTTAGCATACGTTGTAGATAAGAAGGCTGTGGAGCCAAAACTCGAAGACATTCCTGTGGTGAAGGAATTTCCCGATGTGTTCCCTGAAGATCTGCCAGGACTACCTCCGCAACGACAAGTCGAATTCCATATAGACTTGGTTCCGGGAGCTGCTCCTGTAGCCAAGGCACCCTATCGACTTGCACCATCCGAAATGCAAGAATTATCTACACAACTTCAGGAGTTGTTGGATAAAGGATTCATAAGGCCAAGATTCTCACCCTGGGGAGCTCCAGTATTATTCGTGAAGAAGAAGGATGGATCACTGCGGATTTGTATCGATTACAGGGAGCTGAACAAGCTCACAATCAAGAATCGGTATCCGCTACCGAGGATTGATGACTTGTTTGATCAACTGCAAGGATCAAGCTACTATTCCAAGATCGACCTTCGATCTGGATACCATCAGCTGAGAATCCAAGATGAAAGCGTGCCAAAGACTGCATTCAGAACACGCTATGGGCACTACGAATTTCTTGTGATGCCCTTTGGATTGACGAACGCGCCAGCGGTCTTTATGGATCTGATGAACCGCGTATGCAAACCATATCTCGATAAATTCGTGATTGTATTTATCGATGATATCCTGATTTACTCGCGAACGAATGAAGAGCATGAGCAACATCTCAGAACCATCTTGGAACTACTGAAGAAGGAGAAGCTTTATGCAAAGTTCTCGAAATGCGAATTCTGGATTCGCGAAGTACAATTTCTTGGTCACGTGGTGAATGAGAATGGCATTCATGTAGACCCGTCCAAGATAGAAGCAATAAAGAATTGGGAAGCTCCCAAGACCCCAACTGAAGTTCGACAATTTTTGGGCTTAGCGGGCTATTATCGGCGATTCATCGAGAATTTCTCAAAGATAGCTCAACCGCTAACGACCCTTACCCAGAAAGACAAGAAGTACGACTGGGGTCACAAACAAGAAGAAGCCTTCCAGTTGCTTAAAAACAAGCTCTGCGATGCACCAATACTGTCATTACCCGAAGGCACTGAAGACTTCGTGGTATACTGCGACGCCTCACGACAAGGCTTGGGTTGCGTGCTTATGCAACGCCAAAAAGTCATCGCTTATGCTTCAAGGCAACTGAAGGTTCACGAGAGAAATTATACCACTCACGACCTGGAGCTGGGCGCAGTGGTATTCGCCTTGAAGATTTGGCGACATTATTTATATGGTACTCGATGTACAATCTTCACAGATCACAAAAGCTTACAACACATATTTGATCAGAAGGAATTGAATATGCGCCAGCGACGTTGGGTTGAGCTGCTGAACGATTATGACTGTGAGATTAAGTACCATCCTGGAAAGGCAAACGTTGCAGCGGACGTGTTGAGCCGAAAAGAAAGGGTTAAGACCCAAAGGGTTCGAGCATTGGAAATGACGATTCAAACGAACCTCACTGCACGCATTCGTGATGCATAACAAGAAGCTCTTAAAGAAGAGAACCGTAAAGCTGAATACCTCCGGGGTGCATTGAAGTACATGGCGCCAAATGAAGAGGGAGCCTTATACTTTAAAAAGCGCATTTGGGTTCCGCTCTATGGTGGCCTACGAGAAGTCATCCTTGATGAAGCGCACAAGTCAAGATACTCGATCCACCCAGGGTCGGACAAGATGTATCAAGACTTGAAAGAATATTATTGGTGGCCGAGACTCAAGAGCGACGTTCCTGTTTATGTTGGAAAATGCCTAACCTGTGCCAAGGTTAAGGCAGAATATCAGAAGCCGTCCGGCCTACTACAACAACCAGAGATTCCCGTGTGGAAGTGGGAACAAATCTCGATGGACTTCATAACGAAATTACCCAGGACCCCGAGAGGGCACGATATGATATGGGTAATAGTTGATCGATTGACGAAGTCTGCGCATTTCCTACCAATCCGAGAGAAGGATAGCACTGGAAAGCTTGCAGAGATATACTTAAGAGAAATTGTGGCACGTCATGGAGTGCCAATCTCAATCATTTCAGACAGAGATGGACGCTTTGTCTCGAGAATCTAGCAATCATTTCAGGAAGCCTTTGGATCTCAGTTAGATTTAAGCACGGCATTCCATCCGCAAACAGACGGCCAGAGCGAACGGACTATACAAACGTTAGAAGATATGCTTCGCGCATGTGTCATGGATCTAGGCGGCAGCTGGGATACTCATCTACCTTTAGTTGAGTTTTCCTACAATAACAGCTATCATACGAGCATAAGAGCCGCACCGTTCGATGCTCTGTATGGCCGCAAATGCCGATCGCCCTTATGTTGGGCAGATGCCGGAGATAAGCGTATGGTTGGTCTTGAACTTGTACAAAGAGACAACCGACAAGATTGCGCAGATCCGAGAGCGCATTAAGGCGGCTCGAGATCGACAAAAGAGCTACGCTGATCCGAAAAGGAAATCAGTAGAATTCAAGGTGGGAGACAAAGTGTTGTTAAAAGTCTCACCTTGGAAGGGCGTAGTCAGATTTGGAAAGCGTGGAAAACTCAATCCACGATATATCGGACCATTCAGAATTTTGAAAAGAATTGGTACCGTGGCATACAAATTGGAGTTACCGGAAGAACTTAATGGAGTACATGATACGTTTCATGTATCCAACCTGAAGAAGAGTCCAACGCAAGAAAGCGTGATCATCCCGATGGATGAAGTGCATATTGATGAAGCCCTCTGATTTACAGAGAAACCCGTTGAGGTTACCGACTGGAAAGTCAACAAGACCAGGAGGAGCAGCGTAAAACTTGTCAAAGTACGTTGGAGCTCTAAGCACGGACCCGAGTACACATGGGAACGTGAAGACCAGTTCAAGAAAAAGTATCCCCACCTATTCAAGAAGACTCCAGCGTGAGTTAATTCAGCCTGAATTTCGGGACGAAATTCTTTTAACGGGGGGAGACTGTGACAACTGGCCCAAACCGGTAATTTCCGTACACTTTAATTATTGCTTAATGACTGCAATTATATGCTTAATTGTCAGCCATGTCTGATTACATACTAAACAAATGAATTCATGCACGTTGTATACTACAAAATATTGCTTTATGCATAAGCGAGAGCGTTGCGTCAAAAATACTAGTAAACTCACCGGTAAGACACACTGTGTCAACAGAACTGCAGAAAGCAGTCAGACAATAAAATTGGAGCCTAGGTGTAGGTCCGACAACAAGAATGCGTTAAAACCCAAGAGTACATACAATGGTTTAATACACATGCAATGCGAAAGCAAAATTAAGCACTAAAAAGCACCCGAAACGCACTTTAAGTGCAGAATTTATAAAATTCAGCAATAAATCAGCATTTAGACATATAAATATTATGCAGAAATGTCGTTTTATTATCCAGAATATTTCCCTAAGTGTTGGGAATCGATAGTGTTATAAAAAGATACTTATTAAACACTAAAAAGTGCAATTTAGCACTTTAACGAATCGGTATGTAACCGAACAACCGGACTTAACCCGGAACATAAAAATATTGCCAATAACATCGTTTATCTTTTTCTGAGCCAGTTAGGGTCCCTGAATACCCTAACACCCGTCATAACACGCATGACACACTACTAACCGGGTTAAGCACTTAACTAACTTACTTAACCTAACTATTATCCAACTAATTAGTTGGAATCGGACCAAGACCCCCCCCCCCCTTTTAGAAACCGTCCCCATCTAGGGGACATACCTTGTCCTCTAAATCATTTTTATAATCCTAATGCTCAATATCATCTAGACACATGACCCATTGGATAATTACCATATGATTTGTCTATAAAATCTAGAGATTACAAATCATAATCATTCATCACATTTCTCAACTCAAACACACCCTCCTCTCTCTCTCTCTCAAGGCTTCGGCCGAACACCCCCTTGAGCATACATCCGATTTCGAGTTTAGTTCAAGCCATTCCAATCATCTACAAGTGTTAAGGGTCGCATATAAGGAGTCTTGGTGCAATCGGAAGGCGAAGGACCTCACTCTCTTGCTTTTATCCACTCATTTTGCGTCTAGATTCTTCCCTAGCCTCGAGCTAGTAGTAAGTTGCTTGAATCACACTCTCGAACTATTTTGAAGTGGTTAAAATGTTATGTAACGGCTAAAACTCATAAACATACAAGTTGATACATAAAAGTCTACTAAAAACACTAAAAATGGTGGTTAAAAGCTCATATGTTGTGTAAATCTTGTAGTATTTGATTTGTGTAATTATTTAGGCCCGATCTATGTTGTGGTAGCTCAGATCATCGTTTAACCCGGATTGGTCATGATCATGGATTATGACATAAAGCTTGTTTAAGTGTAATAAGGGTTAGGTGATGAAACTCTACCACACATCAAACTTGAACTTGTGTAAAATCGATTTTACTTATGAAATGGTGTTCAAAACTAGTAGATCTACGGATCTACAAGCGGTACTTTCAAAGGACCAAGTGTCCAAGAAATCATATTTTCTAAAGCCGAGTCTTACATGAAAAAGAATGATTTTAGCAAACACACGAGTATGTAAACACTTGTGTAACACAAAGTTTCGACAAAATAACTATTTTTGTAAATGTTGACCGGAAGTTGTAAAGATGTAACTTCTTTAAAAGCGAGACTTTCAAGAAACAAAGTTGATCTATACAAAGATCCACTAAAAATAATGGAAGGATACTACCTATTTTGGAAAAACCACAAGTTCATGTATTTCTGCGATTATATCTATTTTAACTAGTTGCATATTGTTTATTGTTGAATGAGGAGATTGTTGACGATTTAAAAGAAAATAAACACATGTTTTGAAAACATGGGAAACCTCCATTTTTAGGGGAAACTCTGTCAAAATTTTTATAAATTTTGACACTTAGAAAAATATAAGTTTTTGGGAAACTTATTCCCTAAAAATGTGTTTAAAAGTATTACCAAGGTTTCCCTAATTTTTGGTGATAAGAAATGAGGATTTCTTCAAGAATAAAAATGGATATAAGTATGTATATTTTTGAGAAATATATATATTATTTTATCACCAACTTTTGTGCTAAGTGTATGTAGTATGTGTTATACGTGCTAGCGTATTAAGACTTAAAAATACACTAAATACTCGTGAGGAGTATAAACATAAAAATACACATACAAAATACAAGATACATAATTCGGGTGCGAAGTGCAAAACACAAAAGACTTATATTTATTTTAGAGGAAATAATAAGTAAGATACGTAGTTAAAAATATGAAATATTTTTAACACAACAATACAAATACAAAAGAGAGTGACTGTACTTGTGCGATACAAGTCTAGTGACTAACATTAAGAAAACGCGTATAGGTTACGACGTTAATTAAGCAAATCCGGTGAAGTTTACGACGCATAGGAACGCAAATTTGTGAGTTCATGCTCCCCCTTTTCTTTTAACTGTTTTCAGTTTTATACCTTCGGGGGTGAAATACATGTTACAAATATTACAATGTTTACAAATGGTATGATGGATACAAGAATGATACGAGAAATCGTGTCACGAATAGGGTACCATAAGCACCATTAATCGTGTACATACTTAGACCGCAGAACAAAAGGTTAGATCTAATGGGTTCCGGGCAGCCCCACTCTTGGCCACTCTTTTACCAAGCAGTGTTTTTGTGTCTCAGTCGTGAATCGACTACAGAAAAATGCCTATGGTTTGGTGACTTCCTATGTCGTGTCACATGTTAATGGCTTTGCAACCCATTAACACTTGATACATACAGAAATATTTGAATTATACATGAGTACGTGGTGTACACAAAAGACTTGATTTATACAAAATACAAATTATGTTTTCGTACAAAGTATACAAACGTGAAATACAAAAATTGCATGAATTCACACCAACTTCATGTTGACGTTTTTCCAAAACTCACATGTATTTCAGGTAACTAGGATGGATGTGCGCGCGGTCTGACCCATGCTCGTGGATGTCGCTATTGTTTATCTTTAAATAAAGTTGTGACTTTTAAGACAATATGTTATCTCGTGTTGTAAACACTTGACATATGTTTTCAGTATTGTAATATTTGAAGGTATTTTTGAGCATGTAGTATGTTTACTCTTCGTATGCAATGAGAACCTTTCATGATCACACCTCGTGCTTCCGCCGCAGAAAGGGGTGTGACAACAACCTACTTATTTTCAACAATACTTTGTTTTGTTAACTAGGTTAAACTTTGCTAGTTTAACTTAGTGAGTTCGGGGTAGTCATAACCCGTCTTATTTTATGTCCCGTTAGCTCGGGCCTTCTATATACTTTGTTTTCCTCAAAGTATTTATCCTCTTTTAATTAACATCAAATTTATTTATTTAAATCCTAATATTAACCGGGTTAAATTTTTTTTTACCACTAACGGTATTTTACCCGTCGTCACTAGTAACGTGGTTTAATTACCAAACCCATTTTTGGGGTGTTACAACCAAGTCCCTGTGTGGACTTATTTTCTATTTCTGTAGCCCCTGTGTGGGCAGAGTGTTGTTTCAAGTCCCGTTTAGGGCATCCTTGTACTAGTTTTATGATTTAATGAATTTTATTTTTGATTTTTAAATATGTATTTTATTACATCATCATGCTATATCTCTTCAATTTTAATTGATCTGCCAAGTAAATTCTTAGAGGTATAACCTAGCCAAATTATTAAATGGCTATGATGGTACAACCTTTTTAAGACAATAACTCTCTGTTAACATCTGAAAGTATGTTAACATTCCTGGTTGTGCTGTATGAGAAACCACACAAGCTTCCAAATATACTTGGATCCTTCCAAGTCACTTATATATAGCCTATATGATCAATGTGAATCATGGCTAATAAACGTCAATAAGATGTATACACCAAAACATCCATTTGAGATGTATGCTTATAAGCAAAGGTGTAATAATGACAATGAAAGTTTTATTTTATAGACTTCTTGTCAAAAAGGCGATGAACTTTCTTCAACCCTTAAGAGATCAATGATCCAAGAGATCATTGGTTATATTTTAATTGTCCTTGCGACAATGCCTTTTGTGCCATCTAAATGTCCTTCGAGACGAGCCTTGTGCTATATGAAAATGTCTTTCATGACATTGACAGTGGTGATTCATATCCCCTGACTAATAAATATAAAGGATTATATCCTATTAATTGCTTATTAGGGTTCTGTTGTAACCTAGGCAAATTATGATTAAATTGATTCTTATTTTAAATGGTCTATATGGCTTAATAATACCATGACCATCTAATCATCAATGCGATGACTCATTATATAATTTAAATATATCATTGCTGTTAATATAGTATACGAATTATGGCTGGCTCTGACGAAGCAAACAGTCATCCCGTGGAAGACAACAACAATACCAGAATCAATATCACTACTGCTGAATTGCAAGCAATGATAACCGCAACAGTTGCTCAGGCTGTGGGTGATAAGTTTAAGGAGCCGAGTAATGTTCGGTCCAAAACTCATTCAAAGTCCCATTCTCATTCGCATACACAGAAGAAGAGCGAGTCTCAACACTCGTCTAATCAGAAAAGTGAACCACAGAGGCAAATTGCCCTCGAACCGACTCCCAAGTACACCAAGGGTTGTACCTATAAATACTTTGTCTCCTGTAAACCGAGGGATTTCACAGGAGAAAAGGGAGCGATAGACTGTATGAAGTGGTTAGACGAAATGGAGACTGTGATAGACATCAGCGGATGTGCTAAGGAAGACATAGTGAAGTTTGTGTCTCAATCTTTCAAGGGCGATGCCCTCACTTGGTGGAAAGCATTAGTGCAAGCCACTGGAAAGGTCCCTTTGTACAACCTTTCATGGAACAAGTTTGTTGATTTGGTAAAGGACATTTATTGTCCTCAACATGAAGTTGAGAGAATAGAGACTGACTTCCTCACCTTGGTGATGAAGGATCTAGATTGTAGGTCCTATGTGACCAGTTTCAACTCATTGTCAAGGCTTGTACCATACCTGGTCACCCTGAACCCAAACGCATTGCGCGTTTCATCGGTGGTTTGGCCCCTGAAGTGAAAGGGAATGTTAAGGCTTCTAAGCCAGCCACATATAGATCTGCTGTGGATCTATCTTTGTCCCTTACTCTTGATGTCGTGAGGAGTAGGGCAAAGAAAGCTACAGATGATGGGAAGAGGAAGAGGGAGGAAGACAAGTCTCCTCAGTCAAACAAGAAGATTAAAGGGAACTTTAATTTCAAGAAGGGGCAGTCAAGTGATAAGCCCAGATGCAAAACCTGCAATAAGAGGCACTTTGGAAAGTGCAACCAAGACCCACAAGCTAAACCATGTGGGATTTGCAAAAAGAAAGGGCACAAATCTGTAGAGTGCCGAAATATTAAGGATGCAACATGTTATGGTTGCAATGAAAAGGGGCACATCAAGACAAATTGCCCCAAGAATGCTAAGAAGCCCGAGGAGGTGAAGAAAACGAATGCAAGAGTTTTTCAGATGAATGCTAGGGAAGCGGTGAATGACAAGAACGTCATAACAGGTACCTTCCTCATTAATAATAATTATGCTAGAGTCTTATTTGATTCAGGTGCTGATAAGTTTTTTGTAGACCATAAGTTTTGTAAGTCACTGAATTCGCCTATTAAGACTCTAGACATAACATATGAGGTAGAGCTTGCCGATGGTACCTTAGAAACAGCTTCAACTCTTCTTGATGGATGCTTTATATCCATTAAGAATAATTCTATCCCACTATCCCTCTTGCCAATGAAATTGGCTGGGTTTGATATAGTTTTGGGCATGGATTGGTTGTCGCATAACCAAGCCCAAATTGCCTGTGATAAAAAGCTAGTTATTATCAAAACCCCTTCTGGTGAATCCGTCACTATCCAATGAGATACACAATATGGATTGCCCAGCAACGTGTCTATTCTCAAGGTATCACAGTGTTTAAAGAGCGGATGTGTCATCTACATGGCACAAGTGACTGTGAATGATCTGAAGCCTAAGATTGAAGACATCCTAATCATCTCTGAGTATCCTGATGTCTTTCCTGACGTGTTACCTGGATTACCTCCTGAGAGGCAAGTAGAGTTCAGGATAGACATTCTACCAGGAGCTGCACCTATTGCACGAGCTCCTTATCGTCTAGCGCCTACTGAAATGAAAGAGCTCAGGACTCAATTAGACGACTTACTGGAAAAAGGTTTCATTCAGCCCAGCTCTTCGCCTTGGGGAGCTCCAATATTATTTGTGAAAAAGAAGGATGGATCAATGCGCTTATGCATTGATTGTCGTGAGCTGAATAAGGTAACGATCAAGAATCGTTATCCCTTACCCAGGATCGACGACCTATTTGATCAGCTCCAAGGAGCGAGCTTCTTCTCAAAAATTGATTTGAGATCTGGGTATCACCAACTCAAAGTTAGAACTGAAGATGTGCCTAAGACGGCATTCAGAACGAGATATGGACATTACGAGTTTTTAGTAATGCCTTTTGGGCTCACTAATGCACCAGCAGCATTCATGGACCTCATGAATAGAGTCTTCAAACCATACTTAGATAAGTTTGTCATCGTCTTCATAGATGACATACTTATCTACTCTCGTAATCAAGATGATCATGAGAAGCACCTTCGATGCATCTTAGAATTACTTCAACAAGAGAAACTGTATGCTAAGTTTTCAAAATGTGAATTCTGGCTTCGTGAAGTCCAATTCCTTGGACATGTTGTCAGTGAGCGAGGTATCCAAGTTGATCCCGCTAAGGTAGAAGCCATAATGAATTGGGAAGCGCCAAAGGCTCCAACCGAAATTCGTAGCTTTCTGGGTTTGGCTGGTTATTATAGGAGATTCATTGAGAACTTTTCAAGGATAGCCGCACCATTAACTTCTTTGACCCGTAAGAATGTAAAATTTGATTGGGGTCCAAAACAACAAGAATCCTTTGAGATTCTTAAGCAGAAATTGAGCAATGCTCCGGTGTTGACATTGCCCAAAGGAATAGAAGAGTTTGTCGTGTATTGTGATGCTTCACACACCGGTATGGGTTGTGTGCTCAAGCAGAAAGGCAAGGTGATTGCCTATGCATCACGACAATTAAAGGTGCATAAAAAGAATTACACCACCCATGATTTGGAGTTGGGTGCCGTTGTATTCACACTAAAGTTGTGGAGACATTATTTGTATGGAACTAAATGTGTGATCTATTCGGATCACAAAAGTCTCCAACACTTATTCAATAAAAAAGAACTCAATATGAGACAGCGTCGCTGGATGGAGACTTTAAATGACTACGATTGTGAAATTCGCTACCATCCTAGTAAAGCGAATGTGGTCGCAGATGCTCTAAGCCGAAAGGAAAAATTGAAACCTATCAGGATTAATGCTAAGAGCATTGAATTGAAGAATAGCCTGAATGAAAGTCTATTAGCTGCACAAAAAGATGCTGTTTTGGAAGCTAACCTTCCAAATGAAAAGTTGGGTATTACCACTGAACAATTAACACCAGGTAAGGATAGAATCCTCAGACTGAATGGAAGAATTTGGGTTCCTATCCATGGAGGACTTCGAGACATAATCCTCCAGGAAGCTCACAATTCCAAACACTCAGTTCACCTTGGAGGTGACAAAATGTATCAGGATTTGAAGACTAGTTATTGGTGGATAGGTTTGAAGAAATCTATTGCCACACATGTAGCTAAGTGCCTGACTTGTGCTCAGATTAAAGCTGAACATCAAAGGCCATCGGGTCTGCTACAACAGCCAGAATTACCCACATGGAAGTGGGAGATGGTAACTATGGACTTTATAACTAAGTTACCTAAAACAAGGCATGGAAATGTACCATATGGGTCATAGTTGATAGACTGACTAAGTCAGCACACTTCTTACCCATTAAAGAGATTCATAGCTCTGACAAGCTAGCTCAGCTTTACGTGGATAAGATTGTATCTCTCCACGGAGTGCCGGTGTCTATTATATCGGATAGAGATACTAGATACACCTCTCACTTTTGGAAAACTTTCCAACAATCTTTGGGCACTCGTTTGAACTTTAGTACTGCTTACCATCCTCAGACAGATGGACAGAGTGAGCGTACAATTCAAACATTGGAAGACATGCTTCGTGCATGTGTTATTGATTTAGGAGGTAGTTGGGATGACCACCTACCCTTGATCGAGTTCTCCTATAACAATAGCTATCATACAAGCATTCAGGCTGCGCCTTTTGAGGCATTATATGGTCGAAAATGCAGAACGCCTGTTTGTTGGGCGGAAGTAGGAGAAACTCAGTTGTCAGGACCTGATATAGTCCTTGAAACGATGGACAAGATTGTCCAGATCCATGATCGCCTGAAAGCCGCCAGGGATAGGCAGAAAAGTTATGCTGACAAGAGGCGAAAACCTCTAAAGTTTGAGGTTGGTGACAAAGTCTTACTGAAAGTATCACCCTGGAAAGGTGTGATGCGTTTTGGTAAGAAGGGCAAGCTAAGCCCTAGATATATCGGACCCTTCGAGATTATCGAATGTGTCGGCAGTGTAGCTTATAAGCTAAACTTGCCTGAGAAGCTAAGTGGAATCCATAATGTGTTCCACATCTGTAATCTCAAGAAGTGTCTAGCTGATGAATCGCTAGCCATGTCTCAAAAGGACGTACAGAGTGATGAAAGCCTGAGATTTGTTACAAGACCTATATCAATCGAGGATTCTTAGGTTAAAAAGCTCTGAAGGAAGCATGTGCCTATAGTGAAGGTCAAATGGGACGCCCGTAGAGGCCCTGAATATACGTGGGAAGTTGAGGCCACTATGCGACATAAGTACCCTCACTTATTCCAGTAAATCTCGAGGTCGAGATTTCTTTTAAGGGGGTGAGGATGTAATTCAGGACAGGTGTGGGTTTCAGCTGTTGCACCGCCTTATTCTCATTTGTATCGATCCTAGGGGCTGTTAAACGGTTTTATTAATCCACTAGGACACCTGGGTGATCCTAGGAGGTCCCATAACAGCTATAGATGATCTAAACACTTGGAAATCACTATATAAGGAGAACTAGTTCACGTTTCATGAACTCACAGTTGCAACAACCTTCAATATAACTCATTTCTGGAGCAAGCAAGCACTAGGAGAAGAATTACAAGTGTAGAAAAGATAGCAAGGACCATTAGTAAGAGTCTTAATCCCTGCTTAGTCGTTTTAATTAGCTTAATAACCGAAAAGTCAAACTTATCGTAATTAAGCTTTGACTTTCGATTTAATCACAAATGGTCCAGCCACTGACCGAAATGAAAGTGGTTATGGAACCATATTAAGATAGGTGATTAACCCTTAAAAGGGCACCTCCTAATTATTTCGTTTGACTAGTTAATTGTCGGGTCAAACAAGTTTGACAAAAAGTCAAACTGGACAGAAAGTTTAAAAATGAATTAAATTAATAATGCAGAGGTTCTAAATTATATTTTAACACTCTAATGACATGGTAATTAATATTAGAACATGTTTTATCAGTCCTAACCCGACAATTATCAGTCTAAGGTCAGTTTATAACTGAAAGTCGCAAAAACTTGACTTTTGCTTTGACTTTCAGTTCTGACCCGTTCAAGCTTAATTATCCCATGTTTTAAGCTTCCATTAGGACCACATTACTCAGTAGTATAACCCCCTAGAGTTATATTGCATGGTTCTTAGTGGTTTGAATTATATGCTTTTGATCGTTAATGTGCTTATAATTGCCATAAATGCCCTTTTTGACACACAAATGAGATTTTTAGAAATGTGAGTGGACACAAACCTTTACTACTGATATATAAGCTTGTCCCGAAAATTTGACATCAGTTCTTGGTCCCAAATAGGAGTTATGCTCGATATCGTAATTAGAAGCTTTTTATTAATTAATTTGCGATATCTTGCATAATGCACGTTTAAACTTGGATTTTGAACCAAAACTCATTACCTACTGTTAAGATATTATTTTTAAGGAATTTTAAGATTTTTGGTTAGATTATTATCTGTTTAAAACATAGAGTTCTTGTATAATTCGGCTAATGACGATAATATCCTTTTTAAGCATAAAATGAGATTAACAAATGATTTGAATGCCAAACCTTTTCCTACTGATTTCATACATTAAATAAATTATTTTGAGCATTTGAAACTGATCAAAATCTCAGATTTACATAAACATCATGATTATCGTCGATTAGCAAATTTTACACTAATTAGGTGCATAGTATGGTTTAAAACCATATTTAACATCTAAGACTTGTTACCTACTGAATTTATAAATTTTTTTTAATATTATTACAGTAGGTATAAGTTGTGAACTCAGGTTTCCAAAAATGTCCTTAAAAGCCTATGTGAAATGACCAAAATGCCCTTTCGGGGCATAGTTTGGCCTTAATTAGTAAATTTCACATATGAATGATATCTTGCTGATGTAATGTGTTAAATTATATATTATTACTGATTTCAAAAGACCAAAACTTTGGTTTGTTATAAAATCCCTTTTATAAGCATTAAAATTACCAAAATGCCCTTATGGGACTTAAATTGGTTTAAATTACTTTTTGGGCATATATGTTAACATCCTACTAATGTATTAACATATTTTAAGCATATTAACATTTAAGACCTGTATATAATTCATTCGGTTACCCGTTACGCGGTTACGCGTTCGGATCGGTTTATGTGACTAGTTTGCGTAAAATAGCCGAAACGGGTTTAACCATATCATTAAATCCTCAAATCCCAGAATGATTAGTTTACCCATATTACACAAGTATCCAAGCTGGTCGGGTCTAAATCACATTCTATTCCAGTCTCCGCTTAATCTAGCGTTTAGAACCGTAAAGTTTCTTTCTAACTAGCCGGTCTAAGTCCTTGACTTAACTAAAGGCCCGTTAGCATCCTAATAGGTTATTAAACCTTCTATACATATTAAATAGCATCCAGTAGAAGGTACCATCATACAGCTTAGGATTATACTGCTGAGTTACCTTTCACATTAGCTCAGGTACATACTTTTAACTTGTTTTCCCTATACTGGCTTGGGATATGGTATTATAATAATACCACTTGGTCGGGTATGAAATCATTTAATCGGATTGTGATTAATAAATTTACATAACCCGTTTTAATCTGTCTTGTTTGATAACATAAGCATTGGGGGTTAATTCGACCGTGTCCTAGATATCCTCGGCTCATTTCATTTGAAAATGGCCACGACCTATGCACGGGGTGTAGGCATACACCTGGCAGATGCAAATGCTAAAATATAAACCCACATGTTGAGGATAACTCCTTTGTGGGTTCTATAAGTGGTGAGTCGGTTAATCATGACCGGCTTCCAACCGGCCCCAATTGTATGACAAACATGTAAATCTGTATATAAGATTATCTTTAAATAATTGTCCCAAGTTATAAATGATTTGTGCCATGTGCACTTAAATCAATTTTCATAAATGTTTTCAAAAGAGTCATTTAGTTGTAATTACCAGTGTAAACTGACGTATTTTCTAAAGACTGATTGACATGTACCTCTCGTAAATAGGCTGGAGCTATTAGGTGTCGAACAAGAGGATCTTGCAAATCCCTAAGATACCTGAATTCTGTTATTTTGTTTCTTTGTACTTTTATGATCCGCCTGTGGATCTTATTACAATCCAGTCTGTATATTCTTTCGTTGAACACTCAGACATTATGGTTTGTAATAGTTTATTCACCAAGCCTTCTGCTGTGCTATTATATTGTGTATATTGACTATGATGATATCAACTGCGTCACGATACTCCCCGTCGGGCCCACCGGTAATATGTGGAAATATCGGGGTGTAACACGTTAATCCCCCACTGCCGTCAATCCCCCACCACCGTCAAACCCAACACCACCACAAACGACAGAAATAAAACCAAAAAATAAAAAAAGGTTGAAGATTAAGCAATAAAACTTGGAATACAAACTAACCTTCATCGTGTGGTCCAGAGTTTGTCTTGTGAAAATCGTGTGGTCCAGAGCGTTTGCGTGTGTGTTCTTGGTGTTTTAGTGTGTGAGTTTTCAAATTTTAGATCTATTTTACCCCTATATTGAAGTTGGGAAAGTGTTTGTGGTCAATGAGAGTCGTATGGGTTAATGAGCGGCGTATAGGAGTTGTACTTTCCTTTTGGAATCTATGAAACTTAGTATAAGAGAAAAAAGAATTGGGATAATCAATGGGTGAGACACTTGTCCCAATGGAAGGGACGGGTGCATTTAACTGGGAGGTCACGAGTTCGAGCCGCGTTGAAACTGGTTTAGGGCCGGTTTTTTGCATTTTTGACATTTTTTATTATTCATTTATTTATATTAAAATTCATTCCTTTTATTAAAAAAATAACAAAAACAGATTTCATTTTTATTTTGAGTCAACAATTTTAAATCCCTTTAAAACAATGGTTTTCTTTTATTTTGTACTCCTTTCTTTTATATGAAACACTTCAATTAATTGTTTTTTATAATAATAATAATAACAATGAATAATAATAATAATAATAACAAATAATAATAATAATAAATAATAATAATAATAATTATAAAACATATGCACATTTAAAAAAACGATGTTATATCTAGTCCTGGCAAACGGGTCGGGCCGGTTCGGGTAGGGTATTTTTACCCATGACGATATTTTATGAAATGAATTGTGTGTATTATAAAATGTCAAATTTTTTATTTATCAATTATTATTATGTCTTTAATTATTTTTCACTTGTCATTTATTAACCATAACGCAATAAATACATGAAACATCATTTTATATTAATAAACAAAACATGTCACTTTAATACAAAATGTAACGACTAAACCCTAAACCCTAAATCGCTAACTGTTACATATGCTTAAATTCTTGCAAACTGTATCGGTTATTCAGATCTCTATTCGGTCACCATATTGTAGCTATCAAGTTTAAGGATGCATTCCACGGTAAATGTGCTTTCCGCTTCCCCATTACCACATGAAGAACCTCCGACCCGAGATGGTTGGTGCAGAAGCATTCTCGTTGTGTACCGGTACCCCATATCTAGCATCAAAGAACAAATCACACCCACACAGTCACAGTCACCGGTAAATATCCGCTTCCACCAATCCATACAGAAGGAGTTCTCCCTCGAGATTGTGGGTGCAGAAGCATTGTCGTTGGTGGACATTCCGGGGCATGAATCTGGAATACGAACGCAGTTAAGTGTTTGAATCTGAAATATGAACGCAGTGTACTTCTCCGTAAGGATTACGCTACCACCACCATCAAAGTGGAATACGTATTAGTGTTAAACCCAATCAAACCTAACGACGGTCACGAGATCAGAACCTTAACGAAATTCACAAAGTATAGTCTTATTTAGACAGCACTTTGGCATTCGTTAGTTGGTTTCCGAATCGATCGGACAGAATATCGTATCGGTGATTTTTTTGGTTAGAACACCAACGTATAGAGAGAAGAATAGAAGAAATGAGCAAAGAAAAATGAATTCTAAGCTTCCTATTTATAGGTAGGAAATATGAAATTTCCAGGAAGTTTCCTATATACTTTTCTAGGAAGTTACCTATACATTTTCTAGGAAGCTTCCTACCCACATGTATATCTTCTTATACCTTCCTTGCACCTTCCTTTCATGTATATCTATTTTCATGTATATCTATTTAGGTGTTTAATTAACTTTAGTTAATTAATCTTACTTAGCTTAATTAATCTTGCTTAACTTAATTAATCTTGCTTAACTGATTAATTAATCTTACTTAGCTTAATTAATCTTGTTTAACTGATTAATTAATCTTACGTAGCTTAATTAATATTGCTTAACTGATTAATTAATCTTACTTAGCTGTTTAACTGATTACTTTTCCTTAACTGTTTAATTAAGTAATTTACTTAGCCGATTAATTAATTAACTTAATTAGCTTACTTAGCTTGCTTAACTGTTAAGTTTCCTTAGCTATTAAGTTTTATTTAACCGCTAAGTTTTCTTAACTGCTAAGTTTTACATAACCATTAAGTTTACTTAACTACTAAGTTGACTTAATTGCAAAGTATTCTTAGTTTAACAGCTTCCTGATTATGAGTTCTAATTCTAGATACAATGGAACTCGTATTAACCCAATTCAACTTTAACGATAATCACGAGATCAAAACTCACAACGAATGACAAAGTATAGCCGTATACAGGCAACACTTAAACATCCGTTGGATCAGTTTCAATCAATCGGATATAGTATCGTACCAGTGATTAGAGTTATTACCCTAATAACGGGCAGAGTTTCGGGGTTTAGAAGTCCTGACATTAGAATGACAGAACAAGAGAGGAAAAGAAAGAAAAGAATTGAACAATTTGAAATGAAGCTGAAAACCTCAATATATAGGATGATATTGGGGCGAGTCGCGGCCCGCGAAGCACATCTGCTTTTCCTTCGCGGCCCGCGAGGGAGTCTAGGTCGGCTGAGTCATCGAGTAGTCTTGACACGTATAATGACACGTGTCCCACATACTTATCCGGAGATTCCAGCGCTGTTGCGCCCCGCGAAGACTTTCCTTAACTCTGTTGCGCCCCGCGACAAACTAAATTTTCTTGTTTTCTTGGATTTTTATGAAAAGTAAGGTTTTATGGGTTCGGGTTTTCACTTACGGGGCGTTTTGGGACATTTTGGTGCGAGTCGTTACATCCTCCCCACCTTGTTGAAAATCTCGTCCTCGAGATTTACTGGAACAATTATGGATATTTTCTTTTCATCTCTTACTCTAGTTCCCAAATAGATTCTGGTCCTTGCTTTGAATTCCACCTTACTTTGACCAGAACCATTCTCTTTGCTTTGAGATTCTTAGCTTTGACTTGTAAGGTCTTTCAATTCATTTACCTTTATATCTTGAAGAGGTATCATTTAAAGATTTATTAGATGAGCATTTCCTTAAGTTTATACAAGAAATAAATCATGTATACCTTCCATTTCCTGTGGCAATTTTAACTGATAAGCTACTGATCCAATTTGTTTAATGATTTCAAACGATCCAATAAATCTCGGGCTTAGCTTTTCATTCTTACTGAATCTGACTATTCCTTTTCACGGAGAGATTTTTAGTAGTAATCTTTTTCTGATTTGAATTTCTAATGGTTTGCCGATCTCATGGCTCGATAATTCCTTTTCTCATATTTCTGCTCGACATAATGGATGGTACCTTCATCCATAAAGTACTTCAAACGGGCAACACTAATACTTGTAGGTTAATTATTGAAAAATCTTATGGGTGATAAGTGATAGTCCTACTTTCATCAATATTTATCGCACTTGTACTTAAAATGTCTTCGTATGTTTGTAGTGTTCCTTCACACCGCTTAAAATAAGTCGGGTTAAAATTTTCTCAAAAGTGAAATTACTATCTTAGTTTGATATGAGACTATTTTGTTCCCACACAATCTTAACTAAGTGTCTTATACTAAAAGGTTCTTTTCATTGGTAGGGATTTGAGCAGACTTGGTTAGTTGATCCACAATCACCCAGATTGTGTCGTTTCTTGTTTTGGGTAATTTGGTAACAATATCCATTGTTATTAATCTTATTTCCATACTGATGTCGTTGAGGTAAACCTATAGGGTTCTAATGTTTAGTTTTAAATTGCTAATAAACTAAATACTTGTAACTTGCTACCCCCTTCTTCATTCCTATCTATCCGCAATTTAATCTAAGAGCACGTACTTATTTCGGCTTCTTATGAAACTTATGACTTAAGGTATCAACTACTACATTAGTCTTAACTTTGTGATATAACAATTGGTGTTGTTCCTAGTCTAAGATGAATTCTGAGTTCCTCCTTATGATTGGGTGAGAGTCCAAGATCTTCTGGGAAAACGTCAGAGTATTCCGATATTACCAGAATTTCTTTCAGTTCCATGCCTCTAGTGTTAATGAACTCCGAGACCATATACGCTATGTCTTACTTCCGTGCATAACTCGCAGCTTTCATCAGAGATGAACTTTGTCGGCTGATCTGTCTTGTATCCTTGTGGTCACTTCTCCGGTTGGCTTGCAAATCTCAATCTAATTCAGCAATCACCCCAGGAGTCATCGTTTCCATTTGTTCCTTTTTATGAAGCAAACATAATTTGCTTTCTGTCAATTCTCTCCATTTCATGGCATACGTCGTGATCATGTGTTTTGAAGATCGGGTCTCACTATCTTAATGTCTAAATTTTGAAGCATACATTACTTCATTCTCCTTAACACATATACTAATGGTTTGGACAACTTTAATCCTTTGCATCCCATGTATTTCATAACAGCTTCTTTATTACTGGTAATCTTACTAAGATTATAGGTGAAGAGAGTCTTTGTAAGTGCACCTAGTCGTGGTTACTCTTATCTTTGGAAGAGTTCTTAAAGAAAGTAGAATTACTCTTATTAGTGTAAGTTTTTAGACGTTTTGTGCCTTTAGCTACAGGTTTCCTAATGCGTTAATAATCTAAGGTAACGCAAAGGGAATTCTTATACTTTCGATGGCGTCCCAACATAAAGGGTTTACATCGTTTATCTTGTCGCACGAGTTACGAGACAGATGATCAAATGAAATAGTTTTTGATATCGGAAATATAGATGTATACGAGAGATTTCTGATAAGAACATCTAAAATTTATCATTGACACATATGTTCGTGATTTATTCTAAATTGTCAATCCTTATGGTTTTTAGATTTCCTTATAGATATACATATCTATATAATCATATTTTTCACATACTGTAATATACATACCATTCATAAGGTCAATGTATTTAACAGATTCATGTTTTCAAAAACAAGTCAGACATCTGGTCATGATACTATTTAGGGAATTCTATCACTTGTTTGACATATCCTATACCCCATCTTACCCGGTTCTCGCCGGAGAGGTAACCCCATCTTACCCGGACAAGCTGGAGAGTCTGCCACACCATACCCAGTCTTGCCGGAGAGGTAATTTATCATTGTATTTCCCATAAATAGAATTTTCTCAATTCATGATTTAAAAATTAATCTTTTATTAGGGCTTTCATCAAAGAACAAGGAAATTAGTATTCACATAACGGATCATATTCCAGGACCAAGTAGTACCAATAAATAAGAAATAACAGTGGCCAAGTGTTATCGCTTATTTACCATACTTGCAACGTTCTAGTCATCATCCTCACGGCATACCAATACCCATCACACTTTATTTATGCAAGTGATTAACTTATCTCGAAGCTAATACTAAAGTATCTTTCTTAAGTTCAAGTCTAAATACTATACTGGGTGCTATCAGTTAATAACAATTTCCTAACGCTTTTTGTTTAAGCTTAGGTATTATTACAACACCTAATTGCTTATACCAGTGGCTCTGATACCACTTCTGTCACGACCCCCGACCACACCTTGGACGGGAGCCGCGAGCAGTCAAGTGGTACTGGTGGTTATTTTGAAAATATTGCAGCGGAAAAATTTCATCAGGACCGTGAGTTAGGAAAATACCAGAGTTTAGAAACACAGGATTTTATTTATTAAACAAATGGGAATAAACCCATGTTTTACAAAGGTAGCTTTAATATGGGATAAACCCGAATATATAAAAATAACATTTAATTCATTTGATAAAATAAGCCACTTCTTCAAGCCGTTCGGTGTCGTGTCACAACTCTTATTCCAATCTACCGTAATCACCTGGAATATGTTTAAAAAGATTTTATCAGCGGGGAAATACTGGCGAGTCATTCATTTGATACAAAAAGACACATTGTTATAAATTACAGTATTAAGGGCGATTACAATGTTTATATCAACCAATTACCCAACGGTATTTATCACTCGACTCGTTTCTGTAACTATGGTCATATCACCCATTAGCTAACCCGTTGTCCAACGGTGACGATTATCAAGTAAGGTATACAAAACTCCACATACCGGCTGTAATTGAAGACTACAAAGACTTAATCCCTATAATTATAACTTTGAAAATAAATAGGGTTTTGGAAACAATTTGGTAAAAAGAGAATGACTCACTTTGTTAGCATATAGTCTTGATTTAACAGGCCTTCAGATTCTAAGTCTTCTGATAACTAAGCATATATTTTGATTGTAAGTGTATAGTGCAAAGTTTCTGGTAGTTAAACATTTAGTTTAACAGAGTGGAATATGTATTAGTGTTAAACCCAATCAAACCTAACGACGGTCACGAGATCAGAACCTTAACGAAATTCACAAAGTATAGTCTTATTTAGACAGCACTTTGGCATTCGTTAGTTGGTTTCCGAATCGATCGGACATAATATCGTATCGGTGATTTTTTTTTGTTAGAACACCAACGTATAGAGAGAAGAATATAATAAATGAGCAAAGAAAAATAAATCCTAAGCTTCCTATTTATAGGTAGGAAATATGAAATTTTCAGGAAGTTTCATATATACTGTCACACCCCTTTCTGTGGCGGAAGCACGAGGTGTGATCATGAAAGGTTCTCATTGCATACGAAGAGTAAACATTCTACATGCTCGTAAAATAACATTCAAATACCATAATTTGAAAACATACGTTAGCGTTTACATCGCTAAGTCGCATAAAACATTGTCTTAAAAGTTTACAACTTTATTCAAAGTTAAACACAAGCGACATCCACGAGCATAAGCTAAACCACGCGCACATCCATCCTAGTTACCTGAAATACATGTGAGTTTTTGGAAAAACGTCAACATAAAGTTGGTGTGAATTCATGCTGTTTTGTATTTCATGTTTGTATACTTTGTATGAAAACATAGTTTGTGAGTAAATCAAGTTTTCATATATAGATCCAGTTTCATGTGTACCCCACGTACCCATGTATAATTCAATCTTTTCTTGAGTACCCCACGTACTTCAAGTTATATATCAATCCTCTTGAGTACCTCACGTACTTCAAGTTATTTATCAATTCTCTTGAGTACCCCACGTACTTCAAGTTATTTATCAATTCTCTTGAGTACCCCACGTACTTCAAGTTATTTATCAATTCTCTTGAGTACCCCACGTACTTCAAGTTATTTATCACTTTTTGTTTGGTATGAATTTTATGTAAATACAGTATTTCTGTACTTATCAGATTGTTAATGGGTTGCAAAGCCATTAACCTGTGGCACGTCATAGGAAGTCACCAAACCTAAGGCATTTAATTGGTATATTCTGAGACACAAAAGCACCACTCGATTCTCGCCCCGACCGAGTGTGAGGCTGCCAGGCACCCGTTAGATCTAACCTTTTGTTCTGCGGTCTAGGTATATTGTTGATTAATGGTGCTTCTGTACCCTATTCGTGACACTATTTCTCATAACGCCTCCTACTTGGTTCTCGTCCTCACCAAGCGCGTTTCTTGTTATCATTTCTCATTGCGCCTTATACTTGGTTCTTGTCTCACCAAATGCGCTTCTCATACTCTTGTATTTCGTCACACTTGGTTCTCGTTCTCACCAAGTGTACTTCTTGTATTTTATATTTCGTCACACTTGGTTCTCGTTCTCACCAAGTGTACTTCTTGTATTTATATCATACCATTTATAAATATTGTACTTTTGTACATGTATTTCACCCCCGAAGTTATAAAAACTGAAAACAGTTAAAGAGAAAAGGGGGAGCATGAACTCACAACTTTGCGTTCCTAGCGTCGTAAACTCCACCGGATTTGCTTAATTAACGTCGTAACCTATACGCGTTTTCTTAACGTTAGTCACTAGACTTGCGTCGCACAAGTACAGTCACTCTCTTTTGTATATATTCTTGTGTTAAAAATATTCTATATTTTTAACTACGTACCTTACTTATATTATTTTCTCCAAAAATAAATATAAGTCTTTTGTGTTTTGCACTTTGCACCCGAATTATGTTTCTTGTATGTTGTATGTGTATTTTTATATTTCTACTCCTCATGAGTAATTAGTGTATTTTTTTAGTCTTAATACACTAGCACGTATAACACATACTATATACACTTAGCACAAAAGTTGGTGATCAAATAATATATATTTTCCTTTCAAAAATATACTTAATATCCATTTTTATTCTTGAAAAATCACCATTTCTCATCACCAAAAATTAGGGAAACCTTGGTAATACTTTTAAATACATTTTTAGGGAATAAGTTTCTCAAAAACTTATATTTTTCTAAGTGTCAAAATTTATAAAAATTTTGACAGAGTTTCCCCTAAAAATGGACGTTTCCCATGTTTTCAAAACATGTGTTTATTTTCTTTTAAATCATCATCAATCATCAATAATCATCAACAACAATTATCAATTATAATCACTACTTTTCCCCACTTCATGAACCTGGATATTTACCAAAATTGTGTAGTATCTTACTAGCACATTTAGTAAATCCTTCCATCTTTAAAAATAATTTTAGTTTCTTAAAAACTTTATTTTTAAAGAATATGAAGTTTCACAACTTCTAGTCAAGATTCGCAAAAATACTTCTTTGTTAATTTTTCCTGTGACACAAGTGTCTACACACTTGTTTATTTACTAAAAATGCTTTTAGTTCGGATAAGATCCGGGTTTTAAACAAGACTAATAGTTTTGCTTGGTTCTTCCGAAAAACCACTTGTAGATCTTTAGATCTACTAGTTTTGAACAATATTTTGCAAGTAAAAATACTTTTACACAAGTTCATGTTTCATGTGTGGTAGAGTTTCACCTTTTAACCCTTATATCTTCTAACATAACCTTATGTCATGATTCATGATCATGACCGAACCGGGTTAAATGATGATCCGAGCTACCACAACATAGATCGGGTCTAAATAATCACAAATTTCAATTACTACAACATTTACACAACATATGAGCTTTTATCCAACACTTATAGCATTTTTAGTAGACTTTAAAGTATCATCTTGTAAGTTAACGAGCTTTAACCGTCATATATCATTTTAACCACATTAGAATAGTTCAAGAAGGTGTTTTAAGCAACATACCACTAGCTCGAGGCTAGGGAAGAATCTAAGCACAAATCGAGTGGATAAAGGCAACGTAGAGAGGTCCTTCGAGTTCCGTGAGCACCGAGCCTCGTTAGCGACCTTCTTACACCTTGATATCACCTTGGAATGGAAGAATGTGGATCGAAGATGAAAGTATGGGGAGGGGGTGTTTGGGCCGTAGCTTGAAGGAAGGAGAAGAGGAGAGTATGGTGGTGATGTGTAGTGATTAAGTGTAGGATGTTTTCTTATAAATACAATTTCATTGTCCAAGGGTTCTTGTGTTCCCTTAAGTACACACACACTATCATAATATATTCTCATCAAATCCAAGAAATATTTAGGTGATCTTGAGAAGATTTCACAATTCTTGTATTTAGGCATGTGGGGGAATCGAATACTGTAGGACCGGGTTTGGGGACCGAAACCGTGATTTTCATAATTATGTTCAAAGATGGAAGAGATAAGAGATGATAAACAAACAACTTTGCATTAATCCGGTAGTAAAACATTACAAGTCGGCCCGATTACATGATAACCGAACTAATACCAAAGAAGTATACATCCAGGGAGAGACCAAGTGGTGATCTCTCCCGGTGAGGTCTCAAACCTCCTCTCAAACTCTTACACTCTCTTGTGCTCTCACTCTTGTGTTGCAAATGACAAAGTGTTGGTATTTATACCAAACACAGGTTGCACGGTCGAAGGATAACACTGACTGGTCGATAGATCATCTGTCGACCATCCAGCTTTCGAAAGACACATACATACCTCGAAGGATAACATATCCTTCGAGGTCCATCTTCATCCTTCGATGGGTATCTTTCGAGCTCATCGAAGGATATTCATAATCCTTCGATGCCTTATCCTTCGACACCAAACATAACACAACCATAATTTGTCTAGCAACACACACACGGTCAAACCAACAACCCTCTCATTTGACCACTTCAAACGAGCGGGTCTATACACGTTCGATAGACCGTTTCACTAACTATTACAAATTCAGCGTAAAATAATGACTAATCTATTCGACAAGCATCGGACACAAAATCTGCATCAACAGTTAAGGATACTTATCTGTTTTGGGTGTGTAGGCGCTGGAAAGTCATCAAAGTCTGCCTCCAAATTCAGTGTCACTGACCTTGACACCGTTCGATCCTCAAAGAAAAAGTATGCTGCTAGCCCAGCTGTGACGATCCCCAAGGCAACCACTTCAAAGGGAAGAGGTGGAAAGAAAAGGAAAACCTCTGAAGCTGACAACCTTGAAGGCTTGCCTCTGATCCGCCATCAGTTCCTCGAGTACTTTGCTGAGGTAAGGATCACTGACTTAGCTTAGTTATCCTGCTCACTTGAGGATCATGTTATCCTGATCTTTACTTTGTTTTCTTGCAGAAATTTGCTGAAATTGAGGACTATGTTGGGAACGTCGAAGAGCTTGAGGAGAAATACTCTGATCTCCAAAAAGTGGCGGTGCTCAAGGATCACAAGATTGCCTCCCTCGAAAAAGACCTCAGTGATGCCAAAACTCAGGCGGTTGCAGCTCAGATCAATGTTGACTATGAGAAGCATGAGATCACGGAGGATGCTAAAGTCTCCGCCGCTATTGCCATGTACAAGACCAAGTTGCAGATGGCCCACGAAGCTCAGGATCCTTCCTTTGATAGGAGCAACTGGGACATGGAGGGTTGGAAGGCTAGGCTGGCTGAGTTGGAGAATGAAGAAGAGGCTGAAGAGGTTCTGGCAATCGAGGCTGGTGGTAGTGGCAAGGATCATGTGAAGGATACTGGAGCTGGAGGAGATGGTGATGCAGCGAAGGTGTAGGCTGCATGAATGGGCGATGAAGGACATTTCTAGACGTAGCCGGAGCCCATTTTTTTAGAATTTAGTTATGGTGTTTTTGTTGAACAATGATGGGTTGTAATAACTTTAGACAATAGTTTCTAGGGTGAAGGATCATTGATCCTTTGAACAATAGGTAGGATTACAAATGGTGGAGGGATCCTCTGTTTGGGGGATGAAGCCATTGTGATCCTGCCGTCTTTTAATTCCTGCACTACCAAGACCCGTAAACAATGGACACCCTTTGCCAACCCATGTGGACGGGCCACGTTTTGCTGGTAGAAACGTGGGTTGGCAATTTTGACAACCTTAAAGGGTTTAATCTTTTGTGAATAAAATAACTTTAACTTTTTGGCTATCTCCCGTGTTACTATCCTTGTTAGTACTTTACTTTTCAATTATTGTGATGTTCATTTTATCTAAACTTATCAAGTAGAGGAAAAATTTAATAAATATCCTCAAAAAGTTTAGGATATGATCAAGGATCACATATCCTATAGTCGACAAGTTCTGAAAAGTAACATATTTTAAGGATCATAAGTTCAGTTGTCAAAGGATAAGGGTTACTCAAATAAATAATGGGTAAAATCAAAATAGTTAAGGATCATACCTGAGAATCCAAGTTAGGATCCTATCCTTTAACACTTATAATCAGGATAACCCAAAAGACAAACCTTAGTAGAAAGTAAGGATCAAAGATCCTTGGTCGTTTATCTCCAAAAACCTGAAATAGGATACAACTTGGGACTAAGCCAATATAAGATGAAAGTTAGTAACTGGGGACAAGCCCAACAATTCTGGGGACAAGCCCAATATACTGGGGACAAGACCAAGGATAACTGGGGACAAGCCCAAGGATAAGTGGGGACAAGCCCAAGGATAACTGGGGACAAGCCCAAGGATCATGTGTAAACTGGAGTATGGCCCTTACTGGCGACTATCCAAACTTAGTGACATGAAAATGCCAAAACCTTAGCTACCGTGAAAACGTTAGAAACCTTAGGAACGGATGTATGGTACGTCTACCATTATTCGTAGGATCCTGAATATAGCCAGTACAATGAAATTGTCAGCCCCTAAAGCGAGTACTGGTCCCATTGCCATGAACTATACCAGGATCATCGTGCGCTACTGGCGAAACTGGGGACAGGCCCAAACTGGGGACTAGCCCAAATAACTGGGGTCAAACCCGAATAACTGGGGTCAAGCCCGAATAACTGGATACTTCTGTGGATACTCAATCCTTAGTTAAGGATACCTGAACCTTCAAAACTTAGAATCAAGTGAAAGGAGGATAAAGGATACAGGATCCTTATCCTTATATAGGATAATTAAAAAATGAAATAGTTAGAGATCAAAATATTACCAGAAAGAGGATCATTTGTCTTATAAGATACTTGTCATGTTAGGATCATGGATCCTTGTCACATGAAATATTTCTTCAAATGGACAGCATTCCAAGCTCTTGGTAGCAAATCACCTTCCATTGTTAGCAATCGATATGCCCCCTTTCCTGCCTCAGCTTCAATCAAATAGGGGCCTTCCCATTTTGGTGCCAACTTTCCATCAGCAGGATTGGTAGTATTCTGAAATGCTTTCCTTAATACCATATCCCCAACTTGGAATTTCCTGATCCTGACATTTTTGTTGTAGGCTCCAGCCATCCTTTGTTGATAACTAGCCATCCTTATCCTTGCCAAATCCCTGATTTCTTCTATAGTATCCAAGTCTTGAACCAAGTTTTCAGCATTTTCTTCAGGATCACGAATGCTTGTTCTTGCAGTTGGAACCACCATCTCTGTAGGGATCACTGACTCTGCCCCAAACACCAAAGAAAATAGAGTTTGGCCAGTAGCATTCTTGGGAGTTGTCCTATCAGCCCAAAGCACATAAGGTAGTTCTTCTGCCCATTTTCCTTTCTTGGATCCAAACTTCTTCTTCAAATTGTTGATGATGATCTTGTTGGATGATTCTGCCTGACCATTAGCTTGTGGGTGGACTGGTGTTGATGTTATCATCTTAATCCTCCAGTTGTCACAAAAGTTAGTGGTTCTATTCCCAATAAATCAGGATCCATTATCACAAACAATTTCAGAAGGGATACCAAATTTAGTAATAATGTTTCTTTTAATAAAGGATATAACTTCTTTTTCTCTGACTTGAGCAAAGGCTTCAGCCTCTATCCACTTAGAGAAGTAATTAGTCATAGCAAGCATGAATACTTTTCCACCAGGTGCCTTAGGAAGCTTTCCAACTATATCCATTCCCCATCTCATGAACGGCCAGGAAGAGGATATAGGATGCAAGAGGTCTGCTGGTTGGTGAAGGATATTACTATGCCTCTGACAAGGATCACACTTCTTGGCATACTCCACAGCATCCTTCTTCATAGTAGGCCAATAGTATCCTGTCCTCAGGATCCTTGAGAATAATGCCCTGCCCCCAGTGTGGTTTCCACAATCTCCTTCATGGAAATCCTTTAAGACTTCTTGAATTTCAGGATCCTCAATGCATCTTAGATATGGTCCTGCAAGAGATCGTTTATACAACATATTATTTAATATTGTAAATTGAGATACCTTAATTTTGAAAGCCCTTGGGTTTTCTCCTGTGGGAATCTGTCCATGTTGTATGTATCTCATAATTGGGAGGATCCATGATCCTGCATGAAATTGAGTATCCTCACTAGGGATGATTGCAGAATCCTCTCCTATCTCCATTGCTACATGATCCTCGATAGCAGGGGTCAGGATATGGATAATAGGGATCTTAATATCCTCCGGGATCTTCAAGGATGATCCTAAATTAGCTAATGCATCAGCCTCTGCATTCTCTTCCCTTGGTACCTGTGTCAAACTAAAGGAAACAAAAGAGAGTGCAAATTCTTTGACTATCTCCAAATATTTGATTAGCTTTTCACCTTTAACAGCATAGGATCCATTAAAGTGATTAGTGATTAATAATGAATCTACATGTACCTCAAGATACCTGATCCTCATATGCTTAGCAATTTGCAAACCAGCTATCAAGGCTTCATACTCAGCCTCATTGTTGGTAGTTTGAAATTCACAAGCTATGGAGTGGGGTATTATGTCCCCCTGTGGCGATTTTAGTAGTATTCCAAGTCCTGTTCCTTTTACATTGGAGGCTCCATCAGTGAAGAGTATCCAAGGATCCTTAGTTTCTTCAAGCTGTTGGACTTCTAACTCAGCTTCCTTTTGCAAGTCACTACTAAAATCTGCCACAAAGTCAGCTAAGGCTTGGGATTTGATGGCAGTCCTTGGTTCATATCTTATATCATATGCACTCAGCTTCACTGCCCACTTAGCCATCCTTCCTGACATTTCAGGTTTCCTGAGAACATTCTTAATTGGAAAATTAGTCTTAACAACAATGGCTTGAGTTTCAAAATAATGTCTTAACTTAGTAGATGCCATAATTAATGCAATGATAAGTTTTTCTAAGTGTGAATACCTAGATTCAGCATCAAGTAAACTCTTACTTACATAATAAACAGGGTGTTGTGTACCTTGGTGATCCTTAACAAGGACCGCACTTACTGCTTTTGAGGATACTGCTAGGTATAAGGATAGTATATCCCCCTTTTCTGGTTTCATCAAGGCAGGGGCTGAGGATAGGTTTTTTTAAGAGCTTTAAGGGCACTTTCATGCTTTTCAGTCCGTTCAAATTTCTTGTTCTTCCTCAGGATGTCATAGAATTCCTTGCACTTTTCTGAGGATTTGGATATGAATCTGTTCAAGGCTGCGATCCTGCCTGTCAATCTTTGCACATCCTTAGCATTGGCAGGAGATTTGATATTCACAATAGCCTTAATTTGCTCTGGACTTGCTTCAATGCCCCTCTTTGTCACCATATAGCCTAAGAATTTACCTGCTTTGACACCAAAATGACACTTGGAAGGATTTAGTTTCATATTAAATTTATCAAGGATATTGAATGCTTCCTCCAAGTCTTTAAGGTGATCCTCAGCTTTCTTGGACTTAACCACCATGTCATCTATATAGACTTCCATAGTGTGTCCAATTTGTTCCTTGAACATCATATTGACTAGCCTTTGATAAGTAGCACCTGCACTCCTTAGTCCAAATGGCATAGCAATATAACAATATATACCAGTTGGGGTCATAAAGGCTGTATCCTCTTGATTAGATGGTTCCATCTGAATTTGTTGAAATCCAGATGAAACATCCATAAAAGTCAACAACTCATGACCCGCGGTAGCATCCACCATGGAGTCAATGTGGGGTAATGGGAAAGGATCCTTGGGACATGCCTTGTTTAAATCAGTAAAATTGACACATACCCTCCACTTTCCATTTTTCTTTTGAACAACTACCACATTGGCTAACCATCTTGGATACTTAACCTCTCTAATCATACCTGCCCGAAGCAGTTTGTCTACCACTTCCTGGATAATAGCATTCCTTTCAGGTGCAAACTTCCTCCTCTTTTGATGAATTGGCTTGAATGACCTGTCAATGCCAAGTTTATGAGTAATTATATCCTTAGATATACCTGTCATGTCTTCATGTTTCCAGGCAAAGGTGGATTTCCTCCTCTTAAGGAAGGATACTAGATTCTGCTCGATTTCGCTAAGGATCCCTGATCCTATGAAGATCATGGATTCAGGATCATCAGGATCCATGAGGATTTCTTTCAAATCCTGTTATCTTGCCTCCAAGACATCTCTTGAAGGATACTTTAATTGCTATTGCTCCCTTGGTCTTGAGGCTGGCTTCATTGATGAGGTATAGCAATTCTTAGCTTCTTGTTGATCACTCTCAATTTTCACCACTCCCCATGGACTTAGAAGCTTTACACACTGATGATAGGTGGATGGGACTGCCTTCATATCATGTATCCATGGCAAGACCATCATGATGAGGATCCTGGACATCAACTCGATCATCCTCATCAAAGGTTATGACTTTATCCTCTGTGACAATGGACGTCCGGATGGGTCTATCTCCATTATCCATCTTGGTTTCCTTGGCATGTCTCTTGGCTGCTGAAAAGGAAGTGCCACAAATGTCTGATCCACCGGATATGAAGTTTATAACTTGTGCATCTGCTGGAGGAGCAGGAGCCTTTTCTGGGATCCTTTCAGGATCCTGGATCCTTGACTTCTTTCATCCCAAGAGTTCCTTCAAATGCCCCTTGCTCAACAAGTAACCAATTTCCTTTCTTAGTGCAATACACTCTTCAGTGAGATGCCCGAAATCCTCATGATATGCACACCACTTGAACTTATCCTTTGTAGCAGCTGGTTTATTACTTTTTCTCGGCCACCTAGCTTTCTCACCTAGATTCTGCATTGCAAGAATTAGTTCATTGTTATCAACAGAAAAACAGTATTCAGAAATAGGAGGATAATCCTCATCATCCTCTTCTTGTTCCACTGCACGCACATTCTGGTTATCAGATCTATTGTAGGATTTTGATTTATTGTTCCTGAAGTAGGATCCTTGCTTTTCTTGTTTTGAGGATCATGTCAATCTCTCCTGGATCCTTTTGTCATCCTCTAAGCGGATGAACCTAAGGGCCCTGGTTCTTACTTCATCAAGATTCCTGCAAGGTGTCATAACAAGATCATCATAGAATAGTGAATCCCTAAGCAATCCCATTTTAAAGGCTTCTACAGCCGTAGCAATATCCAAATTAGGAATATCTAAGGATTCTTTACTAAACTTAGTGATGTAATCTCTAAGTGATTCATTTTGACCTTGTGTTACCCTATATAAATCACTAGTTAATCGTTCAAATTTTCTACTACAAGAGAATTGACTATTAAACAAGTTAAGTAGATTAGCAAATGAAGTAATAGAGTAAGGGGGAAGACTTAGCAGCCATTTAAGAGCAGATCCTGTAAGTGTGGATCCAAATCCCTTGCATAGACATGCTTCTTTTAACCTTTCAGGAATTGGATTGATCTCCATCCTCTCCCTGTATTGAGCTACATGCTCCTCTGGATCCGTTGAACCATCATACAGCTTCATGGATGGAATCTGGAATCTTTTGGGTATCTCAGCATCACATAAGGGTGGTGCAAAACGAGATATCCTATGGCTACCATCTGCAATTTCAGGAATAGGTTTAACCACTCCTGGTACACTGGATATCATATTCTTAAGCTTCTGTAGCTCCCTAGCCATAGCCTGATTGATACCTGTATCCTGCATAGAGCCATGGTTAGTGTTATATGAATTATTAAAAGTGTTACCTCCCGGAGGATTCATGTTTGGAATTCCTGATGTGAATCCATATTGACGAGACTCTGCATGATTGAAGGACCAGAGGAAGCAACGGTCTACATTGGTATGAAGTCTCCTTGATGAACGTCCGAGCTCTGAGGCTGCATACTTCTTAAGAATCCTTGATCCTGAAAGATGTTGGATCCTTGAAGTTGAGATGATCCTTGGACCTGAAAGGATCCTGGAACCAGAGAGGATCTTAGGACATGGGAGGATCCTTGGATCGGGAAGGATCCTTGGACCTGGGAGGATCCTTGGACCGGGAAGGATCCTTGGACCTGGGAGGATCCTTGGACCTGGGAGGATCCTTGGACCTGGGAGGATCCTTGGACCTGGGAGGATCCTTGGACCTGGGAGAATCCTTGGACCGGGAAGGATCCTTGGACCTGGGAGGATCCTTGGACCTGGGAGGATCCTTGGACCGGGAAGGATCCTTGGACCTGGGTGGATCCTTGAGGCTGGGAGTGAGAGCCAAATGCCTGACTCATAGTTGCTGTTCCATAACGCCTTCCTGGTAATTCACCTAAGTATTGCACGTCCGGAGCTGCTGAGTGCTGGGAAGTTATGACTGGAGTGTCGAAGTTCAGCGACCTTGGCATCAGAGGAGAGTGATCCTCCACTAATTTCTTCTGTTTCTTGATATCACCTATCTCCCTGAGGATCATTTCGTTGGTTTTATCCTGCTCTTGCATACGATCCCTCATCTGCAAAATCAGATTAAAAAGATCATTAGTAGTAGGATTAGTGGAAACAGAAGAAGTTGGTGGTTTTTGGAAAATGGGGGTTTGTTTCTTCGCAGCATTCTCAGCATTCTTCTGGGATCCAGAAGGTGGTGGAGGCAAAGGAGGAACGCCTTGTGAAGAACTGAATGATGGCATTAAACTCGAAGTGTTCTTCGCTGAGGAAGCCATCTGCCTGGTTGTAACGAACCGAAATGACCACGAAAATACGAATCTTCTTAGGAATGAAGCACCAATTGACCCACGGTGGGCGCCAAACTGTTTTGGTCAAAAATCAGGCAATGACAATGTAACCAAACTTTCTGTTGTGAGGTATGATGCTTGAATCAATGAACAATACTAAGGATCACTCTGAAATGTAATTAACAAGTGACACAAAGATTTATACGAGGAAAAAGCCCTTGATCAATGAATGATCTCCGGCAGAAAAAACCTCGGGTGATGGAAACTACCGATCACCAACTCCAATTAAACAAGAAATGTATTACAACTTCGGATGATAGCGAGCTAATTACAAGGATCACTATAGTGTATTGTGTAAAAAAGTGTGTAATCGCCAAGTGAATTATCGAGAGCTGGTGAGAGCAGTTGCAAGAGTGTGTGTGTAGCCAAAAATAGCCAAGTGTTTCTATTTAGCTCGCTATCCCCTTTAAAAATAGAAAATATCTAAGCTAACAAACATTCCGCATTTTGTGCAAGTCCTCCACGAACTCCATAACGTCCACTTTAGTTGAGCACGTGCGGAATAAGTATGGAATATGCTCCAGGAATATCGCCAAGACCAAGTCCAAGCTCGTGTTCCTGCAAAACATCATCATATTCAAAGTGGACAATCGTTAGTATAAGGATCCTTAAGATGATCCATGATCCTAATCCTGCAACACTTCTGAGGATCACTAATTCAAACAGAAGTGAGGATCACTAAACCCAACAGTAAATGAGGATCACAGATCATTGGGAAATCCTCCCCTAACAACAAGTAACCAATTTCTTTTCTAAGTGCAATACACTCTTCAGTGGGATGCCCAAAATCCTCATGATATGCACACCACTTGGATTTGTCTTTTGTAGCAGCTGGTTTATCACTTTTCCTTGGCCACCTAGCTTTCTCACCTAGATTCTGCATTGCAAGAATTAGTTCATTGTTATCAACAGAAAAACAGTATTCAGAAATTGGAGGATAATCCTCATCATCCTCTTCCTGTTCCACTACATGCACGTTCTGGTTATCAGATTTGTTCTAGGATTTTGATTTGTTGTTCCTGAAGTAGGATCCTTGCTTTTCCTGTTTTGAGGATCCTGTCAGTCTTTCCCGGATCCTTTTATCATCCTCTAATCGGATGAATCTAAGGGCCCTGGTTCTTATTTCATCAAGATTCCTGCAAGGGGTCATGACAAGATCATCATAGAATAATGAATCCCTAAGCAATCCCATTTTAAAGGCTTCTACAGCCGTAGCTATATCCAGGTTGGGGATATCTAAGGATTCTTTACTAAACTTAGTGATGTAATCTCTAAGTGATTCATTTTGACCTTGTGTTACCCTATAAAGATCACTAGTTAATCGTTCAAATTTTCTACTACAAGAGAATTGACTATTAAACAAATTAACTAGATTAGCAAATGAAGTAATAGAGTAAGGGGGAAGACTTAGCAGCCATTTAAGAGCAGATCCTATGAGTGTGGATCCAAATCCCTTGCATAGGCATGCGTCTTTTAACCTCTCAGGAATTGGATTGATCTCCATCCTCTCCCTGTATTGAGCTACATGCTCCTCTGGATCCGTTGAAACATCATACAGCTTCATGGATGGTATCTGGAATCTTTTGGGTATCTCAGCATCACATAAGGGTGGTGCAAAATGAGATATCCTATGGCTACCGTCTGCGATCTCAGGAATGGGCTTGACCACTCCCGGAACACTGGATATCATATCCTTAAGCTTCTGTAATTCCCTAGCCATAGCTTGATTGATACCTGTATCCTGCATGGAGCCATGGTTAGTGTTGTAAGAATTATTAAGAGTGTTACCTCCCAGAGGATTCATGTTTGGAATTCCAGATGTGAATCCACGTTGACGGGATTCTGGTATGATTAAAGGACCAGAGGAAGCGATGGTCTGCATTGGTATG
The DNA here is from genome assembly GCA_030545235.1 of Helianthus tuberosus. Taxonomy (NCBI): domain Eukaryota; kingdom Viridiplantae; phylum Streptophyta; class Magnoliopsida; order Asterales; family Asteraceae; genus Helianthus; species Helianthus tuberosus. The sequence goes on from CM060401.1 coordinate 174,014,884, forward strand.
AAGTCTCCTTGATGAACATCCGAGCTTGGAGGCTGCATACTTCTTAAGAATCCTTGATCCTGAAAGATGTTGGATCCTTGAAGCTGAGAGGATCCTTGAACCTGAAAGGATCCTGGAACCACAGAGGATCCTTGGACCTGGGAGGATCCTTGGACCTGGGAGGATCCTTGAACCGCGTTCATTCCCAAATATCCTCCTGAGCTAACGAAGGATCCCTGATGCTGAAAAGAGGATCCCGATGGCTGAAAACAGGATCCTTGAGGCTGGAAGTGAGAACCAAATGCTTGACTCATAGTTGTTGTTCCATAACGCCTTTCTGATGGACCACTTTAATACTGGATGCCCGGAACTGCCGATTGTAGGGTAGTTACAACTGGAGTGTCAAAATTCAATGACCTTGGCATCAGAGGAGAGTGATCCTCCACTGATTTCTTTTGTTTCTTGATATCACCAATCTCCTGGAGGATCCTTTCATTGGTTTTGTCCTGCTCTTGCATGATATCTCTCATCTTGTGATGAACTGATTGCCGGCATTGAACTTGAAGTGTTCTTCGCTGAGGAAGCCATCTGCTTGGTTGTAACGAACCAGAATGACCACAAAAATATGAATATTCTTAGGAATGAAGCACCAATTGCCCCACGGTGGGCGCCAAACTGTTTTGGTCAAAAATCAAGCTAAGATAATGCAACCAAACTTTCTGTTATGAGGTGTGATGCTTGAATCAATGAACAATATTAAGGATCACCCAGAAATGTAATGAACAAGTGACACAATGATTTATACGAGGAAAAAGCCCTTGATCAAGAGTTGATCTCCGGCATAAAAAACCTCGGGTGATGGAAACTACCGATCACCAACTCAGATTAAATGGAAAATGTATTACAACTTTGGATGATAGCGAGTGTTAGGGGAGGATTTTCTAACAATTAGTGATCCTTACTTGTTATCCTAATTAATGATCCTTACTGCTGTGACAGATGGTGATCCTCAGAAGAGCTTCAGGATCAGGATCATGGATCACCTTAAGGATCCTCATACTAACGATTGTTTGTTTATATTTCGTATTATTTCACAGGAGTAACAAGCTTGACTTGGTCTTGGCAACGTTACTATGGAATATTCCACGGGTATTTCGCACACGTTTGACTGGAAATGGACGTTGTGGAGAACGTGGGAGCTTGGCACAAAAGTCGGATAGTTTGTTATTATAGTTAACTTCTATTTTTAAAGGGGTGACGAGCTAGAATTAGAACACTTAGCCATTTTTCAGCTACACACACTCTCATACAATCGCACTCTTGAAGTTCTCGACGAACACTTATTAGTTTTCACTCACTTTTACACATTTCACCATAGTGATCCTTGTACCTAGCTCGTTACTATCCAAAGTTGTAAACATTTATTGATTTATTTGAGCTTGGTGATCGGTAGTTTCCATCACCCGGGGTTTTTTGTGCCGGAGATCAACTCTTGATCAAGGGCTTTTTCCCCGTATAAATCCTTGTGTCGTTTGTGCAATTTACATTGAAGTGATCCTTATCATTGTTACACATTTAAAGCATCATTCCCCATAACAAAGAGTTTGGTTGCATTATCCTCATTAGATTTTTTGACCAAAACAGTTTGGCGCCCACCGTGGGGCAATTGGTGCTTCATTCCTAAGAAGTTTTTCTGTTGGTGATCATTCCGGTTCATTGCATACAAATACATGGCTTCATCATTGAAGAATACCTCTGCTGCAATGTCTGCGGTCAATTCATCTCAGGGCATTCCACCTTTGCCTCCACCACCATCTGGACCTCAGAAAAATGCTGAGAAGAAACCAACTCCCATTTTCTCCAAACCTCCAACTTCTTCTGCTTCTTACACTCCCACTACTAGTGACATGTTTACTTTGATTTTGCAGATGAAGGATCATATACAGCAACAGGACAAGACCAATGAAAGGATTCTCAAAGAAATCGGAGATCTCAAGAAACAAAAGAAAACGGCAGAGGATCATTCCCCACTGGTGCCCAGATCTTTGAATTTTGATACTCCGATGATTACTTCTCAGCCATCAGTGGTTCCAGATGTTCAATATGTGGGTGGACCGAAAGGAGTGCACTACGGAACAACAACAGTGACCCAGGCGTCAGGTTTATATTTTCAGCCAGCAGGATCCTATCCTCAGCATATGGGATCCCTCGTGAATTCAGGAGGATACTCAGGAGCGCAGCAGATTCAAGGATCTTCCTTCGTTCCAGGATCGTCCCAGGTTCAAGGATCCTCCTTTGTTCCAGGATCATCCCAGGTTCCAGGATCTTCCTTCGTTCCAGGATTGTCCCAGGTTCAAGGATCCTCCTGTGTTCCAGGATCATCCCAGGTTCAAGGATCCTCCACTGTTCCAGGATCATCCCAGGTGCAAGGATCCTCCATTGTTCCAGGATCATCCCAGGTTCAAGGATCCTCCTTTGTTCCAGGATCATCCCAGGTTCAAGGATCCTCCTTTGTTCCAGGATCGTCCCTGTTTCAGGGATCCTTCCAGATGCCAGGATCCTTGAGGAGTTTGCAAACAGGAAATTCAGATGTCCATCAGGGAGATTTTATTCCAATGCAGACCAATGCTTCTACTGGTCCTTCGATCATTCCAGAGCCCCAACAATATGGATTAACATCCATTCTTCCTAATTTGAATCCAATGGGAGGTAACACTTTTAATAATTCTTATACTACTAACCATGGCCTTATGCAGGATCCAGGTATCAATCATGCCATGGCCAGAGAACTGCAAAAATTGAAGGATATGATATCAAGTGTTCCAGGAGTGGTCAAACCTATCCCAGAGATTGCAGATGGGAGCCACAAGATATCTCGTTTTGCACCACCAATCTGTGATGCTGAGATACCCAAGAGGTTCCATGTCCCAACTATGAAGCTGTATGATGGTTCGACAGATCCTGAAGAACACATAGCACAATACAGGGAGAGGATGGAGATCAATCCAATCCCAGAAAGGTTAAAGGAAGCATGCTTGTGCAAGGGATTCGGATCCACTCTTACTGGATCAGCTCTCAAATGGCTGCTAAGTCTTCCCCCCTACTCTATTACCTCATTTGCTAATCTAGTTAACCTATTTAATAATCAGTTTTCTTGTAGTAGAAAATTTGAACGATTAACTAGTGATCTATATAGGATAACCCAGGGTCATAATGAATCATTAAGGGATTACATTACCAAATTCAGTAAAGAATCCTTAGACATTCCCAACTTGGATATAGCCACGGCTGTTGAGGCCTTTAAAATGGGATTGCTTAGGTATTCATTGTTCTATGATGATCTTGTTATGACACCATGCAGGAACCTAGATGAGGTAAGAACCCGAGCACTTAGGTTCATCCGGCTAGAGGATGACAAAAGGATCCAGGAGAGGTTAGCAGGATCCTCAAAACAGGATAAGCAAGGATCCTCATTCAGGAACAACAAGTTCAGATCCTATAACAGATCTGATAACCAGAATGTGCATCCTGTTGATCAGGAAGAGGATGATGAGGATTATCCTCCAATTTCTGAATATGGTTTTTCTGTTGATAACAATGAACTAATCCTTGCGATGCAGAATCTAGGTGATAAAGCTAGATGGCCCAGAAAAAATGATAGACCAGCTGCAACCAAAGATAAATCAAAGTGGTGTGCATACCATGAAGATTTTGGGCATCTTACAGAAGAATGCATTGCACTGAGAAAGGAAATTGGATACTTGTTGAGCAAGGGGCATCTAAAAGAATTGTTGGGTCGAAAAAAGTCAAGGACTCAGGATCCTGAAAGGATCCCTGAGAAGGCTCCAGCCCCTCCAGCAGATGCACAAGTAATAAACTTTATTTCTGGAGGATCAGACATTTGTGGCACATCCTTCTCAGCAGCTAAAAGGCATGCAAAGGAAACTAAGATGGATAGTGGAGAAAGACTCGTTCGAACATCAAGTGTCTCCGAAGGAAAAGTCATAACCTTTGATGAGGATGATCGTGTTGATATCCAGGATCCTCATCACGATGGTTTAGTTATTACTCTTTTCATTTCTAACCATTTTGTCCGCAGGATCCTTATAGACGGAGGAAGCTCAGTAAACATTATCCAGCTTGATGTTCTGAAGAAGATGGGTATCCCTGAATCAGATATCATACCAAGATCCTCCGTGCTCGTGGGATTTAGTGGCGAAACTAAGAATACCCTGGGGGACATTAAGCTCCCAATATACATCGAAGGCCTACACTCTTATCAAAAATTTTGTGTTATTGACTGTTTATCTTGTTGTAATGTTATCCTTGGCAGGCCCTGGATACACGATATGAAGGCAGTCCCATCTACTTACCATCAATGTGTGAAGCTCCCTAGTCCTTGGGGAATAGTGAAGATTGATAGTGATCAGCAGGAGGCTAAGAATTGCTATACTTCATCGATGAAACCAGCCTCGAAGCCAAGGGAGCAATAGCAATCAAAGTATCCTCCAAGGGATGTCTTGGAGGCAAGAGAGCAGGATGTGGTAGAAATCCTTATGGATCCTCATGATCCTGAATCCAAAATCTATATCGGATTAGGGATCCTTGGCGATATGAAGGAAGACCTCATATCCTTCCTCAAAAGGAGAAAGACTACCTTTGCATGGAAACACGAAGACATGACTGGTATATCTAAAGATGTAATCACTCACAAACTTGGCATTGATAGGTCCTTCAAACCAATCCATCAAAGGAGAAGAAAGTTTGCACCGGAAAGAAATGCCATTATCCAGGAAGAGGTAGAGAAATTGCTCTGGGCAGGTATGATTAGAGAGGTCAAGTATCCAAGATGGTTGGCCAATGTGGTTGTTGTTCAAAAGAAAAACGGAAAGTGGAGGGTATGTGTCGATTTTACCGATTTAAATAAGGCATGTCCCAAGGATCCTTTCCCATTACCCCACATTGACTCCATGGTGGATGCAACTGCGGGTCATGAACTGTTAACTTTCATGGATGCTTCATCTGGATTTCAACAAATCCAAATGGAACCATCCGATCAAGAGGATACAGCCTTCATGACTCCAACTGGTATATATTGTTATATTGATATGCCGTTCGGACTAAGAAATGCAGGTGCAACATATCAAAGGCTGGTGAATATGATGTTCAAGGATCAGATTGGACAAACTATGGAGGTTTACATAGACGATATGGTGGTAAAATCAATAAAGGCTGAGGATCACCTAAGGGATTTGGAGGAAGCATTCGATATCCTTGACAAATATAACATGAAACTTAATCCTTCAAAATGTCACTTTGGTGTTAAAGCAGGTAAATTCTTAGGATATATGGTGACAAAGAGAGGCATCGAAGCTAGCCCGGAACAAATCAAAGCAATAGTGAACATCAAATCTCTGGCCAATGCTAAGGATGTCCAAAGGCTAACAGGCAGGATAGCGGCTTTGAACAGATTCATATCCAAATCCTCAGAGAAGTGCAAAGAATTCTATGATATCCTAAGGAAGAACAAGAAATTTGAGTGGACTGAGAAGCATGAAAATGCTTTAAGAGCTCTCAAAGATTACCTATCCTCAGCCCCGGCCTTGATGAAACCAGAAAAAGGCGATGTGCTATCCTTGTATCTTGCAGTATCCTCAAAAGCAGTAAGTGCGGTCCTTGTTAAGGATCATGAAGGTACACAACATCCTGTCTATTATGTAAGTAAAAGTTTACTTGATGCCGAATCCAGGTATTCACACCTTGAAAAGCTTATTCTTGCATTAATTATGGCATCCACTAAGTTGAGACATTATTTTGAAACTCATGTTATTGTTGTTAAAACTAATTTTCCAATTAAGAATGTCCTCAGGAAACCAGAGATGTCAGGAAGGATGGCCAAGTGGGCAGTGAAGCTTAGTGCCTATGATATAAGATATGAGCCTAGGACAGCCATCAAATCCCAAGCATTAGCTGACTTTGTGGCTGATTTCAGTAGTGATTTACAAAAAGAAGCTGAGTTAGAAGTCCAGCAGCTAGAGGAGACCAAGGATCCTTGGATACTCTATACTGATGGATCCTCAAATGTCAAAGGCACAGGGCTTGGAATACTACTAAAATCGCCACAGGGGGACATAATACCCCACTCTATAGCTTGTGAGTTCCAAACCACTAACAATGAGGCCGAATATGAAGCCTTAATTGCTGGTTTGCAAATTGCTAAGCATATGGGGATCAGGTATCTTGAGGTACATGTAGATTCATTATTAATTACAAGTCACTTTAATAGATCCTATGCTGTTAAAGGTGAAAAGCTAACCAAATATTTAGAGATAGTCAAAGAATTGGCACTCTCCTTTGTTTCCTTTAGTTTGACACAGGTACCAAGGGAAGAAAATACAGAAGCTGATGCATTGGCTAACTTAGGATCATCCTTGAAGATCCCAGAGGATATCAAGATCCCTATTATCCATATCCTGACCCCGGCTATCGAGGATCATGTGGCTATGGAGATAGGAAAGAATTCTGCAATTATCCCTAGTGAGGATACTCAATCCCATTCAGAATTAGGATCATGGATCTCACCAATTATGAGATACTTACAACATGGAGAGATTCCTACAGGAGAAAACCCTAGGGCTTTCAAAATTAAGGTATCTCAATTCACAATTTTAAATAATATGTTGTATAGACGATCTCTTGTAGGACCATACTTGAGATGCATTGAGGATCCTGAAATCCAAGAAGTTTTAAAAGACTTCCATGAAGGAGATTTTGGAAACCACACTGGGGCCAGAGCATTATTCTCAAGGATCCTGAGGACAGGATACTACTGGCCAACCATGAAGAGAGATGCTGTGGAGTATGCTAAGAGATGTGATCCTTGTCAGAGACACGGCAATATCCTTCATCAACCAGCTGAATTTTTGCATCCTATATCCTCCTCTTGGCCATTTATGAGATGGGGTATGTATATAGTTGGTAAGCTCCCTAAGGCACCTGGTGGAAAAGTGTTCATGCTAGCTATGACTGATTACTTCTCCAAGTGGATAGAGGCTGAAGCTTTTGCCCAAGTCAGAGAAAAGGAAGTTATATCCTTCATTAAAAGAAATATTATAACTAGATTTGGAATTCCTTCTGAAATTATATGTGATAATGGTTCCCAATTTATTGGGGGCAGAACCACTAACTTTTGTGACAGCTGGGGGATTAAGATGATAACATCAACACCAGTCCACCCACAAGCTAATGGTCAAGCAGAATCATCCAACAAGATCATCATCAACAATTTGAAGAAGAAGCTTGGATCCAAGAAAGGGAAATGGGCAGAAGAACTACCTTATGTGCTTTGGGCTGACAGGACAACCCCTAAGAATGCTACTGGTCAAACACCATTCTCTTTGGTATTTGGGGCAGAATCAGTGATCCGAACAGAAATGGTGGTTCCAACTGCTAGAACAAGTACTCGTGATCCTGAGGAAAATGATGAGAACTTGGCTCAAGACCTGGATACTATTGAAGAAATCAGGGATCTCGCTAGGATAAGGATGGCCAGTTATCAACAAAGAATGGCTGGTGCTTACAACAAAAATGTCAGGATCAGGAAGTTTCAAGTTGGAGATATGGTATTAAGGAAAGCATTTCAGAATACCACCAATCCTGCTGATGGAAAATTGGCTCCAAAATGGGAAGGCCCTTATTTGATTGAAGCTGAAGCAGGAAAGGGGCATATAGATTGCTAACCATGGAAGGTGATTTGCTACCAAGAGCTTGGAATGCTGTCCACTTGAAGAAATATTTCATGTGAGCAGGATCCTCATGGCACAGATGATCCTCACGTTAGGGGTATCCTTGAAGGATCCTTAAAGTATCGGTGATCCTTACTTTGGTAATGTCCTAATCTTGAACTATTTCATTTCTTTATTTTCTCATATAAGGATAAGGATCATGTGTCCTTTATCCATCTCTCACGTGATTTTAAGTTTTGAAAGTTCAGGTATCCTTAGCAAAGTATTGGTTATCTGCAGAAGCAATCCGTCCTTTGGGTTTAACCCCAGTTATTTGGGCTTGACCCCAGTTCCGCCTGTAGCGCATGATGATCCTGGTATAGTTCAAGGCAGTGGGACCAGTACTCGCTTTAGGGGCTGATAATTCTATTGTACTGGCTATACCTAGGATCCTACGTATAATGGTAGACGTACCATACATCCGTTCCTAAGGTTTCTAACGTTTTCACGTTAGCTAAGGTTTTGACATTTTCATGTCACTAAGTTTGGATAGTCGCCAGTTAGGGCCATACTCCAGTTTACATACGATCCTTGGGCTTGTCCCCAGTTATCCTTGGGCTTGTCCCCAGTTATCCTTGGGCTTGTCCCCAGTTATCCTTGGGCTTGTCCCCAGTTATCCTTGGGCTTGTCCCTATTTATCCTTGGGCTTGTCCCCAGTTGCTAACTCTTATCTTATATTGGCTTAGTCCCAAGTTATGCTTTATTTCAGGTCCTTGAAGATAAACAACTAGGGATCCCTGATCCTTACTTCTCTCTAAGGTTTATCTTATAGTTATCCTTATTATGGTTAGGATCCTAACTTGGATCCTCAGGTATGATCCTTAACTATTTTTAATTTTATTCATTGTTTATTTGAATAACCCTTAAAATTTGACAACTAAACTTGTGATCCTTAAAATATATTACTTTTTGGGATTCTTTAACTATAGGATATTTGATCTTGGATCATATCCTAAGTATTTTCAATCTGACTTATTCAAAATTGTTTATTCAATAAATGTACATCAAAACAATTGAGAATTAAAGAGACAAAAAGGATAACAATACAAGATAAGCGACAAAAGATTAAGGTTTTATTTATTAACAAAAGATTAACCCTTAAAAGGTTGTCAAAATCACCTACCCCGAGCATCTACTAGCAAAATGTGGCCCGTCCGCTGGGGTAGGTAAAGGGTGTCCATGATAATAGGTTCAAAAGTAGTGCAGGAATATAAAGGCGGCAGGATCACAATGGCTTCATCCCCCAAACAGAGGATCCCTCCACCAATTGCAATCCTACCTATTGTCCAAAGGATCATACATGATCCTTAATCCTAAAAACTATTGTTCATTACAAACCATTAAATTGTTCAACAAAACAACCATCAAACTAAAAAAATTGGGCTCCGGCTATGTCTAGAAGTTTCCATCATCGCCCAATCATGCAGCCTAAACTTTCCCTGCATCACCACCTCCGGCTCCACTTGCTTCACCACCTTCACCTTTGCCTCCAGCCTCGATCGCCAAAACCTCCTCAGCCTCTTCATCATCTTCAAGATCAGCCAACCTTGCTTTCCAGTCCTCAATCTCCCAGCTGCTTCTGTCGAAGTTGGGATCTTGAGCTTCCTGGGCCATCTTTAGTTTTGTCTGATACATTGTGATGGCAGCAGAGACCTTTGCACCTTCTATGAGATCATGCTTTTCATAGTCAAGGTCAATCAGAAGTTTAGCCATCTTAGTCTTGGCATCCTGGAGCTCCTTCTGAAGATCAGCGATTTTGAGGTCCTTTAGCAATGCAACCTGCTGGAGGTCGGCAATCTTCCTATCCTGATCCTCAACGTGGCCAACATAATCCTCAATCTCAGTGAATTTCTGCAAAGGGGATAAAAGATAAGGTCAGGACCAAGTGACCCTCAAATCAGCAGGATATATCAGCAGGATATATCAGCAGGATATGTCAGCAGGATATACTAGCAGAGACAGTGATCCTTACATCGTTGAAGTACTCGAGGAATTGGTGGCGGATCAGAGGCAGACCCTGCAGATCCTCAGCCTCGGAGGCCTTTCTCTTCTTGATTCCCTTTCCTTTGAGGGGTGCCTTGGGGACTGAAGTTGTCGGGCTGGTAGGAGCCTTTCTTTTGGAGGATCTGACGGTGGTGAGATCGGTGACATTGAACTTTGAAGCAGACTTGGTGGATTTTCCAGCACCTTCACAACCAAAACAAGATAAGTATCTTTATTTCACTCATATTTCACTCATATTTCACTATTTATTTAATTTTTAAACAAAGATACTTACTTGACATCGTGACAAAGCCTGAGGATACCTCCTGAGAATCCTGGGTGGTTGTCTTGAAAGATCTTGTTTCAGGATCAAGTTTCTTGAAAGCGATGAGTCTCTCTTTGGCAGCAGGAGACAGTCTGAGGTGTGAGACGGAGATAGCTGCATAACAAGAGAGCAAAAATATATAAGTGATCCTTATATCAAAAGAAAGTTTTCTGGTGATCCTTCTCAGGATCCTCCACCCTACCATGGGTAGCCCGTTTCTTGGGTAGATCCTTTCCATCATCAATAGAATCTCTCTTGACGAAAAAGAAACGCCGCTGCCAGTTAGCATCATTCTTGGTAGCTTTGAAGATCGGATGTTCCTCACCAGGCTTACGTTTAAACAAATAACGATGAGAACCGAAGGTAGTAAGATCATACAGCTCTCCCAGCTCTGACATTCCTAGGTCTATCCCTTCCTGCTCGATGATCCTTTCAAGGGTGTACAAAACCCTCCATATCATCGGCATGGCTTGGATATAAGAGATGCCGGTTAGGGAAAAGAAAGATTGGGTGAAGGCTGGAAAAGGATATGTATAGCCTATGGTGAACGGAGTGACAGGAAAAGCAACCCACTTGTCGGAAATGTGATCACTCAGGGCATTGGGATCAAAAGGTCTAAACTCGGTGTTCGCCGGGAAGCAGTGGCGGATCCTATCAATCTGTGCATCGTTGAAACAGCAGTGTTCTTTTATGGAATCTTCGATGATCCCCTGGCTTTTCGGTGGGCTGTTTTTCGGATGATCCTTAGTTGGGGAGTTCCGGAGCAACATCTTTGATAGAATGGTGGAAAGAAACGGAAAACAGAGCAAAAGAAGGAAGAAGATGAAGAGAGAATACATGTTTATCTTCGGAATGCAGTTATAAAGGGAGTATCTCTGAAATTTTAAATGCAATCGATCCTATCTCTATCTCCTATTTATAATCATGATTGTGCAGGGTTGTCACTTCTGTGACGTCATGGTTGCAACGGATAGTTCTACAATAACGGCTATATTTACGATAGTTAGTTGCGGATAAGATCAAGAAAATATAATTCGCTCATTTTACATATCACTCCTTATATTTTGGGGGCAATTGTTAGGGGAGGATTTTCTAACAATTAGTTATCCTTACTTGTTATCCTAATTAATGATCCTTACTGCTGTGACAGATGGTGATCCTCAGAAGAGCTTCAGGATCAGGATCATGGATCACCTTAAGGATCCTCATACTAACGATTGTTTGTTTATATTTCGTATTATTTCGCAGGAGTAACAAGCTTGACTTGGTCTTGGCAACGTCACTATGGAATATTCCACGGGTATTTCACACACGTTTGACTGGAAATGGACGTTGTGGAGAACGTGGGAGCTTGGCACAAAAGTCGGATAGTTTGTTATTATAGTTAACTTCTATTTTTAAAGGGGTGACGAGCTAGAATTAGAACACTTAGCCATTTTTCAGCTACACACACTCTCATACAATCGCACTCTTGAAGTTCTCGACGAACACTTATTAGTTTTCACTCACTTTTACACATTTCACCATAGTGATCCTTGTACCTAGCTCGTTACTATCCAAAGTTGTAAACATTTATTGATTTATTTGAGCTGGTAGTTTCCATCACCCGGGGTTTTTTGTGCCGGAGATCAACTCTTGATCAAGGGCTTTTTCCCCGTATAAATCCTTGTGTCGTTTGTGCAATTTACATTGAAGTGATCCTTATCATTGTTACACATTTAAAGCATCATTCCCCATAACAAAGAGTTTGGTTGCATTATCCTCATCAGATTTTTTGACCAAAACAGCGAGCTTGTTACAAGGATCACTAGAGTGTAATGTGAAAAAAAGTGTGTAATCGCCGAGCAAACTGTCGAGAGCTGATGAGAGCAGTTACAAGTGTGTGTGTTTAGCCAAAAATAGCCAAGTGTTCTAATCTAGCTAGCTATCCCCTTTTAAATTTGGAAAATATCTAAGTTAACTAACTATCCGCATTTCGTGCAAGTCTTCCACGACCTCCATAACGTTCATATTAGTCAAGCACGTGCGGAATAAAAAGGGAATATGCTCCAGGAATATCGCCAAGACCAAGTCCAAGCACGTACTCCTGCAAAACAACATCATATTCAAAGCAGACAATCGTTAGTGTAAGGATCACTATGATGATCCTGGATCCTGACCCTATAATACTCTCTGAGGATCACTAATTCAAACAGAATTGAGGATCCCTAAACCCGACAGTAATTGAGGAACACTGATCTTTGGAAATTCCTCCCCTAACAGTAAATTTATTTACTAGGCAATTTTCTTGCAGTCGGAGTTTTGAAAAACTAACCAGTGATCTCTACAGGATAACTCAAGGACCTCAGGAATCCTTGAGAGATTATGTGAACAAGTTTAGCCAGGAATCCTTAGATATCCCACATCTTGATGTTCCAGCAGCTGTGCAGGCTTTCAAGATGGGATTGCAAAAAGATTCTCAATTTTGCCAGGATCTTGTAATGAATCCCTGCAGGAACCTGGATGAAGCTCGGAACAGAGCTTTAAGATATATTCAATTGGAGGATGACAAAAAGATGCAAGAGAGGATGAATTCATCCACAACCTATGAGTCAACCAACAGGAAATCAGAATCCTCGTATAAACCATATCGCTCTAAGCCATATGGCAGGAATGACAGAAAGAAAGTGAATGCTATTGAAGATGAGGATCCTGAGGAGTATCCTGAGTTGTCAGAATATTATTTTTCTGTTAATATACCTGAACTGATGTATGCTATGCAGGGTTTAGGAGACAAAGCAAGGTGGCCCCAGAAGAAAACAAAAAACTTATTGGAAGGATAAGTCCAAATGGTGTGCCTTCCATGAGGATTTCGGACATGTCACGGAGGATTGCATTGCTCTGAGGAAAGAAATAAGCTATCTCTTGAGCAAGGGATATCTGAAGGACCTCCTGGGAAGAAAGAAGAATAAGGGTCAGGATACTAAGAAGGATCCTGAATGAGCAGCATCACCTCCTGCGGATGCCAGGATAATTAACTTCAATTCAGAAGGATCCGACATCAGCGGGACATCATATTCTGCGGTGAAAAGGCATGCGAAGGAGGCCAAGGCAGAGAGGGGAGATAAGCCAACCAGGATGTAAACCCTCACGACTGATAAAGTGATCACGTTTGAGAGTGATGACAGGGATACTGTCCAGGATCCTCACCATGATGCCTTGGTGATACCGTTATATGTTGCTAACCATTTTATGCGCAGGATACTCGTGGATAATGGCAGCTCCGTCAACATAATTCAGCTGGAGACATTAAAGAGGATGAATGTATCCCCGATGGATATTACTTCAAAATCCACTGTGCTTGTTGGGTTCAGTGGAGAAGCCAGGAATACCGTGGGAGAGATAAAGTTGCCTGTGTATGTTGAAGGGGTCAACTCAATGCAGCGCTTTTGTGTCATGGACTCCTTATCCTGCTATGATATTATATTGGGTAGGCCCTGGATCCATGATATGAAAGCTGTGCCGTCAACCTATCATCAACGCATCAAGATTCCTACCCCTTGGGGAGTAGTCAAGGTGGAAAGTGATCAGCAGGAAGCAAAGGAGTGTTATTCTTCTTCGATGAAATCCTCAACAAAGCCCAATGCAGCATAGCAATTAAAGATACGAGCCCAGGATATCGTGGAGGCTTCAGAGTAGGATGTAAAGAAAATTATCCTGGATCAGGATAATCCAGATATCTCGGTGCTCGTAGGAACCAATATCCCTCAGGATATTAAAAATCAATTGACTAACATTTTGAAATGCAGGATGTCAACATTCGCATGGAAACACGAGGATATGACAGGTATTTCCAAGGATATTATAACTCACAAGCTCGGAATTGATAGGTCTTTCAAGCCTGTCCAACAGAAACGAAGAAATTTGCTCCAGAACGGAACATTACCATTCAAGAAGAAGTTGAAAGATTATTAAAAAGCAAGATGATTCGGGAAGTGAAATTTCCCAACTGGCTAGCAAATGTAGTGGTGGTGCAAAAGAAAAATGGGAAATGGAGAGTCTGTGTAGATTACACATACTTAAACAAAGCTTGTCCCAAAGACCCATTTCCTCTACCTCATATTGATTCAATGGTGGATGCTACTACCGGCCATGAGATGTTAACCTTCATGGATGCACCCTCAGGATTCCAGCAAATCCAAATGGAACCTTCAGACCAGGAGGATACTGCTTTCATGACACTGACATGTATTTATTGTTATACTGCTATGCCTTTTGGTTTAAAAAATGCAGGTGCAACATACCAAAGATTGGTGAACATGATGTTTAAAGACAAGCTGGGGGACACCATGGAGGTGTACATCGATGACATGGCAGTAAAATCTAAGAAGGCTGAGGATCACCTCCAGGATATTAAGGGAGCATTCGATATCCTGGACCAGTACAACATGAAGCTAAATCCTGCTAAATGCCATTTCGGAGTGGGGGCAGGAAAGTTTCTGGGATACATGGTGACTAAAAGAGGGATAGAAGCAAGCCCAGAACAGATCAAAGCCATCTTGGATATCAAGTCACCTTCCAACATGAAAGATGTACAAAGACTGACGGGACGAATAGCAACATTAAACAGATTTATCTCAAGATCCTCGGAAAAATGCAAGGAATTCTACGATATCCTAAAGAAGAAGAATAAGAAATTCGAATGGGGAGAGAAGCATGAAACAGCCTTGCAGGAATTAAAACAATATCTCTCAACTGCACCTCTATTGATGAAGCCAGAAAATGGTGAACCATTATCCCTGTATCTTGCAGTTTCAAGGAATGCGGTAAGTGCTGTCCTGGTAAAGGATCGCAAAGGTCAGCAGTATCCTGTCTATTATGTTAGTAAAAGTTTATTAGACGCTGAAACTAGATATTCTCATTTAGAAAAATTAATATTGGCCTTAGTTATGGCATCGTAACATTTTGCATCAACCTGCTGAACCACTTTATCCTATTGCTTCCCCTTGGCCATTCATGAAGTGGGGGATGGACATAGTAGGAAAATAGCCAAAAGCTCCAGGAGGAAAAGTCTTTATGCTGGCTATGACTAACTATTTCTCTAAATGGGTTGAAGCTGAAGCATTTGTTCAAGTCAGAGACCAGGAAGTAGTATCCTTCATAAAAAGGAATATCCTGACCAGGTTTGGGGTACCAGCCGAGATAATTTGTGACAATGGTTCTCAGTTTATAAGTAAGAGGACTACTGACTTTTACAAGAGTTGGGGAATCAAAATAATCACATCTACTCCAGTACATCCTCAAGCAAATGGACAAGCAAAATCCTCGAACAAGATAATTGTCAACAACTTGAAGAAGAGACTAGGAGCTAAGAAAGGAAGATGGCAGAAGAATTACGCTTTGTTTTGTGGGCTGATAGAACAACAACAAAGAGTGTGACCGGCCAAACTCCATTCTCCTTAGTATTTGGAGCAGAAGCAGTGATCCCAACAGAAATGGTGATACCTACAGCAAGATCTAACCTCTGGGATCCTGAGCAGAATCCTGAAGCCCTATGCCAAGAATTTGATACTATTGATGAGACAAGAGATGCAGCAAAGCTAAGGATGGCAGCATATCAACAGAGGATATCCAGAGCATATAACAAGAATATAAGGACTAGAAGGTTTCAGGTTGGAGATTGGGTATTAAGAAAGGCTTTTCAGAATACTACTAATCCTGCTGATGGAAAGTTAGCTCCTAAGTGGGAAGGACCTTATGAGATTGAATCAGAATCAGGGAAAGGAGCATACCGACTCAAGAATATGGAAGGGAATATGCTACCAAGATCCTGGAATGCTATACACCTAAAGCTCTATTTCAAGTGAGTTTAGAATTTAATTTCTAACTCAGGATGGTATGAATTCTATCTCTTTTAATATATTTGATATAATTATTCTTTTGAACCCAAAACTGACTTAAGCATCGGAGGGGTGTTAGCCAGGCTAACACCCACCTTAGTTTACAGTTGTTTTGCAGTATATGTGATGCGTGTGAAGTGTCGTTAGTTTTTAATGTATATGTTAAGCCCTTTTTAACACTTTTTAGCCAAGTTTTAAATTTATAAAACACGATATTTACTAACACTAAACACACATATGGGCAAGTGCACCCATCATGAGCGTAGTATAGTGTTGGTAAGATACCGAGGTCGTCCAAGGACACAAGAGCTTTTAGTACCGGTTTATCCTCAACGTCTAATCAAATCAAAAAGTTAGAAAAAGGTTTTAAACTAAGAAAAATAAAAGCTAACTAAAATGCTGAAAATAAAAATAAAAATAAAAACAGATAGACAAGATGAATCACTTGGTTCCGACTCGTGTATAGTGTAACCTTTGATTATTTCCGCACTTTTGCACTTTTTAAGAAATTATCTTAGTTATTGTAGTAGGCCCCTCTTTTGAAGGTGATGTTACCCTCAACCCAGTAGTTTGAGTCAGCAAGGATACAATCCTAAAGGGTCGGATTATTGAAAGATAATTAATTAAGTTATTAATGCAAATTATGGTAGGCCCCTCTTTTGAAGGTGACGTTACCCTCGACTAAGTAGTCTGAGTCAGCAGGGATACAGTCCTAAATAGCCGGGTTATAGTATTAATATTAGTTTAACTTATGAGGGGATCAAAGAGTTTGAACCCCCGCCATCCAATACCGTTAAGTATTGAAGGAGGTCCTACTAAATTTGACCCAGGTCCCTTGCAGGATCTCTAAACGCTGAACAACGGCAAGACTCTTACCAAACCGTTCCCTTAACCCCCGACCAGTTAGCCAACTTACCTCCATATAGACCGTGGAGATATGAATGGTGAAAATCTTTTATTTATATAGACAGTAAAATAATGCCAAGACACCACGGACAAACGATAAGGAAGAATCACCTTCAACATAAGAAACTAGTTATTAAAGTCATTAATACAAAACCAAGTAAAAAGTGCGAAAAGATTAAAAATAAAAAGTATTACACTAGACACTTTGTCTTCACCAAGTGATGTAAGAGACTTAGGCAAACATGGCCTTGATTGTCAAGAACTCTTACGATCAATCTTGGATCCCGAGACGACTCACACACTCTATGATGGACAATGGATGATGGTGTTATGGTGGTGGTGGGTGGTGGGTGAAGTGTGAGAGAGGTGATGTGCCAAGGGATGGTTTGAGCTTGAGCCAAGCACTCCTATTTATAGGCTGAACAGAAGCTCGGGCATGGCCCCGTGTCCACATCCTTCTCTTTCTTCATTTATTGCAGCTTGTCTGTATTAGTTGACCACGCCCCCGTGTCTGATGAGCACGACCCCGTGTGCAGAAGCATATCTGTACTATGAAGATTTGCCTGGATTCTGTGAATCTTTTAGTTGACCACGGCCCCGTGCCCGCTGAGCACGGCCCCGTGGTGGGCAATGGAAGCTTCTGCAACTTTGTCTTTTCTGCTGACACTTGGGCACGCCCCCGTGCTGGCTGAGCACAGGGCGTGTTCAGTCTTCTGTCTTCTTGTTTTGCGTGGGAAGATGTTGTCATGGGGTCGGGCATGTCATGTTTGTTCCTTTTCTTGTATTTATGTTAGATTTTGTTGTCTTTTTGCTTCTTTTGTTAATTTGAGCTCATTTAATCCTGAAAATACAAAAAGAAGACAAAAGCACACTTTTTCCAACATTGGTACTAAAAAAGGGTTAGTTTTATACCACAATTGATGTAATTTATATGTTGCATTTTGTACACATCAATATGCTTCGGGATATAGCTCCAGGATACACACTCAGGATACTTCGAAAGTGTCACACCCCGATATTTCCACGTATTACCGGTGGGCCCGGTGGGGAGTATCGTGACGTAGTTGATATCATCATAGTCAAATAATCACAGTTGAATGCACAGCGGAAGTCTAAAGTAAATATATTACAAACCGATTCAAAAGTAACATCAAATATTACAAACGGATTGTAAGATGGATCCACAGGCGAATCTTAAAACAGAAAACACTGTTCAACAGACTTTAGACGTTTAGAACTTGCAAGATTCCTTATTAACGCCTTGAGCTCCCAGCCAATTTACGTACAGTACCTGTCACTTAACCTTTTTGGAAAATACGTCAGTTTACACTGGTAAATACAATTAACTGACTCTTTTGAAAATCTTTATGAAAATTGATTTAAATGCACAAGGCACAAATATTCTTTTATAACTTGGGACAATTATATTAATAACAATCTTGTATCAGATTTACATGTTTGTCCAACATTTAGGGCCGGTGTTTAAACAAACCGATCAAGATTAATCGACACACCACAAATATAAACTCACAAGAAGTTACCTCACGAGTGAGTATATCTTTTACATACGCAACAGGCAGGTGTATGCCTACACCCTGTGCTTAAGTTGTGGTCATTTACGCTTTTTAAATGAGCCAAGGATATCCAGGACACGGTCATTAACCCCTAATGTTATTTGTTATCAAGCAATATTGATTAAAACGGGATTATGCAATTTAATCATCTCCGATTAAAAGGTTTCTACACCCGACCGAGCGGTATTTTTATAATACCGTATCCCAAGCCCGTATAACGGAAAATAAGTTAAAAGTATTTACCTGAGCTAAAATGTAATTTTATTCTCAGCCATATTATTCAAATCAGCAAGCACAAGTACCTCTACTAGGGCTCTCAATCTGGAACGAAGGTTTTATTAACCTATTAGATTCCTAACGGGTCTTATTTAAGTTGTAACTTAGACCGATTAGTTTTAAGGAAGGGTTTACGGTTCAAAACGCAAGATTAAACGAAGACCGGATTAGAATGTGATTTAGACCCGACAAGTATGGAGACTTGTATAATATGGGTAAACTAAACACATTCTAAATCTTGAAGTGAAAATGATAAGGTTTGACCCGTTTCGGTTAATTTATGCAAACTAGTTACATAAACCGTACCGAACGCGAAAAATGCTTAACGGGTAACCAAAAGAGTCATGAACATGTTTCACAAGTTGATATGCCTTAAATATGTTGTGATATCAGTAGGATACCTTCAATTATGCCCAAAATGGATTTAAAATCAATTTAAGCCCCGTATGGGTATTTTGGTCATTTTAAAGGTTATAAGAGAGGTTAAATAGTAATCTGATGTTCTGATCTAAAATAATTAGTAAAAATATTTTCTCAGCCATATTATTCAAATCAGCAAGCACAAGTACCTCTACTGGGGCTCTCAATCTGGAACGAAGGTTTTATTAACCTATTAGATTCCTAACGGGTCTTATTTAAGTTGTAACTTAGACCGATTAGTTTTAAGGAAGGGTTTACGGTTCAAAACGCAAGATTAAGCGAAGACCGGATTAGAATGTGATTTAGACCCGACAAGTATGGAGACTTGTATAATATGGGTAAACTAAACACATTCTAAATCTTGAAGTGAAAATGATAAGGTTTGACCCGTTTCGGTTAATTTATGCAAACTAGTTACATAAACCGTACCGAACGCGAAAAATGCTTAACGGGTAACCAAAAGAGTCATGAACATGTTTCACAAGTTGATATGCCTTAAATATGTTGTGATATCAGTAGGATACCTTCAATTATGCCCAAAATGGATTTAAAATCAATTTAAGCCCCGTAGGGGTATTTTGGTCATTTTAAAGGTTATAAGAGAGGTTAAATAGTAATCTGATGTTCTGATCTAAAATAATTAGTAAAAATATTTATTTTAATAAGTTATATCAGTAAGATATCATATATATGTGAAATTTATCATTTATGGCCAAACTATGCACCGTAGGGGCATTTTGGTCATTTCACATATGTTAAAAGGGCCAAATTTGGAAATCTGAGTTCAAAACTTTTAATTACTATTTAAGTACAAAAAATTTATTCATAACATCAGTAGGTAACAAGTCTTAGGTGCCAAATATGGTTTTAAACCATACTATGCGCCTAGGTGGGGTTCCTCTACAAGTGTGGTTTTCCTACAAAGTGTAGGAGGTGATCTTGATCATTTGATGAGTGTGTTTGATGGTTGAGATCATTTTGGTGGTATTTTAGTAATATATGTTTCTTAAAAATAGGCTAATTTAATTAAATGAGGGTAGATGTGTCATTTAATTTGTTTTAAATAAGGAAATAATTGCCAATCATAAACCACCTCCATAATTGTCGCGATTTTCTCTCTCTCTCCTTCCCTCTCTCTAATCACTCACATCCGAAAACACCAAATCATACCAAAAAAATAACGATAAATAAGATCTAGATGTGTTTATAGTACTGTGTTTTATTGGTAAAACACAAAGTGACGAACTAGTGACTGACTGCTAAAACACAACGTCAAGAATTTGTTTATGATAAAACACAAGGTGATAAAACCAGTTACAATTACTCACTGCTAAAACACAACATGACGAATCAGTTACTGGCTGCTAAAACACAACGTGACGAATCAGTTATCAGATGCTAAAACACAACGTACATGTGTTCATAGAAGTGTGTTTTAGTGATAAAACACAATGTGACGAACTAGATGAAATACGAATTGAATGTGAATATGTTGAAGCGATTGTATTATAATCATTGATTCGCATTTGAAATCAAAGAGATATTTAGTTTCCTTAAAATTCTCATTAGTTAGTTTACGATATAATAAATTCCATAATTAAAATAATTATCAAATTACTATCATGACCTTTTGATAAAAATATCTAATTGCCACATCTCACAAGGATATGGCTTCCTACACTTTGTAGGAAAAGTTGGCTTTGTAGCCAACTCCTACCCCTATGCGCCTAAATCGCATAATAGTCGGTATTTGACGATATTCGGGTTGATTAAGGAAATATGAGATTTTGTTCAGCCTCTACTGTTTAAAATAATTTATTTAATATATAAAATCAGTAGAAAAAGGTTTGGTATGTAAAGGATGTGTAAAACTCATTTTATTAGCGAAAAGGGCATTATCGTCAATTACCGAGTCTATGCAAGAACTCTATGTTATGATCAATTTAAAATTTAATAAAAATTTCCAAAAATCCGTAAATATTATGTTACATCAGTGGGTAGAAAGTTTGGTGTCAAAATTTGGGTTTAAATAGGCTTTATGCCGAAAATGCCGTTTAATTAATAAAAAGCTTTCAATTTACGATATCGAGCATAACTCTTAATTTAGACCTCAAACTGATGTCAAACTTTTAGGACATGTTTATAAATCAGTAATAAAGGTTTTTGTCCTCTCACATTTTCAAAAATCTCGTTTTTATATCAAAAGGGCATAATGGTCAACTTTTAAGCATTTAACAGAAACATGCAATGAACTAGGATTTCTATGGAACCATGTTGTATAACCTTGAAAGGTTATACTAACATGTAATATGGTCCTAAAGGAATCCTAAGGCATAACTAAACTAAGCTAAATCGGGTCAGAACTGAAAGTCAAAGCAAAAGTCTACTTTTGCGACTTTCAGTTGCGAACCGAGCCTAAACTCAGAATTGTCGGGTTGAACATGCCTAGACATGTTCAATTAATATTTACCAAGTTATTAAAGTGACAAAACTGATTTTATTGCCTTTACATCATTAGTTATGAATTTTATTTAAAAACCGACTCGTTTGACTTTTATTTTAATTACTTTGACCCGACAATTAACTAAGCAAACGTGGTAATTAGGAGGTGCCCTTTTGAGGGTTTAATACCTACCTAATTACGATCACGTGGCCATGTTCGTTGCGAACAATGGCTCGACCATTTAAAAGTCAAAGCGTTTATCGCGAACGCTTGACTTTTCGGCTTTAAGAGCCAAACAACTTAACTAAGCACGAAAGGAACACTTTCAAGTGGTCCTTAGGACTGAAAAGAACTCAAAAGGAGGCTCCAAATGATCAGGATCCTCAGATTTGAGATAGAGAGCAAGGACCCAAGAAGAAGGTGTGAATTTCAAATGAATTCAAGGCCCCTTTATATAGTTTTCGGGATTGCATAGGATCGTGACAAGTGTTGGGAAGGATAACCAGATCATAACAAGTGTATTCCGGTTTTAGAAAACAATGGACAAGCCCCTAGATTGGGTTTGATGGTTTAGAGGTTCAAAAAATGAAAACAAACAACAAAACAAGCTGCTGTTTCCTGCTGTTAAGTGGGTCGCGGACCACATAATTGTCCCAGGTGGGCTTACGCGGCCCGCCTAGACAGCAGGCCCAGCCACAAGTTTGGCAGAAATGCCGAAATGGTCCCTGTCTTCATGTTAGTGCATAATCAGCTTATATAAACCCATATATCTTATAAAAAAACACATTTAGTCCCTCTGACTTCTAAATCAGATGGACACAGGTTTAAAACAACTTTTGGAAGTTGTCAAGGTCAGAAACAAGTTTGCTAAATTACAGATTCAACCCCTGCACATGTTAAATGCCATTTCTGACACATTTAAGGCCCGTTAAGCCATTTTCAAGGCTCTACCATGATGCCTAAGCATAAGGGATATGAAAAATGCTTAAAATATGTCAGATGTCGGTTCGTTTGGTCGTACGATCACGTTATTCGGTTAATTACGACGAAACACAAACGGACGCGAAAAACGATCCAAATTACGCGAAGAATGGAATTTTATCATGCCAATCACTAAAATAAAATATTTTAATGATTACATAAATTTTTGAATGTCTGAATATATTCAGAACGTAAGATATGCGCGAAAATGCAAACTTATGCACTTTTTGACGCTTTTAGTCCCTATTGATCAAATAAGTTTATTTTTGCGCACCAAACACCTCTAAGCATATTTCTAAGCTATGTAAATGATATTTAGGGCATGTTTAACTTATGATCATATTCCGGAAGGTTACCATACGAATCGATAGACTTTTGTAGTTTGACGCAAATAGTCCCTTTAATGCGCAAACTTGCGCATATCATCGTTTAATAACATCGAAGCCTTATCTATTCCATATTAGGCATTCTTGAGAGTATTATTAAACATCACGATGCTTCAGATTCGTAAAAAGGTCATTCAGAGGTAGAATTAAACATATTGACGCTTTTAACCCCTTAAACTTGCAAAGTTACGCGTAACGTCACTTAAAGGCATAAAAGCCTTAGATGGCCAATATTTAGCATCCCCGAGAGTATAATCAACCATCATGAAGCTCTCAGTTTGTTAAAAGGTCACTCAGAGGTAAGAATTAACATGTTGACGCTTTTAACCCTTCATCGCGCAAACTTTCAACTAATTACGTAAACGGCTACACTCGATCAACAAGTGGCTCATTTGTGAATATGATTACCGTGTAACGTCATTTGAAGGCTTATACTATGCACGTTGACACTTTTAGTCCTTTCGCATTCAAAGTTTTCGATTTTTCAAAAAACTAGTCCCTTAAATTCAATGTTTAACTTTATTAGGGTTTATTACACGTGTCAATACATCATTGGAATTAGTTTTACAAGGTGTTACAGAAAGATTAGAGGATTGGCCCCCTCTCTCACGTTTAAGGGATCCTGATCCCTTCACAGGTTTAAAGGTATTCACCTTTCTCACGAATTGGGTTTAAACACCCCGCTTGGAGCGCAAGTTATCCAGGGATAGTTCAAGGTGGCGGGACCAGTTCATGTAAAAGTGGCTGACAATTTCGTTACTGTTGGCTATATCTTGGATCCTCAAGGTATATGAGGATTAATCACCCTCTCTCACGAAAGGGTATTTTCATACTCTCTAAGGTTTAAAGGTTTTCACCTTTCTAAGTCTTGGAGTTTATACACTCCTGCCTGTAGCGCATGAAAACTTGGGATTTACCCCAGAATACTTATGGGTTTATCCCCAGAACACTAAGGATTTATCTCTAGTACAGGGTTTATCCCCTGTAATACAAAAATTATTCAAACAGTTGCGGTTGATGTCCAGAAAATTTCTAAGTGTTCAGAGACATAATGCACAGGGGACATTTCTGCTGATGCAACTGTGCAAAGTTCGAAGGATCAAGCTTGGACCCTGTACACTGAGTGTCCCAGACTGGGGACATCTTCGTTGGAAAGATTGTAAAAGGATTAGAGATTGAGAATAGGGTTGAACCCTACTTCTGGTATGATCTTTCCTTTATAAACCTTATCTAAATCGTTTAGATTTTTGAAATTATGTTTGCAAAAGCTTGAATATAGCATTTATCATTATCCTGATTAGGATATGTTCTCAGGATATACCTTCAAAATAAATTTTTAGAATATGTTTCAGGATATTTGGTTGGAATGTTTGGGACTTGATGCTTGGGTCGAAAATTAAAACTGTATTCATGTCAAACATCTATTATCAAAACAAGCTCTGTAAAATAAAAGTGAACTATCCTTTTTCTTTGGAAACTTTATCTGAGTTGTTTGAATTATAAAAACCCTATTTGACGAAAGTCTTAATAGGATATTTGCGTGTATTCTGGTCAAGATATTTTCATAGTATTTGGATAAGACATTTGAAATATTGCACTAAGTTTGGAACACTGAAATTCAAACTAAACAATGCATATTAAGAATTGAAAAAAGACAACAATAAATAGGGACAAAAGAAGGTTGTATTATTAACATAGCAATAGTTGTGCTTCTGGTTTCATCTCAAACTGAGATCCATCCACCAAAAGCACAACTGGTTTTAAACCATATTTACCTAACAGTTGAAGGTTTCATCTCAAACCGAGACCCATCCACCTCCAACCGTTATATTGTTCAAAACAAACCATACTAATTGATGACCAATGGCTTCATCCTGAAACTCAGGACCCATCCACATTTGGCCATCATATTGTTTTAAGTGAAGGAAATGTAAATTGTTTGAAAGACAGGAAATAGAAATTGTTCCAACAAGTACAACCATCAAATTAAAAAAAATGGGCTCCGGCCTCGGCATCAATATCCATCATCGCCCATTTCTCTGCATTCAAGGGGCAGCACCCTCTTCCATGACTTCATCAGCAAATCCTTTCTAGTATCCTTCTCAGCCTCGCCACCAGCGCCAGTTAGCTTTTCAATCGCCTTGGAAGACCCCTCAACTACAGATTTAGCAGGATGCTCTACAGGATTACCGCCAAGACCCCTAAGCTTCGTCTCCCAGGCATCGACATTCCAAGAAGGGCATTTAAAGCCCAGGGCCCTGGCTTCGTAAGCCATTCTTAGCCTAGCCTGAAGAAGGGAGATAACGACGGAGCTTTTCAGGCCTTCCCGGTAAGAGGTCATATCCTGTTCATGTTGAGCATGGGCGGCGTCGAGATGGACTTGGGCTTCGTTAGTAACTTTCTTGATGGCAGCCTGGTGTTCCTGGGTCATAGCTTTGAACTTGTCCTCGTAATGTTGAGATTTAGCAGCAGCGATCATACCTTGATCGGAAATGGTGACCTCGGCTTTCTTCAATTTGGACTCGAGCATCTTGCTGAGCCCGCAGGATTCTTCGTACAAGTGAACCAGACGTTCGAGGCCCTACAACAAAAAACGCATGTATTATTGTATAATAACCAAGATGCTGGTTTGACATATATGCAGGATATGGAATAAGGATCTATACCTGGTTGAGAAAGGAAGTCATGAACCCGCTTGCCTTGATGAATCCGTGATTCTCGTAGGGAAACGTCTCGGGAGTGGCAGGCGAATCAATCTCCTTTCTCTTACGAGAACTAGAGGTCCGTGGCTTAGTAGCTGGTGAAGGCTTAGGGATGATGACGGCTTTAGAACTGGTAGGCTTAGATGAAGTAATAGGTTTGGGACTTGGCTCTTTCTTGACCTGGACAGGATCGGAGTAACTGTCCAACTCCTCAAGGTCGAAAACTTCTGGGATTTTGACTGGTGCTGCATAAAAGGAGAAATTCTAAATCTTTTCTACTCTATCATTATATTACGCTAATCAATTATTTGCAGAATAACTCTTACCAGACATAGCAAACGATGAATATTGGCTGGAACTCGGGAGGTGTGTGGAAAAGCTCCTATCACCTTCCGGTAACTGGTAAATTGCTTTGATTCTAACTTTCAGATTCTTCAGTAGGAGGGGCTACTTCTTTGAAGTTCACAGAATAAAGGCCAATTAAAAAAGTATCAGCACAAGGTATAGGCCCAAAAGGTATTTGGTGATATTCTTAAAACCCTAAACCCTACCGGTGGTTAACCACTCCACCGGAAGGCTAGCACCCTCGTAGATGGAATCTCGCTTAACAAAGAAGAATTTCCGTTGCCATCCATCCTCGTTTTTGGTGGTCTTGAGAATGAGGGGTTTACTGGAAGTGGAAAAGAGTAAAAATCGGCTAGAACCGTGTGATCAGAGACGGTAGGCGATCGGAATATCCTCAATGCGGAGGTCAGGAAAGTGAAGGTTTTTTATTTGGTTAAGTACAATCAATACCCTCCAAACCATGGGCATCGTTTGGGCAAAGCAAAGACAGTGGTTCGAAAAAATTGCATCATGAATTCAGGAAAGGGATACCGAAGGCCTAGCGAATAAGGATATGCCGGAAAACAAACCCAATTGGCTGACGAAACGTCCGATCGAACTGACCGGTCGAATGGTCTGGTAATCGCGTCGTTTGGAAAGGCGCCGGAGGCTCTCAACACTGCGATGTCTGCGTTATCGAAGGCACAGATCTCCTTCTCGGGGTTCTTGAATAGGTTTTGTTGGATGAAGGTTTTCGTCGATTCACCAGTATGAGAACGGGTTCTGGTAGCCATTGGGGGTAGAATGAAGAGATTAGCAGGGAAAGAAGAAAGAATGAATAATTACCTGGAGATTCTGTTGATGATATTTGGTTTTCAAACAGAAAGAGAGAAGATATAGGGGGGTAATAGATAGCCATTGAGTGTAAACCGCGTTGGAAGTTGCCCAATGTTATCTCGATCGTCGCCTCAACTTAATAACCTCGATTTAAGAGATAAGTTTTAAAATATATCCGTTGGAATTGGTATACCAACAGATATATTTTGGGGACAATTGTTATGGGTGGTTTTCTGCTCATACATCCCGAATAATATTCTCACTATGTTTCTTTTATTGTGATCAGGATACCGGATCAGGATATTGGTAACATCCTGATACAGTATCCTGGTAGTAACTAATTAACTCACGTGCAGATTATTGGAACAAGTCTATAACGTTCAAGTGGACTTCTTCTCCTTGAGACTCGGGCAAATCTGTTGAATTATGGACGTTGAAGCCGGAAGACGTGGACTATAACGTTCACATGGGGAATATTCGATATATCTCGGATTTATAGGCTAGTTAGTTTTATTTTACTATAAATAGGATTGATCGGATCAGATAAGAGGACACAATCTCTCGAGCTCTCTTTCTCTCTAGCTACAAACACTCACGACACACTTACACTTGTATTCAAATCATTTTGTAACACTTAGTCGATCCGCATCATATCCTGCACTGTATCTTGACATTTGAAGTAATAAGAAGAACAAGGCCGCTGCGATTGTCAGCTCCTGAGGTTTTGTGCCGGCGATCTAGATTGATCAAGGGCTTTCATCGTACATCTCGTGTCACCCTTTATATTTTTGCTCATTGTTTGATTGTAGATACAGCTCGATATCCTGAGCCGTATCCTGATAACTGTTTTTGTAAACAATTAAATTAGCATATTTTGAATACACATTCTTAGTACACTACCTCATTTAACTAATTTGATCACTTAATTGCTTCAGTAATTTTTGACCAAAACAACGGTCCTGTTCGGTATCAGTACATGAAGGCAAAAACCGGCACTAATACAGAAAACGCCAAAAGTTGGTGCCGAATTAATATTGGAAATCTTTTGGTTCAGGAAATTCAGTGCGGCTACCGGTACCATTTACTCATCCCTGATCACGGTTATCGTACGAACAACGGTATCGTACAACTTTTTTTGTTGATTTTCTTCAACTTTTAATTTTTTCTTTTTTAGTTTCAGGGGTAGGGATGAGCTCGGTGCCAACCGATACAGAATCGGTACTGATACCGAAAATACTGGTTACGGTACTGGTATATGAAGGTAAAAAACGGTAGTGAACCGGTACCAGGAACGCCAAAAGTTGGTACCGAATTGGTACTTAAGATCTTTCGCTTCGGCAAATTTGGTACCGGTACCCAGAACAATTTGCTCATCTCTGACCACGGGTTTCATACGATCAACATCGTTATCATACAACTTTTTTGGTTGATTTTCTTTCGGTTATCTTTTTGTGTTTTTTTTCTACATTTTCTTTTTATTCTTGTCTGCAGTTTTGTTCGCAACACGCTCGTAGTAATTTCAAAACACATGTAAACACAGACTAAACTTTAAACCTAGTTTGATTTAAGGACACAAGTTTATTTTAGCGACATGTCATAGATATGCAAATTACACTTACTCTATAAACAATACAGAATTATATTTTTTTTGTTCTTAAAATATATTAGTAATTGTATCATTTGTTTATTATGTTCAATAATAGCATTAATCATTTTATTCAAGGTTTATAACGGAATTCGTTCTTTTGTCAATAGCCGTGAGATTTATCTGTTAGGTCCAATTACGTACTATGTACGTGAGAGTAAGCTGTTCTTTTTTTTCTTCTTATTACTAGATTATTATTACTATATATTATTGTATATTATTATTATTATTATTATATATTAATAATTTAATATTTAATAATTAATAAATAAATTCAAATAAATAGTGATTTTAATATTATAATAATATATAGTTTTTTAATATTTTTATTATTTTAATATTATAATAATAGTTATTATTCCATATATAAATTAGCAAGTTATATGTGCATCATGAGTTGTACATTGTGCTTTGGGCATTTTTTTAAAAAAAAATTAATTTTTTACTTTTAACCCAAAGGTTTTTACCTTTTGCAATTTTAACCCTACATAATTTGTTTGTTTAACTTTAACCCAAAACTTTTCATTATTTGCAATTTAACTTCACAACTTTTGTCACTTATACTTTTCATCTTTCGCAAATTTTCGTTTTACGTATGGTTCTAAATTTTTCGAGTTAATACGACGCAACGTGCATGTGTAGTTTAATGTTTTTACCTCTATTTTTTCATGTTTGACAGGTTCGTCGCAACACGCATATCCTAGGTCGAGTCACTGTTGGTGGTCGATGATGGTTGTGTGACATTAGTACTATTTGACACCGTTTTACGCCCCGCCACAACGCGGGGTGTGCTTTAGAAGTTTTTCAAAGAAAAATGGTTATGCATATGGTTGTCGTAATGTTGGCTTTGGGGGTTTTCCAAAAAAAAATTGGTTTTTTTTTTTACTTTTCACCCAAAAGTATTTCATAAATTACTTTTAACCCAAAACTATTTGTTTTTTACTTTTAACCCAAAACTTTTTATCTTTTGCAATCTATCCTCATAACTTTTTTTACTTTCAACTTTGGTCCTTTGTAGTTTTCATTTTCCGCAAATTTTTCGCTTTATGCTTGGTTCTAATTTTTGTGACTTAACACATCGCAACGTGCGTCTTTAGTTTAACGTTTTTACGTTTCGTTCTAAATTTTGCGAGTTAACATGACGCAACGTTCGTGTGTGGGTGAACGTTTTTACATCATCTGTTTTTCCCCGTTTGACAGGTTTAACATAACGTGCGGGTCCTAGATCGACTTAGTTATAACTAAAGAATCCCCGCCGCATTGCGACGGGTCACAATCCTAGTTTTCTTTACTTTTTAGCTTTAATCTTTTTTTTAATATAAGGGGTTCAGATAAGCTTGATGTCAACCGGTATTGAACCAGTTAACATAAAAATCTAACAAAAGCACAAAATGGATTAAACGAAAATGATGATTTGTTTTCTTGTTCTTCAGTTAATGCATCTAAAATGAGAACCATTGGATGCCCGTCTTCGCCTACTCCCAATTACACGTTGCCTGCTTGTCTTTTTCTTCCCTCCTTGTAAAATGAATTAAACCAATAATTATTTCATCATACATTCGAATAAAAAAATTTCTACACCTGCTTCAATGAAATCCACCCTTTCTTTTTCTCTCGTCATTCTTCTCTTTACTCTCACACTTGTTTCCTCAGAATCACAGTCACTGTATGTGTTACCGGACCACTACTTCATTAATTGTGGATCAAACTCTGATATCAACTTCACTGGTGTGACATTCATTGGAGATGAAAACCGAGCAGCTGTCTTTTCAGTCTCCGGTGGCACCATCGCCTTAAATAACTACCTGGCACCCAATACGTCGGAAATCTACCGAACAGCAAGAGTTTTCACTCAGCAATCATGGTACGAACTCGAAGCAGATGGAAGCAACACTTTCGTGATGGTACGCCTTCATTTTTCCCCATTCTCGTATGACAGATTCAAATTATCTAATTCCAAGTTCCACGTGTCGGTTTCTGGGTTCTCTCTGTTATCCAATTTTAATGTAGAACATAAGGAATCGATTCTAACCAGGGAATTTATAATCCCAGTTGGATCAAGACGAAAGTTCCGAATTAAATTCACACCCTCCAGTGGCTCATCGTTTGCTTTTGTAAACGCCATTGAAGCTTTCAGCACACCCTCATATCTGTTCAGGCACAAAGTCTCTTCACCTCATATATCACCCACAGGATATATTGGTAACATATCATCGTCATCTTATGCTTTCAGCACAATTTAAGAAGAAACTGGGCACCAGATAATAACTTCAAAACTGAGCCAGCAAAACACATTACATTCGGAGGCATGTCTGGTAACGGCGGTTACAGCACTTCTTCGGTCATTGAGACGTGGAATTTTGGGGTTAAAAAGAATGCCATGTACCTTGTTCGAGCTCATTTCCGTGACATTATAAACCCAGACATGGTCCCTCCTAACGGCTCCTTCAATTTCTTCATTTATAGCCATTATAAGGAGGAGATTAACCTGGCTAAAAAGGTAAAAGCGCCAAAAATTCCTTTTTATTATGATTTTGTGGTGGATTCCGTTGAGTCTGGGCTTGTGAATGTTAGTATCGGAGGAAATCAAGACGCATTATTGAATGGGCTCGAGATCATGGAGTTGTTGAAGAATTCGGATAGCAAGAAGGTGCATATTGTGGTTGGATGTGTTCTTGGAGGTGTGGTTTTAGTTGTGTTAATAGGTTCCTTAATGACGTTTAAGTACCGGAAAACAAAGTTCGTGGTAGGGACGGAAAAGGAATCTAACGTTGTACCATCATACGATTGGAGTTCATACATGAGCACATATATCGACTTTACCGTTAACCACGCACTACAAATTCCTAATTTGAATCTCAACCTTCGGTTTCAGTTTGCTGATATATTGCAAGCGACAAATAGTTTCGATGAGAAGTTGGTGATTGGAAAAGGGGGATTCGGGAAGGTGTATAGAGGAACTCTTCCTGATGGAAAGACAGTTGCAGTGAAACGAGGCGAAAAAGGACACGGGCAGGGTCAGCCAGAATTCGTGACAGAAATTATGGTCTTGTCGAAAATACTACACCAACATCTAGTTACTTTAATAGGTTATTGTGACGCAAAATCCGAGATGATACTAGTGTACGAGTTTATGGAAAAGGGTACTCTTCAAGATCATTTATATGACACTGACAAAGATGTCGAAAAGCTCTCATGGAGTCAGAGACTCGAGATCTGCATTGGCACGACTCAAGGATTACATTACCTTCACACATGTTTGGAACAGGGGATTATTCATGGTGATGTTAAGTCAACAAACATCTTGCTTAACAAAAACTATATAGCAAAGGTGGCTGATTTTGGGATATCTCGGTGGGAAAACGACGAGGAAAGCAAGATGTATATCAAAGGGAGTTTCGGGTATTTGGATCCCGAGTACATAAGTTGCATGAAACTGACTCAAAAGTCAGACGTTTACTCTTTTGGAGTCGTTTTACTTGAAGTGCTATGTGCAAGGCCCGCACTTGATAAGACGCTTCCTTTTGAGGAAGCAAATTTGGCGGACTGGGCGATCAAACATATAAAGGATGGGACAGTGGAGAAAATAGTTGACCCGTATCTTGTGGACAAGATTAACCCAAATTCGTTAAAAAAGTATTTGGAAACAGTTGACAAATGTTTGAAGAGCACCGGAGACGAGAGACCGGGCATGATTGATGTGATGTGGGACATAGAATACGCGTTGAAGCTTCAACAAATAGTGGTGGATAAAGAAGCATATGAAGATAGCACCATGAAGACGTCGTTGTTGTTGTCCAAGTCAATGATTGATCGCTTGCCTTTTAAATATAACAATGATGATTCTCAAGTAAAGGAGAACTCGGTCTCAAGTTACCCGAGTGAAAGCCAAGTGTTTTCCCAGTTGAAGATTGAGGACGCTCGATAGTAAATATAGTTGTTAATACTTTTTAATTTGCACTTGTTATTTCTGTAATAAGCATTTATTTATTTATCCTAATTAGTGCATCATGTCATAGGCTTTATCTAATCGGCTGGGTGTAGATCCAAGTAGTCCACTCGTATTCTTCTGAAACGTTATTTAAGAAGTTCCTTCGAAGTATTATTTCGATTCTCATCCAACATTAAATACCGCTTAGCTTTTCTTTTTGGAGAGTAGATTGTATTTGTTGAGTTCTTGAATAGTGTTATATCGGCTTTTATTTCAAACGAAATTATATTTTCCCTTCTTAAAATATATTAGAAATTTTCATTTGTTTTTTTATGGTCAATAATTGCACTAATTATTTTTTGACAGACTTACATAAATGAACCTTTATGCCTACTTAAAATTTCATGTTTCAACCTTTAGGTTTAAAAAACACGCAGACCAACCTTTTACATTATACTTTTTTGCATGTATCAACCTTTAACACAAACCCAATTAGATAGAATAATTGGAGCTGT
Organism: Helianthus tuberosus; assembly: GCA_030545235.1. NCBI lineage: Eukaryota > Viridiplantae > Streptophyta > Magnoliopsida > Asterales > Asteraceae > Helianthus > Helianthus tuberosus. The sequence continues at coordinate 174,047,774 of CM060401.1, forward strand.
GAAGTTTTGTCTTCGATGTTTTTTTCTAAAAAACATCACAAATAGTTCAAAAAAGGCTAATAAATGGAAGCTCTGCAAATAGATGTATAATGAACAATTTAACACCATACTTTCTATGATGTTAAATCGGTCCTACAAAATAAATTGATACACATGTAAAATGTCCCCCTCAAATTAATCTACAATTTTCACTCTGCGGATTTCGATCAATGTGACAATTCCTTGGCTTGATCTGACGAATTTTGATTTCTCCATCTTTCAGCATATCATACGCCGAGGAAAACTTTGATAGTATACATCTCCTTTTGTATGTAGGCTTCTCTGATCTTAGCTTTGCGATTTACAATACAACTTAATATCAGGAAAATAAAAATGTATTTATTTATAAAGACAAAATTCCAGCACCTTGTGCTATTTATTTATTTTTGAACATCCAAGGATTTTTATTAAAACCTGGTCAGCAAGGAGCTGTAAAACCTACATAAAAAACTTACATAATTATATATCTTATATTAAAGTCACTCCATCTCTCCCAATCAAGATCTTTAAATTTCGAACGACTTTTAAAGAATACATAAGTAAACAATTTGATTTACTCAACCAATTTTTGTATCTGTATGAAGTTGGAGTTGAACGACTTTTAAAGCATATAAAAATAAACAATTTGTTTTCTTTTTCTTCTACGTTCCATTTAAAATTAGAACCACAGGATACTCTTCTTTAGATGTTGTCTTCTTTCCCCTCCTTTTAGAATGAATCAAACCGATAACAATTTCATTAGAATCACAAATTCTTCAATGGAATCCACCCTTTCTTTTTCCCTCGTCATTCTTCTCTTTACTCTCACACGTGTTTCCTCTCAATCACAGTATGTCTTACCTGACCACTACTTCATTAACTGTGGATCAAACTCTGATATCAACTTCACCGGGAAGACATTCATCCGAGATGAAAACCCCGCTACCTTTTCAGTTTTTGGTGGCCGCAAGGCCACGCATAACAACCCCACATCCAATACATCAGAAATCTACAAAACAGCTAGAGTTTTCACTCAGAAATCATGGTACGAACTCGAATCAGATGCAAGCAACAGTTTCATGATCGTACGCCTTCATTTTTCCCCATTCTTTTCTGATGGATCCAAGTTCGACGTGTCAGTTTCTGGGTTCACTCTGTTATCCAATTTTAGTGTAGAAGAAAAAGAATCGATTGTAATCAGAGAACTTATAATCCGAATTCGATCTCGTGGACAGTTTACCATAGAATTCACACCCTCCAGTGGCTCATCTTCTGCTTTTGTAAACGCCATTGAAGCTTTCACAGCACCATCTGGACCATTCACGCAAGTTACCCCTTCACCTCATGTATCATCCGCCGGATATATTGGTGAAATGGATAACATATCATCATCTTATACTTTCAGCCCAATATATAGAATTAATGTTGGTGGCCAGAGCATTGATCGTGACAATTTAAGAAGAAAATGGACACCAGATGATCCCTTCATCTTCAGAAGTGATCCAGCAAAAAACGTAACATTACAAGGCACGTTTTATCATAACGGATTTTGGGCTACCAAATACGATGCTCCTGCTGACGTATACAAAACAGCCAGAGAATTGACCACTAATTCATCGGCGAATAATATTACATGGAGTTTTGGTGTTAATAAGAACGCCATGTACCTTGTTCGAGCTCATTTCTGTGACATTATAAGCTCAGGCCTTGACCCTCCTAACGGCTCCTTCAACTTCTTCATTTACGGCCAATATAATAAGGAGATTAATCCGGGTGAAAAGGTTAAAGCGCCACAAATTCCCTTTTATTATGATTTTGTGGTGGATTCTGTTGAGTCTGGGTTTGTGAATGTTAGTATTGGAGCTATTCCAGCTTCAAGACAACCCGTGTTATTGAACGGGCTTGAGATCATGGAGTTGATGCAATACTCTGGTGTAGTTGGTATTGCAAAGATTCCGGGTGTAAACGATATTAAGAACGGAGGGAAGAACAGGAATTCGAAGAAAGTGTACATTGTGGTTGGATGTGTTGTTGGAGGTCTCGTGTTTGTTTTGTTAATAGCGTTCTTCATCAGGTTGAAGTATCGAAAAAAGAAGCCCGTGGTAGGGACGGAAAGAGATTCTAACACAGTACCATCATACGACTGGAGTTCATATACAAGCAAAAATACAGAACTTACCGTTAAGCACCCATCACAAATTCCTAATCGGAATCTCAACCTACGGTTCCAGTTTGTCGATATACTAAAAGCGACGAAAAACTTTGATGAGAGTTTAGTGATTGGAAAAGGCGGATTCGGGAAGGTCTATAGAGGAACTCTTTCGGATGGAAAGACAGTTGCAATGAAACGTGGCGGAAAAGGACACGGGCAGGGTCGGCCAGAATTCGTGACAGAAATTATGGTCTTGTCAAAAATACAACACCAACATCTAGTTACTTTAATAGGGTATTGTGACGAAAAATCCGAAATGATACTCGTGTACGAATATATGGAAAAGGGTACTCTTCAAGCTCATTTATGCAACACTGACAAAGATTTCGAGAAACTCTCATGGAGTCAGAGACTCGAGATCTGCATTGGCGCAGCTCGAGCATTACATTACCTTCACACGGGTTTGGAACACGGGATTATTCATGGTGATGTTAAGTCAACAAACATCTTGCTTAACGAAAATTTTATAGCAAAAGTGGCTGATTTTGGGATATCTCGGTGGGAAAACGACGAGGAAAGCTTGATGGATATCAAAGGGAGTTTCGGATATCTGGATCCTGAGTACATAAGTTGCATGAAACTGACTCAAAAGTCAGACGTTTACTCTTTTGGAGTCGTTTTACTTGAAGTGCTCAGCGCGAGGCCCGCAGTTGATAATACGCTTCCTTTGGAAGAAGCAAATTTGGCTGACTGGGCGATCAAACAGTTGAAGGATGGGATGGTGGAGAAGATTGTTGACCCGTATCTTGTAGACAAGATAAACCCGAATTCGTTAACAAAGTATTTGGAAACAGTTGACAAATGTTTGAAGAACACCGGAGACGAGAGACCGAATATGGTTGATGTGTTGTGGGACTTAGAATATGTGTTGAAGTTTCAACAAACGGTGATGGATAAAGAAGCATATGAAGATAGCACCATGAAGACCTCGTTGTTGTTGTCCATGTCGATGATTGACCGCTTGCCTTCTAAATGAAACAATGATGATTCTCAAGTGAGCGAGATCTCGCTCTCAAGTTACCCGAGTGAAAGCCAAGTGTTTTCCCAGTTGAAGATTGATGAAGCTCAATAGTAAATACGATGGCTTTAGAGCTACTGTTTGTCTATTCATGCATACATAAATGAGGTAATTGTATTGTATGTTCCCTTTTGCTCATTACTCATTAGTCATATTGAGAGAGCTATATACCTGTTGTCATCTAGAAACAGCAAGGAGGTTAAACTTCCGGCGACTTGATTCGGCAGCTGCTTATCCTCTCCGGTCAAGTTCTCTTCTTCTGTCAATTCACTTCTTCTCTGTTTGAAGATCATCTATGGCAACAAGAACATCAAATCAGTCCAATATCACAAACTTCATTGCCAATTAAACTTTAATAATGACAATATGTTGAATTGGAAACATAAAGTTCTTACAATTCTCAAAACTATTGGACTGGTACGCTTTTTAAATCGAGAGTTACCAAATTCGTCAACGCAGTTATCCTCGGTGGCATAATGGTGATAGTCATCGGAATTTGTCAGCAAATGTCGCTGATGTTGAACAATTGGGCTCTAGGTTTTCTCGTTATGGTGCTTTCTATTGGAATCCGACTATTTTGAATGGTTATGCTTCGGGTTGGTCAACAAAAAGTCAACTAATTTGATTTGAAACTTGTTAACCATTTTGGAGTGGTTTTGGATAGGGCTGCAAACGAACCAAACTTTCGGCGAACAGTTTGTGAACCGTTCGGCGGGAAGTTCGTTTTTGTTCGTTCGTTTATTAAACAAACGAACACGAACAAGAAAGTTTGTTCGTTTAGTTAAATGAACAAACATGAACAGAGGTCGTGTTTGTTCGTTTATGTTCGTGAACGTTTGGTAACCTGTTCGTTTGTGTTCGATAGTTCAGTAGTGTTTTTGGTTTTTATATTTATTTACATACTTCAAAATTTAGAAAAATTAAATATCTAATATGTGTGAGTGTATTATATATTATGTTCATGAACGATTGTTTGTGTTCGTTTGTTTCCATTTGTGTTCATGAACATTATTTTGCGCTCATTTGTGTTCGTCAACGTTCGTTTTTATTCGTTGCCTAAAATTAACAAACAAACACAAACAAACACGAACAAGTTCTTTTCCTTAACAAACGAACATGAACACAAAATCTCGTTAGATAAGTGTTCATGAATGGTTATGCTTCGGGTTGGTCAACAAAAAGTCAACTAATTTGATTTGAAACTTGTTAACCATTTTGGAGTGGTTTTGAATAGGGCTACAAACGAACCAAACTTTCGGCGAACAGTTCGTGAACCGTTCGGCGGGAAGTTCGTTTTTGTTCGTTCGTTTATTAAACAAACGAACACGAACAAGAAAGTTTGTTCGTTTAGTTAAATGAACAAACATGAACAGAGGTCGTGTTTGTTCGTTTATGTTCGTGAACGTTTGGTAACCTGTTCGTTTGTGTTCGATAGTTCAGTAGTGTTTTTGGTTTTTATATTTATTTACATACTTCAAAATTTAGAAAAATTAAATATCTAATATGTGTGAGTGTATTATATATTATGTTCATGAACGATTGTTTGTGTTCGTTTGTTTCCATTTGTGTTCATGAACATTATTTTGCGCTCATTTGTGTTCGTCAACGTTCGTTTTTATTCGTTGCCTAAAATTAACAAACAAACACGAACAAGTTCTTTTCCTTAACAAACGAACATGAACACAAAATCTCGTTAGATAAGTGTTCATGAATGGTTATGCTTCGGGTTGGTCAACAAAAAGTCAACTAATTTGATTTGAAACTTGTTAACCATTTTGGAGTGGTTTTGAATAGGGCTACAAACGAACCAAACTTTCGGCGAACAGTTCGTGAACCGTTCGGCGGGAAGTTCGTTTTTGTTCGTTCGTTTATTAAACAAACGAACACGAACAAGAAAGTTTGTTCGTTTAGTTAAATGAACAAACATGAACAGAGGTCGTGTTTGTTCGTTTATGTTCGTGAACGTTTGGTAACCTGTTCGTTTGTGTTCGATAGTTCAGTAGTGTTTTTGGTTTTTATATTTATTTACATACTTCAAAATTTAGAAAAATTAAATATCTAATATGTGTGAGTGTATTATATATTATGTTCATGAACGATTGTTTGTGTTCGTTTGTTTCCATTTGTGTTCATGAACATTATTTTGCGTTCATTTGTGTTCGTCAACGTTCGTTTTTATTCGTTGCCTAAAATTAACAAACGAACACGAACAAGTTCTTTTCCTTAACAAACGAACATGAACACAAAATCTCGTTAGATAAGTGTTCATGAATGGTTCGCGAACACATATATTTCTTAACAAACGAACATGAACAAGGTCTTGTTCGTGTTTGTTTGGTTCGTTTGCAGCCCTAATTTTGAACAATTTTTATGGTTTGGTTCGAATACAAACCGGTTCGAAACCTACGGGTTCAGTCGGATTGGAATAGGTTCATATTAGCATTGATTACGAATTAGTCTCGGTTTGGATCGGTTCGTCAATTTCGGTCTTGAACTAGTTTAGGGTTGCATCTCTATCTATGACCAAGTGGTCTAGTTGCAAGTGTTTGTATCACTTTAAAAGTCGTGTGATTTAAAATCTCTGTTAACGTAAGATAAAGTAGTATATATGTCTAAAAAAATTGGTGTTAAAGAAAAACTAGTTTTTTCAGTTTTAAAAACATATCAATTTTCTTTATACAGGTAATATATTTAGAGATAAAGTTAGAGTAAATTGTCATTTTAGTATCTCAGGTTTGTCCCAAATTGGCATTTTATCTCAAATAGTTTTTTCTTCTCCTCTGGGTCCTTAACTTTTCCCGGTTGTTGTCATTTTAATCCAAACCACTAACTCCATCTAAAACTAACGTTAAATGAAGGGCAAAATTGGTCTTTCATTAATTCTTTTATTTTCTTTTCATTTTTAATTAAACAACAAAAATAATAATTATAAAACATATCTCTACCCCATTCTCTCTCTCCTCCCTCTATCACTCTCCTCCCTTTATCTCTTTCTCTCTCTCACCTCTGCGGATAAACGCCGACCACCCCCAAAATCAACCAGTACCATCGCCATCATCATCACCGGAAACCAGCAACCACCATCACCATCATCGTCGGCACACCAACATCAAGAAAATACACCATCACCCCTGCAAACTACCTACAAACCACCACCGCTGCATCTTTTAAACCAAATTGAACCTGCAAATCACCACATGCAAAACCCAATTACACCTGAAAACCACCACAGCGTCATTTTCTTAAACCAAATCACAACGTCAAACCTCTATCCACACCTACAACCCCCCCCCCCCCCCCCTCTGTTCTGATTGTGGTTTCTGTTCCAGGTTTGGGGTTGAAAGCCGATCTGATTTGAGAATGGAGGCTCAAGGGTTCAAACCAGAATGCTGTTTCTGGACCCGATTGTTGTTTCTGTTCCAGCGAATCTCCGACCACACCCTCTCGCATCACAAATCACGTTTTCATGAAGATCGGCAACTCTTATGTCGCATCTGAAAAGGTAAACGACATGGTCTCCTTTCGATTTAGTTTCCGGCCAATAAATCCATTTTTTCGGTGACCTAAGTTATTCTGTCAACTGATTTGTTTTCCTTACTAGCCGAGGCTTATATAGATGGAGATGGTGGCGGTGGTGGGGTAGTTGTTGATAGTGGTGGTTGATGACAATTATGGCTGGGTTTAGGAGTATGTGGACAATGGGTGGATCATTGATGTGGTCATTAGTGTGTGTATATATGATTATAAAGATAATTGTAGAAAATAATTTTGAACTAAAATGGCAAAATCAAGATTTAAAATATAAAGTGACAAAAATACCCCTAACATAATTGAGTTTTTTGGATGAAGTTGGTGATTTGGATTAAAATGGCAACAAAAGGGAAAAGTTAGGGACCTAAAGGAGAAAAAAAAAACTATTTAGACTAAAATATCAATTTGATACAAACCTCTGGGACTAAAATGACAATTTACTCAATAAAGTTAAGATAAAATTGTACAAGGATTTTTTTTTTTCTCAAGGCAACCTTCAACTAGCTTGCAATCACGGGGACTATCAATTTCAAACACTATACTAAAAAAAAGTTAGTAAATTATATATGTACAATTAAATTATGGGAACTATAATATAAAATAGAATATGAAAATCAACATAAAACACAACAATGTTAGTTATTCAATAATTAGAGTCTTATTGTATAAAACACAAAACAAAACCCACGGATATATTGTTTTAGTAATCTTCATTCTATTGTTTGTAGGATTTGAGTGTGTTTTATGGTTCATATTATAGTGTTTTATAACTTTTTAAGGGAATGTTAGATTTTTTCATAATAATGTACATGTGTAGCACTAGTTTTTTCGGTTTTTTTTTTTATTTTTTATATTAAAAATGCTAGATTTACAGCCAAAAATATTAAAAATAAATAAATAAATAAAAATTCGTGTGTTTTTAAGCATTTTTTTAGTTTTCTCATAAAGATGACTGTTCTCGTGATCCATCCGCTACACATATCTTCTAATCTTACTCCTAATTTCACATCAATATCCCACACTTTAGGACTCAAACTTTTAGCTCCATTAATATTAAACTAATTAATAAAACTACTACCAAAAAGGGCATTTACGCTATGTTCCCGAGTTTCATTAAACGAGAGAAAGGAAAAGATTTAGAAAGAAATAATTTTTAGTTGTGTTCTAGAGTTTCATTAAAGGAAATAAAATAAGAGAAAAAGAGAGATTTTTTGTCTAAAATTAATATTTCCAACTTGGAAAGAAACGGAGAGAAAAGAAAAGAAAATGAGAGAATCTTTTCTTTTATCTCCTTAACTTAACTCGGGAACACAATGTTAGACTGGCGGTAATAAGGTGTGTTATATGGTGTCCTCTCTATCAGGTTCATGATTCGAGTTCCACAATGAATAATAATGTAAATTTTGGAGTATGATTATATTGTTGTTAAAAGAGTAAATTGCAATTTTAGTCCCTGAGGTTTGGTCAAAATTGTCATTTTAGTCAAAATAGTTTTTTTTTCTTCTCTGAATCCCTGACTTTTCCATTTTCTTGTCATTTTGATCACATTGACTAACTCGGTCTAAAAATCTGGTTATAACCAGGAGTATTTTTGGCTTAACTGTTGTGTAGTGATAACCAGGGGTAGTTTACAACATAATTTATAAACCTCATAATAATTTAATGCCAAAAATACCCCTGATTATAACCTGCTTTTTAGACTAAGTTAGGCAGTGTGATCAAAATGACAAGAAAAAAGGAAAAGCCAGGGACCCAAAGGAGAAAAAAAACTATTTGAACTAAAATAACAATTTAGAAAAAAAAAACTCGAGACTAAAGTGGCAATTTACTATTGTTAAAAAGTATTAGTGTAACTATTAATTTGTACCTGAAGTCAGCCCAAGTCTGGAACTGCCTAGGCCCAAAAAACATGTAATTTATGGGGACGGTGAAATTAATGAAACTAAAAAAATATTAAAAAGGCAATGAATTGATTAAGAACTTTTTTTTTAACGACCAACAGAATCAATCCCAAGCACTCTTGGGGCACTCACTGGACCAAACGGGGTACTCCGAAAGTAACCGGGTCCACCACCAATTCCGGGGAAAATCCGGTAACCCACCCGCCCGTAGGCACGACAATGAAGTTACCGGTAAAAACCGTTTGGCTCAAAGATCCAACCCAGGTTACCCTAGATCTCCTATCATTGCCCATCAATGCCTCACTCTACACCAAATGGGAGTTGAACTTGCATCTCTCAAGAGATATGCAATTCATCTCTCAAGAGAAATGCAAGTCTTCCACCACTTGATCTAGAGATCATTGGCAAAAACTTTTCTTTTTAGATCTAAGTTTAGCGTTTTGAGATTCAATTTCCAAGGTTAAGATCCAAGCTCCCTTAGATCTAAAAAGAAGAAGTTCATAATTTCACCGTCCATTCGATTTGATTACTATTGTTCTTACATTTAGAACATGTTGGCAGTTGGTATATACCCGTGAATTCTCACAGGCAGACAAAGAATTGAAAACAAAAGCACCCGATGACGATGACTCGATGAGTGGTATATAATGGTATCCCTGAACCAGTATACGCATTTTGTCGCAAGATGTCTTGGTCAAATTATATAGCCAAATATCTATAATTTGACTAATAATATACAAGATATTATAACATTGTAAATACATATCATACGCTACACAAACATGATCATAAATGTCTAGATCCAAACAAGCATATATATATATAAGGTTACATTAAACTCGTTATCTCAACCGATAAAACAACCTATTTAATTAGTAATTACACCATCGATCACTTGTGTCCCCTACCCTTTTGGCTTGGACCGGTTAAAGCCGCCTTATAAGCTTCAACTTTTCTAGCAAAATGGCGGAACTCATCATGAACTTGATGATCATTTCTTGATGGTTGAGAAGATGGGGATAGTTTTGAGAACTCCAACGTAGGAAGTGGGTTATGGTGATCGTGGTTGGACACAAAACCCGACTTAGGTGGGGCCATGATTCTCGACTCGGTGAAAGCCACCATCATCATCAAGAGCACCAATGGTAGCAGGCACAAACGGCCGCGGATCCTACTCATTGATGATAGATTGGTTTATAAGAGGGGGGTGTGTTTATATGGTGTTTGTGGATGTGGGTATGTATGCACAATGCATGGGTGGGTGGGTAGGGTGGGTAGGTTGCTATATTGAGTAAAAGAATATGGAAACTTAAGGGGTGGTGGAGAAATGAGGGTGGAAAAGAATGGTGTAGCGGCTGCAGGCAAGAATCTCCACCGTAGGCTAAAGGATGGTGAAGGGGCTTTTAGGATTTGCGGCTTTTGAGTTATTGTGGGGTTTATTTGGTATTTGACTTGGAATGTTTGAATAAGTATTCTTTTTTATTGTTTGGTGGAGTTTAATAGATTGAAATTTTTACTACTTTTTTGGTTCTCCAATACATGTGGGATTCTCTTTAGAGATCGACAACAAATTTGTTCTATTACATAAAAACTATTCTTGCTTCACAATCTTGTTGTATAAGATAAAAGACAACATGATCTTTAATACTAGTCGCGCTTTCGTGCCAACTTCATGTAGCTTTCAACTTAACTTCTAAGTGTGAATTTGAATCTTGGCTAACCATGGTTCTTCTTGAATTATCAAATCAAAGCTTGTTGTTACTTAATTAACCCATTAACTAAAACAAATATCAGATTATGGGTTTGACGACATCCTAGTTTCAAGCTCTAAATTTTTTGTTGAAGAAGTCTTGGTTTCAGTCCTTAAATCTTTTTTTAAGGACTAAAACTAAGATTTTCACTAATTGTAATAGACAAAAATCATAATTAACTCAATTAATTTATTTTAAAGGTCTAAAGTAACATAAATATATGCAAAATCAAGTTAAAGATTTATGTCTAAAAGAAACAGTTTAGAGATTAAAGTGAAAACCATCAATAGTTGAGGGATTAATTTGTTAACACGACCAAAAATAAAGCAAATCCATAAAGGATTCGCCCATCAGCCCATGCGCTTTCTCAGCCTCGACACCTAAGGTTTTTGTGATTCTTGGTTTGACCCGATACCTGTAATAACACGTGTAAGTTTCCAAAATATGGGGCAACTTTGTAGAATAGTAACCAAGTTTTAAAAGTGTTCCAATTAGATCACGTAAGTTTCAAAAATGTTCCAATCAGGTCACTCAACATTCATTTTTCATTAAAATTAAAGGTTTTTTCATCCATTTCATAAGTAACCATGGTGATGTGGATTTTCGTTTCTTTTTTCCCTTTTATTTTATGCTAACTTCGAGTGATAACGTGGATTGTAACCTGTTTTTTTTTTTATTTTTAATGTAATTAAAGTGCTTTTATTTTTAATAAATATAATTTCCATATATTAAAATAATCCAACGCCAACATCTTATTCTTCAGTTTTTTCTTGACACATAGAAAAAAGGACATGACTCGATTTGAATGTTAAGTTATCTAATTGAGACAAAAACGATACGAGTGACCTAATTAGAACACTTTTAAAACTTGGTTACTATTCTGTGATATATTCCCAAATGTAAAAGCAACATATTTTTTTTTATTTTTCATAGTAAGTGTTTCAACTATTTTTGTTTTTTATATCATCAAAAAGATGTTTAAGATATAACAATTTTTATCAAGAATTTTATGTAGCGGTATAGAGACAAACATCGTATTTTTATAAATTTGTTATAGCATCTCGGATAGACACGGTTTTGGTCTTTCGAAACCTAGGTGAGGGGGAGAGAGGTGAGATGGAAAATAGAGTGTGAGGAGAGAGGAGGGATGTCCGGATTTTTTGCTACCGAAGATGCTACTTTTATAAATGATTTTTTTCTGATGCGTTATGCGTACAAAACTCAAGTCATGAAATGCCTCAATATAACTTATTAGTGTACGAATAAGATATTGGAATACATTTTTATGAGAGTGACGCTTATAAATATCACATATATATACAGTTAGCTTCATTTGTGAACAACCATCTTGATTGGGAACACTAGTGAACTAATCCTAGCCCTTATTTATCAATACACAAATGTAAATCAATGGCTATGATTTGATGATGAAAATACACTAGTGTATTTTACGATTTGATAATGTAAATCAATGGTCAGGGTTTGTTCACTCAGTTCACAAATACACCAGTGTTCACTCTAGAACCCCACCCCATATATATGTGTGTGTGTGTGTGTATATATGTATAGGATTAGGTTCAAGAGTGAACAACTTCTTAAACGTGAACTGAGTGAACTAAGCTTGGCCGTTGATCATTTTTTAGATTAAAAGGGTAAGATTGATATTAGCCAAATATGTTTAATTAAAATCCCTTAATTTTCTCATATCTTAACTCTCTCTCTCATTTTTAATTATTTCTCAATTTTTAATTATAATTACTTGAAGGGCTTTAAATTTTGGTTGACCATCATGGATTACGACATTATCATTCTATATCTTCAGCTCATATGCTGAAGTTGATTAATGAATATTGCAGATATTCTTATCACCCAAGAAGATAATAAAGACAAAACTATTATTTTTTTTCAAATGTTTTTTTTTTGAAAATATTCTGTTTACAAATTATTTAATTTCCAAATATTCGTAGCACTCATTTCTTTATCCATAAATTTTGTTTTTATTTTAACTTAAATATTGTTTTTCTTTGATTATCCGTATATATAGATATCATAATATATTGCTTTTAACTTTTTTATAATTTTCAATAAATATTGAAAAACTTCTATGAGATTGAAATTGTAATTATTTTTGGGCATTAACTCTTTTTTTAATATATGATGAAGTTATTTATTTTTGAATACATGTGACTTGTTTCGTTTTCTTTAATTTCATAATTTTTATATGAATCTACTCGTGTGCATGCATAATATACTATATGTTGTTAATATACACATATGTAACCATTTCTGAATATAATACACAGATGTATAAAAGTTTGTACACATGTGTATAAATTAACATTTGTCTATCTTGTATAAACTGATAGTTAGCGAGACTGTACACATGTGTATAAACTAACAACTGTGTAACTCATATAAACTGATAGTTTGCGAGACTGTACACATTTGTATAAACTAACATCCATGTATCTTGTACAAACGGATACTAGTAAGACTGTACACATATGTATACAATAACAGCTGTGTTTCTTGTATATACGGAAACTAGCGAGATTTTAGGGATTTGGATTATATCGTTTAATAAATACGATTTACAAAAGACCCAAATACCCTTATGTCATTTATTTTAAATGGAAGTTACAAAATTATAATTACAATCTTGCCATTGTTTAAAAATCTTTAGATGATGTAATCCAATTGCCAAGATTAGTTCACACAGATCACTCTCAACCTAGTGTTCACTCTAGAACCATACCCTATATGTGTGTGTGTATATATATAAAGTGGAGAATTCAAACGAGAAGAAATTACAAATTAAGAATAAAAAGAATAAAATATACAAAGGTAATTTGAACAAATCATTTAATGAATCTATTATTTATTTTTGTTATTCAAATTAATGAACTCTAATCATTTAATGAGTCTATCTTATAAAATAATTGTGCACCTTACACAATAAAAACAATCTTGCACATGATCTTATATATTCAACGTTTCCTACACTATTAAAACAATGTTTTGGTGTATGGTATAGAATGTGTAGGACTCCAAACTTTTAAATAATTAATGAGACATTTGTAACTCTTTAAAATATTTATTAGTATTCTACATCAAATTGTGTATACTACTCTTAATAATTAAAGCATTAATTAAAAGTGGACAAAAATAACATCTTAATTCTCAAGCATTGATCAAAAAATTATAGTGTGTAAATTAATTTATTTTTCTTCTTTCAAGAAGCTTCTTCTGAAATAAACCTTCCCCTATATATAAATATATGTGTGTGTGCCATATTTATTTCGAGTTTAATATTATGTTAATAATCGCATAAACATGCCTCCATAGCTTCAATGAAAATAGAAACCAAAAAAATTACCCCCCCCCCCCCCCCCCCCGTTTGTTTGATGTTATTCTCTTTTTCCTAATTTCTTTTTTTAAAAAGTATTACAATCATACATTTTTGCATATGCATATAGACAAAAGAGTACAAATACAATTTTTTCTAAAAAAAAAACAACGATTGAACCGGTTTTCAAACTTTGTATTTAGTAGAATTGGTTTTTCTATTCAAAAGGGGGTGGCAGCGCAACTTGTTGCCCGACTACCTGCCATTGCTTTGTAATTGCCTTTTTTTAATGTGAAATGTTATAAATAAAAAAATATATATATATATATATAAAAGTTTTCATAGTTCTCCACAATTTGTATAAAGTGTGTTCAATCAAAATTTCAAAACAAATAAAATGGTTGAGAAAGGGAATAGAAATCAAAAACGATTTTTTATGAACAGACATATCAAAATAGATGGTTTGAATCTCACTTGCACCCAAACTTTCATGTGGCCTAGATCCGTCTCCATGGGCCCGCGTCTGACCCAGCATTTCGACCCCCCTAATTGCCGTCTTCTTGACCCATCTTTCCTCTAAATCGCTAATTTGGATTCCTTATCTAGATTTAAAGTGAACATAAAAAAATCGGGTAGTGATGGGGTATGGTATTGGATCCGACCTGAATAATCGGACATTTCCATTACTTATTGCATTTTATTATAATATATAATATATATATATATATATATATATATAAACAGGATCAGGAGAAAACGCTTAAAAGTGTGAGAACGGTGAGAACGCATCATGGCCCAACACGTGTCCTGTGGCATAGAAAAGGGCGGAGGGGCTTTTTGGTCTTTTCATTCTTCTTTTATTTTCACAACGCGGTATAATATTTTCTGACGTCTAGGTTTTTTTTTAGCGTTAATTGTACTTATTAAAATTTTTGGCGTTGAATTAATTGTTTTTGTGTCACATATATAATTTTTTGGGGTTATATCGTTTTCTGATTAATTTTTTTGGCGTTTGTGGCGTTTTGTATAATAATTCACTCTGAGTCATTAATATTCGCATAAGATTAAAATAAGACCAATTTTTTTTTGGCGTTTAGTGATTTTTTGGCGTTTTAATACCCTTCACAAGGTGCTTTGCCAACAGCTGTTCTCCCAGTTTTCATTCTACTAGCGTTTTGGTGTTTGTAGTTTTTGGCGTTTTATATAATAATCTATTTTATTTTAGAGGATTAGATAACAAAACAACATATAACTTGATATCAAAACAATATAAAATGAAAACGAAAATAATAAAAAATGGTAATCTAATTTTTCTTCCGAATCTTCACTGTCATCAGTCTCTTCCTTCTTGAATTTGTTTTTGGCGTTTTGAACCTTTTTTGAATACTTTAGCTAGGTACCAACTTTCCTACATAAACCTCGTCTTTTTCAGAAGAATCTGCTTAGTGGCATTCTGTGTTTTGGTGTGATATTCTTGTTTGGTGGCATGTCATTGAAGATCAACTCTTGCTTGATGCTATTTGTAATAATGGAGTCTAAAATAGTATTTTTACAGTTGTGTTAATTCCTTTATTCTATGCCTATAGTCATCAAGAACAAAGCTCACATGATGGCATATCACTGTCATCAGTCTCTTTTTCTTGAGAAATTTGTCCATCTCATTCAGCAAAATATTATTGAGTTAACTCTCTCAGAAGAAGGATCCATTTCAGTGAAAGCTTTGCCATCTGTGGCGTTTTAAAGTGAGTGATTTCTAGAGGATATGACGTTTGTGTTTTCTGGGTGTGATTAATTGTGTATAGACCCCTCTCTTATAGGAGTTTTTGGCGCGTAGTTTAGGCGGGACTTTTTATTGTAATAAATGATAGTAATAAAGTAACTGTCTTTTCAGTTACTGTTTTTGTATTTACTGTGTTGATCAGATTTTATCAGTTTTATAGGTTATAGACGTCCCATCTTCTAAGGTTGGCGTTTTTTAAATGACGTTATGCAGACCCAGATGACAAAATACAATAACGGAGTAAATAAAATATTAAGCAGGAAAAATATTTTTTGTTATTTTTGGCGTTTTGTAAGGAATAATCATTTTTAGTATTTTTTTTTTTTTGATTTTTTGCTAATAAAGGGAGAAATATATCATTTAATTGTCTTTAAAAAACAAAAAGAAGATTACACAGAAGAAAAAAAAGAGGAAAAAAAGTTAAAAGCCTTCGTCAGAAGGTACTTTATCTGAATAGTATCCATCACTTCCGTCATCTTCTTCCTCCTCGGAGTCTTCATCTGAATCTTCATCCATGTCATCACCTTCACCTTCATCAGCTTCTTGTTCCTGAAGATTCTGAAGCCTCCACCTGAACATATCTTGCATTAACTCCAATTTTGAGTCAATTTCTATGTTGGTGCAAGTGGCGTTATGCAATTCTTCCATGAAACTCAGACGCTGCTTTGTCATGATGTTCTCAAGCCAATACACTTCCTGCTCTCTGCTGTCGTATGTAACCGTCACCATGTTTGTTTCATCATCAAAACGCCATGATGTCATGACAGGGTATGGCTTCACATCTGCTTTGATTGGTCCAAATTTGCTGGTTAATGCTTTCATAAGCATATGTGTTTCATGGCACTCGTTGTCTATAGCGATGCCAATTGATAAGATTCGCCTCTGTATCTCTTCTTCCATCTTCAGAATTGCCCTGACCGTCTTAACATACACCCTCCTTCTATTGTCAAAAAGCAGGACGTATCGCCTGATTCCCAAAGTGTATCTCCACGAAACGATTGTTGCCATTTTTGGCGTTTTGGTTAAGTTAGCGTTTTTGGTTAATTGGTGTTTTTGGTTAACGATATTTTTTGTAGAAAATGGTAGATTGAAGTGATTATGGAAGCTATGTTTTACCTTGTTTATATAATGATGTTTTTGGCGCGTAATTTAGGAGGGAATTTTTTCTAATAAATGTTAATAACTGAAATTCAGTTACTGTGTTGTTTCATCTTCCTGTAATATTTAACGCGTTTTATTACTAGTTTTTGGCGTTTTGTTTTTAATGCCATTTTTTTATGGCGTTTTATCATTTGATGGCGTTTTGAATATGAGCGGTAAAAAACCCTTTTACCCTTAATGAAGCGCGTCCCACATAATAAAATTGATGTTATTTACGAAAACGCCACCGTGCAATCTAGTCCATGGATTGTTTTGATCGGACGATCCATAAGCGTTCTCACACTTTTCACCGTTTTCTCTAAATCCTGACCCTATATATATATATAGAAAAAGTGTAAAATACATTAAGGCTTATCGTACGATACGTACGCGATCATCCCAGCCGTTCGATCTGGTGCGGATCTGGTGCGAATTCAATCTTCGCATGTTATAAAAAGGCAAATGAAATCGCATGGCTTGAAAATGCAATGAAATCGCATGTTTGAAATCCCATGCAAATGAAATCGCATGTGAAAAAATGGTTAGCATGGGGTAATGTGAAAAATGGCATGGGGTGTGTAGATGGACAAAATCGCATGTGGAAGATTGAATATCGCATGTGAAAAAATGGCTAGCATGGGGTAATGTGAAAAATGGCATGGGGTGTGTAGAATCGCATGTGGAAGATTGAATATCGCATGTGAAAAAATGGCTAGCATGGGGTAATGTGAAAAATGTCATGGGGTGTGTAGAATCGCATGTGGAAGATTGAATATCGCATGTGAAAAAAAGGTTAGCATGTGGTAATGTGAAAAATGGCATGGGGTGTGTAGATGGACAAAATCGCATGTGGAAGATTGAATTCACACAGTTCGTACAGTTCGCATGGAGGTATGAAATCGCATAGGAGATGAAGATCTGACGGCTGGGGTTATCGCGTACGTAATGTACGATAAGCCTTATTGTACGTTAACTGGCCTCTATCTATCTATCTATCTATCTATCTATATATATATATATATATATATATATTATTGCATACTAACCGAAAGCGAGGCCCATCGCGATGTAGTTTATGCTACAATGGGCTGGGGACTTGTAGAGATAACCCTTAAATGGGCTTGGCCCATTAAGGTTAGAGGTGGCTCATGTCTCTTATATAAAGAGGTGTTCATCTCATTATTAGACCACTCGTAGTGGGGGTTTTTTACGTTTTTCCCCAAAAAAAAGCCCCCAAAATGCCCCTAGACCGCCCCCCGACCTTTTTTTCCAAAAACAATGCTTTTGGCATTCTTTTTTTCCATGCCTTGCTTCAATGGTTTTGGCCAATCGCCGGTTTCCACGCTGGGGTTTGTCTAACAACATTTTTCGATGGTAATTTTTTTTTGTTCTATTACACCCCTTTTAACATAATGTCACACAATACCCAAATCCACACTACACTCATTTTAGAAAAACGCTCCATAATGTCTCATTGCTGACTGGACTGCCACATAGCGTAAAACGCCTAAGGGTGGGGGCATTATTTGTGTCTTCCACTACACATGGTCTTAGGGCTAACAATATGGAGCCTCCACAGTTTTGTAGCTGGAAATAGAGTATTCTTCCTCTACCGGTCATCTCTACACTCCCACTTTTATCTTTTCTCTTTGCATAATTGGATACCGGAGGAAGAGCAAGGTGTGACTCTCGGTCTCTCTTACCGGATGAAGAAACACGGAATCACTGGAGGAACATACTGCTTCGCGCAGGTAAGATCAAATAAAACATATTATTTGATTCTTTTTTCCAAGTGTATAACAACCAAGATCTATTATTTAGGAGAACCGGTTGAACATTTGAATTATATTTGGTAAGATCAAATAAAAATTTATTTTGCCTAAGTAGGATGAGAATGAATTTTAACCATTCATTTTTTAAATCAATGGTTAAAATGAAAATGTAAGAAAAAAGAGGAGTGTTGTATCTTGGTAAAATTATATTTATTGACTGTCTCTCTTCACGTGCAAGTTAAATACATATTTCACTCCCATTTTTTAAGCGTTCATAACTTTTTAATACGACATTATTTTTTCATAAAGATTTCACCATAAAATCGAGCGTCTTTTTATCTTTAATTTGAGTACTAAATTGCTATATAAAATATGACGACTAAAAAACCCACAAAAATATGTTGTATTTTTATGTTATATAGCATTTTTATGCTGAATTTGTGTACTACATTTTTGTGCTGAATTTTTTTGTCTTAGTTTTTTTTTCTGCATTTTTTGTACTGGATATTTATGTGCTGTATTTTTTATTGGATTTTTTGTGCTATATTTTTTGTATTTCTTAGAAAAAACAAAATGGGTGTCACGTGTCATTTTCACACTCTTACTTATAAGGACCAAAATATTTTAGTACCAAAATGCCCTTTCATCCTACTTATAAGGAGTATCACATGTTATCATCACAATTTCACTTCTTAATGTATCATTTTCCTGAATTATACTTTTAGTTAGAACCTTTTTAATAGAGTTTGATCATACTTCTAGCTTATATTGTAACACCCTATTTTCTATTTAGCGATTTTATATGTAAAATACCACAATTTGATGTGTAACTATGACTACACATACTATAAAAATACGGGTTTATTAAAAGTTTTACAAATTATAAGTTATTCTACATAACGTGATCGAATTCGTTGTTTAAAATTTACAACGTGGCAAAGTGCGGAAGCATGTGTCTTTATCGTGTTCGGTTCTTCGTTGAGCTTGATCGTCTTCCGGCATCCAAAGTGTACCTACATTTCATAAACATGAAATGCTTTAGTCTTACGGGGTTTAAATCATATCCAAACGAGTCCGGGAAACAATTTATTTTCAAAGAAAAACAAAAAAACTTGAAAATGATCTCCACCGTAACTTACGGTGGCACCGTAAGTTACGGTGGCCCCTGTGTTCATATTCTTCTACCGTACAACAGTAGGTAACTACCGTAACCGTATCAGCACCACCGTAAATTACGGTGGCACCGTAATTTACGGTGGACCCTGCATCCAGCTTTTCCATTTTGCCGTAATTTGACACGAAATCTTTCGTATCTTTCAAACCGCTTATCTGTTTGACCTACCGTTTCTTCCTACATGTTTGTAATTTGATTCTCCATCATATGGAGTTAAAATCCGACATCCGGCTTGATAAAATTTAAGATTTTTAAGTCTTCGGCTTAATACTCTTTTGCTAAAATTTGACCCGTTCGTGATTTTATCAAACGTACAAGTTTGTTTGACCCTTATTTCTCATAAACCTATTAAATTCAATGATGTCTAACATATTAGGTTCCAATTATAGAATTATATACCTTCTTTAACCCATTTTCACCCATATGCTTATTTTAACCTGTTTGAGGTATTTTAAGCATATTTTAAGCACCAATTGCTTTCATTCATTTCCAAATACATCTGTCCATATTTCTTATCAAAGGATCTTCCACCACAACTGTATTTGTGGTGGATTCAATGTGGTGATTTATATATATCAAAATTTACCCTTCAAATCGTTATTTTACGGCAAAGACTCAAATAGAGCCATTTGACTAACGTGTTACATCCTTCAACTTCTATACTCCACCTAAGTAATTATCTAATTGTAAAAATCGTTTCCAAACAACCTTTAAGGGTTGTTTGTTCAATTTAGCCTACAAGGGCGTTTTGGTCAATATTAGTCCTTCATTTACGACGAATGACTTTTAGTTACTTGTTTAACCCAAACTCCGATCTTTTAACTATGATTTTGTTTGAAAGGGCACTAGGCCTTTCAAATATAATGACCATCGTCCGTAACATTTGGTTTACCAATTAAGGTAACCAAAAACTTATTTTAGACTTCGTTTAACTCTCATTAGCCTTACATTTAAATGAGAGTTATCTTATTATGCGTACCTGGCTCGGATCATTACATTGACCCATTTAAGTACCTTGCCTCTATATCTACTAAGTAATAGCGATGTAAATATCCACTCGATATTTATTTCTGAAATCAAACAACTCATCAAACCATTAGTCGATATTATCAAAAAGTGATATTTTCACCTTTTGACCCGTTGGTCTAAATGACCGATGATATTGGCGAGATAAAGCTTATTGCCATCTCGTCTACACGACTCGTTCCGATTTACACCGCACGGTCGTTTTAACTATAATTCACCTCTTAACGCTTTTTGGCCTATTAAGGCTTACGAAATATGTATCTTTCAAAACCTATAATTATTGTCAACAAGTGTCTAAATTTCAATTTTACCCTTATTGGCTATCTTGTTCCGTACGACTACACGCCGGAAACACCATATCTCAAATTTCCATTTGTCTTGTTCGAAATCAAAACAACAAAAGGACATTCTAAACTATATGACTAGTGTAAGCTATACTTACCTTGCATCCAATCCACGCTTTTCTTTTTTTTTTACTCGATTCGTTTGACCCACTTCCTCCACAAGCCTCCACCTAGCTCGTTAAGCGTCAAACTATAAGCATAATTCGTAAGTTTAGTCATTATCAATCATGACTATTCCCACCTTACGTTCTTCGTATAAAAATTAGTATTCATCATATTATAGGTTGGTTTGACTTTTTAAAAGTCAAATCGCCAATTAACACATACGATTGCACTATCAAGTTCACAAGACTCAATTAAGCACATTATCAACACTTAGTGAGCATCATCTCTTGAGACGCCAAATTAACTAACATGTCATCCAATTCCTACCTCAAGTAATAATAAATCAACATGCAAATTTCAGTTATTATAAGCATATACACACTTTGACCATCAAAATCATGGTTTTAACTCTTATGTCAAGACCCACTTCTAGTCACTTATGAACTCTTAACAAAATCTCTAATTTGTTCAAGTAGTTCATTTATATGAGTTAGTATGATGTTTATAAACACCATTAGAACATCAATTTCATCAAATCAACAAAACCCACTTAGCTCATACTTGGTTATTTGGGTTAACCACTAGTTTATGGCACAATTCTTCAAGTTTGCATCTAGGGTTTGTTCCTAGACTTATACCCACACTAATATCACTATAACATTGAACATTCATGCAAGAATTTCGTTCATGCAAGCTCATCAAAATTTCGAGATATTACTAAACATCAAAATTTCACATACCTTGTGATCCCCTAAGCTTGGTGATCACGATTTTATTAAAAGCCCCAATTTCTTGGCTTGATTTCTCCTTGATTTAGTTGGATTCTTTGTGTTTAGGGTTCTTGAGGGAAGCCCTCTTTCTTCTCCTGCATATATCGACCAAACACACACACAAAGTGTGTGTTTTGGTTTTTATTTCATTTAACTTAAAACATTTTCATGTTTGCCTCTTTTTAGTCCCTCAAGTTCCAAAGTTTATAAAATGGTTAACTATTTCAAGTTTCCTTCCTTTCTTTATTGTTTTCAAATAAATAACTAACTAGGTTAATTATTCCTAGTTAACTTTGTGGGTTCAGGAAGTTATAACCCGTTTTATCTTAAGTCCCTTTAGCTCGTGCCTTTTATATACTTTGTTTCCTCAAAAGCCCTTATACCGTTTTTATCTAATATTAGGTTCATTTAATTAAAATCCTAATATTCACCGGTTTGCTTTTACCTCTAACGGTACTTTACCCGTCATCTAGTATTAACGGGGTTTGATTACCAAACCCGTTTTCGGGATGTTACATATATTTACAAAATAAATAACTCTATTAACCTCCATATAGATTATTCTTTAGCATCCTTAGTTAGAACCTTTTTAATAGAGTTTGATCATACTTCTAGCTTATATTTACAAAATAAATAACTCTATTAACCTCCATATAGATTATTCTTTAGCATCCTTTTCCAATTAATTATATTGAATATTTTATGGGTAGGTGAAGAATACATGTGGAGTAATTATGATACTCTACAAAATTACCCTATAAGATCAAAATTACCCTACAATAATATTTTTCAAAATTACCCTATAAAATTACTCTACAAGATCAAAATTACCCTACAAGATCAAAATTACCCTACAATAACATTTTACAAAATAACTCTATTAACCTCCTTATAGATTATTCTTTAGCATCCTTTTTCAATTTAGTTATCTTGAATATTTTATGGGTAGGTGAACAACACATGTGGAGTAATTATGATAATCTACAAAATTACCCTATAAGATCAAAATTATCCTACAATAACATTTTACAAAATTACCCAACAAGATCAAAATTACCCTAAAAGAACATTTTACAAAATTACCCTACAAGATAGATGTGTAGGGTGATTTTGAATATTTTATGGGTAGGTTAAGAACACATGTGGAGTAATTATGATACTCTACAAAATTACTCTACAAGATCAAAATTACCCTACAATAACATTTTACAAAATTACCCTACAAGATCAAAATTACCCTACAATAACATTTTACAAAATAATTCTATTAACCTCTTTATCGATTATTCTTTAGCATCCTTTTTCCAATTAATTATACTAGTTTTAAACTCCGCGCGCGTTGCAGCGCGCTAAACCAAATCGTCTAATCGTTCTCGGTTTGATAACATATACTTTTATGTTTCCATTACTTGTACATTACTGCAGACAACATCATCTTAGGGTAAAACCCGTTTCACGAATTTAGATAAATGGGTTAAAGGGGTTAGTCTGAGTGACTATTCTAAGTGCATACGGGTTTAAAATAACATTTATAGCACGAATATAACATAACATAGTTATAAATATGAATAATAAGTTTTATTGTTATAAAAATTGGCTCAATCTTTTTGAACAATTTAATTCCTCTTTTGTTTTCAAATTGACATAGAACTTACTTGAAATAAACTTATATGAGGTAAAAAAAAAAAAGAACTTATGTAAATCACCTAATTAACCAAGTATCAGTTTAGCTAATTAATCAAGTCTCACAATGTCTCTTATTACCAACTTAATCAAGTCTCAATCTACATAATTTACTTAGAAATTGCAACCCACTAAAAAAATTAGTTACATGGTTATGGCCCACAGTTAAAAAAACTAATAACCATCAACTCACTAAAAGTTCAATGAATTAAATCAACAATCGGATTTCATTTAATTGCATTTGAACTGCTTTTGCCTTCTAATGTTTCAATAACATAGCGTTTATTCGTATTTAGTGAGTATATCAAATTCAAGATACAAAACTATATTTGAAGCATGCTTTATTTTCGCCAATCAAGAGAGCATTTATTCATAAAACAAACAGAAGCAAAGAGCACCAAACATCTACCAAAGGAAAAAAGAAAAAATAACATTATAGACCACAGCCAAAACAGAAACACTCCTATCTGAACTCCAGACTCTCAAAACTTTTTCCACCTGTCCATATTGAGACCATCAATTCTGCTCCTTTTCACCATACACCAATAGGTTTTCGCTTTGAGGTTCTCCAACACTATAGTTGCAGCCGTGAACTTTTGAACAAAAACCTTTTGTTTCGATTAATCCAGATCTCCCAAAGAGTCATAAGGAAGACGGCATAAATGACCCGCTTCTTCTCGCCCCCATATCTAGATTAAGACAATGTTCCAACATCTGAGTAATCATATTAAACTCTGTTGGGATAAGGACTTTTAACCATACACACACCATATACCAAACTGTTTTAGCAAAAGTGCACTCAACCAGCAAGTGGTCTGCTGTCTCAAGACTAATCCCACATACTGGACACAGGCCACTGTCGAAGGCAACGTTTCTAGCTGCAAGGGCCATCGCCAAAGGGATCTTGCCATCAATGGCTCCCCAAACAAAACAATTGACCTTATGGACTGCAGTTTTCTTCCACTTGAAGTGGTTTACATTCACGTCTTGAAACACTCGTTCATCCAGCATTGCATTGTTCTGACCTACCTGACAGTAAATTCCAAACTTTCAAACGATTAATAATTTTAGAAAATTATATATACTTTCTTTGTTTAAACCTAATGGTAAGATGCATTTCAAACATTCAAACTATTGAAGATTTTTTAAACATATATACTTTCTTTATAATAAATATTCTAAATTGTTGTTATAGACATAGACCATTTATTATACTGTACAAAAGTAACCTTATTCTTAAGAATTGTAATAACCGTGAAATCATGTGTACATAACGACAACTTTTATTTTGTACTTATAAGGACGCAACACTTTTGTAAAGACATACAACATACCACTAAACCACTATGGCATGGATACATAACGCTTCAGTTAAATAATAATATTTAAAGATACAATCCTTTGTTTCTCCTTCACCACCAAGCAAGCATCATGTAACACCCTAAAAACGGGTTCGGTAATCGAACCACGTTAATATTGACGACGGGTAAAATACCGTTAGCGGTGAAAATTTACCCGGTAAATATTAGGATTTAAATAAACAAATCTAATATTAATAAAAAGGAGGATAAATACTTTGAGAAAACAAAGTATATAAAAGGACCGAGTTAACGAGACTTAAAGTGAAACGGGTTAGGTAAAACCCGAAAAATATATAGGTGTTATATATTTATTAAACATCGGTTATGAACAAGATAAAATAACTAGGAAATAAATAACCTAATTAATTATAAGTCTTGTAGTAATAAAGAAGTTGGTTAAAATACACTCTATGTAACTTGGGTGAATTAGAGGGGCTAAAGGTGTTAAAAGTTAAACTAGTTTTAATTAAAACAAAAAAAATTGAAATTCCAAACACACACTTGTGTGTGTCTGGATCGTACAAAACACAGGAGGGCGACCAAACTCACCTCCAAACCCTAGTTCTTGCTAATTGATCAAATTAAAGACTCAAATCGATTCCAAATCGAAATCAAGCATAGATTAGTGATCTCCTCAGTAAAGGGATCATAAGGTATGTAAAAATTTCACTATTTGGTTCAATCTAAAATTTTGGATGAACACTTATGATTCGAAATTGAGCTTGCATGATAGTTTTTTGGGTGAATTTGGGTTGAAATCATGTCTATGAATATACCCTAGCCATTAGTTTGTTCAATTATGTTCATCACTATGAAAATCCATAATCACCAATATAGGTGCTTAGCGGGTTTTGTAGAAACATGCCAAACACTAGGATTATGATTATTATTCTAGTGTAATTTGAGTTCCATGAAGTAAATTCAGATTTGTTGATGCTAAATTCATATATGTGATGTTTTTAGGGTTTTGATTGCAAAAAAATAATGTTATAATGTCATAAACATGTTTTAATTGAAAGCGGAATTCAAACAGCTTCTGATCAGAATTTACAGCCGACTGGTATTGGCTGTAACGTGGACAAAACGTGACAAGAACATGTGTTTCTTGATTCTAAAATGTAATTCCAGGAAATACCTTTAAAACCCCACTGGAATTGCATTTTTTCGACGACAATTGAGCGTTTTATAAATTTTTCCGTATCGAAGGTTCAAACTGCGTTTTCTGGCAGAATTTGTAGCCCATTACGAATGTCATAACTCAATTTAGGAATTTAGTTATGATCTCAATTTTTTACTGTAGATAGCTTTAAGTGATTACAAAAAATCTCCGATTGGAATTTCGTCAATTGGATAAACAAAGAATTTTAAATGAATTTTTTTGTAAGCTGCAGTCAGAAGTGACGAATCTGATTGCAGCTTAGTAAATGAATTTTTCGAATTTTTGGTAAAGAGTTAGATCTTGAAATTCTAACACAAGGCCTAACCCTCCGAGGGGTACGTCACATAAAAAAATCATAATTTTTGAAGACTTGTAAACAGGTTAAACAGGTCACCAAAAACAACATATTTTCAATGATATGAACTTGCCTAAGTGAGTTACTGAACGCAAATTTGCATTTTGTATGATTAAGGGTAAAAGACTTTTATAAGTCATATCAACCAATGATGAAGTCGAATAGTAGATGCGACATAGAATTCGTAAGATGGAATAGTCGTATGTGATAATGACTAATCTAACCGTCTTACGAATTATGATTATAGTTTGACGCTTGACAAGCTAGGTGGAGGCTTGGAAAGGAAGCGGTTCAAACAAATCAAGTGTGAAGGAAAAGCGTGTTTCGGATGCAAGGTAAGTAAGCTTACGCCCCTTTGTATTATTAACGAAATACTTATTTGCAAGTATTGTATATGAACTTTATTAAGTAATTGAAATATGATGTTCCGGGATGAAATAAAGCGAGTCGGAACAAGGGAGAAATGGTAAGAAACCATGAAAAGTAGTAAAAAGGTAATCCGGACATGAGTGGACGGATGGGAAAAGAGATTCAAATAGATATCATATGGCGAAAGTTAAAACGGGTCAAACAAGACAAGAAACAGTCTTTTAGTAAAAAAAAGAGTTCAAGGAGAAAACCGGGATGGGTAAAAAGGGCGAGGTGGTAACTAGATATCCTCTCATAATAATAATTGGTCATTTCGACTAAACAGGTCAAATGGTGTGTTAATACCATTTGACAACAATAACTGATGACCGTTTGTTGAGTTTTGCGATCACAGGAATTAATTTATGGCTTGCGTTGCTTTAAACTAGCAAGTTTAAAAGCAAAAGGTATTTTAACGGGTTAATTCTATAACCCGAGCCAGGTACGCTTAACTGAATTTATAGTTAAAAGTGTAATTTTTGGTCAAATAGAAAGTGACGGTCCCTCGCCGTGAAATGAAGGACATAAATTTGACCAAAAAGCCCTTGAGGGGTAAGTCGGGCAAACGACCCTTAGGGGTTATTTAGGAACTTGTATCATGATTATGTAGTCCTTAGATATGTATAAAAATTATATGTAATGACATTCATGGGTCGAATGTCTAAAAACGGATTTATGTGCATAGCTTGCGTACTAATAGCGTAATTCATAAGAATTATAAACCCGAGCTAGAGATCTTGAGTTAAATACATTGATGTATGTATTTGGTTGTTTAAAAAAAACAAGTTGGTGGTTTTAAATACAAACGGGTCAAAATGTTGATTTTAAATAATAAGTCGAATGCTTAAAAGTTTGGAATTTCATTAGTTTGAATGTTGAATTATAACTCCATAAGATGGAGAATCGAATTACGGTTGCGCGGGAAAAAGAATCACACGAAACGGACATGTAGAACTAAAGTTATGAAATTTTAAAGTTAGAATTTGGTTAAAACTCGGAGCTGGGCATTTGCAGCTCAAACAAACAAACCTGCTGTGAAAAATAGGCCGTCACGTTACGCGACGTTGAATTAATAAACTGGTCGCGCGACGCGACACTTGTCGCGGGCCGCGAAAGCTTAGACGAAAACGATCGCGAGGCGCGACCGATCTATATTTCAGAAATTTTATTTTATTTCCATTGTTGGGCCGTAGGACTTGATTATACGTATTTAAAAGTTGTCAAAACTAACAGTTTATGTGGTTTTGGCATTAGGAGAATGCTCACAATATATCCGGATGAAGATCAAGCGTCTTTCAAGAACCGAACACACCAAACAAGCTTCCGCATTGAATTATTTTGTTTAAATTAACAAGTAAATAATAAGAATTGCATTTGAATGTTTAAACTAGTTAGAATGATAACTCAAATATTTTGATCATGTATGATTGTAAACCCAACAAAGTTTTTGTAAGCTCGCATTTTTGTAATAAATGCGTGTTAAATATTATAAATTCTATTATTTTAAGATGGGTCTTACAAGTTGGTAATCAGAGCTCAAGGTTAAAAGAATAAAGTGTTTGGTTCGAGGCTTAATCGCAAATCCGGTAAGTACATGTATATTAACGGTTAACATGATTAAAGTGTTGTGAACAACACATAAGGTTATCGTGTAATACACGTTACCTCAATTAAATGAAAAATATAGTTGACGAAATTACGCGCGTTGACGCGTATAGTAGAAAAGCCTTGTATTATAATACGGGAGATTATTGAAGTTGATATTATTAACTCTTGTAAATGTTTTAGTTGAAGAACACTCGCATCTAAAGATAGTGGGAGTCTAACAAATTGTGGATTTGATGGAGGAACGGTCCAAAGTATGACAAGTAGAACATGTTCACCAAGGACCTAAATCGCGTAGCGATCGTGAACAAGACTAATGGCAAGAGAAGCCCGTTAGGGCAAGCATTACTAGGTGCACATTTTAAATTTATTGCACGAATAGTAATATGCAACAAATACATAGAGACTGACCGTTGCATATATAAATCAAAAACTTGGAAAAACCTGAATAGAATACCTATTCAGGGTATTATTTCCAAGGAAACTAAATAGAAGCGTTACTTACATGGGGTGTAATGTGAAAATTATAAAAGGTCATGCATATCAGGTGTTGATCGCTTAATCTGGCCAAGTAAGTAGTGAACACGTGGTACCATGAACTTTTATGATGGACATACTTACATCCGATGTAGTAAGGACAGGGTGAGTGGGACAAACTAAAAGTACCCAAAGGAATCAAATGAGCAAAATACTTGATAATAATGTAAACGCACAGTCGGGTGACGGAAGCGTATTACATTAGGATAATGAGCCCGAGAGAAGAGACAAAGATTAATGTAAACGATGACATAAATAAATGACCTAAGGAAAAATTCACGAAAATAAATCATTTTGGACGAAAGAGCCATGGTTGACAAAAGGGGCATGTAAAACCAAAGTATAGATGACGATGATAATCGTCACTCATAAATTATAAGGCCGTCAAGGATGGTCACATAAAGAATAAAAGACATGGTCGAATAAAAGCGATGGATTTCGCTAAGACTGTGAAAGCACCGGATCGATGACGAACATCAAACATTGTACTTGATTCAAGACATGAAGAACAATCATATGAATAAGATAGAAATATGTAGAAGATGAATCTCTTTATTGATGAATCAGTCATCACAGATTACACAAACCAAAGGAGTATACATCATCTACAAGCTGGATTTAGATCACAAAGATCTAAACCCTAGCTTTCTCTCACTAACACATAGTCTCTCTCTCTAGAATTCACACCAGGAGAATAAGTTGGGAGAGGAGCACAAAGCTTCAAGAGTTTGTCTTGGTTCGTGGATCCATGCCCTAATCCTATACAACACATATATATAGACTAGGACTAAACTCGGACAAACAATCTACACCAAAACCCTGACTTTTGTCCCTAACATAAACCCCTGACCTTTGTCCTAGACACAAACTTGGACAAATTGTCCAAGGATAAACCTTGGACTAAGTTTCAAGACTTGTACAATAAAGACCCTACAAATTGGAAGGCATGCACTTATCATCCAAAGTGCATTAACAAACTCCCCCTTGATCAGTGCATGGTCTTCATGTGGTCTTGAATTCTTCATTATCGTTGACTTTAACTTGGACTTCTGCTTTGGTTGACCAGAACTGATAAGCGACAGTTACCCAGCAGGAACTGCACTTACAAAGACGACCAAATAAATTGAAGTGAAGTCTTAATGCATACCAGAAGGGTTGCAATAATAACGATTTCGATAAAACACCCGGTTGTTGGGTAAGGATTTAAACACATGCGTAGACCGAGAAGCGGAACTCGGATGGAAAGTCAAAAGACTCGGGTTTTGAGTCATGACTAAAAGACGACAAGATGATGTAAATAGAAATTTTGATAAATTATGGTCAACTATTTTAAAGTTGAACGGGTCGAACAAAGAATGAAGTTTGACATCCATAAGTGATAAAATCTCACACGAACAAGTCAAACAAAATAAATAAAGAATAACGCTTGCTAATGTAAGTAAGCGCGAACCGAATAAATAAAAAGCGCGAAATATTAATAAACCTGTGCAGGGGGTTATGGGCGCTAAAAACCTTAAGGTAAAAGAACTCGGGTAGAGGGTTGCAAAGAAATATAGGTGATAACCAGATAATGGTAAGCGTAGAATAAACTGACGTGTGAGTGACGTAAGAAGTCATAAAGTCGGAAAAATTTGTCCGAAAGAAAACAAATGTAGCCTTAGACTATGGTCAAAGTAAAAGGAAATACAAAAGCGAAAATAAATGATTTTGAACATAAAAAGGGTGCCTTAACGCCATATACAAATATAAGTGTATATACCTTTGAATAAAGACTTGAATAAAAGATTATCTACGGGAGTATCATAACCTACGAGATTATAAATGATGCTAAGGTCTACGGGACCAAAAAGACCTTCGGGTCACAAATAGAAAGAAACGAATTGTTAGGGTTCTTACCTTAAAAAGGTGATGTAGGATCGTTTTCAGACCTGAACGAGTCGATCAGAAGAGTTTTTGCTCAATACGAAAGGCGGAAACAGACGTATCAAGTTCAATTCAGCTAGATATACACTTTAAACTGTCTATTGATTGATTTGCAAAGTTTTACAGCGAGACGACACTTCGGCAGCACTTCGGCTCCGGAAACACACATACATAACTCCCTCAAACGAAATCAGGAAGCACATATATATAGGCGTGCTAATTCCGTTTGAACCTGTCTCAAATGAAATCACATTCAAACGAAATCAGGTAATTTCGTTTGAACTGCCATGGTGTAATTTCAAGCGGAATCACAGATTCTAATTCTGTTTGAAACTGCCACACACCCTATATTTGACATTTTTCTCGTATAACGTGCCCTGATCTAATTACAAACATACAAGACTCGATACAAGACGAAGTCGACAGACGCATGCACCAACAGACTCCCCCTCGAATGTTGACGAGTCTTCAGTGTCGAGTCTTCGCATCTTCAGTCTTTATCAGTCCTCTGGAACTCTTTGAAGTATCTAACAATGTAAAGTATCCTCAATCTTTGTCTTCTCTTTTCACCAGTACCAACAGATAACTTCCCTTTGGATGTTAATCTAATCTTCAATTCCATAAGATCTCTTGATTCCTTAAGTTCATCAGCATCATCAGCGTGCATGAACTTCAGGATCTGAACTTGGCTTTTCAATCTTCAGACTCCCCCTTTCGACAAGCTGGTTCAAGATTGTGACCTGGCTCACATCCTACTCAGAATCAAAACCTGGCTTTTATCTGTTTATCCCAAGATCTGTAGCTGGCTCTACTTTTTCCTGCACAAATCTCTACCCAAAAATAAATTTCACAAATTTAAAATTTGACAAATTTATACTCTGCTTACCACTTGTAAAATCAATTCTCAAAATTATTTAACATTTAAAACATTTCTGATGACCACTTGTGGATAAGATATTACAAGAATAATTTTACAATATTAATCTCTAATGAACCACTTGAAAAAATATCATTTTCCTTTTCAACAACACACTCTCCCAACCTAGTTGTTCATCTTGTCTAGCACTTGGAATTTTGAAAATCAGCTCTTCAACATCAGTTGTCGAAAATCTTTTTATATTTTTCAAAAATTTATGCTAAAACATACTGAAAATCTTTTTGGATTTTTGATTTTAAAAGCAATGCAGTAAAGAAATATTTACAGACAATATTTTTGTGAGTTTGTGTAAGAGGATCATATCAGTTTTTGAAACAAATCACCAACACCGTTAAGCTTTAAACATTTTAAGTTCAAAACGATTCACTTAGATTGTCAGTATACTGATCCACTTAAATTCTCACACAAAGTTCAACTGTTTCGAGATACGAGATTAATGTTTTAAAGACTTAAACTTA
Source organism: Helianthus tuberosus (assembly GCA_030545235.1). Classification (NCBI taxonomy): domain Eukaryota; kingdom Viridiplantae; phylum Streptophyta; class Magnoliopsida; order Asterales; family Asteraceae; genus Helianthus; species Helianthus tuberosus. The sequence continues at coordinate 174,080,088 of CM060401.1, forward strand.
TTCGCGTGTCCCGCCTCTTGAATATACTCCCGTATCTAGATCCCAATATTCAGTCTTACAGGTGAGTATACCACAGATGATATCTGTAAGGGGTTAAATTGCGAGGCCATGAGAGCTCAGGTCAGAACTTCCGTTCAGCAGAGAGATGATGGCTCGACTTTTGGTGTGTCCCCTTTAGAGGATCTTTTGTTTCAACAGCACATGGTTAGCATTTTTCAATGTTTCGTCATTTTTTATGCTTAGGGTTGTGCTATATTTCAAGCAAGCGTAAAGTATTCTCCGGGGACTAGGCCATTGCTTCCGCAAAATCAGAAGTCCCGCGATAATACCCCAGATATCACTGAGCATAAAGACCTAGTATCTCAGAAAGAGGGACCTTTCAAACAAAATTTTGGGGGTTACCCATATATCCGAGAGATGTTCCCCACGAAAGAAGCAAGTTTGAAATTTAGGTTTATATCTCGTCACAATCTACTAAATGTGTAAAAACCTACTGGGACATCATCAGTGAGACCGTTTATCACATTTTGACTTTCCATTTCTTTAGCATGCTGTGATAGTCTACTGATGTACTATCATTTCCTCTTTTATACAACAAAACTCTCTTTTTTTTATTTTATCATGTTTTTGACTTTTTCAAATTTTCAAATGTTTTTGGATTTTCTGAAATTCTTACTCCCCCTAAAATGCAAAAGCATTTAAGAGAAATTTGAAAAAACAAATTGTATAAATAAAATGACAACTGATATCAAATCACTTCAATTCGCCATCCACTTGGCATAAACAATCAGAACTCCCCCTCACAACAAACTATTTTCCCATTTGATTTCAAAACACTTAAGTTTGTTTTAATCACAATGGTTTTTCCGGAAAATTAGTTTTGTTGATTTTATAAAACCACTTGTAGGTTAGGGGATTCATCACCTTGTTCTTTCAACCTCTTGAAAAATTTAACATTTTTAGGTTCAATCATCAAAAATCACTTGTAGAAAATCAAGTACAACTTAATGTCCCTGATTTACCACTTGTAATACGAAATCACTTTCGTGAATTTCTCAAGAAAGATGCCGATACCTGCTCCACTCTTACCAACCTGGGAGCTCCGGCAAGTCCAGGGTTTTACTGATCATAATAAGTTTCATCCCAGTCACAAACCTGGGACGAAACACCCTTACCTGGTTTCTTCATTTTCTTCTCATAGAACTCTTTAACCCCTTTGACTTTTCTGTCAACCATTTTTCCGAATATGTGTTTCACTTTGGAATTAAACACCTTATCAACATCAAATTCTTTCTTTTCAGAATAGAATTGATTTGAAATTTCAACCTTACCAACTTTTTGTTTAAAGTTTCCAGCCTTCAATGGTGGAAAATTGACATCATCCATTGGAGGAACTGAATTCTCACCTTTAACCCCAATTTGTGGCTACTCTGACTTTGTGGAATCAGATTCATCGCCAGAAGTTAGCTCTTCTGATTTTGATGAATCAGAATCATTGCTAGACACATCATCAGATTTCTTAACAACCCATTTTTGGTTGTCAAGATTTGCACTTTTCTTGTAAAACCTCTTTGAACATTCACCAATTTCAAATTTTAAATTTTTTAAAAGTTTAGTTCTTTTAATTGGTGGTTCAAACTCAACCATTTTTTCTTTCAGTTTAGAAACTCCCTGTTTGGTTTGAATTGCTTGTGAACATTTCATAGCTAGATGTCCAATTCTACCACATTTAAAACAGGTTCGAGTCTCCTTCTTCTTTTGATCAACCATCTTCTCCATTTCTTCTTGCTTCTTCGAAAGGAATTCTTTATTCGACTGTTTTCTGAACAAAATTTCTTTTTCCTCTTCTGAAGATGTACCTGAAACAAATATCATTTTTGATTTAAAATCTCGAACATATTTTTCATTTTTATAATTTTCTGGTGGAATAAATCCTAATCCTTTCTTTTTGAAATTACCGTTATGGTTTGGTTTCTTTCGATAACCAGAAATGTAACCTTTTTTCTTGTTTTCTCTTTGTTGAACTCTTGAGGTGTATTTTTTAGGTTTTTCAGAAAGATTTACATCTTTTATTTCAGAAATATTAATTTCTGTTAGTTTGAAAACATTTTTTTATCATTTCTGGTTTAACACCTCTTATTGGAAATTCCTCATCAGAATATAATTTGTCAGAATCATTCAATGTATATGCAACTTTGAATGTTTCGTCATTCAAATTAGATTTTGATAGAAGAAATTCATTATTGTAAACCCGTTTCTCCCTTTTGACTGAAGGACTTGACATGTCGGACTTAGACTTTGATTCTGATTTAGACTCCGACTTTGACTCCTCCATTTCATCGTTATCTAACACATGATCCACCACTTTCTTCATCAATTGAGATTGTTGATCAGTGTCAGACGATGTAAAAGTGACATCAATATTTTCTGGCAAGTTAACTAAAGACTCTGACTGCCATTGTAAGTTTGTTGCCTTTTTTACTCTTTCTGAATTTGGATTTCTCGGAGAATATCCATCTTCAAGCGGGGGTGGACACTTGTTGTAACTGACACCTTGTTTCTTACCAGATGTCTTAATTTCGGTATCCTTCTTCTTTTCCTTTTTCTTTTTAGAAGTCTTTTCTTCAGATACTATCAGTTCTTCAGTTACTTCATCATCCTCAAATGCCTTCATGCCTTCAACAGTTGGATAAATCCTGTCAATGACATAAGAAGTACATGAGTAACTTTTTAATAATCGATTAACTCTTTCAGTTTCAATTCTTTGTGTTTCCAGTTTTTGTTCTAGCACAGCACACTTTTCAATGTAATTGTTCACCACTTTCTGCTTTGTCATGAAAACTCCTTGAAGTGTTTTCATGGCTGTTGCTTATTCATCACTTGATTGTATTGATTCATGGCTTTGTTCAGAACATCGTATGATTCCTTCAACCTGTTCATATTGTTAATGAATTCGTTGTTTTTCTTTTTCATGATCTCACAGGTTTCACAATTCACAGGAATCTTTCTTGCATCAACTTCTTCATCAACTTTGAACTTTGGAACTTCCTTTACCTTTCTCTTTATCACTGGAACTTCCTCATCATCACTGCTGACAGGTGTTTTGATCTTTTTCTTTTTAGCTTTTTCATCTTCACTATCACTCTCTTCCATCATTTTCAAATGAGCTGCCATTCTTTTCGCATAATAATCATCATCATTATCACTATCTTCTTCAATTCGAGCAACAAAAGCTTTGTGATTTGAAGTTTTGTTAGGATCATAATCATCCCAACTGAAATTTGCCCAGCTAAAACCTTCAGGTAATTTTTCATCATCTTAGTTTATTAGGCATGCTTTACTATCAGCTGAAACATATTTGTCCCAACTAAAACCTTTCAATGATTTTTGATCTTCTTGATTCACCATACATGCTCTCTTTGATGACTCCTCTATTGTTTTTCTACCATGTGCCACTTGTGGTTCTTGTTGTTGTTGAGCAACTTGATGATAGATGGCCTTCCGGTAGTAATCATTATTGTTGAACGGCTTTTGAGCCCCACTTGCTTCGCGATTAGTGCACTCCCTTTTGAAGTGTCCTTTTTCCCCGCAACGAAAACAAGTAACTTTAGATTTATCAAAACCCAAATTAGAAACACATGCATCACGGAAATCATCTCTTCCTGTGATCTGTTTGAACTTCTCAGCTCTCCTCAACACACTTGCCAAACACCACTTAATGTCCATCAATTCCATTTCTTCAGCATCAATCTGATCATAATCCTTTTTTATAAGCATTGGATTCCCGATCTGACCTGCTACTAAACTACCATATGACTCTAAAACAGTCCCCAACAAAGACATGTGACTTTTTGCAACTTTTTCAGAATAATCTTGATCATTCTCAAGATTCAAAACAATGTTGCATTGTAACTTTCTTCCATTCTTGGTTGCTGACACGTTTGGATCAAATGATGGATATGAAGAAAAAATCGTTTTGCTGCTTGATCCTTTAGATGATCCTCCAGACGAACTCTTTGCATTGAAAGCAGTCTCAATCTTTGGTGACATGTTGGTCTTGTCACTGATACCTCCTTTGTAATAAAGACCGATATCTTGTTCACCATCAAAATCTTTCATTCTTGAAATTTTTCTTTGTTCCATCTCCTGAGCTTCAAGCTTTTCAATGAACTTGCTCAGAGTTAAACTGCTAAACCCTTTCTTATTTCTTAGCATCATAAGGTATGTGCCCCATGTTTCATGTGGCAACGCATCAGCCAACTTTTCGATCAACTCTTCATTATCTTTGGTGATGCTCAATCTTTTCATGTTTGCTAACAGATTGCAATATCTTTCAATGATCTGCTTCGTGTTTTCATTTTTAAAACCCCGGAATAAATCGAATTCCTTTTTCAAAAGTGATTTTTTGTTCTTGACCATCTCTTGGCTTCCAACAAACTTCGATCTTAATGCTTTCCATATTGAATAAGAAGTTCCATTGTGTTGCAATAAAACCAAGATATCTTCCTTAACAGCTTGATGCAATAAACTCGTCATCATTTTCTCATCTTTGTATTTTTTTTCTATCTTCAGCACTAAGGTCTTTTATTGATATAATCTCCTCATCATTAGTCATCGGTCTAACATATTTCGTCTCAACACATTCCCAAGCATCTAAGTAATTTGCTTGTACCCAATTCTCGAATCATTCCTCCCAACCCTTATACTCCTCAATGTTTATAAGCTTTGGCGGTTTTTGCATAGTGCCCGTTTCATTTTCTAACATTGTGTTCTGTGCAAGAGTAATCGGGGTAACTGGAGTAGCAAATGCGTTGTAAAATTCCTCTTCCATAATTCGGTTTTCAAGAAATTCACAATACAGACACTTTCAAACGGAATTAACCCTTTCAAACGAAATCCCACTTCACACGGAATTACCTTGTTCAAACGAAATAACTCCTTTCAAGCGGAATCAACACTATCAAACGAGATCCCGTTGAAGCGGAATACCCTTTCAAACGAAATACCTAATTCCATATGAACTAACACCTTTTCAAACGGAATCACTAATTCCGTATGAAATTCCCAAACGGAATTACAAGTTGGAGCGGAATAGCAAGTTCAAACGGAATCACTCAAGCGGAATTATCTATTTCAAACAAAATCAACCCACTTTTCAAGCGAAATACCGGTTTCAAGCGGAATTAACCGTCTAATTCCGTATGAAATGCTGCTGATGTCATCATCTCGAGCCGATTTTCAAGCGAAATTACAATTATTACCAATTTTTAGATCGAATTAAGATTCAATATTCTCAAGGATTTGTTAAAACACAGTTTCGCACAAAATGTGAGAAATTTAGCCGATTTTAACCGTGAAAAGTTGTTAATTTTGAAAAAGAAGGTGTAGAAATCAGAATATGCAGCTGAATTGGTAAGAACTCTTCCTCCTGAGCTCTGATACCACTTGTAGGATCGTTTTCAGACCTGAACGAGTCAATCAGAAGAGTTTTTGCTCAATACGAAAGGCGGAAACAGACGTATCAAGTTCAATTCAGCTAGGTATAACGTGCCCTGATCTAATTACAAACATACAAGACTCGATAAAAGACGAAGTCGACAGAAGCATGCACCAACAGGTGAAAATCTAAAGAAAAAGCTTACGAGGCTAAGTAAAAGAACCTGCGGGTCAGTTGGATAAAGCGTGGAAAACTGGTTACAATTCTCCATGTAAAATAATAACGGTCAGGAATAAAACTTAGACGGAAATTCCTAGACATAAGACAGAGAAAACGTAAACTAAAAATTTAGTTTTTAGTCAAAAGCAGCTTTTTAACAAACATAAGTAACATGAGGGGATTTAGAAAATCTTAAACACACATAAGGCCAGAGATGGCAAAATAGTATACGACGGCGACTAAATAGTCTAGCCGGAGGAACTATTCAAGGTTGAGAAAATGTCATGACAAATACAAAGCGCTTGTTAATATAAGACAAGCGTGGGATAAACATGTTAACAGACTGATGAGTCTAAGTGGTCAAGTGACAACTCGGTCAAGAAAGATAAAGGATAAAAGCTGAAAGTAACGGCTCGCGAGGCCTTACACATGAAAGACGTGCGCGTCGATATAAGTGAAAACGTTAGAACGAAAAGAATAATTGAATGCCTTAAAAACGAAACTTAGTTCGTTTTGCCTAAATACATGAGCTACATAAATAAGGTTTCCAGGACGAAACCTCTTTAAGGGGGGTAGACTTGTAACATCCTAAAAACGGGTTCGGTAATCGAACCACGTTAATATTGATGACGAGTAAAATACCATTAGCGGTGAAATTTTACCCGGTAAATATTAGGATTTAAATAACAAATCTAATATTAATAAAAAGAAGGATAAATACTTTGAGAAAACAAAGTATATAAAAGGACCAAGTTAACGAGACTTAAAGTGAAACGGGTTTGGTAAAACCCGAAAAATATATAGGTGTTATATATTTAGTAAACATCGGTTATGAACAAGATAAAATAACTAGGAAATAAATAACCTAGTTAATTATAAGTCTTGTAGTAATAAAGAAGTTGGTTAAAATACACTCTATGTAACTTGGGTGAATTAGAGGGGCTAAAGGTGTTAAAAGTTAAACTAGTTTTAATTAAAACAAAAAAATTGAAATTCCAAACACACACTTGAGTGTGTCTGGATCGAACAAAACACAGGAGGGCGACCAAACTCACCTCCAAACCCTAGTTCTTGCTAATTGATCAAATTGAAGGCTCAAATCGATTCCAGATCGAAATCCAAGCATAGATTAGTGATCTCCTCAGTAAAGGGATCATAAGGTATGTAAAAATTTCACTATTTGGTTCAATCTAAAAATCTGGATGAACACTTATGATTCGAAATTGAGCTTGCATGATAGTTGTTTGGGTGAATTTGGGTTGAAATCATGTCTATGAATATACCCTAGCCATTAGTTTGTTCAATTATGTTCATCACTATGAAAATCCATAATCACCAATATAGGTGCTTAGCGGGTTTTGTAGAAACATGTCAAACACTAGGATTATGATTATTATTCTAGTGTAATTTGAGTTCCATAAACTAAATCCAGATTCGTTGATGCTAAATTCGTGTATGTGATGTTTTTAGGGTTTTGATTACAAAAAAAAATAATGTTATAATGTCATAAACATGTTTTAATTGAAAGTTGAATTCAAACAGCTTCTGATCAGAATTTACAGCAGACTTGTATTGGTTGTAACGTGGACAAAACGTGACAAGATGATGGAGAGTGTGAAACACGAGCCTTAATGTGTATTAGATTACGTGTTTTAATGTGTTTTACGTGATTATACACTTTGAATATGTTAACTATGCAAGTATATGGTTTTACAGGTTAATCGCGTAATTCGGTGAAGTTATGACGTTTGGTGATGATGTTGAACAGCCGATAATAATAATCAAATGAATCACATCATTCGGTATACGTTTCGGGTAAAAAGATAATTCGAATGTACGAGGATTATGCACGAACGAAGTCGAGGGGCCGTTTAGTCATTGTATGAAAGTGAATATAGCAAATATGGAGACAAGGATCAAACGTAGCCTATGGTTCACCAACGTAACCTACGGCCAGCAATCAACAAAGAAACAGAAAGTATAAACCGTAACCTACGGTAATAACCGTAGGCTACGGTTGGACATTAAATGGCAGCGTGACTTTAAAGAATTAAAAGGATAAAAGGGAGGGCAGCCGCAACTTTGGGAGACATCATCCATCCACACAATCATAGCAAACAAGGTTTTGGTCAACATCCATCATCATCACAAAGTCACTTCATCCTCTAGAATTTTGACAGCATACTCATGTAAAGGGACATGCAAGACTTGAGAGTGGGCTTGTGGATTTTTTAGATTGGGCCGCCAACACCAAAGGCAGAAAAGACATGTGGGACTTGGACTCTCTTATCAATCATCATCATCACATAGTGGGCCACATATCCACGTGAGGAGGCACAAGCATCAAAAATCAACATCAACATAATTGTCATCATCACGTGGACTTAGAGGCTGCATGTGGGCTTCTCTTTTGGGCCGAATAGAGAGAGGTGAGAAGGATTATTTTCGGTCAACCTCAACAAGCGAAGAAAACATCACAAAAAACATCATCATCGATCGAAGGGGGGCAACCGGCTCTGGACTCCTCTTCAGTCCACAACTTACTGAATCAATCATGCCTTCAACTTCATATCAAGCTTTTGATTGGACGAGTATAATGAGCGGCTAGTCTCGTCGGTTTCACCCCGGTGTAGGTAGTTGTTAAACTTAGGGTTTTGAATTGTTCTTGATTCAACTTTGTGACAACTTGTATTGATTTTTGAAACCTTTGACAATAGTTTACATTTGTTTCGTATTCGTAAATTGTCGAACGATGTTAAAAGTTATGACTTTACGAAATGGTTATGTGTAGTTATGCATTGTCTTGGTTAGGTTTTACTTGTGTTGATTACAAAGTGCATTCTTGTCCGTTCATTGAAACGTTGATAGTTATTGGCACCTAAGTCACGGTACATTAAATCCGCTAATCGTATACAATTGAGTTGAATCTAAAAACTCGTAGAAACCCTAGGTCTTGCAATTATCGAACCGGGTGTGATCCGTATTCTAATTTCTTGTTTCAACTTTTTAGCTTAGTTTACAATTTTAGTTAATATTCAATTGACTTTGATAACATCAATTTGTCGGTTCATTCCGATTTATTTTAAAAACCAAACAAATAAATAAAAAATTAGCAATTTTCATAATCACCTTGTATATTATTTGTAAATAGTCTAACTAATCGAACGGGTCGTGCAATACTGACCACCTGCTCTTCGTGGATTCGATACCCGACTTACCCTAGCTACCTAGGTTTAATTGGGTTTTTGACTGATCGGGACGACACGGTCACGTCAAAATGGCGCCGTTGCCGGGGAGCTAGTGCGCTTAGTATTTCATTGCTTGTTCGATTTTAGTTTAGTTTTTTTTTCTTTCTTGTATATTCGTGATTTTACTTTGGGTGGTCGAGCTTGTCTGTGCAGGTACATGTTTTGCAGTCACCATCTTTCAATATGAATTGGGTAGATGATGATCCGTGTGAGTGTTGCGGAAGTAGAGAGCATTATTTAGAGGATTGCTCTGTTTTCTATGAAAAAGTTCAAGCCAACAAGGATCGGGAAGACTACCTCAGCGGATTATATGAGTATAGGAGGGCTGATTATGAAGATTTCAGTGGTCCATCCTCATATTATCCATATGATAATCCACCACCACCACATTATCATGACTATTACTATGAACCCAAATCACCATATTTCTCAAGTTACCGGGAGGAGGAGTATGATGATTATTATAATGAATACCCTCAACCGGTATACGAGAAACCACAAGATTCGATGCATTCCAAGCTTCATGCTCTCATGAACATGGTGAAAGAATATCACCAGGATATCAAAGATATGAAGAAAGCGAATGAAGTGAGAGATAAAGCCCATGAAGCATTGGTGGTGCAAGTGGGCCAATTAGCGGAGGAATTAGCCCAACTTAAACGAGACCAAGAGGTTTGGGCCAATGGTACAATAGTAGATGGTGATGTGGTAGAAGAGGTTATCGATCTTCCCGAGCAAGAAAATGAATGTTTGAACCGAGCGGAAGACATCACACCGCGAGACGAGTCAGATCCGAAAGATGCCCACATTCATATCCATCCTTCTCCCATACTTATCACTCCAACCAACAAAGTTGGGGATGCGGATTCGGGTATAAGGATTCGAAGGGTGGCGTTGCAAGACATAGGCCAGTTTAGTAAGAAGCGACCCCAAAGTTGTACAATATGCATGCCGAGCAAAATAAAAAGAGAATGGATCCGGCATGCCAAATACCGAGCGTATGTAGGCAACTCGGCAGGAAAATGTGCACTTCGACCACCATGAGAGGCAAATCAGGTATAATTGTTGTAGAGTTTGTACTATTATTCGTTTTATTTTTATTTTTATTTTTTTTTCTTTTCTTAGTTAAATGAACTTTGTGGGTGTGTTCCCTATATAACCCTCACGAGACCTCTCGTCCTCCCGAGCTATCGGGAGGTTTAAAAGGGCTTGTTGCATAAGCTAAATGCAACCGTGATTCCTACGAAAGTGAGTTAGGTTTGTTGTTATTGTAAATTAATTTTCCACATACATCAAGGTAAACTAACGTATGATTTGGTAATATCTTCATAAAAGTGGTAGAACTAGGTAGCTAATAAATTTAATGGTTGTGAGAAGCATGCTTCTACACAAGGGTTAAGATTTGTAGGTACATTATGTTTGTGGGACGACCGCTTTCTTGAAGAGAAGAAGAGCACACGAGGAATGAGCTCAAAAATCAGGTGCATACGTTTCTTTTTACTTTTGATTCTTAGCTTAGTAATAAGTCGTTTGTATTTTGTATTTTATTTCCGGGGTGAAATTTTGGGGAGGTTAGCCGTGTCACATCCCTTGTGCGTTTTAAAAACTCTAGTTCTTACACATTGAGGACAATGTTTACCTCAAGTGTGGGGATGGGGGAGTAAAAGTTTTCGATTTTGACCCGTTTATTTAAACACTACACATTGAGGACAATGTTTACCTCAAGTGTGGGGATGGGGGAAAATTTCAAAAAAATTTCAAAAATGTCTTTGTTTAAAGCGATCTAAAAAGCACAAGTAATTAAGTCAACGAGGGATGGCACAACCCATTTGGTCTTTTGTCATGGTCAAGTTTAAAATAATAGCATGACGAGTATTTAGCGGGTGGTTATTTGGGAATAATTCGCCTAAGAAACTAGCACATCATGCATATCACATACCATACCCTTTATATATGTGAGGTTTTGAGCCACTTTTACATCATATGATTACATATTCATGTTTCTTTGTTTGAGTGGCATTAGTCATGTATTGTAGAACTTGCGACTTTTGATACATTTGAGACCATAGACCGAATACAAGCACGAGGATGATTAAGGCATTAGGTGAACCTTTTCCTTTAAAATCATTTATCTATCCTTACCCAAATAAATCCCCTAGTCGCCCACTTTGAGCCTAATCCTTTCGTTTGACCACCCTATAGCCCATAACCTTAAACCTTTTTCTTTTAAACCCGTGTGATGGAAATTCGATTATAGGAGTCGAGTTTGTATAGTTGTGTTTGATTGTTTGTATATATATGAAAAAAAAAGAAAATGTTGCGAAAAAGAATAGAAATCATTGAGAAAAGAACAAAAATATGAAGTTAGTAATTGTTGAATAAAAGGCTAAAGTTGTTGCCTTGTAGTTGATGTTTATAGTTTAGTTTTGTTTAGAGTAGTCATTTGTAATAAAAATCGAATTTACATCACCATAGCCACTTTAAATTATCCTACTTCCTACCCTTAACCTAGCCCCGTTACAACCCTTCCAAAGACCTTATGACTTGTGCTTAGTATTCGTGTTCGGTGGTGGAAAATGATTTAGTTGCAAGCCTATGCGGGTACGTGTTCTAATCAGTTTTGAGTGGTTATTCTTTGAAGTGCTAATACATTATGAAAATTAGCCAATTTATAAACCGAGTCGAGAGAACATTGTGAGGGATGTGCATGAATTGTTGGTTTCACGGGCGGGTTAATCTTGATTTTTGAAACCTTTGACAATAGTTTACATTTGTTTCGTATTCGTAAATTGTCGAACGATGTTAAAAGTTATGACTTTACGAAATGGTTATGTGTAGTTATGCATTGTCTTGGTTAGGTTTTACTTGTGTTGATTACAAAGTGCATTCTTGTCCGTTCTTTGAAACGTTGATAGTTATTGGCACCTAAGTCACGGTACACTAAATCCGCTAATCGTATACAATTAAGTTGAATCTAAAAACTCGTAGAAACCCTAGGTCTTGCAATTATCGAACCGGGTGTGATCCGTATTCTAATTTCTTGTTTCAACTTTTTAGCTTAGTTTACAATTTTAGTTAATATTCAATTGACTTCGATAACATCAATTTGTCGGTTCATTCCGATTTATTTTAAAAACCAAACAAATAAATAAAAAATTAGCAATCTTCATAATCACCTTGTATATTATTTGTAAATAGTCTATCTAATCGAGTGGGTCGTGCAATACTGACCACCTGCTCTTCGTGGATTCGATACCCGACTTACCCTAGCTACCTAGGTTTAATTGGGTTTTTGACTGATCGGGATGACACGGTCACGTCACAAGAACATGTGTTTCTTGAGTCTAAAATGTAATTCCAGGAAATATCTTTAAAACCCCACTGGAATTGCATTTTTTGACGACAACTGAGCGTTTTATGAATTTTTCTGTATCGAAGGTTCAAACTGCGTTTTTTGGCAGAATTTGCAGCCCATTACGAATGTCATAACTCAATTTAGGAATTTAGTTATGATCTCAAATTTTTACTGTAGATAGCTTTAAGTGATTACAAAAATCTCCAATTGGAATTTCGTCAATCGGATAAACGAGGAATTTTAAATGAATTTTTTGTAAGCTGCAGTCAAAAGTGACGAATCTAATTGCGGTAAATGAATTTTTACGAATTTTGGTAAAGAGTTAGATCTTGAAATTCTAACACAAGGCCTAACCCTCCGAGAGGTACGTCACATAAAAAAATCATAATTTTTGAAGACTTGTAAACAGGTTAAACAGGTCACCAAAAACAGCCTATTTTCAGTGATATGAACTTGCCTAAGTGAGTTACTGAACGCAAATTTGCATTTTGTATGATTAAGGGTAAATGACTTTTATAAGTCATATCAACCAATGATGAAGTCGAATAGTAGATTAGACATAGAATTCGTAAGATGGAATAGTCGTATGTGATAATGACTAATCTAACCGTCTTACGAATTATGATTATAGTTTGACGTTTGACAAGCTAGGTGGAGGCTTGGAAAGGAAGCGGGTCAAACAAATCAAGTGTGAAGGAAAAGCGTGTTTCAGATGCAAGGTAAGTAAGCTTACGCCCCTTTATATTATTTACGAAATACTTATTTGCAAGTATTGTATATGAACTTTATTAAGTAATTGAAATATGATGTTCCGGCACGAAATAATGCGAGTTGGAACAAGGGAGAAATGGTAAGAAACCATGAAAAATGGTAAAAAGGTAATCCGGACATGAGTGGACGGATGGGAAAAGAGATTCAAATAGATATCATATGACGAAAGTCATAACGGGTCAAACAAGACAAGAAACAGTCTTTTAGTAAAGAAAAAAGTTCAAGGAGAAAACCGGAATGGGTAAAAAGGGCGAGAGGGTAACTAGATATCCTCTCATAATAACAATTGGTCATTTCGACTAAACGGGTTAAATGGTGTGTTAATATCATTTGACAATAATAACTGATGACCGTTTGTTGAGTTTTGCGATTACATGAATTAATTTATGGCTTGCGTTGCTTTAAACTAGCAAGTTTAAAAGCAAAAGGTATTTTAAAGGGTTAATTCTATAACCCGAGCCAGGTACGCTTAACTGAATTTATAGTTAAAAGTGTAATTTTTGGTCAAATAGATAGTGACGGTCCCTCGTCGTGAAAAGAAGGACATAAATTTGACCAAAAAGCCCTTGAGGGGTAAGTCGGGCAAACGACCCTTAGGGGTTATTTAGGATGTATCATGATTATGTAGTCCTTAGATATGTATAAAAATTATAGGTAATGACATTCGTGGGTCAAATGTCTAAAAACGGCTTTATGCGCATAGCTTGCGTACTAATAGCATAATTCATAAGAATTATAAACCTGAGCTAGAGATCTTGAGTTAAATACATTGATGTATGTATTTGGTTGTTTAAAAAAAACAAGTTGGTGGTTTTAAATACAAACGGATCAAAATGTTGATTTTGAATAATAAGTCGAATGCTTAAAAATTTGGAATTTTATTAGTTTAAATGTTGAATTATAACTCCATATGATGGAGAATCGAATGACGGTCGCGTGGGAAAAAGAATCACGCAAAACGGACTTGTAGAACTAAAGTTATGAAATTTTAAAGTTAGAATTTGGTTAAAATTCGGAGCCGGGCATTTGCAGCTCAAACAAATAAACCTGCTGTGAAAAATAGGCCATCGCGTTACGCGACGGCGAATTAATAAACCGGTCGCGGGCCGCGAAAGCTGAGACGAAAACGGTCGCGGGGCGCGACCGATCTATATTTCAGAAATTTTCTTTTATTTCCATTGTTGGGCCGTAGGACTTGATTATACGTATTTAAAAGTTGTTAAAACTAACAGTTTATGTGGTTTTGGCATTAGGTGAAGGCTCACAAGATTTCCGGATGAAGATCAAGCGTCTTTCAAGAACCGAACACACCGAACAAGCTTCGCATTGAATTATTTTGTTTAAGTTAACAAGTAAATAATAAGAATTGCATTTGAATATTTAAACTAGTTAGAATGATAACTCAAATATTTTGATCATGTATGATTGTAAACCCACCAAAAATTTTGTAAGCTCGCATTTTTGTAATAAATGCGTGTTAAATATTATAAATTCTATTATTTTAAGATGGGTCTTACACATAACTTGTTTAGACAATCAAATCTTGTTTGCTTATGTCCAAACAACAACTAAATTCTAGTTAAATAGAGCATACCTCATTAGTTTCTAAACCGCATGCAATGTACCCAACAACAAAGAATCCAAAAGAGTTCTAAAAGACCCATACTTAATAAAGAATGTAGTAAATCTAATAACGATGTAGTAGTAAAATAGAAGAACGTACCTTCTCATTAGTATGGCCTTTCAAGGTTAAGAAACAACTGCTCAAGAATCGATTAGTTCCAATGCTCAAAGCATCCACAATAATACATCTTGTTTCTGTACATACAAATTGAACCAAAAAAATCATTAGATTAGATGGTTAGCTTTTTGTAGACGATGAAACAAAAATTGGAAAAGAAAATAAATTAACAAACTAAAATCACTGTTTAATTTGAGAAGAACCAAACCAACCTGTTTAAAAAACTAAAATCAATGTCTAATTTGAGAAGACCCAAACCAACCCGTTAACATCACTATTAAGTTTGAGAAGACCTAAATCAACTCGTTTAGCAAACATAAATCACCAAAACCATTGACAAAATGTATTGTTTGTTAGGTTTTCTATCATCATAAACTGAAAACAAAGATTATGTTTATCAATCTCTCTATTTTTTCAGCATATATTCCTTTATGAACGAATGAACCCCAATTTGGGGTTCTTTCCGTTTTGTTGAAGCTAACCATGTTATAATAGGATCATGCTACACAATCATATACCTTTCAAGATTTCTTCAATAGTACATTAACAAACCCAAGACACCAGAAAGTGACATAAACCAGCATCACTTAAAACAACCAACACAATTAGCTTCAAATCAAATTAATCCACCAAAAAGTAAAATCCACATTGTTGATTGGTGATCTGAAACATTAACACTAACTGAAACAAAACCACCTTCCTTTTTGTAATCACATCAAAGGTATTTACGAAAACTAAATAACACAACATTTTAAAGGTTATGCTCAACCACAAAGTTCTAAAAACCCCAAAGAGTTTAGAGGAGGTTGAACACAGAAACCATCCCAACATCAAACCCACGGCTAAACTCAGTCGTCTACAACAAAAGAAACGAAGAGAGCACGGCGAACAGATAGGATAATGAAATCCCCAACAATAAACCTCAATTTTGGTCGCTAGACATCACTGGGACAGAAACAAACAGAGGCAGAGATGTTGTGGTGAGATAATATGAGATTGATGGGGTGAGGTAGATGGGTTTTACCTTAATAATCAGATAAGCACACATGCAGACGAATCAGTCACCGACCTACTTGAAAATCGAACATGCAAGCTTTAATCCTTATGTTGGAACTTCGCCGGAATACAGCCGAAACCCTAGGTATTTCGCCGGAGCTTCTTGAAGCCATCTTCATCACCATAGGGTTTCGCCCGCTGATGCCTCTTGAAACCGCAATCGAAACCCTTGCCACCACTTAGGGTGCGACTGTTGACCACCGCTGCAGTGACCGGAAAGCCCAGTACCACCGTCGTTTCAACATGTGGCTCTTCGCTGCATCACTGTTCCTCTCATCTTTCTCTCTCACACTTGCTGGATTTCTTCCGGTTCCATGTGTTTCTCTCTTTCTGTGATTGAACCATTTAGGGGTTTTGTGATTTTGTTGGTTGGCGAGGACGTGTCATATTAGTTAAACATGTCTCATCTGTCAGTTAAACACGTATTATCTTTTAATAAAATACCAAAACTAACCTTAATCACTGTTCATTTCACTTTCTCTATTAACAGTTATTAATTGAATATTTTATGGGTAGGTGAAGAACACATGTGGAGTAATTATCATACTCTACAAAATTACACTATAAGATCAAAATTACCCTACAATAACATTTTATAAAATTACCCTACAAGATCAAAATTACCTTATAAGAACATTTTACAAAATTACCCTACAAGATCATTTGTAGGGTGATTTTGAATATTTTATGGGTAGGTGAAGAACACATGTGGAGTAATTATGATACTCTACAAAATTACTCTACAAGATCAAAATTACCCTACAATAACATTTTACAAAATTACCCTACAAGATCATTTGTAGGGTGATATTGAATATTTTATGGGTTGGTGAAGAACACATGTGGGGTAATTATGATACTCTACAAAATTACTCTACAAGATCAAAATTACCCGAAAATAACATTTTACAAAATTACCCGACAAGATCAAAATTACCCTACAAGAACATTTTACAAAATTACTCTACAAGATCATTTGTATGGTGATTTTGAATATTTTATGGGTAGGTGAAGAACACGTGTGGAGTAATTATGATACTCTACAAAATTACCCTATAAGATCAAAATTAATCTACAATAACATTTTACAAAATTACCCTACAATATCAAAATTACCATACAAGAACATTTTACAAAATTACCCTACAAGATCATTTGTAGGGTGATTTTGAATATTTTATGGGTAGGTGAAGAGCACATGTGGAGTAATTATGATACTCTACACAATTACCCGACAAGATCAAAATTACCCTACAAGAACATTTTACAAAATTACCCTACAAGATCATTTGTAGGGTGATATTGAATGTTTTATGGGTAGGTGAAGAACACACGTGGAGTAATTATGATACTCTACAAAATTACTCTAAAAAATCAAAATTACCCTACAATAAAATTTTACAAAATTAACCTACAAGATCAAAATTACCTTACAAGAACATTTTACAAAATTACCCTACAAGATCATTTGTAGGGTGATTTTGATAATTACTCTACGAGTAAATAATTACGAAAATGTCACCGCGTTTTTTACCTTTTCACCTTATCCGTACGTTTTGTATGATAAGGTATTTGTATTTGATCTTTTGTCATGTAAATAAACCTAAAGGTTTTGTAAACCATTAAAGAATAGTTCAACAAAAAGATTGTTACGTAAGAAAATGTAAATGAACATTCATGTGCATAAATGAGTATGAACATGATATTTATTCATGCTCGCTTGTCTACTTAAACAAATAGAATGTTGTGTTCATATTCATGTATTTATTAAATGAATAAATGTAAACAAACATGTTCCAAATATAAATAAAAAAAATATCATAATGGAATGTTCGTAAATAATTCGGAACAAAGTGCACTTATATTTGTATATTTAATAATCGAATGAACATGAACACAACTTTTTGTTAATTTAAACCAGCGAACATGATCACATCATTAGTTATTTGCTTATATACAATTCAATAAGTAAAATTTATTCAAATTTATTTATTATTGATATTAATTCATTATTAATATATGTTTCATACGTACTTTAAGACAAAACAGACTAAAGATTATTATTAAGAGTAAACTTCCGTTTTGCTTTCTGTGGTTCGGTCATTTTAACGGTTTTGCTCTAATAGTTTGAAAATAGCCATTTTCCTCCCTGATTTTTTTAACTTATCTTCATTTTGCTCCCAGCCTCTAAATCCATCAGGGAGGAAACTGGCGACAAATTCGAAAGATTATGGAGCAAACTGGCGACAAACTCGAAAGATCAGAGAGAAAAATGGCTATTTTTAAACTATTGGAGCAAAACCGTTAAAATGACCAAACCAAATGAAGCAAAACAGAAGTTTACTCTATTTTATTAATATACGAAAGTGAAACTAATTAATTTTTTAAAGAATAATATCATCTGCACATGTTCAGCTATTTAAAAAATTACATCCCATACATCCCACGAATACGTTTTCAAATGAAGTCAAACATTTTAAATATTTTATGTTCACGAACACAAAGAAAAAAAATACATATAATGGATTGATAGAATACAAATATAAATAAGTTGTAAGATGTTTAAAACATAAAATCTTAGTACAAAATAAGGGATACACATCATTTTGGTAAATATTTTTTAAGAAACACTATTTTTGTAAATAATTTTTCCATCTAACACTAGTTTAGAAAGAAAACTCCAGATAATTAGACACAAAAACTATTAAGATATAGCATTTTATATATTGTGTTTTATTTTTATTTATTTGTTTATTATTATTTGTACTATTAATCATTTGATCTTTCGAAATCTTTGACTCATTATGTATTACGTTTCCCATGTTGAAAAACTTAACTTGAATAAAGTATACATAGTGTCATAGTGTTCTACACCCGTGCAATGCACGTTTGATCACAGAATTTAAGCAAAACGGTGGTACTGCTAACATTAATCAATAAAATTTATTGACCAAAATAGTAATATAGATATTTATGAACTAATGTTTCTACAATAAATTTCAAACTTACCAAATATTAAAACAACAATGTGTTATTAAACAACCCGTAACATGTCATACTTTTTGACCGACAACGTTTTATTTTAACACAAAGGTAATGAATTGCCTGTTGGTTCAGTTCTGTTTGAGCATGAGGGAAAACAGTAAATCGTACCTGTCACAGCAGAAAGTCCAGTGGAGAATCCAGTAATGGAGTTCGACATGCTTGTCATCGTGATCTGGTTCCTCCTTAGGGTGCTGACTGATGATGGGGCTTAGAGAACCGAAAAGGGTATCGGTTAGGAGATGGAGGACGAATTTGATGTTATGTCTAATGGGGTGTGAAACTGAGTAACCCTTTAACCTCCACTTAATTCTCCTTATATAAGCACCCAGGAGGAAACCTAATTAGTTACTAAGGGTAATATGGTCCATCAACAATTACCAACTAATTTAAATAATAGGTTATTATATATTTTGATCTATATTATGTAAATGATTATAATGGCTATAGATTAAATATTGTTACATAATATATTTAATCTTACATTCTCCCACTTAGCCGAGTAATCATTTACTATGAGTATTAGATAAGCCTGATCAGGAGTTAACACTCATTTTAGCCTTAAACAAGTACTATAGCAGAGAAATACAGCCGTTGAATCATTATGCGACTCAGGACCCCCATTAATCATACTATAGCCTTAATTTAAAACCTAATCGTCATGATCAAAATACGCGTAAGCCCTTTGTTTGATTTGTAACTTTATTTGTCAATATGCCATTATACCGGTTGAACATATTCTAAGAGACATACAAAATCAAACTGAGGAAATTTCATTAACATAAAACATAAGCTAGTACAATATGCTCAAATAAGGTCTTTACAAAATCCCATATTACGAACATGTTCTTCATAAACCTTAGGAGGGAGACCTTTAGTCATCGGATCCGCAAGCATATCCTTAGTACTAATATACTTGATACAAAGATTATTTTCCTCAACTCGTTCACGTACAAACAGATATTTTGTATCGAGATATAAACCAGCTCCAGTCGAACTGTTACTGTTCGAGAAACTAACGGCAGCTGAATTATCACAGTAAAGCTTCAATGGTCTAGAAATGGAATTAACGATTTTGAGTCCAGTGATCAGATTTCTAAGCAACATTCCATGACAGGTTGCGTTATAAACAGCAATGTACTCTGCCATCATTGTGGAAGTTGTGGTCAACTGTTGTTTATGACTCTTCCATGAGATAGGGCCGCCTGCTAACATAAAGATATAGCCCGAAGTGGATTTCTTGTCATCTTTGCACTTTGCAAAGTCAGAATCAGAATAGCCCACCACTTCTAAATGATCACTTCTTCTATAAGTCAGTTTGTAGTCTTTCGTCCCTTGCAGATATCGAAGTACCTTCTTAGCTGCTTTCCAGTGATCTAGGCCAGGATTAGTCTGATAACGGCCTAACATTCCAGCAATATAAGCAATGTCTGGGCGAGTACAGACTTGAGCATACATAAAGCTCCCGACTACTGATGCGTAAGGTATCTGGCTCATTTGCTCCTTCTCAACCTCTGTTGTCGGACACTGGAATGAACCGAAAACATCTCCCTTAACTACTGGAGCGACGGAGGGTTTGCACTGTTGCATGTTATATCGTGTAAGGACACGATCTATGTAAGCCTTCTGGGACAATCCTAAGATCCCTTTGTGTCTATCTCGGTGAATTTCAATGCCAATGACGTAAGAAGCCTCTCCGAGATCCTTCATGTCGAAGTTATGCGAAAGTAACCGCTTCGACTCATGCAACATGTCTAAACTATTACTTGCCAATAGAATATCATCTACGTAAAGGACAAGTATAGTAAAGTTGCTCCCACTCATCTTGAGGTAGGTGCATTGATCCACTTGATTCTTCATAAAACCTTGCTTCTTCATGACTTCATCAAACTTGAGGTACCATTGACGTGATGCTTGTTTTAACCCGTAAATGGATTTCTTCAGCTTACAGACTAGATGCTCCTGACCTTCAGGTTTAAAGCCTTCAGGTTGTTTCATGTAAACATCTTCGTCTAAGTCTCCGTTAAGGAAAGCGGTTTTAACGTCCATCTGATGCAGCTCTAAATCAAAATGAGCTACTAGGGCCATGACGATCCTTAATGAATCTTTACGAGAGACAGGTGAAAACGTCTCTTGATAATCAATTCCCTCTTTCTGAGTGTAGCCCTTTGCAACCAATCTCGCTTTGTAGCGTTCAACGTTCCCATTCGGATCCAGTTTTGTTTTGAATACCCATTTACATCCTACGGGTTTGGCTCCGTTGGGTAATTCTACCAAATCCCAAACGTCATTTTTCTTCATGGATTCAAGCTCTTCAATCATTGCTTTATTCCATTCAGAAGACTGGTCACTGCTAATGGCTTCATTGTAAGAGATAGGATCATTGAGCTTTCCAGCATCCATTTCAGTCAGGTAGGTAACATAATCATCCCAATTAGTAGGCCTTCTTTGCCTAGATGACCTCCTGAGTGGATTATCGGGTTCAGCGTTGTCTTGGTTTTGAGCGTTTGATGTGCCTTCGTCATGAGGTATAAAGGGTTCTGATTGTAGAGGTAAATTTGGAGTTGGTGCAGTAGCTTCAGGTACAGTAGTTGCATTGGGTACAAGAGGAGTAATCGGAGTAATGGTAAGCGACGAGTCTCTCCCCCCCCCCCCCCGCGTCTTGTACTTCTTGCAATTCTTCGTAAGGGTTGGTACTGCTCCCACTGACCTTGAAATCCTCCAGGAACGCGGCACGCTTGGTTTCAACAATACGGGTGACATGAGAAGGACAATAGAAACGATAACCCTTAGAGTTCTCAGGATACCCGATAAAGAAACAGGTAACTGTTTTAGGGTCAAGTTTCCTTAGGAAAGGATTGTAAAGTTTTGCTTCAGCAATGCAGCCCCATACTTTCATATATTTAAGACTCGGTTTCCTTCCTGTCCAAAGTTCATAAGGAGTTTTAGGGACAGACTTAGAAGGAACTCTATTGAGTATATGAACAGCTGCTTTTAACGCTTCAGTCCAGAGGAATAATGGTAAATTAGTGTTGGCTAACATACTGCGCACCATGTTCATAAGGGTACGGTTTCTTCTTTCAGCCACACCATTCTGCTGAGGTGTACCAGGCATGGTGTATTGGTTCACAATCCCCTGGCCCTTACAAAACTCATAAAATGGACCAGGAGCTTGACCCACATTAGTATGTCTTCCATAATATTCACCGCCTCTATCTGATCTCACAACTTTAATCTGACGATCTAATTGCTTTTCAACTTCAGCCTTATAATCTTTAAAAGTTGTTAGAGATTCAGATTTCTCCTTAATAAGATACAAGTACATGTAACGAGAATAATCATCAATAAAAGTGATAAATGAAGTATATCCTGTTATGCCAGCGATTTGGTAGGGACCACTAATGTCAGTATGAATGAGTTCTAATAAATTAGAGCTCCTAGTGGCACCTTTCTTATTCGCTAATGTCATTTTACCTTTAAGACATTTGACACATGTTCCAAAATCAGAGAAATCGAGCGGAGGTAAGACTTCATCCTTTACAAGACGATTTAATCGTTCTTTTGAGATGTGGCCTAAACGCTGATGCCACAACATGGATGAAGTTTCTAAGTCTCGTTTCTCTTCCATCTTTGTGAGTGATTCATTAATGTTATATGACAACAAAGATTTGGAAAAGTTATCTTCTAGTTCTAATCTATAGAGACCACCATCCAGAATACCAGTACCATAAAGAACAGAATCATAATGGATAGAGAGTTTGCGATGACCATGGGAAACAATAAAACCGTCCATGTCTAACTTTGGTCCTGATACAAGGTTCCGAGTTACCTCAGGAACATATAAGGTATCATAAAGTTTAATACATAAACCAGTTTTCATAACTAATTGTAATGTTCCAATGGCCTTCACTTCTAATTCTCGATCATCCCCAACCTTAAGCGTTCTTTGGTTTCTTTCCAGCTTCCGGATTGAAAGGAATCCCTGAGTAGAATTGGTAACATGAACCATAGAACCAGAATCAAACCACCAAGAATTAGCAGGAACACTTAAATTATAGGACTCAAGTATCATAAAATAATCGTTACCTTTCTTAGCCAGCCACTCCTTAAAATCAGGGCACTCCTTCTGCATGTGTCCTGTCTTTTTACAGAACTTGCAGCGGATACTGCCTAAGGAGTTCTTAGAGCTGGAGGGTGCACTTGTATTAGGATGAGGGTTAGGCCTTTGGACTTTTGAAGCATCCTTCCTCTGATAATTGTTCTTCCTCTTCTTAGAGTTGGAGGTAGTGAAGTTTGCAACATCAGTATGGCGATCCATCCTCATACGCTCTTCCTCCTGTACGCACATGGCGACCAGCTCACTCATCGTCCATTTGTCCTTCTGAGTGTTGTAATTGATCTTGAATGCTTCAAAGGACGAAGGAAGCGAAGTAATGATGAAATGAACAAGGAAACCATCACTGATTTCCATTTCCAGCCCTTTCAGCTTATTTGCCATGTCATTCATCATCATGATGTGCTCGCGAATGCCACTCCTCCCATCATACTTAGTTGTCACCAGCTTGAGAATAAGAGTACTAGCGTGTGCTTTAGACGTCCCCTTGAACTGAGCCTCCACAGAAGCCAAGTAGGTTTTAGCATCGTCAGAATCAGGAATAGTTCCTCTAATAGAGTGATTAATGGACTGCTTCATGAACATGAGAGACATGCGGTTACTTCTAGTCCACTTATCATGAAGTAACTGCTGAGGAGCAGTACTCTGTGGAGTAAGGTCCGCTGGCTTATCCTCTCTTAGAGCATAATCAAAGTCCAGCACTCCAAGTGTAAGCATGAGGGCATCCTTCCATGCAGCAAAGTTTTCACCAGTTAAAGGTGGAATTCCGCAATTTGGTGCTGATAGTGGAAATAAGATGAGCAAGTTATGATACTAATGAAGAAATCCTAATGTGATCTAAGGGCACGTTAAACTAAGGCAGGCATAAATAATGACCATTTTATATTATGAAGCTGTGATATTGTCTATTACTAACATCAAAATAATAGACTTAGCTAAAAGTTCTACTTAAACAAAAACAAAACAGCTTTGGCCAGAAGTGTAATCATTTAAGCATATGTGCAAAATGGTTGTAACAAATCAGCTTTGGCCAGAAATTGAAACAATCACTTTAGTTATGCACTTGTTGAGTATGCCATCTATGAATGAATTAAATCAGCTTTGGCCAGAAATTAAGACATTCATGCTTATGATGCATACACAACATAGCTTTCGTAATACTTGAACGATAAGTAGATGTATCAAGTCAGCTTTGGGCAGAAATGATATATCAAAAGCTCATTCAAGTAAAGCTATTTTGGTTTTGCAAAACATTATCTGATTCTGATTAATTAACTAAGTAAATTACAAAACCATTTATTTAATAGCAAACCACCCGTTAGCACGGATCGAACTCCGCGGTGAGTTCGCTGGGGGTGCGGGGGGCAGCGCGCCCCCGCCCGGGGTTCGGGGCGGGAGCCCCGAAAAAAAAAAAATTTAGTTCACATTAAACAGCTTAAAAATAATGAGGTTTCGAGTCACAGCCTTGTTGTCTCGAGTCGAGACCTTTGTCTCGAGTTGACACGTTATGGTCTCGAGTCGAGATCTAATGATCTCGAGTCGAGACCTCTGTCTCAAGTTGATACGTTATGGTCTCGCCTTGTCACGTTATGGTCTCGAGTCGAGATCTAATGGTCTCGAGTCGAGACCTCTGTCTCGAGTTGTAATGGTTTAATGGCCTTAGTCGAATCCTCAGTGGTCTCGAGTTGACACGTTATGGTCTCGAGTCGAGACCTTTGTCTCGAGTTGAAAACTTTTGAGAGCCCTTATGATTTCGAGTCGAGACCTTGTGGTCTCGAGTCGAGATCTTGGTCTCGAGTCGAAGCCTGATGGTCTCGAGTCCACTGTTGATAGCTGTTTCTTGTGATAACATAACTGAAATTCGAAATCTAAGGGATTATGAGATATTGTTTCCTGTTTTAAGATGATCTAATTTTATCAACATATTTCGAAAATTATGATATGTTTATCTAATAACAGTTTTTCGAAAATCTATTGAGGACAAAACAGATCAAAAACAGAAAAAACACTTCACAATCCAAATCATATTCCAAATCATAACAGAATTTTCGAATTTCCTAAGAACATGTGATGAACCCTAAACATAAAAATAAAATTCTGGAACCCGAAACCTGAAACTTTTAATACTTCTAAACAGATTTCGGTTTTAAAACATAAACCCATTTGATTTCGAGTAAACATATGATTATTCCTTTTCCGAAAACAGGGATTTCGAACATATACCCACTCGAAAAACGGCTGTTAATTCATAAGGTTTCAAAATTTTCGTTTTCCAAGTTTCAATCCCAGAATTATGGATACGAAAACAGAACCGACTAATCAACATATGCTCTGATACCACATGTTGGTTCAGTTCTGTTTGAGCATGAGGGAAAACAGTAAATCATACCTGTCACAGCAGAAAGTCCAGTGGAGAATCCAGTAATGGAGTTCGACATGCTTGTCATCGTGATCTGGTTCCTCCTTAGGGTGCTGACTGATGATGGGGCTTAGAGAACCGAAAAGGGTATCGGATAGGAGATGGAGGACGAATTTGATGTTATGTCTAATGGGGTGTGAAACTGAGTAACCCTTTAACCTCCACTTAATTCTCCTTATATAAGCACCCAGGAGGAAACCTAATTAGTTACTAAGGGTAATATGGTCCATCAACAATTACCAACTAATTTAAATAATAGGTTATTATATATTTTGATCTATATTATGTAAATGATTATAATGGCTATAGATTAAATATTGTTACATAATATATTTAATCTTACATTGCCATGTTATAAGTTTATTCGATATACATGCCGTTATAATTATTATAAGTCGTTAGTCGTATATTGAATAAGTCAGTCTAGATAAATTACAAAATTTTAAATATTTTTAAGAATACACCCATTACAAAACAAAATAGTGTCACTGTCGGTAATGTAGACATGGTAATGTGATTTGCGACGGAATACCAGTAGATTTTTTACTTGACCTTCATAAGTATAGCCATGTGTAATGTGATTTGCGACGGATTACCCGTTGACTTTTTACTAGCAGGGGTGCAAACAAGCTGAGTTTAAATGAGTCCGAGCCCAACTTAAAAACAAGCTCGTTTAGCAAACAAGCCCAAACTCGAGCTTCACTTATCAAGCTCGAGCTACCTCGCGAGCCTAAATAAACCCATTATTTATATAATTTTTAATCAACATATTAAGTATTTATATTTAAACTAGGTTAAACCCCCACCGCGTTACGGCCGGGGGCTTACAAATTAAGAAGAACAACAAGTTTAACCCCCACTGCAACGGTCTCTTAGCAAACGCGACATGCTCTTTTGATAACATAAACACAAATTATTGAAATCAAACTTTCATATACATCCTTTTTATTCACACAAAACTACGACCTCCATAATTACTCAAACATTCTCATCACACTAAGTGCCAACATCAGCCCTCCCCATCTATTAGTTACACCGGCCACACCAGATAACACAATTTTTAAAGTTGATAGGTATCAATCAAATTGAAAGATGATAATAAACAATATTTGTTCAAATGGTAAGTTTATCTGAACATATCTTCCCAAAGTTGAACTCATATTATGGAATCTTAAATCAGGATTTTATAGTTTCTTATATACACAATGCAAATTGTTCAAATGTTTAACTCCAAACAATTATATTTCTTTCTCTTTGTTTTAAAAAACAGCTATCCTCTATCTCACTATTTTTTTACTTTAGTACGTCATCTCTTTCTCTAATTTTTCTCTTTTTTTAAACAACTATCCTCATTAAAACATCTCACTCTTTTTTACTTTGGTACGTCATATCTTTCTCTAATTTCTGAAAATCAGCCCTTAACTTTTTCACAAGCTGCTTTTCTATTTTTTAACCACACTGTATTATTTTTTGTTTTGTAAAACACCAACAATAGCAATGAACAATCATCGACACCATTGAACCGTCACCACCACCATCAATAGTCCATACCAATGTAAAAAAACATTAAAATTAACCGACTTAGATGTAAGCATCATCACCGTCGGGACAAAACAAAGAGGCTTAAACACATTTCTTCATCGCCAAGAAACTATGGCTCAGTGCCGTCACGGCTGCAAACGCAGTTGCCATGCCAAGAGACTGACCACCATCATTGCCAGCTAAAAACAACATACCGACACCAATACTGGCGGTTGATATGCAAGAACAACACTGGTAGTGGAAAAAAGCCGTCGGAAAAATCGCCAAAAATACACCGACAAAGAGATCAGTTTTCAACCCAAAGGTTGGTACAACCCATACAACTATGGGCACAACCCTCACATGCACATAACACACACGGACAACAACACCGGCGATGGTGCCTACAAATCCGTCATCAAATCCAAGGACAAACACACCGAGAAACCAACCGTCGGAGACCGACAAAACATGGTATTACGGTGTGAGCGGTACTTCGCTCCAACAACCACATGTTTTACAAAACTTTAAAAAAAACCATGAATCTATGACATGCCCAAGGATCTCTTCCCTCTCTAGACATAACACATGGTCTCTGACAACGTTTTTTTAGAGAGAGAAAGGACACATTTTTTCCAGAAAAAGCAAGGGTTTTAGAGAGAGAAAGAGACGAAATCGCCGCCTTAGACGGTCGGAACCGCTGGCAACAGTAACGAAACCCTAAAACCCAATGTTTTCTTCTCTTTGTAAAGATAAACACATGGTCGCTGGCGACTTTTTTAGAGAGAGAAAGTGATGATATGTTGAGAATGAGAGAAAGCTTTTGTGAGAAATATGGCATTAAATCGAAAAGAAAACCTTCAAAAACCAAACCACAGTACCAACACCTGTCTACCTATGAGGCCATGACCGCCCAAATAAACAAATGAGGTGAAACCATTACCATTAATATATGATAAAAAAGAAAGTTAATATATGATAAAAAAGAAAGTGAATGAACAGTGTTCACTATCTTTTTTTATCATATATTAATTTAGAATGGAATACATTATTAAGAGATCAGCAAATGGTATCGGGTATAGGTACCGGTCTTAATTTTACCAAATCGGTGTATTTTCGGTACTGGTTCTGCACATTTATTCACCGGTTTTTACCCTCAAATACCGGTGTCGTACCAGTACCGACCGGTACCGAACCGTACCATACTAGGTATATTCGATACCGGTACCCACTTTTGGGGATTTCGGTAACGGGAACAGTGCTTTATAATTTATTTTTTTAAATTAAAATTATAATGGAATACATCATTAAGAGATCAGCAAATGGTATCGGGTATAGGTACCGGTCTCAAATTTACCAAATCGGTGTATTTTCGGTACCAGTTCTGCACAGGTATTCACTGGTTTTTACCCTTAAATACCGGTACCGTACCAGTACCGAACGGTACCGAACCGTACCATACTAGGTATATTCGGTACCGGTACCCACTTTTGAGGATTTCGGTAACGGTATTTTTGGTACCGGTTGGTACCGAGCTCATCAAATCCTGTAGCAACGCAGCAATGCAAGTAATTGCACCGTTTAGATTACTTTTCATACACACAGTAAGTAAACTGTATTTCGTTTGAATGAGGTTTTATATACACAACAACTTATTTTGCTTTCTTTTTTGTCTTTTTCTGTAATGAATGAATTGTAACATGTAAAATTAACTTGCATATTTAGAATATTGATGAGCAAATCATATCAAATCCTGTAAACGAATCGGCATCGTATCGGTACCAAATTTACTATACCAAATCATTTTCGGTACCAATTTGGTACCCACCTTTTGGCGTTTTCAGAATCATTACTTTCGGTTCGACACCGGTCTAGCACCATACCTGTATTTATTGATTTTTACCTTCAAATACCATATCGTATTGTACCGAGCATTTTCGGTGCCGGTACCTAATTTCGATGATTTTCCGGATCGATACTTTCGCTGCCGTTACCGGTACCGAGCTCATCCATATTTTAACGTGTTAGCACCGTAATAACTGAACTGAAAACAACCGAATTTCCAACGTGTAGGACGTGTGGGTCCTATTATTATATATTAGGTTATTTAAAATTGTTTTTTATGACAGAGTGATTATCCTTACCACGTCATTTTATTTATGTTTTGATATTCGTTATCTGTTTGCCGTTGCTGACACGCCTTTTGTAGTCATTGGGTCCCGCCGCAACGCGCGGGTGGAAAATAACTAGTTTACAATAAAAGCAAAACATTTTACAATACTTGTGTGCTAGAAACATGCCTAAAGCTAAAAGTACAACCACTTGAAGCCCAAGTGTGTTGCTAATTCATAATTGCCTGGATGGTCCTTGTGGTTTAACGTTTTTTCACGTTTAGTCTCCACCTTTTGAAAATAGCAGGTATGCTCCCTATGGTTTGTCATTTTGTTAGTCGGATAGTCCCCTGACATTACTCAGGGGACTATCCGAGTAACAGAACGACAAACCATAGGGAGCATACCTGCTATTTCCAAATTAACTGACATCAACTCAGGGGACTATCCGAGTAACGAAATATAAACCATAGGGAGCATACTTGCTATTTTCAAAAGGTGGGGACTAAACGTAAAAAAACGTAAAACCACAGGGACCATCCGGGCAATTAACTCTAATAATAATTACTATTTATAAAATTATGAAAAATAACTAAATTATATATAAAATAATAATTATAATGAATATAAATTAATTTTTAGATAATAAACAAGAGCCCGAGTTTGGAAAACTTCCTACGAGCTCGAGTCCAGTCCAGTCGAGCTCGGGCTCAACTTGGTTTGTTTGTACCCATACTTTTTAGCAACAAAAATAAAATAAACTGTATTTTTTATTTGGATTTTATGGTTTCAGTCGGTTGATTATCCAACGAAAAAAAAAAAATATATATATATATATATATATATACTTTTTTAGATTCCTTGACTCTAACGAATTTTTCGTGAATGATACTAATTTGTTTAATATTGTGTTTGTTTTTTTCTTAATTTAGTAAACAATCAATATCGTGAATGATACTAATTTGTTTAATATTGTGTTTGTTTTTTTCTTTATTTAGTAAACAATCAATATAATAATTATAATTAAATATTCATGTATTTATCCAGTTTTTTTCCTTAAAGAGGTGCGATTCAATGGAGATTAAACACTTGACTACTTGAGTATGCATATAAGTCATTTGGCCCTCTTAAACCATTTGGAACATTTTTTATATTTGTTTATCTATACTATATAACAAAAGAAATCATATTTGAGATATTTGTCATCATATTAGGCCATGTTTTATAGATAACTATTATTTTAGTTTAATCTTTTCTAATTAATTATAGATAATCATCCTACTAAATATTATTTAGTTTAATTTCTTATGGATAATTCTTATTTAGTTTAATCTCCTCCTCATTTATAATATTATTTATTTAACTAATAGAGTAAATTACGATTTTGGTCCCTGTGTTTATATTACTTTTACTCTTTTAGCCCCAAAAGAATTTTTAACATCTGAACCCCCAACCTTTTTTTCTAATCTTTTTGGCCCCTAACGTCTTTTTTCTAACCTTTTTGGCCCCTAACATTTAATGGATGGGGTTAGTGTTAGGGGGCAAAATGGTTAGAAAAAAAACCGTTGGGGTCTCAGATATTAAAAAATTCTTTTTTGGGCTAAAAGGGTAAAAGTGATATAACCATAGGGGCAAAAATCGTAATTTACTCTAACTAATATTATTTATCACTATACATTTATGGAGTTTTAAATAATGGGTTAAATTTATTGAGACTTCGTTAACAAATTTTGCTAAAACAAAATAATCTATTTATATCAATCTAAATTTTTATCCATACTATACTATATAATAAAACATTAATGTGTGACACATGTCGTTCATTGTAGGTATTTATTTTATGATTTTCTCGCCTTACTTCCAAACTTATCTTATATTAAGTAAATAAATAAATGAATAATGAGCTAATATTAAATTTTATCCTACTTTAAATTTCTAATACCATTCTTCTATTTTTTCTAATTAAATATTATCCGAAATTGTAAATTGTTAATTTAAAACATTTTAAATAAAACAAATTATTTATCACGAAAACCAAACTTTGTATTAATATATTAAATATTTTTATTTTCACTATACAAAATTACATTTACTAACTTTTTTATTATTTGGTATATAAAATTATATTTATTTAACTCGTGTAATAAATGAGGTTTTTTAAAGATGTATTATCTTATTATTTGTTAAACAAGGTAAAGGATCCTGTAAAAAGTGCCCAAAGTGTGAGAAGGGTAAGAAATAATATGGTGATGACAAGTGTCCTATATCTAAATTAATTCAAAAGGGTGAATTAGTAATTTTCTATTTTCTTTCAATTAATTGATTTAAAGATAACTGCCCAAAATAACTTCCACCCTTTATTATAGGAATTCGATTTTAGGAATTAATCTACGAATGTGTGTAGTGTTATATAATTCTGTAGTGCAACAACCATTCAGAACTGCATAGTGTTATATATTTTTTATATAGTGTTATATAGTGTTACTTGGTGTTATATGGTGTTATAATATGGTTTTTGGTGTTATATAATTCTGTAGCGCAACCATCAAAAAACACTATATAACACCATCAATTATTAATTCTGTAGTGCAACCACCGTTTAGAGCTGTATAGTGTTATATATATTTTTATGTGGTATTATATAGTGTTCTTTGGTTATATAGTGTTATATGATGGATGCATAGTGTTATATAGTGTTATATAATAGACGTATAGTGTTATATGATGGAAGTATAGTGTTATACGTTTCTTTGCAGCAGTTACATATTTTTCTATTTTTAGAATTTAGAATCGAGATAATTTAGCAATTAAATTTGAATAGCTAGTTTTTAGGAGATTGATGGCGGTTACCATATTTGAAACATTGGAAAAGACACTATTGCCCTTCAATTTTACATAAGGTCCTTCTAATTAAAACACAATTTATATTTTATACCCTATTGATCTCAACCATTAGATCAAATATCCAATGGTTTAAAACACTTCTTACCCTTCTCATATTTTAGACACTTTTTACCATATCCCTACCCTGTTAAACAATATTACATTTATTCAACCCGTGTAATACATGTGGTTTTAAAGATATACTTTTTTTTATTTGGTATATAAAATTATATTAATTCAACTTGTACAATATGGTTCTTATATATATAACTTTTTATTATTTAATATATAAAATTATATTTATTCAACCCGTGCAATAAAGGAAGTTTTTAAATATATAATGTTTTATTATTTAGTATATAGATTTATTTACTCAACCCGTGTAATACACGGGGTTATAACCTAGTAGTTTTATACATTAAATCTATATAATTTATCAAGTTATATATATGCGTCATATATTACATGATAACTTGAATATAGTTTCTTGAAGTAATGAAATTTTTGACTTAAAACTACTCACCAATTTATAATATATATATATATATATATATATATATATGTGTGTGTGTGTGTGTGTCTATTTTAGGATCGTTTGATATGAAGAAGATTTAACATGAAAGAAATATAAATTAATTTAAAGAGATGGCAACATAATAAGCATGATATGAATTTAAAATATACCTGAGTTTATTGATTGAGAATCTTGATTACAAACAATTTCTTTACAATCGGGAGGAGCAACTATAATTTGAAAATCTAGAGATTTTGAACATAGAGAAGTTGATAATACAAGTTTTGGGTTTGAGGGTTTTTTCATACATAAGAGAAGATGTAAGAAAATGTGTGTGTTCCTTCTTTGATCTTCTTCCCTTTTATAGATGGAGTATAAAAGGGTCTTCATTATTGATTTTTGAAAGAGCTTCCGTATGAAATGGCTTTTGTTGGAAAAGTTGTTTGTCCACTTTGAGAATTATTTGCACCATCTTTTAAGAATTGGAAAATTATTTGTCTCTTTGTTGCACAATCTTCTATAATTGGAAAGTTGATTGTCTCTTTGTTGAATTATTTGCTTCACTTTTGAAAATAAGAAAAGTTGATTGTCCTTTGTTGAATTATTTTGCACCACTTTTTGAAGATAACTATTTTTCCAAACTTCCATCATTATTCTATTCTCTAATTGTCGGTATATTATTATTATTTATATATATATATATATATATATATATATTTTACATCAGATCAAATGGGTCTTGAGAATCTTGAAATACTTCAGTCCCCGGAGATGAGTGTTTTGAAGGGGATGGAGACTGTCGAATTTCATTGACTATTTTTTAAATTTCTTCTGGAGAATTGCAACCTGAAAATCTTTGAATATATTCTTGATCTTCATTGCTAGCTTTGATATCTCGAATCGGAGACTTTAGACTTCTTTCATATTGAGTGGTTAGTTCCTTATAATACTTGGTAACTGCTTGAGAATTTGCTTTTGTGATGATAAACTTATTCCACCATTTACATCTGTATTGTCTGAAGAGCAATGGAGGAGAAAGTTCTGTAGGATTTTCTTCTTGAAAATTGTAAGTCCATAAACAGATCCATGGAATTTTGAAAACACTCATAAACTGTAAAGTATACTCGAAAATTTGTGTTCCATCATGTTGAAAATACTCGACGAATCTTGAAAATGCTTCTAAAATTTCTTTGAGAAAAGCTTCTGGAACAATTCCCATATATTTAAACCATTTAACAAACCATCTTGGATAAATATTTGAAAAATCTTCATCAAATTGGAAGAAACCAAGAATGATCAAAGTTTCTTAGAAGAAATGCATATTCCTATGCATCTTGATAATCATAATAGTTATATTGAGGATAAGCACTGAAATTTGAAAGGGTTTTTGAATTATAGGGCTTAGAATTCCAGTCTTTTAAAGATAGAACCTTTAAAATTTTTACTTGACTATAAGTGATCTTGGAAGAATCTCCACTATTAAAATTGTGCCTAATAATAACCGATTCTGAATCTACTAAAATTGCTTGATAATAATCTCTAGTCTTGTATTCGTCCTTGAAAAAATGGCATCCTCTTGGATAAATGAAGTCGATTAAGGATAAAAAAAATTTGCTAACCTTTTCGACTTCTAAAGGCTCTAGAATTTTAATAATCTTTTTATTTGGGTTGATAGTATAAGGAATAGTGGCTGGTGAAGAGCTTGAAGGAGATGCTGGTTTATAGAGTTTTGTGAAAGAAGGAGATTGAAAAATGGGTTTTGATTCTAGATTTTGAATAATGGATGAAAATGGAGGTCTAGGTCTGAGTCCTGGGGTTAGAGGGGCAAATCTGTTTTGAATATTAGGTAATAAGGGAAATTGTTGCAAATGGGTTGGTCTTGATGGAGAACTTGATAATTGAGATTTTGAGAATTGTTGTTTTAAGAATACAATCTTTTTTGTAGAATCAGTGTTGCTCATATTCCTTGTAAAAATTCTCTTGATAAAAAATCTGGTAAAGAATTATTTTCTCCTTTTATAAATTCTATTTGAAAATCAAAGTTGCTTAATAATGCTTGCCATCTTGCAAAAACTTGTTTTGAAATCAAAATTTTAATATCCTTTTTCTAAAATATATTTTGCAGATAAACAGTCGATTCTTAATAAAAATGGTTTCATGTATAAATCATCTTCAAACTTTTTTATACATAAAACTATACTTAAAATTTCCCTTTTAATTGTAGAATAATTCTTTTGAGTATCATTCCTTGCACCTGAATAATATCTAACTAAACTTTCTTTATTATTTAATTTCTGTTTTAGTATTCCTCCGAATCCTAAGTCACTTGCATCAGTTTCTACAATTAATTCTGCGTTAGGATGGGGAATATGTAAACAGGGTAAACATTTTATTTTATCTTTGATATATTTTACTATATCTGTGTGTTCTTGAGTCCATGGTTTTGGATTCTTTTTTAACCTGTCATATAAAGGTTTACATATAATTCCTAAGTCTTTGAAAAAGTCATGAATATAATTTAAACATCCTAAAAATCTTTGCAATTGCTTTTTATCTTTGATTTCATTTGGAAATTTATTTGAAAATTCTAAACTTCTGTTAATAGGTTTTATTGTTCCTTGAATAATATTATGTCCTAAAAATCTTATTTCTGTTTGGAAAAGACTCATTTTAGAAGGTGATACTACTAATCCATTTTTATGAATAATATTGTAGAAATCATTCAAATGTTTAAAATGTTGATCTAAGGAATTTGAAAATATTAATACATCATCAATGTAAACGATTGCATAATTTCCTAATGGTAAAATAATATCAATCATTATATTTTGAAATTCTGAAGGAGCATTTTTTAATCCAAAATGCATTACATTCCATTCATAATGTCCAAATGGTACATTAAATCCAGTTTTATATCTATATTCTTCAGCAATTTGAACTTGCCAAAATCCAGACTTCATATCAAATTTAGAAAATATTTTTGAATCATAAATCTTTTTTAATAAATCTCTTTTATTTGGTATAAGATATCTAATCCACTCTAAAACTTTATTTAATGGTTTATAATTTATGACTAACCTATGAGCTCCTCTTTCTATTTCTGCATTATTTTGAACATAGAAGGCAGAGCAAGACCAAGGGGATTTAGATGGTCTTATTAACTTCTTATCTAATAATTCTTGTATCTTTTTTTTACAATAGTCTTCTAACTCTTGAGACATATGTATAGCTTTAGATTTTGTTGGAATATTTTTCTCATTAAAATCTTTAATATAAGGTAATCTTATAATGTGTTGTTTTCTTTCCCAAAAAGCATTTGGAATATTTGCACATATATTATCCTTAAATTTATTTTTAGTTTCTTGTATTCTTTTTATAATTATTTTATCTTGCAATTGATTCTTTATTCTAACATGATCAATTTCTTCAATTAAAAATTCCTTTTGTTTTTCTTTTAAGCTTAAATATTTATTTATTTTGAAGTAATTGGATGAGCAAATTCAAAGCAGATCTTTTTATTTAATACCTTAATATTTATTCCTTTTTCTTCAACTGTGAAAGGATATAATTGAGTTATGAATGGAAGTCCTAATATAATTTGAGATGTTAAATCCTTTACTAGAACTAATTGAGTTTTATAACAATAGTTTTTTTTTTTTTGCAAATATGAACATTTGATAATTTATATTTAATATTTAATGGGTTTCCATTAGCTCCGGATAATCTATATGTAGTTTTTTCATAGTATTTTGTGGGTATTAAACCTTCTTGAAAACAGTTCATATCAGTCCCACTATCAATCATGGCAACTAATGTTAATCTAAATTCATTATTGATTATTATATTTAATTTAGTATACCATTTTTGAGAATTTAATCCTTTTAAACTATTTATTTTTTCTATATTTTCAGTATTGTTATTATTTTTAATATCATTATTATTTTCTTCTTTTTCTTTATTTTTTCCTTTTTCTAATTCTTTAATTTGTGCTTTTATTTCTCGAATTTATTCTTTTATATTTTTTAATTCTATTTGCAATTCAGTTATTGTAACAAGATTTTCTTTTATTTGTTTTGTTTGAAACCTTTGACATATTTCATTGAAATTATACACCTTTTCTTCCTTTTCTATTGGTAATTTATACTTTTCTTTTAATTGTTTTAGATATACTTGTTTTACTTCTTTATCATCAATTTTTTCTAATAATTCGAATAGGTCTTTATTATTTGCTGTTAGAGAATTTATTGTACCATCGATCTCACAAATACAAGGACCAATACATTCACATGAATTTTCTTCTAACTACTTTCTGAATTAGAATCTTCAATATTGTTTAAATAATTATCACTATAGTCTAAAATATTGTCTTCACTTGAGTTATTATAAATGAGTATTTTATTTATCTGTTCTTTTAATTCAGCGGAAATGTTTAGCTCATTTATCTTTCTCTTAGTATAGAAATCATTTGAATAATGTCCTTGTCTTCCACATTTATAACAAATGACAATATCTTGTTTACCTTGTTTTTTTCTTTTGAAAATCAGTTTTATCTTTATAATATTTCTGTTTATTTTTAATATATGGTTTTCTTTTATAATTCTTCCTGATAAATTGTTTAGGAATTTTCTTTTTAGATTTAGAAGGAGTTTTATATGGTTCAAGTCCATATTATTGACAAAAACTTCCTAATTCCTTATGACCTTTGATACTATCCTTTTTTTATATTTTTCTTTTAATCTTAAATCATTACATATTTTTAATCCTTCTTGATTTATATAATTTATTATTTGCCCATAGGATAAATCTCTATAGGGAATATTATTGTTAAAATCTTTTTTAATTTTTTCTCTAATTCTTTCTGCAAATAATTTTGGTAGCCCGGCTATAAACCTTTCTTTCCAATAAGTTTATTTACAATCATCTCTAGTCATAACTTTTGAAAGAAATACATCTTTATACCATCTAAAATCTTGTAATTTTCTACACGTCAGATTTAATAATATTAAAGAATTTCTTTCTTGATAATCTGTTGGATTTCCAATAAAATGTTTAATTATAGCAAACATTAAAGTATTAATTATATCAGGTGTTTCAGTTGGAACTTGAACATTATTTTCTGTTTTAATAATTGATTTTTTAGCATTTTGAATTATATGTTTTTCTTCTTCTGTAAGATACTTATCCCACCAACCTTTAAGAATTCCCGTAAAACCAGAAACTATCATAGTAAGGATTTGAGCTTCATTATTTCCATTTGCTTTATATGCATTAGCTGCCATTATCATTTCTTGTAATAGATTAAGAATTTGATGTTCTATTTGACCTTCTATATTCCATTCGTATAGAGAAGTTCCATCATATTTTGCTTGAACTAAAGTATGTCATTCTTCAAATTGTAAATCAGGTGGGGTAGGTCTAGGGTAATAATTTATTGTTTCAGGCCTAGTAGTATAAGTATTATTTTTTGAAAAATGATAATTTCCTCTTTTAATTTTGTTTATAGAATCTTCTATCTGAAAATCATTAAATTGTTCTTCGATACTTTGAATTTCTTGATCTGAAATAACATTTATATTTAGTTTTGAAATTTTTGAAGAAATATCTTGTAACATATCTTGTTGTTTGTTTAAACGTATTGGGATATCTATAATATATGGTTTAAATATTGGATTTTCAATATTTTCAGTTATTATTTTAGTATTTGAAGTACTAGGTTGATCTGAATTATTTTTATTATTAGTTTCTATCCTCTCTAATTGTTCTCCTATGATATTTAATTTTGAGTTAAATGCCATTTTAGTCCCTGTGGTTTGAGCCATTTTGCCAGTTTAGTCCAAAGGTTTCATTTTTAACCTGTGGGTCCAAAAAGGTTTCACAGTTGCCATTTTAGTCCACTGGGTTAACTTCATCCGTTTTTTCTGTTAACGAGAAGGCCAATTCGGTCATTTTATATGGCTGAATTGCCCTTTTAGTTAACAGAATTACATACAAAATAACCAAATTGGCCTTCTCGTTAACATAAAAAACGACTCTCCACCAATTGCGAGAACGACTCTCCACCAATCAGTTGCGAGAACCGCGAGAACGACTCTCCACCAATCAGATAATGACAACCAAAAGGGTATTATAGTCATTTAATTAAAACCATCAAATCATCTCTCTCTCTCTTCTTTAAAGTCACTTTTTAAAGTCATTTCAATTTCTCTCTCTTCAAAACCATCAAATCAGATCTCTTTCCTCTTTAAAGTCTCTCTTTAATCAAAACAATCAAATCATCTCTCTCCTCTTTAAAGTCACTTTGTAAAAAAAATTATAAAAAATAAATTTTGTAAAAGATTTTTGGTAAAAAAAATTTTGTAAAAAAAATTTTCGTAAAAAAACGTAAAAAGGTTAAAAAAACCGTGTGTGTAAAAAAAGTTTTTGTAAAAAAAAAGTTTAAAAACGTAAAAAAGTTTTCGTATAAATTTTTGTTCTTTGTTAAAAAGTTTTGTAAAAAAATTGTAAAAGAGTTTTTTGTAAAAAAAAAGTTTAAAACCATAAAAAAAGTTTTCGTAAAAAAGTTTAAAACCGTAAAAATTTTCTAAAAACGTGTGTGTAAAAAAACGACGCGTAAATACGGGGCGAAAAAAAAAGCAGGGCGTAAAAAACGGCGCGTAAAAAAACAGCTCGTAAAAACTGAGCGTAAAAAACGGCTCGTAAAAAAATCGGGTGATAAAACGGCGCGTAAATACGGGGCGTAAAAACGGCGCATTAAAACCGAGCGTAAAAAAACGTCGCGTAAATACGAATCTTAAAAAACGGTGCCTAAACAAGGGGCGTGAATACGGGGCATAAAAACGCCGCGTAAAAAACGGGACGTAAAAAACGGTGTGTTAAAACGGGTCGTAAAAAACGGCCCATTAAAAAAACGACGCATGGAAAAGCCGGGCGTAAAAACGGCGCGTGAAATAGCCGGACAAAACGGTGTGCAAAAACCGGCGCGCAAAAATAATTTATTTTGTTAAAAAATCTAAACTTAAAATGGTTTTTAATAAAAAATTCTATTTAAAAAAACAAGTAATATAATAATGGCAAAAAAGTAATAAAAAACAATAAAGATAAAAAGACAAAAATGAGTAAATTACTAAACTAGCCTTTTGTATTAAAATATTAAAGCATAATAAGAAAAAAAAAATATTTAATATTAGTTTTAATTACTTTTAATCTCATCCATCCATTTTGAAGATGTAATGGTTGAAAAGTGATTATCTAGGTTCTTGCAAATGGGGGTGCTTTTCATTTTAGCGGTCCCCTATATATATATATATAGCTTGTTACTTTATGTACACAATGTTATTATGTGGTTTTTACACGATTTTGAGCCAGTTTCTTCAAATAGAAAGGATGTGTATTAAAGTAATATAATGAAATAAATGATTAAATATATTAACAAATAAATTACTTTTTGAGGCTAAAGAATGCCAATAGTAACAAAGTTTTAAAAGTGTTCTACTCGTATAGTTTTTGGCCCTATTAGATAACTTAACATTCAAATCGAGCCATGTTATTTTTTTTACGTGTCAAGAAAAAAATGGACCATGAGATGCTGGGCTCGGATTATTTTAATATATGAAATTATGTTTATTAAAATAAAAACATTTTAATTACATTAAAAAAACAAGTTACAATCCACGTCATCACTCGACGTTAGCATCAAATAAAAGGGAAAAAAGAATCAAAAATTCACATCACCACGGTTACCTATGAAATGGATGAAAAAACCCTTAATTTTAGTGAAAAATGAATGTTGAGTGACCTGATTGGAACACTTTTGAAACTTGAGTGACCTAATTGGAACACTTTTAAAACTTGTTTACTATTCTACAAAGTTACCCATTTGTTTTCTCAACTATGTGTGAGACTATCAAGATAAAAAAAATCATATAGCCCAGTGGAGATAGATATGGTCGGGTGGTTCCGCTGATAATACGGTGATAATCCAGTGGTCTATCAGTGATCCTAATTTACCGTTCAAAAAAAAGTACCATGATGTTTGGTTAATCATATTAATATTAATGAAACTAGAATTTAAAAACATTTTATTTCTTATATACTTTTTTAAAATCATTTTATTTCTTATGTAGTTTTTTATTGTTGACATAAATTTAAAAATAACATGTTTCAAGTAAAAGAACTAAATAAAACATATATACATGTCTAAATGTCTAAGTATTCAAAGATTTGGAAAAGATTAAGTTTCAAATAGTCAAAGATTAACCAAAAAAAATGAAATCTCTCCCTTTCTCACCATCACATTCTGAGGTAGGAACGTAGTTGACTTGACACCATCCCACCATACCACCTTCACCTTCGTCATCACTACCGGCCCCTACCGCTACTTCTACAGTTGTTAGGGGTGTGTAGAAAAATCAAATAAACAAATCAGTACTAACAAAAAAAATTATTGAATCGAAATAAATTGGACTGGTTAAGAACCAATGGTTCGGTCATCGATTTTCTGTATCTGAGTTAAATAGTTCAGCTATGGTTATGTTAGTCAACATTTATACAATTACATTAGGTTCTTACAAATAATATTCTATACGTTAGGTTACACTTTTTATTTTTATTTTAAATAAGATTGTTATCCCTCTCATCTCTTTATAAAGTAACATGTTTTTGCGTTTTATTTTGCCCCCAAAACTTGGTTGTTTTTATTAATCAAATAGGTTGTTTAAGCTCTTTCTCATAACCGGTGGTTAATTACTTAATTGAGCTGTCTTTTCCATTGACCAAATTGTCATAGTCAAAACCGAACAGTTATAGAAATCTATAAACTAAAACATCGTCATGTGTTCAATCCTAGCTAATAACCAATTAGACCCATACTCGCCCCTGGACCTCGCCGCCATCACCACATTCTTGACTAAACATGATTATTTCTAAACAAAATGTTACATAAATATAAATTGCCAAGAAAAACGACATAGACCGTCACATTTGTCATTATGGTGTGTATTGTATTTTAACCGGTTACATATGTAAAAGGACCCCTTAAATGTTGCATATAAATAAAATATATCAGTCAAACTTTAAATAAGAAAATTAATAAAATCCAGATGATCCATTTACAAAAAAAAAAAAACAAATGTTACAAGCACAAGATCCACTATTGACCATATTTCACGGCATTGTTTGAATAAATGAAGCATGTTTAAAAATTTTAACACCAAAAAACCCGGTCCAATTGAAGCTGTAGAATTAAGCTTCGCCTGTAATTGTGGGTCGGCGACCTCCACATTTTGTTTACCGCCGGACAAAACATTCTTAAAAACTGGCATCCAGTTTGTTCCTTAATTTCCAACAATCTCCAAGATTTCCTCCAATGCGCTCACCTTAATATATATTTCATAATATATATATATAACCCAATTTAGCAGCAAGGAGAATTAACTAACTAAACCCCCAACAATGAAAGAAATCATTGCCCTACTCGTCTTGGTCTGCTTATTGTTTACGACGAAGGTGGTCGAAGGCCACAGACCGCTTTTTGTAGATCAACATCGTACGTCTGAAGTTGGAGATTCGGTTTTCTCATCAGTAATTGGCGTTATTCGAAGAAAAGCTTATTCGGGCCCAAGCCATCGTGGTCGTGGTCATTGAAATTA
Organism: Helianthus tuberosus; assembly: GCA_030545235.1. Lineage (NCBI taxonomy): Eukaryota > Viridiplantae > Streptophyta > Magnoliopsida > Asterales > Asteraceae > Helianthus > Helianthus tuberosus. Next base: position 174,122,166 of record CM060401.1, read on the forward strand.
GTTATGGTATATATGTTCATTGCATTTGAAAGAAGTTTAGTACTACACGATAGTGGAAAATGGAAAATGTGAGTGTGTAGCTATCATTCTAACGCTACAAAAGGTCTTACGGAAGTAGATTGGTGACTTATGAGAGAATTTCTCTATGTTACGTCGAAGCTTGTAAGTTTGGCGGCTTTGGTGGTTTTTATATTTTTATACAAGGCGGAAAACTCCTGGAGTTAATTTTTGCTCAATTAACGGATGTTTTGAGTTGTATAACTCGTATCTATAGGTCTAGGTCGCATCGATATGCCTATGTTGTTATCACATTGTATCAAATACCTCATATCTATAGAGTTGATATGTTTTAGTTGTTATAGACTTTTAGCTACCTATTTTATTAGCATATACATAACGCCTTTTAAGTAATTTTGAGCTTTTATATTGTTTAACATATTTGGGATCACTGTGGTGTGCATCACTCCTCAAGGGCGCATTCTACAACAATGACAAGCACCAAACTATGACAATAGTTTTGAAGTAGTATGTAGAGATTTGGCCGGAGGGTGTGGAGGCGCCACCATGGCCACCTCAGCTCCTATAGCGCCACCCAGCGCCATCGACCCACACCCAACAAATTAACTACGGACGCTATGGGCATGGCTCCATCATGGTAACGAGGAGGAATAAGTGTTAAGGTGGGGCCCACATGCATTTCAACCAATACAATTTTTTTTTTGTTTAATATGAGGCTTTATCCCACACCCTAAAAGTTAAGGGAAGGCGTTATAAAGCCCCTGGCTGACATGGATCATATGTGTCGCTGACGTGTCTTGATAAAGCCCCTAGGAGCTCCATCCCACACCCACCAGCCTTAAAACTAAACTCAATGGGAAAAGGTGAAGCCTGAAATATTCAGAATTGGTCATCGAGTATGTGACCAGGCATGAGTGTGAGATTAACTATAAAAAATCATGAGTTTTGGATACGTATGGCTTTCGGTAACACCCGCTCAAAACCTATCCCATGCCCATTTATCCGCATCAAAACCATATAGTAATATTGTATCAACTTAAAAATATAATAAATAATATATATAAGTTGTTAAAAATTTGAAGTATTATAAATATGAAATTGTTACAAACTAGGAGATGCCCCGCCCGCTAGAGATGTACAAATCGGTTTTTTTAAGCAACCGGTTTCGGTTTTTTAACCGAACCCGTTTTTTTGGAGCAATTGAAAACCGTTTTTTTTTTAACCGTAACCGGTTTTAACCGGTTTTAACAACTGACAAATCATAACTGGTACCAACCGGTTCTAACCGGTTATAACCGGTTTCTGTAATAACCGGTTTCCGTAACTGATTATATTAACTGATTTTAAAACCGGTTTACTGTAACCGGTCAAAAAAACCGGTCAAAAAACCGGTCTGCAGGAAATGTCACAGAATGCAGTTTTTGTTGCTGTTTTGCTGTTTTTTAGCCTGTTTTAAAAAAAAAAACAGCAGTTTTTTTTATAAAAACATAACAATGCAAATTGTAAAAACTCAAAACATAATATCATTAAGTCTACGAACAAACGGAAACATAACATAAGGAAATAAGAACGATACGAACGCTAAAGCGTAACAACGAAAATACATAAACTTCATACATAAACTTGAAGGTCCACACTAATATATATAATTTTTTAGTGGGACGAGAAAAGTAATATATCTTGAGCCGCGTCTAATCTTCTTCGGCCGAACCCGAACTATTGCGTAGTAATTCATCTAGTTCGGCTTCTTCTTCGGTCATTGGGGTTGTCATTTCGTTTCGAACCTCGTCTTCGTACACTTCGGCTTCGTAATCTAATTCACCCTCGAGTGAGCGTATGTGTTGACATCTCTCCGCCGCATCCAAGTAGTCTTTCAAGCAAATCGACATCTCAACCGCCTTTGGTGTTAGTCGAGTCCTCCGTATCGAAATCACCCTACCACTTATAGAAAAAGCACTTTCCGAAGCTACCGTGGAAGCTTGGACCGTTAGTAAATCTCGGGCCATTGTGGCTAAGATCGGAAATTGTTCTTCCTTACTTTTCCACCAACCCAACAAATCAAAATTTTTAAAGTCTTGTGAAGTCATTGTTCGTAGAAAGTTCGACCCACCATATCGACCGAGTTCGCTACTACTAGTGTTACCACGTTGCATTTGACTCGATTCATCATACAAATAGTTGTAAACATACAAATCGTCATCTTCCATAGTTGACGAACCTTCGCCGAAAGCGGCATTTCTCATTGACTCGTGAATGTGTGACGAGATATGCCCATATTTTGTTACATAAACATCAAACATTTTTGAAAGTTGTTCATTAAAACGAGTTTTTGCGGTTTCGCCAAAGTTTGGTTCTTCTTCGGTGTTTAGATTCAACTCGTTTGTAATTTTTTCAATCAAAGAACCGGTTCCAAAAATATTAAAGCAAGGGTTTAAAGCGGCGGCACAAGTGAAAACCGCGGGTAGTTCTTTAAAATATTTTCTTAGTTTTTCCTTCATCGTATCTACCATATCACAACATGGTCTACCTCTCCCCGACAACTCGTTTTCTGCATTTCAGCGACAATAACCGGTTTTAACCGGTTTTTATAACCGGTTTTTATGTATACGTTTTCGGTTAACCGGTTTTTATAACCGGTTTTAGGCCTAATCAGTTTTTAAACCGGTTTTTTGTATAACCGGTCTTATAACCGATATCTAAGTCATACCGAACAACCGATCTATAACCGGTCAAACCGGTTTGTAACCGAACCGGTTTCAAAAAAACCGGTTTTCCCAACAACCGGTTTCGGTTAATTTTTCGGTTTCAGTTGCGTAATCAGTTTTTTTGTACACCTCTACCGCCCGCGTTGCGGGGCGATGGCCGAATAATTCTCAACCAATTAAAAAAAGACTACTATAATTTTGCTAGGAAAAAAAAAACAAAAACGATGATAAGACCGTAATTTCGGGCTCAGGGCAAAAGTGTAATTTTTCAGAACTAATAAGTCAGTGTTAGGCAGCTCCTTGACATGGAAAAAAATTAAATCGAGTAAACCAATTAAAAAATCCTTTATAGTTTTGGTAAAAAAAAAACTAAAACGATGGGAAAACGTAATTTTTAACTGAGGGCGAAATCATAATTTTAATTCGGGGATAAATTGTAAACTAAATGGACCAACGGGGGAGTGCCAGGAAGCTGCCGGCATGACAGTAACTTTACACTGGGGGCAAAATTGTAATTTCACCAGGGAAACAAACAAAAACGATAGGCAAAATGTAAATTTAAGTTGGGGGTAAAATCATAACTTGCCTGTGAGAAAAAAAAAACTAATGGCAAAAGTATAAATTTATACGGGGCAAAGTCGTAATTTTGAACCGAGGGAAAAATTGGAATTATTAGCTGGGAGCAAAGGCGTAAATTTATCTTTAAGTGGGGGTAAAAACATAACTTTGAACTGATGGCAAAATCGTAATTTTAAGGGAAAAAAACTAATGTCAAAACTGTAAATTGAAACGGGTAAAAATCTTAATTTTTAACCGGGGGCAAAATTGAAATATTTAGCTGGGAGTAAAAGCGTAAATCTATTTTTAAGCGGGGGCGAAAACATAATTTTTAACTGATGGCAAAATCGTAATTTTAAAAGGGGATAAAATCGTAAATTTGTTGGGTCAATAAGGGAGTGCCAGGCGTAAATTTATTTTTAAATGGGGGTAAAAACATAACTTTGAACTGATGGCAAAATCGTAATTTTAAGGGAAAAAACTAATGGCAAAACTGTAAATTGAAACGGGTAAAAATTGTAATTTTTAACCGGGGGCAAAATTGAAATATATAGCTGGGAGCAAAAGCGTAAATCTATTTTTAAGCGGGGACGAAAACATAATTTTTAACTGATGGCAAAATCGTAATTTTAAAGGCGGATAAAATCGTAAATTTGTTGGACCAATAGGGGAGTGTCAAGCAGCTGCTGGCACTATTTTCCCTGCCGCCCATTTAGCCCAATGAAAGCACACTACTATTACCGTGTCGGCCGCCGACACTTGGTTTTGTAGTAGTTGAAAATGTATTGAGTACTTGATATTTAAAGCTGTATTTCTTAGAGTGGTTCATCCCCCACAGCCGATGTTCACGGGACTCTTTCCTCTCTCCTCACACACACTAAGCTATACATACATACATACATACATACATATACATATATATGGTTCATCCCCCACCCCCTAGGTTCATCCCCTTCAAGCCCTTCTACGTGGCGGGCCATCCCCTTGGGGATGAGACTCTCCATGCCCACTAGTCTAATAAACTTTTAGTGAATGGACTATTGAGAAAACGACACTTGGAGTTTCTAAGAACCAAATGCACCTTGTGTTAGCCATGTGGACAACCTAAAAACGTGTCATGTGACACCTTTCGACGAAATTTGCTTACATCACTCTTTGGGTGTAATACGCCAGTAAAAAGAGCTACTTCGCAGGTGCATATCGCACTTTGGAAATCGTTTTTTCGCTTTTCGAATGTATGGTGCACTCGGTGTCCAAAGAATCCAGACATGACTAAATGTTGTTGCTACAATGATAGCTTGGTTGGTGTAAGACTATTTTAATTAGGTTTTAAGCTTTTGCACAAATGCACAATGGAAAATTGTTGTTGGACTTTAATTACCGGCATCACTACATGTTAATTTTATTAAATTCTCGTTTTTGTTGGTCTGAAGGACTGTGATTAGTTGATTGCAAATTTACAATAATAAGTTTGGTCAGTTCTCCATCCCTTTATAACCTACTAGCATTTTAGAGGTGGGATAAGGGATCAACAGATCTTTGGTTCGATTCCCATAAGGGGGCCTTGTGGTTTTTCACATATTTATTGGTTTCCTCCTGAATTAATATATAGGCATTATGTCTAGCGCAGACTAGAGATGGATATGATCGGGGTGGTTCCGCTGGTGACACGATGATACTCTGGTGATCCGTTAGTGATCCAAATTTGCCGTTCAAAAAAAAAAGTTTGGTCAGTTTGAAGCGGCAGCAGACCAAGATTTTCTTTATGTATCAAACCTCAAAAACGTTTTGTCATGCGACTCTAGGATATATTGTATAAAAATAAATATTTTAATCTAGTGTTGTTCACAAGTCGAACCGAACCAATCGGACATTTGCTCGTGCTCGGTTCATTTACAAACCGAAACGAGCCAAAGTCGAGCGAATGTCTTTCGATCCGAGCTTTTTTCGAACGGACATCGAGCGAGTGTCAAGCATCGCGTAACAAAAATCAGAAGTGACGATGGGGGTGCTAGTTATTAGAATAAAGTGCAGTTTTCATTCCTAAGGTTTCGTCCAACCGAACTAAGCGGACATTTGCTCGTGCTTGGTTCGTTTACAAACCGAACCGATCTTAACCGACCGTTTTTTCAATCAAGCTGAATCAAGTGTGTTGGACCGTTTTGTGACCCTGAAAAGTCAGTCAAGGACGTTCATCTTCACGTATAAAGGCGGAATCAGTACACGCAAAGTAACAACAACTTTCCTATTCAATTCCTTCTCTTTTATTGCTTTTTGAATCAATTTTGACAGAGTTCTGTTACCGAAAGCATGACCAGGTCTCGCTCAGACATACATCAATGAATGATCAGGTTTCGCTCTAATGACTATATATAGTGCATGTGGTTTCGCTCTTATGACATGACCAAATAAGCGAAACCTTTCACTAATTGTTCACATAAGCGAAACCTACTCTAACTTATGTACATAAAAGCGAAACTCAACATAAAACTCTAATTTTGACTTTATAGAACCTATGTTGACCTATCTTGATTCAAGACTTGATGTAGACGTAGTCAACAAACATTCCTTGTATCAACAGACTCCCCCTTGGATGTTGACGAAGTCTTCAGCTCCGAGTCTTCAATCTTGGTCTTTTCTCCAACTCTCTGTCTTCTCATCATAAGCACTCTATCTTCACAGGTTCAGATTCACTTCCTAGCTTCATCTTCAGACTTCCCTATGACTGTTGATCCAGACTCCCCCTTTCACAGACTCCCCCTCTCAATATGCTAGAATCTGAGGTCTTGATCTGGTTCAAGCTTTGACATTTAACTTCCGTGGGAATGATGAAGTCCAAAACCTGTGTCTCAAACATCATTTATTACAAACTTATATTTTCAACAATAAATCATAAACTATCAGCTTTAGCAATCCACTCAAGTATTCAGGTCCAAGTTAATGACCCTGATCACTCGATTAATCTACCAAGTTCAATTTAATGACCTTGGTTGATCATTTGACGAATCAAACTGATTTTGAAAACAACAATTTACACTTTTTCTGAAAATAACAAGTATCAAGTTAATGAACTTGTTTTTGACTTTCCAAAAAAAAAAATATCAAACTCCATCAAAGTAAGCTCTCCTCATTTTTCAGCTCAGAACTTTTCCTGCATCTGCTTCAATCAACTGAGAATCCAACAATCAACTCTCCACTTTGGTTTGTCAAAAAAATAAAGCAGAAATAAAATCTTTTTGGATTTTATAAAGTGTTCTAAACTAAGAAATGAAATACAGAAAACTTAAATTTCAGAAAGTAAACAAAATAAACTATTTACAAACATATTTTTGCGAGCGTGTCAGGGAATCATATCAGCTTTTCAGACAAATTACAAGTACCGTTAAGCTTCATTTCATACTCAGACTTAAACAATTCACCTCGATTGTCGATATACTGATCCATCTTAAATTCTCACACAAATTTCAATTTACTCAGGATACGAATTAAATGTCTTATGAACTTAGCTCATTCATGTGTCCCACCTCTTGAATATACTCCCGTATCCAGAATCCCAATATTCAGTCTTACAGGTGAGTATACTACAATGATATCTGTACATAAATTAGGTAATGCGAGGGCCGAGGGATCTCAAGTCGATACTTCCGTATACGCAGAGAGATATCAGCTTCGACTTTACGGTATGTCCCCTTTATAGGATCTTTTAGCTACAACAACAGCGACTATCAATTTTATTGTTTCATCGGCATGCTGAGGGTTTATGCTATGTTTCAAGCATTTGTGAAAAGTATTATCCAAGGACTATGTCAGAACTTCCATTCAGCAGAAGTCCCGGAATAATACCCCAGACATCATTGAGTATAAAAACCTAGTATATCAGAATACGAGACCTTTCAAACGAGATTTCAGGGGTTACCTATATATCCAAGTAGTGTTCCCCACGAATTTCACAAGTTTGAAATTTTAGGTTTATATCCCAAATAAATCTACTAAATGTGCGAAAACCTATCGACACATCATTAGTGAGACTGTTTAACTCATTTAAACTTTACAAATCTTTAGCATACTGTAATAGTCTAGCCGATGTACTATCATTTTCCCTTTATACACAAGCTCTTTTTCAGATTTTATCATGTTTTTGTATTTTTGCATTTTTTACTGTTTTTGTATTTTCTGAAAATATATCTATATACATCTATCCACTCTCCCTAAATACCAAAACAAGTAAAAAATCGACAAACCATTGCAGATTGTTTCTCGTCTTCATCCGCAACAGTACTTTCATCAACGCCAATTATGCCATCCGATACTGAAAGAAGCTTCATACCATTCAGTTTTAACAAATATTGAAACCAATTTTTATCAAAAGCTTTGGTGTGTAAATCAGCTTTCTGTGAGTCAGTGTGGATTTTCTCAATTCGTATCAACTTTTTCTCAAAACAATCACGAATAAAGTGATGACGAATTTCTATGTGTTTAGTTTTAGCGTGATGTACCGGATTCTTTGTTATATTTATCGCGGCCTCATTATCAACAAAAAGAGGTGTGTTAAGAAACTGCAAACCGTAGTCGCGCATCTGTTGCTGTATCCACAGGATCTGAGAGCAGCAACTGCTAGCAGAAACATACTCCGCTTCACATGTAGATAGCGCCACAGACGTTTGTTTCTTACACTGCCAGGTAACCAATCTAGTTCCAAAGAACTGGCATCCTGCAGTTGTTGATTTTGAATTGACTTTGCAGCATCCGAAATCCGAATCGGAATATCCTTCGAGCGTAAAGTCGCCTTTTCTAGGATACCACAACCCCAATGAAGAAGTTCCTTTCAGGTAGCGCAATATCCTCTTCACAATAATCATATGCGAAGCTCTCGGGTTAGATTGAAATCTTGCTGCGAGGCACGTTGGGTACATGATATCAGGACGTGAAGCAGTTAGGTACATCAAAGAACCTATCATGGATCGATAAAACGTTTCATCAGCCCTGTCTCCGGTGAGATCTGGGTGAATCCCATGATTTGTTGCAAGTGGGGTAGCAGCTGGAGTAGAACTTGACATTCCAAATTTCTCTAGAATATCATGAACGTACTTCGTCTGGTGAATGAAAATTCCCTCAGGAAGTTGTTCAACTTGTAGACCCAGAAAGAATTTCATCTCCCCCATTGATGACATTTCGAACTTTTACTTCATCACTGATTCAAAATCTTTGCATAGATTTTCATTTGTTGACCCAAAAATTATATCGTCCACATAAATCTGAACTATCAGAAGATGACCGTCGACCTCTTTAGTGAAGAGAGTGGCATCCACTTTTACACGAATGAACTTGTTGGCTAGTAGGTGTTGAGACAAAGTCTCGTACCAAGCTCTCGGGGCCTGGTGTAAACCATACAGCGCTTTGTCCAATAAGTAGACCTTGTTTTTGTGGATTGGATCGGTAAAGCCCGGTGGCTGTCCGACATAAACCTCCTCTTTGACCTTCCCATAAAGAAACGCCGATTTTACATCTAGCTGATATACCTTGAAGTTCTTCCAAGACGCAAATGCAAGGAAAATTCTGATTGCCTCTAGTCGTGCTACAGGAGCATAGACTTCTGTAAAATCAATCCCCTCCTGTTGACTAAATCCCTGAACAACGAGTCGAGCTTTGTTCCTTATAACAACTCCTCTATCGTCTCTCTTACACTTGAACACCCACTTGGTGTTAATCTTTCTCTGACCATCTGGCAAATCCACTAACTTCCACACTCCCAATTTTTTGAATTGACTAAGTTCCTCCTGCATTGCATTTATCCAAGAATCTTCAGTAAGCGCCTCTTTGTAAGTTCTTGGCTCAACCTGCGAGATAAAACAACTCAATGAGAATTCAGTTTGCAAAGGAGCAACTTTTGTATAAAAACATGTAAGCCCTTTATCAATCTGTCTTCGAGTGCGAACGCCTGTTTGCAATTCTCCTATGATCAACTCCTCTGGATGATATGAAAAAGTTCGCGGCATCACTTCGCTTGGAACATTTACATTTCCCTCCAGATTAGTAACATTCTGCTCTGCATCTTGTTCACCAACTTGGTTTGTTTGGCTTGAAATCTGAATTTGCTCCCCCTCAGAATCTGAATCACCATGATCAAATACTGGCATGTTTTCAGCTTCTTGATTATCATCCTGAACCGACTGATTATCCTGAGCAACTTCATTCTGTTGGACCTCATCATGTTCACCAGCATTACTCGGACCTGCTTCATCATCATTTGAAGTTTGCCATGGTCTTCTAGAATACTCAGCTGGGAACCTTAGCTGCGACTCATATTCACGCAAAATATCCAACTCATCAAAGAAATCTTCATCATCCTCTGATTCTTCTCTCATGTCAAACGAATCGCACAGTTTGTCATAATGATAACGCCATGAATCACCAGGATTCTACGGCGGCATAGTATAACCTTGACATTCAACATTTGCAGCTTCAATAATCCGCTTCTCACTTGGAACGAAGACACGTTGCATCGGATTTGCATAACCAACAAATATTCCCTCAATGCTCTTCGGACCAAACTTTCCATGAGGCTCTATAACTGTACAGGGTGACCCGAACGGTTCTAGATACTTCAAATTCGGTTTGCGGTTATTGATTAGCTCAAAGCATGTTTTGTTGAACTTCTTGACAGTGAGAACCCTGTTGAGCGTATAGCATGCGGCGGAAACAGCTTCAGCCCAAAAATTTATTGGTAACTTTGAATCTGCGAGCATAGTTCTAGCCGTCTCGATTAGTGTCCGGTTTTTGCGTTCTGCGACTCCATTCTGCTGCGGAGTGTACGGAGCACTAAACTCATGCAATATACCTCTTTCATCACAAAATTCTTCCATCTTGCTGTTCTTGAATTCAGTACCATTATCACTACGAATTCTTTTGATACGTCTTTGGTACAGATTCTCAATTTTTCTGAACAACGCCATCAAACTGTCATACGTTTCATCTTTTGTCTTCAAGAAAGAAACCCACGAAAATCTGGAATAATCATCCGTAACGACCAAACAGTAGTAATCTCCTGTAATACTTTTGACATTCACAGGACCAAACAAATCCATGTGAAGTCTTTCCAGAGGTCTCGAAACTGAATTGACTTGCTTTGTAGGGTGTGACTTTTTCTTCTGCTTGCCTTTAACACAGCTAATGCACTCCCCTTCCAGATGAAAACCTTTGACATGAACTCCAAGAACCAAATCATTGTGCACCAAGTGATTCATATTCCTTAGGTGAATATGCCCCATCTTGCGGTGCCACAATCTCGATTCTTTCTCAGTTGCTCTAGAAACAAAACAATGTGCTTGACCATTAGTTGTAGTTGCTACAGTCATATCCAACACATATAAATCATTCACTCTAGGTGCCCGCATGATAATCCATTCTTCAGGGATAACAAATCCTGGTTTCAAGATCAAACATTCTTTATCAGTGAAGTGAATAGTATACATATTGTCACAAATCTGCGAGATACTCAGCAGATTGTTCTCCAGCTCAGTGATGTAGTTAACCCTTTCAAACGTCACAATCCCGTTGGATAACGTTCCTTCACCAATAATTCTTCCACCTTCGTGACCAGCAAATCCTACGTAACCACCATTGATATTTCTCACATCATACAGTAACGCAGTCTTCCCTGTCATATGTCTTGAAGCTCCACTATCCATGATCCATCTGGATACAAGTTTTGGAAGATCCTGCACATAACAAACTTCAAATTAACCAACTTCAATAAAGATGCCGATTCATGCTTCGCGATCAAGGAAGCTCCGGCAATTCAAACTGTTTAGTCAAATATGGAGTCCACCCAGGCCTCATCAGCCTTAGGTGTAACCTTGACTCTCGCAATTTGAATTTTGAAATTTTCAGCCTTCAAAGGTGGAAAATTTGCATCATAATCAACCGAAATTGATACTTCAGCCTTTTTCACTTCAGAAGTTGAAATTTTCATTTCTGTTTTTGGTTTCCAAACTTGTTGAGATAATGCAACCCGCTTGTAAAATTTGTCATTTTTAGTTACCACTTTCTTTACGGGTTCATTTTTCACTTTGATGTTGTCATTTTTCACATTCTTTTTCTCAACAACCATTGGTGCTTTACCCTTCTCCTCAACTTTCTTCTTTTGAATCTTCACAGTTTCAGTCTTAGGCTTCACATTGGTACACTTTCGTGCAATGTGACCAACTTGATTACATCTAAAACATGTTCGAGTATCAACAACTCGACTTGTACCTTCAGACTTATACTGTGAAGCTCTTTTCTCAAAGAACTCTTCATTCGATTTTGAAAAAATATCATTTTCCTCATCAGAAAGTGAACTTGAACCGTTCACAAACACCTTCTTTTCAGCAAACCTTTTGTTTTGAAAACTCTTTTACTGATAACTTTTACCACCCCGATAACCACCCGACCAATTGTTACGATTGCTATTATAAAAACGTGATGGCACAACAGGCTTTTTGTAGTAAGCTTATCTTTCTCAAAATTCATTTGCCTATTTGTTTGTTTCAAACTGTTCACTTCTGACAACTCAACTTCAACCAATTTGAAAACATTTGTCAACTTTTTCAAATTAACATTCTCAATGGGAAACTCAGAATCCAAATACAACTTATCAGATCCAGCCATCTTGTACATCACAAGACCCGGTTCATCACTTAAGTTGTTTTTGGATTTTGGTTTCTGAATGTACTTGTCCAAGAAACACCCATCTTCCTCAGTAGTGTCACTATCCATTTTTAGCACATTTTCAACAACACCTTTTACAATATCATTTTGGACACTATCGTCATTGGAAGATGTAAACGTGACATCAATGTTCTCCGGAAGTTTAACTTCACTTTCTTCCTCAATTTCAACCAGTGGCGGAACCAGAACATTTACTCAGGGGTGTCCAAAAAAAAATTTCACCGTGCAATCATACAATGGGCTAAGTATTTACAATATTCATTAACAACTGATTTGGGTTGGGCTATAAAAACTACAATTTGGGGTTACAATTTTTTTTAGGGGTGTCCTCGTAATTGTTTAGGGGTATCCTTTGTATAAAAATCGAAAAAAAAAAATTTTTTTTACACTACCGGTATAAAGTTCAGCCGTGTCCCGTGCTACGGCTCGTATTAAGCCAGGTCCGCCCCTGATTTCAACCAACCCAGATTGCTTTTTCGTGTAGTTATCAAGAACAGGTGGTGGAACTTGATGAAAACCCACCCCAGTTCCATCAGAATACACATCTTCGCCTGCTTTGTCTTTCCCGATGGGTTTGGGAATAATATGTTGCAAAACAAAGCTTTCGGAGCTGTAACTGTTAAGCTTCAACTGGATTCGCTCGTTTTCAATTTCAGCCTCTTGAAATTTAAGTTTCAGTTTAGCGATTTCATCCAGTTGTTGATTGATTGATTCTTCTTTTACTCTAAGCACTGCTTTTAAGTGTTCATTTTCTTTAAAAGTTTTACCATTTCGATCATCATTATCTCTCATTGTGCTTTTAAGTTTTTCAAACTTTTCAGAAATCTGACGGTTTTCAAGAATTAACTTTTCATTTTCTTGTTTAATTTTGTCAAGATCAATTTTATCATTTTCAATTTGGCTAGTTAATTCTCTTATCCGTTCAGTTGAAGCTTTAACTGTTTTGTCACGATCAAGAATCTGATTCTCAACGCTTCTGACCTTTGCTGTCAGATCTTCAACTTTCTTACCGTTGAGATACGTGACTGTATTACAAAATTTGCACTCTTCGTTGCAATTTTTGCAATCAGCATTTCCATCAATTTTCTTACCTGACGCATTTGTTGACAAGTTTGAACTGACCTGGATTTTTGACTCAGACACGGAGTTAGAGTCTACCTCAAGTGCCTTAGCAGCCAACACTTTGTCAACCATTTTTCCCAGGTTCTCTGCTGTCAACTCCTGCGTTGTGTCAATAACTCCAGTATCAACTTTCTTTGATTTTTCCTGCTCTTCTTTCTCCTTCCTCTCTTTCTCTTCTTTATCTTTCTCGTCTCCAGTTCCCCACCATTTATTCTGCCAATAATCATCCTCTTCTTTGTACTCCTTGATTATGGCTTCGATATCAAGCGTTTTGTCATCGATCGCAATATTTCCATATTCATCAAGATAACACTCTTTATCCGGATCCCATCTATTTGCTCTCCTCGCTTCCAGAAAGATACGAGATATTCTAATTATTTTGTTTTCAGCAATCATTTTTCTATATCTATACTTCTGCTCTTCAGTTCGAACGTCTTTCCACGGAATAGGTTCGTCGTTTTTCACCATGAATGCATAACCAACCGCATCTTCTTCCGGTAGAACCTCTTGACTCCAATCATACCCTTCATCATCATAAATCACCGCAAGAGCTCTAGATTTCTCTTTATTGTCTTCAACCTGCTTCAATCTAGGCGGCTCAGATTTATTCTGGTGATAAATCGTCTTCTTGTAGTAATCATCTTTGAAAGGATTCTCTGACTCATCAGCATAAGCGTTTCGGCATTCTCGCTTGAAGTGACCTTTCTGCTTACACTTAAAGCATGTCACCTTGGATTTATCGAACCCCAGCTTGGTAGATGGACCACCAATTGTCTTCCTGCCGGTAATTTCCATGAAACGCTGTGCTCGACGAACAGCACTGGCCATAGCCCAACGAATGTCGATCAGCTCCATTTCCTCCGGATCAATCTGATCATAATCTTCTTTCGTCAGATTGGTGTTGCCTATCTTCCCAGCTACTAACTCTTCATACGATTCTAACACTGATGCTAGGAAGATCATCTGCTGTTTGGCCGACTCCTCATCAAAATTCTGAGCATTCTTCAAGTCTATTGCAATGTTGCATTGAAAACGATTCTTTGCATCAGAATGACTTGCAGATGATGAAGATCCACTGTGATAACCACTGTGACTTCCACTGCTTTGACCACTTTGACTTTCTTTGCTTGCTGTGGACACATTCTCAGCAGAAAACGCAGTCTTAGGAGAAGTTGCTTTTGGCATCATGCTCTTTGGATAATACAAATCCAAATTCTGCTGGTAAGATGAGTGATTAACTTTGTATGTCTTCTTCAGTTCCAACTCGCGACTCTCAAGTTTCTCAATCAGCAAATCTAATGTCAACTTTTCTGGTGCCTTAATGGTATTCTTCAGTATCAGCGCATAATATCTCCAATCCATCTCGTCAGGCAACGAATCGAACAATTTGTCGATAAGATCTTCGTCAGGATATCTGATATCATGTCTTACTAATTCCAGCTTCAGATGACCAAACCTTTCTATCATTTTACAAACTGACTCTTTCTTTAAACATCCAAACATATCAAACTCTTTCTTAAGTAGTTTCTTTTTGTTTTTCTTAATTTCTTCACTACCTATACATTTCTTTTCTAGCTTTTCCCAAAGATCTTTTGCATTTGAATAATCGATCAAAGCGATTATGTCCTCCCGGACTGACTGAAACAACAAAGCCACACACTTTTGTTCAGCTACAAATGAATCAATCTCCTCAGCTGATCTTAAAGTTTCACCATTTTTGTTTCCATTGGCATAACCGTTTTTCAAACTCTTACAACTGGGAAATGCGAATGCCATCAACCAATCTTCAAACTTTCTTGACCACCGACTGTATTCCTCGATAGCCATTAGCTTTGGAGGTCTATTGAATGTTCCGAAAGCACTTTCCGATTCCCAAGCTTCCTTTTTCCTCTCTTTCGGCGGATTCTCATTCACATTGCTTGACGAAGTATCATTGTTTCCGGAATCTCCAGCGAATGCGTACATGTCGCTAAACGGGTTCAAGAAAATATCATCCATCTTGAGTGTACCTGCAAAAATCAACAATCACTTAGAAAAATTTTCGAAATCTTGAAAAATGGTGACAAATGAGCGAAATATCAATCTTGTGACAAATAAACGAAATCACATATGACACAAAAGCGAAATCAGTATATGTGACTTATAAGCGAAATCAGACTATGACAGATAAGCGAAACCACACCTTGACCGTATAAGCGAAAGTGTGTAATGTCCGAATAAGCGAAAGTCAATTGTCCGTATAAGCGAAACTGGATGTTAAAAAAAACGAAACTATCAAGTGTCCGTAAAAGCGAAATATCGTCGATGTTCGAATAAGCGGAACCTAGTTTTTAGTTGATTCTAACCATTTTTAGTCCGAATTACAACCTAAAACTTTCTAGGGTTTGTTATTACAGTATTTAACACGTTATACTAAAAAATCAGGCAGTTTCAACCGTAGGAACTATCTGAAATCGAAAAAGTATGAAAGAAAGTGAGTAGAAGTGAGAGAATTTTGTTCGATTCAGCTGTAGTAGTATGAACTCCTCGTCCTGAAGCTCTGATACCACTTGTTGGACCGTTTTGTGACCCTGAAAAGTCAGTCAAGGACGTTCATCTTCACGTATAAAGGCGGAATCAGTACACGCAAAGTAACAACAACTTTCCTATTCAATTCCTTCTCTTTTATTGCTTTTTGAATCAATTTTGACAGAGTTCTGTTACCGAAAGCATGACCAGGTCTCGCTCAGACATACATCAATGAATGATCAGGTTTCGCTCTAATGACTATATATAGTGCATGTGGTTTCGCTCTTATGACATGACCAAATAAGCGAAACCTTTCACTAATTGTTCACATAAGCGAAACCTACTCTAACTTATGTACATAAAAGCGAAACTCAACATAAAACTCTAATTTTGACTTTATAGAACCTATGTTGACCTATCTTGATTCAAGACTTGATGTAGACGTAGTCAACAAACATTCCTTGTATCAACAAAGTGAGCAAATTCCGAACATTTTTCAAGCGAGCATCAAACGAGTGTCGAGCGCCAAGCAATTCGAACAACACTATTTTAATCTATAACACGTGACACACTGTCGCCGTTATATATTTTTTGGGCCATTGGTTTTTAGTAGTACTAGGTTATTTGACCACGCGTTGCGGCGGTACATTACCGCAAGCATTGGATTGGTATCGATTCGGTATTACAGTACCGTGACGATTGCACTTGATATATAAATCAACATGTGTATTACATTGATGTTGTTTGAACGGTATCCATTGGTTCATATCGTCACATAAATGGTATCGATATTCATTTATTGCTTCACACAGGGTTGTATAAATTAAAATTTATCGAAACCAAAAACCATCAAAATGAATATAGGTACTGGTAGCGATGTTGTTCGGTACGGTACGGTAGCGATACGGTGTCAGATTATCGAAAACAAAAATAAATTACAATTTATCGTCGGTTTCCGTTCGGTTTTGTATGACAACGGTATGGTATCCACTTCCAATAAAACTTGTATCACAAATGTTGAAAAGAAGACATAGATGCGCATTTAAATCTTTTAAAAAGTTAACGGTGTTATTAGGAAAAATAAAATAAATTAGTTATGAATAAAATATTTCAAAAAGTATAAACAAATGATAATGATAATAGAATTGAAAAGCTTTTAATTTTAAAATATTAGATTACTGTTCATGACAACTTACAATTAATATGTATAGCAGAATTCCCCCGCGCGATGCGGCGGGATTTCAGTCGGCATCGGTTTGGTTTATTGCGGTACTTGGACATCGACACTCTTTGTATCAGCCGTTGTACATCGATCGAAGGCCATAAAAACAAAAAAATGGTAACTATTCCGATGGTACCAATTCCACTACCGATGTTGTTTAGTCAAAGTCAGATCAGTTTGTGACGGTACCGTAGGCTAAACATCCTAAAATATAGATATACACACGTTTTGAATCATGTAATTACCGTTTTTAATAATCTCATAAATAATAAAAAGAGTAAAATGATTATTTTTATTCATTTTCTTTTTGTTAATAATAAACTTGTGTTTTTTTAAATATCACATATTTGTATGTTAAGGTATCAGTTTTATAAAATGTATGCATCACATATTATATACTCACAATTTTAATTTTACAAATATGCAAATAGGTTTTAACTTTATTACAAATGTACATAAAAGATAAGATTTATTTTGTAAAAAGTAATATGTTAATCAAAAGAAAATTGCGATGTTTTTTTTTTAATCATGGGTGAATTGAATGTTAAAGAAATGTGAATCAGTTAATTTAAAAAAATTATTTTAATATTTTAAAAGAAAACTACTGTTCATCAGTAGTTTCTATTAATATGTATAATGTATAACTAGATTATTTGCATGCGCGTTGCGGCAGTACATTATCATGGGCATTCGATTGGTATTAATATGGTTCGTGACAGTACTGGTACGACACATGCACTCGTTATAGAAATAAACACGTGTTTTATATCGACCGAAAACTATAAAAATGAACACCGGTACTAGCACCAATATTGTTTGAATGGCATCTATTGGTTCAAATAATCACATATTGGTATCATTGTATAAATGAAAATTTATCAAAACCGGAAAGCATAAAAATGAATATAGGTATCGGTGTTCAGTAAGGTATGATAGTGATACGGTGCCAGCTTATCGAAAGCAAAAACAATAAAAATAAATACCGATGTTGTTTGGTTAGTTTCGATTTGGTTCACTATGGCAAGCGCACAAATTCGTTACCAAACAGGACACAATAAAAATGAATACAGATACAAGTACCAATATCGTTTGGTACACTAAACAATATAAATAAATACCGGTACCCCGTTACATATATTGTTCGGTTAGGTACGATCGCGGCATAATATATGTTTTTCAATAAAATTTATATCACAATGTTGAAAAACACAAACATAGAACGTAAGTTATTAGAAAAATAATCAAATTACTATTAATGATTAATAATATAATATTTAAAAATTAAAAGAATTACTTGAAAAAATTAATTACTGTTCATGCCCACTTTATAGTAATATGTATAACTAATGTGATTTTCCTCGCGCTATGCCGCGGGAGCTCATTCGGTAGCTACAGTACCAACATTCAATATAGATATCGAAAGAGACCCAAAAATTAAATTTGTGGTATGTTCAAAAGATATCAACACGTGTTTTACATCAATCGATTTACATCGATTGGAAACAAAAAAAATCGAATATGGGTAGCGTTTCTATTAATACTGATACTACGGGTACCTATGTTGTTCAGTTAGAATCGATTCGGTTAATCACAATATTGGTTCGCACAAAATTTATATTAAGTAATAAAAACTAAACACAACTACACACTTCGATTTAAAAAAAAAAGTTAATGAGCGCAAGTTATTAGATAAATAGCAATCAAACAAAATATTATAAACAATATGATCAAGAAAATATTATTAAAAAAGAAAAACAATATTAAAAGTAAAAATTTTTATTGGAAAAGTACTATTCATGATAAGTTTGTATTAATATATATATATATATATATATATATATATAATAACTAGTGATATTTTTCTGCGCTTCGCGGCGGGGATTAAGTCGGTATCAATTTGGTTCATTACAGTACCTGCACTCGATATAGTAATTGAAAAAGAAAGCACCACATCGATAGAAAAAAAAACACATATATGTCATTCAGTTGATATCTGTTCGGTTCGCTTCCATTTTATGTTTATTTTATTTCAACATTACGATATTTTTTTGATAACGGATATGCTGCCGCTATCGTACCAAGCCCAATCGAAACCAATTGAACAACATTTGTAGCGGTACCAATATTTTATTTTTTAGTTTTTTTTTTTTTTGCTTTCAGTAAACTGATGCTGTATTGCTACCATATTGTACCGAACATCATCGGTACCCGCATACATTCCGTTTTATTGTTTCCTGTTTGATAACAGGTACTTTGATCGTATCTTAAAAGTTATATGAGAGAACAAAATATACTTAAATCAATTAAAGTAATAAACCAATAAAATAATAAAACCTTAGAAAAAAACAATATTGAAAAAAATAAAAAACAATTGTTCCCCTCTTTTTATTTCTACATTATGATGTATATTTTTTAAACGGATATTGTGTCGCTATCATATCAAATTCAATCAAACCCGATTGAATAACATCTGTATCTGTATCCGTATCAATATTTATTTTTAGTGTTTTTTGCTTTTGATTAATTAATATCGTATCGCTACCATACCGTACTGAACAACATTAGTACCAGTATACATTCATTTTTATGATTTCTTGTTTGATAACTGGTACTTGGATCGTATCTTAAAAGTTATATAAAAATATATGTTTAAATCAATTAAGACTGTGGGGTATGGTGGGGCGGGGGGTTTGGGGCATGGGTTGACACGTGGACTTCAATGGGCACCGTTGGTCAGTTGCATGTTGGGTCGGTATGGCGGGGCGTGGCTAGCCCGCGTGGGTTGGCCACGTGTTATAATTTTTTTTTTCAATTATTATAAAAATACACACAAAATAAAAAAATTAAAAAAACCTAGCCACCTATAGTCTAACCAACCAAGCCAATGAGAGCCGGCCACGGAAGACCGCTATGCCCGCCCAACGCCCGAGCTGAAACCCCCCGCCCAAGAGGCCACGCCGAAACCCAAGCTCATCCGGGGTGGTGACTTGGGGGTTTGTACCCAACCCACGCTCCATACCCCATAGTCTAAAGTTTAAACTAATAAAACATTATAATAATAAAAACCTAGAAAAAAAACAATATTCCAAAAAATTAAAAACACTGTTCATGCCATGTTTCTATTAATATGTATAAATATAAATATAAATATAAATATTAATATGTATAAATAATATAATAATAGTTAGGTAATTTTTTTAATGATTTTCTAAAATATTTTTTTATTCATCATAATATAATAATAGTTAGGTAAATTTTTTAATGATTTTCTAAAATATTTTTTTATTCATCATAGCTTCTCCCTTTTCAACCTAATTTTGTTCAATGTTGAACTTGAAAAGTCGTGAAAGCCACCATGTGTGGAAATATCAAGAAAGGAATGTTCAAAGATTGCATTTGCATGGGTCTGGTCCATCACTCATCACCCAACTAGCATACATATATTTTCTTTTATTTTTAAATTATTTCAAAAAATGTAACAGTTGTTAGGATAACATTGATAGTCAAATATACACATATACATCAATAACCACTGCAAGATATTTTTATAATAAATATTGATTTTTTTTCTTAAAATATAAGAAATCAAACAGTTTAGTACTCTTAAACAAACTAATATTTGTTAAACATTTACACATAAAAAAAAAATTAAATATACATATATATGCATATAATGCAACTTGGACTCGCAACCTCAAATTCCCCCACGTTGCATGAAGTTTGATTTTCTATACTTCCTAGTCAACAAAATGTATCCCATTTCTTCAGTTTTCAAACATGTCTATAAATATCAGACCAAAACTTGCATGTTTTGCACAAACCACAACCAAACATTTCCCTTCACTCCCATCTCCAGATATAAAGTTTAAAAGATGGCCAGAGTCCTCAAATACCAAAATCTTGTGACCCTTCTCGTGTTACTCAACTTCGCCTTCTTAACTAGCGCTCGCCCATTAAGCGTTCTACAAACAGTTGGTTGTCCCGATGCCAACAATCACTTTTTTGATCGCTTTTCTTTGGGTTCCATTAAAGATGGGCCAAGTCCTGGCGTAGGACATCGATTCGAAGACAAGACCACGCTTGGAGGAATAAAGTTTAGAGCTAGTCCTCGAGTCCAACATGGGCATGAGTTCACTAGCATTGAAACTTTAGGAGGAATCAAAGATGGCCCAAGTCCCGGAATTGGACACAAGACTATTAATGTTGAGCCACTTGGGGGACG
This sequence comes from Helianthus tuberosus, assembly GCA_030545235.1. Taxonomy (NCBI): domain Eukaryota; kingdom Viridiplantae; phylum Streptophyta; class Magnoliopsida; order Asterales; family Asteraceae; genus Helianthus; species Helianthus tuberosus. Next base: position 174,143,230 of record CM060401.1, read on the forward strand.
TAAGAACACCGGCCCTAGCCATGAAGATGGACATGAGTTCGCGCTCATTCAAACTTTAGGAGGAATCAAAGAAGGCCCAAGTCCCGGAATTGGACACAAGACTATTAATGTTGAGCCACTTGGGGGACGTAAGAACGCTGGCCCTAGCCATGAAGATAGACATGACTCCGCGATCATTCAAACTTTGGGTGGAATCAAAGAAGGCCCGAGTCCCGGAATTGGACACAAGATTATACATGTTGAGTCCTTGGAAGGACGTAAGAGCTCTGGCCCAAGCCCTGGTGCGGGTCACTAGTGGAGAAAATCGTCCAAAAACATGTTCACGGGTTTTCATGCAAACTATCTAATGGTTCTTTTATTATTTAATGTCAGCATATGCATTCGTTGTTAGTGAGCCTAGATTCACATCAGATTATAAAAATAAAAAAATGTAGTAGTGTTGTTGTATCAAAATAATGTTTATTGATAATTGTAATATATGTCAAATGTTTAAAGACCCTGAATTTTTGTTTGAAATACATTTCAACCAATTTCTCATTTTACAAACTAATCAGTGCATCAAGTGAATAAGTAAAAACATCAAAGAAATTCACAACAAATAGGCCAACCCCCTATTTACAAGAGAATTTGGCATTCTATCTTCAAGATATTATACAGCCTTTGGTGTTCCATATTCTAGCGATTATTAGGAAGCTTTTGGTGTTCCATGGGGTAGTAGTCTTGTATATTTTGTTTGTGTAGTAAAGTTTCAAATCTTAAAGAAAGATATATAGTAAGGGTTAGGATCAAATACAAATAATAAAATAAATAAGAAGGGTAAGAAGGATTCTAGTCCATTGATCTTAGATTTGGAGAGTTGAGATTAGTTGTAGGGAAAAGACGATAATAGAAGGGCATAAAGGGAATCCTATATTTATATATTTTCTCTCTCCACATGCAAGGCACATGCCAATTCCCCCATCGATTTAAAACGTCCATAACTTTTCCATACGACATTTTTTTTTTAAATTCACCATAATAACGAGCGTTTTTTTTATCTTTAATATGAGTACAATATTATCATAAAAATAAAATAAAAAATTTCATTTTTACTGGGGTTTTTTTGCATTGTGTTAAAGTTTCAGGTCATTGCGTCTTTTAACTGGGTTTTGGTCAGTAGAGTTTCTATACATTGTGTTATTATCAAAACCTATAACACAATGTTAATTTGGGTTCTATCCATTGCGTTTTTATAAGAACCTATAACACAATAAATGACATAATGAAGATGGTGTTATATCTGGATTTTCTATAAATTGTGTTATTAGTTCAGTTCATTGTGTTTAATATGTTATTCATTGTGTTTTAATATGTTGTCCATTGTATTTTAAAAATTTGTTCAATTTTTTTATTATCTTTGTTCATTGTGTTTTAGTTTGTTGTGTATTGTGTTTTTAGTTTGTTTTCCATTGTGTCTTTTATCTGTTGTCATTAATTGTGTCTTTTATCTGTTGTCATCAATTGTGTTTTTGTTTAGTCTGATACTTATTGTGTTATATGTTATCGCCATTGTGTTATACGTTATGGTCATTGTGTTTTAGTATGTTGTCCATTGTGTCTTTATCTATTGTCATTGATTGTGTTTTTGATCTACTTTACATTGTGTTTTACATCATGTCCATTGTGTTATTATCAAAACCTATAACACAATGTTAATTTGGGTTCTATCCATTGCGTTTTTATAAGAACCTATAACACAATATATGACACAATGAAGATGGTGTTATATCTGGGTTTTCTATAAATTGTGTTATTAATTCAGGTCATTGTGTTTAATATGTTATTTATTGTGTCTTAATATGTTGTCCATTATGTTTTAATAATTTGTTCAATTTTTTTATTATCTTTGTTCATTGTGTTTTTGTTTGTTGTTGTTAGGATCTGAGTTTGAATTGATTGTGTTTTACGTTTGAATTAAGATGGAAGATGAACAAGTAGTGCAGCGGAATATAAATGGAAATAAACTTTGCACACAATCAAACAGGAGAATTGCTTTAAACACACATTTTCAACATAGAACCGAAAGATTGAATTTATTTCAACAATGATTACAATGCATGCATGTAACAAACTTCCCCTCAGCCTGAGCTCACAGTGTTTGTTCGTACAGGAGAAAAGTGGTGAAGAGCTAATAGAACAGTACATGGTACTATTCTATTTATAGGCACGGACAAACCACTATGGCATCTTTGCTGACGTCACCATGAACGTGACATCTAACCTCCTAACAAACTCTAAACAACTGATCTATACAAACAATGCTATGCTAACTACTAATAACAATACATTACATATGAACAACTAAACTACTGCTTTATCATTCCACTGTTGTGACTCCAGCAGTACTTGATATGTTCAGCAGTGCTTGACCCATAGCAGTAGATTGATCAACAGAGCTTTAGTCTTCATCAGTCTTTGACTTGATCAGCAGTTATAAGTGAGCAGTTGTTGTAAGGATCAGTGGATGGAGGCCATCAGATGTTGAAACCACTTTCAAGGGGAGAGAATGAAAACATAACATCTGCTTATTTTGGATCCACTACTCTGATCCGGTTTTGGCTTTAATCAACTGTTCCTCTGATAGGGTTCAATCCCAGCAATCTCCCCTGGAACAGATGATGCCAAAACCCTTCATTATTGTGGAACTTTATTGCCTCATCATCAGTTCCCTTATCTGTAACACCCCAAAAACGGATTTGGTAATCAAACCACGTTAATATTTAAAAGACGGGCAAAGTACCGTTAGTGGTAAAATTAACCCGGAAAATATTAGGATTTATATAACTAAACCTATTATCTACTAAAAAGTTGAACGAAAGCTTTTGAGGAAATAAATAAAGTTTATAAAAGCCCGAGTTAACGGGACTTATAATAAACTTAGTCATGAATTCCCCCAAACCCACTAATTTAACTAGGAATGTTTAACCTAGTTAATAAGTGGGAATAATTGTTAGAAATTAAGTGGGTTGTGGCCTACTTAATAAACTAACCAAACAAGAGGGGCCAAAGTGGATAAACTTGAAAGTTATGTTATAAAAACAAAAGTCTAACAAAAACACACACTTAGTGTGTTTTGAGAGTGTTCTGTACGACCTGAAGAACTCCCTAGGAGTTCAAAACCCTAGTTCACTCTAAATCATCAAATTGAAGGCTAAATTGAAGCTCAAATTCATAATTGAACGTGAATTAATGATCACCCAAGCTAGGGGATCATAAGGTATGTCAAATTTTGATGATTTATGAAGTTGTGAAATTTGAATAATCATCATAATCATGAATTATGAATGATTTATTGAAGCTATGATTGAATTAGTGATGTATATGTGCTTAGGAATCAAACCCTAAGTGAAAATTATACATATGATGCTATAATTTGAATGATTTGATGATTTACCACACTAGGATAAGTGGGTATTAATCATATGATGAATTTGATGATATAATTATGATTAGAATCATCATATCTGATAGGAATCAGGAAATACTTGAACAAATTATGTGTTTGAGTATATAATCATACTTACTAGGATATGAGTTTAGTATGATAAGATAAAAATTGATGATATGTTCATGTTAAATGATGTTTAATATCATCAATTATTAATTCGGTAACTTATAGTTACAAGAACTTGGTAAATACGTGATTAAAACAGTGACATATGAATGATGCTTACCGGATAATTGGCCAAGTAATTAAACGAGTAGTTAAGCTACTTCGTATAATTAATTATGTCAATAGGCAGTTGACTTTTAAAAGTCAAACTGACCAACAATATGATCGAATGATAAATTCGACATAAGAATCGTAGGATGGAATAGTCGTGAATGATTATGACTAATCTAACCATCTTACAACTTACAATGATAGTTTGACGCTTGACAAGCTAGGTGAAAGCTTGGGAAGGAAGCCGGTCAAATGAATCAAGAATGACGGAAAAACATAATCTGGATGCTAGGTAAGTACAGCTTACACTCTTTGTATAAAAACCTATTGATTTTATAGGTTATGAATAATATAAAGTCTTGTTTGAATTATGATGTTCCGACACGACATGTGCGGTTCGGAACAAAAGACGATGCTACTAAACCATGGTTAATGGTTAAAACAGACTAATACGATAATTTGGTCATGTAATGACTAATAGAAAATGAGTTTCGAGTGGTTACCTTATAGGGTAAACCAACGTAAATAGTAAGGGCAAAACGGTAAATTAGTCACGCGTTGACAATAACCGTTATTTTTAAAGACACTTTATGGCGAAAGTCATAATGGGTTAAAATCATTTAGAAATGGTGTATAAGTAAAATGATCGTACGGTGTAAGCTGGAGCGAGTCATGTAGACGAGATGATACTAAATACCATCTCGCAAGGATAAAAGGTTACTTAAACCAAACGGGTCAAATGGTGAAAATATCACCATTTGAAAAATATTGACTAATGAATATTATCGAGTCTTATATTCACAGGAGTGAATAGGGGAAAGATAACTTGCATCGCTATCAAGTAGCGATTATTAAAGCAAGGTATTAAAACGGGTCAATATATTGATCCGAGCCAGGTATGTATAATAGGTTAACTACTCATTTAGAACGTAAGGTTCAATGAGAGTTAAATGAAGTCAAGAATAGACATTTGGTTACTTAGATATGTAAACCGAATGATTTACATGATGGTCATTGTGTTTTGAAAATATAATGACTTTGTAAACCGAATCATAGCTAAAAAGAGGGATTTGGGTTAAACAAGTATTTAAAAGTCTTTCGTCATAAAAGAAGGACTAAAATTGACCAAAACGCCCTTGTAAGCTAAATTGAGCAAACAACCCTTAAAGGTTGTTTGGAAATGAGTTTTATAAGCAAATAGATACTTAGAATAAGTATAAAACCTGAAATGTGTGAATCGTTGGGTCAAATGACTCTATATGAGTCTTTGCCGTAAAATGATAATCCGAGTGGTAAAACTCGAAACATATAGACCACCACATTAAATCCACCACAAATATAGTTGTGGTGGAAGATCACTTGATAAGAAATGTGGAAATATAACGCTAGAAACGAATGAAAGCAGTTTGTGCCTAAAATATGCGTAAATACCCTTAACGGGTCAAAATAAGCATATGAATGAAAATGGGTTTAAATAGGTATTCAAACCTGTGAAATGAACCTAATATGATAGACAATATAGAAATTATGAGGTTCATGAGAAATTAGGATCAAATAAACATGTTTGTTTGATAAAATCACGAACGGGTCGAATAATTTGGAAAACCCCTACTATTCAGTGAACACTCTTACTGTACAGTGAACACTCCTACTGTACAATGAACACTCCTACTGTTCAGTGAAAACCCCTACTATTCAGTAAACACTACTACTATTTAATGAACATTCCTACTTATGGGTGAACATTCTTTAGAAAGGGGTTAAACTAGAGCCGTCGCGGCATGCGACAAGTTAGTGAAATCCCGTCGCGGCACGCGACGGGTATAAAAATCAGCCAAAGCTGCTGGTTTGCTGTTTATGCATTGCGAACTCGTTTAAACTCGTTTTAAACACCATATGACTAACTTATTTCATGTTTTATGAAATATAGGTTTGAATTTCTTTACCGGAGGACGATCAAGCTCATCGAGGAACCGAACACGCTCAAGAATTAAGCTTCCGCGAATAGTTTCGTCGTCACGTTTAAACGGCAAATGAAATTACGAAATGTTGAAATATTTTATTTAGTAAAATGTTTTAACAAGATCGAATTTTTTAGTGTATGTTTAATCTTAAATACACTATTATAATCGAAATTTATATGATAATTGTATAAAATGGACTAAGGGTCTTACATTATCTGACCTTTAAGTTGTAACTCAAAGTCTAGGGCATCTGTATCATCTTCATCCCTGCAAAGTGGAAGATCAAGGAGATCCTGCAGATCTTCAACACTTAGGCCAAGTGCTTGTTCCCTTGATATTTTCTTCACTTCTCCACTAGACTTGATCACTGTCAGTACATGGGTCTGTTTATCAGTTTTCCATTTTAGTACTTTTGAGTCTGGTGGGTTTCTTGGGAGATTTTTATTGGAATGAGGAATTTGGAGATTGTGGCCTGGTGATGACTGGCTGAGCAGTGCTTTGAGCTTGAGCAAGTTCAGCATTTTCAGCCATCATCTGCTTAATGACTGATTTTATAATATCATCACTAGCATCTATATCTTCTGGTGTTTCTTTTTCCATCTCTTTTTCTCTTCTTCTTTAATAAATGAAAGCACCAGATGGAGCAGTAGATTTCCTGACTGGCAGCTTTGGTGGTCTTGTTGAAACCTCTGCTTCAGGATAGTCAGGTTTTTGTGGAATCTTTGGATTTTTCTTCCTTAGTTCCTCTAACTTTTTGTAAGTGGCCCTGACTTTGTCTTCTTTCCACCTCATCACTTGGTTTCTTGACCCAAAATCAGCAGTGGTTAATTCCTCTTTCATTCTCTTCAGCTCCAATACCTTATCAGGTACATTCTTCTTGTATTTTGACCAATCAGGAGGAGTATATCTAACCTTGTTTTTGGTCATGTCTTGAATCCTGGTTGCTTCTCTTTCAAGCTCAGGAATGGTCCAGTCTTTATACATGTATTTTTCACCTTTGTATTTCTTGTAAGCCATGATGTTATCAATGTAGCCTTTTCTCAATGATTCATCTGCTCTTTCTGATATTTGTTGACATACATTTTTTTGCAAACTGCTCCAAGGATCTGACTTGTGTGAGTAGAAATTGATAATGCCTTTGAATTTCTTTGTCAGTTTTTCCTTGTGAATTTCTTTTGGAGATATCATCCGCTTGTTGAGCCTTAACTTTCAAGTATTCTTCAATGTTGTTATGCCTAGGATATCCTTCAACTGAAGGCAACCTCCTTTTAGCAGGGTCATCCTCAAAGTAGAAGGATTTGATCTCTTCTCTTACTGCTATAAGTTCTAGAGGATATTGGAAACCTGGAGGAGTGATGGCAGTGATTGGTTGTTGAACTTGGGCTGAAGAGAGATGAACAGGGTTTGGAATATTGACAAGTGAAAGAGATTGTGAAGATGTTGGTGGTGGTGTGAAGAATCATCATCAGGTAAAATTATCCTTTTCCTTTTTAGTTTAGGAGAGGCTGGTGGTGTGTTGGATGGTTGTGAAGTGGTGGAAGGTGGCTGACTAACAGTTGTTGAAACAACTGGTGTTTCAACCACTGTTGTCATTACAACAGATGTTGTAACATCTGATGTCTTCTGCTTTTTAGCAGGAGGTGATGGTGGTGATGTTGATGTTTTTGGTGGTGAAGTGATCTTTGGTGGTGGTGGTAAGGCAGTGGTTGTGGTGGGTGTTGAAGTGGTGTGTGTTAAGATGGTGGCAGTTGTTTGGCTAGCAGTTGTTGAAACCACTGAAGTGTCAACAGTTGTTGACACAACAGGAGTCTTAACAACTGCTGGTTTGGGAGATTGATTTTTGAAGCCTTTGGTGGGTTTGGAAGCATGTTTTGTTTTTCTGGAAGGTGTAGTTTTGGGTTGCCTCACATTTCTTGTGGGCTGCTTTCTTTTTGGCTCAAGATTTTAACCATCCTTAGGCTCAGAAGTACCCTGCTCATTTAACACCATAAAAGCTCTTTTCTCCTGTTCCCACCTGGCTTTATCCTTAGCCTCCTTATCCTTTTTCACATCAGCTTTTGCCTTAGCAATTTCATCAGTGGTGACATCAATTTTCTTAGAACCATCTGGCAAGGGTATGTCTGCAAGCATGCAAGAATTGTCTGGTGCAATGTAGAGACCATCATCATAACCCTTTTTCTTCCACTGCTTTGTTTTCTCCCCCTTTTTGGCATCAGCTGGTGGTGGTTCATCCACAATTATAATAGAAGGAGGAGCAGTGCCAGTGGTTGTCAACAAGTGAGCCTTGATAGCTTTAATGTCTGCTTGAGTATCCATAAACCTTGCATCCATGGCATTTCTGATCTTTTGAATCTGAACCTCATGTTGTTGATCAGCTAACTGCCTTTGATGGATAAGCAGTGGTTGAAACAAGTTCCATAACTCATTTGCATCAGGTGCAGGTTGTGCAGGTGCTTGAGCTGGAGCAGCAGTGGGTGGTACCTTTTGAGCTTTCAACAACTGTTGCATCATATCTTTAATTTCTGCAACAGTTGTATCAAGTTTATCAATTCTACCCGTCAATTCTTGGTACATTAAACCATCACCCAATTTAATGGGATCATCTAATTTCCCACTAGCAGTGGTTGTAACAGTGGTTGACCAAGGAAATGTATCCCAGAAATCATCCACTGATGCCCCTTTGTCTTGGTACTAGGGACTTCTTCCTTCAAATTGAGAAACACTTTTTAGTGAACCAGTAAAGACCGGATACACAAATGTTCCCAGAGAAGGAATTGCCTTCAAGGAAGTCTGATTGATGAAACCACTGTCCAAATGCAAACCAGTTGGTTCAACACTTGTAGTGGCTGCTTCACTTGAACTACCACCAAGAGTTACGTGTAACTCAAGGGGTGTAACCTCCTCAGGTTTCGTTGGTGGGTTAGCAATGATTGATACATCAGACCCAGTCACTTGTTGAGGCATATTCTCATGACCAGGTGATTGAGAAAGACTGGTTTGTGTCTGGTTCAAATCAAGAGCATCCAATAATAATTTTGTTTGTGGGGGAATTATGGAGGTGAAGTTTGGTGTAGAAAGCGAATTTGCCCCGTGAAGTGGGCTGTGGATGATAGAATCAAGTGATTCTAGAGCATCATATTGTGGTGTCCCGATGTGTACAACTTGTTCTTTTTGTGAAGAAGCAGGAGGAGTTTGAGGCGTGGGTTGAGATATTTCTACCATCTGTTGTGAGGAAGTAGCAGCAGTGGTTTCTTGTGACTTTTTTGCTGTCACTGGCAGTTGCTCTGGTATCTGATCTTCCAGAGTTGCCTTTGATTTGGGTTTGGGGGGCTTTTGAGTTTTCTTTTGTCAGGGCTTTCTGGTGGTTTTTGGTGTGGGTTTCACAGCAGTTGTTTTGCTGCTGTGATCACCTAGAGCAGTGGGCTCAGCAGCAGATACCTGCGGAGCAGTGATAGCTGCTAAATTCTACTCAGGGACTTCTGCTTTTATTTTGCAAGGTGTTGATAATCTTGTAAAGGTTTCAACTGTTAAGCTGTTTATTTGAAAAGATTCACCTTGTTGAAGCAAATGAGCATCCTCCTTTCCAAATTTCTTTTAAAAGTAAAAACTTAGAAATCTTGGAAATAGTAAGAATGGTTTTTTATCAACATTTTTAACCAAATCATTAAAGATCACCTGGGAGTAGTTAAAATTTTCTTTTTGTAGAATAGCATAACCCAGGTATTTGATCTTTAATAGTATTTCATTAAAAGCAGTTGTTTTATTTGAAACACACATCAAGAGGGTATGAAATAAGAATCTTGTTGCAGGAGGAAAACTACCTTTTTGTAAGGTATCCTTTTTCATTTCATCTGCATACCCCCTTTCAAGAAAATCAGTTTTATACTCGATTTTGGGAAAAGAAGTTTTACCTTGCTGATCATCGAGTTCAAAGACTTCTGAAATGGATTGTGGGGTGATTTTCACTCCTTTACCCTTTATTGAAGAATTGATGGCTATTGCTGTTTTACCTTGAAGTTCAAGGGTGACATTCTTCCAAAATTCTCTCTGGGTTTCCAGGAAGATCGGAGCATCAGCAGTCAACAAAGTTTTGTACTTTGATGCTAACATAGTATCAATAATGGAATCGTAGATATCAATGTTACCAGGTTTTGTGAGTAAACCCAGATAGTTATGAGGAACTTTGTATGGAATTTCAATGGGTTTGGGGTCCGGTTCAGCGTCTTTTTGAGAAGACGAGGATGGTTATTTTGAAGAAGAAAACATGAGTGGTTTGTAAGATGATGAAGACGAAGATGAATTTGAGAGAAGAAGATGGAAACTGCTTTGAGAAAGGAATTTTTTGAATTCGATTCGACAGTAAAACCCTGTTTGGGGTTTTGATCAGGGTTTTATAAGGAAAAAGTGAATGCTGATGTGGCAGTGGTTACAAAAGATCTGACCGCTATGTACTGTCCACGTACCAATCCCTGATGAATAATGGAGGACAGTTGTTTTATGAAACCACTGATGAAGGAATAACAGTGGGTGTAACGGTAATAATGAAAACAGTGGAAGACATTAACTATCAGTGGATAGCCTTGTCAGTGGATTAAACACTGATTTTGAACAACAGTGATTACCAAGAAAATGAGAGATCGGGGGTTGACTTTCAGCAGTGGACAACTTTTAGTAGGACATATGTTTGAACAAAACAGTGGTTATGGCAGACTTTTAAGGATTTAATGAAAAATTCATTTTTAGCTATTTTTAAGGATGGATTTTTGATTTTCTGAAAACATTTTAATGCTTTTATTCATAGAAAAACATGATTTTGCCTGTTATTCCATGTTCAGCATGCCAATCCTAGAGATCAAGCTTTCAAAGGTGGATGTGTCTAATGCTTTGGTTAGCACATCTGCCAGCTGATTCTTATTGGTACATGGTGCAGAGAAATCAAACTTTTTTTATAGCAATCCCTCACAAAGTGATGTCTGATATCTATGTGCTTGGTGGTTGAATGGGAGACTGGGTTTTTGATGATATTTCTGCTGCATGACTGTCCAACATGAGAGGTGTCTTTAAGGCAGTGATACCAAAATCCAGTAATTGATTTTGAAGCCAAAGCAGTTGGGCTGTACAGCTTGCAGCAGCTATATACTCTGCCTCAGCAGTGGATGTGGAAACAGCTGCTTGCTTTTTGCTTTTTGCTTTGCCAAGACACTAAGCAATTGCCTAGGATTTGACACCCTCTTGAAGTGGACTTCCTTGTCTTGTCACATCCAGCAAAGTCACTATCTGAGAAACCTGAAAGCTCAATTTTACCATCAGCTAGATACCAGATACCAAGTGTGGGAGCACCTTTTAGGTATCTGAATATCCTTTTTACAGCAATAAGGTTTGACTTTCTGGGGGCTGATTGGGATCTTGCACAAACACATGTTGCAAACATGATGTCTGGCCTAGATGCAGTTAGGTACAATAAAGACCCAATCATGCTTCTATATAAAGTTTGATCAACCAAATCATCCTTTTCATCAGACATAACAATTTTATTGGTTGCAATGGGTGTACTGCATGGCTTATAATCATCCATCTCAAATTTCTTTAAAAGTTCTTTGGCATATTTGCCTTGATGGATAAAAGTGCCATTTTGCAGTTGCCTTACTTGGATACCAAGAAAGCACTGGAGTTCACCCATTGCACTCATTTCAAATTCAGCTGTCATGAGTTGCCTAAACTCTTCACACATTTTATTACATGTGCTTCCAAAGATGATGTCATCCACATAAATCTGGACAATCATCAAATCCTTTCCTCTCCATTTTAAAAACAATGTTTTATCTATTTTACCACTTGTGAAACCAATGGATAGTAGGAAAGTGGAAAGAGTTTCATACCAGGCTCTTGGTGCTTGTTTCAGGCCATACAAAGCTTTATTTAGCTTGTAGACATGATTTGGATTAAATGGATTCTCAAAGCCTGGAGGTTGACAAACATAAACCTCTTCTTGAATCTTACCATAGAGGAATGCACATTTGATATCCATTTGATACACCTTGATGTTGTGGTTGACAGCAAAGGCCAGAAATAATCTGATAGCTTCAAGTCTTGCTACAGGGGCAAATGTTTCATCATAGTCAATGCCCTCTTCCTGTCTGAACCCTTGAACCACAAGCTTGGCTTTATTCTTGACAACAATGCCCCTTTCATCAGTTTTGTTTTTGAAGACCCACTTTGTGCCAATAGGACTTACACCTTCTGGCAGTGGTACAAGTTCCCATACTTGTTGTCTTTTGAACTGTTGGAGCTCCTCTTGCATGGCTTCTACCCAGCTATTGTCTTTCAGTGCCTTTTGGTACTTGACTGGCTGATGGGGAGATAGGGAACCAGCAAAAAGACAAATGTTTTGGGATTAACTTCTTGTGAGCACCCCTTCATTGATGTTGCCAATGATTTGGTCAGGTGGATGAGATTTTAAGAAGGTTAGATCTCCTTGGTATGGAACAATGGCATTTAATGGTGAAGGCTGCAGATGTGAATCATCTGAGCTAAACACTGCTGGTGACTTTAATGATCCAGCAGTGGCTTCAAATGGAGGTGGAGGGATAGGTGGAACTGGTGTGAAAATATGCTGACTTTTATCCACTGATGGAGGACTATCTGCAGTGTTTGATGATGTGGAAGCAGGGGTTAAAGGTCTACTTTGGTCAACAACTGTTGAGGTAGCAGTGGTTGAGCTTTGACAGCTGTTTTGAACATCTGCTGCTCTTCCCATTGAGACAGACTTTTGTTGAGGAATGATGACTTCATACCCATAGTTTGATGATGAATCCTTTGGTGGACCTGCACTGTTAGTCTTGACAGCAGTATTTTCAAAAGTAAATTTATCAAGATCAAACAATTCTGCAGGATTTGCTGGGATTTTCATTGATAAAAGTTCATTGAACTTTACATTCAAAGTCTTTTCCACTGTTTTGGTCCTTGTGTTAAACACTTTGTAGGCCTTAGCAGTGGTTGAGTATCCCAGATGATAACCACAATAAATTTTAGCTGCAAACTTAGAGATAGAATCTTTTAAGTTTAAAATGAAGCATGGGCAGCTAAAAACTTTGAAATATGAAATCAATGGCTTTATTTTATACAGCAGTTCATAGGCAGTCTTTTGATGCCTGAGTTGATTAAAACTCTGTTTTGGACATAGCAAGCAGTGTTTACTACCTCTGCCCAAAAAGTTAATGGCAAACCTGAATCAGCAAGCATGGTTCTGGCAGCCTCAATCAAAGTCATGTTCTTTCTTTCAACAACCCCATTTTGCTCTGGTGTTCTTGGAATGTTGTATTGCCTAACAATTCCTTTTGACACACAGAAATCATCTAACTCCTTGTTTCTGAACTCTGTGCCATTATCACTTCTAAAGATTTTTACTGGAAGGTCAAACTGCTTTTCAACCTGTTTCACAAAGTCTTGCAGAATGCCTGCAGTCTCATCTTTTGAGTGTAAAAAGTAAGTCCATGTAAACCTAGAAAAGTCATCAACAATAACCAGACAATATCTTTTCTTCCTAAGACTCGTGACTTTAACTAGGCCAAACAAATCCATATGAAGTATTTGCAAACATTTGGTTGTTTTGGACTCTTCAATTAATTTGTATGAGCTTTTATGTTGTTTTCCTTTTAAGCAGGAAACACAATGCTCAGAACAGGTGAACAGTTTTTGTTAAGAACGGAGGCTCTCATGATTGTGTTTGTTTGTATGTTTAGAATGATTTGTAAACATGAAGACATGTAAAGTGCAGCGGAAACGAAAACAAACTTTGTAAACACAATCAAATGGAGAAAATAGTTTGATAAACAATTGCTTCTCATAGAGTCAAAAGATTTACAAATCAAAGCAAAAGATTACAGATATGCTTACAAACTAAACTCCCCCTCAGCCTGATGCCCCAAGGTTGGTTGCACACAAGATGAAAGGATTAGACATGAGGAGAAGAACTCGCTCAGTCAAAATCAAATGTAACAGTACAGGGTACTGTTACATTTATAGGCAAACCAAACCACTAAGGTATCTCAGCTGACGTCACCATGAAAGCGACGTCTAACAGCCTAACAACCTGTATCTACTGTCCTTACACAAACACTGATGTCTAACAACTGATTGTAATTAAAATACAAATTATGAGGAAACAACTGCTTCACGTTCCACTGTTGTAGCCTAAGCCCTGATGCTCAACAACAACATCAGTGCTTTCTTCAAAGGTGATCAGTCCTTGAATGAGCAGTGTTTGTGTCTTCAGCAACACTTAAAAGACAGCAGTAGATAGAGCGACAGAGTTTATCTTCAGCAGTCTTTAGGATTACATCAGCGTTTGGATCATCAGTTGTTCTTTTGAGCAGTACTTAAGGTTTATCAGCTGATAGATATCCACTATCAAGGGGAAAGCAAAGTGTAAACTACTGCTTATTGTGAATCCACTGATGTGACCTGGTTTTGGCTTTACATTATCTGTTCCTCTGGTAGGGTTCAATCCCAACAATCTCCCCCTGGAACAGATAATGCCAAAACCTGTCATTATTCAGGACCTTTATTACTCATCAAGAGTGCCTTAGCTTGTTCTTTGAATTCAGCTTCAAATTCCTTTGCACTCTGGTCATCCTCATCCCTACACAGTGAAAGTTCAAGGAGATCCTGCAAATCTTGAACACTAAGGCCTAGTGCTTCTTTCCTTGATATGTACTTCACATTTCCATTGGATCTGACAATAGTCAATACATGGGTCTTTTGGTCAGACATCCACTTTAGTACTTTCGAACCCAATGAATTTCTTGGGAGAGATTTATTTGAAGATGAGTTGAGGGATAATGGCCTTGAAAACACCTGCAGACTTTCAGACATTCTTTTAAAAGCTTCTTCAATGACTTTGTCTGCTGCAGCTATATCTTCTGCAGTTTCTTGTTCAATAAGTTCTTGTCTTTCAGCTTCTGTCTTGTCTTTAGCAGTGTTTGGAGACGCAGGTTTGTTTAATGCCTTAAAAAGGCTTTGAAGCTTTGTTGAAGTTTCTTCTTTTAGACCCATTTTCGTGATGGTATCTTTGAAGAACTCTGCTTCTTTTTCTATTACCTCTTCTTCAGTCAACTGTTCTCCCTCTTCTTGATTTGTTACAAAAGTAGACCGGAACAGTGTGTCGAGGTTTCCCATCTTCTGTTCAAGCTTCATCATTTGTTCTTGCTTCTTAGAAGTGCCTGAAACAATTATCTTTCTTTTCTTCAGCCTTTCGTAGGCTTCATCAGTCTGTTGTCTTGACCATTTTGATATGGCTTCAGCAGTATCCATTTTTGCATCCACCAGCTCTTTTTTCTTTCTTTTATACTCAGTAGTGAAGTCAGCAATGAGCTTTTTGAATTTGTTCCAGTTTGGAGCATTTTTCTTCTTTGTAGGATCATTCTTAATTCTATCAATCCTCTCAGCTTCATGCTTTAGAGCGATTATTGGCCATTCTTCAAACTGTTTTTCTTCAGCAGGATAGAATTTTTCTTTCATAATGTAGGCAAGATATTGTTTTCTTAACTCTTTGCGTTGTTCAGCCTTTTCTTTGATTAGTTCCTGTGCGAATTCTTCCATCTGCTTTACCTTTTCAAGGAAGAAATCCAGTCTTTTAGCAATGCCTTCTTCGCTTAGATGTTCACGTTCACTTTCAAATTTAGCTCTTGCTTTAGCCTGCCTTGCCTTGAGTTTGAGGTAATCATCCATATCCTCTGGTGGCATGTAGCCTATGAGTGAGGAGAATCTTCTTTTTGAAGGATCCTCTTCTGTATAGAATTGCCTCATCTCATTTTTGATAGCTTCAAGTTCCAGTGGATATTTTGCAGCATTAGGATCATGTATACCCTCATCGGCAGTTATTGGCTTTCTTTTTCTGTTGAAGAGCTTTGGCTGTGATGTAGAAAGAGTGAGAGCAGTGGTGGATGACTGACTAACAGCTGTTGAAACAACTGGTGTCTCAACATCTGTTGTCATTACAACTGCTGATATGTCAGCAGTTGTCTTCTGCTTTTGAGCAGGAGATGGAAGTGGTGAGGTAGTTTTTGATGGTGGTGATGAATCATCATCTGATATGGGATTCCTTCTCCTTTTTAATGAAGAAGGAGCAGATGATGTTTTGGGTGGATCAGTGGTGGTAGATTTGATAGCAGTGGTTTGTGGCAATGATTGACTGACAGTGGTTGAAACAACTTGTGTTTCAATCACTGTTGTCATTACAACAGATGTTTTAACATCTGTTGTCTTCTGTTTTATGACAGGAGGCAGTGGTGATGGTATGATTGTAGATGATGATGGTGGAGCAGTAGTTGTAGTGGTGTGTGGTAGAGTGGTGTGTGTTGATGACATAGCAGCTGTTTGGCTACTGACAGCAGTTTTTGTAACTACTGCTGTATCAGCTGTTTGGCTAACAGGTTTTGAGACCTGCTTTTCTTTTTCTTTTTCAGGCTCAATATGGAGGCCATGCTCTATTCCCTTCGTATTCATTTTTCTCAACAGCTTGATATTCTCCCCCTTTTTGGCATTATCTGTAGGGGGGTTATCAAGGAATGATATGGAAGAAGGAGCTTTGCTAGAGACACTTTGAATGCTTGCCTTTATAGCCTTGATATCTGCTTGAGTGTCCTTGAACCTTGATTCAACCATGTTGGTCAGCATTTGTACTTGAATAGCATGCTTTTTGTCAGCCATAAGTTGCTGTGCTTCAAGCATGGGTTGAAAAATATTCCAAAGCTCATTTTCAGCAAATGCATGTTGTGCAGGTGCTTGAGCAGGAATAGCAGTGGCTTGTGCTTTCTGAGCTTTTAAAATCTCTTGCACCATCTCCTTTATTTCAGCAACTGATTCTTCAAGTTTGTCAACTCTGCCCGTCAATTCCTGATATTTTGAATCATCACCTACTTTAGTAGGATCATCTGAATCCCCACTAGCAGTGGTTATATCAATGTGTGTCTTAGGAACAGAGTCCCAAAAATCACCCATTGATGCCCCTTGTTCTCGGTACTGGGGACTTCTTTCTTCAGCACTTGATAAACCTTTGATGTTACTAGTGGTCAAAATAGGCTCACTAGTGGTTAACAGTGGTGCTATTGAAGAAATTGTCTTCAAGGGAGTCTTACTTATGAAACAACTGTCCAACTGAGAATCTGTTGATCCACCAGTTGTAGTTGCTGCTCCACTTGAACTACCACCGAGAGTTATTTGTAACTCAGGGGGTGTAACCTCCTCAATTGTTGCTGGGATAGCAGGAGTAGTAGCATCAGACCCAGTCACCTGTGGGGGTATACTCTCAGTGACAGGTGATAGAGAGGAACTGGTTTGTGTCTGAGCTATAGCAGCTGCATGCAACAAAGGTAGCATGGATTGTGGCATTATTATTGGTGAGGGTATGGGGGTTGAAAGAGACATGTCCTTGGGATCAGGACTGAGGAAGATGGATCCAAGTGGATTCAGAGCTTCATATTGTGGTGTCCCTGTGCTTACAACCTGATCCTTTTGTGAGGATGCAGGAGGAGTTTTAGGCATGGGTTGAGATCTTTCTTCCAACTGCTGTGAGGAAGTAGCAGCAGTGGTTTGTGGTGACTTTTGTGTTGTCACAGGCATTTCCTCTGGGATCTCATCTTCCAGAGTTGCCTTTGTTTTGGGTTTGGTGGGTTTTCTGGATGTTTTTCTTTTGGTCTTTTTGGTTATGTCAGGTGTGGGTTTCAAAGCAGTGGTTGTGCTGCTATGATCACCTGGAGCAGTGGGCTCAGCAGCTGATACCTGAGGAGCAGTTGTAACCACTAAAATCTGCTCAGGTACCCCTGCTTTTGTTTTTATTGGTGCCATCATCCCTGAAAATGTTTCTTTTGTTAAGCTTTTTATTTGACAATGAACACCTTGTTTTAGCAAATTTAAATTTTCCTTTTCAAATTTTTGTTCAAAATAGTAACTCAAAAATCTTGGAAAAAGTAAAAATGCTTTACTTTCAACGTTTTTCACCATGTCATTGAAAATCTCCTGGGAGTAGTTGTAGTCCTTATTATTCAAAATAGCGTAACCCAGGCATTGAATTTTCAATGGTATTTCGTTAAAAGATGTTGTTTTATTCGAAGCACACATCAGAAGTGTGTGAAATAAAAATCTTGGAGCAGAAGGAAAATAACCTTTTTGTAAGGTATCAACCTTTGATTGTTCTGCATACCCCCTGTTTACGAAATCAGTTTTCATCTCGGCTTTCTCAAAAGAGAGTTTACCTTCCTGATCGTTGAGATTAAAGACTTCGGAGATCGACTGTGGGGTTATTTGAACTGCTTTACCCTGTATTGAGGAGTTAATGGCTATGACTTTTCCGTCTTGTTTTTCAAGCGACGCCTTTTTCCAAAACTCTCTCTGGGTTTGCAGATAGATGGGAGCATTTGCTGTCAACAAAGTTTTGTACTTTGATGGAGATAATGTATCAATGATGGTGTCAAAGGTGTGATTATCAGTAGGTTTTGTGAGTAAACCCAGATAGTTGTGAGATTGTTTGAATGGTATTTCGATGGGTTCTTCGGCCGTTTGAGCGACCTCTTTGGAAGGTGATGGTGATTTAGGTTTTAATTTTGATTTTGTCATTGTTGCGGAGAAGAACGAAGGAGGATTTTGGAGATTTTGAGAAGAAGGGTTGGAAACTGCTATGAGAAGAGAATTTTGGAATTCAATTCGACAGCGTAAAACCCTGTTTGGGGTTTAGGGCAGGGTTTTATTTAAAAAATGATCGCTGATGTGGCAGCGGTTATTAAGATCTGAGGGCTAAAAACTGACCACGTGTCAAACACTGATGAAGTGGATGAAGTATGGAGAACAGTTGTTTTAAGGGCCACTGACGTATCAAGCATCAGTGGTTACAACGGTAAAAATTATGGGCAGTGGATGATTTTTACTATCAGTGGATAGCATATCAGTGGATAAGACACTGATTTTGAGCATCAGTGCTTTTCAAGAAAATGAGGGATCAGTGATTAACTTTTAGCAGTGGACAGTGTTTAGAGATCAGACGTTGGAACAAAACAGTGATTAGGGTAAATGGTACAATTCTGAAGGACAGGTGTTTCAGCAACAGTTTTGAAAATTTTCATTCAAGGTTTTGCCACATGTCAATTTTGAAGGACAGTGGTTTAGTCCCCAGATGATGAAAACTTTTTGCTAAGGCAACTCATTTTTGTTTAATATTCAATTAACACATGAGTACCCTAGTAATTTAAACACAGTTCACAATCAACCTTTGATAAAAATTTAGGATCAAACCTGAGAATGACATGATTTTGACATAAGTACCATTTCCTTTTGACCCATTTATGAGGACAATAATACCAACAAAAATAAGGTATTACATCCTGTCAGGAGCTGAAACTATTGCCAACCAAAACAAGCAAAAGTTCCAAAGACATTCTTCAGAAAAAAATGAATGATAAATCCTGATTATTCGAGAAAATCCTTTGAACACAAAAAAAAAAATGGTTAAAGGATTCTCTAAGAACAGTATCAAAAAGATCTGGTATAATTTCAATAGAGAATATAATCACATCACTCACAAATTTTTGAAAAATGGTCAGTAGTTTGACAACAGTGGTAGGAAACTTTTGGAATACATTTTGACCACTGTTTGGTACCATTTTCTTTGTCATTTGATTGCAAACATGAGGACACATGGATAAAATTTTGAACATTTGTCTAGTCCTCTTTGGAGTTCATTTACTGGGATCAAAACCATTTCCTGAACAGATGATTGCACATAATTGCTTAATGACCAATATTACCCTAAACTTTGACTCATAAGTGTTTTACGTTTATACTCTTTTCTTTTGACTTCAAAAGTTTTGAGATAAACACACTTTCGAGTTTTTGTGAATTTTAGTCCAAAATCATTTTGCAGTAATGTTTCGAGAGACTTGGCCATGTTTGCACAAGTTTTTCAGCCAATCTCACACTACATATGATACGGACTATGTTGACCCCTGTTTTCTTAATGTATTTAAACAAGGTTGATTTGATCCTTTTGAGGATCTCAGCCTGTTTTCAACACATAAGATCTGAATAACTAAAGTTTTAATTTCCCTCTTTTTATGTTAGCAAAACATCAATGTTTTATGAACATAGGTTTTGTTAATCTGAGGTTCATACTTTAGTATTTAATAAAAACATCACAAATTTTACATCAACAATTGAGATCAATTTAGAAAATAGGAAGTAATCTCATAGTTTAAACAGATATTGTTTTCAGATCTAGAAACCATGAGTGTCTTGTGCATGAAATCACTTGTTATGTGAAATTTGTGTGTCATATGACATCTTGGTTGATTTACAGAGTTTTTGAATAACCATTTTGAACATGATTTACTCGATACTCTGTTTTTCAACTAAATACACCCAACCTTAGTATCAATGAATTTTTGAGCTGAACTGTTATGTCAAATTGATTGTTAGATCGAATTTGACTGTCCAAGCTCTGATACCAATTGTTAAGAACGGAGGCTCTCATGATTGTGTTTGTTTGTATGTTTAGAATGATTTGTAAACATGAAGACATGTAAAGTGCAGCGGAAACGAAAACAAACTTTGTAAACACAATCAAATGGAGAAAATAGTTTGATAAACAATTGCTTCTCATAGAGTCAAAAGATTTACAAATCAAAGCAAAAGATTACAGATATGCTTACAAACTAAACTCCCCCTCAGCCTGATGCCCCAAGGTTGGTTGCACACAAGATGAAAGGATTAGACATGAGGAGAAGAACTCGCTCAGTCAAAATCAAATGTAACAGTACAGGGTACTGTTACATTTATAGGCAAACCAAACCACTGAGGTATCTCAGCTGACGTCACCATGAAAGCGACGTCTAACAGCCTAACAACCTGTATCTACTGTCCTTACACAAACACTGATGTCTAACAACTGATTGTAATTAAAATACAAATTATGAGGAAACAACTGCTTCACGTTCCACTGTTGTAGCCTAAGCCCTGATGCTCAACAACAACATCAGTGCTTTCTTCAAAGGTGATCAGTCCTTGAATGAGCAGTGTTTGTGTCTTCAGCAACACTTAAAAGACAACAGTAGATAGAGCGACAGAGTTTATCTTCAGCAGTCTTTAGGATTACATCAGCGTTTGGATCATCAGTTGTTCTTTTGAGCAGTACTTAAGGTTTATCAGCTGATAGATATCCACTATCAAGGGGAAAGCAAAGTGTAAACTACTGCTTATTGTGAATCCACTGATGTGACCTGGTTTTGGCTTTACATTATCTGTTCCTCTGGTAGGGTTCAATCCCAACAGTTTTTGAGGTAAACCTCTTACTAACCCCTGTTTTGAAATGGCAGTGATTGTCTTGAGATTTGTGTGCCCCAATCTCCTGTGCCATAATTTTGTCTCTTTGTTTGATGCAGCTGAGAACAGACAGGCATCAGTCTTGGGGCTCTCTTTTGACATATCCACCACATAAACATTGCCACTTCTTTAAGAAACAAGTTGGGTTTTTCCAGTTTTTATTATTGCTTCAATCTTTTCAACCATTTCTGGTCCAACAATCCTTTGTGAAGAAAGAGCCATAGCCCTTATCACTCATTTGAGAGACACTCAGGAGGTTGAATTTTAGATTGTCTATTAGATTGACATTTTCAAACTTAACTTTACCAGACTGCACAGTACCAGACCCCAGAACCTTCCCTTTACTGTTTTTGCCAAAGGATATATCACCCCCTCCATGAATTTTGAAATCTTTGAGAAGGGCTTTACATCCTGTCATGTGCCTAGAGCCTCCACTATCTACATACCAAAGACTATCTAAGCATGCAGAAGCTCCCTGCACATGTAGTAAAGAGTTAGTTCATTAGGGTCTCCAAAGCCAATATGGCTTTGGATAGGGTCTCAGCAGTGTCTAGGTTAAGTTCAGATGGTTGGGCAGTGGTTAGATCAGGGTTTTGGACAGTTTTGGGACTGTTTTTCTCTAACCACTGTTGGGGTTCTTGCCCAATGATCTGCTGATAGCCAAAAGGATGCCTATTCACTCTTGGTTTAGAGGGCTTTTTGTAAGCCTCATAAACATGTGGGATCCTTTGTTATGGTGGTTGTCCCTTACCTCTTCTGTATTGATTGGCAGGGGGTGCATCAGTCACCTGAACATCTCTTTTGACAGATGTTTGGTTCAACTGTTTTGTAACAGCTGTTTGGACTGGCACAAACAGTGGTTGGTTCTTGGTGAACTTGACAGATGATGTTGATGAACTCAAGGATGTTTTTGCAGTGTACTCATTCTTTTTTACATCAAAGTTTTTGAGATACACACATTCTTGAGTTTTGTGGTTTGTTTTACCACATATGGTGCAGCTCTCAGCAGGTACAATGACACTTGTTTTGTTTAGATCATATGCTTTTAGATGAAATCAGTCTTTTGTTAGATGATTCTCCTTTTCACAAAAATTACTAAACAGGTTTTTGATCTTTTCTCTTTTCTTCCTTTTCTCAGACTCCTTAGCAACATAGTTTTTAACCACTGTTGGGATGTCTTTGAGAGGAATGACATTTGCTTTTGGAGCTGTGACACCATCAGTGGTTGTGAAATCCATAGGTTTGAAATTTACAAGAATGTCACACTCATCAGACCATGTGGGTTTGAATTGGTATTTCTCAATTTCCTCAAAGGTTGAGGACCCTACAGATCTTTCCAGAGAAATTTTGTTACCAAGTTTGTCAGTTATCTTAACTTATTGGCCATTCTTGTTGGTTGGTTGGTTTTATTTCAGCTGAACCAGCTTGTTTTGCAGCAGTGTTTTCAAGTTCATCATATTTTCTATATCCTATTCCAAACTTGACATTGCTTTCAAGCATGACCTCATAACCTTTGCAAGATTCCACCCATCTTTCACAAGTGATTTGGGTGGACTCCAACTCCTTTTTACAAACTTGGTATTTTTCTACCATAGTTTGGAGTTGGTTCTTGGTTATGCTTTACTCTTCTTTGAGACTGCAGATTTCTTTGTCTTTTTCAGCCAATTTGTTTTTAAGTTCTTTCAATGACTTTTCAAATTTGACTTCATCAGTTAAGACTTTATCCCTAAGGTTTTCATTCACCTCTTTAATGCTATCAAATGCAATTATGCATTTATCTGAACACAGATTTTCAAGAACCTGAGGTGATAACTTGGCAGCAGCCATCATGGCACAATCACATTGATGATCACTTTCTTCATCAGCTCTCTCTTCTTTCTCACCTTCTTTCTTCTTTTCTTTTTCTTCTTTGTCTTCTTTGGACCAGGGATCAAACAGTGGTTCAATCAGGGTTTCTGAATTTTCTCCCAGCAGTAGTTCACCAGCAACTGCAGTAACCACTGCTTCAGCCACTTCATCCACTATTTCAGCACTTAGATGTTCACCTTCAGCTTCTACCCCTTCTGGTATTGACTCTAATGCCATCAGACAAAATTCATCATTAAAAGTATCATTAGAAGCATAGAATGCAAAATTTTCATCACCAAGCTCATCAGGCATGCTGCTCCAGTCAACAAAGCCTTGGGTGAAAAAGCTTTGTTGATCTGGTTGAACCACTGCTGGAGCAGCTGGTTGAGGTACAACAGGTTGCACTTGTGCCTGAGGGACAGGGGCTTGAACATACTGAATTTGTGGAACAGTGGTTTGAACATAATGCACAGGCACAGGGGTTGCAGCATAGTGAGCAGTGTTAACATGGGTTGCAGGGGTATATTTGGCATAGTGCACAGTGCTTTGGTGCTGTGGTCTAGGGTTTGAGCTGGGATGAGTTATAACTGGACCAGTGGTTTGACTCCTGCATTCCCTAGCAAAATGACCTAGCCTATTGCACTTATAACACTTGATTTTTGACTTATCCAACCCCACTTTTAAATTCCCATGTAACCCTGGGAATTTTCTCCCTGTTCTTTTATAGAATTTGCTTGTTCTTACACTAAGCAATGCCAATTGATGCAAGATGTCCATTTCTTCTAAGTCAGTGGGATCAAAGTGTTGCAAATCATTGAGTTCAAAGCATAAATTATCAGAATTCTGGCTTTCTCCATTTGCTGTGAAAGCAAAGTTGGATGAGTGAGGATCAGAGTTGAAATTACCTCCAGCAGTTATGTCAATAAAATGATCATAACTCTGATCCTTACTGCTGCCAGACTCTTCTTGACCCAGAAGAGCTGTGTTGCCAAATGAATAGTCATCTGTAACTTTGCCAGACTCTTGCAACTTCTTTTTCTGGTTTAACTCCCTTTCATAGGTCAGGAGTCTACCATGAAGTTGGGTCAGTGTTAGGCCTTTGAACTCAACAGAATTTCTAGTCACAAAGGCAATTGTATCCCATTTTTCAAGTAGTGATCTAAGAAACTTGCTATTTTGGGTAGATTTAGGAAATTCAACCTTAACAAGTCTTAGCTCACTAATGAGAATTTCCCTATTATTTTCAATTACTTCTTCAGTTCCCCCAAATTGTTCCTTAAGTGCATCCCATAATTCCTTGGCACTGTTACAATGTAACAGCCCAGCATAAATTTCATTGGGTAATGCAGATGCAATGATGCTGAATGCTTTGGCATCTAGTTCGAACTTTTGAAAATCAGTTTCAGTATAGTTTTCATATTTTTTAGGTTCGAACTTCTTTGAATCCTCAGCACTCGGCACCATTGGAACATGGGGCCCAAAAACAACAGATCTCCAACATCTAGTGTTCTGTTGAGCAAGGATGTGACCCATCCTTCTCTCCCAGATGTTGTATTCATTACGTTTAAGCATGGGTGGTTTGAAAAGTGAACCAATGTTATTCTTATCATCTTGTGATTGTGACGTCATCCTGGTTGTTTTACAGGCACTGATTAATCAACTTTGAATGTGATTAAACCTTACTCTGTTTTTTAACAAAACGAACAACTATCAGTATCAACGATTGTGAGCTGAACTATTTACGTCAAAATGATTGTTAAATCAAATTTGACTGTCCGGGCTCTGATACCAATTGTTAGGATCTGAGTTTGGATTGATTGTGTTTTACGTTTGAATTAAGATGGAAGATGAACAAGTAGTGCAGCAGAATATAAATGGAACTAAACTTTGCACACAATCAAACAGGAGAATTGCTTTAAACACACATTTTCAACATAGAACCGAAAGATTGAATTTATTTCAACAACGATTACAATGCATGCATGTAACAAACTCCCCCTCAGCCTGAGCTCACAGTGTTTGTTCGTACAGGAGAAAAGTGGTGAAGAGCTAATAGAACAGTACATGGTACTATTCTATTTATAGGCACGGACAAACCACAGTGGCACCTTTGCTGACGTCACCATGAAAGTGACATCTAACCTCCTAACAAACTTTAAACAACTGACCTATACAAACACTGCTATGCTAACTACTGATAACAATACATTACATATGAACAACTAAACTACTATTTTATCCTTCCACTGTTGTGACTCCAGCAGTACTTGATATGTTCAGCAGTGCTTGACCCATAGCAGTAGATTGATCAACAGAGCTTTAGTCTTCATCAGTCTTTGACTTGATCAGCAGTTATAAGTGAGCAATTATTGTAAGGATTAGTGGATGGAGGCCATCAGATGTTGAAACCACTTTCAAGGGGAGAGAATGAAAACATAACATTTGCTTATTTTGGATCCACTGCTCTGATCCGGTTTTGGCTTTAATCAACTGTTCCTCTGATAGGGTTCAATCCCAACAGTTGTGTATTTTGTGTTTTTAGTTTGTTTTCCATTGTGTCTTCATCTGCTCTCCATTGTGTCTTTTATCTGTTGTCATTAATTGTGTCTTTTATCTATTGTCATCAATTGTGTTTTTATTTAGTCTGATACTTATTGTGTTATATGTTATCGCCATTGTGTTATACGTTATGGTCATTGTGTTTTAGTATGTTGTCCATTGTGTCTTTATCTGTTGTCGTTGATTGTGTTTTTTATCTACTTTACATTGTGTTTTACATCATGTCCATTGTGTAATATGCAACTGGATTTTTGAATTTTTTTTTGAAAATTATAACAATATGGTACTCATATTAAAGATAAAAAACGCTCAATTTTATGGTATAATTTTTTTTAAAAACAAATGATGTATAAAAAGTTACGGACGTTTAAAAATTTGGGGGGGGGGGATAACATGTGACTTGCATGTGCATATTCTCTTTCCTCTTATAGACAAAGTTACCCTTTCCATTTAATTCCTCCTAGGACACTTGTCAATCTCTGGTAGCTTCTTACCCTTCTTATTTTTAAATACTTTGTATTATAACTCAACCCATAGGATAGACTTTTGATAGAATGATAGAAATGCAAAAAAAAAAAAAAAAACATTTTTTTTACTTTGCATTTCTATCATTGTATCAAAAGTCTATCCTGAATACATTTTTTTTTTCAAAAGTTACATGTAAACACCATCTTCTTATGTTTCGTCGTCATCAAGAAGGAGCGGTAAATAGCAGCAGCAGGAAGAAGAAAAAACAATAGAAGAAACAAGATACTAGTTAGTTTAGTTTGAAGAAACTAGAGAAAGAGCAAGACCTTCAAATGGTCTTAAGCAGACACAGAGCATTTTTTCAAGCTCTCTACCTATGTTGTCAAAAGCGCAAAAAGTGCGTGCCTAGGCGCATGTATAGCGCCTGATGGTAGCCTAGGCGCAAATATGGGCTTTTTTTTGTAAAAGCGGTGATCAGGCGCGCGCCCGGAACTAGGCACAACGAGTAAAAAGCTCGGGCTTTTGTTCTATCAGGCGCATTTTTCTTTTTTTTTTTTTATGTTACTTTTTAAAGTTTTTACAGTTGTAAACCACTCTTTTTTAAAAACTGGATAAAGACTTGTTTCCTTATCCTTTTTAACCCAAATCCCCTAATCAGCCACCACACCCTTGATCTTTTCTGAAAATTAAAAACCCCAAATGCTCTCTTCTTCTCCAAGAAACATAAGAAGCCAAGTCGTGTGCAGCATTTAATCCGGTGAGTTGTTTTCGATTTTTGTATCTTGTTAACATTTAATGTTGTTTCTAGTTTCCTTTTCATTGTAGTTGATTGTAAATGTTGTTAAATTCTGACGTTAGTTTTTTGACCGAACTTGACTTGTAATTGTAGCAGCATTTAACTTCCCACTAAAATTGACATAAATTGCTGATAATTTTTATTGTACTGTTTCTTTTTTTCTTCTATGTAATCGTTCCAGCAGCCTAGGGGCTTTTTAGGATTTAACAATGTCTTATTTAGCCAGCCAAAAAATAAATGTCTTAATAAATGTGAATGTAATTTAGGCCGTTGTTCAATCTTTTGATATTTCGTTGTTTGTTTTCCCTACAGAATATGGCTTCTGATGTACCTGAAGCATCATCACAATTAAGAAAAGATCCCGGGTGGAAGTATAACTTTAATAAAGACAAAAATGACCCAAATTGTATCACTTCTGTATTCTGCAACTTCTCTACCAAAGGAGGAATTTATCGAGCCAAACAACATCAAATTGGAGGTTATAGAAATGCAAAAGCATGTACCAAGTGTCCTACAAATGTTAGAGATGCATTGAAACCGTACGTGGAAAGTTAAAAGGAAAAGAAGAATGTTATTGCTGATGGTTTCGATGACTTAGATTTTGTTGAGGATGAAGAGGATAATGAGGTAATTGAGATATCGAATGTTCAAAAGAAGAGGAGTGGAATTAATATTGGTAGGGGAAACAAAAAGATGAAGTCAAACACAAAAGGCCCGATTGATATGCATGTAACAACAAGTTAAGGAAACTCAACAAGTTTGAGACAAACAAGCATAAATGATGCTTGTGACAAAGAACTCCGAGGAAGAACAATTCAAACAATAGCTACGTTTTTTACCAATCGAGAATAGCATTCAATGTCGCTAAGTTTGATGCTTTCAAAGAGATGATCGCGACTATCGGAAACTATGGGCCAAATCTCAAGTCGCCTTCTTATCATGAGTTGCGAGTTCCACTTCTAAAGAACGAGGTAGACAATGTGGAAAAGTGGATTGAAGAGCAAAAGGTGGAGTGGTCAAAAACCAGGTGTTCGATTATGTCGGATGGTTGGACAGATCGATTAGAACACAAGAAGTTGCAAGATCTCGTGTTTGTCAAGTACAACAAGACACTCAAGAACCATCGTGATAAAGAGGTTGTGTATGATCCGATATCTTTAGATAACATTGATGATTGTAAATAGTGGATGACTGGAAGGAAGGAAGAAGAACGGGTTTTTGAGTTTGAAGACTTGACATGGGAAGTTGTAGGAGATGCGAGTGGGGCTGGAGAGGTAAGGGCAACAAGATCATCACAACCATCATCTTCAAGAGCTTTAGTGGATGAAGATTCTAAAAAAGATGATCTTGATGAATCCGAAGCTGAATATCCCGTTGATGTTGATGGAAGTTCTAATGACTTTGATGATGGTCTTGATGATTGATGATGAACTATAAGTTTAAGTGTTTTAGTGACAGCACACATTTTTGTATAAGTCCTAGACTCCTAGTAACTTTTGGTATCACTACGTGTGTATAAGCCCTAAACTTTTGGTACTAACTATTTACTACATGATCTTAAATGGCATATATAATAGTTTTTTTTTATGTGGAATCTTATTTATTTTCAAAGCATACATATTTTTTATATCTTTTTATCTATGTGCGTTTTTTTTAAAGCCCACGCTTTTTTGCGCCTTGCGCCTAGGCTCCGGGCGAGGCCGATGCGCCTAGCCTGCGTCTTATGTCTTTAACAACATAGCTCTCTAAAACTCTCATTATATGTGGATCACATATAATGTGGTTTTACTCATGTGTCCCTAATATATCCTTGTTTGTTTATATCCGAGTTTCGATTATCTGTTATGTTTTTGTATATGTGGGTGACATCATTATTACTAGGTATTCTTGATCATATTTGTATCTGATTCGATTAGAAGCTCACATGCTCAATTTATGTTTAGGATTTATGTACATTAGGTCTACTCATATTCGCATTTTCGAATGACGACCTTGTCAAATTCCAATTTTTTGGGCATAGTTTATAAAATCATTTTAAGATTTGAGAACTTATAATTTGATGCTCATCATTTACAACTTTGATTGGGTTGTGTTGTTTACACAGAATGTGGGGTTCAAATTAGACTTATTATAACCATCGCTAGTGCTCTAGTGGTGACCACGGGTATTTAAGTTCCATCTATGGTGGGTCCGGGTGAGTTTTCCCATCCAGATCTTAAGTTCGAGTCTGGGTGATAGGGGTTTCTCATTGAAGGGTTTAAATTGGGGATCTATTGTGCGAGGGGATCTCTAGCGCGGACCCAGTTAAGACAATGTATGCTAGACCTCCCGACATTTGCAAATAATTCACACCATAAAAAGTGTTGTCCCAACTAGGATGCATGCTTTTGGAAAAAAAAAAGGTTGTGAACTCACCTTAGTTTGCTCGGCAGTAAACTTGAAAGGTGACCAGGAGTAATCTCTTCCTGATATGTTTACCGTTTCAGTTAGTTTAATTTATAAATTCCTACACATAGTCTAACACATAGCCATAGAATCACGTTGTCATCCAGTTACTCGTTTAGGTAAGTTTGTGTATATGATAATATCATTCCGTAAACACATTCATTGTCACCTACTAATGTTTCTAGTAACATTCAACACCTTTTGATAACATGTAGGCACATTTAAAATGTTCACAAACACTTTCAGCTTATTGCAGTTTTATGTCAGATTTTATGCAGTTTCCGAATTTATTTAAAATACTAAATGAACTCAGAAACCGACGAGAGTCTGGACACCATCCCCAATCCGCATCAGAATAAGCAGCCAACTTAGTAGAAGGAAAGGGAGAGATTAGCAATCCTTGAGATAGGGTACCTTTAATATAGCGAAGAATCCGTTTCAGGAACTGAAAATGAGGTTACTGTGGGGCGTGCATAAAGAGGCAGACTTGCTGAACAGCGTAAGAGATATCGGGTCTGGTGATAGTTTGGTATTGCAATGCACCTTGATGTGTGCAAAATGCAACATATAAATTACATCAAATGTGGCATAAAACTAACCCTTTTTTAGTACTAATGTTGGAAAAAGTATGTTTTTGTCTTCCTTTTGTATATTCAGGATTAAATGGGCTCAAATGAACAAAAGAAGCAAAAATGCAGCTAAATCTAACATAAATACAAGAAAAGGAATAAACGTGGCATGCTCGACCCCCTAAAAGCATCTTCCCAAGCAAAAACAAGAGAACAGAAGGCTGAACACGCCCCGTGCTCAATGAGCACGGGGGCGTGCCCAGTGTCTGCAGAAAAGACAAAGTTGTAGAAGCTTCTATCACCCACCACGGGGGCGTGCCCAGAGGACACGGGGTCGTGGTCAACTCTAAAATTCGAAGAATCTGGGGAAATCTTGATAGTACAGATACGCTTCTGCACACGGGGTCGTGCCCAGCGGACACGGGGGCATGGTCAACTAATGCAGACAAACTGCAGTTAATGAAGAAAGAGAAGAAGGGTGGACACGGGGCCATGCCCAATGGACACGAGGCCGTGCCTGAGCTGTTGTTCAGGCTATAAATAGGGGTGCTTGGCTCATTTGCAAACCATCTCTTGGCACACCACCTCTCTCACACTTCACCCACCCTCCACCACCATCACAACACCATCATCCACCACCATCATCCATCATCCATCATAGAGTGTGTGAGTTGTCTCGGGATCCAAGATTGATTGTAAGAGTTCTTGACAATCAAAGGCCATGTTTGCCTAAGTCTCTTACATCACTTGGTGAAGACAAGTGTCTAGTGTAATACTTTTTATTTTTAATCTTTTCGCACTTTTTATTTGGTTATGTATTAATGACTTTAATAACTAGTTTCTTATGTTGAAGGTGATTCTTCCTTATCGTTTGTCCGTGGTGTCTTGGCATTATTTTACTATCTATATAAAATAAAAGATTTTCACCATTCATATCTCCACGGTCTATATGGAGGTATGTTGGCTACCTGGTCGGGGGTTAAGGGAACGGTTTGGTAAGAGTCTTGCCTTGTTCAGTGTATAGATCCTGCAAGGACCTGGGTCAAATTTAGTAGGACCTCATTCAATACCCACCGGTATTGGATGGCGGGGGTCCAAACTCTTTGATCCCCTCATATGTAAGCTACTATTAAAACTTTAACCGGCTACTTAGGACTGTATCCCTGCTGACTCAGACTACTTAGCCGAGGGTAACGTCACCTTCAAAAGAGGGGCCTACCACATTATGCATTAATAACTTAATTAATTATCTTTCAATAATCCGACCCTTTAGGATTGTATCCTTGCTGACTCAAACTACTGGGTTGAGGGTAACGTCACCTTCAAAAGAGGGGCCTACTACAATAACTAAGATAATCTCTTAAATAAGTGTAAAAGTGCGGAAATAATCAAAGGTTACACTATACACGAGTCGGATCCAAGTGATTCATCTTATCTATCTGTTTTTTATTTTATTTTATTTTTCAGCATTTAAGTTTTATTTATTTTTCTTGTTTAAAAACTTTTTTCTAACTTTTGATTTAATTAGACGTTGAGGATAAACCGGTACTAAAAGCTCTTGTGTCCTTGGACGACCTCGGTATCTTACCAACACTATACTACGTTCACGATGGTTGCACTTGCCCATATGTGTGTTTAGTGTTAGTAAATATCGTGTTTTATAAATTTAAAACTTGGCTAAAAAGTGTAAAAGGGGCTTAAAATATACATTAAAAACTATACAACACTTCACACGCATCAAGTTTTTGGCACCGTTGCCGGGGACACAAGGATTTTAAGAAAGTTAGGAATCAACGGCCTAATCCTTTTTTTCTAATTTTTCTGTTTTTTTAGGATTTTCTTAATTTTTCAGTTTCTGCAGAGCTCAGCACCGGCCGTGCCTGGTCGGACACGGGTCGTGCCCAGCATTGTCACTGGCAGTTTTTATTTTCCGAGTTACAGAAAGTTGAGCACGGGGCCGTGTCGGTGCAACACGGGGCCGTGTCGAACTCTCCAGTAACAGGGGTCCGGAAAACAATTATTGTATCTTAGGCCACGGGTCGTGTTCATCTGAGCATGGGGCCGTGGTGAAGCTTCTGACCAACGTTCTTCTTTGTTTTTATTGTAGGACTTGGAACCCAGGCACCACATCTGAATTTTCCACGTAGTGTATGAGCTCCAGTTCTAGTAGAGACATAAAAGAACCCCTAGACGAACCCGAACGCTTTCTAAGAAAAAGACTTAAAGCTAAAAACCAAGAGAAAGTTTCGGGGGACCCACTTCCAATGGCGGACCAACGTACCCTAATGGATTACCTACGACCCACCGTAGGTGATCTCGGCGCCGCTATCAATGCACCGAATGTCGAAGCCAACAACTTCGAACTTCGACCGCATTTGATACAAATGCTTCAAAACTCCGCAACCTTCCATGGGCTTGCGGACGAGGATCCCCATCTACATACTACTAATTTCCTAGAAATATGTGATACCTTTCGGATCAATGGAGCATCAAACGACGCTATCCGCCTTCGAATGTTTCCATTTTCACTAAAAGACCGAGCTAAGGCTTGGCTTAACACCCTCCCAGTTGGCTCGGTAAACACCTGGGAAGAACTAGCCCAAAAGTTTCTATATAAGTATTTCCCTCCTGCTAAAACGGCTAAACTAATGACTGAAATTAATACATATTCACAAGAGGATGGGGAATCCTTATATGAAACTTGGGAAAGGTTCAAGGAGCTACTAAGAAAGTGTCCGCATCACGGCCTTGCGGTATGGCAACAACTATCCACTTTCTACAATGGGTTGTTGCCACACACAAGACAAACACTTGACTCTAGCTCCAGGGGACTTTTAGGTAATCGTCGCCCAAATGAAATTTATAATCAAATTGAGGAAATTGCTCAAACCAATTTTCAGTGGCACACTCCCCGAGGTAATAAATCTATTGCCCCGGGCGCCCATAAGGTTGACGAAAGCACTTCTTTACAAGACCAAATCGAGGCCCTTTCTTCAAAAATAAAAAAAGTTAGAAATGGCAAAGACGGTCTCGGTTATGGCTTGTGAGGGGTGTGGTGGGCCACATGAAAATTGGAGTTGTATGAAAGAGTTAGATGATTAAACAGAAACGGTAAACTACATTGATAATAGACCTAGGCCGTCGGGTCCTCCAACGGGTACCTACAACCAAGGATGGCGTAACCACCCTAACCTTGGTTGGAGAGAACCCGACAATGGTAGTAACCAACAAAATCTAAACCAACGATCAAACTTTCAACAACCAAGAATCGAGTCACAAAATTTGTCTCAACAACAAGGTGGACGAGAAAGGCTTGAAGATACTGTATCTCGCCTCATCTCCGACATCGAAAAGAAAAACTCGGATCGATTTCAACAATTGGAATCGAATTTTAGAAATCAACAAGCTAGCATTCAAAACATTGAAAAACAATTAAATCAAATAGCTCAGAATTTCTCTAAGAGACCGCAAGGTGCATTACCGAGTAATACCGAAACCAACCCAAAGGCACAAGTACATCTTATCACATTGAGAAACCATACCGTGGGTCCCGAGGAGGCTCCATTACCACCAACTGAAAGAAGCCAATCTAGCCAAACCACAACTCCACCCACGCCCCAACAAGAGAAGGTTTCTCCACCAAGTCAAGAGCCTACTAAGACGCCTCCAATTCCATACCCCGGTCGGTTAATTCGACAAAAGACCGATGAGCAATTCGCAAAGTTCAAAAATTTACTAAAACAATTGCATGTTAATATTCCATTTATCGAAGTCCTAACTCAAATGCCTAAATATTCAAAATTTATGAGGGACTTCCTCACCCATAAAAGGAAAATTGAATCATTGCAATTAGTTAATTTAGGCGAAGAATGCTCCGCCTTGCTACTCAACAAACTCCTGCAAAAGAAGATTGACCCTGGAAGCTTCACAATTCCTTGCTCGATTGGGGAATCCCCCATTCGCAATGCACTAGCCGATCTCGGGGCTAGCATCAACCTCATGCCCGCATCAATGTTCAACCGACTCAGCCTAGGGAAAACAAGCCCTACAAAAATAAGCATAAAACTTGCCGATAGGTCCGTCAAATACCCA
Source organism: Helianthus tuberosus (assembly GCA_030545235.1). Taxonomy (NCBI): domain Eukaryota; kingdom Viridiplantae; phylum Streptophyta; class Magnoliopsida; order Asterales; family Asteraceae; genus Helianthus; species Helianthus tuberosus. Next base: position 174,177,043 of record CM060401.1, read on the forward strand.
CAAGGTGTCGCTGAAAATCTATTGGTCAAAGTCGGAGAATTTGTCTTCCCGGCCGACTTTGTCATACTAGATATGGAGGAAGATACCGAAGTACCACTCATCTTAGGGAGGCCATTCCTAGCTACGGCCCAAGCGGTGGTAGACATGAATGATAGAACACTAACATTGAGGATTGGGGACGAGGAAATGAAGTTTGGAGTAGGAAAAAGAGTAGAAGACGACGACCCGGTCAACTACATGAAGGTCATAGACTCAAGTTTAGATTACGCTCTCCGACGGTGTAGCATGGGATGCAAAACATCCCACTTGGGTGACATATGACCAGGCTTTGGGTCTAGCCAAGGACCCTTATAAACGTGGCGCACCACGGAGGCATTCCGCGGAACTATCCTTAGCTTAGTTTAGATTAATTTTATGTTTTCTAGTTTAGTTTTAATTTGCAGGAATAAAACACACTCAGGATGGTGAAGGATACCAAGGAAACTTGAACCAGCACCCCATGCACAAAAACAGGGCCACCCGACAAATTTTTCTTCATTACAGCAAGTTCAGCACGGGGCCGTGCTCACCCAACTTGCCCCGTGCCCAACCATCTGCAGAAAATGCCCAGTTCAGGTAACTGGACATGGGCCGTGTTCATCCAACACGCCCCCGTGCCCAGGCTTCTGTTTCTTTTTACTCATTTTTGTTACTGGCGATCTGAACACGGGGTCGTGTCCAGACGCCCAGTAACATAAATTTTTGCTTTTTCACACCTTTTTACACATTCAATCAACCTAAAAACTTATTTTTGGGACACATTGAGGACAATGTGTAATTTAAGTGTGGGGGGGATGCTAAAACCTTGAATCTTTCAAGTCCTAATTACAAGCCTTACACAAAACTCTATTGGAACCGCTAATGACCCCAAAATTTTTTCAAAAGTTTTTCATTTTTTTTTACTTGTCTAGGTTTAATTTGTGAGTTTCAAGTTCTAAAAAGGTTATATTTTTACAAATTTACAACCGATAGCGTCGTGATAAAAAGAACCAACATAAGAAAAATATGAAACGGCATGACAAGTTTAGTTAAAATTTGATTATATATACTTGATCACATAAAAATCCCATTCCCACAAAAAGTGAGTTTTGAGCCTTTATTGAGCAAACAAATACATATCTTTAAACTAATTGCTCATTTTTCGTTTCTTGTGTGAATAGCCGCTTGGTTCTCACGACTCTAGAACTTGCCACGACAATACATTCCCGGTCCTTACCGACTTAAACCTGAGTAAGTAAATTTATTTCTACTCCATTATTTTATTTTATTTTTACCACCTACCCAAAATCCCCCTAGTTAACCCCTTTGAGCCTAAACCTTTTCATTTCTTAACCCAAAACAAACACCCTTTTACCCACCAAAACCCTTTTTATTTTAAACCCTTTGTTTTAGTAACAAGCTCGGTTTTTCTTATGACTTCCTTATTAAAATATATATATATATATATATATATATTTATGATGATGAAGCCAAAAATAAACAAACAAGTTTATAAAAAAAACAAATTTGTTTGAAGAATCGCTTCATCAAAAGTTATGAAAAATAAAAAAGTCTCATGAAAATCGATGCTTTTTATGCCTTTCGCCCTTTTCTACTAACCACTAACCCAACCACCTACCTTTAACCCAAGCCTAACCCTTCACCCAAAAAGTCCTCTTGATATTTACAAAGGTGTATAGTTAAAAAGGAGGAGGATTGATTGCTTGGCAAGCTTATGGTAAGAGTAAGTTCCATGCCGCTCTCGAGTGATTCACTAAAAAAAACATTTTCAGCCGAGTGTTGAGTGATCCCCGTGAGGTATGTGAACTTGTATATAAGTGAAATTTTAAAAAAGGCATGTTATGCCCTAATAAGTAATTTATCTTATGTAATGTTTTAAATAAATCATGACGAATAGGATTGTAAATAAATAAAAATAAAACTTAATAAAGAATCTTGGAAATCCCGACACTCTATGACAAGCCCAAAAACCTTCTCTTCTACCCATTCCATTTGGGAGTGAAAAGCCACATTATAAAGAGTTTTGCTTGAGGACAAGCAAAGATTCAAGTGTGGGGGTATTTGATGTGTGCAAAATGCAACATATAAATTACATCAAATGGGGCATAAAACTAACCCTTTTTTAGTACTAATGTTGGAAAAACTATGTTTTTGTCTTCCTTTTGTATTTTCAGGATTAAATGGGCTCAAATGAACAAAATAAGCAAAAAGGCAACTAAATCTAACATAAATACAAGAAAAGGAATAAACGTGGCATGCCCGACCCCCTGACAGCATCTTCCCAAGCAAAAACAAGAGAACAGAAGGCTGAACACGCCCAGTGCTCAATGAGCACGGGGGCGTGCCCAGTGTCTGCAGAAAAGACAAAGTTGTAGAAGCTTCTATCACCCACCACGGGGGCGTGCCCAGCGGACACGGGGCCGTGGTCAACTCTAAGATTCGTAGAATCTGGGGAAATCTTGATAGTACATATACGCTTCTGCACACGGGGTCGTGCCAAGCGGACACTGGGGCGTGGTCAACTAATGCAGACAAACTGCAGTTAATGAAGAAAGAGAAGAAGGGTGGACACGGGGCCGTGCCCAATGGACACGGGGCCATGCCCGATCAGATGTTCAGGCTATAAATAGGGGTGCTTGGCATATTTGAAAACCATCCCTTGGCACACCACTTCTCTCACACTTCACCCACCCTCCACCACCATCACAACACCATCATCCACCACCATCATCCATCATCCAACATAGAGTGTGTGAGTCGTCTTGGGATCCAAGATTGATCGTAAGAGTTCTTGACAATCAAAGGCCATGTTTGCCTAAGTCACTTACTGTAACAACTCTCATCAAAAGTCCTATTTATTAAATTAATTTGACCAATAGGAAACCCTAAGTGAGACACCCAAGTGATTCTGTATAAACCCTAAAATTTTCAGAATTTTCAGAATCAGGATCAGGGCCCCTAAAACTCAGGGGGGGTAAACCCTAGTTACGATTATCCATATAAAACTCTGTCAAATTCGAAATTTACGATTTTATCAACTCAGCAAGGCTAGTCCAGGACGTGGCTACCCTATAGTGATTTCGTGTCCCTTGCGCACCGTAGGGGATTATGCTTGCGGTGCGCAAGCCTGGTCAAAATTTTACTATAAATAGCAGACATTGGCAATCGAAGTTTGGCACTTGAACGACGTAAATTATCTTTACGTACACTGAGATATAGTATAAACAGTCCAAAACACACACACGATTCACGAAGTGCTGCCGCAATACAGGGTAATAACTCGATCGCTGCTACGATTCAATGTCCGATCGATTAAACTATCCAATGGATGTTTAAGTGCTGCCCACATTAGGGTTTATGCTTTGTCATTCGTCGTTAAATCGATGGATGTTTAAGTATCGCACTTTGTCATTCGTTGTGAAGGTTTTAATCTCGTGAGTTATCGTAAATGTTGTATTAAGTTACTAACCGAATTGTGTGCTTGTTATTAATTTAGGTTAAAAGGCTAATCAGTAGGCTAGGCTCTGCTAAATTAAATCTGCAATGTGAGTCATTCTCTTTTTATCAAAATGCTTTATAAATTCTTAAATGTTTTTCAAAGTTATAATTACAGGGATTAAGTTTATGTAATCACCAAATTACAGCCGGTATGTGGGGTATTGTGCACATTACTACTTTTTATCACTTTAGGTGGGCGAACCTAATTAATGATACTCGTTACTATTGGGTGAACGGACTCAATAGTAATATGACCACAGTCACCGAAACGAGTCGATGACAAATACTGTGGGTAGTTGGTTGATATCTGAAACATTGTAATCTTCCTTAATACTGTAAATTATAACAAACGTGTCGTTTTAGTAAAAAGAATGATTCACTCAGTATTTCCCGCTGACAAAACCTTTTTCAAACATGTTTCAGGTGATCTGTTGTGATCCAGGAAAAGTGCCGAGAAGCACTACAAGCTTAAGGAAGTGGCTCAGTATAAAATAAAGAAACATGTTTTGTAAAATAAAGATTTCTCCGTGAAATCTCAAGATTGTAAATTACCGGGTTTTATCCCGAGTTGTGAAATAAAATAATCGGGAAATTGCAGTTTTTAAAAAGATCCTGATGAAAACTTCCGCTGTTAATTAAATACCACGGGATTTCTGTCCCGCGGCTCCTGAAACGGGTCAAACCGGGTCGGGGGCCGTGACACTTACATCACTTGGTGAAGACAAGTGTCTAGTGTAATACTTTTTATTTTTAATATTTTCGCACTTTTTATTTGATTATGTATTAATGACTTTAATAACTAGTTTCTTATGTTGAAGGTGATTCTTCCTTATCGTTTGTCTGTGGTGTCTTGGCATAATTTTACTGTCTATATAAAATAAAAGATTTTCACCATTCATATCTCCACGGTTTATATGGAGGTATGTTGGCTACCTGGTCGGGGGTTAAAGGAACGGTTTGGTAAGAGTTTTGCCTTGTCCAGTGTATAGATCCTGCAAGGACCTGGGTCAAATTTAGTAGGACCTCCTTCAATACCCACCGGTATTGGATGGCGGGGGTCCAAACTCTTTGATCCCCTCGTATGTAAGCTACTATTAAAACTTTAACCCGGCTACTTAGGACTGTATCCCTGCTGACTCAGACTACTTAGCCGAGGGTAACGTCACCTTCAAAAGAGGGGCCTACCACATTATGCATTAATAACTTAATTAATTATCTTTCAATAATCCGACCCTTTAGGATTGTATCCTTGCTGACTCCAACTACTGGGTTAAAGGTAACGTCATCTTCAAAAGAGGGACCTACTACAATAACTAAGATAATCTCTTAAAAAGTGCAAAAGTGCGAAAATAATCAAAGGTTACACTAACACGAGTCGGATCCAAGTGACTCATCTTGTCTATCTGTTTTTTTATTTTATTTTATTTTTCAGCATTTTAGTTAGTTTTATTTTTCTTGTTTAAAAACTTTTTTCTAACTTTTGATTTGATTAGACGTTGAGGATAAATCGGTACTAAAAGTTCTTGTGTCCTTGGACGACCTCGGTATCTTAACAACACTATACTACGCTCACGATGGGTGCACTTGCCCATATATGTGTTTAGTGTTAGTAAATATCATGTTTTATAAATTTAAAACTTGGCTAAAAAGTGTAAAAAGGGCTTAAAATATACATTAAAAACTATACGACACTTCACACGCATCAATTTTTTGGCGCCGTTGCCGGGGACACAAGGATTTTAAGAAAGTTAGGAATCAACGGCCTAATCGTTTTTTCTAATTTTTCTGTTTTTTTAGGATTTTCTTAATTTTTCAGTTTCTGCAGAGCTCAGCACGGTCCGTGCCTGGTCGGACACGGGCCGTGCCCAGCATTGTCACTGGTAGTTTTTATTTTCCGAGTTACAGAAAGTTGAGCACGGGGCCGTGTCGGTGCAACACGGGGCCGTGTCGAACTCTCCAGTAACAGGGATCCGGAAAACAATTACTGTATCTTCGGCCACGGGCCGTGTTCATCCGAGCACGGGGCCGTGGTGAAGCTTCTGACCAACGTTCTTCTTTGTTTTTATTGTAGGACTTGTAACCCGGGCACCACATCTGAATTTTCCACGTAGTGTATGAGCTCCAGTTCTAGTAGAGACATAAAAGAACCCCTAGACGAACCCGAACGCTTTCTAAGAAAAAGACTTAAAGCTAAAAACCAAGAGAAAGTTTCGGGGGACCCACTTCCAATGGCGAACCAACGTACCCTAATGGATTACCTACGACCCACCGTAGGTAATCTCGGCGCCGCTATCAATGCACCGAATGTCGAAGCCAACAACTTCGAACTTCGACCGCATTTGATACAAATGCTTCAAAACTCCGCAACCTTCCATGGGCTTGCGGACGAGGATCCCCATCTACATATTACTAATTTCCTAGAAATATGTGATACCTTTCGGATCAATGGAGCATCAAACGACGCTATTCGCCTTCGAATGTTTCCATTTTCACTAAAAGACCGAGCTAAGGCTTGGCTTAACACCCTCCCAGTTGGCTTGGTAAACACCTGGGATGAACTAGCCCAAAAGTTTCTATATAAGTATTTCCCTCCTGCTAAAACGGCTAAACTAATGACTGAAATTAATACATATTCACAAGAGGATGGGGAATCCTTATATGAAACTTGGGAAAGGTTCAAGGAGCTACTAAGAAAGTGTCCTCATCACGGCCTTGCGGTATGGCAACAAGTATCCACTTTCTACAATGGGTTGTTGCCACACACAAGACAAACACTTGACTCTAGCTCCGGGGGACTTTTAGGTAATCGCCGCCCAAATGAAATTTATAATCAAATTGAGGAAATTGCTCAAACCAATTTTCAGTGGCACACTCCCCGAGGTAATAAATCTATTGCCCCGGGCGCCCATAAGGTTGACGAAAGCACTTCTTTACAAGCCCAAATCGATGATACCACGCCCTTGGGGTTGCTTCAAACCATACAAAGATTTATTTACTTTTCACACATACTTCGGGTTTGTATGAGAAGTAAACCCTGGTGGTTGAAACATGTAGACTATTTCTTTAAGATGTTCGTGTAAAAATGCATTTTTAACATCTAGTCTATTAATGGACTATCCCTTAGAAACAGCGAGACAAAGAGTCGTCCGAATAGTAGTGGGTTTAACCACCGGACTGAACGTCTCGTCACAATCAATCCCAACTGTTTGACTTTTACCATTCACAACCAGTCTAGCTTTGTGGCGTTCGAGGGTACCATCTGCGTGAAATTTATGTTTGAACAACCACATACAATGTATTACAGGTTTATCGGCCGGTCTCGGGACACGTTTGCAACACCCCGTGTTTCGAAAGTCAAAGTCAAGATTGAAGTCAAAGGAAGAAAAGATTGCTAATTGCGACCTGTCACTCCTTGCTTAACTACTGTTTTGACTTCTTTCACTTGTAGATAGTCTGTTTATGTTATCGCTTTAGTTGTATTATGTGGAGTATCTATTAATAATCGAGGTTTAATCGTTATTTATTTCATGTTTAATCGATTTATCGCTTATCGCAAACGCATTTGCAACTCGAATTATGTGTTCTGGATATTGTTTTACGTGTGTGTGCTATTTATGTGTTACTTGTGCATGTTATGTTTATGTTGAGGTGTTAATCGCAAATCGCAATCGAATCGAAAACGCTAAACGCAGGTTATTTATAGTGATTGTATGTTAGATATAGTAGTTATGTTATTTGTGTAACTAATGGGTAATACTATCGCATCGCTCACTCGAATCGCATCGCAACCCTCAACACGCGAATTGAAACGACAAAACTCATCACGCCGGACTCATGGATCGAGTGGCCAACCGATCCAGTGGCCATCCGATCGGATTGTCATCCGATCAAGTTGCCATCCGATCGAGTTGTCACCCGATCGGGTTGCCACCCGATCGACCAGCCTTTTTCCTCACTTTCCTTTTTAGGAAACCCTATAAATACCCCCACATGTCACATCACCTGATGTGACAGCTCTCTACTCGACCCAGCCGCACTTCAGCCTCTTTTCTCATGATTTCTCGCGATTCTTGTAAGTTTTCAACCTAAATCTTGTACTTCTATGATCTACACACACTTCTTCATCATTCTCTCTTTCAAATCTCAACTTTTAACCGAGAAATCAGTGGATTTGAGGTGTTCTAGGATGACGTCATCATGGTGTTCTTATGAACTTCATGTTTTGGCTTCAATCCACCAAGAACAACTTAGATCTGGATGATTTCCACATGAATAAACAAAGATCTTGCATAGATTTGAACATATTCAGTGTAGAAAGGATTGAAAGAAGGATTTCCAACTTTCTTTCAACTCTTTTACACTCAATACACTCAAAACCTGATAGAATCGGAGCTTGTTTTGATCTTCTACTCATTCTTAGTGATGTATTAGTTCCAGATCTGAATTCTATCTAAGAGACTACTGATTTCAGGTTTGAACATGAACAACCGTCACGAACCGTGAACCGGTCGGACTAGGGTGGTTCCTGTTCGGTCGGGTCACTTGGGTCGGGTTGGGGTTCCTGTTGTTTAAACAAGTTATCAAAATGTCTCGTTCCAAACACTGCAAAACTTCAAAAAGAATCAGGTGACAAGACGATCAAATCGTCGGGATGGATTGCCGTCTGATCAGATTGCCATCCGATCGACCGACCATCCGATCGGGTTGCACTTGGTTCCACACTTAAACTTTTATTCAACCTATTCAAGGATCTTAACGTTGAATGGATTACCGCCCGATCGGATTGCCATCTGATCGAGTGACCGTCCGATCGTGTGAAGTTTGGGACTTTGATATTTAACCAAATTTCAACATGTTCAATACATACGGATTGCCACCCGATCGGATAGCCATCCGATCGAGTGACCGTCCTGCTGTGAACTTGTTCTCAAACTGAGAAGCCTCGCCAATCGGATTGCTGTCCGATCGAACGACCGTTCGATCGACCGACCTGAAGGGTAGAGATACTTCTCTATTTTCAAAATGCTACAACGAAAACTTCAAAGTACAAACCATCATACACAAACACATCCTCACCAAACGAGGTGACAATCCAATCGAATGGCCATCCGATCGGATGACCATCCGAATGGATTGCCACCCGATCGACTGGCCATCCGATCGGATTGCCATCCGATCCTTGGTACTCTTGCATCGTTTTACGCGCCGCTCATCGTTTATGCTATCGTTCACTGTTCAGGCTAATTTCTCTCAGCGATATTCAGTTAAACGCTATATGTGAGTATACTCGAACCCTTTTTGCTTTATGCACTTTTGGGTGTTACATACGTTACTTATTCTAAATCACATCGAACACACTACACAATACTTTAACGCTAACCGCTACTGCATGTTATACGTGACTCGATGAATGCTTGTTTGTTATGTTTACACATAGATTGTTGTCTACCTGCCTTAGCAACGATAGTACTATAGTTTGGACTCAGCACCTGTTCACTCAGGTGTTGTTAAGGACTATTAATCACATGATTCGCAGTGGTGAATATGTGTTACGAACTGCCTTACGCAGTCAACCCGCAGTCATTGGTATTGATAGGATCATGTCGATAACTTACGTGCTTCACATCACACGTTGTACGTGCTGGTTATGCGTAAATGATTTCGAACTCTTTTATGCTATTATCAAACTTGTATGCTCACCTTTACACTATGTGTATTGACTTTTACTTTAACGCATGTGGCAGGTGCTTAAGATGCTAGGAAGCCTTGTTTGCTGTGTGATGAAATCGAGGCTAGGAAAGAGTCTAGAAACAAACAAACAAATTATCTATTTTGAAATCTGAGTTGTCGGATCAGTATTTGTTTGTGAGACAATTATTTGTAATAACTGATTTATTTGGATATGTTATGGTATCGGACATGACGTTTTAAGTATCTTGTAATTAATAGTTGTTATGGATACTCATGGACAATCTGTTTCGCTCAGTGCCGTGCCCGGTTGGGGTGTGACAACGTTCCCACGTATTGTTAGCCAATAGAGCTTCATATTCATTTGTCATGGCAAGTTTCCAGTTTGGGTCATTGAGGGCAGTCAAATGAGACTTAGGTAATTGAGAAATAGAAGGAGAAGTTTCAGTGTGAAGAGAGAAAGGGGTACGCGGTTTGAAAATGCCCGATTGGGATTGGGTTTTCATCAGGTGAGCAAGAACAGGAGGTATCGGGTGTGGATGTATTGGGCGTAAGGTGTTAATGGCGGGTGGGGGTGAATAGGTGAAACGGGCTGAGGGGAGTGTAGTGGGCTCGTATGAGGGTTGTAACGAGGAGAAGGGGGGCCAAGCCGAGTGGGACTATGCAGAGTGTGGTGAGTAAGGCGGTGGTGTGGATGGGTTTTGGTCCGAAGCCGTAGGCTGAAACGGATGGGCCGAAGATGATGCTGTAGCATGGTTGTTGGTTGTGTTGGGTTTTGGGTGGGAAAAAAACGTGAGGCTGAAAAAGTAACGGGGAGGGATCGAGGAAGGAGTGTAAAGGTGTGGGTTGAGGTGGTTTGGCGAAAGGAAATACATCCTCAGCAAAAGTGACATGTGGCGAGAAGAATGTTTTCCCGCTGGTGGTGTCAAAGCAACGGTATCCGAGGTAGTTAGTTGGGTAACCGAGAAAAGCGCACACAACCGAGCGATTTGTAAGCTTGTGCGGGCGCGTGGCCAAGGTGTTGGGGTAGCATAAGCAACCAAACAATCGTAGATGCTCATACGAGGGTTGATGAAAGTAAAGGAGGGAGACAGGTGTGAGATTGTTGTGTAGTTGTGTTGGAAGAAGGTTATGAAGATAAGAAGCGGTATGTAACGCCTCGACCCAAAATGTGGATGGGAGAGAGGCATGAGTGAGTAAGGTAAACATGATTTCGTTTAAACGGTGAATCATCCTTTTGGCTTTACCATTTTGTTGGGAAGTGTGAGGGCATGAAAAGCGAAACTGGATACCATTATTTGTTGCAAAATTTTCAAAATTGGTATTGTCAAATTTACCGCCCATATCACATTGGAACGTTTGAATGGGTAAACATGGGTCGGCTGATTATATTGGGCCTGTGGAGCGGGCTGCCTGGGCTGCGAGGATGGGGGTCTGCGGTTGTTGTTGGGCCGCCCAGTTCGATTGTTGTTGCGCCGCTGATTATTATTATTGGGCTGGTTATAGTCATGGGTGTGACTCTGTGATGGTGCTAGGGCAGCAACGACTAATGGGTGGGGGTAACAACCTCTCTGGTGGCTATGCGTCTAGCCTTGGACTGAAGTTGATCGATGGCATCTTCCCAAGACAGGATAAATTGGTTGAGGATGGAGGCAATAGTGTCATATTCATTTGAGAGTCCTCGAACAAGATGAAGAACCCTTTGATTATCATTCATAGGATAATCAACCGCTGCCATTTGGTCCGATAACTCATGCTGAAGAGCTTGAGCCTCAGAACCTTTGTTATTGACAAACAACGTTTGACCCGTAACCATGCTTCATGGGCCGTGGACTCATCATTAAGAACTTGGACGAGGAGATCATCCGAGAGAGAGCTGTAGATCCATTGAAGAACAACCACATCTATCTTTTCCCAAGCAACGAATTCTGGGGAGTCTTTCGTTGGGGCCGGTGAACCGTCGAGGTGATTAAGCCTTCGTACCCTTTCGCATGAAGCAAAAAGAATTTTACCCAAGATGAGTAAGAAACCTTAACACCATCGAGAACACGTACCTTATTCAGAATGTTCGTGACGGTGTAAACAGGATGCATAAGCTGTTGTTTGGAGTCGATTGTGGTGGAGTTTTCTGGATCGATTTTATCACCGGCTTTATCATCCATTGGTAAATAATTTTATTAAACAAAAAAAAAGGAAGGATGGTAGGGGTGTTCAAAAAAATCTGAATCCGAAACCGAATCCGAAATATCCGAATTTCCGGATATCCGAATTTTTGGATATCCGAAAATCGGATAATCCAAAAATTCGGATTCGGATAGTGATTTTGAGAATTTTCGGATAATCGGATTATCCAGAAATTTTTTTTTTTTCCGGGTATCCGAATATCCGAAAATATCCGAAGTATCTGAAAAATATCCGAAGTATCCGAAAAAATATCCGAAGTATCCGAAAAATATCTGAAGTATCCGAAAAATATCCGAAATATCCGAAAAAATATCCGAAATTTATATTCGGATATCCGAAACTATCCGAAAAATATGGTTCCAAATATTAAAAAATAATAAAAAAAAAATTGGATATTCGGATATCCGATTAGATATCCGAACCCGAATCCGAAATTTCGGATATCCGAAAATCGGATATCCGAAATTTCGGATTCGGGTTCGGATGTCAATATTTCACTATCCGAAATTTCGGATATCCGAAAACCGGATTATCCGATCTTGAACACCCCTAAAGGATGGCGATGGAGGAAGATCGAAATCAATCCCTTGGTGTATGATACCATGTAAATAAGTGAATTCCTTGACTTTATTGATAAACATAAATCCTATGTATACAAAGCTACTGAGTAAAATTAGGAACAAGCATGAGGAAACTATATCTCTAAAATAATTACATATATATGAAAATATACAAACCGAAATACTCTGATCAGTATTATCGGTTAACAAAAGGATGTCATCTTGATATAGTTTTTCTTTTATTTTTTCAATTTATATTTAGGGTGAGGATCAAATAGGAAGTTTATTTTGGCTAGGAAGGATAGGAAACAATAGGATTATGACATGTGACAAAATTTAAAATAAAGAGGAAAGGTATTGTAGTCAATCGTATCCAATCTTCATCCTTTTCTCCCCAGTAACTTCAAAATCCACCATTTTCAAAACCCACCATCTTCAACCTTTTCTTCACTTTCTATCTCAATAATCACTACATTATAGTGCGATTTTCGTCACCAATCAATGATTCAAACACCCAATCAACGTGTTCTTCAACTTTTTTGAAGAAACCCAGTTTAACTTCTTACAATATCTCAATTTTCCCGTGATTTTGAAGCGAATCACTCGATCCGTTCTATTCGATTGCTGATAAGTGTTTCTATCATTCAAATTTCGTCAATCGTTGAAGAAATCGGCTTCGATCCATGTAAGAAATTCTTGAATTGCATTTTCACGATCTGGGTTTTTGAATTGAGTCATTGCATTTTACGATCTTGGCGGGGGTCCGGGGGCAGCGCCCCTGGGAGCAGCGTCCAAAGGACGGCATCCCCTGGCGGGGTCCAAGGGGCAGAGCCCCTGGCTGGGGTCGAATTTATTTTTTTTGATTAAATCGCTTTAATAAAACTGCATCAGAAAATTTAATTTTTTGGAAATTGGCTCATTTTCGTAGACAGTTTTTGATCTCCTACTTCCTTGTTCAGTCCATTGCGTTTTAGAGAGAACATTTTTTTCTGTTTTTAGGCCATTGCATTTTAGAAATAAGAAAATTTTATGTGTTTCTGGCCATTGCGTTTCAGAAAAACACATTTTTGAAGTGTTTTTAGTCCATTGCGTTTTAGGTAAAACACATTTTTATGTGTTTCAGTCTATTGCGTTTTAGAAAAAAAGCATTTTTAAGTGTTTTCTTGCCATTGCGTTTCAGAAATAAAACATTTCTTTGTGTTTTTGGTGCATTGGGTTTTAGATAACACACATTTTATGTGTTTTCAGTCCATTGCGTTTTAGAAAAAAAAAGACATTTTTAAGTTTTTTCTGGCCATTGCGTTTTAGAAATAAGACATTTTTTTGTGTTTCTGGTGCATTGCGTTTTAGGTAAAACACATTTTGTATGTGTTTTCAGTCCATTGCGTTTTAGAAAGTACACTTTCTTTTGTTTTTTTGGATATTGCGTTTTAGAAATAAGACATTTTTTTTGTGTTTTCTGGCCATTGCGTTTTACAAATAAGACATTTCTTTGTGTTTTTGATGCATTGCATTTTTAAAAAGGTTTTTTTACGTTTTTTTTTCATTGCGTTTTACGCAACTGGGCTTTTTCCCATTGCTTTTTCCGCAACTGAGTTTTCGAAAAAAAATCGAAAATATAGCAATACTATACTCATTTTAAAGATAAAAAACGCTCCTTTTATTGGTGCAATTTTTATAAAAAAATAATGTCGTATGAAAAAGTTATTAACGTTTAAACGAATGACAAACCGACCGAATGGCCATCCGACCGGATGGCCATCCGTCCGGATTGCCATCCGATCGGATGACCCTTCGTCACTCTGCTCACTTGCACCGTTCAACGTACTGATTCATCGCTCATGCTATCGTTCTGTAATAATGCTAACTTTCCAGCGCTCCATTCAATCCAAGAGAGTGTTTATTTACTAAACATAATCTGTGAGTATACTTGATCCCCTTTTGTTTTAAGCACTTTTGGGTGTTACATACGTTACTTATATCAAAATCACAATCAACACACAACGCAAACACTTTTATACGCTAACCACCCTGCATGTTATACGTGTTATTCGATGAATGCTAGTATGTTATGTTTACATAGTGATTGTTGCCTGACACCTTAGCAACGATAGTACTATAGTTTGGACTCAGCACCTGTCGTGGACAGGGGTTGTTAAGAGCTTTTCTTCACGTGCCACAGTGGTGACATGTGTTGCGCATTCTACAACTCGCAGTCACGTCTGTGCATATTTAATTGTCGATAACCTACCTGCTTCACACTTTACATGTTACATGCTGGTTATGCATAAATCGCTTTCGCTGCTATTATATTATCAAACTTGTATGCTCACATTTACACTATGTGTATTGACCTCTATTTTAACGTATGTGACAGGTGTTTAGGATGCTTGCTTTATTGCTGGAATCAAGCTAGGATGGAGTCTAGAAACAAATCTAATAAAATCTGAGTTGTCGAAACATTTTATCTGTCTTTGGGAAAACATGTCTGTAATAACTGCTTTTATTTGATATATTATGGTATGGGACATAATATTAAATATCCGGTAATTTTAGTTGTTATGGATTTCTCTTGGACAATCTGTTTCGCTCAGTGCCACGCCCCGATGATTCCGCCATCGGTTGGGGTGTGACACTAGTCAAGTTAAAACTTGGAAAAGATCATATAAACATAATCACACATTTAACCTTTATTATTTATTTTCCTAGATTTCAAAATACACATTTTCATACACTCATAATACTCATCAACCCTTTTTATATAACTAGGGTTGTAGTTACACGTGTGTTGTGCAGGGACGCGGTTGGAATTCAGAACGTATAGCACATCATGACCATCGATAAATAAATTTGCAAAATTAGATAAAATGATATCTAAATGTGTTATGCTATTTGTGTCGTAACTCGGCTCTGAACATTAAAATAATAAGAAAAGGTAATACAATATGGTAAATAACAAAGATAAATAAAGGTAATTGAAAAATAAAACGATAGAAGCTCGGTTAGTTTCAGTGCACTTGTTATAGCAAAGAAAAAGAAAAGTTAAAAAATATGTTCAAATCGGAGCCTTCGCTAAAAATACTAAACTAAAAATATTTGTCTAAAACGGTATTAACCTTTTTGTTGAAAAACTATTTAGATATAGAAAAGTAATTTGATTAAAGTAAAAAAAATTAATACAATAATTAAAGAATATGAGTTGCAAATGGAAATTTACATTAAATGACGAAATAGACTAAAATACGAAAAAAGCATTATTCATCATCTTTCAATTTATATAAAAAGGGTTATTGGATTTTAATAATCTTAAGTTTCACCTGTTGGCCGATAATAATATCAACTTTAAAAATTCCCTCTAACGATTCCAAGTTGTAACAGTTTGGCCCCCATTAATCCTTTTTAAACATATAAGAATTTGGCATTCTCAATAGATTCAAGTGCACCTGTGAACTCCTTAATTGATTTAAGTGCACCTATGATAGAAAAAGATCAATGGGGGCCAAATTCTTACAAGTTGAGATCATTGGAGGAAATTTTTAAAGTTGAGATTATTATCAGCTAACAGGTAAAACTTAGGATTATTAAAATCTAATAACTCATATAAAAATAATAATACAAGTTACAACAACTTAAAAAAAACCCCGGTCCCACCGATCCAACCAACCAAACCAATTTGTTTTACTTTTACCATTAAAATTTTTGAGTTAACTATCATTTTCGTTCCTGTAGTTTGGTGGAAAATGACACTTCAGTCTAAAAAAAATTTACGCCAGTTCCGTTCTCAATATTTTTGAAACGTGCCACCTCAGTCCAAAAGATAACGCGCCGTTAAAAACGTTGAGGACAGAACTAGCGAAAGGCATTTTCTTTTCGGACTGAGGTGACACGTTTCAAAAATGTTGAGGACCGAACTGTGGCAATTTTTTTTGGACTGAATTGGATTTTCCACCAAACCACAGGGACGAAAATGACAGTTAACTCTAATTTTTTTTTATCAAAACTAACCTGACCGAACCAAACCGACCCGAACCGAAACTAAACATAAACATAAAGACTATTATCCTAAACAAAAAATCTAAGGAAAAAGAACGTCCATTAGAAACACTTAAAAAGAGGCGGGTGAAGTGAAATCTTCATCCATCCAAAACTTTCAGAAAGAAAACATGGGGAGTTCCAAAGACGATTCCGCCACCGACGGCGACAAATCCACCGCCAATCGCCGCCGTCCGGACTCCACTTCCAACCTCTACTCCGACGGCGAGAAAGTCCTCGCTTATCACGGCCCTCGCATCTACGAAGCAAAGGCATGTCCCCTCTTCATTTCTCGCATAACAAACACGCACTTTGGTCTCACTTGTGTTCAATTCAAGTTTAGATCTTCAATGACACACAATTTGGGGGTTTAACAGGGGAAAATTCAACACAAAGAAAGTGTTTGTTTTGATGAACCAGATTGATTAGGTTTTCGTTACGTGTGGAATTTGAATACTAGGGTTTGCAATTTTCAAATTTTGAATAGAGACAAAAGTTGATTAGTTAGGTTTTTGTTAAGTGCTTTTTAAGATAATTTGGTGTTAGGGTTTCTAATTTATAAAGTATAAAAAGTGATTATTTTTTATATTGTGTTTTGTAATGAGAATCTTTATTTTTATTTTTGAGACAAGTTTAGTGTATGGTTGCAAAGGGACAGACAATATTTATTGGACTGATAGATAAATAGGATTTCAGGAATCAGTAGAAGTTTTAGTTTTTACCGTAATTGGTAGGATGATGTGACAGATATTATGGTTATTGTGGCAAAAATGTTTAGAGAAAGGATGTGGTTATCTTTTCATGATTTGATGCAACTTTGAATTTTTTTTATGGTACTTGTTTGGTCACATTTAGTCAACTTCTGCGCTGTATTACAATGTGATACATGGTTAATGGAAACTGTAAATTGGTTATTGTTATTGTAGCGAGCTGACGATTAAGTAGAAATAAAGTGAATAAGGATGCTGCATTTTTTAAAGGCACTACAAATGAACTAGCTCTAAAATACGAAGAAGATTTATTTAAGTGTTAACTCTTATCAATCGTCTGATAATTTGGCTTTGCTGTTGCCTGTTAGCTGTGTTTTTGCTATATGAATTGAAGGTTGTAGTCGTTTAGGTGTTTTATACGTTGTAACTTAACTATACTTTTCTGTTAACCATGTATATATGATTCTCTACTTTCGACTCTTAACTACAACTGTAGAATGATATAAGTACTTATAGTATTTCTATGCTTTGTTTTTTTCTTTTGACATTGAAGGTTCAAAAGGCGGAGATACGAAAGAATGAGTGGAAATACTTTGTTCATTACCTTGTAAGTTTTACACTGTCTTTTTATTTTGCTTTACTGTCCCACAAGGATAAATGTACTGTTTAATTGTGAATTTACTATGATGTATGATGTTCATATTTTAGTTTTACATATTGCGATTAAGTGGCGGTTATCATACTACAACAGTAAGTAATATAGACTATTTTCTTTCTGTTTTGCAGGGTTGGAATAAAAAGTAAGTTCTTTCTTCATGGTCTCATTCCTGTATGTATTTTTGACTTGCAATGGGTAAAGTTACTTTGTGTTTGGAATGTCACCGTTTAAGTCATATAGCTCTATACACAAAGTTGTTGGGTATAGGTTGTGATTAGCATTGTAGTAATGTCATTGTTACTTTGTTAGGAGTGGTATATAATAAATAAATGTAACAACATTGAACGGAACGCCTATTAGCATGTTTTTTATCAATTTAAAGTAGTGTTAGTATACTCTTTTGATACTTATACTATATGCTTTTGAATATGATTTATCAATGGACCCAGGAAAAATCAACTAGGAAAGAGCACATTGTGTTGAAATTTGTGTTAAATATTTGTTTAGATGTTTAATGCCGCAAAAAATTAGGTTTGCAGATAGGTGATAGAACCTTAATTATATGACCTTGTGTGGTCAATTATCCTCTTTGTGGTGTTATCTCATATTCTGATATAAAAATATCATGTCTGTACTCTGTATATTTCTAGCTCTTCAGTCTACTTAATTTTCTTTGTTTTGTGTCTACAAGTAGATCCATTGTTTTTAAGACTGGACCAGCTGGTTCAACCTGTTAGACCCGGAACCGGGGGCGCCACTGGTTTAGTTTTCACTCTAGTTGAACCGTTTGCAGTTAAACCAAGCGGTTTATGTTCAAACCTGGTTGAACGGGTAACCGTTTTTGGTGGTCGAACCTGATTGTAATGCTTGCTTTAGTTTTCAATTCATAGAAGAGGAGTGGTTGTAGTTTTCTTACAAGCAGGATACAAAGAGAAAATAAAGGATAAATTTTTTAGAGTCGGTATTCAAAAATATTATTGGGGACCGGGGAGTTGCCAGGTTTCGAACAACATACCACATGTGGTTATTAAGGAATGTTTACCAACTCAACTGGATAAGTATTCATATAATAATTATGGGTATATGATTAAACATAAGCAACCAGTCTTTTAGATGTAGTTGTCACATTTGAGCTCTTTTTGGTTTTATATCTTTTATTTTTTATTTTTGAAAATAATTTTTTTTTTTAAGTTTAACTAATATTACATTACAGTTATATTCTACATTCATATTTTTTTGTTGGCATTTAGATTTAATATAATATAATATTAATATATTATTAAATTACCAAAAAGAGTTGTGACATCAACTGGTGTTTAAGATTGATTCAACCGGCCCAACCAGTGAACCAGTAGTGTGGCCAATTTGATTACTTGTCCGGTTTTTAAAACATTGAGTAGATTCATAGTTGTCGAAGGCTCAAGGCGCACTCAAGTCACGAATGGTGAGCCTTGGGCCTAGGCGTAAGGCGCATAACATAAGCATACCATTTTTTAGGGATATTAGACTTTTTAGGCTGGTTTTAGGCCAATTTTGGATGTAACATACCAGTTAGGCTGGAATTTGTAGATTTTTGCCGGAATTTACAGAACTTGGGCAGAAACTCATCAAATCCCTACTAGAACCTTGTCGGAACGTCGCCGGAGTGCCTGGATGGCCTCAAGGTGCTTTTCTTGTGACTCGCCTGAGGGCCTAGGTGCATCCCGAAGGGCTTTTGACAACATAGAGTAGATCGTAGTACCGTGTACAAGCAACGCAATGATCACATACTATCAAGTTTGTAAGTTTAAGCTTCTATGTTATGGTACTCATCAATCTCTTCTCATTGGAGTTTGAATGTTTTTATTCCTCGCCTTGTATAGTCTTGAAAACTTGAAAAAGGTAGAATATTATGTGTTATTATTTTATTATTTATCTAAACAAGCATATAGACATGGGAAACCAATCCAATTGGTATCTAAATATCTAATTACTATTCTATCCTAATCTAAGCATAAGTAAGATTATATATCTGTACTGAATATCTTTTATTATCTTCCAGTATACTTTATAATTTTATAGTTGTATGTTTATTTTATTTTTTACACCGTTATATTTTTATCATATAAAGTATATATTCGAACTGTGATTTCTTTTATGAAGTTATGAATGAAAGTTATTTATTTTATACCTTTCATTTGTGTGTATTTAACGGGTGCTTTTCGTATACCTATGGCTGGCAAAGCGGGCGGGTCATGTCGGTTCAGGTCATGGGTCAGAACGGGTCGTTTTAAAGATGGGTCATTTTGGTTCTGGTCAGAACGGGTCGTTGGGTCATCGAGTCAAAACGGGTTGTTTTACAAATGATATGTCAGCAGCATTAAAATCTTCATGATTACTAACTGAATTAAAATATAAATTGAAATTAGAACAGCTCGGAAAACCAAAATTTGATTAAACTTAAAAAGAACTGTTTTATTTTAGAGATTTAAAAAGAAAATACTTACAAATTAAAGATTCAAACATACTGATTGAGAAAGAGGAGAGCCACCGATCGTCTGATTCCGGCGTCGCTTCAACCACCTGTTGGTATGGCAGTTAAGAATTAACCGGAGTTGAGAAAAGCAGAACCGCTGGTTGTTTCATTCCGGCACCACTTCAACCACCCATTCGTATGGTGGTTAAGAATTAACTGGAGTTGTGAGAGAGAAGAACCGCCGTTCGTTTCATTGCGGAGCCACTTCAGCCACCCGTTCGTATGGCAGTTAAGAACTAACCGGAGTTTCACTGGCGGAAGCACCTGCCAGATGACACGATGGCGGCCGTTTCTGATTGTGGTTGATTCTGGTGTAAGAAACCCTAAACTGATTATTTTAGTAGAATATGAGGAACTGTGCTCCTTTGACTTGTCCTTTTCTTTCAAACCCAGTTTGACCCGTGTTGTGAATTTATAATTTTTATAATGACCCAAACTGACCCGTTGGAAATACTACATGACCCAAATTAACTCAAAAACTTATATTAAAAGTCCATTTTGATGAAGGTTTAGGTTGAGATTTCCGGATCTTACCATACATCATGTCTCTTTTAGGTTCTAGTGTTCTACTATGAGTATAAGATGAATACCGCACATTAAATAACCTTGTTAAGATTATATAACTATTTTGGTGGAAGTTTTGTGGTAATAAAAGTTATAAAACGTATCAAAACAGGTCTTGTTTTTATCCAAAAAGTGCATCAAATAATAAAAATGGTTGTGAAGCGTTAATATTATTTGATAACAGTTGGGATGAATGGGTTGGTGTTGACCGTCTGATGAAATATACCGATGAGAACATTCAGAAGCAGCAAGCCCTTGACAAAAAACAAGGTGCCGAAAAGAACCCTAAATCTGGACGCTCAAGTCACGCTAAGCCAAAAATACTAAATGGTATTTCCCTCTTATAATCACTCAAATTGCTATACAAACCATATCACTTAACCCTTTCTTAATCGACATACACTCTGCTTTCTTCTGCTTTATGATTAACAATGAAAATTTCGTTCTACTCAGATGTAAAGGTGGAAAAAGAGGATGTCAAGAGTAGTGGTATGTCCTTTAAACTTTACCATATAGTGTACGTAACACAGTTTATATACCTGTGATGATTATTTTGCGTGTTACTTCAGGGGCAAAAGGGAAGAAGAGAAAGAGTGACTCGAGTACAGAGGTAAATTTTCTATATCGCGTATGAAACTGTGCTATATGCTGACTGATTTTGTTAATTGTGTCAGAAAGGGAATGCATCTGTTGAAAAGCCGGTGAAGATTCAAATTCCATCAACTTTAAAGAAGCAACTTGTGGATGATTGGGAATTCGTTAATCATCAAGATAAGGTACGTAACTACGCATGCCTATGTTTATTCTTCAACTGTTGTCTAGAAAATTAGTTATTAAAACTTTTTTTCAGCTTGTTAAACTTCCTCGCTCTCCAAATGTTGATGACATATTGGCGAAGTACCTTGAATACAGGTCAAAGAAGGACGGCATGTAAGCTGACAATCGTAAAATCTACTCATTTGTCACGATTTTTTATTAAGATGTTTAGTATTGATATTGTTGGCGTGAATGCAGGATGACGGATGCAGTCGGAGAGATATTAAAGGGATTAAGGTGTTATTTCGACAGAGCGTTACCAGTTATTCTTTTGTACAATAAGGAGCGTAAACAATTTCAAGAATTCGTTACAGATAATGTTTCTCCTTCAACCATATACGGTGCTGAACATCTCTTGCGTCTATTTGGTATGTGCTTCTTTAATTAATATTGACGGGTCGGGTTTTATTGATTATTAGTTTTGTCAAATCATTTTCAAGACGGTTTTCTTATTTACGCAGTTAAATTACCCGAGTTATTGCCATATGTTAACATAGAAGAGGATCTGGCCATGCGTTTACAGCAAAAATTTCTCGACTTCCTCAAGTACAACCTTTTTCTTATAATGAAAAACGTCTTCACTTTGTGTATGATTATACGTGTTAAAACAAGTTGATCGTTATATCACATTATTGTAGGTTTTTGCAAAAGAATCAAACATCTTTCTTCATTTCTTCTTACGATGGCTCAAAGGATTCGGACAGCTCAGCAGTGAGGGGCAAAACGAGTCAGGAGTAGAGTTATTCTTCTTCTCCACCTTGTGATGTAACATTAGGTGTTATCATTTTTAACCACCAGCATATGTTGACAATCTGCCATGTCAGCTTTGTTGTAACATAACCTCAATTCTTTTCCCTTTTTTTTATTATCAACATTGAACCTCTTTGTGGGCTCCTAAAAATAGCAGTCGTTTGGTCGAGCCTATGTACAATCGATCTTGGTTTAAACAGGTGAAGTGTTGTAGAATTCACATTCCCATCAGCAATATGATTCTTAAATTTGTAGCACAGTTCTGTTTCTGGTACTCGAAATCATTCAAGCTTGTAGTTGTATTTGCTTGTTTATCTTATAGAAAATCATGACTCAAAATCATTCCGCTTGGCTAAAAGTATATTTATGATTTTCTCATAATTAAATCATTTTCTTATTTATTAGGCATCAAGGATGGTCCACACAAATCGGTATTCATGTAATCTACAATATTATAATACTAGTAATAAGACCTGCGCGCGTTGCGGCACGGGTACTTCGCAAATATCGAACGGATTAGTCCAAGCGTTATGTGATGTGTTAACCATATGAAAACGCATGTTTTGACGTATCAGATTGAACTCAATGTATCCTATAGTTGCATTGCGATTGGATCAAAACGTAACGTAAATCGAATTTATATCGTACAACCATAACGTATTATACGCGACACGACTAACTCGAATTTATATCGTCAATCCAAAAACTTTCGAGGGGGTCAAAGTGGCAATTAGAAAGTTCATAAAAAATTAAGTGATTAAAAATTGCATTTCCAAGACTTAAGGGCTAAGAAAGGGTAAAAATAAAATTTGATGAAGTTTTAGGGTAAGAAGAAAACTATAACAAAGTTGGGGCTGTAAAGGAAACTACCACAAAGTTGGGAAGTCAAAAGCAAACTATTTGTAAAATGGAGTAGTAGTTTTGGGAATTTGTCATTTTATGAAACTTTAAAGGTACCAAAGTTAAGGGGCTAAAATTGCAATATCGTAAAAGTATGGGGGAGGGAGGCAAAGCCGGTGGCGTTTCCACCGACTTTGTTTTTTAAGATATAGCTAGTAATTAGACCCGCACGCGTTGCGGTGCAGGTACATTGCAAATATCGAACATACGTGTATCAAAGGAAAACCTGACACTTGCAATCAAAAGACATTTTCATATCAAGGGCATAAATTCTACCCCTAGCGCGTGATGGTGGGGTCGAAATGTAGAACTGGAAGCGAACATAAAATAAGCCAAAAAACGTTTTATATTTTACCTAACTTGTTTCCCTAAAACATTTTACACCTAAGAGTAGACGAACTTAAATTTATATGGACTCATAAATTGCAATTGCAATTTGCATAATACAACCCGCAGGCGATGCGCCGTGAGCACTTTATAAACATTGAATGAATTGGTCCAAGTGTTATGTCATGCGCAAACCATATGAAAGCGCTTGTCTCAACGTACTCAGTTCAACTCAATATACTGTTGAATCAAAGCGTAAAGTAATTCGAATTTAGACAAATTAGTTATTTAAAAAAGAATTTAGTGAAAGGAAATCATTTAAGAATACAATAGGTTAAAAACGTATATTATAAACGATAAGGGGTAAAGTTGAAACATTAGAAATTTTAGGTATTAAACCTTGAAGGTAGCAAAGCTAATCAACTAATATTGTAATGTAATTGAAATTTGGGTTGGAAAGTCAAGGACTAAAAACGCAATTTAGAAAAATCAAAGCAAGGGACCAAAAAAGCAATTTTATATATGGGACAAAAAAAAAGCAATGTCTATAAAATATATTTGATCGTTAAAGTTAAAGTGCATGTGAGGCCAAAAGTAGAAGAGTTGTCGGTGGCTATGCCACCGACTTTCTCTTTTAAGATATAGTAGAATTTCTGTTTTTTTACGCGTAGTACCTACGGGTGTTAAATGTCGTGTTCGTTGGTTGGTAAGTCGAACCTGACATAAACTTTTAATTGTATAAAATCTGAACATTACACGAACCCGAAAATTGTATAACCCAAACACGGCATGTTTATTCACTGGCTGACACAAATGCATATATTTACGTATTAATACTCTAAAATTTAATTTACAACACTCTAAAACTTAATTTACAACCGAAAATAAATAAATAAATGCTTATGAAATATTTACGTTTAAATTATAAAACATGATGCTCATTTATGTGTGAATTTATTAATTTTGACATGAAATACTCAAATACCTTATTTTATGACAAAAACCACATATATGAAAAGTTAAAAGTAAACAGTTTAACCCTTTAATAAATAAACTTTTGTGAAAAATTTACCTTGAAGCATCTTTAACGACTTGTATTTTTGTGATTCCCTTACCTCATGTATATAGATATTAGCCTCTGTTATGATACCAAAAACGTATTATTTCAATAATAATCCTATTTATTTGCATTCACTCATGAAAATATATATCCTTGGTTCCTGTTAAGATCTGTAGAAAAAAATTACAACAATATGTATGGACATCTTTACAGATAACATGTATGTGAAAAATAGATGTTATTATGTAAACACCATAATTTCCATTTTAATGATAAAAAGCAACAAACCAAAAAAAAAAAAAAAAAAAAAAAAAAAAAACAGCATAAGTGAAAGATAAGATGGTAAAATCCATCAATAATAATCGTGTCAAGAAATCACACTAAAATACAAGAAGCTTTGCACGATTCCACCAATGGCCCGTATTAAACACAAGAATATCAGAATCAATCCATTTTGAGCTAATATTGTCCAACTCATCAAGTTTAATCGTTGATTTAACCCTCTTTAGCGAATGTCCCAAAATAAGGACCTATAAAACTCGACCGTAAAATTACAAGAAGTAAATCTCACACCCAAATACCTAATCTTTTTACTTTCTTATTCCCATTAACTTGGTCTTTATCATCCATACACAAACAAATCATAGACTCCCATTGAGTTCTGCTCAACAAACACAACTCGCTTCCCACGAAAAACAACACCAACATCAAACCTAGAAATTTCACAATTTTTCGGCTTCCACCTCCAATTAAAACTATCTTCAGCAAAAGGGCATTGAGAGGCATTGTATAAAGAACCCAAGTTCCATCAGATAGATCATAAACTCCATAAGAATCTTTGGAACCTATATACTCATGTCTTGTTCAATTATTACATGTTTGAATAAGTATATATATACCCATAGATTATTGTTACGATCAGAAATGGTAACCAGGATAGATCGCTAAAAGAAAGGAAGAAACACAGAAGAAGAGGGGAAACCCTCATCAATTCATCGATAGTTCAATCTATTACAACACACCCAACTATATAGCCACTAACTAACCAATAACCCCCTACACTATAGAACAATTACATTGAAGCCCTTCTACTTATTTTGACACGTAACAATTATAGTTATCACAATGAATAACAAAGAAATAATCACATTAAACTTGTTGAATTCAATATCCCCAAAAATAATCTTTACAACAATAACAGAGAATGAAACCCACCCTAGAACCTGTCTGTTGATGTTAAACAAGCAGCCATTGATGCAAGACGAGGAAGTAAAGACTAAAGTTGAAGCAAAAAATGTTGGATGGTTTGTCAACTGCGGTTGTTTGTTATCAGTAACATTAATAAAGGTTAAGAAGGATAAAATTGTTGGGATATTATAATGATACCATTACCAAGTCAACACAAGAAAGATGGCCCATATCATGTTTGCAAATGTAAGATTGTATTTCCAGAAAAAAGAGTTGTAGGTTGAAATATCATCGTAGATTGGAAGTTGTGACCATAACAACAATGGTGTGGGTTCAGAACACCTTCCACACAGTCCCAGCATGTATGACTTTGTCATACACTTGTTTACAACTCAATTACAAATATGGTCAACTGAATATGCAAGTTGTGACCATAACAACAATGGTGTGGGTTGAGAAGCCAAAAAATAAGATTAACTGATCAAGCTAGCTAAAAAAGGGATTTTTGAGTGCTTACAGTTTCTAAGCATTTGATAAGCCCGCTTCAACCTTAGCAGCCCAAGTTCAAGCCCTTGTGTTGTCCCTCCCATGTGATGAAATGATGTGTATTTTAGGAGTAAACTAAAAAAACAACAAACTCCTCTTAACTGGATACAAATCAGTACCCTCAATACTTGACAACTGCACTAAGAAAACATCTAAAATGGTTTTCAGAGCATCACAAGTTTCCAGCTGCTACAACATCACAAACCCCCCAAATCCCACAAAAACAAAACTTTCAAGGTCCCTCCCTAACATATCAATTATCATTAAATACTCATTTGATCCTTGTGTGTGTCTCAAGTAATACCCAACTTTTTTGAAGAAAAAAAAAAAGCAATATATTTAAACAGTAAGCCCTTTTGATTAATGCTACAATATATTAGAAACCTAATCTTAAAAGGGTGCTGCTTGAAAACTTGTATAGTGTCTCTTATGCAGTCACCTTCTCTACAGACTTTAAATCTTTTTCTTGCCTTTTCCTGCCACAAATATAATAACTTTTAGCATAATGCAATTGCAAATCATGTTTAACGTATCATATATTAAAAAATGACTTACTGTTCTTGCAGCTTAACCATCGATCTAGGCCTCTTATAACCATACTCATCATCATTCGACTTCTTCCCTTGATTTCTTGATTCCGGTTTCCAGTTCGCTTTAACAAGCGATTGACCCAATAACTCAGCAATATCAGTCGCCATGGCCTCCGCTTTCTTCACATACGGAAAAGTTTCCTCCTTGAAGTGATTTGACAGCCATAGATACATAGATACAACTTGATGCTTACTCTCAAGATCCAATAACTCTGTATCGTTTCTAGCAGAAGTCTTCGGCATCCCCATAGCTAAACTAACCGGCACGTTTTGAGCGTACGATTGAGCAAATCTTAATAAATGATACATCGCCTTTGGATCCCGAATGTTAACCGGAGCAAAACAGAAGTTAAACCGGTCTTCAAGCGAGAGCCCTTGAACTTTCTCCAACATGTTAGCAACCTTTTTTATATGATCGTGTTTACACAAAAAGTACGATCCATCCAAACGACAATTTTCGCCAAATTTTTCAAGTAATTGGGAGAACGTAACGTCTGCGATTTGTCCAGCGAATAACTCGACTTGCTCGTAGAATGGGAAGAGGCCCACTTTTTTAACTTCATCGAACGATTTTTGTAAGCATTCGATCAAGTAGTCCAAATCGTCTAAGTGTAAAGTGGTTGTAAGCCCATCAGGATAAATACTTCCTCTACGCCCAGCCCGACCCGCGATCTGCTTCACTTGTGATGCGGGAACCGGCACGATTTTATCACCGTTGTACTTTGAAAGGCTATAAAAAACTACACGTCTTATATTAAGATTTAATCCCATTCCTACAGCATCACTTGCAACCAATATGTCATACTGGTTACCTTGTTCATTGAACAAGTTAGCTTGGTGTCTACGGGTCTCAGGTGGCAATGCACCGTAAATAACACAACATTTATGATTCGTGTGCTTTTCGATAGCTAACTTCACCTCAAAAATCTCTCTTCTTGAAAACGCAACAACACAATCACCCGAACGAACGTTTCTTATGTCTCCTAACAAAGTCTTAGCTTCAACCACTAATGGTTTGAATCTTTCATAATGACCTTCAATCAACTCATCACCGGTTTCTTGACATATCTTTCTAACAATATCCAAAACACTTGGATCCCCACATAAATGTATCTCATCAGCTTGCAAACCAAGCAAAGCGCGGGTCCACGCGTATCCTCTATACACATCCGACATCATTTGAATCTCATCAATAACAGCCACCTCATACAACTCTTCTGTAGAAACCATTTCAACAGTGCAGGCAGTGTGATTCCCAAATGGAACATACTTCTTTTCTTGACCCGTAAGCAAACTACAATACACACCTAATGAATTCACCTTATCAAAAACCTCCATAGCCAAAAGCCGAAGCGGGCTACAATAAATACCCTTTTTCGCTTCCATAAACCTTTGCAACGCATTATACGTTTTACCACTATTCGTCGGCCCACAATGATATATAATCTTACGTTTAATCGCTCTAGCAAACGGAAACCACGTCTCAGGTTTCGTCAAATCCGCAGACGAAATCATACTCCTAAACTTCTTAATCTCATCCGGAAACTCTTCCAAACAATACTCAACAAATATTGGAAACAAAAACCTCTCGGATTCATTACCAGCACCCAACGACAACAAGTAGTCAACGATCTCATCATCACATTTCTTGAAAAAAAAGCTCCTAAAGTTATGCGCAGCAGTCGGGAAAAACGAAGCACCAACGTATATAGCTAGAGCCTGATTCGAAGCCCAACCCGACCTCGAAAAACACCTAAAAATTTCAGTAAGTTGTTCCCACTGCTCTACCCCTAATTTTCTCGCAACCGGACCGTCACGAAGCCTACGATAAAGTTGTAGAGGATCAACATTTGCAACATGTGATGCAGATACTTGATTTTCGTCTTTCTTCTTCTTATTATTATCATCATGTTCTGACACTGTAGATTCTATTGTGCAATAACTGAAACTAGGAACCCTAAAATCTAACCCTAAAGGGAAAATATGATGAAATTTGGTTGTTTTAGGATGTAAGAAGCAAAAAGATTGGTTGGTTTGTGTGGAATGTGAAGAAAATCGATTAGAAGATGGGAAAAATCTGACATTTGAGAGTTTATATTGGGAAGAACATAGGCGGAGAAGACGAGTAGCAGGGTTTCTTGCCATTGATATTGATGGATAATTGTATTGTTTTACATAATATGAATATTGCTTTTCAAAAAAAAAAAAACATAATATGAATATGAATGATTGTATGCGTGAAGGTGATGGAAATTAGTGGTGATTTTGAGAGATTTGAGGGAATGTGGTGAATGCAGACTTCAGTAACCACCAGAGGTCCTGCAGAAGCCGCCTTCAATCGGTCACCGGAATAAAATAATAAAGCCTCGACAACATAGGTCACCGGAAAATTGTTAAATATTTTAGGTAATGTTTGGTATGCAAGAATGAGAGGTGGAATGAAATGAGTGATTACGAGGGAATGAAGAAAAGAGTGTTTGGTTGGTCAATGGAATGGAATCACTCATTCCAAAAGCCATTCCATTCCCTTAAAATCATTCCTTCTACCCCCCATGTTTTTTTTCCATTTCATCCTCTCTTGCACCATTCATCAACAACACCACAACTCACAACCTTCGCCACAACCCACCACCACCACCACCCACCACCACCCACCACCGACGCCATCGCCGCCACCCGCCACCACCTCACCCCGATAGCCACCGCCACCGCCGCCGCCGCCACCCACTCGCCACCGTTATCACCTACAGCTGCGACCAACCGTCAATGCCACTCGCCGTCGCAACCCACCCCCATCGTCGACGCCACCACCACCAACCGTCTCCGCCGCCACCAACCGCCGCCTTTGTTTCCACCCACCACCAACGGCCACCTTGTCGCCACCACCACTCGTCGTCATCGCCGCACCGCCACTCGCCGCCACCACCACCACCCGCCGCCGCCGACACCCACCACCGCCACCTATAACCACCCACAATCACTACCACCGACCACCACTCACCGCTAATTTTATTACTCCATTTTTCTTGCCTACCGAACAATACACAATAATAATTCATTCCATTCACATGGTAACCAAACAAGATATGGAATGGTAATGATCCATTGCATTCTCTCGTCCATTCCATTACCTCGTTCATTCCATTCCATTACCCCATACCAAACAATCGGGGATTGATTTGGTGATCAAAGCGAATAATAATACACGTCAAGCAAGTTAGGAGATGCGGGAGTGCACGCTTGTTTGAGTTATTATAATTCGAAGTGTACGGGCGGAGCCCGTACTCTACGAGGGTTCCAAAGGGGCAGCTGTCACACCCCGGATTTCCACGTGTCACCGGTGGGCCCGGTAGGGGAGTATCGTGACGTGGTTGGTAACACAATAGTCAAACAACACAATATTTAAATGCACAGCGGAAGCAAAGTATAGATTCATTTCAACCAAACAATATTGTAATATTAAGTATCACAAATAGTTGAATATAAATCCACAGGTAGATCAAAATAACAGGAAACAGTGTTCAACAGTCTATGACATCCAAGCTTGCGAGACTTATTGTGGATGCTAGGAGAAAAGCCAGCCTATTACGCGTAGTACCTGCACTTAACCTTTTTGAGAAAATACGTCAGTTTACACTGGTAAATACAATCAACCGACTCATTTTGAAAAGAGTTTAAGAAAATGCATTTAAGGCACAAGGCACAAATAATATTTTATAACATGGGATAATTATTTGAATATAATACTTGTAAAGGATTTACATGTTTCTTATGCGTTCAGTAGCCCGGATCGAGCCGGGTTAAAGATCAATAGACACACCACATTAAGTATATGAAACACCGACGGGCGTACGCCTACGCCCCGTGCTTAGGTCGTGGCCATTTCGTAAAATGATGCCAGGGATATCCGGGACATGGTCATTAACCCCCCAAAGGCTTTAAGCAAACAAAACAGTTTAAACGAGACATCTCAATACTTTAACCAACATACAATTAAAGATTCAATGCCCGACCAAGCGGTATTTTATATACCGTACCCCAAGCCCGTGTAGGGAAAATAAGTTAAAAGTATTTACCTGAGCAAGTATAAATCAAAATCAGCGAGTGCAAGTATCTTTTACTGGTTCTCCTAATCTGGAACGAAGGTTTATAATAACCTATTAGAATCCTAACGGGTCTTTAGTTAAGCTTCAGCTTAGACCGGTTAGTTTTAAAGATACGGTTCGTACGCACGATTAAGCGAAGACCGGATAGAATGTGATTTAGACCCGACAAGTTTGAAGACTTGCTTAATATGGGTATATTATACACATTCTGGATTTTGAGATAAAACCGATAAGGTTTGACCCGTTTCGGCTAATTTATGTAAACCGGTTACATAAACCGAACCGAGCGCGCATGAAGCGTAACGGGTAACCATAAGAGTCCTAAACAGGTTTCCTAAGTTAACATGCCTTAAATATGTTGTGATATCAGTATGATACCTTCCATTATGCCCAAAACGAGTTTAATCTCATATTAAGCCCCGTAGGGGTATTTTGGTCAATTTAAAAATTATAAAAGGGATTAATTTATCTTCTGTGATCCGGGTCTGAATAAATCAGTAAAATAGCTTATTTTAACAGGTTATAACATTTGGTTATAAATCTTATATGCCAAAATAGTTTTAAACCCAACTATGCGTTTAATACGCGTATAATGTCGTTTTAAGCGTTATACGGGTTAATATAGGATTCTGAGTTTTCTGATCAGTTAAACAGGTTCAAAACACTCCATTTATTATTTGAAATCAGTAGCAATTGGATTGGTGTCAAAAGGATTTGTAAAACTCATTTTATGGCCGAAAAGGGCATATTCGGTATTTACCGAATCAAGGCACTAATCCTAGCTTATGATCAGTTTAAAAATAATTAAAAATCTTCAAAAATCCCAAAATATTATATTACATCAGTAGGTAAAAGGTTTGGTGTCAAAAATGGGGTTTAGATAGGCTTTACGCTAATGACGCCGTTTAATTACTAAGAAGCGTTCTAATTACGTCATTAAGCATAACTCCTAATCTAGACCTCCGACTGATGTGAAAATTTAGGGACATGTTTTATAATCAGTAACAAAGATTATTGTACTTTCACATTTCCAAAATTCTCTTTGTATGGTCATAAGGGCATTATGGTCCATATTTAAGCACTTAACGGAAACGTCGGACAATTAAGGATTTAAGTGGTATAAACGCAGAGGCTTATACAATCATGTAACTAGGTCCTAATGGAACTTTAAGGCATGTCTAAACCTATCTAAACCGGGTCAGAACTGAGGTCAAAGCAAAAGTCAAACTTTTGCGTCTTTCGGTTCCGAATCGGTTCAAAACAGAAAGTTGTCGAATCAAACAAGCGTAGACAAGTTTTTATACTTATTACCAAGTTATATGAGCGATAAAATAGGTTACACGCCTTCTACAATGCTAATCGCGTGTTAATTCGAACATTACTATTCTGTTGACTTTTTCGGACAACGTTTGACCTGTCATTAGACCTGGTTAGATCAGGAATCAGTGAGTGCCCTCTTAGGGGTTTATTACCCATATAATTACCTACTTAAAGGTACTTTTAATTCGAGATTTGACTGAGCCATTTATAACTAATCTCGAAGTCAACCGTTAATTACGACGGTTTGACTTTTAAGCTAAATACAAAGCAAAACTGAATTAGAGAAGGTTAGGCATACTTACAAGTGTCTAATGGATGATTAGGAAGGTCTTGGTTCTGCTCTTGTGCTCCTCAAATGCTCAGAAGTGAATGCAAGAATGTTTGCAAACTTATGAACCTTATATATGAACTTTGATTGTCCAAGATCATGCCATCTATGCCTATAATTGTTCCAAGATATGTACATGTGCCATCTATAGCCTAAATACCAGTATAGGGAAGCCCATGGTATGCCAAAATGGCATTTGAAGTCGGTTACAAGGCTGAAACAGGCACCTGTCAAGTTTCTGTCGCTGGTACCTGTTACGCGGCCCGCGTAAAGATCTGTCAAATCTTACGCGGCCCGCATGGGCCTCCGGTTCAGGTTTCAAACTTTTCTTTAATTGCACTTTTGGCCCTTGGTCCCCCGAAAGGTCATTTTCACATGGTTTCTTGCATTAAGAGGCTTTAATATTGACATATAGGGGCTTTAAGGCTTATACCAACTTTGTCAAGTCCTCGGGTAACTTTGTGATCACCCGAAGAGCCCTAATTTTCAATGTTGACGATTCTAACCCTTACACACGAATTTTATCATAACTTTCTCATACGGTAACGAAACTTGGTGAAATTTTTATGGTGCATTCTAGTGAGCATAATTAATCGTTACAAGGCTTCGGGTTTGCTAAAAGGTCACTCAGAGGTATATCTTAAGATGTTGACACATTTAACCCCTGTAGTTTGTAATCTCTCACTTTCTTTCACAATTCGCTTCGTATGATCCATGATCCATTCGTTTAAGGTTATAAACATCATGTAGGGTTATTGTAAAGTATATTTATTCACTGTTGACATTTAGATCCCGTATATTCACATACTTTCCAGGTTTGTCAATTTTAGTCCTTCAAGAACATTTTTACACACGTTCAAACTTATGACACGTGTCAACATATTATAGGACGTGAATTTTCGAGGTGTTACATCCTCACCCCCTTAAAAGAAATCTCGACCTCGAGATTTACTGAAATAGATAAGGGTACTTTTCTTTCATCGTGGACTCAACCTCCCACGTATACTCGGGACCTCTACGGGCATCCCATTTGACCTTTACAATCGGTACATGCTTCCTTCGAAGCTTCTTAACCTGTCGATCCTCGATCGACAATGGTTTTTCCACAAATTTCAAGCTCTCATCTATATGCACATCTGTATGTGGTATGACCAGTGATTCGTCAGCGAAACACTTCTTCAGATTGCAGATGTGGAACACATTGTGTATACTACTGAGCTCTTCAGGTAAGTTTAACTTATAGGAAACTGACCCGATACGTTCGATAATCTCGAAAGGTCCTATGTATCTCGGGCTTAGCTTGCCTTTCTTACCAAACCGCATCACTCCCTTCCAGGGTGATACTTTAAGTAAGACTTTATCACCTACTTCAAAGTGAAAAGATTTACGCTTGGGATCAGCGTAGCTCTTTTGCCTATCTCGGGCAGCTTTGAGACGGTCACGAATCTGGACAATCTTGTCCGTCGTTTCAAAGACTATCTCCGGTCCTGATAACTGGACATCTCCAACTTCCGCCCAACAAACGGGCGTTCTACACTTTCTACCGTATAAGGCCTCGAAAGGCGCAGCCTTAATGCTGGTATGGTAGCTATTGTTGTAGGAGAACTCAGTTAGTGGTAGGTGGTTATCCCAACTACCACCTAAATCAATCACACATGCACGAAGCTTGTCTTCCAACGTTTGAATAGTACGCTCACTCTGACCGTCTGTCTGAGGATGGTAAGCCGTACTAAAATTCAAACGCGTGCCCAAATATTGTTGGAAGCTTTTCCAAAAATGTGACGTGTATCTAGTATCTCTGTCAGAGATAATAGACACAGGTATGCCATGCAAAGCTACAATCTTATCCACGTACAACTGGGCTAACATGTCGGAGCTGTAAGTCTCCTTAATGGGTAGGAAATGTGCTGACTTAGTCAGTCTATCAACTATCACCCATATTGTGTCATTTCCTTTCCTTGTCTTGGGTAACTTGGTGATAAAATCCATAGTTACCATTTCCCACTTCCATGTAGGAAGTTCAGGCTGTTGTAGCAAACCTGATGGTTTCTGATGTTCTGCTTTTACTTGCGCACACGTCAAGCATTTAGCTACATAGGCGGCTACAGACTTTTTCAAGCCTATCCACCAATAATTTGCCCTTAGATCCTGGTACATCTTATCTGCTCCAGGATGAACGGAATATTTAGAGCTATGGGCTTCCTAGAGGATAACATCTCGGAGTCCTCCATAAATTGGAACCCATATTCGTCCATTCAATCTCAGAATTCCGTCCTTGCTAAGAGATAATTGCTCCTCAGTTACTCCTAGCTTTTCGTTAGGATAGTTAGCTTCCAACACAGCTTCCTTCTGTGCAGCTAACAACCTTTCATTCAAACTGTTCTTAACCTCAATGCTCTTGGCATTGATTCGAATGGGTTTCACCCTTTCCTTCCGACTCAAGGCATCGGCGACTACATTTGCCTTGCCGGGATGGTATCTGATTTCTCAATCGTAATCATTCAGGGTTTCCATCCAACGGCGTTGCCTCATGTTCAAGTCCTTCTGATTGAACAGATGTTGAAGGCTCTTGTGATCGGAATAGATCACGCATTTGATTCCATATAAGTAGTGCCTCCAAAGTTTTAGTGCGAATACAACGGCACCCAATTCCAAGTCATGGGTGGTGTAATTCTCTCCGTGCACCTTTAACTGGCGTGAAGCATAGGCAATGACTTTGCCTTTCTGCATGAGCACACACCCCATCCCGGTGTGTGATGCATCACAATAAACTACAAACTCCTCGATTCCATCAGGCGATGTCAGTACTGGAGCATTGCTCAACTTTTGTTTCAGAATATCGAAGGATTCCTGCTGCTTAGGACCCCAGTCAAAGTTAATCTTCTTACGCGTCAGCGAAGTCAGGGGTGCAGCAATCCTTGAGAAGTTTTCAATGAATCGCCTATAATATCCTGCCAAACCTAGGAAGCTACGAATTTCTGTAGGCGTCTTTGGCTCTTGCCAATTCATGACAGCTTCAATTTTAGCGGGATCTACTTGGATACCACGCTCACTAACAACATGGCCAAGAAATTGGACTTCTCGAAGCCAGAATTCACACTTCGAGAATTTGGCATAGAGCTTTTCTTTATGAAGTAGTTCCAGAATGCAATGAAGGTGCTTCTCATGGTTAGCTTGGTTCTTCGAGTAGATGAGGATATCATCGATGAAAATGATGACGAATTTATCTAAGTGCGGCTTGCAAACGCGATTCATGAGATCCATGAACGCGACCGGTGCATTAGTGAGCCCAAAAGGCATCACTAGGAACTCGTAATGACCATAACGAGTCCTAAATGCAGTCTTGTGTACGTCTTCATCTCTAACCTTCAGTTGGTGATAGCCTGACCTTAAGTCAATCTTAGAGAAGAAACTTGCCCCTTGCAGTTGATCGAACAGATCGTCGATTCTGGGCAAAGGATACCTATTCTTGATAGTGACCTTATTAAGCTCACGGTAGTCGATGCACAGACGCATCGATCCATCCTTCTTCTTGACAAATAAAACCGGTGCTCCCCAAGGAGACGAACTAGGTTTGATGAAACCTTTGGCTATCAAATCATCTAACTGCGTTCTCAATTCCTTCATCTCTGTTGGTGCCAACCTATAAGGCGCCCTTGCTACTGGTGCTGATCCTGGAATAATGTCAATTCTGAATTCTACTTGCCTATCTGGTGGCAAACCAGGTAGTTCTTCAGGAAAAACTTCAGGGTATTCAGAAATGACGGGGATATCCCCAATCTTGGGCTTTGGCTCATCAATAATCACTTGTGCCATGTAGATGACACAACCCTTCTTCAAACACTTAGAGTCCTTGAGCATAGACATTTTCTCAGGCAGCCCATACTGGGTATCTCCCTGGATAGTAAGTGATTCACCAGACTGAGTCTTGATCACCACTTGCTTTTTATTGCAAATAATTTGGGCCTGGTTATGAGATAACCAGTCCATACCCAAAACTATGTCGAAACCAGCTAGTTTCAAAGGAAGTAGGGAAAAAGGAAAAGAGTGGTTCTTAATGGATATGAAACATCCATCTAATAAGGTTGAGGCGGTTTCTAAAGTGCCATCTGCTAGTTCCACCTCATACTTCACACTTAAGGTCTTAACAGGTAATTTCAACAATTCACAAAACTTATTATCTACGAACGACTTATCAGCGCCTGAATCAAATAACACTCTCGCATAAACATCATTTACGAGAAAGGTACCTGTTATCACATTGTCGTCCTTGACGGCTTCCTTAGGATCCATCCTGAAGACCCTAGCATTGGTCTTCTTAGCCTCTTCAGGCTTCTTGGCGTATTTTGGGCAATTGGTCTTGATGTGCCCCTTTTCATTGCAACCGTAGCAGGTTGCATCCTTCATCTTTTTGCAATCCAAGGTCTTGTGTTCCTTGGACTTGCATAACCCACATGCAAAAGTTTTTGATTGTGAATGTGAATTTGATTCATACCTGCACTTCCCAAAGTGCTGTCTCTTGCAGATTTTACATCTGGGTTTTTCACCCGACTGCTGACCATCCTTCCTATATCCTGACCCCTTCTTTTGGTCATTGTTTCCTTTATGCTTCTTGTCTGTACGTCGTGAGTTGTCATCCTCACGCTTCCTCTTTTCGGTATCAGTGTTCCTCTGCGATTTCTGCCTGACCGCATCCAAGGTAAGAGACAATGATATGTCCGCTGCGGACCGAAAAGTAGCTGGTCTGGAGGCCTTCACACTTGCCTTGATCTCCGGGGCCAAACCCCCAATGAATCGGGCTATACGTTTGGGTTCCGGAGTTACCAAATATGGAACCAACCTTGACAAGGTGTTGAAACTGGTAAGGTAGGCCTGACAGTCTAGGTTTCTCATGACCAGCGACAAGAAGTCAGCTTCAATTTTCTCAACCTCATGCTGAGGGCAGTAGTTTTCCTTGATCAGTGCCATGAATTGTTCCCAGGTCATATTGTACAACGGGATTTTCCCCGTAGCTTGGATCAAGGATCTCCACCAAGCTAATGCTTCACCCTTAAAAGATTGAGACACGAATTTCACAATATCCCTATCATTGCAACAACTGATATCCACAACCGTATCCATCTCGTCCAACCAAGTCAT
Organism: Helianthus tuberosus; assembly: GCA_030545235.1. Classification (NCBI taxonomy): domain Eukaryota; kingdom Viridiplantae; phylum Streptophyta; class Magnoliopsida; order Asterales; family Asteraceae; genus Helianthus; species Helianthus tuberosus. The sequence continues at coordinate 174,214,561 of CM060401.1, forward strand.
GCAATCTACTGCTCCTTTTTCCCCAGTGAAATCTCTGGGTTTGCACGAAACGAAGTACTTATAGGAGCAACCCTTATTATGGGGTTCTTGATTCTGTACGACTCTTTGGGATGGAGCACTCCTCTGGTTTGATGAGTGGTGAGAATTACTGTTGTGGGCAGTGTGGGTCCTGGAGGGTGTTCTAGAGTGTGGTGCGGATTGGGTCCTTGCATGGGTACCGCTGGATTCATGGAGCTGTCTATCCATAGCTCGATTAACGGCATTATCTATCATTGCCTGTAATTCTGCACCCGCTACATTTACTCGGGCATTGTCATGCTCTCTCCTTGGGTGACTATTGATCTCGTTTGAGTCGGCCATGTAGCTTGAACTGTTACATAATGACAATAATTTATTGGTGAGTTTATTATAGAATTGTCTTTTATGGCAATTTTATTAACCGTGGTAATCATAGACCATATATGGTTAATTTATTACTCACATTTATTTAGGATTTCTAATATAATTTATCCTAATTATAAAACAATAACAGTTTTATTAGCACATAAGGCCTAGTCACAGGGACAAATTAAATCATAAGCTATGATTTCAGAGAATCAAGGCTTTTAAAATTTGAACATAGTTCATTACCTTTATCAGACAGGGTCACAGACTATTACTGTCTTTTGTCTCATATGAAAATGAGAAGGGCCCGTAGGCATTCTATTACCAATGGATGGTAAAAAGAACTGATCATATTTATTGATGATTTAACCCATGAATCAGAGATCATTTAGTTGGGTTAGGAATCTTTGAAAAGATCCTTATATAATAATAACACGTGTGATTTTAACGAATCATGCTGCCAGGAGTGTTAACATGTTTTCAGATGTTAACTGGGATTTGAATCTTTTTAACGGGTTTTACCATCTTGGCCAGGTCTTAAAATGACATGCAGGCTAGGTTATACCTTTAAGATCCTTAATTAAAAATTAAAATAGGCAGATAGATTTTTAAAAGGAATGATTCTGATTTATTTATTTCATATATAATTTAATTATGCATAACATAGCAAAGATGAAATTTATAAACTTACATTCCATTAAAACTTAAAAGTAGTACACTTTGCCCTAAATGGGACTTTTCACAGAAACACTTGCCCTCGCAGGAGCTATACTGGCAATACAAGTCCTCGCAGGGACTGTTTGCCAAAAATAAATGTCCACGCAGGGACTAATAAAGACAAGTCCTCGTAGGGACTATGTACAAAGATAGATGTCCACGCAGGGACTACATACTTACTTAAAGAAATGTCCACTCAGGGACTTGATTTAAACTAAGGAGTACAATAATACATATTGGGATTTAATGATCCCTTTTCTTCTTTCCTTTCAGCAAACTTGCTAAGCCACTCATGAATCCCTGATTCTTCCTACGTTCCCTCTGGAAGTCTCGCTCAACTCTTTCCAGTCTTTGACGGAGATCCTCCTGTTCCGGTGGAGAAAACCGTGGTGGCTGGTGCTGTAATGGTGGCTGAGTAGGTACTTGATACCCACGAGCTGGGCGTCCTATTCCCCAAGGGGTTCCATATGGTCCCTCAGGATTATAGGCAAGGTAGTTTGATGCCACTTGGTAAGGATCCTCAGCATAGTTATAGTTATGGTATGCTGGCGGTCCGTATGGGTTGTAAGCTGCCGGAGCAGTATAAGCAGGGATAGGGTTGCCAAAACCCGATGGTGACGGTGCAATAGGTGCCGAATTCACCTCTGATACTGGAACTGAAGGTCCATCCTCCTGTGGCTCTTCATATAGTAGCGGGTAGTGGCTGCCACTAGAGGATTGAGGGGTGCTGAAATGAAAATCCCCTACTCGTGCTGACATCCGTGCGCCAGTCCTCCTACGTCTTGGTGGTGCTGGAGGCGCTAGATTAACTGGCGGCGGTGGCGTGACTGCCACGAAACGTGGATCCCCAGAGGGATCTTGCTGCTGCTGTTGCGGCTGCTGGTGAGGCGATGAATGGTAAGAAGGTGTAAAGTACCACTCACACCGGTCGAACCGTGCCTGATGACTATCCGGACCTTGGTATGGTGTTCCGTGAAAAGACGAACCATCAGAGATCTCAACAGGATGGTTCGGGGTTCCGGTTGCAGGCTCGACGGGATCTGTGTCCTCGTCCATGTCCATCGCTTGATCACCTGAAAAATGATCCTCCGGTCCCTAGTGGGTTAAAGCCCCCTTGTTCTGGTAGGTAGTCCGCCGGGTTAAACTGGCCCCGAAAGACAGGAGTAGGGTCGTCGAAGGAACGGTGCGATGATGATCGTTGTAGAGGTATGTATGAAGGTTGCGGGTTGTTGGGCTCATTCTCGGATTGAGGCCCATAGGAGTGATGATATGGAGGCGTTGAGCTATACGACGTACATCGTCAGGAAGGCTCCTCATAAATCATCCAAGGTTCTTGCGGATCTGCACTCCTTGTAGAAGAAGGAGTTCGCCGGTGCGAAGGTCCGGCCTCGTGGTCGTTAGGGGCGCTGATTGGCCCTTTTCCTCGTTCTCCTCGCCTGAATCTTGGCGGCATTGCTAAACCTGTTAATATAAACAAGGTAATAACAAGGAAAAATAAAGTACAAAATTTAAATAAATAAAAAAACATTTTGGATTATTCCTAAGTTCTTTGTCTAGACTCGAAGATTTAGGAATGTGCAATTATGTCATTGAGATTAAACACAAAAGACTAGTGTTTAATTCACTCAATGTTGGCTCCGATACCAACCTGTCACACCCCGGATTTCCACGTGTCACCGGTGGGCCCGGTAGGGGAGTATCGTGACGTGGTTGGTAACACAATAGTCAAACAACACAATATTTAAATGCACAGCGGAAGCAAAGTATAGATTCATTTCAACCAAACAATATTGTAATATTAAGTATCACAAATAGTTGAATATAAATCCACAGGTAGATCAAAATAACAGGAAACAGTGTTCAACAGTCTATGACATCCAAGCTTGCGAGACTTATTGTGGATGCTAGGAGAAAAGCCAGCCTATTACGCGTAGTACCTGCACTTAACCTTTTTGAGAAAATACGTCAGTTTACACTGGTAAATACAATCAACCGACTCATTTTGAAAAGAGTTTAAGAAAATGCATTTAAGGCACAAGGCACAAATAATATTTTATAACATGGGATAATTATTTGATATAATACTTGTAAAGGATTTACATGTTTCTTATGCGTTCAGTAGCCCGGATCGAGCCGGGTTAAAGATCAATAGACACACCACATTAAGTATATGAAACACCGACGGGCGTACGCCTACGCCCCGTGCTTAGGTCGTGGCCATTTCGTAAAATGATGCCAGGGATATCCGGGACATGGTCATTAACCCCCCAAAGGCTTTAAGCAAACAAAACAGTTTAAACGAGACATCTCAATACTTTAACCAACATACAATTAAAGATTCAATGCCCGACCAAGCGGTATTTTATATACCGTACCCCAAGCCCGTGTAGGGAAAATAAGTTAAAAGTATTTACCTGAGCAAGTATAAATCAAAATCAGCGAGTGCAAGTATCTTTTACTGGTTCTCCTAATCTGGAACGAAGGTTTATAATAACCTATTAGAATCCTAACGGGTCTTTAGTTAAGCTTCAGCTTAGACCGGTTAGTTTAAAGATACGGTTCGTACGCACGATTAAGCGAAGACCGGATAGAATGTGATTTAGACCCGACAAGTTTGAAGACTTGCTTAATATGGGTATATTATACACATTCTGGATTTTGAGATAAAACCGATAAGTTTGACCGTTTCGGCTAATTTATGTAAACCGGTTACATAAACCGAACCGAGCGCGCATGAAGCGTAACGGGTAACCATAAGAGTCCTAAACAGGTTTCCTAAGTTAACATGCCTTAAATATGTTGTGATATCAGTATGATACCTTCCATTATGCCCAAAACGAGTTTAATCTCATATTAAGCCCCGTAGGGGTATTTTGGTCAATTTAAAATTATAAAAGGGATTAATTTATCTCTGTGATCCGGGTCTGAATAAATCAGTAAAATAGCTTATTTAACAGGTTATAACATTTGGTTATAAATCTTATATGCCAAAATAGTTTTAAACCCAACTATGCGTTTAATACGCGTATAATGTCGTTTTAAGCGATATACGGGTTAATATAGGATTCTGAGTTTTCTGATCAGTTAAACAGGTTCAAAACACTCCATTTATTATTTGAAATCAGTAGCAATTGGATTGGTGTCAAAAGGATTTGTAAAACTCATTTTATGGCCGAAAAGGGCATATTCGGTATTTACCGAATCAAGGCACTAATCCTAGCTTATGATCAGTTTAAAATTAATTAAAAATCTTCAAAAATCCCAAAATATTATATTACATCAGTAGGTAAAAGGTTTGGTGTCAAAAATGGGGTTTAGATAGGCTTTACGCTAATGACGCCGTTTAATTACTAAGAAGCGTTCTAATTACGTCATTAAGCATAACTCCTAATCTAGACCTCCGACTGATGTGAAAATTTAGGACATGTTTTATAATCAGTAACAAAGATTATTGTACTTTCACATTTCCAAAATTCTCTTGTATGGTCATAAGGGCATTATGGTCCATATTTAAGCACTTAACGGAAACGTCGGACAATTAAGGGATTTAAGTGGTATAAACGCAGAGGCTTATACAATCATGTAACTAGGTCCTAATGGAACTTTAAGGCATGTCTAAACCTATCTAAACCGGGCCAGAACTGAGGTCAAAGCAAAAGTCAAACTTTTGCGTCTTTCGGTTCCGAATCGGTTCAAACAGGAAAGTTGTCGAATCAAACAAGCGTAGACAAGTTTTTATACTTATTACCAAGTTATATGAGCGATAAAATAGGTTACACGCCTTCTACAATGCTAATCGCGTGTTAATTCGAACATTACTATTCTGTTGACTTTTTCGGACAACGTTTGACCTGTCATTAGACCTGGTTAGATCAGGAATCAGTGAGTGCCCTCTTAGGGGTTTATTACCCATATAATTACCTACATAAAGGTACTTTTAATTCGAGATTTGACTGAGCCATTTATAACTAATCTCGAAGTCAACCGTTAATTACGACGGTTTGACTTCTTAAAGCTAAATACAAAGCAAAACTGAATAGAGAAGGTTAGGCATACTTACAAGTGTCTAATGGATGATTAGGAAGGTCTTGGTTCTGCTCTTGTGCTCCTCAAATGCTCAGAAGTGAATGCAAGAATGTTTGCAAACTATGAACCTTATATATGAACTTTGATTGTCCAAGATCATGCCATCTATGCCTATAATTGTTCCAAGATATGTACATGTGCCATCTATAGCCTAAATACCAGTATAGGAAGCCCATGGTATGCCAAAATGGCATTTGAAGTCGGTTACAAGGCTGAAACAGGCACCTGTCAAGTTTCTGTCGCTGGTACCTGTCACGCGTCCCGCGTAAAGATCTGTCAAATCTTACGCGGCCGCATGGGCCTCCGGTTCAGGTTTCAAACTTTTCTTTAATTGCACTTTTGGCCCTTGGTCCCCCGAAAGGTCATTTTCACATGGTTTCTTGCATTAAGAGGCTTTAATATTGACATATAGGGGCTTTAAGGCTTATACCAACTTTGTCAAGTCCTCGGGTAACTTTGTGATCACCCGAAGAGCCCTAATTTTCAATGTTGACGATTCTAACCCTTACACACGAATTTTATCATAACTTTCTCATACGGTAACGAAACTTGGTGAAATTTTTATGGTGCATTCTAGTGAGCATAATATAATCGTTACAAGGCTTCGGGGTTTGCTAAAAGGTCACTCAGAGGTATATCTTAAGATGTTGACACATTTAACCCCTGTAGTTTGTAATCTCTCACTTTCTTTCACAATTCGCTTCGTATGATCCATGATCCATTCGTTTAAGGTTATAAACATCATGTAGGGTTATTGTAAAGTATATTTATTCACTGTTGACATTTAGATCCCGTATATTCACATACTTTCCAGGTTTGTCATTTTAGTCCTTCAAGAACATTTTTTACACACGTTCAAACTTATGAACACGTGTCAACATATTATAGGACGTGAATTTTCGAGGTGTTACATCCTCACCCCCTTAAAAGAAATCTCGACCTCGAGATTTACTGAAATAGATAAGGTACTTTTCTTTCATCGTGGACTCAACCTCCCACGTATACTCGGGACCGTCTACGGGGCATCCCATTTGACCTTTACAATCGGTACATGCTTCCTTCGAAGCTTCTTAACCTGTCGATCCTCGATCGACAATGGTTTTTCCACAAATTCAAGCTCTCATCTATATGCACATCTGTATGTGGTATGACCAGTGATTCGTCAGCGAACACTTCTTCAGATTGCAGATGTGGAACACATTGTGTATACTACTGAGCTCTTCAGGTAAGTTTAACTTATAGGAAACTGACCCGATACGTTCGATAATCTCGAAAGTTCCTATGTATCTCGGGCTTAGCTTGCCTTTCTTACCAAACCGCATCACTCCCTTCCAGGGTGATACTTTAAGTAAGACTTTATCACCTACTTCAAAGTGAAAAGATTTACGCTT